>JAXCHO010000036.1:33011250-34252500 GCA_036630365.1 Acanthiza pusilla | reverse complement strand
TGCAGGATTCTTTGTACATGCAATGACCTGAAGAGTTGTTGCATAAATGGTTAGTTAAGCTCTGAAAGGTGAGTTGCATTCAAAAGCACAAAAACCCTCCTCTTCCAACTTCTTCTCTAACTAGTGTCGTCAATTTTTCCCTCATTTCTTCCATTTCCATTCTCTGACTTCCTGTTGTCTCTTGAGGCAAAACGTGCCCAGGAATCAAACACTATAAAGAGACATGAACACTGCAAATTCTATTCTCAACTCTTAATCAGATTTCATTTCTAATTTTGGAGCAATATAGACAGAGCAACTTTCAACAAAGTGAACTCAAAAAGGACTTTCAATGCACAAAAACATACACTTGCAGTAATGCCTGGCCTCTATTATTTGGTTAGCTGTTTGGTTAACTTCACAAAGCACCAAAATTTGTTGGATCTCTGGTTAGATATAAAATTCCCTGGGTTTTGAGGCTTGCACCACTGTAAATACCTTAGTTTCAGTAGGGAAGTTTCATCATTCAATCTCAATGCCACTCTTTTATTTAAAATTTATAAATCTTGGCAGGTATCCCTTTACTCCTGAAAGACCTGATCCATTGCACAATTCCTGAAATGCATTCATGTGATCAGTTTTCTTGCAAAATTATCAGAACCACTTATTCCTTCAAACATGATTGTCTGGGACAGAAACAGCCACAGAGCAATTTCTCAGATGGTTTTCACAGTCTTTAACAGAATACAGTTTTACCCATTCAAAAAATAAAATACATAAACCACTTCCAAAAAAGGATAAAATCTCTGGAATCTCAAATGGCTGTGATCAAATCCAAAGTACAACACAGCTCTCTTTCTGCATTGGTTGTTGGGACGGCTAAGTAGAGTTTCTTCCCAAAAGGTCCATCTGTTGATAACACGCTCCAGGGTGACAGGAGATGCAGAATGGAATCTCCTGAGTCAGGGACAAATATTAAATATGGGTTTCTTACCTCTGGTGTGACCCCTTCAGTGTTTAAATTATTTAAATACTTAAATGCAAACCCCAGACAATACCTTATTTTTCCATTTATGTCCCATTCCCCTCTCTCCTTTCAAATTAAGAGTGACTTTGTACTCTTTCAAAGACTTAATAATGCTTCTGAATAGTTTATGTGCATTGTAGATCCGATATCAATTAACACACTTGTTACTATAACTGAACAAATAATAAAATAGTTATTCCCAAAACAACTATCATATACTTCTGTCTTACGTTATTTATGAACTCAGAAAAAGGACACTCTAAAAAGAAAAAATACGGTGTAAATATAAAGAACTCTGAGGATAAGACTTAATAATCTGTGAAGACTTGTATGACTGAAGGATATGGAAGTACTGATTAAAAAAATTCCTACTGCTTTTTCTTTTTCTCTCCTCTACATAGAACTTGTTTCAACAATCAATTCAAAATTCTGATCATGGGAGACAATCAAAATATATGGATCTATGATATGAAAATCAAGAAAATATTAGATTTGTTTACATAGTTGTATATGATAATAACACTCATATGTGAAATGCAAATTCACCTCCTATGTTGCTTCTTAAAAAGGTACACGATGAATTGGACATGCCGAAGAAATGACTTAAGGTAAATGTATTACCATATGCATTATGCTGCAGAGACTTCCTGTCATTTGATTGGGTGACACAGCTCCATTTTTATTTCAAAATGTAGCTATGAAGAATGGTTTTTTCATCTTTTTCAGGCTCCTAATCCATGTACACGAACAAATTTCTCTGATTTTTAGTGTAATGTGTTTTGCTTTATGTGTTCTTTGTAGAATTACGACCTGTAAAAGGATATGGTCCATATTACCCTGCCTGTTCAGTTTCCTCACACAGTGTCACAGTACAAAACAGACAGAAATATGACTTAAGCAAGTGTTTAAAGAGTTTTGTACTACTTCTAAAGCATTCAAGTGAAACAAGAAGCTTAACTAGATGGACATATTCAGTTTATTTTTATTTCTCTTAAAGTGCATATATATATATGTATCCATTTATTTTTATTCTTAGATCGCTTTCATAATCTAGACATTTCAAAAGAGAAATACCACTTCCAGAATGGCTACTAACAAAAAATAAAACCCAAACAGGATAAATTAAATCCTTATTTTTCTGATTATCATATGAACTTCTTAGTTTTATATGATTCCAATTTTCTAATTTCTTTTTATTTTTCACCTTCACCCAAATGAAAGGATATACTTCAGAATTTTTTAATTTTTTTTTTTTTTTTAGTATGACCATGTGTATATAATAAAAAGAAACTGTGGAGTCTCCATCCATGCAAATATTCAAAAGATGTTTGGACATAATCCTGGGCATCTTGCTTTAGGGACTTTGTTTGAGGAGAGGGGGTTGAATCAACCTGAAGGGATCACCATCAATCTCAACCATTCTATAATCCTGTTCTCGTATGTCAATGGTGTTCTTCTTTCATATGGCACCGATGTTTCCTTCTGAGTTTGTGTGTGAGGGGGGTGTGTGTGTCTTACTCTTGGTAAAAAAAAAAAAAAAAAAATCCAGTATTTACAAGTTAATTTTTATCTAATTGGTTAACTTTTTCTCCAAATAATTACACAGTAAAAAGAGAAATGCTGTGCCTGTTTTAAATGACACATTCTCCTTGAAAACTATTGGGCTTAATTAAATGGAGCATTGCAGAAAATATAGATTAATGCAGTGAGATTGCCCTGTTTTCTTGGGGATTAGTTTCCTTGCTGAAGACATTTATAAGGAAGACAATTTGTTGCTTCTGAATACTTTAGTACTTACATTTTACTTTCTTCAAAGCTAGGTTAGGGGCATTGTCCCTATGTCTGAGAACAGTAAAGGTGGATGACATGTATTGTCTTTACATATTCAGCTTTGTTAGCCACAGAGAAATTCAGCATGTTTTTCATTCCTGATTCTAATTGTTCCCAGAAGCTATTAATTTTTCTCTTTTCTTCACTCCAGAAGCAGATACATTTCTGAGGCTAGCAAATTTTTTTGTCTGCACTTATATGAGTACAGACATAGTGGTGTATACACATTGAAGAACTATTATGTTTTTCTCTCTACCATTCAAGCATTTTTTGTTGTTGTTTTTGTAATGGATCCTAAAGAAAGTCACTTAAGTTCAAAAAATTTTTGAGTCATCTCAGCTGGTGTGCATGAGGAGAAATGTATTCTAACAAAGGAAAACAATCTAAGCAGAAAGCTGGAAACTGCACTTGGACACATTTGAATTTGCAACGAAAACATTTAAACAATTAGAAGGATTAATCACAGCAGCAATAAATGCAGACCTATTAGCACCATTGATGGACAGGCTGCTCCAGAATTAGAAAACCAGTTCACACATGAATTGTGTGAAGAATCATCCACAGTAATACCATGTGTGAAGATTAACTGGGGTGAATCCAGAGCTCTTTAAGTTCCCTCCAAAAAAGCCATGAAGATCAAAATGAAATGGCAGACTGTTTCTGTGTTTCAATCAGAAGTAACAACTTTTTCAAACATATTCTTGAGCCTCTTACTTCAAAAAGGATAACGTGCTGGACTTGTGAGGATTGTAGAAGTGTAAGAAAATATCTTCATACCTAGGAAGGCCCAAGAAACATTGCATTGCCGGGCTCACACAAGTGATGAAGCACATTTGCATTGCTTCAGATATATAATTTCAGGTACCAGTACTGTTCAATATAGCATAAATTGGATGACATTAAAAAGCCAGCTAAATTTCCAACATCCACACCAGATGCTGGCCTTAAAATCCAAAAATAAAGGTACCCTGTTCTCTGTCAGGGAGTAGATGGAAGTAGGCACTGAAAATTGCTGTGTTATAACTGTCTGATTTCTACTGTGAACAGATGTTTAACTGCTATTAGCATTATTTCGGCTCTTAAATTACAGAAACATGATCCCTTATCTTATCCTCCAAGGACAGTCACTACCTGTGCACTGAGGTAGCCCCCTTTGCTCTTTACATTTAAGTGAAGTACAATTTTCCTTTACTGAGCATCAGTGTCATTCATTAACAGCAAAGGGAATCCAAATCAAGGTCATATTCTTAATGTGTTTTCAATGGAGAACATTTCCTGGTTTTTTTTGTGGATTCTGTAGTCTTCATATCTTTTTGGATTGCGAGGACAGCTAATAAAACTGTTGACTTTAATAGAATAAATTTTTAGAATATATAATAAATCAATTGGCATCTGAAAGTTTTACGAAACACTAAAATTTTATCTGTACATTAAAGGAAACACTAAATTAGTGTTCTATTTCTAGAATATAAAAATTTTGTTCCATTCTAAAACATAATTTCACCCCTTCGAAGAAGGAATATAGATAGCATTATCTGTTCTTCCAGAAAGATAAAATCCAGTATCTTTAAATTGCTAAAATGACCTTCAGTGGTGATTTCAGAGCACTGAACTGGGAGAGACACAGTACACCTACACAGAAATGTAATAAAATTTCCTTTTCCTCTTTGTCATTTCTTTTTCCCATTGTTAATAAAAAATTACTTTGATGGTTTATGTGTGGCTTCTTTTACCATATATGATTTACTTATCTTTCATGGTATCATATTTAGACAAATAATATGCAACTTTGAAATTGTATTACTTATATCTGTTATAAATATATTGGACATTACCAATTCCTGATAGCAATTGAGCTCTCAATCAAAAGATAGCACTTAAGCAAATATATACATCTTCTCCCTACTTAGAGCACCTAAGAACATATTTTCATACACCTTGCAAAGTCTTATCTTGTTCTTGTGCAAACAATTGATGTTCTTTGGATTTAGAACCACTGGATAAACTCTTAATCTCATTCACATTATTCATATTCATGAAGTGCTGCAAACAGTTTTTATACATTTATATATACATATTTTGGCAACAGTGAGGTGGAACTACATGCCAAGAGGAGGGAGCTGACACATTTCCTTAATTGTGCTAGAAGGAGCAATGGCAAACCAACTGCAGAACCTCTTATTCTCTTAAATGCTCTTGCAAAGTTAGTATTTATCATTATTTCTAAGAAATAATTTTGAAACTATTAACCTGTCATTTGACAAAAGTAACTAGCATATGAATTGGTTAATAAGATTCTTCATTTATAAAATTCCTGTCAAATATTCTTGATACTGCTGTATAAGATCCACATGAAATCCACACTCTAAAATTCCATGCAAGCAGCAAACCCAAGATTTGACAGAATTGTTCACAGTTGCCCAAGAGAAAATGCGTAAGACTTACATGTGTAAGTCTTAAAGAATAGCCAAGATGTATTTTACTGAATGAAAATTGTTGTTAAATTAGTATTAATTCTGCAGGTCCAAATGCTGAGACATTGGGGTGGTTTTTTTCTCTTTGCTTCTGTAAACACTTCTCTTACAGAGCTGTCACGTTCTCACTGCTGCCTACCCTGTCTTAAGTACAGGTTTTATCATTAGACATGGAATATTACCAATGATGTTTCACCTACCCCTCTCTAAAAGAAAGACAACAATATCACTTTCCACATAAAGGCATACTTGTAGTCACCAATACAAAGAATCAGACTTAGATACTACTCTTGGAATGTAATTATTTTTCTCTTGAAAGATGGTAACATGAAGATATTGAACATAGTGGGTTTTTTACTAGTGTTTTCCTCAACTAACTTAAAATAAATTATTAAAAATTCTGCTCATGTGACAAAAATTGATTTTAACCTGTATTTTTGTGATAATAGATAATCTTTATTTAGTTTTGTAATACTGAGGGTCATTATCAATAATTATTTCTACAAAGTAATGAATAATTAATGCTGTAAGTAAATTAGTCGTTCTATTCTAAGGTATTCATTACAAGATAATGTTGATAAAGAATGTGAAATGAAAGAAAAATAGTATAATTGAGAAATACTTTGCAAACACACACACATATGTAAACATACACTTTCATGTACACATTTACATAGTTATGGATCATACAATTTTCCAAGCCATTGGGCACCCAAACTTTCATTTGGGCTGAATTCCTACTGAAAGATTATTTTCTTCATTGAACATTCCTTTTGATTACATAAGCAAAATAAAGAAAAACACCTTGTAGACTAAACCCCACAATTTTGGTCATTACCATGAGTCAAATTATATTTAATGTTTGCTTTGTTTCCAATGATATATTTACTTCTTCCAATAGCCTTTGAGTAGATTGATTTAATTAATTGTATGTAAGTATCTGCATATCTGAATACAAATAAGCAATATTCCATATAATTTAGAAGTCAAATGATCAATACAATTCTTGTTTCTGTGACAAGCTATTTTGCACATTTACAATAAACAGTGTATTATGGGTAATATGAAATCATATTTCCTCTTTGTTCGTAGTTGACCTATATTTTGCTCTGAAAGACAGATCTAATGTAAACTGAAGAAAAGCAGTTGGATACAAAATGAAATGGATTTAAGCATTAATTTCCTTTTTGACAGACATGTCATTTTTGCCAGAAACCCAGTAGTCATTAATATTCCCACTAATCAATCCAAAAAGGTGTAATTTCTTCATTAAGTGTATGCATAAGGGAAAAGCACCCAATTCAACAGTATTACAATATTCTTAAGCCTCTAGTGAATTTCCTGAACCATAGTGAATTATTTCAGGTTCACTACTCAAAAACAGAGAGTCATGAAAGGTTACTAAATGGTGCCTAAACAATGCAGATGAATAATTATAGGAAAGCAAATTAATTTGAATGATTAGCTTGAAAAGTTTAAGTACCTGTTATAATTGCTGAAAATTTGACATAATTTACTGTAATACCATGGACTTACTTTTTTAATATCTCTCCAAATATACTACTTGATTCTTCTCTTTCCACATCACAAGAGTTATTGATGCATTAGAGATTGGGTCTGCAGAAGACAGGAAATAATTGTATACAAAATTGCAAATATATTGAAAAATATATACTTTTAAAAAAATATATGACAAAGAAATACTTTTTGCTAAGTAAGTTCAAATTCAGCCTGTAAAGGTCAAGATCAATCCCCTATACACTCAGTGACAGAACATACAGGAACACACAGAAGCCATGAAGGAATGAGATAAAAGACTAGATACTTTGGTCTGCATTCCATCTAGTGTTTTCTTACTTTCTATTAATTTTCTTCTACTTTAACTTTTATCCTTTCAGCTCATTCATATATTGCACATTCTTTTTAAAAGTACTGTGTATTGATTTTCTTTTTTTGCAGGCAAAACAGTCTTGATTCAAGAATATTTACCTATTACCAATTAAGCCAAACTTCTGATCACTGATTTATTGTAAAATCACAGAATCACAGAATATGCTGAGTTGGAATGGACTCATCAGGATCTTTCCCTGCACAGAACCATCCCCAAGAGTCACAACAAGTGTGTGAGAATGTTGTCCAAACACTTCTCGGCTCTATCAGGCTTGGTGCTGTGACCACTTCCTGGGGAGCCTGTTCCCGTGCCCAACCACCCTCTGCGTGAAAAACCTTTTCCTTATATCAAACCTAAGCCTTCCGACTCAGCTTCATGATATTTCCTTGAGTCCTGTCACTGGTTCCAAGAATGAAGAGATCAGTGCCTGCCTCTCCTCTTCCCCTCATGAGGAAGTTGCAGACTGCAATGAGGTCTCCCCTCAGTCTCCTCTCTAGGCTGAACAGCTCAAGGGACCTCAGCCACTCCGCATGCATCTGCCCCTCAAGGCCATTCACCACCCTCATTTCTTTCCTTTGGAAGCTCTCTAATAGGTTTATATCTTTCTTATATTATGGCACCCTAAACTGCCCCCAGCACTCTAGGTGATGGTGCCCCTGTGCAGAGCAGAGTGTGACAATCCCCTCCCTTCACTAACTGGCAGTGCAGTGCTAGTTTCAGCTCCCCCTGCTTTCATTGCGAGTTACATTCAGTAAATTCCTTCAGCAAGGTCACAGGAGTGCTGGAGGTATACAACAGTGCATAATAGATTCTTTCTGCCATTCTTTGCTTCACATTTATTTTTCTTTTCTCTTCCAATACAAGGCACTCCATAAGGGCCCTGGCACCCAAAAACTGCCAGTTTGTGCCTCCTGCAACTTCCAAGAGTATTTTCTTGCTGGAAATATTTTTTTTGCCTGGGTTATGAAGGTGAAGCAATAGTGAAAGACTAATTAAAAGATGGTCTTCTATGACCATTCCACTGTAAAATATCCTGAAATAAATGTTATTGTAACTGATTGTGCTGAGTTGACTTTAGCTAGCTATGAGACAACACCAAACTGCTTTATTATTTCACCTCCTCAGCAGGACAGGGGGAGAGAGTATGACAAAATCTCGCTCATGATTAGAACAGGAAAATCACTTACAGTGACCATCATGATCAACAACAAGACTTAAAATTAATTTATTAATTTATTGTCAATTAAACACAGTAGGATAAGGAGAAATAAGAACAAATCTAAAACCAGCTTTTCCCCACCCCTAACTTCATCCAGACTGAACTTTACTCCCAGCTCTTCTCCCTTCTCTCCCTTAGCAGTGTAATGAGATAGGGAATGGATATTAAAGCCAGTCCATTACACTTCCTCTGCTTCTGCTTCTCCTCACATTGTTACCTGGTTGCAGCATGGAGTCCTCCTGTAGAAAATATTCTTTCATTAACTTTATATGTTCTCTCAATGGACTGCACTTCACAAACTGCTCCAGTGTGGGTCCTTTCCACAGGGTGGGGCCCTTTAGAAATAGACTGCTCCAGTGATCCTCGCATGGCTGCAGTTCCTGCCAGGAGTCTGGTCCATCGGAGCCCTTCTCAGGCTGCAACTTGCTTCAGGGCACATTCGTCTGCTCTGGCATGGGGTCCGCAATGGACTGCAGGTGAAAATCTGTTCCAGCTTGGGTCTCCATGGGCTTCAAGGGCACAGATGCCTCACCACAGCCATCACCAGAAGTTGCAGAGGAATGTCTGCTTCAGCAGCTAGAGCACCCCCTCCCTTTCCTTCTTTACTGACCTCAGGGCCTGCAAAACTGTTTCTCTCCTGTTTTCTATCTCCTCTATCCAAGTTAATGTTCTGCAACATCTTTAATCCTTTCTTAAATATCTTATGACAGAGCCGTACCAACATCACTAATGAGCTTGGCTTTGGCCAGCAACAGGCTGGAGCCATCTAGACCTTGCTCTGCCTGACATGGGAACAACTTCTGGTGTCCTCTCACAGAAGGCACTTCTTCAGAGCCCCCACTAGAACGACCCTGCCATGTAAACCCAACACATTAATTACACCAACCAAACAACCAAAGGGAACAAATTATTAACTACGTTATCGAAAATAAGATGTGACTTGAGAGAATTGTAGTAGGTATGAGCTATTGCTTTTCTAACATATTCTTGAAATTACTGAGGCCTGAGACAGTGCGTGTCTATCTGCTCAGGTGTTGTTATCCAAGGACACTCAGCATTGGTGATTTATAAAGGTTCTTGTCCTAGGTGCTTCTATTGAGCACAACTATTTGTATTAGTGGAGTGGCTGTAGAAAAGAGCAAATATGAGAAATATAGGCCATACCTAGTGCCAGAGAAAGAACAATTTAAAATTCCTATGGTCTAAGGCTGCATTTAGTCTACAATGAAATATTAACTTCGTTTATCTACTTCTAGACCTTTAACTTAAAATTGAAGACATTTTCCACAGATAACTTTTTTCCAAATGCTCCACAAAAATTGATAATGAAAACCAGCAATGCCAATCTCCTACCTTTCTGATGACTGAAGCAAGCTTATATTATAACCACAGAAAAGCAAGGTTGTTTTTCAAAGGAGAGACTGATATTTGGCAGTTGTTTTTCTAAAAGATATGGATAATGGGGTAAAACTCACTCTTTTTTTCTATAACTATAGGCTGCTTCCAAAAAGACATGAATAGGAAAAGAAGCTACACCAGAAAGAAACACAAGAAAGAACTGAGAAATTGTTTCTATCTGAAAACTTTCTGAAAAAGAATAAAATTGGCTGTGCAAGCTTTCTTGACCCCTTCCTTCCTCCCCCACTGTTCTGAATGTATATGTCCACTTAATATTTCAAAGACTTACTGTAAGTGATGGGTCACTGCTTTTACTAGGCATTCTGCCAATTTGAGGATGCATTCTTTCAGTCAGTCTCCCTAATCAACTCTCCAGCCCCCTCAGTGGTTCATCACTAAGTTAGCCATCTGTTACCACTAGTTGAAAAGTCCCAAAGTGGCTAATTTTCCAGTCTAATCACTACCTGAAAAGAAAACAAAAAAGACAAAACAAAAAAAAAAACCCTACATATATTTTCCTTTCTCCTCTGCAAATGTATTTTAATTATGTCTTAGCTTTTGCCAGTACCAGAGGAGCTTTGCCCTGTATTTTTCAGTAAGTCAAATAACCCAAGCAGACCTGGCTGAACATTGCATTGCTGATTTCTGGTTTTTTTCACAATAAAATGTTGAATTGCATATATTGGGTTATTTTTTCAAATAGTTCTTCTCTTAGGATTTGTAGGTGAATATATAGGAGAAAATACAACCTGGGATGTTTTCTTTTAAGCAAGAATTTGATGTTTGATGTTTGTTACTTACCTAAAATATTAATGAATGCTGTCAATATTAAGGAAAAAAAAATCTATCAGCATTAATGACATTTTGTGGGAGTCTTGGATACAATTTATACCACCTTATACACCCGTTTGTTTTACAGCAATTTTAAAATATGTGTCAAAAGTACTGCTGCCTATGCCCTTTAATTTGTGTGCAATTAATGCTGTTAAACTCTGTATGAAACAAATGAAAGCTAAATAATGCCATCTAAACTGAAGCTTTTTCAGTCTCTAAAAGTTTACATACCACATTACAGGCTATTTAAAACATCATGCTTGAAAGCAGCTGAATTTTACCTCTTTTTGGATCAAATTGCCTTATCTGAAATTTTACTGTAACTCCTATAAACCTGCAATTTGAAGTACTCATATTGCTTAGAATGATTATTATGGTTTTACCAAAGATACAGGAGATGCTTAGTGTATGTAGTACCATAATATCTTTACAAAAAAAATTGAATAACTTCTACTCCCATCTGCAAGAAAATCAAACTGCATAAGAAAGAGGATACTTATGTGTGGAACTTTCTTTCATTGAAAGTCCTCAATTCTTTTTCATGATAGTACAAGGACAACTTATGTAATGTAACGTATTAGTTGTTTCCAACATGAATTTTATGGATTGATAAGATTCTTTTCTTCAAAGTATTATTTTTATTCAGAAATAAGTGCCTCAGAACACTGAAACTGCAAGACATTTTTCTGGACAAATGCTGTCTAATCAGAAGAGTATTGTCTCCTGATTAGAATGGGGTAGGCAGTACAGCACTTTTATAATCTCAAAATTGTCTGAATGCTTCTGTGCTTTTCCTTGGTAATGGAAATTGACATCAGCTCAGTGATGTTAGATCAATTCATATAACTCGGAAAAACTGTTTGCCTTACAAATGGAGGGAAAAAAGTTTCCACCAAAATGTTAGAATATCTAGGTAATTTACCTGAATAACTCAGAGTTGTAGGATTTTTGTCTTTATGTGAAAGATGAAGATAACAGTAACTGTATTGGGCACTAGATTCTATTTTGCACAACTGCCATAATTACATAATGACCTTTTATATATTTTGCCATTTTAAAATTTTGTACTTGAACAATTTTCAATAGCTTAATAATTTTTTCCAATGTCTCTGTTTCTACTGGGATCATTCGGCATCACTTTAAAGTAAATTTTTTTGCTGATCCATGTTACCTGTATGAAAACACTGATAGATAACACATATAACTAATGAGAGTACACAGACTACTTTTGTTATTAAATACAACTTCAAGGGTCTAGTCACTTTGATATGTGCCAAAACAGTCAATAAAATTTTTTCATAGGATATTTCTTAAGTGTCTTAGTTTATCTTCTCCTGCACTGAAACTTATTCATACTGAGTCTGGCATACTTTCCCCTGCAGAATTATAACGGAGGTAAATAATTATTTACTTTCCTTTTTGTTTCATTGCAAATATCAACCCACACTCTCAGCATGAATATTTAAATTAATCCTAGTAGCATGGTAATGTAAAGGTAATTAAACATTGCACATAATTGACTGACAAGTTATCTCTGATAAACACTTTGAAGATGTGTTTTTATGCCTACATAAAAACAATCCTGACTGTAAAAGGCAGGGAAAGTTTTAGTGATGATCTTAAGAGTCAGAGCTTCTTTGATTTGAAGTTCCAATCACTCAAGCCTTGATTAAGAATTGTAACACTTAATGATACTGCAGATCTCCAGTCAAACCTGTAAAACGTAAACACCTATACATGCACCTAGCAAGACCTGGATGTTTCACACAGATAATTTCAGTTCCTGTTTCTGACGGCTTTGCTTGCTGAAGGAATCCAGAGTTTCTCAAGAGGCTTCAGTCCCAAAAGAAGACCAAATGTTTCAGGTGTCAGAAAGGAATCTGCAAAAGTCATCACATGATTTAGGAATCCAACAAAAAGAAAAGGATTTATAAAGATTAACTTCATTTTAAACATTTGCTTTTTAAGATGAGAGATTTCTTTCCCATCTGTGCTGTACATATGAAAGGGGCATGGTTTTCACATCAGTGACATGAAAATTACGCGCTTCTGTTGTCAGATCACATAGTGAAGGTAATGTAAGTGTAACACTTCCATGAGAAAAAAAAATAAAGCGCTCCTTTATATTGTTTATCACCACAGTTTCATTCTGTTTCCCTACATTTGAGTCAAGGAAGAATGGAGAAACCACTGTGCTGCCTTTTCTGGGAATGTCTGAATTCCCTGTGCCACAGCAGCCTAGTGGAAGATGAAAGCCAAAATAATAAAAAAATAATCAGCTCCTCTGTTAAATTTGTACATATGCAGTATTTAAGTGCCCTTTTCTGGCGCTTGTTTTCACTCCATAGATCACATCCATGTATATACTTCTGGTTGTAGGCAACTAATCCCCTACAGCACCTCAATACTGCAATTTTTCATGGATCTTTAACAAAAGTTTAATCCTATAGCAGAAGAAAGAGGATCTGAATCTTCAGATTCAGAAATGTGTTTATTTCTAATCACATGATAATATGTTAAATTTAGATGGGACAGCTGTCGATGCCATAGATGATTTATTTGTTTTTCTTTATTTTAACAATATAATGGTTTTTCTTCTTATCTGTAGGAAAAAAGGAAAAATGAAAATATATCTGTACCTCACTTTGGAAGGTTTGTAGTGAATGAATATAATCTCTTTCCTGTACAACCTGCCGACCAAAAGGTTCCATTAAGTCCCAGGAAGAATATAGAATTGTGATATAAATTAGCTGACTTTTTCTCAATAAATATGTAACAGTTCCAGAAAAAGGCAGGGCATCTACCTAAAATATACTGCATAAATACATATAGCATATATAAAACAGTGGTTAGAGCATTCACCTACTTAAGCATTTATATACTCCTCATGAGGTTCTTTGTAAACTATCACCAAATTTCTCCAATGCAAGTAATGAGAGTTAACATGTCAAAATCACTGTCAAATTTCTACACTTTTGTAAAAAAATTTAAGTCTTTTTTGTTTGTGGGGGTATTTTTTTTGTTTGCTTGTGTTGGTTTTTTTTTAGTACTTATTAGCTTGAAACACTAAAAAAACCCCATAATTTTTATTTCTGAGATGTATTTAGAATCCAGAAAATTCTTCTTTTTCATTACAATTGTGGGGTTTTTTTCACACACTTACATGTCAAATAGCCGATTAAATTTGGACGCTATACAAACCTTTTCATTGCTATTTTAATTTTAATCCACATTGATTTGGCCAAAAAGTCAGGGTATGATGAGAGCATTTCAACAAGGAGATTAATTTTTGGTCCTTTTCAGAACTGGCAGCCTTCTGATGTCTCATCATGCAGCACAATTTCATAGGTTCATCTTTCACTCTCATGCCCCATTTGTGCTGGGTAGGTAGGTTGATAAAAATTTCAGACAGCTCGAACTCCCATTATCAGTGACATTCATGGTCCTAGTATAAAAACAGAAGCCTTTAATGCAAATCCAGCATAAATCATTAATACCTTCCATCTTGCCAAAAATATATGTTGTACTACAGCCTATCTCTAAAAATAAGTTTTTGTCATTCAGTCACTGATTTCTTTCTCAGAAATGTGGAAGAGGATATAACTCTCTGTGGTAAAGCTTACAAAAGTATTCTCCTTCTCTTTCTTTCTCTCCAGTTTCCATGGTAACCCATCAAAACTAATAGAGGCCCACAGAACGTCATGTTCGGGTACAGAACAGCAGTACAACAGGTTCAATTTGTAGTTCAAAATTGAAAGGCAAATTACAGTGTGTTAAAATCGTTCTTATAAGTACATGTTTAAAATGCAAAAGTTTAGGCAGAGAATTTTAATGTCTTATGGATTATTTGCACAGATACAGTCCTTATAGAATTCATATAGATTTCATGTAGAATGTTTACAACTTTAAACAGAAATTCTTAGGGTATAGCAAAGAATTTAGGAGCTGATAAATTGCTGTATATCAAACTATGCGTCAAAGCCATCTCCCTTTTCCGAGGGATTTAATTAATTCTACAGTGTGTGAGAGTTTTGTCTAGGAATATTACAATGGATATTCTGAGTAACTGTGGGACAGAGGATTCTCTGACAGACAAACAAAACAGTTGGGGAAAGCCCCAAATAAACTGACAAAATGCTACCACAAACCAAACCAAACCAAACCAAAAACCAAACCAAAACAAAAGAAATCTACTCAAAACCTGGGCCTGTGCTTTTCAGATGTAAAACTCAGTGGATCTTTTAAATCTGTGAATTTTACTTAAATCAACATAGCTTCAACAAAATTCATTCGACTGGACATCATTTAACTGCCTTGCAAAGGTCTAGCTGTGAGTTTAATCAATAGGTGAAAGGATACTTCAGTAAATCAAAAAGACAAACCATGCCTGCCTTGGGAAGGATGTACCGGTTTGACATATATGAAAGGTAACACTGTTACCAAGGATCCCTCTTCCAAGTCTTTTACTTACATATCTTTCCACAGAGGTCTTTGCAGCTTGATGCTGAATTAAGTGGGAACATTGATTTATCCAAGAGGGTTCCTTTTCTAAGTTCTTTTCAGGTGGATCTCTTGCCTCTAAGTTGGGTCAAATGTTTTGCTGTCACATTAAAAAAAGGGGGAAATGAAAGTAAAAAAAAACCCAACAGGATAAGTGGAAAAAACTTTAAGTGGAAGGACTTGCTTAAATGGACTTCAAATAATAGCACAAGATTTAGTTATTATAGTGATGAACATTAATAAAGATAGAGCATCATTGCAATAAAGTTATTCTTAATGTGGTAGAGATATTTTATCATATTATCCCTCTGTCTTACATAATCTAATGCTGAATGTTTAATATTTTTGCAACTTTGAGCAATCAGTATTCTACAAGAATTTATGAGCACCATTTTTCTTAAAAGTGGACTCAAGAGAAAACATTTTATCTACATAAAGTTTCGCTAAGGCCAAGCTTATTCACTGCTCTATTCCTAGCTTGAAATATAAAGCAGGAAAGAATATATTTTTCTTGTTTATTATCATGCTGTAATCAAGGAGTTTTTACGTAACTGAAAAATGTTTTATTGACATAAATATTTAAATGAATGATTAGCTACAACTCCATCTGCACACTCTCCTTAATGTGCTGAAAAGAAGACTTTTTTTGCTTTTTTAAAAGTTTTTACCCCTTGTCCTATATTTATCATACCTTTCATATCGTCTGTCTTTCATACTTTCATTTTCTTTTCATGTCTTTAGTTGTAACAGCTGTGTACCAGATCATGAAGGTCGATGTGAGTTTGAACCAGGTCAATGATTTAAGACATGTAAAATCCGAAAACCAAGAAGACTTTTTTCTAAATTAGTAAGAATCTCTGACCCAAACTTCCCTTGAGGGTCATTAAATCCTTTTGATCACTGATCCTTAATGATTAGCCTGCTTTACTGTAACCTTTGTAAACTGAAAATAAAAATATCTCTTCTGTCTGTTCAGTTTCAACAACTATGTACAGAGGAGACTGAATCTGTACAATTTTAATAATATGACTCATCCCAAGCCTTCTCAGCTTAGGATGATGGACCATGTAGTATGAATACTGTCTTAAAAACAGTGTCATAGTAGGGGAAAAGAAGAAATATATTATTAATAAAATCTAAAGCAGGTTTCACAAAACCAGGGTTTGCTTAACAGATGAGTTTTAGAGATCATGGATGAAACAGAATATTTTTTCTTTTTCTTTCAGGCAAGAAAATTAAATCTAGAATTTAGTTCTGACTTTCACAGACTATAAATTTTAACTGTCCTGAAATACTTTTACAGATGCCAGTTCTGCATCTGTAAAAGACTGTCATCAGGTTTCACTTCATTAGTAAACATACTTCATGCTTGCCACTTAAAAAGAGGAAAAAAAAGAATCCTAGAGTGAAGATCTTTGTCTAATTTATACCAATTTTAGTTACTCACTGAAGAAAAGCCTCATCACTGCTGCTGTCTGAACATATCCTACACAGTTAATATCTTGTTCTAGGAAACTTTCTGGCTCTTATACTATGTAATAACCTGTATCCATCCACAGTATTTTTTTTTTCTGTATTTATGGAGCTAATCACCAATTTTGCTTCTGACAGAGAATAATTTGACATTTTTTAGACAGCGTAGTTTGTTATTCACTCAGAGACAATTGGTTTGGTTTGTTGTTTTTTTGATTTTTTTTCTTTTGTCTTCCCTTATAATGAATCAATTCTTCTACATGCTTAAATTTCCGATTTCAGCTGGAAAATTATTAGTGAAGATAACAAGCGCATAACAAACCCACAAGTGAAGGGTTTAGCAAATAAATATATGAATAAAGAGGTGACACAACTTTCAGCATTACCCTCTAATGAGAATGTGAAAATAGGAGTGAAAAATGGATGTATCTCAAATATGCTTTGCAGAAGCTTGTCATTGTCACCTTAGGAAGCTAAAAAGAAGGTGTTAGTAGCCCAGAGAAGAAATCATTATAATGGTGAAATAAAGAGAGATTATTTCAAGGAGGATAATAAAAAGAGAAATAAGAATTTTCAGGACAATGAACAGAATATGTAATGAAGAGAAATGCACGCCCATACCAAAAACTATGAGAAATGAACATTATTATACTGGACATTTGAGAAGGGAGAATATATCTCATTTGTAAGGCTTGAGGAACCAACCTCACCTGTTAAAATACTGTCTTCATTAGGCTAGGTAAGACTGGGTGAAAATGCCTTTCAGTTTTTCCCAAACAAAACGTGCCTTACACAGCAAGGAAAAAACACAGATCATAGGATATCACCCTAAAGTTTGGAGAGTTTACAAAGGATGAGTGAAGGTCCTGACTCCTGTATATTTTTCTCTCTTATTTTTTTAATTGCACTTGCAGTTTACAGAAAGGTTTAGAAAATCTCCAGAAAATCCACAATTCTTTCAAAAGAAGCAATAGGTTATGGTGGCATATTTCATATGTAGTTTCTACTTGACTTTTCTACTGGGTATATAACAATTTTTAAGCCCTGTTTTAGCCTGATAAAGTGTATAAACCTGATTATGTTACCCAGGTACAGTTATCACTGACCCTGGAGTAGCTCAGTGGGTTAGAACATGGTGCTGATAGCACTTAAGTCATGGGTTTGATCCCTGGATGGGCCACTCACTTCAGAGATGGACTTGATGATCCTTGTGTGTCTCTTCCAACTCAGACTATTCTCCTGATTGTGTAAATATAACAGATTTTAAATAAATATTAAATTATTCAAGATGATAAAAAGGCCCAAAACATCATAGTTACTTCTTTCTCTCCTCCACAATGTTTACTAAGAACGAGTAATAACTAATTATATGAAAAATTTCAACTACATATTCTCATTTTTAAGGCAAAGACATGAAGAATGCAAAAAACTTGATAACCTTTGTGGCTTATATTATAAACAGTTCTACAGTAATTTGGGGAGGTTAATTGAGATTTTTTGGTTGGTTGGTTTTTTAAAATCATTTTGGTGCAAATGTTTGTGGTTGGCAATGTTGCTTTTCTCTGTGTGTGTATGCTACACTTTTAAGACCTGCTCTAAATTTGGTTTCTCATGGTTAGGATCTTAAAGAACAATGTGCTACCCCATTGCTCTTTCTTTGCAATTAAATGGAGAAGAGTTTTTTAAAACAAAAAAATACACTGTTTAACTTAATTTATATAAATGTGTGTGTGCATGAAAAAATATAATATTCCTGTTCTTTACATTTCTTATAGCTGATGCTTATAAGGGAAAAAATTCCCTGTTTCGCAAGAACTCCTCAGGTTATGCCTCACCAGAAAGTGTAACTTCTTTTTTTATTTGTCTTGATTGTCATTTCTATGGCAACCAATTGTAATATCAAAATGCAGCATTTTGTCTTCAAGTAGGGAATAAGCAGCAGGATGTGATTAATTCCAAAAGTGCAAGGTTATTCTATAAATGCTCCACAAAAATAATATTGTCACATTAAATAGGTTTTTTTCTCCGCCATAATTTCTCAATCAAACTAATTCAACTTACAATTGAAATGCTTTTCTGACTGCCAGTCCTTAAATTAGGCCTGGGATTTGGGAGCTTATTTGTCTTCTATCTGACTCATGGATCACCAAAAATAAAGATTTTTGCACGCCAAGTATTACCTTTGGATTCACTTGTGCAACTCCATTACTTTCAGTCAGTTTGCATAAATGTAACTGAAGGGAACCAAAACCAGTGGAAGTGAAGAACAGTTCTGCAACTGGAACTTTTAGTTAGCAAATATATTGATTAAGTTCAGGCCATGAAATTGTGCAGTGCACTCTTCACTCTCCAAGATCTACATTGTTTCTGTCTGCTTAAAATTAATTTCTGCTTACAGGACCTCCCTGCTCACAAGTTCAACTGTACACAAATAACAGGTCCAAACAACAGATTATTTTCACAAAGTCAATTTTGATGAAGCTCTGTTTATGAGGTATACAGCGGTTAAAAAAAAATAAATTAAAAATTGTCTTTTCCTACTTGTTTTTTTTTTTCCTTTTTAAATAAAATGTTGCCATTTTCACCTCTGTACTGTTTGTCCAGCTGAATGCTATTTCAATGGTATTGCAAGAAACAGTGATTTCTTAATTGACTAATTCTCTATGAAGTAGGAGACATCTAGTTCTCCATGTTAGGGGTCTTAGGGCAATAGAGGCATTTCATCCCCTGACCACCCTTTCCTGGGGGTCCTGCCAAGCTACCCACAGCCCATGATGCCATTCTAGCTCCCTGATGCCACTTGTCTCTGCTCCAGAGACCCTGGTCTCCAGCTCCCCACAGCTCCGCCCTGTCCAGCTATGAGTTCCACCCAGAACCCTGGGGAGGATCTCACTGCCTGGTGCTCCCCGCATGCCCCCCTGGCTGCCCTGCTCCTGATGGCTCTGGCTGTCCCCTCTGCCCAGGTTCCCAGCTCACACAATACCGTAACATTGAGACAGTGTCATTGATGTTTATGTGCTGGACTTGTTTTGTTACGTTTCCGTTAAAGATGATGTCTATTATGATTGGTGCAATTGCAATTAAATTGTGGTGTTGATTTTACTTGGCTTGCCTAAAGCGGCCATTGGATTTTTAAGTTTGTTTGATAAAGAGAATGCTAAAATATTTAAGGCAGGAGGATAGATATAAGCCCTAGTGCAACTGAAAAGCAGGTTGCACAGCTAGAACAGTGTTCATTTAAGTGAAAGCAATATTGACATGGTACTTGGATGGTTGGAGGGTTTATACTTCACTTTGTGCATACAGGCAAGGCTAGTAATCAATGGTGGGTGTTTTGCCTCTGAAGAATTTATTTATGCATTAGTTTTTCACAGATGATCTAACAAATGCCTTCATATTTTTAATCTTGATAAACTTTTTTTTGCAATTGTTACATGGATTAAATAAAAATCAAAAAGCTACTTTGGTTCCAAAAGCACACCTTTAAGATGGGCACATGCTGTTTATTTCTTTTAAAGATATGGAGGTTTTTTTTTTTTTTTTTTTTTTTTTTTTTTTTTTTTTTTTTTTAAGACTGAGAGTATTTAGAATAATCTGACTGAGAAAGGATTGAAATGATACTCAGATTTGGATTCAGTGTTCATTCTGACTCCAAGTTAAAGCCTGGTTATTAGTAAACTACTGACTTTTCAGAGCTGTCAGGTGCATAAAACATGTATTAATTCAGGGCATTTTGTAATTCTTTGGCATATCTATAACCTAAAATTACATGTCTAAATGTTAGTTATTGTCTCGGTTTTGGTGACAAAGTTTTCAGGAGGAGGCGCTCCAGGATAGGGTACCTCCTCCTGAAGGGAAAAAAGCATTTCCCCTCTTCCCTCCACAATGAAACAAAATAACTGCAGCAGGTGAAAGTGGGAAAAAACGGAACTATTTATTAACACAAAAAAACCTAAACTACTCATTAACACGAGGTAAAACTGGGAAAAGCAAAGAGGGGAAAAAGGAAAAGGGTGCCTACTAGGAGCTGATACCAGGTTTCCCCGAGATGGCACTGGGGCCACCCCATAGGCCCGCCAGGGCCACTCCATGGGCTCCCTGGACTGGAGAGGAGGGAAGGAAGATAGGGAGACCAGGGGGAGAAAAAAACCAAACAAAACAGAACTCTTTTTCCAAGCTCTCAAGGAAGAGCAGGGCAGAGAGCAGCGCCGCGGTCACTCTGTCCCCCATCTCTCCCCGGGCCATTGGACCCAGCTGTTTTACTGACTCCTGCAGGTGCCAACCCACACTGGCTCTGGCCCTGCCCCCCGGGTTCATCTCAAAGGCACAGCAGCCCTGGGCATTAAGCAGACCTTAAGGAATAAAGTGGCTTCATAATGTCACTCCAGGACAGTTATCCAAATCAAAACAAACCATTTTGACTTCTCCTATTTAGTTAACAGGCAGAAACAAAAGCCTTTAGGGAATATTTTGTCTTTTCCTTGGAGATCTGTTTTAGGATGACACGAATCATTTGAAGGTGGCTATTGCCATCCATTAAATATAAAGAAAACTTAGAATTACTATCTTTGCTTTAGAAAATGAATTATTAAACATTTAATATCAAAGCAAATTAATAACAAGGTCTCATCACTCTCATAAGATTCCACCTAGAGTACTGCATTCAGCTCCGGTGTTCCCAGCACAGGAAGGACATAGACCTGTAGGAGTGAGCCCAGAAGAGGGCCATCAAGAGAACTAGAGGGATGGAGCACATCTCATACAAGGAGAGGCTGAGAGAGCTGGGATTCTTTAGCCTCAAAAAAAGAAGGCTTCAAGGTGATATTAATATGTCCTTCTAGTACCTGAAGGGAGTCTACAATGAAGAGAGAGATTTTTACCAGGACATATAACTAGTGATAGCACAAGGTGGAATGGCTTTAAACGATAGACGGTAGGTTTAGGTTAGATATTAGGAAGAAATTCTTTACTGTGAGAATGCTGAGGCACTGGAACAGTTTGCCCGCAGAGGCTATGGATGTCCCATCCCTGGAAGTGTTGAAGGCCAGGTTGGATGGAACACTGAGTTGTCTAGCTGAAGGTCTAGTGGAAGGTTCCCTCACCATGGCAGTGGGGTTAAAACCAGATGATCTTTAAGGTCTTTTCCAACCGAAGCCAGTCTATGACTCTATGATGATTCTATGATTTTAATGTAATTTTAGGTTATATTAATTTGCTTCAAGCTCTCCTGGAAAGTCTGTACGTGTGGTCGAATCCCGCACATTGCTTCAACTGATTACATGCTTAAATATTTTATGACACTACTCATCATGTCCAACTTTTTAATGTGCTCTGGATTTCAGATACAAAGTAGGTTTAAAAGTGAAATCTAACAATTTTCATCATCTAGTTTATTTAAATGTATTAGTATTTATTTAAATGTATCTAGTTTATTTGAAATGTATTAATTATAGCATAAATGATCTAAACATATTAGAACTAAACTCAAAGAGCAAAATAGGATAGGCATAGAAAATTTACCTGATGCCTCTGCTTCTAAGGTATTAGAATTGCTTGCAGAAACTACTCACAACATTCCTTTTGAATAACAGACTTTGGCTCGCTTAACAACCTAACACTAAAGTAATCTATGGTCTAGACAAATTATGCCCTGCCACTAATTTGATAATTTGGCACATTTTATCCAATCTGCAGTCCATAGGTGGTGAATGTTCTTCAGAGCTTTCCCAGCTTTTAGACAAAATACAAGAGAAAAAGCAATGCTAATAAGAAAGTCCTTTCAATATGTCAGACTACTCTCTCATCACCAAAGCTGAATTTTAAAAAAATTATGTCTTTCAATACCACATCCATTTGTCCTCCTAAACTGAATGCCAGAGTACTGGCAGTCTTAAAATGATAGAGACCCATCATTTGCATTAAATGATTTTTATAATAACCGGTATAGGAGATAGAAAACTTCTATATGTTTTAATGTGTGATGAAGGATGTCATAAATTCCTGGATAAGCTCAATGAATATTGAATTGTCAAGCTTCATTTTTTTTTTTTTCATATTTCTTCTCATGTCAGACTGTCTGAGAAGGTTAGGTCTCTCCCCATACATCACTGTATCTTCTCTTCCTATCCATTGGAAGACATTGCAGAATACTTGTCTGGTCAGGCAGCCTGATCCATAAGCCTGGAATAATGACTTAAGTAGGATTGACACTCAAATGAAATTCTGTTGTACAGTTCTCTAGCACATTTCAGTGTGAGTCTTCTCCTTAACATGCTTTTTCCCCATGCTAAACAACAGTCTCTTAGGCAATGGTCAAGCATGGTCAGAGATGCTGTGAGCCAAAAACTTTCCATCATGGGCAGTACTGATGAACCTATTTATGGGAGGAAGAAAACTGGACAAACTGGCACAAGTTGCTGTAACTCAGGTTCAGATAGCAGATTTTAGTCTGTTTTATTAACTTGTACAATTGCAACCCTGGACAAAAAGGCAACGAACTCTGAATGTTGATAGGTACTTGAGTATTCAGAAAGAGATTTTATTTGTCAAACCAAAATATTGTGTTTACGCTTCAAAGAACACTGAAAAGTTTCACTAAGGATCTTTAATTTTTGATCACTGTTCATTTTAATCAAAAAGGGAAAGAAATATTTAAACCCATTTGTGTACTTTTTAGCTTGTCTGTTATCTCTTTAGCATTTAGGTTTAGAGTTTACCTCAAAAGAAGACCCTTTCCCTAATTCTCAGATGCAAAATTAAACATGTAAAAAAATTCTTATTGATATAACAAAATCTATATTTGTCAAGATGAATGCAGATTTATAATTTTTATTTTACTTCCAACTGATGTGTTTATTCAAAAATACCTACTTACTAATTCTCCCCAAATACTCCTATTCAAACACCACTCTGGCAAAACCAAAAAATATGCCAATATATAGATTGTTAACTAAAGATGTGTAACACGAGGATCCAAAGTTAAACTAAATACAAATGAATGATTATGTTTCTAACTGCAGATGTTTAAACTGCATACTACTTTATTGTATAGGTGACACATTTAAAGACTTTTATTTAGTGCATCAGACACAATATTAACTATTTTTTAAAATTAAAATAGAATCTTTGAATTTCATATAATATATTTACCTTTAAATCTACAGAAACAGGATGAGTTTGTGGGACTTTTGCATGAATTCTGGTGCAAAGTACTTAGGGACAAAAATTCAAAGAAAACAGAAACTCTATCTGTCTGCTGCTGTATTCTCTTAGTAAATCACCAAGGTTTTTTGAGTTGGGGACAATTTAATTAATGTCAATGGAGGAAACGAAAACTAAATAAGAGCATAAATGTTAGAATCTCTTATGAACTATTCACATTGAAAATGTGTACCAGGTGTTAAAGAAGAATATTGTCTTGAGACCAGTTTGAATGTCAAACTCATTTACTTCAGCAACTTATTATTTCTTCAGGTTTTGTTTCATTGTAAAGTAATAGACGAGTCCAGGAAACAGAAGAAAACATTATAATCATGTTGTAATTTTCGTGGCAAAGATATTTTGTTAATCAACATATAATAAGTTTTTAAACATATGATGTACACAAAAATTTCTATACAGGAACAAAAGAATTAATTGCCTGAGTATTCTTCTATTAGCACTATCGTAATACAACAATTTTTAAAACTGCTTGTATCTGATCCACTGAAACAGCAAATTTTTGAGAAACATGGTAATCTATGAAGGTAAAAGTAAGAAAACCTATTCCTTTGAAATAGGTATGAAAGATGTAAATTTTAGAAGAAACGTCTACATTTCTCTTTATTTTTTTAATTATAATCTGTGAAAGAGAGAAACTACAGTGAAACAACAGAGAAATTATTGCAGGAAAGCAATTACTCAAAATATTTTTTAATTTAAATCTAGAAAAATATGAAAATTTTAAAACTAATTTCCAGACAGAAATATTTAAAGATAAAATTTTAGAGCACTTTCTGTAATTCAGGTACTGGTTAAGAAGTTGGTCCTCTGTTCAACTACCATATCTTTCACAAGTTTATGTTTTGAATTTAGTTCACTTGCTTAATCTCAATTCCCTGTTAGGAAAACAAAATAAAAAGAAAATCCTATACCTAAAAGAAATAAGAAAGAATAAAAATAGTTCATCTCCATCTGAAATTGCTCCTTCAGTTGTGTTGTATGGCTGTGGTGGACTGATCCTAACTGGATGTCAAGTGTCCACCAAACCACTCTACCTCTCCCCTCTTAAATGGGACTTGGGAAAGAGAATATAACAAAAGATTCATGGGTCAAGATAAGGACAGGGAGAGATCACTCAGTAATTAACATGACAGGCAAAAGAGATTAAAATCTGGAAAATTAGTTTAATTTATCACCAATCAAATCAGAGTAAGGCAATGACAAATGTATTGGGTTTGCATGCTTGAGTGTAGATAAAGTTATCTTCTACAGGGCTTTGGGCATTGAGTGTCAATAAAAGTTAGTCGGACTTTGATCTGAGCCATCGCAGGTATTTCAACACCTAATCCAGCAGCAGTACAAATATTTCTAAGCTCATGTGTTTCATGATCCTCTGAAAATGTTGCTCATAGTAATTTTGTAGCTGAAAATACAAATATTAAAATACGTTATAGAAGGAGAAAGGTGTTCAAGAAGTGGAAATTCTTGTACTTAGACATCAACTGAGTGCTATTAAGATTCACTGGCCAATGATATATTCCAATTTCAGATTCTTTTTAAAAAATCAAGATAGGCACAGGTTTTGACTTCCAAGGTGAATTATCCTTTCACATTTTAATGTTTTAAGCTATAATAATCCAAAATAACATGAGTCCATGAACAAAAAATGCAGAATCTCATGCATTGACACTGTTTCAGTAATATGTACTGATTTAGATGGTCATCCATAAGGAAAATGTACAAACAAAGGACATGGTCAATTATTCCATACACTGGCATTATTCTTATTAATGTCAGGCAGATTTCTGGCATTTTTAGGATTGCAGAGTCTCTTTATTTTGATTCATGCACTGTAAACACATTTTCTTGTAAATAGAATAACAAAAGCTTAACTCCATATTCCACTGTAAAATTTCAAGTGTTCATGGTAATATTGAAATTCTACTGTGAAAGTGTGTCTCTTGATCTTTTATACAGTGAATTCTTTACAAATAATAATACCAAGGAGACATTCAGACTGATAAATATAAGAATCTGGCCCAGTGCCAGTAGCAATTTTTCCTTTACCTCAATAGGCTTTGGATCATGTTACACAGGAGTAACACAATCTGTTATGTTTATTTCTTCACATTGAAGCATGTGGCTTATCTGCAAGTGCATGTCAAAATGTTTTGAAGTATTTCATCGAAATTAAATCAATGCTATGACAACCACTCTAAAACAAAAAACAGAAATTAGATCTAGTCATTATTATCTTTGTTAGTTTCTTGGTTTTAATACTACTTCTTCTGAGATTTTTCTTTGCCTCTTGTTTCTAAAGACCATCTCAAACCACAGGATATTTTGCTAACATATTGAATTTCTTTAAGAGAAAAAAATTTGTTTAGCCAAGCGAAAACAAAAATTGACTTAATAAAAAATTCCAAATAGTCTTTCTTGCAAAGTAGCGACACATAGTTGTCTTTTAGCAGAGCTTTTTTCTTCTATTTTCTTTCAATCTATTTTACTATGAATTATAATAATATATATTTATGTATAGGTTATTACTACTGCTTTGGATAGATATTAGTTTGTGTTTGCACAGTTCTAATAAAAATATTCTTATCCATTCTGCACTGAAAATAATCAGTAAAAACACAAGAAAATAAATTATAAATCAGAAAGAGCACTGCAGTTTGGAATACCAAGTGTCTGGCCTTGTAAGTGGAGGTATCACAGAGATGAGGGAGTTCTTGGAACATGACACATATGCACACTAAAAACTTCATGCACATTATCTTAATACTGTGAAGGAGGCAGATTTTGGACAATGTGAAAAGAAATAAAGAGCCTATACTAATAAAGTATTAAATTTTAACAGTTCAGTCACCCCTAGCATCACCACTAGCATCAGTATTTTGAAGTAAACAAATTGCCAAATGCATAAGTATAAAATACAGTCTTGTAAGTAATTTGGCTAAAATTCTCAAAGCTAGTCAACACTGGATTAACTTTCAGGAAGAGTAGGTCACCATGCTTTAATGGAGCTCTTCTAATTAGAGTAGCACTCTTTAGTACTGTGAAGTTATTCATCTTTCTGTAAGATGTTCAAGTAAAAAACAAGTTGTAAGGAGTTGTGATTTGTTAAACTTAACAACCTGTAAGCTACGACAATGTGTGTTTAGAAATCATCTTCCATGTGAATAATATGGTAATGTGAAAACAACTTAACTGAGACTTTCAAAAAAATTTTCAAACCCACTTCATCTCCTCTGACCTTCAAGTGTATTTAGTATAATTTGTAAACCTTTGTTTCAAGTATAAATTTAAGGACATGCACCTTTTTGTTTTGGAAGTAGTCAAACTCAGTTGTACTAAGACATTTTTTAATCTTATAAAAGTCTTTGTATCAATCTAATTAACTGAACTGATTTTTAAGCAAGGCTTTTGTGTTATCAACAATAACTAACAGTGTATAGCTCTATTATATACATTCAAGGTACAGATACATAAACCTTAAAGAGAAGGTAATAAACAGGGCTGTCACTGTGAATGCAGTAATGGAAGACTTCTCTTGAGTACTTGGGGACCAAAATGAGAAGAACGTGATACTGCCAGGAATAGTTTCCTTTGTCTCCATCCTCTCATTTCTTGTGCTAAACATCCGTATATTCTAACAAAGCTCTTCACTTACACGAGAGACACTATCACAGTGGGTTCTAAGATAGCTCTTTAGAGAGCCTTGCCACTAAATGAATGACACTTATTGCAGCATCAGTAAGACATGCCACTTACTGAAAAAGCAGCTGAAATGGCTCTATGGGACTTCTATTTGTCCTTCCATTGATATTGAAGAATAAGAAGGCCCAGACAGTTAATGCAATAAGGTATGCTTGTCACCTTTAACAGTGAAATACTGTGATAGCTTGGTCCACCTGAGTAAGGACACATTGACCAATTTAGTCTCACCCTTTCTGCTCACATATTTTCCTTCTAACATTATTAAAAGGCTCAAAATTGAAAAAAAAAAATCATTGTCTCATTGCTTTCTAGAACTATTTATTGATGCATCAATTGCATTCTGCTGCTTTGCTTCTTGCTCCTCTTGTCTGCCAGATGAAGTGGGAACACCATTCCTTGGATTTGTCAATATATGATCTGATTTTGTATGAGTTTGATTTTCTGTCTTTCATTTTCTTAATCTTATGATGTATTTAATCTATCAAGCTGATCTGAATTGTTGTGCTAAGCACAAACCAAACAGGTTAGCAGTTGTTTATGGAAGCACTGCTTTTCTATTCCTGTTTTTTTCCCTCTTTCATTTTACCACAAGGAAGAAAAAATAATATAGAGCAATTGATTATATATATACAGGTTGCTAGCATGTGAAAAATATTCTATTTCTTGTATGTGTAACATATTGTGAAAATAATAAAATGAGGAAGAATAATCACTAAGTGCCTGTAACAGGTTACAATGACTTTCCATTCATCCTTAGAGCAAGTAAATTCCACTCAGGTGGGCTGCACCTCAGCTTTGGCTAGGTGTATTTTCTTTTTTCTTTTCTAATTCATTGTCCTGCATCATAAATTCTCCAAATTTGTTGCTATTGTTTTCTCCTCCTTTTCACTTTTTCATAGACTGATTATAAAGTGATACACTTCTTTCCCAACATTATATGGCCCATTAATCTGATACGTGGGAGACAGGCCAGTATAGAGATATAAAAGTGTTGTTGTTTTATATAAAAGTGTCTGTTGGCCTGACTCATCAAAGACTTATCGAAAAAAAAATGAATGCCTTTCTGCAGTGTACACAGATCAGATTTTTTTTCAGACCGGCTGTAGAAGAAAATATTTTTAGAAAGTTAAGTTGTTTGAAATACCCATACAACTGAGCACTTCCAAATAATCTGACAATGCTAGTTTAGGACTGAACATTTTGGTTAGTCCACTTTCAACTCACCTCACTATTTTCCATTTCTCTGTGCAGCAAGGAACCCATTCAGAATCAGTGATTGTCATCCTATTTATTCATTCATACATCATTTAACAGGAAGGCTGCCATTTTTCACATTCCCCCAGCTGCAGGCACTGGTAGGCAAACAACTAATTCCTTGTGGAAGGTAAACAATTCTGGCAATCTACACTCTAATACGTATATTAGTGTTATGCAATTGCAATAGGCACATAAAACAGTATGTGTCCACAGGCTCTGGCAAATGAAGTCATGGAAGTCCTATAAGCCAGAGGAGCTAATTTTTTGTCTTTATTTTTTCTGGTGAGGAAACGTTTCCTCTGAGGAATGAGTGCATTTTTATTCCTTTTACTTTATAGCACATCCTGAAAGCCAGAACTCTAATGATAAGGAAAGGAATGCATGCCGAATTTGTAAAATGTATGGGTGGACTCTTTTCTTAGCTGTTTTCATTCCATTAGTTACTCAAGGCTCATTATACGAACATAAACTGTTCAGTCTGGAGAGTGTCATGCTAACAGATTTACTTAATGGATTTTATTTCATCATATAAATGCTTTGAATGTCAGACTTGTGAGAGAGTGGGGAGACTCAAGAGAAATATCTGAGTTGTAAAAAATTTTGAAAATGCTATTCAAAAGAAAATCATATGAAAAATATCTAATGGCCAGATCCTGCATCTGCTGGATTTCTCTACATGTTTTAAAATGAGGAGGAGAATAATCCAAGGTTGGGTTTTTTTTTTTTTTTATCTTTCCCTTACAGGGAAGAAATGTTACAGAATTTGTTTAGGGAAATGTCCAGAGTTTTCTAAAACGAAAGTGGGGTAAGTAACTCCAGAAGATATTGTGAACAGATGTGGGAAACTACTGGAACAGAAAAAGTTAAAATGAAATCAGAGAGCGAATGCCATTTGATTGAACAATTCAATTCAGGGACAGCAGCATATTCCTCTCCAAAGTCACTTTATTGATACTTTTTTTTTTTTTTTGAGTGACAGTTCTAATATAATCAAGAAAAAAATGCATGTTAATCTCGAAATTAGCTTCCATTAAAGAGGTCTGGGGAATTTTGTGTTTCAAAGTCTCTTTAATATGTCCCCACAGAAAAATCTAACAGCAATTATTTCTGTACGTAAAGCTTTTCCAACAGGCTTCCAAGAATGCTGTCTATTACTTTTCAGCACAGATTTTCCTGCATACAACAAGCAAAAGTAGATTTTAAAAAAATTGTTTGCTTCTTTTTAAAATAGTGTTATTAAAAGCCACCTTAAACATCCTGTATTCCACCATCACCATTCATGAGAGTAGTGAGACAGCCCAAATGGAACCAGCTCTGTACTTGAGAATGAAGAGCATTTAGTCCACATATTAACAAGGCTGTCTACATAATTTTTATAAAAAGCTTTAGCTCTCTCACTATAAGACAGTAGTGTAGACTGACTGAATTGCCCAGAACTTTGGTCAGCTGAGGAGAGCTTGTCAGGTATTTCCAACATGCACACATTATTAAGTATACTCAGCGTGTCATTAAATATATACTATGGCCCAGAGCATTATATTCTACTATCAGATTTTGAGCTGCATATTTTTGTTGTGTTTTTTCTTCCGTGAAATGAAGTGAAAGACAGTAATTCCCTGGAATTAGAGAAAAAAAAGAAGAAATATACCAATTATTTGCAAAAAAGAACACTTCTGCAGCCAGCAATAAGCTTTGATTTCCACTTTTTGTATTTCCTAGCTCACTATTACTGTGAAATACATAAGATATCTGTTTCTAGTGTTCTCTAGATTTTGAGATTTTTTCCATTTCCCATATTCTCATCCAATGTCTTTTGTTAAAAAGAGGGGTAAAGGAATATATTCAATGGAAGAGTTTTCTAGAAGATCTAACAAAATAGAAATTTCTTGGAAGGCATGGTTTATATGAAGTGTCAAAGAAAATGGTAGAGTGCTTTCAGCATAGTTTGAATGAAAATCTCACATAAGAGAGGTACTTTAACATGATGAATATAATTCCGTCTATTGGACTTTATCTACAGTAAGAATAAGGTTTTTGATTTTAATCTAAACTTCAAGTTGGTAAAGACCTCTATGTATGTCAAACTATCTGCTTTGACATGATCTAATGTAACTTGCATTCTGTAATGTAAAATTCATGATATAGGGAGTGAAGCATTATCATTTTTTCAAGAGTAAAAGTGGCTTTGCCGTGTTCACCATTTCAGAAGAACAGTGAATCTTTCAATCTCTAGTCTCAGTGGTTTTATAAATCAAATAAATTTTAAAAAATCACATCAATAAAAATCCTTATGCTAAAAATAAAAGAACTTGTTTTGAATATAAGCATAGAAGTTGGAAAAGTTTCAAGTTGCATAAACTACTCTCAAGTAAAAATATACATTCCCTTCATAGAGCAGAAACATCTTAGCTACTTTTCTTTCTACTGAATATGTTCCATGTTAAAAAAAAAAAAAAAAAAAAAAGAAAATGGCAAAAAAAAAATCTCCAGATGACCACATGGTGCAGTAAATTACAAGAACATATTATCTTTGGTAATAAGTCCATGACATAGGGAATGGGAAAAATGTTTAAATAAGAATGATTTTATATAAATTTCTGAAAATATTTTGTTTTGGATTCATCCGACATGCTACAGGGGAACATTTCCCAGTCATATCTTCTTCTGCTCGCTCAGCTGGAATAGCTTTGTTTCTGGATCACATTTGTTTCTAAAGACCTAGGTCTATTATAGGATTGACTGACAAGGATTTGTACATTCCAGGAAGGTTAGATTGAAACATAAGATGGATAAAATCAGACTTCACTGCAAACAAACCAAGACTGCATCAATGAGACGATGGCCTAAACAGGCCTGTATTATTATTTGAAATGGCTTAGGCTATTGCGCCTGACCTTTGGCTTCAACTGTAAAGGTACAGCTCTCTTAAAATTTTGAGTCTTACTTGCCTGCTCCATATGTCTTGCACCTTGTCTCTTTAAAATGGCACTAGCTGGGCAACTAAAGGCAAAGACTGTAACACAGTCCAGTCAGACAGTGGCATACAAATAACCACAGGGTCTTTAAGAGTCAAAAAACAAAGAGTCATTGTAATCAGCAGACACATATTCAATACAGTCAATTAAGGAAGTAGAATCATTTAAGTAAGAATCTAGTGGTAACAATTCACTGACTAAATGTTTTGATTGGTATTTAGACACCTAGTGAGGGTGTGGGCACTGATAGGCAGACAACCGCATGCAAGCATAATCTGAATTCCACAATGGAATATATGTATATAGAGATCTTTGGGATGTGAAGGCTCAGAGGACTGAAAAATCAGTCCAGTTTTGAAATGTAAAAGAAAACTTTTCTAACTTAGCTATTGTTAGTTATTATCTATTATTAATCATCATTGCTTCATATGAAAAACTTGCTGTTTTTTTCACTTATACTCTAAATCAGCTATCAATTTATCATATCCTGGAGCTGATGTCTTTGCACTGACGCAGTCAACAAATACAGTTAGCTGTGATGGCTGTGAGGTGATCAGACTTGAGATGTTTAACAACTGAATCTTGAAGAGACGTCAGTTTGTTCTCTTTCTTTTCCAATTTTCTTCTTTTATGACTGATGTTTTTATGCTGCAGTCGCCCTCCCTCCTGAAGTTATGCTCCTGATAAGGCATGTTTTGGTTTTGGTTTTGCTGTCATCCATTTAATGTATACTGCACAATGCTCTGTCTGCTTGGAGTATTTTTACCTATGTTTGTCTGAATTTTTTTTTTTCCTTTTTTGTTTTTTTTTATTTTGCTCCAAAGTACAAGTATATGTCTTTTCCCCTTTGGAGTTCATGTGGCTTACAAACTCACATAAAATGCTTAGAACTTAGAATCATAGAATCATTTAAGCTGTAAAAGGTCTTTCAGATCATTGAGTCCAACTTCAAACCTAACACTACCAAGTCCACCACTAAACCATGTCCCTGAGCATCACATCTACATAGCTACAAAATACCTCCAGAGATGGTGACTCCACCACTTCCCTGGGCATTCTGTTCTAATTCCTGACAGCTCTTTCAGCAAAGAAATTTTTCTTGATATCCATTTTGAACCATCCCTGGAGCAATTTGTGGTAATTTCCTTTTGTTCCATTGTTTGTTACTTGGGAAAAGACTGACACCCACCTTGTTACAACCCTGAACTTCTTTTCTCCAGGCTGGATAACCCCAGCTTCCTCACAAGTTTTGCTTTCTTGACATTAGCTTTGTTGTCCTTCCTTGGACACACATCAGTGCCTCAATGTCCTTGTACTGAGGGGGCCTAAACCCAGCACAGTAACTCACCTCTGGCTATACAATGAAAATGTTACAAAATTCTTCTGTATTTTTTTTTTGCTATGTCATTTGTATTTATGCTCAAGGCTAGCAAATAGTAACTATATCCCTATCAATATATTTTTATTTTTTATTACAGGCCTCTCTTTTGGCAATATGAAATGAAATCTGAATAAATGTCTCTAGTAATGCTAAAAATTCTTCAACGATAATTTTTAATCAATATTAGGTTTTCCTTTTTTTTTTCTGCTTTTTAAAATGGATCTATTTAATGGAAATGTTATGACTTGCCTTGTAGAGAAAAATCAGCTTAGATTATCATGGTACAGCTTTTTTAACATTATCAGTTATTTGTTTATGGAAGCCTGGGAGAGTACAGACCAATATTACTTTCTTTTTCTCAGTTATATATATAGACTTATACTATGATCAGAGGAAAAAAGGCATGTTCAGCAAAATGTTAGTGTGGCAGAAATCCAAGCATCTCAAAGCATTAATTGTGAAGTTACCCCATTTTTTGTCAGAACTGGAATTGCACTGTAGTAACATCTTGCTGGAAACCAGACATATTTTCTGCTTGTAGAAATAAGGCCTATACACTGAGATATGAAGCCTCTGATCTTGAAAATTTTTATGCCATTTAAAGGCAGCATTTGGATCCCAGTCTTTAGCAATATTCTGGAAAAGTCCTAAGTATATTGCATAAATCCAAATCTTACATGTTCCTTACTAAATTGCTATAAAGTGTTGGCATACATCCTTACAGAATTGCCATTAGATAGAATATCTATTTTAAAAAAAGGTTTCCTGTCCAACTGAAATTCTTTGGAGAAAGCAAAATATTATCTTCAAGCTTTTTCTGCCTGTAAGGATATCACCAAAGTGGTCTGGGAATCTACTTCTTCTATGCATGCAGCCTGAGGCAGTAAACAGATTAAAGCAGATCAGATTACTCTCGCTCTCTCTCTGTGAAGTTGTTGCAAATCAATATTGTAATGAAGTGTATTATACATGCACCCATATTTTCCCCCAAGAAGTCATAACTGAAACGATTAAATTTTGAGTGCATTTAGGATACCTGATAAAGAAGAGTGTAGAAAGTTGATACTTGGAAGAGATGTGCTTCTGAGAAATAAAATGCAGGAAATTAATGGTTTAAGAGTAATCTCTTTTCAGGGGTATTTTCACTTTAATATATCAAATGTGCTAAGCATTTTGAAAGGGAAAATAATGTTAGTTGTTTGGGGACTGTCCTTCAAGGCTCACTAGCACACAATATAAAAAGAGAAAATGGAAATGAACTTGGCAAACTTAATGAAAAAACCTAAATGTCTATGCTCAGTACAAATGAAATTGAGCAATAGAGAATAAGTAGAAGGTTCTTTGATCCCTCAGTAGTGAGAGTTCACTACTGGTGATCAGTGCTCATCACTACAGTAGGTAGGAATTTTCTATATTCAAAGGTCACTATTTCCACTTGAGTTATAGGGAGCTGGTCCACAGCTGAGCTGCAAAAATTACAAGCAGCTGGAGCCATGTGGAAAAGTATACTCAATAGCCTTATTAGTGTTAATGGAAGGGGAAGTATCACAGGCCTGTTAGATTCCTGATAAAAATAGAATATCATTCGATACCATCCTATCTGCTCCCCACAAATCTCAGAATTTATTTAGTGTTTTGGTTTATGTGTATGTCTTTAAGTGAGAGCTTTGTTAGAAAGGTTTATAAATTATACAGGAATTAGAGCATTGTCTTCTGTCAGTGACCTACATAAAACATATCAGAGCTAGTCACAATATATATTACAATAGCCTGAAGAGAATATCTTGCTGCCCTGTAATCAAACCACCTCCCACCACCACAGCCTTATGGGCATGTACACATCCTGTTTCTTGGTTAGGGGGTGAAGTTTTTTTGTGTGTGTCATTTATTTTATTTTATTTTATTTTATTTTATTTTATTTTATTTTATTTTATTTTATTTTATTTTATTTTATTTTATTATTATTATTTTGGGATTTATGTTTAGTGTGTTATCTCTGACCCCTCCTCCCATCCCCACCATACAATGTGAGTTTTTGCACAGAATTAGGTGCACTGGATACACTAAGGTAGCTGCAGTTTACTTCCTGATGCCTTTGTCTTTCTGCAAGTCATGGAAGTATGGTTTATCCAATTTGAGAATACTGCTGTGTCTTTTCGAGGTAAGATCTGCTACAAGAGATATATAACAATGGAAACATTGCAGAAATTCTAAAAAGTTTACTTCCTCCAAATTTTGTTCCTCCAACCTTCCAAATTATTACATGCTAGAATAAGATTGGGTACAGAATTTCCATGCAGATTTGTGGATATTTACTTATAGTTTGGGCTTTTTCCCTTTAAAACAACAAAACAAAATACTGCACAATCCCTCCTGTGGATCCCTCTCAGCTCAGCATATTTTGTGGTTCTATGATTTAGATTGGACTAAAGAAGGCATTTTTTACCCAGAGGCTGGTGAGAGACTGGAACAGGTTGCCCGGAGGGGTTCGGGATGTCCCATGTGTGTAAGTGTTCCAGGCCAAGTTGGATGGGATTTTGAGCAACCTGGTCAAGCAGAAGGTTTTACTGCCTATGGAACCAGATGATCTTTAAGGTCCGAAACCATTTCCATGATTCTATGACATGTTGTCAGATATCCTTCCAGTCAGTTGGGGTCAGTTATCTTGGCTGTGTCTCCTCCCAACTCCTTGTCAACCCCAGCCTAACCATAGGCAGAGCAATTGGATAAATAGTGAAAGAAGTTGATACTGTGCAAACATTGATCAGACATAACTAAAACATTGGTGTATTTCCAACACTATCTTAGTCACAAATACAAAAATAACACCATCCAACCTCCTATAAAAGAAAAAAACCCTATATTCCAGCCCAAACCAGTAAAAAATCATGGTATCTAGTGTTCACTGGTTTCAAGAATGAATTTTAAACACTGAAACTTCTGGGATACCTGAATTATTTTTCTGATTTAACATTCAATTTCTGTTTCTTGTTATTTTTACCACATATCCTATTATTTATTGAGTTTATTCTTTTTCACTGTTTGATCTGCCTACAAATTTGACATATATGAGATAGCATTACCAACAATGGACCCTTTCTTAAAGATGCTGAGCATGCAAGTTTCCTGAAAAGTAATTTATTAACCTTCTGAAATATTTGTGCTCATTTGTTTCCCTTTCAGAAGCTGTGATGTATAATGCAATAGTAATGAGCAACTGAGATACCATTCCATCTTGTAGAATGACCATTTTTAGGCAGTCCCATTAATAACATAACAAATATATGCAAATACTCAGGACAGAAAAATAAAACTGTTATTGTCCTCTGCTGTGGCATATACACATTTTTTTGTGTGTGTGTGTGTAGTTTGAAATAAATACTTAATTTTAAATCTTTCTATTGCTCTTATTGCTCTGTCTAGACCTGGAAAGCTGACAAGATTATAGTTTGATGAGAGATTCTCTGTGCCAAAAATCCTCCCTTGCTTTTATTGAATAATATAAATTTCTCCCACCTATTTTTTTTTTAACAGCTACTGTTAATTACTAGCAAATGGGACTATCCAAGAATAAAATAACAGTGTAACTTATCAAGTGAGTTAGGTATGTGAAATGAATAGACCCCATAACAGTCAGGCAGGATTGTAGCCTGACAGCAGCACCATTAGCACTTCTTGAATTCCCTGGTAATGATAAACTGAATCAATCAGATAACTGTTTTATTTATTATGGTAACTGTAATGCGATCACTCCAGAGCAGTTTACAATATAACTAACTGATAGAGATGTGAAATGAGTAGCAGATGCAAGACATGATTGTACTTTTGTAGCAGACATTTACCAAATATTACTGAATATTTCAGGCTGTCTGAGGTGTTGCACTACCATATTTGCACAGTGCTGGGAAGTTAATGCTGCCTAATACATAACTACCATTTTTTATTTCACATATACTTAAGCACCTCAATCAATAGATGCATTGCAATGTACAATTTTTATCAATATGTTCAGGAAAAGAACACCTCCTTTTGAAGACACTGGCACAGTTCAGGAAGATAAATATTTGTTTAAAGCAGGAATGTATAAGTAATGTTTTCTGATGATGATCTTTTCATTGAAATGTAATCATGGTTATAATCTACCTGTAAGAAGGATATATGCCAGAGATGAGGATTTACATACATTTAATGATTAATTGGGGGAAAAAAGGAATATTCCAACAGACCTGCAAAATGTCTAACAGTCTTTTTGCAGAAGAGACACTGACCAGAATGAACACAGGATATAAAGCGCACGACTGTGTATGTCACTGCCTTCAGGGAAGTTCAGAGTCTCTGTAAACAGATTCTCCACAGGAAACATAGTAAAATATTATAGGCTGGGCCACTTTTACAATGGCCTAATGAAACAGGTGACACTATCTTTGTGTGCAATGAACAAATGCTTGTACAGGAAAATGGGGAGCAAGGCTCTTGGCCAGTACTTTCCCAAACAAATATTCCTCAAAATGACTGTGCTGTTACTCATGTAGAAGCAGAAGTGCACCTCTTGGAGCAGGATGTGAGGACTTGCAGCTGAGTAAAGTGAAGGCAGCAGGACCTTTTCCATTTTGATAGGATCAGCCCTCTTCCTCATATAGTTTCTGGAGTCCCTGCTCATCTGGGAAAACCATGGTCAGAAATGAAACAGAGGCACAGAAGTTTTACACCAGGGTTCACAGTACACTTGGCACTTCTTTTCTGAGTGCTTAAACAACTACAAAGATGTAATGTTATTTACAATTTTAGGATTTTTAAAGAGGACCTGGACTGAAAGCTGGTATACTACTTGGCCTAAACCTAGATCAGAGCTGTGTTGCCTGTCTGTTTACATCTGGATGATTCCTCCTCTGGGAGGCAAATGGTCATCTTAAAACGGCATTTTGGAAGTCAAATTCCATGCAAATTAAAGTAACTTGTAAAGATCATAGACCGCTATAGGGTCAAGTGGTTCTGGAAAAGTTATAAAATACATTAATACCTGGAACGTAGATATGTTTCATACCAACAGATTATTATCATTTGTGTGTGTGTCTGCGTCTGTGTGTGTGTGTTTGTGTGTGTGTATGTTTATAATGCTCATATTTGAAAGTAAGTAGGCAGGCTCCATCCAGAGCTGAAATTAAAGTTAACAAGGATAATGGAAATACTTTTGTCTGTAATTAACTTATTCAGTCTTGCAGCTGAATAGCACAAATGGCTTAAAATAAGATAAAAACAGAAATCAAAGAATGTTTTCCAGTGTTATTGCTAATTAGAAGATGATTCCAGATGGAAGCAAAATACTTGAAAATTTCATTGACTTGAAAAGAACACAAAAATTTCAACAGTTAAAAATAACAAATTTTGACCATCTTAATAACAGGAAGGAGAAGCAGAAGAAAAAAATTGTGGCCTATTTCAGTGTGATAACTTGTTTCCGATACATATGAAATGGTTTTGAAAGGAATTGTTAATCTATAACTGTGAATGATAATTTTAAAAAGACATAACTGCCATATCATGTTTGGTCTAGAACATATATATTATCTAGAAGATATATAGTATGTCTATATTGAAGTATTGAGATAACCAAACTAGTTTTAGTTATTCACCAAGGCACTCACAGCAGTAGAGACCAGACATGAGGAACTCAGTGAACAAATATTCATGACTGGAAAGCATGTGAAAGCTGAGGATTTTTCATATTGATGGCTTTTCGCTGTCTTTAGTGATTCCCTTGATACATGTCTTGATACTGATTCTCTACATATAACTTGAACCGTGTATATTGCACATTGACTGTCTTGAAGGTTTTGTATTATATTTTTATGTTACATGTATTTATTTGATATATACTCCTGTCTTTTTATCTCAGTATATAATCTCATTTCTGGTCCTGAGTTTAGGACTAGCAATTGAGTACCCCTGATTGGACTGCCTGTAAAGTTTCAGATCTTATTGTCTTTCCAGTGGAAAATTATAAATTAACAGTTAAAAGAATCATTGATCACTTGAGCAAATTCTTCTGTTATAATATGAAAACAAGTTTTATTTAAATTCTCTAAATTTTTCAGATGCAAATCAGTACTGCTTGGGACATGAAGATGAAAGGTGACTTTATGCTGTATTTTTGTGTTGATACATATATATTAGATTTTCCATGTAGAAAACACAAGAGTAGACTAAAATATGTCCATTTCAAAGAAACCTAAAATTATCTAGTCCAATTGCCTGACTTCAGGGTTGAAGAAAAGTTAAAGTGCATTTTTGAGGTACATTAATATGGTTTTTCTTCTAGTGGCATATTGTTCAACATGATTCTTCTGTCACCTCTTCAACAGTGACAGGCATTGGGCACTGACCACCTTTCAGAAACCCTATTCAAGTCCTTGGCAACCCTTTCTGTTTCCTAATATTCTAATATCAGGATATTAGGAAACAGAATTTTCTATATGTTTCTTAATATCCTAGTATCAACTTCCTTGATACAGATTGGTACATTTGCCAAGTGTCCTGTCATGGAATTTAGACCTACTGACATATTCAGAATACCCTGGTTTGTTGTCGGACACAACTCCAGCTGAGCTTTGGCCTTTTGTGGTTTCTCTGTACAGATGCAAACAGCAGCTCTTGTAATCTTTCTGTGCAGCCCAACCTTGCTTCCAGAGATGGAATTTATTTAGGCAACTTTGGTCACACAGGAACCAGGGACAGAGAAATTTAGGGTAGAACAGAGCTAGCAACTTTGTGATAAGAAGGGATTCCTCAAATGGACAACTCTTCCTGTAACTAGCCTTACTTTAGCACTGTATGTCTCCAAAGAAGCAGATCAAGCTCTATGCATGTGCATTTCTTCTAGTACTCAAAATAAGTATCATGATAGAACCCTGGAATGAGGCACTGATCTTTTAAATTGTTTGATAAGATGAATGGAAGAGCTTGATGATGGGGTGTTAATTACATGTTTTAAATTTGAAATGTTATTGACTTCGTATCCACTTGGAAAGACTGGGTTTTTTCCTCTGTAACAGGTCTTTTTCCAGCTGGTGATGAGACAGCAGAGATCAAAAGTCCACTTAGGACTGCATTTACTCCTGCTGTTTTTCAGCTGAGAATGAATAGTGGGAAGGACTGAATCATATGGAAGGACATTTGTCAACAGCACATCAGATAATAGATGCCAGTCTGTTTAAGTGGTTTCTATTCAATTATGTTAATTTAAATATTGCTATTTGATGTTGAAACAGTAACTGCTCTACATGGGAAATTTGTTTAAATGTCTTTCTATTGTTATTTAGTTTTGAGCACTAAGATCTATACTGAAATTCACTTAATGTGACATTGAAAATAAGAATTAAGTAGACAACTTGCAATGAGTAAACAATTAGAAGTATGATTCTTCATTTAAATAAATTGCTCCATCAAATATTTTTTCCATCTAATCTTTCTTCATCTTACTAACCCTTTCTATCTGAACATCAGAAAATCAGAATCTAGTCAACATGTACCAATGTTTCTTAGAAATACCATAAACATCACTTTCTCTGCTGAAGTTGAAGCTCTTTTTACTTGTGAGTCAAAAGACAACTGTTGATAGCATCGAACTGTGGAGGCAACCTGGCTGGAGTGATTTTGCACCAGTGTTGAGAGGAAAACAAATTAACATACACATATAAGCCCATTTTGTGTTACATAGGTAAAAAAATAACCTTTTTGTTAGACAGACATAATCAATCACATTTTAGAAACATATGATAGTTTTGACTCAATTAAGCTACCTATATTATTTCGGTGATGTATGTCTTACCAAGGGTTTATATGATTGTATATTTACATGTAATATATGTAATCTATTGTAATATAGAATTTCTATGCAATCAACATCTTCTCCTACTCCTTGGTTCAAAATTGAAGAAATAGGTTCTATGCTATCTTTCATTCACCTACAATATTCTTCTGCACAATCTAGTGTACTTGCTAAGATGGAAAATATGCCAAACATAAATCCTTATGCTATCACTAATATTTTTTTGTGAAGTGTAGAGTGTAAGAATTGGCAATACAAGACACACTCAAGGGGGGAAAAAAGGCAAACGGAAATTGGGAGGTTTTTTGTTAGAACTTTCAACAATTTTTTCAGCATCATGAGCCTAAATCGAATTCCTCAGATTATACAGAGTACACAAATGATTTATTTGCATTATCAGAGCTACTACAGATCTTTTAGTAGCTAAGTTTATAACTTAGCTTTACCAAGCAAGTAATAAGTAAACAAAGAATGTACTTTTCATATGGTAATACAATTGGCATGTGTACATTTTTTGGCCAATTATGCTATTTTTTGGGATTACATATTTGGCAGGAAACCCAGAAGACTACAGCCAAAAACTGACAGGGTCTGTAATTGCTTTTCTCTGATATCAGTGAAGTTAATATTCACACGTATTGTTCCTGTCAGTTTCTTGATTGACACACACAAGAAGAAGCATCAGCTGGGTATTTGGACTCTGGCTGAAGAAGATCTGGCCCAAAGTTTGGGCAAATACAGAGAGAAATTTAAAAACTTCTAATTCCCCATTACAGCTGCAAGTGGCTCTAGTTTGGATGCACGTATACAAATAGTGGACAGATATTTTACACTCCTGGAAAACCAGGATTATTTTGGAGAATAATGAAAATAATGTAACTATATATTACAGCATACTATATATTCAGTAATTAGATTCAGAATGAAACAAAATTTTAAATGTTTTAATATTTTTTAATTTAATTATGAAGGAATACCAAAAAGAAGGGAATATTCACCAAAAGTGAACAGTAGAAAATTTTTACCTGATTAAATATTTACTCTATGCAATGTCTAAGTACACTGTGGATTTCCTTATAACTGAAAAATATTAAATCAAAAAACTAAAAAAGACTTAAAAATAGGATTTTGATTGGTTTCTGGTCATAGAACCATTAATTCATAGAATATGCTGAGTTGGAATGGATCTGTCATGATCATCAAGTCCAATTTCTGTCCCCACACAGGACACCTCAAAAGTCACACCATGTGCATGAGAACATTGTCCAAATGCTTTTTGAACTCTGTCAGTCTTGGTGCTGTGACCGCTTTCCTGGGGAGCCTGTTCCAGTGCCCAACCACCCTCTGGGTGAAGAACCTTTTTCTAATATCCAACCTAAACCTCCCCTGACACAGCTTCAGGCCATTCCCTGTGGTCCTGTCACTGGTCACCACAGAGAAGAGATCAGTGTCTGCCTCTGCTTTCCCCCTTGTGAGGAAGCTGCAGTCTGCAGTGAGGTCTCCCCTCAGTCTCTTCTCCAGGCTGAACAGACCAAGTCACCTCAGCCACTTCTAATATGGCTTCCCCCTCCAGATTACTCACCATCCTCATTACTGTCCTTTGGATATTTTCTAACAGCTTAATATTTTGCTGGTAATAACAACTGGAATGGATTCTGACATCTCTTACAAAGGGGCTTAAATAAGTCCCTTTCTGTTAAAAAGTTGGAGAAAAAATAATGTGGGTATAACAATAATTACAATAGTGAAAAATTCTTCTTATTTTTCTTGCAAATTTCTGGAGTAGGTGCTGAGGAAGGATAGTTCTCTTGATGGCTCTAATCCTTGATATTTTATAGTCATTTATAATGTCTCTTAGTTTAAGAGTAATTAAATGTAGAACAGAATTATAGGCAAGAATGGGCACAGAATATATGAAAGGGGATGCAATCCTGAGGCTAATCACAGTTTTAATAAGTGTGTAGGGAGTGATGTTAACCATGATGGCTGCTTGAACAGCTAAGAGGATCATATCCATTGAAAGCAGTTGTCTCCACAACGTGGAAGCACCAGAAAGGAAACAAAATCTTGAAGTTCAAGTATCGAAGTTCTTAGGAGCCAAATGTTTGCATGGTTTGGATTCAGGATTGTACAGCTACTGCTATAATTTTTGACTGGAGCAACATGTGTAGCGTAACCAGCACTGTCTTCTTGCTTACTTAAATTCAATAAAACCAAGCTCAGAGTTATCTATGTGATACTGGCATTTTAGCTCCAGTTTTCTCATTACCCCACATATAATATAGAAGAAGTTAGACAAGAAGCAACACAATAGTGAAAATCTCGTGAGCTTTGGATGTAGAAAATGACTGTTAATAATTGTTTCGAGGTTTGGCCTAGATTAGATTTTCAGAAGTTAATTGGATTATTTCCTATTTGCACGTTCAACTATGACTATAAATTATGTATTTTAAACTGTGAATGGAAAACACAAAAGGATGTGTTTTAATCAGGGGAGTTTTATTCTGCATTATTACTTAGTCTCAAGACCAAAAAGATTCAGGTTGGAGGGAAACAGCAGGTATCATGTAAGTGTACATGTTCAATTCGCACTTAGGGGTTTGTATTTTTTGTCTTTCTAAGAAAACAGGAGATGGATTGCAGGAAGTATTTATGTGCTCATCATCAGTGAAAATTAGCTCATCCTGGCTTTCTGTCTCTTATAAAAAACGTCTATCACTTTCAAGGGGCAGTGATGTGTGTTTTCCTGCAAAGGAAACAAAGCTCGCAGGGTGATGGAGGGTTGAGAGAACAGGAACATCACCAACACTGTGCAGTCCCACAGTGACAGAGCAAGGTAGGCAGAGCAGGTTTGGTGATGGTAACAAGGGTCAGCCAAAAGTGGCATTTACCAAGAAGGTCAAGCCGGGATGTAAAGTCAACAAGGTGAGGCCAAGATCATCAAAGCACAAGGCCAGGCACCACACACCTGTGCTGCTGCTCAGGCAAGGGCCAAGGCAAAGCACCTGAACTTCTCTGCAACTCCTAAGCCAAACCAAGGAGGCTCGAACAAGGTTTCTCACAGCTTTTTCTAACAGCTAGTTCTCTTCACAGCATCTGGATTCAAGGTTACATGGTTGCCCCATCTTTGAACTGACCTTGAGTGAGTGAAGGCAGCCAAACCCCTGCAACAAGGCTAAAGAAATTTGGTGGTACACTCATGGCATTGGCCTTTTTTTTTTTTTTTAAACTTTCTTTTGTTTTGTATTTAAAGAAGTCAATGCTGCACCTGAAATTCCTCTTTTGGAGGTAACTTAAACTTTATGAACATGTCTATTCTGTGTTAATTTTGTGGAGTCTAAGGCCCATAGTTTAAGTTATTAGGAATGGTTTGCTTCTATATCTGTGTGAATACAACTTTTGGCATGCTGGAGTGCAGGTATTGATTGGAAAGAGAACTCTGAACCTCTTATATTTTTGTACGGAAAAAACCTAATAGTGATGGGGAGGGGTAGCTACTTGAAGTTATTTAATGTTTTCAACACTCAGTTCATCAGTTAGAGGCTTATCAAAAACAGACTTCTGCGGAAATGAGAGTTGATCCTTTGTTTCCATTGAAAACTATAAAGTATTCTCATAATTTCTAACTCTTCCCCCAGTTACCTTGAACCAAGTAGTCAGTAATTGGTTCCAATTACTGCACCAATTCATCACATTCAATGGCGGTCAGGAATATATGTGACTGATTCCTGAGCCTAACATTTCACTTTTTCAGGATCCTGGGTTCAATTACTAAGCTTTGGATCCATGCCCTTCATCACACCCGTCTGCTGCTTTGTCATAATCTATCATTGCCCCAAAGGTTTTGTGTTGGAGACATCAGTTATTTACAATGACTTGATTGAAGGTGTTTTGGGTTGGTTTTTTTTGTTGTTTGTTTTGTTTTGTTTGGGTTTTTTTGTTTGTTTTGTTTTGGTTTGTTTGTTTTTGGTTTTTTTTTGTTGGTTTGGTTTTTTGTGGGTTTTTGTTTGTTTGTTTGTTTGTTTGTTTGATTGATTGATTTTTTGGTTTTTGGTTTTTGGTTTTTGGTTTTTGGTTTTTGTCTGCCTGTCATTTTATTGTCATTTGCTGATGTTTTCATGAATAGTAAAAGATGTTCTGTTAAAAATGCTTTATGTTTAAGCTCCTTTAGAACTGCTGTGTGTTGCTTTCTAGGGTAATCACTTTTTTAGATGGAATGTCAGGTAGGCTATCTGAAGCATTTGGTGCATCTGTTCCAGTCTGTCATAGAGTATTAGCCTGTATTAGAAAACTTAGCCTACCGAATGTTGTAGTTCATCTCCTCTTTCAAGTCTGAAGTAGGACAGTCATGGGCCAAAAGAGAGCTTAAAACTAACATGGTCCTAGTAAGAGTAAACAATTTAATAGTGATGCTTAGCTATAGCGTGGAGCATTTGTGTTCATTCAGTTCACAATTTTAGGCAAGTGCGCTTGTAGAGTGAATCCTGTAGATAACTGACTAGGGAAAGGAGAAGATAGCTTTGCCAAAATGATGGCACCAAATAGAGTAATTACGTCAAAGAGTAATCTTTGAAGAAAACAATGCATTATGTAAACCTTTGATATGTAACAAATGTTATTTTGAAGTAAGGCTAATATAAACTAGAGGAATTAGAAACCTCTGAATCAATTATATTCTTGGGTGCCCAGAAAGACTTGTTGGCTCCCAAGCTTATGAAGCACTTCCTGCTAATTTATTTTATTGCATTTCTTGTTTGGTTTGTTTCCCAGTTGATTCCTGAATTCTATTTTCTCATTAACAGTTTTTAATACACCTTGATGTGTGGCATATTCTTTCTCACATTATTTTCTGCCAATGTTTGTCTTTCTATTGTGTCTGACTATGTTAAGTCAGTGATTTTTAATTGTCAGCTTGATCCTCCAGCTGGCAAATGTGTCAAAATGGTTTGTTTGGATTTCAGGGTTTCCATTTTCAGCTCTTGTTTACCTTGCCACATGTTCACAGCTTCCTGCCACTTCAGCTGCTAAAATTTCAGTGCACATCCTGGCAATATTGCAGCCTGCTAGATCAAAACATACCTCTCTGTGTCTTCCTGAACTCTATCCAATATTCAAAAAAATCTTTCTTATGATTTCCGTATCAGTTTTGTTTAGTGCATAATCTTTCCTACTAGTCTTGACTTCTGGTTTTTTTCCTCTCTCAACTCCCCCACCACTGGGAAACAGTAGTGTGGCAGGAGAAATGAATCTCTGCCATGGAACATCTCAAAAAGTACTGCAGATTTTGAAAACATAGCAATTTTAAAACTTCACAAAATTGTCATATATTTAGATTTCTGGGGTTTTTCTCTGTTAAATGTAGAACAAAAACTTCTCAGGTATTCAAGTTTCCTTTCAAAAACTCTTTGCTTGTGTTATTTACCTTAGTCCTTGCTTTATATAATGGGAAATTATCCTTTGCTCACTAGGCTGTTACTTTTCTTAAACTTTGTGTAGTTTTTGCACAGTCCTTTTGGTCTGAAGTCTTAACTGTGAAGGACACAGCATTACTTTTGTCCATAAACTCCATGTCTGTCTATAAAGACTCAATACGGTGTTCTAGTATAGTTTTTGTGATTTTTCTATCATATTTATTTTAATCATTTTTTCTAAGTTGATATTGAAGTCTTTGATCTTTAGTCATCAAGTTATGCTTCCTCTCTCTTCTAAAATCCCACTAAAGCAATATGTTAACTAATTGTTTAGAATTATTTTAGTGCTTTTGCTATCAAGCAATTCCAAACTTTTTTATTTTATTTACTTTAATACCATGAAAATCTAGGTATTGTACCAAAGAGGGAGAAAAGGAAAAATAATTGGGATTAGGAATGTTAGCCATGAAACACCAGATATTTATGTAAAAAATTAATTTAAAAAATCACTACATGAAAATAAATCCTAGTAAAGGGCAAGGAAGCATCCTAATAAATTTGAATGAATATTTGAATGGTTTGAACTAATTCTGATAATCTGACCTTTTGATCAGTGCCATGCCGTTTGGATTAAAAGAAGATAAAATCTAGACAGATGCAGAAAAGACAGGTGTCTTCTGTCTAAAGAGAAGAAAGAACTGAAGAAGCAGATGAGAGAAGTTACAGTAAGAAAAAGAATTACAATGTATGAAACCATACATAAATTAAAAGAGTACAAAGGAATATCCCTGAAAATTAGAAGTCACTTTTGTATGGTTAAATAGTTGATACACGTAACACTGTTTTTACTTGTACTGAATAGGGTTCTGCAAAACAATTTCCAAACATAGCAAGTTAGAACAGAGCAGAAACACTTCCCAAGTAGTGAAAACATGAATCAGACTATGCCAGGTAGCTTTGGTATTATAGATCTGTCCTGAGAAGGTCTTAATTTTCTAGTAACAGAAAAAAACTCTCTAGGAAGAGGTAGCAGGGAGGAACTATGAGTTAATAATTTGTGTCCAAAAGTAAGTTTAAGTATGGGAAGATTTCTAAAGACAAATGAGTGATCTTTAAAAGGAAAGATGTTATGGTTTTGATATCTGTAAACAGTTTAAGATAAAATCAGTTCAGGAAGTGCCTCATATGATGCAGATAATTCCTAAAGATTGCAAAGCTGTGCAAAATAATCTTATTCAAATTGAATAAAATGTTTTCTCTTCAGGTTCTGCTACCATTAAACTTTTAAGTTCAGCTTATGATGTGGTAATACATATTTAAATCATAATTCATTTTTTATTTTATCTTTGAACCTAAAGCATTAGGATTTTTCAAATGAAGCTAATTTCATTATGAAGAGCTTAACCAAGATTTACAAAATACTGTGCTGATGAGTGTTAAAAATCTAAAATATAGAAGGCCTGCTTTACTCTTGATGACGAAAAAGCGTTCTTAGCTACATATAATCAGACCACTATGGTTGATAATTAATCACACTAATACACTTACAAAATGTGACCTCTTTGTGTGCATGTAAACTAATTTGTTTATGGCATGTGAGTTTTAATTTATGATGATAAACTACAGTTATGTATAGAATTTTGGAGTCTCCTGTTTTCTGTTAATGCTTAATTTAAGCACATCAATAAAAAGGATACTGGTGTTTATGATTTTGCAGTTTTTGAAAGAAGCATATGTGATCAGCATATATATACCAAGTAAAATTGATACAGGAAAAAAATGCTTTTCACATTCACTAGCATTCAAAGGCAGAAAATTACTTTAATAGTTTAGACATTAACGTAGACTGGTTGACATGACGAATAGTATGCATGCAGCCATTGCAGGCTGTATTTTGTAACTGTTGTAAACAGTCTATTAATCTCTTTCATTAAATGTGGGGGTATCAGAAATTTTAAACTGAGCTGCAATGGCTTACCAGTTATCTGGTATCTAAGGTTATTTCTAGTGCCATGGTGGATTGACCCTGGCCACTAGATAAACTTCAACACATCATCTTGCTCACCCACACCCAACATGATGGGGATGAAAATAGGAAGGGAAAAAACAAGAAAACTTAATAAGAGAAGCAAAGCAACATGTGCAAGCAAAGCATAATAAGGAGTTCATTTACTATTTGCCATCTGCAAACAGATGTTTAGCCATTTCCTGGGAAGCAGGAGTTCATCATGCCTATTAGTTACTTGGAAAAACAAATACCCTACATGAACTTTCCCCCTTCCCATCCTTCCCTGGACTAATTGCTGATTATGATATCAAATCGTATGGAATATCCTCTTATCTTGTTTGTGTCTCCTTCAAACTTGCATACCTTCAACTCCCTTGCTGGGAAGGGCAGAGTGGGGAAAAAATCTTCTGATAAGGCAGTTTTGTGTAGTTGGTCACCATGGAAGAGGAGTGACAGGGAGCCAGTGGCAAAAACAGATATTCTCTTAGGAAACAGAGTACCCAATAGATTATCTGTAAAATGACATATGCTAGTGTGTCATGGATGAACTTCTTATATAAGATAAAAGGCATTAAAGTTTTATTCAACTACAGTGAAACTCTAATGGTGAATTTGTTTGAAACTATGAGAACACAGAGTGGGAGAAAGATGGCATTTATGACATCCCAGAAAGCCAAATATGAGTTTAATAGTATAAAGTCAACTTACAGTCCCTTTAATAAACTTTGTTAATTGATTCTCTGAAGCAATTACTCTGATGTGAGCCAATATAATTTGTGTCTATGTTATTTTGGTTCTTTTGTCCAAAGACATTACCAGGGTCCTAGTCCTATATGTTAGAAAACAAGACTCAGATAATCCTTGCAAGACTCTTGGAAGATTCCTAATAAAAAATGCTAGATTTGTAGCTAAACCCAAGTATATTGCCCCATGGTTATGCAATAAATGCATACCACTTTCCAGTTATTTTCATTCTTTTTCTTCTAGATGCAGAACTGGTTCTTTTTTTAGGCATTAATGACCTCATTCCAATTCTAGTGGAGCTGCTTGTCAAAATGTTCATTTTTGGTAGTAAGGAAAGAAAAGTTTATTTGAAATAGTAGTAGATTAGTTTATTGACACATAGAAGTGTGGCAATAAGATACATTTGTTTGGTTTTGACTTACTGAGCACATATTTATCCTGAATATATGTATGCCCACCTGTGGGCAATTTTATGATGCATTACTAGTAGTTTCTGTATCTAAGAAAATATCTGACACCTCATGGAAGAACTCCTGATTAGAAGTTTTCAGTGCTACATTCTTATTTACCTGTATTTTCATCTGATTATAGGTTCAGCCACTTGAAACTTTTTGCTTCTTTGCTTGTTTCCTTTGTGTTCATTGTTGTTTATTCTGTTGTTCATTGTAGACCAGAGAATCTTAGACAACTTCTATGGTAGAAGCCTTTTCACAAGGTTAAAAACTCATGTACAGAAAACCTGTTATCATTACAGGTAAATGTAATGGTAGAACACAAAAGAGACTCAGAAAAGGGACTTTGACAACTTTGCAACACTTCAAAACCTCCTCTTAAGTCTGTCTTCAATTATTTGAGAGTTTCTTCAGCTAAAGGAAAATCTTTCCCTTGATCAATGTTTCTTGTCCACCATACTGTCCCTGAATAAGCCTTAACTAGCTTGGGTTCATTCCAGTTTACTTTAGGCATCTAATCCAAGTGGATTATTTGAGAACATATTAAATTAAAACACCTTTTACTTTCAGTAGAGGCAGGTACCTGGATCATCCTCTGTTTACCAGTTGTAACAGAAATTGAGGGTAACTTTTGAATCAGCAAACGCCATTTACTGACTAAGACAGCAGAAGTTTATTTGGGCTTAGGTGAGGACCTGGAGAGTAGAATTCTGTTTGTTTAAGCAAACAGAAGGGTATGTAGGAGAGCTCTGTGGAGTGAAACAGTTGAGTATTCACCAAGAAGATTTTATTTTGGAATATTGGCTGGTCCCTACCCAGACACTCACTTGCTGTTGGAGTGCTTTTGGAGGCCATCTTCCACATTGCCTTGTGCTGAAGAGAATCCAGTTTGCATGTTCAAACTGAATTTCTACAGTACTGGCTGCTGCAGTACAAATATAGATAGAAGTTGAATCATGATAAATGTGATTTATTATCGTTCTAGGACTGTGCTTCACATTGTGTCTGTTGAAATCAAGTTCACAGCAGTTTCGCCTCTTAGGCACATGCACAGAGAGAACTAATTTTAATTTTACTTCCACCAGGGAGAAAACGGCTTTGAACATATCAGAGGTGCGCTCTAGAACACGCTATAAGGCACAAAAAGGCAAGGCAATTGCCCGTGAAAAATCAACCAAGGCCCTCCTTAAAAAAAAAATCTCCCTCTCCACTAACAATGGGGGGTGAAAAACGCCTCAATATCCCACACTCTAAATTTTGAGTGTAGCTGTATCCAGAGAAGAATTTAAGATGCAAACTTAAGTGCAGGCTGTAGGGATGATCAAGATATCCACTTCAAAAGTTTAGCAGTAATTCAAGTTTAAAGAGTAAGGTACAATAGCTTTAAAAATGAGCAAAAATGTCTGCCAGAAGGATTCCAGGGTAGCTTTTCAGAAACACAGAGCAAACAGAAGAAAAGTGTCAGAAAAAGAAGCTGAACATGAAAGAGCAACTTGAGATGGAAATGAAACAGACCTTTTGTACTTGAGGCATGCTGTAGCATGAAACATGAGCACATTTTGAGTTTAGAATTGGGCCAATGCTTCTCCAGAACAGTAGTATTTTTGATCACATGAAGAGATACTGATAAGTCTACACCACAGATACTTTAAAGGGTATGACTCAGATAAACAAAACAAAATAAATATCCTCCTTCAAATCATCTGTAGCATATCAAGTTGAGTTTATTGGGACTTAAGTTTATTGTACAAATATAAGTCTATGTTATCACTAAGTTTTTGGAGTTGAAAAACAGGGTAATACAATTCAGTTTAAGCCATCAAACTGAAAAGAAAATATTTTGAGTTGGAACCAGCAGCTTGTTGTAGCTGCTAGTAATCAAGCTTTGTTGCCTTGGCCACCTTCTTATTTGACTTTACATATTTCATTTGAATACCAACTGTTACAAAACATATGGACTGTCATAGTAATCCCATATGCTGGATGATAACTTGCAATTATCTGTGCAGGATTCAGAAAATGATGAGATTACAAAATATTTTAAACTATATATCTAGTTTAATAGGTATTTCTGAAGTTTTAAAGGCCAACAGTAAAAGTTTTACTACCTTTAGTATTTCCAGTCCTTCTTAGGCTTTAAACTTGAAAACTTGAGTTTTCATATACAGCTCAGGTCTTAACAGATGTGAAAAAATTCTCCCACAATTTAGGAAGGAAGATCAAGAAGACTTCATGGTCTGGTAACAGTTTCATCTTCTTTCAAGGACAAATGTGTGCTGGACTCTCTTCGGTATACACATATACACAGCAGCAGAAAGTTGCCCTGTGAAACATTTTGACTACCAAGAAGAGAAAGTGAACTTGGAGGTTCATCATGTTCATGACCATCGAAGATTAACTGTACAGTTACTTTTATGTTAGATATTTCCATGTTAACTCCCGATGAGTTGTTTTTTTATTTAAACACAACACAGTGCCATGCAGACTAACATTTTAACATAAAAAACATTTTAATGTTATGTTATTACAATCTTGTTGTTAGCAATGTGAATTTTAAGAGGCACTTTTGAGCTCTTTCAAATTTATGATATTTAACGAATAGGATATCTGTTTATATTTTTGGTAAATGGAAGTATTATTTGAGTATTTATTCAAAGTAAATCCTGACTATTCCACATTTTCCACTCAGGGACAAACTTCAAAACCAAAATCATAGACATAATCACAAAATATCCTCAAAACTAGCACACTTATATGGTCTTGTATTTGTCTCTTCTGTGTTTTAAGAAGAGTACATAGACCTCTATAATTCAGAAAAACAAACACGAGAAGATATTAAGCTTTTATACCGAGATATCTTGTTTTTACAGAAATTAAAATAAAACCAACAACAACAAAAACAAACAAACAAACAAAAAGAACCCCAAAAACAAACCAAACCAAAACAAAAACCCCAAAACAAAAAAAACCCCAACCAACTAAAATAAACCCACCAAAAACAAGAACCCAAAACCAATCAACCAACCAAACAACAGAAAGCCAAAAAAAACCAAGCCCAAGTAAACCAAAACCAAAATTAATTATTAAAAATTAATTTGTCAATGACGTTTTGAAGTCATAAAACAAGTGTTAACAAAATGTCCTTCCATGTTCATTTTCTTTTGGGAAAACACCCAAACCCTTTAATTCAAATTTGAGAATAAAGGATTTTTGTAAAGAAATCCTTGCTCAAACTCTTCCACCAGAATTTAAAACTGGATTTTTCACTAGATAATCATATTTAATTCTTTCTTTTAAGGATTTTTTTCCCCCCTTCTTCTTGCTATTTGTTATATCTTGGTAGCACTTTAGAACTGGAAAGTGAATAGCACACAGATAAAGTCATGGAAAGATGTCCCTTCACTGGCCTAATAAAATATACATTGTCTTAAAATGCATTGGATTTCAACTGTATTTTCAATAATGATGCTCAGCTCCTTATAAATTAAGCATCTTTTTAATAGAGAATTGCACTTTCAGAGTCCAAAACTAAAGCAGAAAGCACTGAAACAAGATGATAAATTTCATAAGTCCTTTTCCTTTCCCTTCTATATCTCATTCCCTTTGATTGATTATTCTCTTAAGACCTTATTTCTTTGTAAGCTATAAGGCAACCATCTTCTTCAGATACTTTTAACACCATCTAAACTAGGAAAGCAGTGAAGAATTTTTTCTGTCTCCCACTGTCCAATAAAGACATGCTCAGACAATTCTTCAATACAGAAGTACACCAATGTAACAGGCAATAAGCAGGTTTTTAGAAGTCAAAGGCACTTGAAATCATTAGCTGCTGCCTTAGCTGTACACAACAGTTTTAATTTTAACCCTGATTTTAAAATTCAGAAGTTAATAAGACACTTGAAATATGAATTCAGAGGAGAACTCCATTCATGTATTCCCTTAATGATGCAAAGAGAACAATCTTGGTTTTTGGAAAGATGTTTACAACTTGCCAGTTATGTTTTGGTATTGAACTGAGTTTTAGGAAGTTTAACTCAGAATATAATTTATCCTCTCATTATAATCATATTAAGCTTTTTATTTTTTTTTTAATATCTAGGTCTGTCTCTCTCCTAAAGAACAACTAAACAATATAAATAATTGAATAGAATGTATACTAAAAGGATAATGTGAATGGAAAACAGCAGGGGACATTAGCAGAGATAGCTGGTATTTTAAAACACAAACGTTGCTCAAAAAGGAAGGCCACCTAAGCTTAACTTGTGACTTCCCATAATTTCACTACTAGCCATTTTAGGCTGGCAAATTCTTAAATTATAACATTGCTATTAAGTTTATATTTTTTAGTCTTGTAACTTTACAGATATTTCTGAATGAGGGCTGCTCTTTAACAGAGATTAACATATGCACTAAAATTGTGAAAAATGCAAAAACTGGAGGAGATGGAATGCATTCTGAGAGTCCAAGTCAGGAACAGAATTCCCCTTCTCTATTCAAGTTGCACAATGCGAATCCACAGCATGATCAAGGAACTCTGCCAGCAACGAAATGAGGAAGAGCAGCCCCTGGTTGAGACATCAGGGGAGCACAGATAGGAGTAATCAAATAATGTGTAACAATCTGTTTTAATATTCTGAGTTTCTATGGAGCTGTAAAACAACAGCATATTCTCAGGGCGGTTGGCTGCAAAAGATCCTGTATGTTAGTAAAATGAGTAATATCTAGTCACAGGTAAGAATACTGAAATTTAAAGTTGTGCTTATTTTTTCAGAAGAATCCTCAGCACCTCTTTGGTCCAGGACAGATAGTGCTCCTCCAAGCACAGTGTGGGAAAAAGGCATGGGGCAGGTAGCCCTCCATATGAATAGTTTTCATGTGCAAACTGTTATGGATGTGAAAGCACTTTTAAATGTCGCCCACGGAATAGAGTCAGTCTGTGCAGATATGTTCAGGGCTACAGAACAAGTCCTGGAATTGCTAACAACTTAGATGTGTCCAGAGCTTTTCTGTGAGCACAGCAATGGAGCAGGAGGTGAGACAGTGAAAGAGCAAGGTACTGCAAGAGCAAGGTACCCTCATGTTCATTGCTGCCTCTGCATCGAGTTTGCTCTGCTCTCAGATATAGACAAATGCTTCACGTTACCTTTATACAAATGTTTGTATAAAGGTAACTTGTACATACACTTGAGACAGGAAAATTTAAAATAAAATAGTAGAAGCAGAGTAGAACAGATTATGAATCTTATATTGCTTAATTTGTAGTGGTTATGATCTTTATTTATTTTATTTTCTTAAAACATGTGGTATCATAATGGTGCATGAAATAGCAAGTATTACTGATGTTATACCTGCTGATGACCATCACAGGGAATAAACTGATTATAGTAATCTGTAAATCTTTAGTACATACAATTTATTTTCTGAACTATTAAAAAGATACAGATTGATTTGGAACAGGACAAGGAATATGTTTCAAGTTTGATAGTTTCTATCATGATTAATTTTTATTACATGCTGCATGAGGAGTTATTGCACTGTATCTAATGGGTCTGCTTGTGTTAGTCCATGCAGGAGTGTATCAGATCACTGAGAAATACAAGATAGGAGACATAACATGTACTTAAAAAACAAAATAAAACAAAGAAACAAAAAAATCCACAACGCAAAAAAACCCAAACCAAATGATATTATTAAAAGTTTAAATGTTGATAAATTCCAAATAATTAATGTGACCAGTTTCCAAGTTCTTATTAGTTTTAAGTATGCATGGTAAATTTAGTACAACCTTTTTTTTCTTTATTCTAACCTGCAGAAAATGTGATCCAGCACATGGAAATATATAGCTCCTAAAGTCAGAGACAATCATACTGCAGAAGCATGTTAATGGATTGTGATTGTGAAAGTATTTATAGCTGACACCCAGATAAAAACTGTTCTGTTCCTGAAGTAAAATAGGTATCCTAAGCTACATACATATAGACACCAAGCAGCTTGTTATGATCAACCTTCAAACAAATTAAGTTCAAGAATATTCCAAAGTTGTTTTTATACACAAGTGGCAGGTGTGACACATATGTGTCTGTAAAATTGTTCTAGAAAAAAGCTGAGTGCTGTTGCATTTAACTCAAAGAACATCTGACAACATGAGGTGATCAAATACCCGAGAACATAATGGATTTTTACTTATTAATTCAAATTCATCATAAAGCCAAAAAAAGTACTAGGATATAATAAAATTTGTTTTCAGAACTACTTTGAAAAATATTTTACTTTATGACATTGTGTTTCAGCTGATGGACTCTCACTTAACATTTCATAGCATTGAGCATTGAGCAGATTCTTCAGCATGCCAGAGAGGAAACCTAAACCCCTGATTATAACACCTTCGATAAAATAAGAACAGCTAAATAACTTCCATCTGAACTTTATCCCTTTAAGCAGCTTACCCCTTCAAGGAATGTAGGTTATGCATATTTTGTGTCATTGACTGTTCGCCAGTAATGAATACAGCAGACAAACTTGATCAGTTCAGTATTCTAGTCTTACCTGAATTAGCTAACCATGGTTTTAATTCAAAATGGATTGAAATGTATTAAAGTGGTTTATTAATTTGTCAAAGAAACATAATTAACTGTCAGTGACCTGTACACTACGGATCAATATAAACAGGGCAACAAATAATGAGTTCCATGCAGAGCTCCCACAAAGGCCAAGGAGGTTACACACACAAGTGTGCAAGCATACAGATGTGCATACACGTGACCCTGCTCTGCTTGACCTTGCAAGCTATTTGTGGCCACTCTGGATGGGACCATTCTCTGTTACTTGCTCTGTCTTCCTGTTAAAAATCACCACGCTTCTGTGTTTTTCAAGCTTGTGCTTTCTTAGTTTTAAAAATCCCTTTGTAATTCTATAGTTATGCTTAAGGTGATGAGCATCATCCAGCTAATGACTGTCATCCCCTTGAAGATAATATTTTTTGGTCAAATACCTTTTTTAGGCAGCTTTGGGTGTCTCAGCCCTGCATACTGGCTACACTGTTATTCCCATCTTAACAGCTGCAGATATCCAAGACCTTTCAACAAAGGTGGGCCACTGAGTATCCCCACAAGAATTTTCATGCACAAGAAGGCATAAACTAATAATTTTTTTTTTTTTTTTTTTTTTTTTTTTAGGGCTCACCTCTGATCTCTAAATTATACAGTGTATTTTCCCCATAATTATTTACTCTAAAACAGTAATTGGCAAGATCTCTGTGGTAACTGGCCTTTTAACTACAGATTTATCTGCTTACAGATTTTTCTGTAAGATAAATAGACTATCTACAAGACTACCCTTGCTATTTCATTTTTTTCTTTCATTTAGTTCCCTGTAGAGAGGTTTCAGACTCTTTTAGAAGATAGCTGCTAATGGAACTAAAGATCTGTGGCATTGCAGGTGCTTTTGAATGTTTATAGCCCGATGAGAAGAAAACTTTCTGAGTTTATTAGTGGAATTATTTTATTAACAAAATGGACATAAGAAATTCTGCTTGAGCATGTTTTCAGATTAAAACCATGGAGCATGTAGCAGAGAAAGAAAAATACTGGCAAAGTGAGTGGTATATTTGGCATAATCATTTTATATGAATGATATGTTTTAGAAAATAATGGCTCAGCATGTATGTAGAATTATTGTAAATAATATTTATGTATTGTTGTGACCTCTGTTTGCCTGATTCATGTTTTCATGATCACAGCCTAAGTTTGCGCAGGAGAAGAAATATCAGAGAGTAAGCAATCTCATTAACCTATCTCAGAAGTCACATTAATCAGAAATCCTACAGAATACTAAAAAATGGTCTCAGAGGAAGAAGTTAATTGTGCATCCTAGAATAAATATCTAAACTTGTGCTGCTGAGAATAACACTGAGGTAAAAATAAGTCGTGTCTGGAAAGTCAAAATAAGCCATACATGAATAGCATCTTTTTTTCTTTTTTTTTTTTCCCTCAGAGTGTACCAATATTCAGAGATAAAATATCATTAAAAAGTAATTTGTGTAAATTAATTTTAAATAAATTTTAAATATAAATCTTAAGTTTAAATAAGCATTCTTTGCATGCAGTAGTTTGCACTGATTTTGTCTGGGAGAGAGTTAATTTTCTTTGCAGCAGCTCCTATGGGGCTATGGTTTTGATTAGTGATCAAAACAGTGTTCATAATATAGAGGTGTCTTCACTGTTGCTGAGCAGTTCTTACACAGAGACAAGGCCTTCCAAGGGACCACTCTTCTATGCCATATGGCATCATGCTTGTCATATAAAGTTGGGGGAGAAAGAATGGACATTCAAATTTATGTAGCTTATGTTCCCAAGTCCTCATACGCATGACGGAGTTCTGCTTTATTGATGAGGGCTGGATACCTGCCTGCCAATGCAAAATGTTGAATGAATTCCTTGTTTTGCTTTGGTTTTTTGTACTGCTTTTCCTCCACTTATTAAACCATCTTTATCTCAACCTATGAGTTTTCTCACTTCTACACTTGAATCTGTCTCCTTGCTGTGGTGGCAGTGAGTGAGTGGCGGCGTGGGGTTTAGGGAATTAGCTGCTGTCTGGGGTTAAAATAGAAGAAAACTGAAATATAACCTAAACTTGAAAAAATATTGAAGGAATTAAAAATATATAATTCTATTCATTATTTTCATTATTAATCTATAATTTTAAAGAAAAAGTGAGCAAAAAAGAAACTGATAGAATCATACAATACTGGAAATATTTAAGTAAGTTTTTCTTTCAAGATATGACATATAGTGGTAGTATGTCTGATATTTTTTGAAGAAGCAGCTGAAGTGAAAGAATTCAATAGCATCCCTTTGAACAGTCTGTTATATTAGTGAATATACATATAATAATTTTGATAATTACTTTCTCCTTATGGTAGCTTTTTTTAATGGGTTGCAATTCTGTCTGGTTAGAAAATAAAAATCAGGCAACTTCCTTAGAATTTAAAAGTTTTGTCTTCATTTAGTTTATATTTTATTAGATTATGTTTTGCTAGCTGTCATAGAAGTGGTGGATTACATGTTATGATATACTGTTTTCTAAAGACACATCATGGTATTTTTTATATAATTAGAAACTCCTGGTGTGCTATTTTGCAATTTTGCTAAAACTAGCAGAGAGCAGGAACTTTCAGTTTAATTACATTCAGCTGCAAGTGTGCATGAGTTTTTGAAAGAGGGATTTTATATACACATTTATCTGCAATTTCATTTATTAGAGAATAATTTATTATAACATAATTAAAATAGTTTTGAAGAACCTGTAGCTGAAGACTTCCATAGTCTAACAGTGTTATCACCAATAGTCAAATGCTCTCCCTCTGTCACTGAAGAGAAAGGACAGCATTTATGTTGTTGGGAGTAGTTTGTGTTAGATTCACGGCTGGTGACAAGCTTCCTGATTCCATGATTCACCTGCATGTCTAGGGCTCCCAAACTGTTATTCATCTCGCATCACATTAGATGGTTGTCATTTAGACTTCTAATCCTCTAATTCTAATCTTTTCTTCTAGCTGTCCTTTGTCAGTTAAGGGAGAAGGCTTCTGCAGACATTAAATCATACAAACACTTTCCAGAAGTGTGTTTTATAATGTGTTGATTTAGCCTTTGAAAGAGTCTTTTTTCCTCCCTTATCACTAGTTTAAAACACTGATGTTTATGACTGAGATGAACCCTTATTTTCCACACACAGTTCTGGGGAATCTTTGGGGCATACAAGGTATGCATGAACAATGCATGTGAGAGTGCAGGAACTGACACCTGTTTCAATGACCCTAGCATAGAAATACAGAACATAAAGCAATGTTTCAGTTAATAGTGAAGGCAATCAGCTTTTGGTAGATAATGAAGAACCCTGTAAAGCTTTTTCTGCATACAATTAATGATCACACAAATACCTATTACCTAACAAGTATGGTGAACGATTGGGATCTGCCAGACTAACAGTCTATGAATCAATATACTCCCTTGCATGATAATCTGTGTTGTCCAGTGGTTGTCCATCATCAGGTAAAGGAGTGTTAACCCTAACTGCTCCTCGCCAACCAGGCAATTGTTCTTCATAAAACTGGAAGTTGGGTCACATACAGATGAGCATTATAAAACTGAGCCATAGGTTACAACAGTATGGACAGATTACAACATCAGGTTTGCATATTTGAAAGGCTATTAGCTGACATTGTAGAGCTTTCATGACAGAGCAAGAGAAGTCGCTCTCCTCATTCCCACCAGGCTTTGCATTTTTACGTGTTGTTTCCAGAGGATATAATTTACTTTGAAATCTGTCTGCCTGAATTGGAACACATCTCTACCTCCACTAGTCAGTGGAGGTCACTGGAAGACCATCTTCTCAGATGCTTGATGTGTCTGAGATCTACATGGTAGTGCAGGTACTTGGCTTTCTTCTCCTGGTTGTTCTTCTCAGGCATTCCTCCAGTGACATTGGATAACACCACTCTTCAAGTTCAGTGTACATCTTAGGGGCTAAGTAGAAATACAGTAATAACCACAGTTAGTTCCAGTTGTCTACAGCTAAAGCAAATTTGTAGGGGAACCTTTCATAATCAACCATTTGAAAACATAATACTAAGATATACATTTTTGACAAAAAAAAAAAAAAAAGAAAGAAGTCAAATCCTTATAAAAGGGATTTCCCTGTTGGAAAGGTGAAGGACCCCCTAACTCTGTGTGGTTTTGTATCTACAGTTAAAAAGAAGCAATTACAGACAATTCTGAAACATTTAAGAGAGACTGAGAATTTTAGTTTTACAGTACAGAAGGCAGTCTCTTAAATCATTTCACTTTTCCTGAAATAGCTGAAGATTCTACATGAAAAATATTTGCAAGCTAAAGTTAGTGTAAATCCATCTTTTATTCATTAACAGCTATGCATTCATCTGCATTCAGTGTTAGTGCAGTCTCATCTTCAGCGTGCAGTTCTGGACCTCACAATTTTGGATTGTTCAAGTCCTTGAACACAATCAGAGGAGGGCAGCAAAGCTGGTGAAAGGGTGGAAGGCATTTCCTGTGAGTAGCGGCTGAAGAATTCAGGTCTATCTCATTGGAGAAAAGGAGACTGGGGGAGGAACAGGAGGTGATCTCATGACTCTCTACATCTTTCTGACGAGGGGAAGCAGGGAGAGAGGTGCTGAGCATTTCTCCCTGCTATTCAATGATGGGACATGTGGGAACAGTTCAAAGATGTGTCAGGGGAGGTTTAGACTGCACATTAGAAGTCTTTGCTTTACCAAGAGGGTGTACAAACATCCTGGAAAGAGCTTCCTAGAGAGGTGGTTGATGTCCCAAGCCTGTCAATGTTTTCAGAGTCATTTGGACAGTGCCCTTACAACGTGGTCTGGCTTGGTCAGCCCTGAATTGATCAGGCAGTTGAATGATTGTTGTAGGTCCTTTTTGAAAGAACTATTCTATTCTAATCTATTCTGTTCTAAACTATGTCATATGTCAGCATATTCCTTCATCTATCTAGCTAGAAAAAGTATATGCTAAGCTTTTGCTTAAGAGGTAGATTTAAAAAAAATAATAATAATCCCGATGATGTGTTGAATCAGCAAGGTGTGAAAGAAGATGTTGCAAACAAATGTAATTTTGCAAAATTAGTGTAGTGAGAATGTTTACCAGTAATACTTTGCCTGGTAAAGGACACCAGTAACACTTCTTATATATTGAATACAATAGTGAAGGTTGCTGGAATAAAGAAGTTCTAAAGGGTGTAAATAGAGGCAAAATTTCAATCTATTCTACAAACTGAAAAAGCTCTGAGACATAATTTAATAATTGATATTCATAAAAACACTTGGTTCTGATTCTGCTCTGATCCTTGTAGGTTTTATAAGCACGCTCTGCTGACTTTGTGTAGTTTACCATGGTATATACTCACTTAAATGAGGAGACAGTCAAACCCTTCCTTCAAATTTAACATCTTTACTACCTATTTTGACTTTTCTAAATTTTCTTCTTTTCTTAGGCCTTTTTCTTGTACGTTGAGTTCTCTTCCTGATCATGCGATTAAACTGAAATTAAAATTGTCTTAATTAATGTCAGTTACTATATATACATGTACTTCAATCAAAATTAAATTATAATCAAAACTTTGTCAAATAGTAAACTTTGTGTTGTCTTTCCAACCTTACCATCTGTTTTCAAATTAAATTTGTTATTAGCTTATCAATCAAAATGTAATTGATCACAAACAAATCGCAACAAACACAGTGCATGTATATTTCAGGGTAATTAACAAAATTCTACATTTTCACGTATTTACAATGTGATGTACTTGTGCATATATCCTTGTAGATACTTAATATACATGTGCATCTTGAGCCTCAGTTTTTCCTATTTACCTTTCTGAAGCAGCAGCTACAGTAAAATATGAAAAAATTATGGTTACATATGTGACAGAAATTCAAAACAGACTAATTGGAAATGTTTTTTGCCACTTTATTTAAAGATATATTTTAATCAAGTCTCCCGTGAGCAAACCTCATGAGACTAAGACCTGTATTGTTTGGAAGGTTTGAATAATTTATTAAAGCAGTATATTGCAGCAGAAATTCACAAGGAAACCAATCTTTTATAAAGACAACATGTCAAAATATCTTTGTATTCTTTATATTTGAAACTTTGTCAATAGTAAAAAAAAGGGGGAAATGTGAGTCTTCAGCGACAGGTAACAACAACAGTGCATGGTTATCAGAGATAGAGTTAAATGGCGTACTTTGGGCTTCACTACTGAAACTGAGAAGTGCAACATTCAATGCAGGCAAATTTACTGAAAGCAGTGCAAATCACGTGCATAGTCATCCCTGAATTAAGTATGTTATGGCACTGGTCAGACCTCAGCAGAAGGGAATCTTATGTTCATTGATGAAAAGATAAAGCTTTTGGAATAATCAATGTGTAATACTGTTTCAATTTTCTACCTAATATATTTAAAAGCAATATCTAGACTCTAAAATAATGGAAGATCCCAGAGTAAGAAAAAAAGCAGGTTTATCACCAGTAGTGTTTCATCCACTGGAAATAAATAACATTTAGATTCCTTGAAAAGACTTCTTATTTATATTTTCTCCCAGTGCCACATACTTATATTGTTGAATGTCTATGAGTGAAAATAAGCACAAACCTCATGGACAAATTATTACAATTTAGACTGTCTTAAAATTGCTGCTTTTCTGGGCTTATTCATGAATGTCACATAAGTATCTACAATAAGTACCAGAATAAAAATATAAGATTTTTGAAATCAAAAGTCTATCTTCTAAATATTCATTCATCATTTACTTTTTGATAAAAATTATCAAAAAAACCCAGTGTCTATATAAAAAAAAACTTTTTATTTTTCATACTCTTCCATGAATTCCCTCTTTCCATATCTGGAGAGAAAACCTCCACGGAAATGTGAGGAAAAATCCAGTTATTTGTACTTTTTTGATGTCATGTTTACATTATTTTACACTTTCACAGCATGGATTTAGCTAGACATATGCAAAGTACGCCTATACAAGTACATTGGAAGCCAAATGTTTGATGTTTTACTAAAAAGGCAAACAAGAAGAAAATTATAAAAATTACATAGCAAGTTCCAAAATACAGTAGTTGCATATTTAATTTGCCCAATTCCATCCCATTTCGTAACTTTGGTCTTCCTTTTAATCTTGCTTCCAATTACTGTCCAGTTACTTTCCACAGCACAAATATTATCCTCTCCACTCTTCCAATAATCTACCAAATCTTATCAAATCTAGGTCTATTATTTCTAATAGATAGAGATCCCCAGACTCCTGGGTGCACTGTGATGAGTTTCAGCAGCTGGGCTGGAGGAGTCCTGGACCTGTACCATCTTTCACAGGAGTTGCCTAAGCAACAGATAAGGAGGTCTAGGAAATGCAAATTCCTAACATCGACAAAGAGCTCATTGATGGAGAGGAAATATCAAATGCAGGCATTTTTCTAAAATTATATCTTGTTCCAAAAATTGATCACTTTATTCTTGAGAGTAATTCCTTTTCCCTTTTATCTGTCACCCTTTTATCTGTGATCCAGCAACTTTTGAACCCTTCTGTTAAAATTCTTAACATTTTCTGAAAATATTTTTCATGGATACATGAAAATGATGCTAACAAGAAGAAATGTGGAATGTTTAGGGGTGTCTGCATGGTTGTTTTTGGTTGGGTTTTTTTTTAATTTAATCCTCCAGGACATGGTTCTGTTGTAATATAGAAATTTACATACAGTTTCAGCTGCAAAAATAGTTAATACAATTACATTATAGAGGTACAAAAACTAGCTCTGTATCCCAGATGATTATCCTAGTTTCAATACATCTGTCCTTTTAGCCTTGATAAATACTGATTCCTTGAATAATATAGGACAACTTTAACATTTTAAAGCTGAAATGAGAAACAAGAATTGCATCAAATGGGGGAGGAGAAGTAGGCTAATGAAACAAATTGCTTTTGTCTTCTCCAATCATTTAGATAGATATATTCTGAACAGAAGTTATTATTTTTTTTATTTTCTAACAGAAACAATCCATGTTGAATATCTCTCCATATTTGTGAACTGCCCTGGACATTTAACAACTCCAGGAATCAGATGGAATATTTTCTGTGCTACAAACTACATATCACTTATTCTCTGCAGAATAACATGGTTTCCTGAACAGCATAATTTCCATTGTGATAAATGTGATAAAACCAGTGATAAAACTTCAAAATACAGTGCTGTAGATTCCTGTAAAGAAAGAGAATAAAAACAAGTAGATGTAAGGCTGACTAAGGCTGTGTTGCTATAAATTCAAAAGTCTCCTTTTTGTTCCTGAGACTCAATATTGTTTTTGAAAAACTGTCATCTTTTTCATCCCAGAGCAAGAATATGTAATTTCACAGTTAGGATATGGATGTACTTACTTGACTTTATAGACTGAGTTGTTATGGGATGGATTGTTACCTATTTCCTAATTTTCAAACCAACTTGTTCTGATTATAACACAACTGTAAAACTCTGCCTCTGTTCTCTTTGGGTTGCATAACTGATTCATGTCATTTATATGGTGAAACAATATGTCTTTAGAAATCTTCAGGCCTAAAAGCATGAATATTGCATGACTATCATGTTGGTAACGAAACACAAACACTTATTCTGGATCCATTTTACAGTCACTGTATCAATAACAAAAATATTTCCCTAGTCATAAATGTTGAAAGTAGAACTCATAAAGTAGATAATTTATTCTCTTCTAAGTCTAATATCCTACAAATTTTTTTTCCCAAGGTAAAGATGAATAACAAAAGTAACTTAAATTGCTCTAAACATTCTTAACCAGTGGTTTAATGTTTTCCAGCATGCTGAGCTACTATTGTGTTCTGACTACTTCTATTTAATGAGTACTCAGCATGTATGAAAATCATATTATTTCCTTAGGTATCTGAACAAGGATATTAGAGACTATTTTTGACACTTTCTAAAAAAGAAATAGTAACTGTTTTGTTTAGTCAAATATTTTAATGTAGAGAAATGCTTTTTAGAGGAAAATTTTAGAAAGAAAGACACATCCAAAAAGTTTTTGGTTGTTATAAAGTTAAACAGTTTGGTCTTTATTCAACCGTTTAACACTCAGAGAAGAAGAACGAGAGGCACAGAGCCAATCAAGGTAGGATTCAGTCAGGAAAATTGCACATCAGGTAAATCTTTTAGGTTTTGTGATATAAAGGTCAACAAGAATTTCAATATTTGGGAAAATGTTATTCATTAAATATTGTCAAAAATGCATATTCTTGTTTTGCTGCATTATGGGAATAAATATAAATAAATTGGAATAAACAGAACTGTGTTTTACTTATATATACAATAATATGAAAAAACCACTTGCAACAAGGTAGAAGCAATATTATTTTAAGTGCTTTTTTAAGTGCTTCTTTTAGCGTAAACAAGGAGAAAATAAACAGTCTACTCACTTTGATTTTAATGTCCAGTAGTACTTGAGAGAATTTCTTATAATAGCACTAAACAACTACTAACTAACACTTGTTGGACTGAATTTATGTTGAACTTCATCAATTAACATAGTTTCCAACATGTATTTTGTAAGCTTACAGGGAAACTGGGACACTGTAAAGTAAAAATTATTTAATCAAAATACAACAGAAGTCAATTCTCTTTTCATGTGGCAGTTGCAGCTATGGGAGATAAGACTGATAGTATTTGAGGATACTGTTGACTTACTAAATGTGGATGAAAACAAGAAATGTCGGCACTATGGTAATTAGAATCAGGCAGTGAGAAACATTTTGGACAGGTTTGAAAAATTATATATGTACAGAGAGAAAGAAAGATTTGGCAACTTCTAACATTTTTATCTCCATAATGTATATTATCTAGCCTTGTTTCCTTTTTCTGTTCTTATTTTACTCCCTACACTGACTTTTTGTCAATCTTGCACTCTTTCAATATTTTCTTTCTTAAACTTTCTTCTCCTGCATTTGATGTCAGACTTGCATCCTCAAAGTTTTTTCCTCTCATCCAGTGTCAATACACATTTTATTGCACTGAAACCATGGATTTTAATTACCTCCCCTGCCCTCCTGCAAGCTGTGGTCCAAAGATGATTGCTACTGAAGTTGAAGGTCTTATTTGAGGAGGGCTGCCTTGCAAAACAGACACTTTCCTTTCTTAGAAGCTGCTCATGCTGTGAATTCCCTGGGCTCATTTGGCTTCCAGAAATAAACTTTTGCTCAACACAATGGCTCTGTTACCTAAACTAGGTTGAATTTCACATCATGAGTACAAAAAATAAAATTTGCTCTTATCTGTTAGAAACCAAGTAAAAAAATAAACCCTGGAAACTGAAATACAACAAAAGGTAATGTATTTTTTTTTTAGTGTGTTAGGTATGTAAACCTCTCACAGATTTTATCACTTGAGAATTCAATACTCCCGAGGAGAGTTTTAACCAAAATACTACCTTTGTGCTTTGCTGGTATGCAAGAGACCTCCAAAAGATCTTTACCTATTCTGGAGAATGGCACACTAGTGTGCTCCTCACTTTCTTGCCAGGAAATGAAAATCTGTGCTAGAGTGGTACTATTCGTCAAAAAATCACTCTTTGTGGGATCCCAAGGGATGGAAAAATCTGTGTGTGTGTCCTGATACTGAAATAAGAGGTACATTTATAGCTGGGTCACTTCCATTCCCATGGTAAAACTGTATAATGATATAATGGACCCTTTGAATATCTGGGGTTTTATACTACAGAATCTCTTTCATATAATCTCAATTTTCTGACAGACGACTTGAAAAGTTTGAGCCACTGATGTTCTCACTTTCAAACTGACACTTCATGAAATCCAGTCATCCCTTCCCACACAGGAGGTTAACAACACACCTTTACTAGATTAGCTGTGATCAAAGAGGAGAAATTTCTGTAATAATGGCATATTCAGAACAGGGGTTGCTTTCCTCTAGGACAAACATATGCCTGATTTCCCCAATGAAATCCCAAGGACTGCTTTTCTTGTCAGCTGATTAATCCATTTGAGAGGATTGTTTTGTTTTTAAATTGCATGTGGTTTGATTTATGGTCATTGGAAGGAATATGAAGATATTTTAAGGTCACTCCCTCACAGGGAAAACACCTATTGGTCTTTTTTTGAAAGTGCATCTTTCTGAAGCACTTTTGGCTGTATTGTGAAAAGGACGTATCTACTTTTTCATCAATCTAGTGTTGATTTTTTTCAAAACTAGAAACTCTTACCATTCATAATTCTACTTTGTTGCATCCAAAATAAACTCCTCCCATAGAGATTTCAGTTGTATTGTCTTTGAATGCCAAAATATGATACACTGACTATCTCTACATCCAGCACCAAGAAAGGCAGGGTTTACAGAGGGAAAAACATCAAAACACCATATCCTACAACTGTTTTTCTGGTCCTAAATTCATTATATACAAAATTCCCTTAATTATTTAAATTTCTCATGACCAAATGAAAGACTACACTTGCAAAAATCATGCGATAGTCTTTGGTTGGTTGCCATATCCCTGTTGTATTTGTAGTTGCATGACATGATTTTACAATAACTTTAGACACAGCTCTAACTAAAACAATTATTCCCTTTTTTAAAATAATGTACTGAATATCTCATTGATTAATACCCAATATTGATTTTCTGTGGAACATGTAATATTGCTATTTGTTCAGACATTTCTTTAGGGCTTGTATAGAATGTACCTTACTGACTTTTTAATTGGTATATTCTTTTACAAAGTATCAAGACGTCAATTCTGGTACTAGTGGTCATTATGGAATTTTATCCATTTCACTTGTCTCATGGTGAAAGTCTTTATGCATTTTCATAAGCTAACCTAGAATAAAGCTTGAAAATGGAGTCAAAGTCCCCTTGTTAAGGGGTTTCTTCAAAGACTGATGCAAATGCAAACAGTGTCATCCTTTTGATGATTTATGTCAAGGATTTGCAGAAGTTAAAGCATGAGGTGTATGGCTGAAAGATGTAAAGTTTAATGCAGGAATGTGTATTGCAAGTAAGAGATCAAGTGTGAGAGTTTAGAGGACAGTGCTTATTGATAAATGTATTTTCATCTGTCACAGTTAAAGGTAAAAAAGGTTAATGCCCTTCACTTTGTTAATAGGTTTTCTTTATTAAATCTATGACCTAAGTTAAATGTATGGGAAAATTTAGGCAAATATATTTGAAGAATTTTAACATGTCGATTTTATTTGCTTTGATTTTTTCATCCTTTTTTACTTTGAATATGGTTTTCTGATTTAGGAAACGATACAAAGATTCATCATATACATAAGACCTTAAGTTTTGTTGGTGTTTAAACAAAAGGGAAAGTAATTAATTCTGAGGTTGCCAAATGCATGTATTTTCTGTTACTGCTAGTATAACATGGTTTTAGGATGCAGGAGGCCATAACTCAAGAATCTGTGCATTTTGCTTTGGTGATCACAAAGTTTTTGAGCATTCTCAAACTGCTTTACAGGGCTGACAAACAGCTCACAAGAGCTTATGCACAGCTAAAGCATTGCATTTTTTTTTTTGCTAGGGATGCTTTGTATTTCTCTCCAGCTTGGAGGACTCACCCTTTTGCTCATTTTGCTGCACAAGGCAGAACTTTATTCTTATTGATCTATCATTTACAGTAATTGCCTAACACCTGACTTGGCCTATCATTTTTACAATCTTCCATTATATCCTGTTTTGAGAGAGAATCTCTAACAACTCTATTGTATTCAAAGTTATTGCTATATTATGTTGGAATTAAACGTTACTTCCTACTATTAATTCCTAAAATTTGACTCAGTCTATTTTAAATCTGAAGGAACAATCTGGCTCTCCATGGAGTATAAAAATGCCTACAAGCTACTGGGCATCAAAAGTAATTGTCTTTTAGTCAATATTCATAGTCACTAACATTGAAAGGTTTAAAACTGTCTTACCACACAGTATATTTTAAAGTTAACAAGTACAGCTCTCAGTATTACATTTTTGGAGAAGAATTTCAAGGGCTGTTAGGCCCTTTAACTTCCATCTCAAAAACAATAAAAGAATGAATGTTTGAAAAGTATTATTGTTCAAATATATAGTTCATGGTGTTTTTTAGAGAAAAGGTTGTATTCTGTACAGAACAAAAATGAAACAAGTACAAAACAAAAAGAAGGCCATAGTTGAGGAATATAGACAGAAGAAATAATAAGGAAGGAGAAGGGAGCGGTCACTTGTGGCTTTTTCTCCCAGATCTCATGAAGAAAGGATGTTAATATGTTTAGATTGCTTTTTAAAGTGAAGCTGAACCAACAGCTTTGGGGTATTAAGCCTGTAATTCTTAATCATATTCATCTGTTTTACTGTCATGCTTTAAATGTTTATTTTTTTGACTGATTTATGTTTGAAATGTCACTTTAGGTCTTCCTAAATCATTAAAAGTATATTTATAACGTTATTTCAATGCCTCCCTTCAAGTTTTCTTGTGTTCTTTTCTCCTTAGCTATCTGTGCTTTCTTTCTTTCTTGTGATTTTCATCCCACATGTTTTTCTGACATTGCTTATTTTTAGGGAACTAGGGACCAAAAAAGGAACTTTCCCCTCCATTTATTATATAACCTAGAAGCTGAACAATCCAAACTTAAGTTACAATTTTATAAATTTAAATCCCACTTATTTTATGTGTCTTTAACAATGTAATAACCAAAACTGTGTGCAGAATTTTACAGAATCATGGAATCAGTAAGGTTGGAATGAACCACTGGAAGTTCTCTAGTCCAGCTTTGCTGCTCAAGCAGGGCCCCCTAGACCAAATTTCTCTGGATCACATGAGAGGGAAGATATTTTTGCATTATGACAACTTACTGAAAAAAAAAAAATGCAATTGTCTGAAACAACACTTTTTTGTAAACTTTGAAAAAAGTCACTTGTTGCAACACAGAGGAAAATTTGACATTTGATGTGTCCAGGTTAATGCTGTGAATTCCCATGAGACAGAGTGCTGAGCAGGTAAACAGAAATGTTTTGCAAATCTGATTGGCACATCTCAGCTTTTTCTCTAGGGATATCATCAGCATAACTTACCAATAGGAGACATCATTTCAGGATGATATTTATTCTCTTTTGAAAGCCGTAATTATTGAATCAACTAACAGTTGTTTTTTTTTCCTCATGGAGACCTGATTAGTTTCCTTATTTAAAAACTCAAGCATTAGCTCAAAATAAGACACCATTGAAAACCAGAATAGTTTTGATGAAGTCCGTTGATGGATGTTGACATAATCATCAGAAGTCATTTAATTAAATAGAAAACTGAAATCAATAAATTGAAGCTTGCCAGAAGCTAAATAAATGACATGAGAAATCTTTTACTAAAAATTAATCCTTAAAAATAACAAAATATATTTTGAAGCAGAAATAAACATCACTCATTCATCCTGATTAAGTAGATTTACAACTCTTTTTTATTCTAAAAGCAGTTAATAGTGTGATGACATTCATGAGATTTTTATTGTATAGAAAATAGTGCATAAGATTGAAATTGCAATGAAAATATATGATGACTAAATACTAAACTGTATACAGGATTAAGAATAGAACTTGATCTTATGTTTTTCATAATAATCATATACAACTGGAAGTATGAATTTGTCAAGCTGTATTCTTTAAAGTAGTCGTGACTATAGCTGTAGTCTTCATAGGTCATTGTCTTTAGAGTCCATGAAAGGTGTGGTCTCTGACCTCCCTACCAGCCCGTCAAAGCTCTGAATTCACTATTATGATAGATGCTTGTGGATTATATGGTTATGTGTGCATGTGTATATGCGTTCCGTAAAGGAGACAGTACCAAATAAACTGCTGGCACAATTTCAAAATTTAAGTAAAAAATTAGTGTGCCCCACCTGAAAAAAAATTGGAAAAAAAAAAAAGAAAAAGGAAGTCTTCTTGGTACTAAAATATTTAAAACATCTAACTTAAAATGCAGCATCTTGATTACAGAGTATGGCTTAAAAATGAGAATAATAAGTAAAGAGTTTCAAATTTTGCTTTGAAGAAGGCAATGTATGGTTCTGTAACCTCCCAATGGATCTCACTTTCCTATAAACCTTAAGGAACTGGATGCTATGCATACCTAAACATTTTTCTGCTATTTTTTAATGCTCTTCTGTTCATACTTGATGGAAATTATATCAATAGGGAACATTTGAAGGATCCATACTCCAAATGCAAGCATTATGAAGAAATTCTACTGCTCCTGATGACCTGCCACATAGTTCTGTTCTGCTGGAATTACTGTATTGTGCCTCAAACAAGCAAGATTCTTTGCAATATTACAGGCAGCTTCATAATTGGGCAGTTTATTGAGACTAGATTGAGGGGACCTCAGACACATATATCATTAATTTGAAATTGTTTAGAGGTATAAAAGAGAAAAAAATCACAGTTAGAATATGACCTAGAACTGAACAATTTTTCTACTCATTATACAGCACATTTTCATAGTGTCACATTTTACCTTTTTCTTCTTCTAATTTCTATTTTGCATTCTGACACTTCTTATGCTAGGAAATTGAACTTTACTCTAAAACACAGTCTAAAACACAGTGTGTGTGGCCACTCATTCAGTAGGGAACCATTCAAAATTAATATGGATAAAAGTATTTAGCAATAGAAATACCCATTACCTGTTTACAACAGAAAAATACCAATTAAGAGTACTAATTGCTTTCCTAAGAGGCAGAAAGAATCAAAACAAGCCAAGTGGTTATGATTCTATTTGTGTTTTCACGTTTTACTGTGTTAAGATATCCTTCACACCATCTCAATGAGTCCACTCAATATAGGTTTTACAAAGTGAATCACCAAATGAGAATACTTGTCACTACAAGATTAAAACGCTTTTCATTAGATCCCCCTTCTGTTTGCTTTAGAGCCTTTTGGAGAACACTTGCTCTTCCTTTAAGTTCCAAATATATTAGTCATGGGACATCACTTAGCATATTTCTTTTACTGCAGTGCGTCAAGAGGAGTAAAAGACTCAGAGGAGAAAAAGGAAGTAACTTTAAGAATGAAACTACAAAGAAATAGAATAATCACTACTAAATAGATTAATAGTGGAGTAGTAGAATAATAAATACTAAAACTTTATGCTATCTTTTAGTCTCCCCAGTGCCTATGTTTCACATTCAGGTATTGATTGCTGTATCAAAATATTTTCACTAGCACCATAATGCAGGCAGGCACTTTTATTCAATACAATTCAAGTCAATGTGACAGAGAATATATTAAAAGCAATTTAAAAAAAATTAATACAGCTTATCTTCTCTATGAAAAGCCTTGCAGTTTTATTTTCCTCTGGTTTGAATTCTGTTGCCTGAATTACCTGAAGGATTAGAGTTTGGGAGGAAAAATGTAAAAAAAAAATATCCTCTAAAAACAGAAGGACAGAGGTCACTTTGTTTTTGTCCAAAATGGACTGTCTATTACTAGTCACTAGTGGCATTAGTGAGATGGTGAAGCCTTCATAAGTATACAAATGGATTGAATTTAAGGTAGTTATTTGGACATTTATAAAATACAAGGTTCTGTGACGAGGATTGCAAACTGCCTTCCTAAAAATAAAATTGTTTTAATGAGTTCATAGTCGTTAACAAGATTCCACATAATGTTAGGGGAGGAATGATTTCCCACAACCTGTCAGAGAGAAACGGTAGTAGAGATATTGCCACAGAAGTAGTGGCAACTACTAAATCAAAGAATAATGTCAAGATTGACTCTTGAAAAGATTAAAAAGGAATTTTTTTTTTCAATGACAAAGAGAGGGAATCCAGTATATCCCTCAGAGTAGGGACTAAAGTAAAAAAAACAAAACTTTTTTCTTCAGGTACTGTTCTGCATAGATGCAATATAACGACATTTAAAGTGAGGTTTTGGCCAAAGTGAGGAGTGCCTATCTACAAAATCCATTAGAGAAGAAGGCAGGGCCCTTTAGGAGGCTCTTGTTTGGTTGAGTGACAAAAGTATGAAAAGTATTAGTTTTCAACAGCTTCCTCTGTTTTCAAAGAGAAAGGTAATAGCTGTAAAAACAAGTGGCTAAATAGTGGTGGAACTCTCCCAAACAAGTATTAGCTCTCCTGTAATTTGAATGTACTGATTATTTTGGAACAATATTAGTTCATATTTGAAATAAAATGTCTTTACTGGCAACAGGAATGTTATTCCAGAAAAATTACAAACAATATATAATAGATAATTTCTCTGGATAGGAGAAAATTATTCCAGAACTCTCTATGAGCAGAAATTGTTATATAAATACCTTGTGTGATGTCTATTAATTTGTCTTTGAGGAGCTCTTTCTCTTCTAAGTTCAGTCCATAAAACTATTGTAGCTGGAACCAGGTAATTTGAAAACTCAAATGTTATAATACTTTTACATTTGCATATTTATGTTATAGAAAGCTTTTCTGTTTCAATAGATATCTTCTATTGTCTACACATGACACAATAAGGTACATGAGTAAAAATTCAAGGTTTCTGATACTGTTGGGAATATAATCCAATCATAATCATCATATTTCCTTGGAGCAAAGATTATATATTATGTTTTATGGCACAGGAGGAACTGTAAGAGGTCTTTAAGACAGTGATAATTGAATCAGTTCGGTAACAATACATCCACTGTAAGTTTCCAGAAGACCTCAAGACTGTATCAGAAGCAGAAAGCAGTGTCTGTGGTATATGTATCTGAGCAACTGACAGCTAAGAGGCTCTTAGTTTACTTCAATTTTTTGGATTGTTCATAATATTTTCACTGTGTCTAGTATTTGGACAAAACCCTTCTATAAGAAAATGGTAGGACTGTAATCCAGCTGTGTTTTTTCTAAATAAAAATCAGGAGCTATTAATTCCCATCTATAACTATTTGTCTTGGTTACTCTTTAGACATTTTAAGAATACACTGAATGAAAATCATCCCAGGGAACAGCTTTCCTTGTAAATAGAAATCCTTTTATAACAATTGTGTGTAACCCTGTTGTGAATATGGAGGAACTTTTTAATTTTAAATACTTTTTGTGAGTTTTCCACGATCAAGTTTTATGTATACTACAATCTATCTGCCTCAGGCAAAGAAAAGGAAAGACTCTTTCCAACACCTATTAGTTTCTTCCATCTCTCCCTTGGAAATAAACAGGTCCAGTCGTTGACATGTAGACCACGAGAACTGGCAAACTATTAAAAAGGAGAGAAATGTAGAAGTGCTAATTATAAAAATCTATAAGTGCATAGGGGGAAAAATAAAAATAAAAAGAAAATAACCTTATTAAAAACTCACAGCATTGGCACAAGTTCTAGGAAAAGTATCTGAACAAGTTTGATTAACTATTACACTGTATCTACATTTAGTAAGATGCTCAAGCAATCAGATTGGCAGTAATTTTAAAATAAAATCCCTAGCTGTTGAAAACAAACATATATTTATCATATTTAATCACAGGTCTTCAGTTTCAGTTGAAGGGAATGTTCATTATCCATTTTCTCCAGGTAGAACGATAAAAAGAAATTAATATCTGAATATTTAGAAAGAAGTAAGAGATATTTGGATAATGCCCTTATAAATGTATTTATCCCTTCGTCTACCTTGAACTGGTCAAGCAGTAGGATGAGATGATCATTGTAGGTCCTTTCCAATGGAATTATTCTATTCTATTCTATTCTATTCTATTCTATTCTATTCTATTCTATTCTATTCTATTCTATTCTATTCTAATTTTTAAAAATATTAAGAAGAAAGCCCCCAAAATTAAGCATCACCATTTTAGCAATAATCTCATATGGAATCCCTGAAGTGAACAAGTTTTAAATTATGATAATATTATTTGTGTCAGTTTGATGTTAAGAGAAAGCGACACACAGAAATCTTACACTGAAAATTTCTTGACAGCTCAATATGTGTCAGGGAGCAGCAGAAACAGGGTTCTTTCAAGAGGGCAGGCAACTTAGGGTCCAGGGTGACAGTACAGTCAGAGATGGCCCTGACCATTGTGAAGTGCTGCAAGCACAAGCAGATTGAGTGAAACTGATCTGGTAATAGCAAGAGAGTACCATAAACAGTACAGAAACCATCAGCCTAATCAAGGGAAGAAGTCAGGTCGTTCAAATCATCTCAGTATGAGTAGGAAATACACTGAGCACATGTATAACTACAGCACAGCTCAGACCAGGACTGGAGGCATTGAACTGAGCAGCAGTGGTCCTCTACCCTTGTGGAGAGAGAGGGAAAGGGTCTCAGGAAATGGTGGTCAGGACCATCACAATATACAGAATACCCAGTGCCCTGACAACACCTCAGTTACTGTTCTCCTTTATCAGAAGAATGACACAATGAGCTAATTGTTTAGCAATGCTTTCTGGTGTTTGTCTAATGTTCCTTTCTCATAAATTTCTAGTGCAATAGAAAAGTTTAATGTGCATAATCATATTACAAGTAAGAGCTGATCTTCCTCATCTATTTGGCACATTCCTGTCACACCCATGTGTGCATTTGAATAACTTGGTGGTAGAAATATTTCTTTAAAAAGGAGTAAGCTCAGAATCACCTGGAAATCAAATTTTGAGTACATGTTTATTTGCCCACCCGAAGAACAGAACAAGAACCTACTAACCTTTCTTTAACTAATTCCATAACTTCAGGTATATCTCAAAAATATTCTCTTTGTGTCAAAATGTTTTGTTCTGACAAAATGAAGGCTAGGACAGGTGAGACGATTTGAATAAAGAGGTTAACAGCCAAAATTGTAAATAAATACAGTGGTTTTCATTTGTTTTCATTTTAAAAAGTTTCTTGAGATTTATCTATCTGGCATTGAGAGTATAATAAATACATGACTCCCCAGAAGGTAAAATCCATTGCTTAAAATTAACGGCAAAATCTTTCTTACAAGATGAGACAATTTGAGGTACTTCCTGGAATTTAGTGCAAAATATCAGAGATTTTTATTTATTTGTTCTTCAGCATCTGCAAAAATTTGGAACTGATAAAACTTTTCTAGACATATTCCTGATATGCTGAGATATGTCCCTCAGCCTATACTGCAAGGTATTTTGGGACTAAAAAAAAAAAAACAAAAAAAGCCCTGATCATTTTAATCCTTTGCTTTCTCAGGCAGTTTTAAGACCACTAACACATTGTGATTGAAATTTTGAAACTTGCCTGATTCTCTGACATGCTCTATCATGTTGGGGGGTTTTTTTGTTGGGTTTGGTTGGGTTTTTTTTTTTTGTTTGTTTTGGTTTTGGGTTTTTTCCCCTATACAGATACATGAAACCATGAGACTTAATTGTTGTAAAAAGAAATAGATGTTTCTCAAAACCTGAAAAGTTACCCAAGGGAATGTCCTGATTTAAAGAAAATTTGTTGATCCATGGAAACTATCAAGTTGATGATGAATTTTCATGCCCCTGCTGAGATAAAAGTGATTTTGTCTTTATATAACACCTCAGCTACTGAGACAGTGAACCCATTCTCTCAGGAATCTTATCTTGGAAACAGCTGCAATAAAGGAATTTCTAAACTTAGCTCTAGTACCCTACGAGCAACAGTAGTGTCTGGTGCAACACCTGTTGTAAGAGGCGACGTTTCTGTCTAGCTCCTTGGCCACACACACATGGTGTGTGTATAGCTTAATTTTAATGACCACATTCGGTCTTCACCACTTAAAACATTCATAAGGCTTGAGGCTTTGTTACCCAGACATCTGGCATAATTGTCTGAACTATCACATCGTCATAACAAATTGCCATATACTCTGAAGTGCTGGCTATTTTTGAAGCAAATGTGTAAATTGTCTTGATGGTCCAGGACAAGTGAAACTAATGCTCTCTGGAAGGTTGTTTTTTTTTCTTCTTTTTTCTGTCTAGAAAGACCAAAGACAGGTTTAATAAGAGTTCTCACACCTGTGTCAGCTGACTTCAGGAACTGAAGTGTGGATTCCAGACACAGTCTATTCTTTGCCACATATTTTAGTCTCCCAATTCTCATGAATCAAAATCTCTTGCTAACCACGTACAACCCAGAACCCTCACCTTTTTTCTTTTTTACAATAGTCACCATAGAGAGTGTTTTCTCCTATTTCATTCTGCTGATACATAGTCAGATGGATATGCAGGTTTCAGATTAATGTGATGGGCTTCACAATCCTGATGTGACTAGGATAGGGACTTCTTAATACAGCAATTACTTCATGGCCAAGTAACTTGACTGTGAAAACATTTTCACCAGAAAGCTATTAAGTCAAAACTTTTTCTGAAATCATTTTATGCTTCACTGGCTGTGGTTCAGTCTAGACATAATCAAACCAACTTTAAATGAATTCTCTCAGGCATAGACAGCAGTCTAATTTCATGAGCAGAGCAAGTTGCACAACCCACTTGAGAAATACAAATGCCTCTGCTGAAATACATGTTACCATCACTAGACTAAACCTACTAACTGAACTAAGCAGTTAAATGCCACTCATTCAGCTGGAAACAGAGAGTAGCTGATATCACTGTCAATGTTCCAGATCAGAAAAATAAAATTAATTGCTCATGGGTTGTCATGCCAAGTGCGAATTTTGATTAGTTTCTCTAAACTGCATGAGAATTACTAGAGTTTAAACTCCTACTGAGGAAGCTTAGAAATTACCTGAGACATAGAAGGGTTTTTTGAAAGAGATTGGAATTCGTGGTCCAGTATCACTCTGACTCATCAGTGTAATGAAGTACAGATAGTGTAGCTGAGGATCCATATCTTACTAGTTAAAAATACATTTCTTCTCTTGCAAAGTGTAACACTGCAGTCTAACGCTCTTGCTTCAAGGGGTTGTGTATTCTCATTTAGTGGTGAATGGGGAGAAGAATCCTCATGTTTTTGCTTTTCTAAAACCATTAAAGATTACAAAGAAAGGAACCCTTCTATTATCTTTTGATTAGTAAGGGAAAATATAACTACAAAGACAGTGTCATTTGCATAACTTGAATTGCAAAACTAACAGTCTAGGAATTGTCATGATGATGTGTTCTCTCAACTTTGACTATGTTGTGAAAAAGAAGTGAAAAATTAGGGAAAAAGCTTTCATAGCGTAAATGATGATACTTGAAATCTCCTCTGAAATTTCTCATGTATTCCTGATTTACCTGCAGTAATGGGAGGTCTCTGCTAAAGCTCCAGAAATGAACAACACCTATTCTTTGAAGGAATACAGTAATAGGAATGAGCTTAGGCTTTAAATAAATCCTATATTTTTATAACCCCATTCAGTGGTGAAGCTTCTTGTCATGACTTGAATTTCCGTATAAATAAACTGGAAACCATCTTGCTGAAATCTATTCCAATAATTTCCTGCTCAATGCTACTGAAAACACAATGGACATTTTCAGAAGATTGTCAGAAATTACTGATCTTCAAATGAATATTAGATATGTTCTCACTGTGACATCATTATGTATGCTCTCAGTAGATTCAGACTGTATTTCCAAACTACATTATATCTACATCAGAGGTACTGGTACTAAATGATGGTACTGCTATCAATTGATGTTTGAAGTTTGGCAGCATAACACCTAATTATCTAATGAAGCTACTACCAATACTAGTTTTGCTAAATAAAAAGCTTCCTTTTGGACTATGTGTTTGCATATGTATGAAAGGTGACCATGAGCCCAACGAACATAATGTATGTTACTTTTTGTTTCACAGGATAGAGTAGCTTCCATCTCCTTTGTTGTTAGAGGGAAAGCAAAAAAGCTAAGGGGAAATAAAAGAACAAGCAAAGAGGAGAGAGTGTAGGAGAGATGAGTTTGGAATTGAAAATGGCAATTTAAAGAAAATCTCAGCAGGACAACTGGTTTGGATTTTCTGCATTCCCTTTAGGAAAAAAAACCAAACAAACTAGAGATAATAATAAAATTTGACATGCTGACTTTTATTGCAAAATATTTATTTATATAACATTTCCTGGCATTAGTAAAAAGTATAGTGAAGAAAAAATGTTAATTTAAATTGTACGTAAACTAACATAATTGGTGATCCAAAAACTGCACACTGAATTACACATACCAAGACAATCACATTTCCCCTACTGAAAACTAGGCATGAAATTCTGAACAAGGTATACTGCCCAAATGGACAAAATTCATTCTCTTAAGTCTTTTTTTCACAATCCATTACCAAGAAATAATGCAGTTGTCAGCAAGGTGTGGCCTTCTACTTACTGTCCCAGAAGAAACAGTTTAACTCTGTAAGGGTGTATGAGAAACTGGTACAGCTCCTGAGAACAGAGAGGCTGAAGTAGATATAATCCAAACCTCTCCTATAATCAGGACCATGCCGAGTGAACATTTTGGCTTGAACCAAATAATCTCTTTTCTGAGGGAGAGAAGAAGCTGGAAATGAATTTTCTCTGCCTAAGCTGTTTCAATTTTTCCTAGGGATATAAGTTCATACTCCTATTTTCTTCTATCATGTAGATTTCATGCACAATTTTCCCTATCATAATTATATTTTTTTCTGCTGAAAGACATTATGGCAGGAAATTTCCAACCAGTTCCATCTGCAGTACACTACTTAGTGTACTACTGATTGATTTTTACTCTGTTCTGCTTGAGAAGTCTGACTAGCTAAGACTAAAGGATCTTGAGCAGAATATCTAAGTGATCATGCCAGCACATCTACTGGCTGCTGCCAACATCAGTAATAGTGGAGTTTAGTCCTAGATAGAAACAGAGTTTAGTGAAAGAACGTGTATGGTCTTCTTCAAAGAGAAAGGTACTGACTGGGATAAGACTATACCACAACAAGTTTAATATTTGTTATTCAAAATATTTTTGCGTCAATAGGCTTGCACATTTAAATATGTGACTATAATATGACAACAGTGTGCATTACTAAAAGGTAGACAGAATATTATTTAAAAAAAAATTAATAGCTAATTTATATTTAATTTTCCTTTGACTTGTATCATCTATGTACTTCTATTTGACCTGAAGAAACTTCATACCATCAAATTTTTTGAACCATCTTTCCTTATTTTGTGTCACTCATGTCAATCTCATGAAAAAGACACTGGCTTTGACTCTCAGGAGGATTATTTTAATAATTTGATTATTCTCTGTATATTCTTTTTTGATAGAAAACTGAACATGAACTTATATGCCTAAGTACCAAAATTAGATTTCTGCAATTGACATAGTGAAAGTAGTTATCTCCCCCTAGCTATCATTTTGACATCTCCTCTGAAATCTCAAGTGATGTTCAGGTCTTTCACTTCTCAGCTGACAATATCTATGCAAAGAACTGATCCTTTTACTGTTGTATTTTTCCACTGTCTTGAACTTTGAAGTTGTTTTATTTTACTTAAGATATCCTATTCCTCCCACTGTCAGCCATCAAAATGCCAGTCAAACAAAATGGTCCAGTTTATCTTCACCTCTGACCTAAAATGCTGTTGCCTTCGGTCACATTAGCTTAAGCAATACATAAGCAGCTTGCAGCACCATCTAGCTAACTCCCAATGTAACATCACTAAGTTTTGTAATTTCTTTTGGAAACGTTTTGAGCCCATTTCTACAAATCTCACATATTGGTTTTTAGCCCTCCTTAGGAAATTAATCTCATACACAAAAGCAGAAAACTTTCTCTGATGTGGCTGTAGGTTCATGTGATAATAGCAAGCAGAAAGCAGTGTGGAAGGGCAATAGTAAGAGCATCACACAGGTTTTGTTCTGTGCTATGGGTACCCTGTGGTGGGTGCTGCAATGCAGTCCTTGGAGCACTGGTTGTGCAGGCTGCCACTCCTCTCTGCAGTTGATATCAATGTGACAGTCACTTTAATTTGAAATGAATACTCAGATTCGTTCAGATAGTTATGCAGTATAATACATTTTTCAATTAAAGTCATGGAAACTTAAAAAGCTGAAAATATTTTATGATTCATTTTGTATGTTTAGTTTCTACTCATCATATGTAAGTGAAATTGTATTAAAAGTATTTTCTACATCCCATAGCAAAAAAGAACAAGAGCAAAAAAGTCCTTCTTTTTTTAAGCAGTGAGTTGACCAGCAAGTATTTTTCTTCAAATATAACAGCATTTCCCCTTCCTTTTCACTCTCTCAAATATCTTTACAGTGCCTTGAATTTCCTAAAAGATTCTGGTTTCACCCTCTACATCAGAGACTTGCAACAGTTTCCTGCTCCCAAGGTAATAAACCACTGTATTTGCTGAAACTGCCTCTTTCAATCTCCAAATCACCCTTTTGTTTTGTGCTCCTCTACCATCAAGCAATATGCAACTGGAATACTTGAATAGTAGCTTAAGAAGTAAGAGAAAGATGGCTTGGTAAAATGAATGCTATAATCTTGCAGTAACAATTAGATTTAATAGCTACTCTGAGTTGATGTAAGATTTGTAATTTTCCAGCAATCCAGTGGGCACTGCATTATGAAAGGAATATTGTGAACTTATCTGTTCTTCCTGTTGCATTAAATAATTAAAATACATTAAATAATAGGAAAAAAAATAGATTATACTATACTAATGTAACCAGATATTTTTCTTCTGTTCAGAATTACAGAAATTACCAGAATTACACAGAAAAATACAATTCTGAAAAAGGACAAAACTTAAAATTAAGCAGTTCCAAAATTTAACAGATTTTTCCAGCAAAATTATTTATATACTCAAAAAGGTAGGAATTTTTCAGTTATTTAAAGTAGGTTTTAAAGTGTTTAATAGTGATGAAAACATTTCAACTTGCTTCTCTTGGAAAGTGTAGAAAATCTATATTAGGCTATTTTTGTTTAGGGCAGTGGCCTCCCCTGTAACTCACCAGACAGGCTTCACCTGCAAGACATTGAATGCCACCACAGAGTACATCTCTAGTATTCTAGTTGCTTTGGATTGGTCAACCTAATTTTGAGAAGAAGCAATCTGCCGTTTTAATTTTTTGTTCCATATCTACTTTTCCCATTGCAGGGATCATTTTCTCCCAGTGGGAGAAATTAATTTCATAATTCAATTCATTATGATGTATTAACTAATTGTCTCCATTCTCTTGCAGTTAATTAAACTAAATTAAGTCAATTATACTTTTCTATCTCTGCCTTTTCTTTCACCTAATCTGAATTGGAGAAAGTGAGCCTTAGCTGCAAAATAAAAAAGGGAAAGCATTCCCTACAGAAAAAGTGGAAGCCCTAATATCACAGTGTGAAGACAGTTTAAAGTGATATAAAAGGCTTTTAGTTTCATTTACCTATTATAATGAACAATTGACAAGTGTTTGTTGTGGGTGTCCTTTTTGTTTCATTGTCTGTGTATTTTTTTTCTTCATAACATAGCGACGTTTCTCCAAGATTTGGACATTGATGTTCACTTCATTTAGGAATTTTAATATAAGACAGCTGTGGTATAAAGGCATAGTGATAGAGCACTCATTTAGCAGCTAAAATTTATAAATAGAATAATCACTGGACTCCAGTTGAAATGGGAAACAAACAAACAAACAAGTTTTTCATACACATCTTAAAGAACGGTCTATATAACATTTTCAGATTTAATTATTTACTGGGAAATAATAACATTAATGCTTTAAGTTAATCAGATCCCTCCTCTGCCCTTTTTTATTTGCTTATTACTTACTCCTTATTCTTCTTTTGGTTGGTTTATTTTTCTGCTACTACATAGATGTCAGAAAAGTAAATTTGGGAACATGTTCCTGACAATAACATGGAATGTTTCCAGAAGTAGTGCCACACCTGTTAAAGACAAAGAGTGTTTCTGATTTGTGGATGCCATTGAAGATGACAATAGAAAGTTGTCCTGGGGTGATGTAATGATAATCCTGTATTCCATATCGTTCGCATGCCTGCCTAAAATGTCCTGTCACTTTAACTGTGCTCAGCAGCCGGGAGAAGCTCGGCCTGCGCGGGATGTTTTGAAACGCTCCCCCGCTCGCTGTTCCGAGAAGAAGGGAGGTTGTTTAGTCGGGCTGCTGCTGCTGCTGTGACTGCTGCTTTTCTTCCCTCCTCCCCTGGGATTGCTTCTTCATCGTCTTTTTTTGGACCCTTTTTTCCTCGACTTTTTCGTCGGAGAACCCTGGGAGCCCCGGAGGACGGTGGACAGGAAATCCCTGGGGGGGAAACCCCCGGAAAGGGGGTCACTACACCTGAGAAGGACTCTAAAGTTCCATCAGCTATTCATTCGGGTTTGGTGATTCCTTTTCCCCTTTCCCTTTCCCCTGTGTCTGTGTGGGGGGGGGCTGAATAAACAGTTCTTTCCACTTTCCCCGAGCTTTTTTTGCTGTCTGTGGGGGAGGGGGTGCCGGAGGCCTTTGCTGTGGGAGGAGGTGTTCTGTTCAGAGCATTTCCCACCCGGGAAAATTGTCTCTAACCGGAGACAAAAGTAAAAAAATCTTTAGCTTACTTTTATTTTTTCTTTGTTAGCTATGGTCATTCACACAAAAATTTAAGAGGAGCAACACCAGGTTTACTTCAGGTTAGTCCAATTGCTGACTGCAGATGACTTGTGAATTCTCTCTGTGTTTATTCTGCCTTGGTGCTGACATGCAGCAAGAGAAGACAAAAGATATAAGAGTACAAAGATGAGAAACACTTTCTGTTAATCATTTGACTAAAATGCTCCCACTTTCAGCCCAGAGCAATGTGCAGTCTGTAGAATTTAATCTGGTCATGACACAGTTTCAGAATTTCACAGACATTTAAAATTTTCTGCTTTACTAGCATTCTGCCACGTTGTTGTTCCCTACAAAATGGAAACTCAGCCTTCTCTGTCTTGAAGCTGTACCTTTTGGATGAGGCATAATAACCAGCAGCTGAAGCATTTCTCATCCCTTTCATCCTCTGCACTGGGAATCAGCTGTGAGAATGTACTTATAAGGAAGATCAGTGTTAGTGAAGAGGTGGTACGGGTAAAGGATTCTGGAATGCTGATTTAGGCAGGTCTCGCTTCTTTTTCATATTTTTATGTTACTTTAGCTTTTTTCCTAACACAGAATTCTTTTCTTTAGATGGCTGATATTTGATTTCAATTCTTCTAAAGGTGCCTTGTTACAAGAGTTATTATTTTACCGTCTCTCTATATGTACATCTAGATATATCTCAACCTCAAAGGATCTCTAACTCCATGTCATTATAATAATATCTTATAAAACTATATTATTTTCAATATACTTCTAGACCTAAGTTTCTAAAATTGCTTTTAATCAAGTAAAACAGTCTTAGAAACTTTTCAATTAATTCCTTTTTTTCACAGTCTCTCTAATTTACCTAAGCTGACCTCATGAAACCTGAGACGTGAGAAGTTTAATGACAAACTTAATTAAGAAATAGGCATTTGTTTCAATAAAATCTGCAAGAATTTTTTTTACATCACTTCCATTTTGATCCTTATCCTGTTACTTTCAACTAAAACTTCAAACTGTATGTCAATATCCAGAATATGTCAGGTACCTGAGAAAGCATGAACTTTTCTTCACAACAGGACAAAGAATGTACTTCACTCTTCTATCAGGCAGATATTACTATATTAAATACTAATCAAGATTTCTACTTCTTAATTTAAGGAAGTGATATTTGTCTGCTGCTGTATATAGTCACAAAAACTCTACCTACTAATATTTTTCAAGTTTCCTTTTGGCTTATAAGGACATTGCCCATTAATTAGAATATATATCCAAGAGAGAATAAAGGCCTTTTTGGTTCATTTCTGCATCTTCCCTCTTTGAACACTTTATTACTCTTCTGCTTATGAGCTACCCTGTCATGAAATGCTCTGGAGTTTATCCTACATTTGCTTAAGACAGCAATAACTGACCAGTCTCATTACAGATTGTAACACAGATGTCCCTATGCTGGAGAGACTGAGCTAAAATCAAAGGATGGTGAAACTAACTTGTGTTTATCAACGTACGGGCAATGCTTCAGTAGCAGGGTTACTGGCTGGTGTGTCAAGATAAGGTTATTCACTGGAATAGGATAGCTGCTCTGATCTTATAAAACGTTAGTTTGAATAAGAAATGTAGCATTTCTCATTCAGTGGTATTGAGTATTGAAACCTTCTGAAAGGCAGTAACAGTGTGTGAAAAAGTAATGGCTCCAAGCTGTCTTTGCTTCCACATCTGGGACTCCTTCTGACTGTAATTTTAATTTTACTTTACATCAGAGGGCTGGAATAACCTCACATTCAGGCAGAAGGCTCCTCTGTAGGTGCACTGTGTGTTCCAGTACTCCGAAAGATATGTTCCATTTGTAAAATCCATCTTTTTTTAAACAGCACAGAAGCTCACCAGGGATATTTGTAAAACCAAGCAGCAAACAATTTATAGTCCCACAAGGTATCTGATTCCATCCAGATCTTAATAATTTTTCCTCCTTTTTAAACAAATACAGATGCAAAAGTTCACATTGTCTTTAAGTGGTGCTTTCAAACCTCAAGTGTCTTATTTTCTATGACATAGTTCTATTTCTCAGAGAAAAGAAATGTGACTAAAGAGATGGGAAAATCTGAAAATTATTCTTTGTTCTAGCCATCACTACATCATAATTTCATAGATACAATAGTGTTTGAAGAAAACAAAAATTAGAGAATATTTGAATAAATGATCAGGAGTTCATTTACTGACCTTGCTACACTAATATTATAGACTACCAGAAACCTCATAAATAACAGTTTTAGCAATGACATGAACATAAAATTCTCATTAACATGTAACAGTCTGAAATACTGTGCATAACCAAAACAAAGCTCTTGGCTTATGTGCCTTATTTTATGAGTATTTTACTTCTCATTATCGATGTATTTCTGAATACAAGCCAGAAAAATATTTTTCCTTGAGTAAAATTTGAGGTAGATGGTATCAGCTTGAAAAGAATATCTTCAGGATATGAGTGCTCTATAGAATCCATTCTTGAATTTTTCACTCGGTGGCAAAACTCTTGAGGCTTATTCCTCTTCCCAGAACCTGTAATCTTCTTCCCAAAACTCATACAATTAAAAGTATGTGTGTGAAGTGAAGCTAAAAGAAGAAAATTATTACTAACTTCACTTCCTAACTTTCATGATCAAGGTCATTTTACAGTTAACTGCAGAGTAAGGCACATCTTTGAATTTACTGAATGAAATCAATGTGAATTTTTTTATTTTCCTCTTTCCACATTTTTCCCCAATTGTTTCTTTTTTTTTTTGCCTTTTTTTCTGTTTTCTTTCTTTTTAACTAGAAAAACAATAAAAAACAGTTCCAGATGCCCTTCTGGCAAGTAGACAGTGAAGTAAGTGATAGATTGAAATTTTATTGGACTCTCCTCTTAGTCAGAAATTTATTTTTTATATTAGACATCTTGGTCTAAGATAAAAAATGTTATTCCACTGATTTCATATTGTCAGGGTTTTCACCTAATAAGGATATGGGCGTAGGGGAATAGTAGCATAATACTTAGCTGAAGTAACTAAACAAGAAAAGAATTAAAAGATAGACTGTTATTAAAAAAAAAAGTCTGTAATAGAGAGCAAAGTGCAAAGGATATTATTCAGAGTTAAGTAACAAAAAAGGCAGTGGTTTCAATGACATGAATGCATACATAAATGCAACTTGAAGTAGCTCAGTTTCAGAAAGAAACTTAATTTAATCATCTTAATGTTCTTCAGTGTTCTTTCTTGTTTTTTTTTTTTTTTTCCCCCTGGAGAAGGGGACAGTACACTTATGACTGGAGGGTAGACCTGATTAAAAAAATGAGACTACAGATATTAAGAAAAAGACCCAAAACCAAACTTTACTTATTACTTATTTTTCTATATCTACAAAATATGGAAGGCTTTCAGGTTATTAGTTCAACATAACAAATTACTGAAACATGAATTATATTTCTAAACACTATGTGCCTGGAAAGAAAATCAGCAATGAAATCAGACAATGGAATGTTTCATCCATCATTGTTGATATCACAATCAAAGTGTCCTTGGAGAGGAATGAACATCCCTTTTGATCATTGTGATGTTTTTATACTGCTCCATGACCAAATCTTATAATGAACTGCATGCTAAAACAGAGGCTCATCTCTTTATTAATCTCTTTCTCAGCATTGCAAATAGACTTCTTCAATAATGTTTGGTGAGAGATCCTGGATGAAAATACCATCAGAGCAGCCATGCAGAGGAAGGAAAGTACTGTGCTCTGGTTCCTGTTTTTTTTTAACTAAAGGAAAACTAGAAGGAGCTTTCTTAATTGTGTAAACCCCTTGAAATCTGCACTGTTAACTGAAGCCACATATAGAAACAGCTCATGTGAAGCCCAGTGACAGACTATTTCTTTCAAACATTAGATCTCTGAGAACTAAAATCTCCTGGATCAATTTGGCCTATATCTAATTAATGTGCAGCGCAATAGGTTTATTATCAAAAGAAGACTGAAAAAAAATACCACTAGATTTTGTGTTTTCGACCTACATTAATTTAGCAAACTAATGACTTTGAAATAGCCTCAAATCAGAAACAAAGAGCTTTCAGAGACATTGCTAAATTAGGGATATCTTTGGTAATTGCTTAAAAAAAAAAAAAAAAGAGAAATTTAGTGTGTTGGTGCAGAACATACAGAAAATAAACAGCGGTGGAAAGTAATGAAGAAGTGTAGATTAATCAGTAACACTACAGGCTTTTTAATCATCTTTCTTGTTAAGGACACTAAAAAAAAGAAGACTACACTAGTGTAAAAGTAGAAATATGGACAATTACAGAAATTAAAGTAACTGTAATTGCCTGGTACTGCTTGGCAGCTGGGTGACAGGGGTTATTATCACAGAGTTTCCACCACTACCTGAGTAAAGGTAGCAATCATACAAGTTATCAGCTGTAATCAACTAAATTCAAACTTGGCTGTTGGAGACAGGTGTTTGTGCCCTCACCCTTAGGGCATGGGTAAAATACTGAAAATTTTAGGTGTTTAGAATATATGCTTATTTTGATGGGAACATAGTGTGTTTTATTTTTGAGAAGGTTTATGCAAATTTAATTGATGTAAAATTCTCTTCCAATTTGGGGAAATCAGCTTTCTGTGCCAGTATCCTTAAATGTCAGAAAGGGACGCATACTTTCTTAAAGGTCATAAGGGAAGCAGACAGAGAGAAACTTCACTTGGCTTGCATGTTTGTATTTGCTATGGTATCTAAATGGAAAAGTAACTAAGAGCAGCAAATTTTTTGCCAGCAAAGTCATCAATATTATGAAATTTCAAGCAAACACAAGATAAAGCCAAAACCCGAAAAGCTTGATTTGGCAGAGTATGGTCTAAACCTTTAAATCTCAATAGAATGAATTAATTAATAGCCTTAAATACTCAATATGTTAACATTCAAATAGAGTGTAAATAGTCATAGAATGACTTGGGTTGGAAGGAACCTCAAATACCATCTAGTTCCATCCCTGCTGCCATGGGCAGCGACACCTTCCACTAGGGCAGATTGCGCAAGGTTCAACACTTCCGAGGGCTGGGGCATCTACAACTTGTCTGAGCAACCTGTGCCACTGCCTCATCACTCTCAAAGTGAAGATTTCTTCCTGAAATCTTATCTAAATAGTTCAGTTTAAAGCTATTACCCCTTGTCCTATTACTTCACTCCCTGATAAAAAGTCCCTTCCTACCTTTCACAGTAGTGTTGTCGAGCCTCTCGCTCGCTGTCGTCGGCGGGGTCGAGAGCCGTGCGCTGGCTGCTCGATCCCTATGCTGGGCGCGATAAAGGAAGCTGGGAGTCGTAGGCGAAATAAAAGAAGGAGACGGTGCGGCAATAGGCTGGTGGGAGGATGACTCCTTCCCGAGCTCTCCTTTATTGAGGGTAGCAGGGCTTGGGTGGTCGGGAAGGGAGAGCAGGGGAAGGGGGGCCACTGCCTCGGCAATGGTGTGGCCGCATGGCTAATGGCCAATGGCCGCCGAGTGCCTAGAGGCACCTGGTTAAGTATAGGACAGGACAACCAATAGGGGACGAGGAGAAGGGCGGTTACAGCATACTCGAACAAAGGAAGGCGGGGTACAGTACAAATAAACCAATGATACAAATAACTGTCAGGAATAATCTGGAGAGCTGGGCGGTTCCTGGGCCCTGGGCACGCCTTGTCCCTCAGTTCAGAGGCGGGCCCAGAGACTTCTTCCCCAAGGTCCTCCCACGACAGGCGGAGCCAGGCTGGGAGGTGGGAGCAACATAGGGGCGGAACTGCTTCTTGCTGCGGAGGGGGGAAATCCACCCTCCGCACAGTAGCTGTTTTTGGGCTGTGTTTTGGATTTGTGCTGGTAACAGTGCTAGTAGCACACAGTTTTCACTCTGGCCGAGCAGTGCTTGCACAGTATCATCCCATTCCACCAGCGAGGGGGCTGGACATGTACAAGGAGTTGGGAGGGGACTGAGCTGGGACAGCTGACCCCAACTGACCAAACAGATATCCCATGCCACATGATGTCATGCTCAGCAGTAAAAGCTGGTAAAGAAGAAGGAAGGAGGGGACACTCCAAGTGATGATGTATGTTATCCCAAATTACATGAGACTGAGCCCTTCTTTTCAGGAGATGGCTGAATATCTGCCTGCTGATGGAAAGTGGTGAATTAATTCTTCATTTTGCTTTACTCTCATGTCTGTCTTTTGCTTTACCTGTTAAACTGTCCCTAGCTCAACCCACTAGTTTTCTCACTTTTACACTCCCGATTCTCTCCCCTGTCCCACTGGAAGCTCTGTGAGGCTAAGTTGTTGGCTGAGATTAAACTACAACAATATAACAAGTAATTTAATAAAAATAATCTTTCATTTATCACAATACCTTCCAGCTGACCAAAACATAGGCATGGTAAAAGCAGCTCAGGTCAACTATAATAATTTATTATTTCACCTAGCAGTTTCTTTTAACAACAAATCCCTCAGTGTTAAAAAAAAAAAAAAAAGAAAAAGTAAAAGCTGCTTAAAATATTTTTCAATTCTCTTGTGAATTTGCAAATCAGGTTTCTGCCTGTGGTTCTTGTTTTGCCTTTCTCCATTTAAGTCTAAAAGATTTAATCCCCAGTGTACCAATTTACCGTTACCTGCTGGGGCAAACTGTGGAGTGCCTGAGGGTTGCAGTTTCCTAATCAACCGTATCGGAGGATCTCTTGGACCACTTCACTCCTTCACTTCAGTCTGTGGTGTCTGATTTTTTTTGCATGGAAGCCAAGGGAGGAGGGGGAAGAGAAGGAGGAGGAGGAGAGCAAGGAAGGGAATCTGGATGCTGCTAGGATATATTCTTATTCCAAAAGTACTCCTAGGAGCAGATGCCAAGAAATGTTCATAACCATAATCCAAGAATTTCTGAAGCTTTTGTGCTGGGTGGTCTTTTGTGGGGAGAGGAGGTTTGATGATTGGTTGTTTGGCGGAATTTTCAGTTCTACTGTTTTTGCTGTTATCTGATTGTTTTTTAATGATAGTTATGCAAACTGCAGGACTGGATTCTTACTTTATCTTTCTAGCCCCATGTAAATAAAGTTATCAGTTCAGAAAAGATAACAGAGAAATTAGGAATAAAGCACAGAAAATAATATTGTAATTCTAAATCTTAATAATAATGGGTTTCTATTTGTTCATAATATCTCTGCTAGATCTGTCACTGTTTTATTACACACATCTGAAATTTAAGAAGGCAAACTAAGGACAGGATCTGGGGAATTTTCAATGCAAAATAAATAAACTTATGCTTTTGGCAGACATTCATAAAGCAGGATGAGACAATCTGCGTAGATAGTGGCAGTTCAGGTTTTGTACCTCAAACTCACAGCCCTATTTTATTGTAGCCTACTTCTTTTATATGCAAGATTTCTGAAACAAGTAATCAAGCACTTGAATAATGTTTTAAAGCATGATGTCTTCATTCTTACATACTTGCAAACTTATGAACAGGTAAATGGAATTTCTCTCAACTTGAGCACATCAATTTGCCTTTAGGCAATGAGTATATGAAATTTAGTCTCATACAGTTAGTTGTTCCACAATATCACATCGGATCCTTCCAGGATATTTTCACAGAGATTCCTTCTCAACCATATGTATAGATTTACCCATGTGATTCCACAATAAATAGACATAATTGAGCTATATTTGAATTAGAATGGTGATATGGTGTTACATAGCATTTGAATTAGACCTGACCATATTTAGGAAAGCGTTCTTGGAAAGAGAGATATCCCCCTAACATTAGTAGTAGTAGTAGTAGTAGTAGTAGTAGTAGTAGTAGTAGTAGTAGTAGTAATAATAATAATAATAATAATAATTTTGAAAAAAAATCTGTAATTAAATTAAATCCCTAAAGTACCTCTGAAATTGGACACTGGCACAAAATACAAGAAAATAAGTTTGGAGTGGTGAACCTAAAACACAACTTCACAATTTCCACTTTCTATTCTTTGAGATTCTGTGGCTATAATCCAGCCTGTTCTGCGGAAAAGTCAAAAGCAAATGGCATTACAGTAAAAACATTGTGTATGAACCTTGGTAATGTATAAAATAGTGTGCACAATATTATGCAACTTGTATGAGTATGTGTGCCATCATACCTATAGTATAGGTTTTGTCCTTCCTTCAACAGGTATATTCCCAAATTTACCTTTTCCAGTGCTATATAAAGACCCCCCCATTCAGGCTCTGCACGTGACAGCCTGGAGCTCAAAATGTGCCATTTCATCTTACTTCCCAGGTAATTTTCCAAGACAACCAACAGTGTTTAAACTTGCCCAGGCTTCCGTATCAGTGAACAGATGGTGTAAATCCACCCCAAGATGCGGAACCTGCACTGTGCCTTTTTCTCAGACAGCTTATCGCTTATTAGTTTCTATGGAAGGAGACTATATAGCTAAGGACACACTGTGATAGGCACTGTACAAGCATCACAAATTGAGAGTTTTTGTCCAGGGAGCTTAAATTTAAGTTTGAAATGAGAGACAGCAGGTGGATAAGACAGATGGAGAGGAAACAGAAAAATAGCAGTAAGACAGCTGTAACCAGTGCAATAAGCAGTGGTCACACCAGCTGGCTAATCACTGACAAGTGGTTTCTATCACTGCCACAAAGACAAGCTTGAAGGAAGGATTTAAAGTAGAAGTGAGGATTTTTTAAAGTTGTTTCCACACAGAAGTGAGAACATGAAAAATTACATTGTTTATGTGAAAAATGCAACAAACAGGCAATAAGAAGCCAGGATTCCAACCAGCATGGCAATTGGAATCTTCACCCTCAATGTGTTTATACAACCACAGATGAGGTGGGAACAATCCTTGGAGGTTTTAAAAGTGACAAGTTACTTAAAATGAGAACTCCAATAAGGAGGATTTGTGTTAGCCCTTTGAGGCGATGAACACCACAATGATTTGTACAAATCCACCCAGAAATATTTTACAGTGTTTAAGAGACACGTGTTTAAATATGACTAAGAAAGAGGAGGAAAAATTTCCTTGTTTTCAAGGATACATGAAGAATTCATCAGCACCAATTTCAATAGCAGAGGCTGAGGTTGAATGGGACTTAGAAATGGGAGTGGTTGTCGATTGGCATGTCTGCATTTTCACCTCAAAAATAAGTCAGAAGGCTTTTTCCTATTGCAACATGTAGACCTCTGTGGACTTCCAGTGTTTCCCATACAGAAGATGTGTGTGGAGTCCTGATATCTGATGTCCTGCAGAGATAGATGGCTCTGTCACTAGGGACATTTCAGTCCCTCTTTTCTATCACCATCCAGAAATTGTCCATAGTTAAGAACAGAGCAGGTTTTCTATTTAAGAACATAGCTTTTCAGTTTTGGTACTTTATGCTGGTCTCTGAAGCTTGTGTCTCTGTCTGTCTGTGTATCTCTCTCCTCTCCACAGATGGTTTCAACAGCTTGAGCTCGCCTCTTTGCAGATGATGCCAGATGCTCTCCCTCTAACCGGCAGTTTTAGCTCCCTCCCGCCCACATACACAGGAACAGGTGATATAAGATGCCCCCTCAACTCCAGGTCTCAGCAAAGTGAGTGCCAACACACACACACATAAGCAACAGAGTAGATCTGCATATACTGAAGAAATGAATCCCGATATGTTTTCATGAGTTACAACTTGCTGGAAGAACTTCATCTTTCAGTGGCACCTCCAATGTCTAATCAATATTTACTCTTCTTTTTGCAACTGTTTCTTCCTCTTTCTAAATCAACTTTAAATCGATTAAAATTTAATACTTGAGATTTTAGCGCCTAGTATAAGCTAGTCTGGTTTATATATATGTCACAGATTTACAATAAAATAATTTGTAAGGTAAATATTTATCCCATTTATTTCTGGATCTGTTAGATGCGCTTATTCAACAGTTATTGTAAGACTAATGAAACTGCCTTTTGTTTAGATGAAACAAATTGTGTATATACAACATTTCCTCTGGAAAAGAAAATATATATTACCCCCAAAAGCTGTAAAAAACTTTTATGTTCTACTTCAGGAATACTACAAAGTTAAAAATTTTATTTCTAACTGACATTTAGTGCCCACTAAAAAGTATCTGTATCATATCTACTGTTATAATGAAAAAATGTATAAGTGTAAGTGAAGGGTGCTAAGGAAATACTTTCCTCTGCTGACAATATGTTTGTTTTATATCCTTTAAACATTTTGTAGACATCAAAGTGTTGATGCCACTTTTTCTCAAACTTGCAGACAGAGACAAGTGATACTCTGAAATATGTTTAATGACAACATTGGTTATTCTGTCATCTTGTTCCATCTTGTTCTGTAGGTGATCGTGCTTCTCCTCAGGTTTATCTATACAAAAAAATACAAAGAGTTAGATCTCGTGATGAGAAGAAGCCTATTAGGTTCTGCACAGCTGTAAGGGTCTAAGCATGAACTTAAGATTGCAGGACTGAGGGATTTATGTTCTGATATTAAAAGCTTTAGGTGACCCAAATCTATCATTATGGTGCTTACTACAGGGCTGGGATGGCTGATTAAATGACTCAGCTAGCACTCACAGATTACACAGAATTCTAGAGGTCTCTAGGAAAATATTTTTAAATTTTTTGAGTTTCTGTGCTGTTTAAAGACAGCTCCTGCATATCAGACTTACAATGGTCTATAATGAGTAATTAACCCTGCATTAGTATCCTAGAAAACAGAACTTAGTCAAATAAAAACAGATGAATATTTTACCAAACTCTACCAAAAATTAGCTAATATTCTATGAAACTTCTTGAAGATAACACTATAGTTCAAGATGAAGAGATATGAACAACATGTTTTATATTCTCCGGCTTTGTTAAGAAGGCATTTTTTTAAGTCATTCCACCATTCTAGAAAAAACTGTAACTTTATGGGAGGGTTAGTCTTAGAAGAGCATTAGGTATTTCTCATAGTCACTCTGAGTAAACTGATCAGCACCACTCAAGCCACTCCCCTCCTCAGGTGAACAGGGGAGAGAAAAATATAATGAAAGGTTCTCATAGGTCTAGATAAGGGCAGGGAGAGATCACTGAGCAGTTGCCATCATGGGCAAAAGAGACTTGACTTGGGGAAATAGCTTAATTTATTACCAATGAAACAAGAGATGCATAATTAGAAATAAAACCAAATCCTAAAAAGGCATTTTCCCCTGGTCCCCGTCTTCTTTCCAGGCTCAGCATTACCACTAAATTTTACACTTCTTCCCTCACAGTGGTGCAGGAGAACAGGAAATGGATGTTAAGGGTAGTTCCTCCACTGCTCCAGAGTGGGTACCCCATGGAGTCTCAATTCCTACCGGGAGCCTGTTCCACTCTTTCCATGGTTCAAAAGGTCCTGCCAGAAGACTGCTCCAGGGTAGGCTTCCCACAAAGCCACAGTCCTCTTTGAGCATCTACCTGTTCTGGTGTGGGGACCTCCACAGCTGGAGGTGGACATCTGCTCCCTATGGACTTCCATGGTCTTCAGGGATGTAACTGATCTCATCATGGTCAGCACCAGGGGGTGCAGGGCAATCTCTGCTCTAGCAGCTCCTCTGCCTCGGTCTTCACTGACCTTGGTGTCTGCAGAGCTCATCCTCTCACATATTCTGACTCTTCTCTGCTGTGTCTACAACTGCTGTTGCGCAGAGGGTTTTTTCCCACAGAAACAAGGCCTGTAGATCTCTTACTACCAAAACTTTCCCATATAAACTCATTATGATCTGTAAAAGTCCCTAGAAAGAAGTGCCTTTGGAATACAAAATGTAATACTGAGGCAGACAAAATAAAATGAGAGAAAGAAATAATATTATAGTGCCAAAGGACAGATATAAACTTAGGGCTGGTCCAAATCAAAATAGTACATTCTTAATATGACTGTCCAGATGACTGGTGGTTTTCAATCTGTTTCCTTCTTGCTTTATGATGACAGTCATTCTGACTTATTTTTCAATATTATATCTGCGCATATGGAACAAAAGTGCCCAGTGCAGGAAAGTGGTATTCTCAGATGTTTTGCCAGACCATGAAAAGAACTATCTGGAATACATCTATCTGGTACTCTTAAAGTTAGATAAAAAGATAACTAAAAGTTACACAATGTTTGAATTGGTTCTTCCTCTTTCAGAGAAAAGTATTGATTTAGAAAGTGTCCTAGGGCTTTCTTGAAAGCTTTGGAGGGTCCAAGCACACAGCTGGTTAGACATATCATCAGAGACTTTATGCTGTATATAATGTATTTTAAACACATAGGGAATGTCTAGATCTAGATTTGATGTGCTTTTGCAGACCACCCAAAGATACGCAATAGTTTCAATATGTCAAACCTTTAACATACAATTTATAAGATAACTTTCAGGGCTTTTTGATCTAGTTATTTTGATCTATACAGTAAGGTTGTAGTGAGCATGGAAACACTGAAAGTGATTTGTCTTAGCACTGGGATATTCCAAACAGAATATCTTCCTGACAGTGATTATAGACTCCACTAAGCCTTTTTCAACAAAATTGTGTTTTCAATAGCAAACACTAACTCATATCTAAATCCTTCACATTAGATTCTGGGACCAAAGGATACAGATTATAGTTTAAAAGTCTGGATTCTTCTTTAATCTATTGCACACATACCAAATTCAAAAATATCATTCAGAATTATTTCTCCTGGGATGAGTCAAATTTGTCAGTGCTGCTCCCCATGAGATTTTGGAAAAATGCAGTTTCAGTGCCCGATAACATGAAAGTTTCCAGAAATGATCCAAAAGGTAATCATCAACTTAATGGCAAAAATAAAGACCCTTGATCACCGGAGATATTTTAGAGCAGGCTGGATTGTTGACTCCCTTTCTTGTTCTGAAAAAGCTTAGATCTCAATTTAATAAATTCATCTCTCCTGCAAGTGAACCTGTTTCTCAAAATGCTAAAACTGTGTCAAGGGACTCAGCAAAGTTTTGTTACTGTTGATGAAGCTTTTATTTGTAAATCATCAACCTGAGGGTATTGAAGCTCAAGAAAGATTGAATTTTTTTTTTTCCAGTTTGATGGTTTTTCAGTCACTAGAGTATGAGACATAGTAGAGATTTGTCATAGCTACTCTTTATACTCACTGTTGAGGAATACATTCAGTGCTGGTAGCTCTGTGTTCGAGCTGCAGGTTGAGCTCTTGTCAGGAGCCCCAGGCAGAGGCCGGGAGATGCTGATCCTTCACATAACAAAGGTCACGGGGACCTGGGGCTCAGCCCTGTGACCAGACATTCAGAGACACCATGGTAAGAGCCGATGGCCCCCAGACTTTCCTGCACTTAGGCTGTGAGGGCATAAAAGCCCAGGGATTCCTTTGTTCTAGGTCTGTCCTTGAAGGAACCAGCTTGAGGTGTTGTTTTGCTACTTAATTATTGCACCAGGATTCAATTATTTTAAGGGTTTGGATGCCTGAGACTCTTCTGGGGTCGAGCCGGTGAGGAAACCTGGTCTGACTGTGTGAGTGTGGGGTGTGTAGTTGTCAAGGGGCTTCTGTCCCAGCTCAGGTGATATGAATGTGACTGCCAGAGTGGCTCCTGGATGGTCAGACAGGGAAGTTTCTTTCACCCCTACCGCATATGACATACTTTGCCTTTTCAAAAAAACTGTACAAGACATGGGTCTTCTTGGAAACAATGAGTATATAAAAACTTGCTCTTAGTTACTCATTATGTAAGATAAATATCTTTAACCAGCAGTAAATCCAAGCAAACTTAGTAGCGCAGATGTTGGTAATTTCATAAAAACGGTAAGCAAATATTCAAGGACTCATAATCACCATCCTGTAATGACTAGAAGTTGGAAATGAGGATATGTGGAAGAAACAGGAGACAATGGAAAGTAATGATAACAATCTATGAGAAAACAGCAAGTGGAGAAAGGCTGCAAATGTGGGCTGTTGTTCACAGCAAAGATACAGATAAAATCCAGTGAATAAACAATGACGTTGTTGTGACAGAGACATTACCATGGGGTAGGAAAGACAACTGTGTCTAAATCCCCTAGGTCTGATGATTTAGTGTAAATTTTCACAATCAATTATGGACTGATACATTTGAAATGAGATGGTTTTCTCTCTTTACTGAAATACAATATATATAAATACAGAAAAAGTAACGTTTCTCAATGACCTTTCAAGTGTTCTCTTTCTTTGAGACTCAGTCTATTTTGGAGTAGTTTACCTCAGCTTTTAGTCCTTAGTAGACCTGTACCAAAGGGTCAGAGCCTGTCTAGAAAGGGAAATCAATAAAGTACTTAAAACCATGACAATGTCTAGAATCTGTTTATAATGAGTATGACAGTGCAACTTCCTTTAGCTTATGCTCTTCTTGGTCAACAGGTTGTCTTAAGGGCTGTAAATTGCACTATTGACTTCCTAAAAATGGAGCGACTGACTAAGGTTTATGTCAAAAGGTATTGGAAAAGAAAGCTCAGTTCTCTGTACAACTTTTTCAAGCCTATTTCCTTAGGAACTCTGGCTGAAAACTTGACGAAATGTCAGGTCTTCACAGGTTCGCCCTTAATGAGCAAAACTTCAATTATACTTCAAGGCATTCTACTTCTTTGAGGCTTTTTTAATTTTTTTTTTTCTCCTTACTTGAAACTCTCAGTCTCCAGCCATTAAAGTGTTTCAGAGACCTGGGAAGTATTATCGATTTTCCTTTGTGAAAAAAAAAAAAAAAGAAAAAAGAAAAAAAGTCACTAACTCTAGGCAAGGTGTGAATACCAGACTGCTGAAATTTTTGCTTCTAATTTCTTTACATCCTAAATCTAGGTGACTTTCACTAGTATGTTTTCAGTACAAATATTGAAAAATTATAGATCTATCTTCATTTCAATGTTGCAGTTGCACATCACGAATAGCAGTAATGAAGTTGAGGGGTTTATCCAGGTTTATACTGGTGCAAAGGAGAAGAGAGCTTGTCTGAGGTCCAGTTCACTGATTGTATATATTTAAACATCTGTTTTACATTTTTTTCTCAAACTTGAAATTCCCTGAATGCAATAATTGGGCAAATACAAATCATTCTTTTATTCAACATAATAAAACTTATTTTTACATCCTTACCTCCCTCCCATAGTGTCCTATGTCACACACATAACTGTTAACTACAAAAATTTGTACAGTTTTTTAGAAGGTTTGAGGGTTTTTATCTATTTAAAATTTTAAGATATCTATGCTATATTGTAGCATACATAGGAAAATATCAAGTAGATATGAAATACAATGCAATTGGAGCAACTTTTTTTTCTGTATTGACTATATCTGTTCTTAAGGAGGCGTTTTAACTGGCTTCTCAAAGTCTTCCAAATGATTATCCAACATCTTAGCAAATGCACAGAAACAATAATATTTGATCTCACAGTGTTACAGTGACTGGAAATTTCAAGTGTAAAAAAGACTCTGAATTTAATTCATATCAATTTTTAATGTTAGAAGTATAAAGAATGGAAGATGTGCTCTGGGACATGTTTCTCACAAGAGCTACTTCCTGTGTAAGGGAGGAAATGCAAACAAAATCTTAGCACTAAATCTGAAATTATTGTTTAAGATTTAGTTGCATAACAGAGTATTTAAATCCCATCAGTGAAAGAGAGTAAAGGATCCAAACCAAGTTTAATTCCAAATATCTTTTCCATCAGTGTTAATTGTTGTCATATTTAATGTTGGTCAAGTATCTCAAAAACATTGTATTCACAGTACTAATTGTGCAATTTGTTTAATGGCATCTGTGATTATAATCTGTATTGTTAATACACCAGATAATCTGGCTAGGGGGGAAGGACTATTCTTATTCTCCAGATAAGGAATATATAAATATTCCATCCTCTTATCGGTTACAATATGACAAGATGTTTGCAAGTCTTTTTTACTCGAACTGGATTTAGAGATTTAGAGAAAAGCAAAGCAATTACAAAACCACATTTATAATTATTGCAGTTTTAGAAGATGATAGGTGTAAAGAAATGGTTTTTTATGGTCTTTATAAGGAGAGCATGGCAACTTATGTAATTCTTTCCTCCCTTCCTGCAGACATTCTGTAAAAATATTAATTTACCAATTCCAGAAAGGTGTTGAAAGAAGAAAACAAAGGAACTGACATTGTGCACAGGAAGGTGTTCAGCTCTAAACGTAACAAGGCATTGTCCAGTACAGTTGCTGTAGTTACACAGGTAACACCTCAGGCAGAAAGCATTTTCATCACAATGTAAACTCAAACCTGTCAACTGAGAGGATTTAAATGACAACACATCTTATTTTTTGATGCTGAGTTTGATTTAAAAACTCATTAAGAATTTTTGAAATTGTTATCTTTCTTATAAAAAGAAGAAAATCTTCCAGCTATTTTCTGATAAATTAGAATGTTGATTTGCTCTTTGTAAAAATATGTTATAAACAAATGAAAGATGGTTTTAATAATTCTTATCTAGATTTATACAAAAAAGTCTCAAAATTACAGTAGTTGCTCTTTCAGTGTTGCATTATCCATGTTGTTTTCAGATTAATGTTTATTACCTTTAACAAGCTTTACATATAAAGAAATTTTTAATTTTTAATCTTTGAAATCTCTGGTCCTACTGTTATGTCTTCTCATCAGAGTGTTAAAACAGAGAAGACAAATCTCACTCTTCAAGTACAGTAGGCCAGACATGAAATTCGGGTGCAGTTCAGTTGTCTTTCATTTCAATAAACAGTTTATCCTATCAATAGTCTAATGTAAACAAGGTAGCTCTAATTTTACTATCAATATTATGTATATAGGGCTTTTTAAGTTAAGAGGTATTAACTACAGACATTAAAAGAAGAAAAAAAGATTTCCATGCTCTAGAAAACTAGGGAAAATTCTTTAAGGCCTCGACCATCTTTTGCTTTCTCACAATGGCATACAAGCATGCTACAGAAAGTACGATTTTCTAGAATATTTTTTGCTTAGACGTGACACAGAAATAGTTGTGTGCTTTGGTAGAATCTGTTGCATGTTTTGCTGTTTAGAATGTGAGGTCATTTATGCAAGTTTCCCTCTATATATTCAAATATTTAACTTTTTCATATATTATCAGAAAAAAAGAATAAGTAAAATAGAATGAGATACCAAGACAAATAACAACAAGCTTCTCTCGGCTGCAGGACATAGTTAAAGCTACAGGACCATATTTCTGGTCGAACATACAAACGATAGGGAATACAAAACATCATTTACACCACCCCGGGACACATTCCATAAAGAAGAAGGGCTTTTCTGATAAAAACTGAAGAAGTTTCTGGCTCTAAGGAGTCTTATAAACCTTTGGTTATCAGGATTGGAAATGAGACATTCCTAAAATGGAACAATAAAAATCTCATTAAGAGAAAAAGGAAACAAAAGTTTGGATAAAATAATGAGAGATGCAAGATCCCAGGATATTGTTTAACTTGACTGAAAATACGTGTAACACTTGCTACCCTTCTATAAGGTTTGGTTGAAATAGATCTAAGGTACTGAGTTCTTTGGGAAGTGCGGAGTCAAGAAGACTTCTCCTCTGTTGTGTCTTCCAAAACTTCTGTCAGGCAAAATACTTATCAAAGAGGAGAGAAACAATGGTTTTGTGAGGTTTTGAGTTTGGGCCTTTTTTTTCTGGGTTTTTTTTTTTTCCTGTTTGTTTTTTTGTAAGTTTGGTTGTTTTATGTTTTGTTTTGTTTTGTTTTGTTTTGTTTTGTTTTGTTTTGTTTTGTTTTGTTTTGTTTTGTTTTTTATGGCTTGAGGGGTTTTTTGAGGGGGTTATGTATTTTTTAGAGCTTAATAAACTTATATGCAACTTTCAACTTCTGTAATTTAAGCAATTGGAAGGTAATTACAAAGGCAAAGCCCAAGGAATAATTCTTCATATTTATGTCTGCTTTGTTTATTAAATTCCCAGAATATAATGTGTAAAGGTGAAACCTCACTGATTGCAGGTTTTAATTTTTTGGGTGATTTTTCAAATAATTAAAACCAGCTGTAAATGTAAATTAAGCATTAGGTTAACATGAATATAAATTTCTCAGTCACTTTTCAAGCTAATTGATATTCAGCTAATAATGAGCTATAGCAACATTGGTGCCAATTATTGTAAGGAATTAGCACACCAAGTCAGTTTCACAAAAGAGGTAATTTTTCATGACTTCTGTTGAGTATAACCAAAGCAATGTGTTTAGTCAGTTTTTAGCATCTTCATTAATTATCTCGAAGAAAACAGAAGCAGCATATTAATTAAGCATATGTATATGCTTAAGCCTATTGTTAACATTTAGAAGAAAATTAAAGAAATAAAAAGTAACACAAACTTAAAAGATACTGTTTTATATAAAATAATTTCTAATGTTATTATTCTTTTAAACTAATTTGAAGAATTAGTAAAAATTCAACAGCTAATATAGAAGAGGAAACAGACTGGGACATAAAAAAGGCCTGTCTTCATAAGATAATTTAGAGAGGAAGGGACCCCAGGACACTCCTAGTCCGGTTCCCTGCTCAACTTAGGGTCAATTCTGAGACCAAACCAGGCTGATTAGATTGTGTCCAATCAAACCTTGCTAACCAACAAGGACAGAGACTGTACAGCCTCTTTGGGAAACCTGTTCCTGTGTTTGTCTCTCCTCATGATGAAAAGATTTTCCCTTAATTTCAGTCTGACACCCTCCTTTTCATAGTTGCTCTCATAGTCTCTTGCTGTTAAGGTCTCAACCTTTCAACTCCTGAGGTTCAAGTCTCGCACCAAATCAGCTTTTTAAGTCTTCATCCATTGTAAAGTGGCTCTGAGAGACACTGTCTTGTGACAGGAGGTAGACTTTCGTCAAGAGTCAAAGTTCCCGAGTCCCTTTTCTTCCTAGCAACAGTAAGAGCCGAACTTCTGCACCTAAGGCTAAGAATTTGTTTCATTTGCAGGGCACTGATACTTCACTTCTACTTTCTGTGGTGTCAGAGCAGAGAGCAGTGAACCTCCTTCGCTACAAGCAGGTATTACCCCATGCTAGGCAGCAGGGTATGAGATTTCTTAAAAAGCACTCTCTGTCACACTCGTGAGCACTAGAGTGTGGGCCACCCGTTAGTCACAGTCCTCATGCTCCTTCAGCTGCTCGTCTAGCTGACCAAGCACTCTATTTGCTCCTTAAAAGTAGTCTGATGGCAGTCAGCTCTACCTGCTTTTGCAGTGAAGTAGAAAACAGAATACTTTGAACTGTCTTTCATCATTGGCATAGATACAGCTGAAAGTTCTGGGTTCACGCATAAAAGCATAACTCCAATGAAACAAATCACTTGTGTCCAGTCAATCATGCACCCTAACTTCCTTCAAAACAGGACAGTGGGGCAAAAAGTGGACGTTCAACCCAGATTATTTATGCACAAATGTTACATATTTTATTCTTATTTGACAGAGGTTTTTCACTAATTCCACCCAAGTTACATAAACTTTAAAATAACTTCAGAATACTTTTTGTTTTTCCCTGAGTAAGTCCTGTATTCATTTCCCCCTCTCTCCCCAAATACTTCTAATTGTATTAAATAAATTATAATCCCAGAACTTTATAGTTGAACCATACTTTCATGTGTGTCTAATATGAGTGTTGCTCATGCTCTCCTAATTATTAGATTTCATTCTTTCTCTATGTGCAAAAGAACAATTCTGGTACAAAATTACTAACAAAAGTATATCTTTCAGTGGTTCTTTTGGAGTTTGTATGTGCCTTGTGAGACTGCAGCATACCTGTGCAAATTTTAGCCTAAAAGGGTTTGAAAGAGGTTTCACACAAAAGAGAAATGAACAATAAATTAAGCAAGTGACCTTCTCTTGTCTGGTTTACTAATGGATTCAGAATAACACAAGGAATTCAAATTTAACCATGAAAAAGTTATCTCTGGTTAATTGGGAGGAAGGGATTTCAAGCTTAAGCAAAAATACTCACTTTAAGTGATACAGAATATGTGAATGGTCCGGCATAAGATTGCTGAGTGCAGAAACAAGTATCTAATATATATTAGTATTTTAAAAGAGATGATCTGTAATGTATTTTTGAAAAGTAGTACTGCTACAAAGCTATATGTAAGGAAGTTCAACATAGTAGGAATTACTTTCTGCCACTTAAGCCAGTTAGGGCTGCTTTGGCATAGGAATGGATTGGATACGGTTTCTCCAGCTTTCTGCCTCTAATATGTCTCATATGTGCTAATCAGTTTTGCTTAAATAAGGGTGTCCTGACAGTGCCCATAGATATCATATATTGACCAATCCATTCAAACGACTTTGTTTTCTCAAATTTGTCTGAGAAAATTAAATAACCATCAAAAGGATAGCATCACTTCTATCAATGCCTTTCTGCTTCTTAGGAGTATTGGAATTGGGTTATTCCAATGTCATTTCAATTCTTCTTTCATTGTAAGAGAACTATCCCAAACAATTTGCTTAGAAAGTGAAATCTTCTTATTTTGTTAAATTGTCTTTCCACATTTTGCTGCTGTCAAAAAATGATGATATATATATAAGCCATCGAACATGGCAAATTTGTTTTCATTAGGAAGCTTTTCAATTGTGTGTTGTTTCATAATCTTCTTATATGTAACCTCTAGGAATTGCAGAGAGATGAGAGGCACACAGATCGCCTGCTTGCTTTTTATTTCTCCTCCTGAGATTTCACTATTGCTTCCAGCACGTTTAACATAATCTTTGCACAAACAAATATCCTCTTTTGTCTTACTAAGCCTTATCTATCAAGCTCATTTCAAAAGTTTGGTTATGAATAATATAACGATATGCATTTTAAGATGTTATAAGCTATGTGCTGGAGAAGAATAATAATTTGTCTTACAGGAGCATATAGAAAACCAGTGCCATATTGATATTTCATATTCCAATTGCAAGAAGGTTTATTGATTTTCCTAAACTTATGTGCAGAATGTATTAGAACCTTAAATTACCCCAAACATGAATAAATTTTTTTTATATATTCAGAATCATAAAACAGTATAAGGAGCAAATAAGCAAGCAGAAAGTTAAAATGACTTAGTGTTCAGGAAATGCATTATGAATGGTTTAATATTTTCAATAATATTGTTTTAAAACAATATTAATACTTACTTGTGATCTTATAAATACTTTAATTTATATAGTGCTCAGAATAGCAGCTGTATTTTATGATTAAAAAAGGGCCAGATTATGTAAGAAAAGAATGTAAATTGCTAAACATAAAAATAATAAATGTAACATTAAAAAAAATATTCCGTGAAAAAACTTGGAGAAAAAAAAAGTTATTATATGAATATACTGGTCATTAATATATCCAGTTCTGAAATCTTACTGAGTTTGTGGTCACATAAAACAAGATATTTTTCCTATCCTTTTATGTACTATTTTTATTTTTATTTTTTTTATTAGCAGATAATCATAAAAAAACATGCCCTTGGGAGTGGTAGAGGAAATTTACCCATTACTTTATAATGGAGGTGCTCAAGGGGACTACAAAGATTTTCAGAACCAGCACAATGTATTTCAGAAATCTTAGGAAATGGTTTATGTTCATATTTATTCTGTCTTTTTTTTTTTTTCTTTTTTTTTTTAAATTTTAAATTCCAAAAGGACTTTGTATATCTTCTAAGTACCCTTTACTCAATTCTCGGCAGGTCTCTGGTTTAAAAGTGTACGACAAAAGAGCACATGTATATTCATAAGAAATAGACAGTATTTAGACCAGGGACAATAATTTTATTTCATCTATGTATTTTGTAAGTTTGGGGTATTTTATTGCTCAAGAAAAGGAGAGGTTTATAGTACAGACTGGCTCAAGGCACAGTGCTGACAGGCTCTGTGTGTTAACATCTCTATACATCTCTGCAAAAGGCACTCCACTGCTGACTTACAGCACCTCTGCTGCTCTCATGCTGGTTGTGCACTCATTCCCTGTGCCAAGGCTGTCAGATTTGTGTTGAGTTGTGTGGTGGGTTTTGAGCTAGCGAGGTTTCCACTGAGAACAACAATTCCACCAAAATAAATCCACATTTTCTCTAACCTGGATGTAAAAATAATGTAAACCAAACATATTAGTCCTTTTTTTGACTACTTCAGTGACCCTAATATTTACACTTATTTTGAAAACAGGGATGTGAGTTCTATACTTTCACACCTTCCTGAGTCTCAGAAAAAGAGCTTCTGAATGAAGCTCCTAAAGTTCCTGTAAATTATATAGGACTTAGGAAACGTTATCTTTCTGTGAAAAAATGGATGCATACATGGGAAATCTGTGATTCCAGACCTTAGTTTGAGATATTCTCTATTTTTTTATGCAAAAAAAAAAGCTTTTTCATTGAACTACAGTGAAAAATCTTTGCTTCTTAAGGGAGGTTTAAGTGCTGCTAAAAGTCTCTGAGAGTAAAGTTATCTGGAGTTGAATGTGAGGAGCAAGAGGAACTGGGAGAGTTTGGCACTTCCAGGCTCATGAAAGCCTTTGACACTGAAACTTACCTATAATAGTTGAATTTTGGTATCAGTATGTGACAAAGACATTTCACAGCAGGTAAATAGATAATAATTTTCCATGTTCTGTTGTCTCACTTCAGCTTATATTGAAAACTTTGTGGAAAATTTAATTCTTTCTTTTTGTAGATATCTCTTTAGAATCTGATTTCTGAATCTATTTGGACCTCAACCACATAAACTGATAGCCAATATTTAACTACTCCAGATGAAGGGCTTCAGTTAATCAGAGCACTACAACTTTTTCAGAATTTATAAACCATTCGTACGCAGATTAGAAAATTCCTTCTACTCAAAACATCCTACCATTTAGCTAATTATTATCCTTGCTGTATACCTAATTTCACTGATACACACTGAGAAGACACTTGAATAGGTGGAAAAAACCCCATGTAAATGCTTTTTCCAGATCTGCAACATTTGATTTCTAGAGGAAAAAAAAATGGAAAAGAGATATGCATTCAGGCAATAAACTCAGCAAAATGAAATTCTAACCTCCCTTTCCAAAGTTAAATGTGCAGGTTAAAACTTTGTGTATGAGTTGTATGCTTATGACTCATATTCTTTTTACTTGTCTGCTCACTGTTTGACAATCTCTTGAAAATAAGATTACATTTCCTGATTCCTCTCACTTTAAAAGTAGCCAATTGCAGAGCTCCTACTCAAACACTCTTTGCAGCACAGTTTATTTCTAGAAATCACTATAAAGCTTTCTTTGACACCTTAAATTGCATTCAGTTTCATTCTCTCAAAAACCCTTAAATTTTTAATTGGTTCATCAGAACAGTTTTATTCATTTTATTTTGCTGTGTCATCACTCTTTTGTTCCTCTTAAGATTCAGCTTTACAAGAGGGGAGAAGGGAGAGAGAAGTCTATTCATTCCAGATTATTTCGAGGGAATGTCTCTTCACTCTCATTTGTTGGAGAGCCAACAGACTAAGTTTTTCTCATTTAAAGCTAAAATATTCTCTTTAGGGCTCTGTTCAGACAGTTTCCTGACACCAACTCGAGATTTGACATTTTGCTGGCACTCCAAGCTGCACACCAAGCCTGTGTGTTTGAGAGTTCCTGGCACTTCACTGTATGGATCAGTTCCTGTGCAATCTAACAGCATGGTGTAATCTTTTATGAAGTATTGCTGGTAGAGAAAAGGATTGATTTACCACACTAAATGCATTTTTCCCACTTCTCCTCTCCTGTGGGGTCTGAATGTCAAAGGCACTAACAAGAGTGTTATGGATATTAAGACTATCCTAATAGGGATGAACTAAAGTGTCCTTAATGCATTTTATATTAATCTGTGCAATAATGACTGTAATTTTTAGTGGAAATTGCCTTTAGAAATCATAATATATCCTTTAGAAACACAACTTAAAACTAGATAGTTAAAATAAATTTATAACTGTTCATTGTTAAATAGGAAAAAGTGAAATATATAATGACATAAGAAATTCTAGACACAAAGATTTACTGAAAAGCATTTGTTCAAGTACATGGATTTCAAAAACATGGAATATCTCTTCCCCCTTTTAAGAAAATGGGTGAACAATACATCCTCAGATATAGTTCTATTTGGGAGGTATTGCATTTAGCCAATTAAGCTCCAGAAATGAGATTTCATTTGTTGTAAAGGCAACTCTTGACACTATGTAAACTATGAAAAGCTTTGCAGGCAATACATACTTCAACTACTTTTCATTTTTAAAAAATTCTACTAAGCATTATATACAATATTGAAAAACTGAAGTTTGAAAATGAGAGAGGTTTTTTGTAGCAGCGTAACCTGTATTGTCAATATCTCAAGTGCTGCAAGTTACTTGAAAGTATCTACAGAATTTAAAATTTTTTTTTTATGATACAATTAAAATTGTTCTTTAAACCCTTCCCAGTATTAAATGAGAAACCTACAATTCAACTTCACATACTATGCCTTTTTCTTAAAGTTGCTGCCAGTTAGACGCAACTCTTCTCAAGTAGTTTCTGCCATGGATGAATTTGGTCATACTTTGGGGACTGAGACTAACTGCTTCTACACGTGAGAGTAACTTTGCAATGTTGCAGTTACAGAATGCTTATGTCACACCATGTCACCCACTGAATTATTACAACACAGAAAGAGGCATATTTTGAAGAACAAGAGCAATAGCATGATGCAGACTATGTTATGCCACTGCTACTTGAAAGGACAAATATCTACTAGAAAAAAATAGTTAGATTCTTGACCCAAACCAGTAGACCAGGTCTTTTGAAAGTATTTAAATAGAATTGTCTTCCATAGCTGTTGTTCAGTAAATATCCTGGCTACACGATTTTGAAATTCACTGGGGTAACGGAAAAAATGCCACAAAATCTGCTCATAAATACATGGGTTTCATTCCGATGGATTATAGAAATTATTTAATTAAAATTCTTACTTTCCCCTTTTACCTATGTGCAAGAAAATTCTATATTTTACTAAATATATAGTTTAGTTTCCATAAGGTGTCTGAAGGAAATATTCTGCTTACTTGAAGCACCCTCCAAGTGGCAATCATACTAGAATTGATTTATCCATTCAAAATCTCAGTACTTCCTATCCTAACCTCATCCCAACACACTATCTAGGATAGAAAAACTTATTTTAATGATCCAAACAAGAAACTTATTGAATATCTCACCTGAGTCACAGTGGCTATATATGTAAGATCATATTAACAGTTCTCATTTACTGATATCAAGCATATTCATTGTTAAACAGTAAAACAGAGCAACATGGACATATACAGACTTTTAAATCAAACCAAGATGTTATGTAAATCTATTCTTGCATCATTCTATTTCTAAGATATTTTGTGTTTGAGAAAAAGCCCTTAGATTGATGTATTCTGTGAGCCTTTCATTTCACAAGGATCTGTACTGTGGGTTAGACTAAATGATTTCAGAGGTCCCTTGCAACCCTAACTATTTTGTGATTCTGATTCTGTGGTTCTCTGGATATCTTATAGCCCTCAGAGCTGTCAATAGCCTCTGCAAGCATTTAAATGGTAATCCTTTCCAAGAGACTTCTGGCAAGATTCAACTATGCATTCAGATAATCAACTAGCTATCCATAACATAAGTGTCTGAAAATGAGGTGGGTGTCTAAGCTCCTATTATACTCAATAACTATTTAGCAGATGACATTGATGGAGCCTACAAAACAATTTTGCCGTCCTTAAATTAGCTATCTAGTGGAAAATACCAGTATTTAATAGACCGGACTGTAGTGTCATTTTGAACTACCCTAAGTTGTCCACTGGCTGGTATGACAAAATATAAACAGGAGATCATTGTTTTGTGTATTGACAGCTGGAGGCCAAACTTAGATGTGCCCAGTGCTCAGGACACTGAATCCCTTTACTGAGAAATTCAGATGTGTGAAAACAGGCATTTAGTGCTATTTGTGTTGCCATATTTGCCTCAATCTCCTACTGGACCAAGTTTCAGATATCTCTTGCCTTTGATATTTGTAATCCTTTTATATATGACCTGTGTTTCTTAGGGAGACTAGGTTCTCATGTGTAGGCAAGTAATTGCATTAGCTGAGTCAGTCTCTAGATTCCTTTAAATGCATGGTTTAAATTCACTGCCTATAAAGGCAGTGTAAGTATTTAGAACATATTCAGACACATCAATATAAAAATGTAGATGCCTGTCTCAGATTGAACCCTAAACCCTATATGGTTTGGACACTGCAAACACCCAGATGTGATAAACTAACCTCAGTGTGTCTGCATCTGCAGCAGACTGCTCCAATCTTCTACCCGTGTTTCCCATCCCCCTCCTATGAATGGCCACGGAAAGATGTTTAACTGATAATGTTCCAATGACTCCCCTAAGCCATGTATGCTGTAGAACACACATTTGCAACATGGAAGCCTTTGTAACTAAGGGGAAAAAAAAGATCAATTCATATGTTTTTAAGAATGCAAAAGATATTATGCATCTTTAATTGAAACATTATCTTCATGAATAGCCATTTAAGAAATCTTGAAGGTTCACAAACAGTAACAATTTAAAGCTTAATCTTGCAGGGCTAGACTTTGAAATCTGGATAAGACGTAAGTTTTTCCATTAAAAAAAAAAATTCTGAACAAGTGTTTTCCATGACTCATGGTACAGTTCTGGCAACTTTTGTGATAAGGTATGTATGCATCAAAAAATAAATTAATCCAGCACATCATCGACAAAAAATAATCTTCACTTTAAATTTACCTAATTTTCTTGAGAAAGCTTTCTCATTTAAAAATGTAAACTGGTATTATCTTCATTATTTGTTATTCCTAAAGCAGCAATAGTTAACAATCAATAAAGTTACAGGCCTAGAGATTAAATGCTTTTGGTGTTTTAACAAATACGTATAATATGAAAAATTTACATTGCCAAATCCACAGTATCTTCCACCAACACTAGGAAAACCAACTAAACAAGTAACAAATCAAAACCAGAAGAACCCTGTCACCTGTATAACCATTTTTATTCTCTAATAGTTACTACATTAGAGGAGTATAATTATACAATGAAACAATATTCACCTGAAATAAATAAGAGCATTCCCAAGTTGAAGGAACTTGAATATTATGATCATACATAGTTTAAATTTTTTCATTGTTTTGTGACAACTTCAGATGGAGTCCTAATATGTAGTGCATGGGAATTGTGAATATTTTATGCAGGTGGAAAGAAAGCTAACAAATATTCAGACAAGTACACTGATTTTCTTTTGTTTTTAATGTTTTTCTTTTTTTTTTTTTTCTCTTTCTTTCAACAACTCTATAGCATTTTATTGTTTTTATGCATCCCATTCTCACTTCATAATTGCTGCCTTGGCCCATTTGCGGTTTTGAAAGATGTTTTTTTCACCATGGAAATGTCCAAAATGCTGCCCTAATGTAATGATCAGAATTACTCTAAGACTATAAAAAAATGAATGCTTTAAATTAAAAACTTTAAAAGTCCAAACCAAAGCAAAACAAAGAACCAAACCAAACAAAAAACCCCATGCATAATGATGCTTTACTTTGTAGAAACCCGGACTGAAAATAGTGTTGGCTCCAAAGTGACCTTTCACTTCATTCGAGGTTCTAAGATGATTTCTCTATAAAAGGTGACACAGAGAAGACTGGCTCTTCGTTCAGATGATAATAAGATTATCCATTAGGTTTCTTAAGGTGACTGACAGATCCTCTACCTTCATTAAATAAAGATGTTTCAATCATGTCTGTTTATTAGCATTAGTTAAATAAATAAAGATGAATAGTCATTTGTTTCTGCATCTTGTGAAGTAGTTCTGTAAAGTTTATTGCACAGTTTAAAAAATTGGCCCCAAAAGGATACATTAGCAGTGAATAAAGTAAACAGAAATTCATCTGTGCAGGAGGCTACCAAACACGCATGATTCCTTTAACTTATGAAGATTACAAGATGTATTTTTAAGACCTGTGTCAATTTTACTAAGTGTTGTGAATTCCTTGCTTCTTCTTTAAACTACTTATTTTCTATTTCTGATAGCTGTTTAGTGTTTTTTGTTTCTGTTGTTTCTGTTTCCTTTTTGTTCTTTTGTTTCAGTTTTGGGTTTTGTTTTGGTTGAGGTTTTTTTTATTTGCTTGGTTTTTGCTTTTTTTCCCCCTGACATTTCAGCAATGTGTTAATTATAATCTGAAATGCAAAATACTTATATATGGCAGAATTTCATTGTGCTATTAATTAAAATTTTCTAAATTATGGATAAAGCTCCCATACTCCTGGATCCTCTTATTTGTGTTAATCAACGCCTTAATGCCTAGATGTGCTTGTCTTCTGCCAAAGATTAGACATGTAAACAACCCTTTTAAGCTTTATTTAAAGCTGTACAACGTCATTTTGGATATGTCTGAAGACTGGGTTTTAAGTGATCCACAGTTCAGTGTGTGAACTTGTGGCACAAGAAAATATAGCTACAGGTTGCAGAGCCTTAAAATAGGATAACTAATTGGACTGAGTTTCTCCAACTGACTTATCCTTTTAAGGTTTCCAATTAACATAGGATTTTGTTTTCCTTTGCAGAATAAATGAAGTAGAGGGAGCAGGAGGGATTTAATCTGGGTTCATTGAAGATACTCAGGCCAAATAGTGAGTTGCTACCAACAGCCATCCTTGCAGTGAACTATGATGCATTTCCAGTTCAGACCAGCGCAGGTTTTCATCATTATGTGTGTCTGTAAAATTATATTTATGTTTCTGCATGGTGCAGTGTAAAACCACAGAGATTTTGCCATCCAGCTCCCATGACTAAATGCATCCTCCTCAGCAGAACTGGAAAGCAGTTGGTATTTAAACCCACAAAAATATAATATATTAAAAAAAAAAAATTAAGAACCTTGATTATTAATGCCAAATACTAAGTCCTTAGTCACTTCCAATTAATTAGCACAACTAATTAACACACCATACCAAAATAAACGGGCAGGGTAGGTCCTTTCCTTTCTCAGTGTGGAGGCCATGGAGTGAAGAGAGACTTAACACCTACAGCTTTAAATCTTCAATTCTCTTTGTTCTCTGCTGCCCTGCCACAGCACGGGCTTCAAATCTATTTCTGGCATCTCACCACAGTTTATCTCTTTTTCTCCAAAATTATAGTGAATGTTACTGAGAAGTTTTAGAGGAGCCATAGGTGCACTAACCTAAGAAAGTTAGTGATTTCACTGACATGACAAGAAAGTAAAAGATAAACTCATGATTGCTCTGATAAATCTGCCCTTTACAGGAGCAAACTGTTAAAAAAGTACAACAAATATTTTATGCTTACTAATTTTTCCTATTGATAGGTGAATATCTGCATTTTGTAGAGCCCGTAGAGCACTAGACACTATTTTTCAGTTGCTTGGGAAGGCAAATATCATAATCACAAATATTGCCCCTTCCTCCTCTCCCTCCCTCTGAGTTTTCATTACAGGACACAATATCATATGCCAAGGAATATCCCTTTGGTCAGTTAGGGCCAGCTGTCCAGGTTGTGTTCCCTCTGAAAGTCTCTCCCCCGCCTACTTACTCTTAGGCAAGGAAGGGAGAAAAAGTAAAAGGCTTGATATTGTAAGAGCATAATTCAGCAAATTCCAAAACAAAAGATGGTATCAAAACCAATTTAGCTACAAATACAAAGCACAGCAATGTATAGGCTGCTATGAAGGAAAAGTGTCTTAATCCAAGGCAATCCCAGTACATTACTAAATTAGAACTTTAGCAAAGCCACATAGCAAAAAGTGCTGACTATATGTTCATGCACGAATGGAAATCTTACTTGTACCACTAAGAAAAAAACCCCACATTTATTTTACCCATTTTAAAAAGAAGGTGTATTCACAGTTTCCATTTGCAGTTAAATTTTATCTAATGCATCATCCTGCATAAAAATACTGCTGGTTATTTCTTGATCTTTTTGGAGGTAAATATTTTTCAGGGACAAATTATACCATATTGAATAATTGCCATGCACTTTTAAATGGTATGGAAATTTCTTAAAATCACACAAATCAGGAAATCAGAAAAAAATATATACACAGCTTTGATAAATTTAGGATCTATGTTTTGGTTATAGAAATAGAAACAAATACTTCATTACAGAAATAACATTGAACTTGGACCATGATGGATACTGTAGTTAATTAAAATGTATGTTGAGGTAATATATTTCATTGAAAATGGAAGCATTTAGATGAAAATGCGGGAAATGGACTAGGTAATAGGTAATGTAGTCTGTTTTTTGAAAGCACGATAATGAAAAAGACTCATTGAGACAGATGAGGTTGTTGTGCAGAGTTTAGCATTTATATACGTATCAGTGCAAGTTTTCAGGTGGGTTTCTGCTTTGATTTGTTTCAGTGACTTGAATAGTGTTACTTAGAGAAGCAGGTAGTTATAATTTTACAGAAACATTTCAAGGAAAACTTTTTGACTCTATGCAATTTTAAATTAATTTTAAAATATGTAATTTAAAAATTAAACTTTAAAAAAAATTGATAGTCCTTAGTCACATTTCTTTCCACAGACAGGCTTCTGTCAGTCTCCATTTTCTCTCTGGATACACTGCCATCTCACCTACTGTTTTGTTTTCTCACTTTTATGGTTTTTCTTTCAGATAGTATTTAATTACAGAATCCTTAACTTTAAAGAAAGATCTGTTTATTTTAAATTTCAATAGAAAAATGGAAATATATAAGAGATATACAGAAAAGGCTGAAAGAATCCTAACTGTTACACCTTTTGTTGTAGGGTGACAGATGCATTGATGCATTGATGCAGATAAAGAAAACAAAGTACTAAAAACGAAAAATAATAGAAAGGTAAAAGGAAAATAAGAAAATGAAATAAACATGAACTTCATTTATCACACATCAAATGCATCATAATCTGCAAATGCATTGAATATGCACTTGATCTCAATTTAGAATTATGCCTGCTCATTTTCAAAAGCTCTTTTCATAATCAAAATATATAGTGGAAAGTGTTTATGACCTCTGAATATTATATCTTGTTTATCTAGATAAATAAATAGCTAAACATGCATTTGTATAAAATAACCTCCATTCTTTAGTATAGATTGCCCAACCAGGGGTTAATTATTAAAAAATTTTTATCTTTAACCTGGTCCAAAACATCTAGCATGGCTAAATAATCTGTATAGACTTGTTAGATGTTTCACATAGTGTAAGTAAGAATGTTAGGAACTAGAATAACAGAAAAAGGTAAATAAACTTCAACCCAGCTACAGAATGGAGATAACTATCAACGAGGTCTGCAGACATCAAGGAAAATGAAGAATTAGGAAGCTAAAAAAATAGATGTTTTCAAATTATGTTCAAAGCACAAGAAATCTCAGAAAAAACACAGTCTTAAAATAAGAGAGATGGGGCAGTATTTTACACAATGATTAAGGAAGTGCTAATAGATGAGCTAGAAATTTTCAAGAAACAATTTAAATATTTTGAAAGAAATGGGAATGTATCATATAAAAATGATGAAGTACTTTATTTTTCTTTACTAAAGGAATGTAATATTCTAGTGGGAATGTATAGGGGATAAACAAATTTAAATCATCAAGTTTTGTTAACTTGCATGTGGGACTTATAAAAAGGCTGAATGAGAAGATATGAGTATTCCTAAAACCTGTTTTTAATGAATGTTGATATACTACAGAAATTCCATTAAACAGACATAGAGGTAATGTTATACAAAATATTCAGGAAGACCAAACATGATGATTCAGGTAGGGGAAATATTAATATTTGATTTAGTAAAAAATAACTAAAGAATGTTATGCTATAGCTTAATGTCAATGTCATTTAAAAAGACTGGTGTAGAATAAATTATTATCAATGTTATACAAGTATCACAAAACTTGTGAAAGTTTAAAGACTCAGAAAGAAGTCTTCTCTGAGAATACACAGTGAGTATCTAAAATTGCCTTGAAAAAATAAAGTTGCACTGTGAAAATCCTGTGAATTGAGGAACTTTAAAAATGTTGTATGGTCTAGATGGACTGGAGCCATCCATGTTTCCGTAAGTTGTGTGAAAGTGAATATAAGTTCATTGCCCTTGATTTCTTGATAACACTGAGAAGGTGTGAGAGACTGGAGAAGATGATTATGGCTCAAAACAACTGAAGTGTGGGTGTGTGAGGCATGTGTAAGCAGGGCAAGTTCTGCAAAAAAGGTTAGAGTTTGTTAAGTCAGTGCTTTAAGAAATGCTTAGTTTTGATTTAACGTTGCTTTAAAATTTGCCAAGTACCTTGTTACACCCTAATGCTCTAAAATTTACAAGCAAAAGTTTGTGGATCAGCCTTCTGAGAACGTTGTTGGGTTCTCCTTTGTGCCTCCTCAGGGAACCGAAGTACCTTAAGCCCCTTTTAAAAAAGTCGACGAACGAGCCTGGAACTTTACAGAAGGTAAAGAAAGGACTTAACAGTCATATGGAAGAAATTGAGTCATTCTAAGTGAACAGTAGCTTAATGGAGGTAAAAAAATATTTACTTATCTGGGAAAAAGAACTAAGGATCATATAGATTAAATGGTGAAGATGTCTCTTAGGGGGCAAAAGAGGAGGATGGGGTAAAATAATACTGTCACCGGTGCAATATTATTACAAAAAAGAGAACTAACATTGTCATTGGTCAAAGAAAAACAACAAAGTAGTGAGTAGGCTGAGAAAATAACATTGCTTATGCTAAAAAAATTATCAGTTCCTAAAATGTCAGTAATAGAATTTGAAATCCTGATGGAAAATACCATTTTTAATGGCAACAGAACATCATACCTTTATAGTTTGGGGGAATTAATTTTTTTAAGTGCAATATATTTTACAATGAATGAAAGGAATATTATTGGTAGATCAGTAGTAATCTTACAAAATAGTGTTTTCTTAAAATATTATGTGCATTATAAGCTGAAGTTTCCTAATATAATTTATCAGATACATGAAAAATATTGGTGTTATGTATTCTTTGTATAAAAACAAATTAATTGGTAGATAACTATAAAATATATTTATATTGCTGAACACAAAAGAGAATTCTTAAAGGACTAGTTACATGGGTATTGACTGTTCTTTCGATGTACTGACAATATGACTTGCCTTACATCAAGATAAAAGTAATACCAACATGAAAAAAGAGATTAATTTCAAGGTACTAGTCTATATCATCTTACTTTTGTTCAATGACATGTGAAGGCAGTTTCTGAGATGAAGTTAGATGACAATATATGGCAAGACAAGCAGCTAAATGTTCTCACGCTTCTGGTCCCCTGCTAGTCATCAGCCATTGAAGATATTGATTACAAAGGAGAATGATGCATATTGCTAGCAAACCTGACAGCAGCATTTGAACACATCATTCAGTATTGAATAACATAGAGCTACTTGTCAAAGCAGAAAATGTTTCTGTCCACAAGGTCTTGCCAATTATTATCTTTTTCATGAATTTTAAAAACAGTGAATATCTTAAAGCTCTGTCAGAAATACTTTGGTGATACAAAACACATTTAAGGATGCCAGATATTTCTGACCACAGCAGCTTTCAGATAATGTTAAGGATTGAATAAAGAAAATTTTCATACTTCATTATGGCATATTAATTTGTCTTTTGTAAACCAACATAAAGAAAGCTACTTAGAAATGGCCTTATTTAATGTCCAATGGGTGTTTAATCCAATTAATGTTAGTCCCTGTCCTTTTCATAATGAAATGAGTTTTGCTTTCAATATAAGCAATCGCTTATTTCTTTGGAAGATTTTTTATTATCAGTTTCTTAATTGCCACTTACTCTTGCTATTACTGTATTATCAGGAGATTTGAATAAAACAAACTGCTCTCCACATTGTTTCCCTCTCAGGCAAAAAAGAAAATATTCAAGACACAATGTGGCATTCAGAGCATTGTAGAACTACTTGACCCTGCTTATTATCTTGGCATTATTTCAGATACCATTAAATCAGGGTAATGTTAGCAGGTTAACAATGCATCACCATTACTTCAGTTTTCAGTGAACAGAAAAATACTTTTCAACATCTAATGGAGCTCTTTCTTTTCTGTTTCCAAAACGTATGATATCCGTGATCACTTTGACCATTGACTTATTTACTGCATTAAAAAAAAAGTGAAACTAACCTCTTAGTATCCTGGTGTTTTTTCAAAACCTTCTCTTTTTCAAGGAGAGAAAAGAGCTTCCTTTCTATTGCATGATTTTTTTTTTTTAATAGTCTTTCATTAAACACACTCTCATTAAACTCCTTAAGGTACATTTTCCATGCCTTCTGCTTTACAATACAGAGGGAAGAGAAAAATGTTATTTCTTGAACATTCTTTTTGTTTTTTTGTGATGAAAATTTATCTGCCCAGAAAAAAACAAACAAACAAACAAAAAACCCAGTAAAAAATGTTAATTGTTTGAGAAATAGAAAATGTGTGTGCCTTACTATAATGAAGTGGTCAGAAAGGAATTAATGGAGCTAAAGAAAAAAAGAAGAAGAAAAAAATAATTAAAAAGCATTTTAGGAACCTGGCAAAACTTCAAGGAATAGAAATGTTAAATAAATTAACACAGTAATTATGCAAGGTACTTACCTCAAGTCAGTTGCTTGTTTCATTAGACCAGAATAGTCAATGACAACTTCACAAAATAGTAGTCAGTCATCAATCTGTTGATTAATCACATCAGTACCACAAAAATTATTCCTTTTTCTGCCCTTTCACTCATCATGTAACCAGAGTCCCAGAGCAAAGTATGTGAAAAACAACAACATCAAAACAATCTATTATGTAGGTGGCTTATTCCTAATAATATAGACATCTAATTTTCTGGGACAATGAAGAATCCTATGCTTACTGGAAAATGTGTGTTTTTAATGAGTCACGCATGATGTGTACCTTGGAGAAATTCCTTAGGAAATATAAGTTCAAAATACTTTCTGACATTGTTATAACAAGCCTGTATTTGCTTTCTTACTTGAAGAAATTTGTGGAAAAGATCTACAGTGGTGTCTCTTCAGAATAAGAGATACACTGAAAAGATAGTGTTATACCTCATGATAAGGTATTGACTCTAACATCTCAAAGAGCTAAGTATGAAGAACTAATGAAACCTAACTAAATTTCAAATACATAACAAGTCTTACTGCTTCAAATTGACTTTTTTTAAGGTGGTTAGTAGTTAGAATGCCATAAAACATGTCTGCCTTATATTTATTACTCAATTTGTTCATTTTATAGTGAAATTAGTGTAGAATCTTTACTGGACTTACCTTATTTGTGAGATCTGGACATCAGGCACAAAGAGAATAAAAACTCTTGGTGTAGTTTATTTATCTTCAGGAAAAAACAGAAGTGCTCTGTTCAAAAGCTAAACTTAACTTCTTTAAAATAATAATGGGTGTTGGTTTCCCAAAGCTAACAGAACTATTAGCCTGATTTAAGGTTCAAAACCAGTCTTTTTAAACTACAAAATGGACAATGTACTCCTGAAAGTTTAAGAATAAAAAAGGTGATTTACATCACGAGACCTTTACTTAGTATTGTTATAAATGGTAAGGGAGGTTATAAGAGCAGAGTAGGCATGGATAGATTCTTCATATGCTGTTTTTTGTCTTCTGATGTATCATTATCACAAGAAAAATAATAGTACAAATTGTCTACCAAAATGAATTAATATGTAGAGAGCCAATTTGATAAAAACTCCCGGTGGTTCAAGAATTAAATCAAATAAATGAATTTGTTCTACTTAAAAGTAAATTTATGAATAACACGTATTAGAGACAATGAAATACATTATTAACTTCAGTGTTGTGAGTGGCAAAAAATTACAGTAAGTCTTGTTACAAATTTGAAATTTTGATAGGAAAAGGAGTTACATACCATAGATATGTTCTTGCAGTAGCCATACTGATGGTCCAAGACAGAGAAGGTTACTGTTTCATTACATATCTGGATTTTTGTATCTTTTTTGGTTATTGAAGACTGCAAATGGTAGGTCAATAAAAGCATTGTCTTCTAAGAATACTTACTGATGCCATTAGAAATGTTCACTTTAGCTTGAAGTGATTTTGTAAGATGCCTACATCAACACTCTCTATTCATCATCATCATCATGTTATTAGTGTTTTTGTCTAAACATGTGTTGAGTTTTTTATTATTTATTCATCACAAAATAGGTATAATCAGAGGGTGCAGAGCAAATACAGAGCAAAACAAGATTAAACCATTTATATCAAATACATCCATAAATGAAAAACTCTGAAGAACCTAACATCTGTGTTAGCTGGTGTCTTCTGGACTGTGAAGATTTATATGCAGAGCTGCAATTAAATGTCACAATATAGCAGTGTCTTAAAGTTTTTAATATTTACCCACTAAATCAATTAAATCATGCAGCACTTGACTAACATTTTCTTAAATATTTGCTATGTTTCTGGGATCCATAATATCAATGGATGGAGCTGCCTTTTAAGCAAATCAGTGTTTTCATAAAAATATTTTTTTCTGCCTTCCTTAGGTTTTAGTCAGCAAGACCTGTTGGAGCTTTACCTGGGTTCTCCTTTAGCTGGTTGCAGAAGCAGACAAAAACTCACATAGAGAGTACCCACAGCAGCTCTCTGTGCTCAGAGAAGTGTAAGTATATCCACAGCTTGGTCCCCCAAAGACATGACCATATCACCCTATCCATGAATAACCACTGAAGTCATTCAATGATACAGAAAGGAGAAACACTGCATGTATTTAATTTGCGGGGCAAAGTTTTGGTAGAGGGGGGACTACAGGGGTGGTTTCTGTGAGCAGCTGCCAGAAATCTCCCCCATGTCGAAGAGAGCCAATACCAAGACTCCAAGATGGACACGCTACTGGCCAAGGCTAAACCCATCAGTGCTTCTGGGATAAGAGATTCAGGAGAGGGAAAAAGTTACTGCTCAAGAACAAACAGCAGCTGGAGAGAGGAGTGTGAACATGTGAGAGAAGCAGCTCTGTGGACACCAAGGTCAGCAAAGAAGGAGAGGGAGGAGGTGCTCCAGATGCCGTGATTTCTCTGCAGCCCCTGGTGCAAACCATGCTGAGGCAGCTGTGCCTCTGAAGCCCATGAAGGTTCACAGGGGAGCAGAGATCCATCTGCAGCCCGCAGAGGACCCACAACAGAGCAAGTGGATACCCAAAGGAGATTGTGACCCTGAGGGAAGCCCATGTTAGGCCAGGCTCCAGGCAGGACCTGTGGACCCTTGGAGAGAGGAGCCCACACTGGAACAGGTCTGCTGGCAGGATTTGTGACCCACAGGAAGCCCACACTGGAGCAGCTTGTTCCCAAAGGAACAATGTGAAGGAACCACGCTGGAGAAGCTCATGAAGGACTGTCTCTGATGCAAGAGATCCCATGTTGGAGCAGAGGAAAAATCTGAGAAGTCCTCCTCCTGAGGACGAAGGAGCAGTAGAGACATCATGAGATGGACTGCAGCCCCCATTCGCTATTCCCCTGTGTCACTCAGGGAAAGAAGAGGTAGAGAATTTGAGAGTAAAGTTAAACCCAGGAAAAAGGGAGGGGTAGGTTGAAGGTGATTTTTAAGATTTGTTTTTTTTCTTGTTACCCTACTCTGATTTGATTGGTAATAAATTAAACTAATTTCCCCAACTCAAGTCTGTTTTGCTTGAGATGGTAGTTGCTGAGTGATCTCTCCCAGTCTCTATCTCAACCCATGAGACTTTCTCTGTATTTTCTCTCCCTTGTCCAGCTGAGGAGTGGAGTAATAGAGTGGCCACCTGGTGTCCAGTCAGGGTCAGCCCACCCCACTGCAATATATAAGTAGATTTACAACACTGTGTACAACTTTATCCATTGATAAGTTACAGAAAACATTTCTACCCTGTTCTGATCATTCTCCAAATAATGCAGTGAAACCAAATTTATTTTGCAATATATCTAGGTAAACCCTTGTATTGTTTGAGCTAATTAAGTTCTCTGTGTTTTCTTTTATCTTAAGTCCTGTGAGGAATAGGAGAGCATTGTATCATAGTTTTTCCATGACTACATTTTTATTACATTTAGGACATTCTCTGTTTTTCCATCACAATTAATTACTATCAATTTAATAGCTTTAAAGGCTTTGATAATTTTATTTTTTATCAAGAGTACACTCTGACTCCCAAAAAAGGCTGTAGAACTTATCTGCCATAAAATTAAAGACATTTGATATCAACAAATTTTCAAGTTCATTGAACAGATATAATCAGGCTATGTTTCATGGAAAATACTTTCACGCCATTGAAAAAACAAAGGTCGGTATTGATTTTAAAAGGTTTTGTGCTGCCTTCTAGATCACGAAACTATGAGATTACACCGTGAACAAATGAATATAAATGTAGACATCTTTGTTACTGTTCAGGGATATAACATCACTGGTTTACTAGATGATTAGATATGAGATATAATTGTCTCTAATCTTGTGGAACATTTGGAGTGGAAGATTGTTACTTTTCAGAGAAGCCTTTGGCAAAAAGCAGTGATAAAAGTCAAGTCTCCATTTATTTTGTATTAAGAGTGGCAAACACTGCCCTTTTTATTTCAAGGAGTTCAATCACAGAAATTCATTTCTTGGAAATGTTGTTGGGTTTTTTCTGGATTTCCAGTACTACATCTAAGTACTGGTTCTTGAAGTTCAATGTTGTGTTAGAGATGAAGAATCAAGTGTATTGCAAAGTCTTACGCTTCAGTATCTGTGTCTGCATATAGGTATGTATTTATTTCAGAGTAAGGATATGGAAAGATGTGGAATATGTTTTACATCAGAAGATGGCTCAGCTTCACCGTTGTTGCCTCCAACAGTGAGTACAATAACAGAATGCACCAACATTTATTCACCTTTAGCAGTTCTTTTATTTTCATGCATTTGCCTTCCAGGAAAACTCCTCCAAATAAAAGGCATGTAATTTTAAAGGTGTTAATTGCTCAGATATTACACTCTTCAAGATTTTTTTTCCCCCCTCATGTATATTCTTCCACCCTTTACATTAATGTGTGCATTTTCCCGGCAGAAAACTCACATAATTTCAATTGCTGTGGGATCTGTGAAAGAGCTAATGCCAGAGAGGATCTCAACATGTAGGTGCAATACAATTCCTCTTCCAGTGTGCTGCAGTGCTAGGCTGGGTAATGGCATGTGCTTAGCACAATGGTGAAATGAGATTCAGCGATATTTTACCAGGATTTTAGGGTTCTGGTGGGGATGGACGACATTGTCCCTAAAGACTTTACGAAATGTAAGTGTAATATTTTGGGAAACAGAATGAGTAACAGATTTTGATAATCAAGATTTACTCAGTTGAAAAGATTTTATTTGTGGAAAACTTGTGTACACATGATCACATGTAGGTTTAATTTTTGCACTTTGAGTGAAGAAGTATTGCTGGAATTCTATGTAGAATTACTGTGATAGGCATGATTTGTTGCAAGGCATTCTGTCTTAACCCCAATGGGCATTTAGAAAGTTCACATAATTCTGTGAAGTAATGAAGAAAATGCATTCTTATGTTGCATAGCTCTACTAATGCCGTGACAATCAACAAGGTCATGAGAGCTGTGTCTTACAAAATTTTATTAAAGAAGAAATAATTTTCTTTTCTTATAATTTTTAAGCACAGTTATCCATAACCCTGCTCTCACTCTATAAAGGGAAACTGAAGCTCTAACATAACAGCTTTTAGTGAAAATACCTAACATTGGATTGTCAGGATTGGATGTAATTTTGAGTTATGACATGGGGAGAAACTAGCACAAGGTAGACAATGAAAAAAAGAGCGGAGCATTATTATATTTATGATGTAGAGAGCTAGTACTCTTTGGACTTTTTTATCTCAATATTTAGCTATCCCACTGGAAAATCATGTTATTATTCTATGTGTCAATTAATACTGCATAGTAAATATTAACTGAATTGGTGGTGAAAGAATTATACTCAAGGACATTCCACAATATCAACTGATTGGAGTTTATTTGGAAATAAAGCTGAAAATCATAAAGTTTAGACAGAGTTATGAAGGATGAAAAATTACATTCTTATCAATTTCACCTTTTTAAACAATAGTGTTTTAAAAGTGCTTTTTTCAAGAACTGTGATTAGGGCAAATGAAACTCTGCAAAAATAAATTGTGCTCATTTCCTTCTTGAGGTTCTCAGGGTAGATATTTGACATTATGTAATGAGGTCTCTATACAGTTCAGGTATTGGAATCATTGGACCTTCTTAGACCTAAAAGAAAAAGAAGCCCTGAGGCCCACACTTCTAATCTTAACAGGAATTCCAGTTAGGAGAGGTAAGAGGAAACTGCAGTTCAGAAAGAAACAGATGCTTCTCTTCTGAAGTGACACAACTGAACAATCACAGCCAACACTTGAATGAAACTCCTCTAGGCAAAAAGATGAAGTTCTGGAAGGAGCACTAATGTTTCTCAATTACACTTCTGCAAAGGCCATCCAGTGGAAATGGATTGCAGAATAATACAGAGTGAACCTGCTAACCGGAAATATTTCATCTTTCTTTGTATGGGGCAATGTCAGGGTTTAGATCTAATGTTAACTCCAAATAAGACTTTTTTTTTCTTATTTTTGCACAATATATTTGTTCCCTTGGATGCTAAGGTCATGTAGTGATGGGGAAATTCTTGACTCAAATCGTGTAGCTATTCATATTCAATAATTCAGACCTTTTAATCACTCAAACCCAGATGCTTTTCCTTTGGATTTTGAAAAAAAAAGCCATTTTCACACTTCAACTGCAAATGAAGATAGAGTCATCTTCCTCACAGAGGTGTCTTTTTCAAATTAGACATGAAACAAGAACAGGGAGATGATGGGGGAGACTTGGCTGATTATGTTTACCTGTGCAAATTCAGTGATTAATAATAGATTGGAATGCTTCTCCTTTTTTACTTTTGCTCCCTCAAATGAAATTACTCACAGTATAAAGAAAGAAGCAGTGCCCTTTAACTTCAGCACACATTGTTTCCAGACATTGTTCATAAAGTAACCAGACAGAATAAAGCCAAACTTAGATGAAGAATAGATGCATTAATAGAAGCTCTGGAATTTTTCTAAATTTTGCCGAAACATCTGCATAAGCCTGAGAACAAACATATCCCTCCTGTTCCTGTGCAGGCTACAGGGCTAGAAGAAAGCCCCCTGAGCTCTATAGCCTTGCACTTCAGTCCCTAATGAGTGGCAGTGGGATCCCTCCGCAAAAGCCAGAGCAGCATGAATTTTGAACCAGCTGAGCCAGTGTCTGAGCTTATTTAAGCTCTGAGATTGCTGTGAGAGCAACCAGCAAAGCCTGCAGATACCATGACTACCAGCAGGCAGTCAGCAGGTATAATTGGCTACTTTGAACTGTAGAGGTTCATATGTTAGCTCATGTCAGTACATTATAGAATAAGCTCCAGGACTCTAGCTGTATTAATTATGGGGGGAAGGAAAATGTTAGCTGCTTCTAGATACATACTGTAGACCCTTCTCCCCCACTAACAGGTGAAGTAGTGTATGCTAAAGTATTAGACCCTTTTTATAGAAATGACATTTAAATGAGGAAGATTATATTTAATATGAGCTGAGAAAGCAGGGCCTAAAACATAACCACCAACACCCCCTGAAAAATATTGTTCTTGTCATCTCAGCCCTGTTTTAAAAATAAGAAATACTGAAAATGTGCCTCGGTTTTGGAGACAAAGAGTCAGGAGGAAGCACTCTGGGATGAGTGCCTCCTCCCCGGGGAAAAGGGCTTCCACTCTTCCCCCCGCCAATGAAACAAATTAAGCACAGCAAGTGAAAGTGGAAAAAAAAAACAAACCCTGAACTATTTATTAACCCAAAATGAAACCGGGAAGAAACAAAGAGGGAGAAAAAAAAAAGGATAAAGGCGCCCACAAGGAGCCGACAACAGGTTCCCCCAGCCTCCAGGAAGGGGAAATGGAGTCCACTCAGCAGCCTAGAGGAGGGCAGACGGAAAAAAAAAAAACCTTGTTGACACTTGAACGCCGGTCCTCCTCCTCCTCGCAGCAGGGGAAGCTGGTGGTATCCGGTGGCTCCGCCCCATCACTCACTGGCATGGCCTTCCTCGGAATTCGGACCACACCAGGGCCACCCCGCAGGCTCCCCAGGCTGGAGAGGAGGGAAGGAAGATAGGGAGACCAGGGGGAAGAAAAGAACAAACAAACAAAACCTTTTGCCTAAGCTAACAGGGAAAAGCAGTGTAGAGAACAGTGCCACGGTCTCTCTGCTCCATCTCTCTCTCCATCCCCCGTCTCTCTCCGGGCCGTTGGGCCGAGCCGTTTAACCAACACCTGCAGGTGCTGGTTCGGCTGAACCAACCCTGGCTCCGGCCCCGCCCCTCGGGTCCTTTGGCCATTCACCGACTGAGCTGCCAGGTGCGGGCTCGGTTGAACAGACGGTCAGGTTGGCCATTCCACTGACCCCAGCTCTGGCCCCCCGTAACCCCGGGTTCATCTTAAAGGCACAGTAGCTGTGGGCATTAAGCAGGTAGGTAAGGAATAATGTAGCTTCCTGATGTCACCCCAGGACAAAATGCTCCTCCTAAGTTTTTCTTTTCAGTTCTTTATATGTATTTTTTAAATTTCAAACCATTATTCAAACTTTCCTTTCACCCTCCTCCAAAAAAAAATCAAGCTTTTTTTTTTTTTTTTTTTTTTTTTCACTTTGTTGTGGTTTTTTTGTTTATTTTAGGTTTTCCGTTGCAGTGGGATTTTTTTTTTTTAAATAAGAAACAGAAAAACCTCTTTCTTTCAACTGGTATTATGCTTTTATCTGAGCTTTTTGTTGTCCTTTCATTTCATCTTTGTAGCTTGTTTTTCTTACTTTCACAATGTTTATTTCAAGATGCTCCTCTAATTTTTCAGTGTAGATGATTTCCTTCATATTAAAGAGCAAATATAGAACAAATAGCATATTGTCTTAGTATATAATATGCTCTATTTACATTCAGGCATGAACGTGTGTACCAGTTAGAAGTCTTAATTTGCATTTAAGAAGAGGTGAAACTATTCTAGACCTCAAGTAAAAAATATGTTTACAATTGTAATTCAAAGCCTAAACAGTGATTTGGTTATATTAAAACTCTTGGTAACTTCAACAACAGTCTGAATTTTTGTATGAAGCCATTAATTTTTAAATTCGATATTAAAAAACCCCGAAATTAATGTGTTTGATATTAACTGTTTAGGTTCTCATAATTTAAACTTTGTGATGAGGAGCAGTAAGAAAAATGTACTTTTATTTTTTCTTATATATCAAATTGATGGCAGTATTCTTTCCCGAGTAGTCTAAACATATCCAGTTATCAAATTATCAATAATATTTATGTTTTGAAAAACTTTCTGTGTCTATCATTCTAGCAATCACTTAATAAACACTGATCTGGTATTCTAATGCAACCCTGTCTCCATGAAAAGTAATTTGAGAATTGCTTCATATTTATATCTATAATATAATATAAAATAAATATATGGAGTACATTTTTGGCAGTCATAAAGTTTTATAGTTATAATTAAAACTCATAATCAAAAATTAGACTCAACATTTCTCTCTTGCCTGGAGGTGTGATCATTGGGAAAAAAATGGTGTGCAATTTTTAATAACAATACATCTGGGAAATGAAAATTTCCCTTCCGTAAGAAAATTATTCAATATTATTTTAATTGTACTTGGATAAACTGTAACTCAGAATCTTTCTGCAGAAAGAGAAGTTGATAAATTATTTAAAACCTAAATTCCCATTGTTTGAACGTCTCTTTAAGGATAAAAATCAACATTCTTACTGACTACTTTTTTCTCAGATAAGATGAAAAAAATATTAAAAAGAAAATATGCATGGATGCCACCTATTCTTCAGAGTACGTCAGTTAAGAGAAATGCACTCTGAGAACTCATTACTTGTCTGTGTGGATATTTCTACAGGATCCTTTCATATTTTTTTGAAATTGTCAAAGTTTGTCCTCTGAAGTCCTACTTTGATTAACAGTCTTCTGGTTTATGGCTCCCTTTTCAATAAAAACTCATGTGAAATTTTAAAAAACAAGGTTAAATTCAGAAGGTTAAAAATCTTTTCTACATTTGTCTTACAACTAGGAGCTCAGCTTTATTCCTTGTCACAATGCTGCAGAGTGTTGGTCTGTTTGCACCAGAAGACACCTGTTTTTTGCAGCCTCCTCCCACAGATTTGTCAGTCTCTCATACTCAGTGTTTTAGAAGAAGGGTTTCATTTACTATAAAGGTTTGTGTAGTACATGATATTTCAATTTGTAATAAAAATACAGTGAATTCAAACACGTTAGAATATTGTATCTCCCAAAGTGACAGTAAGTGTGTTCTGTGACATTCTAACACCGCTTCAATGGTTGTTATTACAGTGTGACTTGAAATAGTCGTTTGCAATCCAGGTGAGCTTCCTACCAAGCTGAGTGGTGTTGTTGACACACCTGAGGGAAAAGGACTCCATCCAGAGAGATCTGGACAAGTTCAAGAAGTGGGTCCATGGGAATCACATGAAGTTTAATGCGACCAAGTTCAAAGTGCTGCACCTAGGTTGGGACAGCCCCTGGTATCAACATAGGCTGAGGGATGAGCAGATGGAGAGCAGCCCTGCCCAGAAGGACTTGGGGGTGCTGTCATTGAGGGGCTGGACAAGAGCTAGGAATGTACACCGGCACCCAGAAAGCCAACTATTTCCTGGGATGCATCCAAAGCAGTGTGGCCAGCAGGATGAGGGAGAGGATTCTGCCCCTCTGCTCTGATCTGGTGAGACCCCACTCAGAACACTGCAACCAGCTCTGGGGTCCCAGCACAGGAAAGACATGGACCTGTTGGAGCGAGTCCAGAGATGGCAACCAAGATGATCTCCTCCTGTATGAGGAAAGGCTGTGTGAATTGGTTTGGTTCAACCTGGAAAAGAAAAGGCTTCAGGGTGACCTCATCACAGCCTTCCAGTTCGTGAAGGGAGCGTGCAAGAAAGAAAGAGATGGACTTTTCACAAGAGCATGTAGTGACAGGACAAGAGGGAATGGATTCCAACTAAAAGAGGGTAGGTTTAAATTAGATATTAGGAGGAAGTTCTTCACCGTGAGGGTGGTGAGGCACTGAATTAGGCTGCCCAGAAAAGCTGTGGCTGTCCCCTCCCTGGAGGTGGTAAGGGCCAGGCTGGAAGGAGATCTGAGAAACCTGGTCTAGTGAAAGGTGTCCCTTCCCATGGCAGGCAGTTGGAACTAAATGATCTTTAAGGTCTCTTCCAACCTGAACCATTCTATGATTCTGTGATTCTATGACCAATACATTTGTTGTAATGTTTTTAGGCATACTATCCACAGGTTATCTGTAAAATATAATTTGTCTCACTATTTCTGATGGTTATACTACAACTACCACTGGTAGTACAAGGAAAAAAATACCTAAGTTCTTCATTTTACTGTTTCTTCTCAGTTCTATATTACTGATTCTACACATTTTCTTCCTCTATTACATCAGTTTATTTGACAGTGCAGTTTACCTGGAAGTACAGGTGATTGAAGGCAATTCAGAGAGATGTGACTGAATGCTTGGCTCACTGCATACAAATAGGGTCAAGAAAGGGTTATGGCTTTGGCTACTCCTTCTACAGTTCCTCTGTTGCATCAGAATGCAAATTCATTTTACCTGCAGGCAATTGATTTGGCATTGTTTTATAGCATATGTTTATCTATAAACATGGGCAGTGTGTACCAAATGGTACAACAAAGCATCCTGCCACATCCAATCTATTTTACCTGGATGATGCTTCCCTGTTTCTGTTATGGTTCTTCTACACGTTTTGTGTCAATAGATGCTGTGTGGCACAGGAACTGTGCTGGTAGGATGGCTCCTGTGGAGTACGCCCATCCCATTTTCCGACATTATGATTTCTGTACATAAACTGACTGGGTAGTAAAAGAATGACTGTCAGTGAATATTTCTTCTTAGGTATTCTTTTCCTTCTATTTATGTTTTTGCTTAATGTCACTTTTCTACTGAGCACTTTTCTAACATGCTTTTCTACTAGCATGGCTTTTCCCTGAAAATAACAGTCCCTTTGACCTCTGCATTAGTGTCATGGGGATTAAATAAAATCACTGAAATATTTAACTTTGTAAATTCTTGCTTAAGTCCTCTGGAGTGTGAACATTTCATTAACTAAACCCCTGAGCATATTATTGTATTTACTTCCTTCACACACTATTACTCACCGCTGATGAAAGAGTAATTTTGTATACATTTAATATAAAATAGGAGACCATTGCTGTGAGGAATTCATCACTGAAATTTACAAACTGTATGGAAAAAAGCAAGAGATTTTTGTTGTTTTGGTCAGTGACTTCACTGCAGTTAAAGTTTTGCAATGGGAAGATAAACTTATCTACAAGATACCTTATGTATCTGTTTTAACACACATCTGTTTTAAATTTCTGGCAGTTCTATCCTTCCACTCTTAGAAATGTGAACATTAATGATAGCAGAAGGACAGAGGAATGCTCAAAATACTAAGCAAAACTGAGCCAGTATTTCAAACCACAAATTAATATTTTAAGGGTTTTAATTAGTGGATTTTTTTTACTGTACTTAAAGAGGGCCAAGACAAAGGTAACATTCATACTAATCTCCTAAAATTTTCTATCATAGGAAATTTTCTGTCTCTGTATTCTAATCAAAGAAAACCACCAAAAGTGAAATAGGCTTAATTTTATTAAGGAAAACTTCTGACTAGTTATGCTCATGAGGAAGTGTCTTAAATGAAAGTTACATTGAAAACTGGAAAATAATTAGACTTGCTTTTAATAGCTTTTAGCCCATGTATTCCATTACAATTTAGATGTTTATTACTAACTTAACTTACTTATCCACTTCCACTCTTTCCTATCTTCATATTTTGTAAACAAATTGGCTCTCCCTGGTGCTTATATTCTCCCTGGCTCTTAAATTGAAAAGGAAAATGAAAGTTGGAAGTATGGCTGCAGTACAGTTACAGTGCAGTAGGGAAGGATTCTGTTAGAATTGTCTAGAGATATTTGAAAAATATCTCTTTTTTTAAAACCTAATTTGTAGAATTTTTGCTAACTCAATATCCTTTTTGGGGTGGTGGGGTTTTTTCTGTCATTCAGCTGGAGATGCAGTGCCCTAAGTCTGTTATGATTTCTTCAGCAGATAGGTGCATTGTCTTTGATTTTTTAGAAAAGGAAGTCCAGGAAGCCTCAGCCAATGACTCCACACCACCCCCTCTACTGAGCTGATCAACTAACACTCTTCTTTAGCCAATGCATTTTAGGTTTTAGGTTTTGAGCTGCAAGTTTTAGAAATTCCATTTGAACACAATCAACCGATGACTAATCAGGACAAGATTTTTCAGTGTGACTAGTTCTTCCATAAAATTTACAACCACCTCATTTAAAATATTCGGTACTTTCTAAAATAAATTAAAGAGTCTTTTAGCTTAATTCTGTGACAGTTTTGAATATCTCATTCAGTAATATCTGGAATACAGTTAGTGCTATCATTTGGTCTCTAATTAATAGCTAAGAATGTCAAGACTTCCATTATAGCATCAGTATTGACCTCTCTAACACTTTTGTTTTTGTTGTTAACAGATACAAATCTGACCAAATTTAAGTGATTGCTTTGACCTCGTGACAAAAGCTCCAGGGTTTGTTAACTAAATTTGTTATGTCTCTAACTTTGTTCACAAATCAGTGTTGGGGTTTTTTTATTGCTGTCATCACTAACTGTCTGATGACTTTTCTCTCTCTGTCTCTCTTTTTTTTTTTTTTTTTTTTTTTTTTTTTTTAATACGGAAGAAGATTTGTTCCTCCCACCAAACTTTTTACACTAGGACACAAAAATTTTATTCCGTAGATATCATAGAGTTTTTGTAAGGTGCAAAAGTAAAGCAAAATACAAATGCAAAGTACTAGAAATTACATAATTCAAAACACATGGGAGGACTAAAACAGATTCTTTTATTCCAGAGGAGTTAAATGTCTTGTTCTCAGAATAAAAAGTCTCATGAAGACTACTCTGCTTACATCTTTCTGGTCTCTAGATGTCTGCTTTTAGGTACCTTTTACTTAATTATGTGCTTGAGTAAGTCACAGAACACTTTAAATGAAATGAAATGTGCCATTATTATTAAAATTAAGTAATCTGAAGGAAGAAAATACTGAAAGTCAGGCTTCTTTAACCTTCTTATTCTAAACATTAAACTAGCTTAAATTCTTCTAAAATTGCTATCCAAAATGGCTGAATATATGTAAGTTGAACAGGACTGTGCTCTGAATATAAAACAGAAGCCATTTGAGAATATTACACTATCACTTGCTTTCCTGTGGCATTTCAAAAATAATTTATTTATTGTACAGGAACCTTCTATTTTCAAGGACTTTTTTTTACATTTATTGGGTGCTTTTTAATTTGCTTTCACTTCACATATTCTTCCTTTTATTCCAGTCAGATTGCTACAGAAATATTTCTGTGTTAAAGGTATGAAATATTTTTATTCATATTTACAAGTTTTGTATTCAATTTTTGTGTTCAGTGTTCTTCTGGATAAAAAAATACAACAGAAGGAATGAGAAATTATCTCAGTTCTGCTGCTACTACTGCTTGATCTTAGAAGCACAGAGAAAGCCTATCAAAAAAAGGTAAGAGTCTGGAAATCATATTTTGGGATGAAAAACTAAATTACGAGACTAGAGGGAGGACGTAGGATTGGCATAAAAAAGGAAAAACACTGAAATTCAGCCATTCACATCAGGACTGCAAAACAAATATAGAATTTACTGCAATGCAAATGTTTAGAAGGGTTAAAGGCCTTATGCTAGGTTAAAGCCCAAAATTGTAGCAGGATTAGGTTAGGGATAAGGTTGTGACTATGGATGGAAGTACTGTTTTGGAGACTGATCAGTATATATTTCTAAAGAATTTGGAATATACTAGGGAGCTTAGATGGCTAACTTTTCCCCACTTTTCTGAATATCCGTGAAATTAATTGATAAACCTGTTTAAAGTATGACATAAGAAGAATAAATCTGTTTAGTATCAGGCTAATTATATGAAAAGACCCTGCAGCTTCTCATTCCTGGATTCTAAAGTCAGAAATAGAGGGGTTTGAAGTATAGAATTAAAAGTCAGCAGAAATTGCCCTGAATCTAGGCTAGAAAAGTAAGTCATTTTTGGCCTTGATCCTGAGGTACTCTGCATAAAATTTCTGCTTTAAGGAACAATGTCAAGTGCTTTCTTCTCAGCACAGAGATGAAATACTTTTAAAATAATACCTATGTGTTGGGTAATCTTATGCTTTCCACTCTGATTTAAGGGACATAGCAGTGGTGCATTATTTCCATGAAACTATGGAACAGAAGAAATTTCATCATTGCCTTATATTAATTATTTTTCTTCATCTTTTCCTGCACCAAATAATATCTGTCAGGTATCTTCACTGAATGAATAGAATAATAAACATTTTCAGGACAAAGGGTTTATTCATCAGCTCTTTTATAAGAACGACAAAGAACAAAAATTTTTCAAGCTTATATATTATTTCAGGTTACTGTTGATGGAATAAATATTTTAATTCTTTGTAAAGCATGTAAAATTATATTTTAATTTAGTAATCTTGCAAAAACAGATTTTGGGTAAAATAGTGCAGTATGTAGGGCCACTGAGTTCTTCCACACTTAGTCCACAAAAAAATTTCAGGCAGCTCACAAAGAGGTTGTTCATCACACAGTGTCTTTTCCAAAGGAGATGTGAAAAGGAATTTACTGAAGAGTGAAGAGTCTTTTTCAGAAGAGACTTATTAAATTACAGGGGACTAAGATTCCATGAAGCACATCTGTGTCATGTGCGAGAAATTGCAACGTTTCACATAACAAAAAGAGCCAACCACCACAGACAAAGAAAATAGGGAAACAGGGACTCCAGGCTGCTGGCTGCTCCTCGTCAATTCAATAGGAAGGACAAGAGGACCAGAGAAGTAATAACAGAATCAGAGGGCCTGTAACATGAAACCTGTGGCATCATTTCTGCACACATCACAAAGAAGGAAAGTTGGAACAGAGAATAATAGGCACTAGTAACTTTCTGTGAAGTGGTTCCAATGTCTATACTCTTGTTTAGATGACTTAATCCAGAAAGTCTGATTGCTCTGAGAATACTCTTTAACCAAGAGCATAATAGAAAAGGATGAACGCTCACGGATCTCATAGGTCTCACAAGGTCTTGTTATTTCTTCAGTATACATCAGATGCAAAATCTGCTTTTTAACACAGGACAGATGGAAAAGTATCTTACTGTTTTCCTTGGTACCATGAAAAGAAAACATAAGTACACAAACCTTCCTGCATAATACGTTTAGCTTTTTATTCCGGCATGATCTCAGAAGCTAATTTTAGGATAATATGGTTATTCTATACCGGATATTTTGGGCTTCTGAGTATTCTTGAATTAGCAATGCTACTAGGCTAATAAATTATTCTCAAAGGAATTATTCTGAAATTTTTTTTACAAGTGAGCACACCATGCCATTGGCCTTCCAGTGTTAGCATGAATGGTAGTCAGATCAATTGATTTACTTCTGTGAAACTTAATGTGAAATAAGAGGAAATTTAGCAAAATTATCAACATTTTTATTTTGGCTTTTATTAATTGAACTAAATAGAGGAAAGCATTCTCAATTTGTTTTTTAAAATAAAATAAACAAAATATGAAATTATTATTAATAATGTTAGTATCATCATTATCATCATCATCACAAAACACCCTCTCAAAAGAAACCCCCAACACCAAACTATCAAAAAACTCCAGAAATCCATGGCTTGGACTTGAATAAATTTTGAAAGACCTGGTGAAAAATTACATACTAAATCTGCTCTTGATTTATCAGAGCCCAATGTGCTTGTGAAAAGATTATAATTAGGCAATACAGTCTAAAGAATATATGTACAGGACTTAAAAGATGCTGAACAAATTACTTCGCATCTCATGTTTCAATTACTTTCACTGAAAAACAGAGATTATGAAGATAATCATCTCATTTGTAACCAGTATGAGATCTGCAAGTAAAGAACAATACACCAATGCAAGGTATTGCTGTCAACATCAATGGCAATTAGATTTGATTTCAAGACATGTAAATTAGGAGCAGCTCTTCTGATTTTAATGGAATTATACAAGTTTGTAGTTATCTGCATTTAGAAAAGACTGGCTAAGAAGCTGTGGAGATAGAAATGCACAGAGAAATAGGTTCGTTATTAAATACAAACAAATGCTTCACAGATTACCTGGAACACACATGACAGAGTGTCTTCTGCTAACACCTCTCTCCGTGTGTCTTCCTGTGAAATGTGCTAGGTCTAGAAGCACAAGGGAAAAGACTGAAGTTACGTGATCTGGTGTATACATGTTATTTTGATTTCTAGTAAAATTAAGAGAACATAACAATCACAGGAGGAACTCTCAATGGAAAGAAACAGGAATTGAAAATACCATGAAGACTGAAATATTTTTCTAGATCTTCCTGTAGCTCAGATTTGAGCTTCATTGAGTTTTACATAATATGTAAACTGGTTTACTGCACTCTACCATGCCTTTTTTTTTCTTTAAAGTATGACCATAAAATTAAAATCCTATAAAACCAAAACTGCTATCAGCATTATTGTGGAAATAGTGGTGCAAATTTACTTTCTGGAATTTCAAAGAACTGAATAGCTTCTTTTATTTTTTATTTTTTTAATGCATTTAAATTAGTTTAACTTGAAAAGTTCAAATGTAGTTGTCTTACTTATAACATGAGCCAGAAATAAGACATTATTACTGTTCCTCTTAAGTCATTCTTTAGATCTGCGAGCATCATACACAGATGGTCAGGAGGCTCACTAGTATATGGCTCACTTTCAAAAGTAAATTTTTACTCATGGGTAAAAATTTTGTTTTTCTTTCTAGGTTCTCTAACAGATTTTGAGTAACTTCTGAGTAAGTTTTTTGACTTGATAAGCTCACTTGGACAGAGCCATAGTTCTGCTGACATTAGGTCTGTACTTTTTAACAAAGTAGCCTTTAATATGACACCAAGGACAAAACAGTATTTTCATAGCAATTTGCGGCTAACCTTTCAAAGAGACCTTGCTTGGTGCGGCTGGTGTCCACAAGTGATAATGATCTTCTGATGTCATGTCTTTAAAGAGATTACTTGAAAATTTCCAACTATAGAAAGTACTGAAGTTGGGAACACAAACGAACAATTTTTAATCCCAGCTAGGTGACGGTACTGACATCAATCCAGTGATTAGTATATGCCATGATTATAAACACACACACCCCTAAACACGCAGAGAACTATGATCCTACAGACAAAAATTATTTTTACAAGGGCTACATGAAACCTCGGGAATGTGCTCAATAGCATTTTACCCCTGAGTTCTGTAAACAGGAATTTAGATTTATCTAATTTAAATGGATTATTACCTTTGACATACAATGCACCTCAGAGCTTCATTACAAGATATTTAGGCTGAGGTTTTGTAGAATAAATTATTTAATACTTTCCCCTTTTGATATTTAAGCTTTTTCTTTGGAATGACCATGAAGACTTTCGAGATATAAAATGTTTTTTGTTTTCCATTGGGTAAGGAAAAATAGTTGTTGTTTTCTCAAGAGTTGTTTTTGTTGCGGTTTTTTGTTTAAAAAAAAAAAAAGCCAAAGTCGTTTTAGAAGCTAATAAGCTAACTGTGTAGCGTTTGAGTGAGCCAGTATAATTATAACTTTACTGATGATTAGGTCAACCTGTTTTGAAGAAAATCCCTCTGTGCAGTTTTTCTCTTTGGTAATATAACAAAAATTAACTATTCCAATTCTATTTAGATGTAAATACTAACAATGAAGCAATACCAAATACTAGCAAAATGTTCTAATAATCGTTAGTAAGAATTACACACATTCATTAAGAGACTATTTCCCTCATACCTTTTCATATTTATGCTTCACCAGACAGACAAAAACATCCTCTTTTGGTTTTTGCTTGCTTGTTTGTGTACATTTTTTTTCAGAAAAGTTTTGCATGACTTCAGTGTATGGCCTAACAGTCCACATACCTCTGTGTGCAGAGATTGTGACTCTAATAAGCATGTTAAGGAAGACCACTTTAAATATATTCCCTAAGCTGTAATTGTCCAGGATGATTACAGAGCCTTTTCAGGTCAGACCACTGGTTTCCAGGATTATCAACTCTCTTGTAGTCGCTGCTACATAATCTTGATATACATTAGATCAGCTTTCCTATTCTGAAATATTTAAAACTGTTGCAGATTCAGTCACTAAACCCAGTTCATCTGGATAAAAATTGCAGGTGTGTTGTGGTTTCTATTCACTCTATATAATTTAAATACTGGTTGCTTTATCATTTTACAGAGCCTTCATGCCAGATTCCCATCTTTATGGATTCAGATGGTTTTTCATTCCCTGTAAACCAATAATAGTTTAATCTCACTAAACTTGAATCTTTTTGTTTCATGCTTAGTTTATTGATTATAGTCCTTGCATAAGTTGGGCTTAATTCAGTGAAAAACCCCAAACAATAGAAACATATTTCCAGTCCAACTCCTCCTGATCAAATCAAGGTCACCTGGGTCTTATTGCTCAGGACCATATCCTGTTGAATTTTTAATATCTCCAAGGGTAGAGATTTCACAATGTCTTTGTGTGACCTCTTCCTGTCTCTAACCACCCTCCCAGCAGAAAGTGTTTTCTTATGTTTAAATCTAATTTCTCGTGTTTCAGTTTGTGCCCTTTGTCTCTTGTTCTCTCACTGGGCACTGCTGAGAATAGTTTATTCCTTCTGCTTTACTCTGGACCATCAAGCATTTTTGTGCTGTTCAGAGGCCCCTGAGCCTGCTTGTCTCCAGGCTGAACAATTGCAGCTCTCTCAGCATTTCCTTGTATGCCAGATGATCCAGTCCCTTTATCATTTTTGTGAGTCTTTGTTGGACTAGCTCCAGTGTGTGTCCATCTATCTATGGGGCCAGATAAGATGCAGCTGTGCAGATGTGTCTCACCAGGGCTGAGCAGGATGGAAGGATCACCTCCCTCATCCTGCTGACTGTGCTGTTCCCAAGATAGCCACAATTGCTGTTGGTTTACATTCTCACAAGAAGCATGTTGCTGGCTCATGTTCAACTTCTTGTCCACCAGAACAGTGAAGCAAATCTGTTTCAGTGGGTCCCCAGCATGTATTCACATATGGGATTATTTATCCCTAAGGACAATACTTTTAATTTTGTGCTGAAAAACTTGATGAGGTTCCTGTTGGTCTATTTCTTCAGCTTGTTGATGTCCTTCTGAAAGGCAGCTCAACCATACGGTCTCTGAAGCAGTCCTCTAAGTTTTATATTGTCTGCAGACTAAGGGTGCACTTCTATCACATTGCCCAGGTCATTCCTGACTCTTAAACTGTACTGGATCCCATATCAGCCTCTCAGAGCACCACTACTGACTGGCCACCAGCTGGACTTCATGCCACCAATTACTGGAATTCAGGCAGTTTTCAGTCTACTTTGTCGCCCAATTTTGTAGTCCATTTTTAATCAGTTTTTCTGTGAAAATGCTCCAGGAGAGAGTGCTGAAAATCTTACTAAAGACAGAATAAACAATATCCACTGCTCTTCCTTCCTCCCCAAAACCAGCCCTTTCTTTAGACAAGGCCATCAGATTGGTTAGGTTTTAGCTCCCCTTTAGAAATTCAAGTTGACTATTGCCAAATTAAGTCCTTGTCCTTAATACATTTTCAGGTCTAAGTGATTTTTAAGATAATTTGCTCCATCATCTTTCCAGAAACTGAGGGCTGACCAGACTGCAGCTCCCTGATTAGCCTAAGTAACAGCTACCAAAAAAAGCCCCTTAAGTAAGGCATGAAAACCACATTTTTTGGGGTTGTCCTGAAGTAATTCATGACATCACATCATATCATATCAAATCAGTTATTGGGCTGAATTAGACTGGAAGATGCTCAGGAAATAAGATAACAGCTTTAACAGCATTAAACTATGCTGCTTAAAACCAAACACTATTCATATTTAATCATTTATCATCTAAACCTGAATCATTTGCATGGTTGGAATGTGTTTGATATCAAGCATCACTATTATAGCTCTGTTGAGCGAAAGTCTTGCATGATTTAATGCTGAAATACTCATACTTGGATGATACAAATCAATGAAGTGCTGGTATCTAGTTTTTTAAAAACTACATCATTATACAAGATATTGTCTATGTAATACATATATTACAGTTTTGTAATTGGTCTATGTCTTTGAATTTACTAAAGCTTTCATGGGTATTTAGTTAAAGACTAGCTCTTTTGTCTCGTATAATCTTAGTAAGAAGAATGAAGTGTTTTTTAAGAAAAAGAATAGCAGAATCTATATTTTACAAGAAGCGTAAAGGCTTTTTTTTTTTGGTTTTATAGCAAATTCCTACTTGGTCTAGTAATTATCATGAATAGAAAAATAGGAGAATACAAAAGAAAAGCAAACAAACAAAACCTTTCAGAAGACAATGGTTATCAACACTCAGGAAACCTTATATTATTGAAGTTCTATTTCCCACAATTTTAGTTGAATTTTAGATCAAGCAATATGAATTTTCTCCACACTAAGTGAACCTTTTTAAAACTCATGAATGAACTGCACACCCACTTTAACAAAATTGACTCTACCTGAATATATGAATATCGTAAATTCATGCAGTTCTTCATCCTGATGGCACATACTAAAAACTAAAAAGATAAACAGGCAGCAATAACAACACCGTCCCTAATGGTGTTTTATTGCTATGAGGATCTGAGTTCAACAGCTGCCTTCCAAAACTACTTACTGTCCTAATTTATGTCCTCCAACACTTCCAACTAACTTAGTGTAGACCTTCTACATTGAGGCTATAACTATCTGCAAAGAAGGAATAAGACAAAGACCATTCTTACTCTTAGATCTCTACTGTACTTCAGTTTAATTACAATAAATGAATAAAATAAATGTGAATTCAACACAAATGCTGAATTCAATGAGGACATTATTTTCACAATTTTCTTTTCCCTATATTAGATTTTTGTAAAGTGTGAGCCAAAATAGTCTTAGATATTGAAATCAGTGTGATTAAAAAGCAAAACTTTGTAATCATCTTTCCTCTTGATTAATACTCAGTCAAATGTAATCTTGATAAAAACCTGTAAAATACATACTTCTGCAAAAAAAGAATGAAGATTCTAGATAACTATATGGCAGGATTGTATGAGCTCTTCAGTGTTTGTGATATGTATGCAATGCATGAGATATGTACACACACCCTCAAAAAGCAGGAAAGAGAGAGGGAGAGAGAGAGAAAGAAAGAGAGAAAGAAGGAAAAAAGGAAAGAAGGAAGGAAAGAAAGAAGGAAATAAAGAAAACCCCTACTCCACAGTAAGCTGTGCCTAAAAGCCAAGTGTAATTTTTCTGTGTAGGTAGAGCTGATAAGATTCACAGCTAATTACCTTTCCTTATGAAGTGGAAAAATACAAATTTTAATCAGTAAATATTCTCTAAATCCTAGCTGTATTTGTTAGGAGATATTCAGATGTTTGGTTCTGTGGCAGTGTTGAGTAAATGATCTGAAAGGTATAAAATAGAACGCTTTCATATCCAGTACCTAAATGGAGTCTACAGGAATGGTGGGTTGGGACTCTTTTATCAGGGAGTATAGTGTTAGAATACATTTCTCAATTCAGTATGCCTTTCTCCAGCCCTATTTTCCCATAACAGTATGTTTGAAGAAGGACAAGTCGTATTCAGAAAAAGAGGGTTTTAAGAATTCCCCTTTCTCCCTATCAGCTTGACCTACAACTCTTTATTATATCCCACTGTTTCTGCCTGATAACTTTGTTCACATCATGACATCACAGACCTCTGCTTTGTGACTTTATTGCCACAGCCAAGTTTCTCATATCTCATACAACACTGATGCTTTCCCCTCACCAACTCCTCTTTTTTTTACAGGAGCAAGTTTGTAGACTGGGATGTTGAATACAGGATGTTCTCTGTTGAATAACTCAATGATTGGAACTGTATTACTGCTGTGTTAGAATCAGAGTTAAAACTGAAATTAGAAAGATCACAGATTCACAGAATATTCTGAGTCGGAAGGGACCCACAAGGATCATCACATCCAACTCTTAACTGAAAGGCCCATATGTCAATTGAATCCACAACCTTGGTGTTAGCACCATGCTCTAAACCACTGAGATAATCTCAGGACCTGGGAAGACAAAGTATTTTTTATCTATCTATGGACAGTCTACCTGAACTGATACAGCAAACTTTCACATACAAATCAGCCTTTCTTTCATGGAATTTGAGTTTTCTTACCTCAATTAAAAATCTGATACAAAGATTTATAGTGCTTGATCCTCACTTACAAGACGTTCTATACATTTTACTGACAACATATATGTTCCCTAAACCTCCATAAAACTCAGGTTAAAGAGCTGAAAAAAAATCAGACATTTAAGTAAGAATCAGATTTGTCATGTTTTAGCTTTTGCAAACTCTAAAAAAACTATATTTTTTTTCCAATAAATGTATTATTTGTGTCTGTTTCTATTCCTATTATTTAAGATCAATGTGGGGTTTATATATTTTTCCTTTTTCCACTACAAATAAGGTGTAGTTTACTACAAATAAGATGACCAGTAAGTAAAGGTAGTAAGATTTTGCATCAAAATATTTAAATTATAGAAGTGGTTTCACTTATTAGAGTGGAGAATGATATAGGTTCAAGTGGCTTTCAACTTTTTAGAGCTACAGCTTAGTTCTATATTTTTAATAGTGACAGCATGTTCATTTCATTGAATGATGACATCCTTTTGAAAAAGTGATAGGAAGAGTCATGGAACATTTGAGTAAGCACTGCTGATTTGTGGCTGCAGCTCTCGATGCCTGCAGTGTAACTGCCAAGCAGAATTACTGTATCTGCTGTTTATTACACTCAAATGATTGACCTATGTGAATCCTCCTTACCTTGAGCACAACAAACTGCTGACTTAGTTCTATCTTCGAGTAAGTAAAACAGTGACTTTGGAGCCAGCTCAACACTGTTAGTCAAACTTGCATCAAATACATTCCCTGCTTCCATTAGGACTGTCACTTGAAAGTAACTGACTGGAACATAAAATAATTGTCTTTTCTTGCTTTTTCCGCAAATTGTCCAATCACTTTTTTTCCCTGCAGTAGAACGATGATGGGGTAAATTTGCACGCACTGACTTCAAAGCTTAAAAACATTGAACAAAATACATTTTTGTCACAGGAACATTAATAAATAATACTGGAGATTTCACTCTTCATTTAAAAATGGACATAGAAATGACTGATTAGTAATTAGAGCATGTTTTCCCTTCATTGGCAAAAGCATCAATGTTTTCACTTCATGTAACTCACAAAAAATTCTAATGAGAAAGAAAGAGGATAGAAATAAACAAGCAAAAGAAAAAGAGAGGACAGAAATAATGCTTTTAAAAAATATCTGAATATCCTTGTATCACTGAGATCCGTGCTAATAAATTTCAGAAGATCTGTTAAACTTTGCTGAATCTGTTGTCATTTGCATACAAGATATAGTGACTGCATATGGTACACTATGTTATGAATTTAGAATTTACAATGTTGTTGTAGGAAAAAAGGCTATATTTATCCAGGAAAAGTCAGCAAATTGTAAGCCATGTAAGTTTGGAAGTTGCACTTTTAAATGGGAAAGCTTCTTTAACTTACCCTGAATTATTAGTGAAAAAAAGGATGTTCAGAATAAGTTTCCTAAGAACTAGCAGATTTGTAAGGCCACTGATGGATGTAAATTTCACGGACATAAGAGTGTTGACTTTCTTTCAGAAAGGTGATGCAGGACACTGATGAGGTGATCTCCCATTTTCCCATTCCTCCAGAATAATTTGGTGATTCTATGGCTCATGGGAGAGATGAAGAGATATGAGTCTGACATTTCTAAAAGTTTATTATGAGAAAAGAAAATGAAATTGCATGAAAACACTTAGAAATTAAGTCATCAAAAGTGAAAGAAGAAAATTGGCAAGAGCCAACATAGCATTTTATTGTCCAGACAATTTTAGTGATCATGTCTTACTTTTCGTGATTAATTGCTATTAATGACCAAATTAATATTATCTCAGAAGCTTTTCTTATCATTAAGTTGTTTAGCTATAAATTTAACCAAATACTCGGGAAAAAATTACCTAGTTGTCTAAGATATTAGATGGTAATACTGTGAAAAGGTAGGTTTCCCTTACTTACACAAGGTGACTGATACTGTTAGGATTATCAAATCACCTAGGAAAAGACAGTATTTGACCATCCTTTGTTCTAGTCTTTGCAGAGAGCTCAATTTCCTCATCAATACTCTATAGGTTTCTGCAGTTCCAGGCATTTTCCCAGTGAAAAACTACCTATAATAGCTTGAGTTTTCCCAAAACTTCTAGCAATTTCTTTTTTTGCACATGCAAAATACTTTCTATATCAATAAACTAATATTTCTGGAATTAAACATACCTTTCATGGATGCCAGGTTGTAAATCTCTCTGCAGTCAGGAAAAAGATCAAATCAAAACAAAACCCTCATAATTTTGTTCTGCTCTTCAAAAGAATGATAGGCAGGGAAAAAAGCCAAATACAGAAAAAGTTGAAAACCTACTGTCATAAGAAACCATGCAGAATGATATCAAGACAAATGTGCCACAGTCACTTGCGGAATTTACTCCTTTCAGCACACATTGAATTTTAGAGTGAAGAAATTAATGGTCCTTGTCTGGATTTCCCTCACAATTTCAAACTTTTAGCAAACTACTCAATGGAAAAATAAAATGCACTACTAACCTTTTGTTAACCTCACAAACTTTCATTATCTCTTTGGTCACAGCTTTTTCTTCAAAACAGATTTCACCCCTAATAATGTCACATGACCTTACTAGTGTGCATATTAAGTAGGATAACTGTAAGATAGAATTTTGAAACACCACTGTAGGCCATCATTTTTTAAATACTCTTTTTTAATATGTACTCATAAATAATATAATGGAATTTCAGGATCATGTAACAGTAATTCATGTTGTTTTGGTCTGCTGAGACCAGAAAAAAAGATGTTGGTTTGAAGCTTATAAAAGTGCAACTGGAAATTTAGCATTTCATTTCCAACTTATGTATAGAAAACTTACCTAGACACAAGGAGACATCCTATGTCACCCTACTTAGTGAGGTGGCTTTGCAAAGGAAAATCTGGTTGGCACTGTTCACACATTCATTCTTGATTCTGGCTCATCCAATCAAAATAAGTTTTGTATTTCCTGATGATATGATTTTGAAGAAAAGAAAAAAAAACATTATTTTCCTACTTTTTAATTATGCTGGCAAAATCAAGGTACACAATGTGCACTGTATGTTTAGTAAGGGAAAAATGTCACAGATGGAAATAGATCATAAAGGAAACTGTTTATACTGGTAGTTTAAAGCTGATCACTATGCATGGATCACTTCTGCAGTTAAAAGTAAGATAACTAATAAAATATTTTCTCAAATTAAGAAGAAAAGAAATAAATTTTTAAAAGTGAGAAATCATTCTTTTAACTTACAAAACTGAATGTTTCCAAATTCATTGCCAATGAAGTGCAGAACTGTTACTGTGAACAAATGAGCATTGAGACATCATCATTAACAAAAAGGCAAAATAAAACATTCAAGTTCTGATGAAAACAGGGGCGAAAATTTCTGTTTAGGATGTCTGCTTGAATAAGAATGTGCCAGAGATAAAGAAAGGAAGAAGTTAGATTCTTCCTTCAAGTATTAAAACATACCTGCTACTTATTACAATGGAAACCAAAGCAGTTTTTATATAATCAAAGCATTGTGGAAAGATTCCATGTGGGAAAATTCTTAAAAACACTGATTGAAATTCTTTAAATGTTCTCAAAAGACAAGAGAGAATAATACAACAAAAACTTGGAGAGAAAAAGAGGTAAATTATTTTTCTTATATGCTATTTAGGGTTTATGATCTGTAAATATTATTGTACGTGTTCTAAAATATATGATCGAAAACTACATTTCCAGAAACAAAGATTTTGCATAATTGTGGTCATTACCAGCCCCAATGGACTTTGTGACTTCTCTGCTTTTTCTGCTGCATTATCTATTCCATTGGGCTCCCAGGATGAAAGCCAGCTGCGTCTGTTATATACTCCAACTAGCCACTGGGGGAAGTGGGTGTCTTAACTGCTGGAGGTCTTAATGACTTCTGCTTGCACAGTACTATTTATCCTCCATCCAACAGCTTCACAATTGCTTTCATGGCCGAATAGGTAGGATCTCAGGATAAATTTTGCAACTGTAAGCTTGTAAAAGCTGTTCTTCAGGGAATGATTAGAAATTGTCAGGAAATCAATGTATAATGCACAAGTCATAATTATTCTTAACTTAATTTGTCACCTTTCAATACTAGATCAGGAACAAAGCAATAACAGCCACTTAATCTGAAAGACGACTAGCAGGCATTTAGAATTCCGAGTGATTCACCACACGTAACCTTAGCAAGAGAGGAAGGAGGGATAGAAGGCAGGGTGGAAGGACAGAGAGAAGGGAAGGGGTACAAAAAAGGGAAGAGAGGAAGAAAGGGAGGAAGGGAAGGGAAGGGAAGGGAAGGGAAGGGAAGGGAAGGGAAGGGAAGGGAAGGGAAGGGAAGGGAAGGGAAGGGAAGGGAAGGGAAGGGAAGGGAAGGGAAGGGAAGGGAAGGGAAGGGAAGGGAAGGGAAGGGAAGGGAAGGGAAGGGAAGGGAAGGGAAGGGAAGGGAAGGGAAGGGAAGGGAAGGGAAGGGAAGGGAAGGGAAGGGAAGGGAAGGGAAGGGAAGGGAAGGAAATAAAACTCTAATAACTGGGCACTTTATTGTTCCAAATACTTGAAATTTGGGCTCCTTTTTTAGAGAAAACAAACAAACAAACAATGAAATACATGCTATGTTCAATTAATTGGGATAAGATTTTAAATACTCTGATATACTTTGAAGACATGTCCCTAAATGTCATGCTTGGCTTTTGCATGCCAGTCATATATTTGGCACCCAACCAAAAAATATGTTGTTATGGAGGTGGACTGAATTAGGTCTTTTTGCCAAGGTGCAAGGAAATTAAAGCTGCTCCCATAAAAATGTTTTTTTTTTGTAAAACTGATACCTCATTGCTTCCCTAAACTCACTGCATAGCATTATATGTTTTCATTATACTGTAAAATGTGCTGACATTAAAAAAATATAGATTGTACTGGCACAGTAATAAAGACACCTTCATTAGTATTCAGATGAGTTTTATAATTAAAGTCAATATCCTTTCTACGAATGTCCAAATGATAAGTGCAATTATAAAGATTGCGTTAATTTTATGAACATCTGTGCAAAATTCATAACATCATGCCAGTCCTGATGTTTTGCCAGCTTCTTGCTTTTGAGAGTGATTAAGGATAAAAATGGGAAAATACTTTTTTTTGGTAAATGTATGTGTCTTTTAAAATACACAAAAGGGATGGGAAGCATAGCTCGGTTTGGAAGTGGGCAAACTGATCCAGATCTGAAAGTGCTGAAAATGATCCCTTGAAGTGTTCTTTGTGCTACAGAGTGCCATAATAATTCATTATAGCAGATTATTGCTCTGTACAAGACAGACAAACATGGTAGACTGCACAAGTTAATTTACAGTCTTGGAATGAGTCCTGCTTTCTTTAGATAGTTACTGAACTAGTTTTCGAGAGCACTAAAAGGACTGATTCTTTCCACAGCCTGGGAATAGGGCAAAAGCTGCATTATGTTTACCCCACAGAGTTGATTACCTGGAATTGCAAATTTGGCCTCGATAAACTGGAAGACTGCTGAATTATACAGCAACCCTTAACTTCTAGATCCATACATGAAAAATTTGTCTTGCAGCTGTCATTAGGAGTGTTTCCTTGTCTGTTTATGCACAGGTGTTTGCTGCTGTTTTGTAGGCTCTGGTACTTGAAGAGCCCCTGCATGGTACCAAAAGATATGGCATGGGGCACCCAAAGGAAGCCAATACTGCTGTCACAGGCAGAAACCAGGTGGGATTCTTCAGGGAATCTCAGGTTAAGTTAATCACGTCTTTTTACAACATTAAATTTTCTGATTTGTTACATGGAGTCAGAATTTGGTCCTTTAACTTCAGCATGGTAGCTTACATTGTTAGAATTAACTTAACATGGATCAGCCCTACATTACCAAAAGACAAGGTTGTGGGCCCTGTGCTTAATCTGTGTGAGGTGCCCTGAGATATCAACATTAGTTGATATATGAAGGTCTTAAAGCAAGTGGATGGTGACTAAGTTTGTCTTTACGTATTTTGTTGTCTGCTTAAGTAAAACCACACCAAAATGTAAAGCTAAAATCAAAATGTATGTTTCTTGACAGCATAATTCCATCACTAACAGGGCTCAGAAAGAGCCCAGGAGAAACATTTATGGAAAAGGTATGAAAGATCTTCCTTAGAAATATTCTCCTAAAGGGCGCTTTTTGTAAAGTCACTTTTCTACTTTCCAAGAGTATGCTTCAGCAATTATATCCCTCAAGTGAATTTACAGCAACAATGGTTTTAATCACATGGATAAAGAACTGAATCTAAATTATTATTTTCATTTGATCCATCTTTCAAATGATGCAGTCATCTTCTTGTATTATATAATATTATGCTAAATGTACTGCAATATTTTAACCTACTTTGTTACATGTTAATACTGCTTTTTCTGTTTTATGTATTTTGTTTAATTTCTCTTTCTCTGAAGTAATAACATTGGCAGAATAGAGTGTGTAATAGCTCTGTCTATCATGAAACCTGTTAGTGCACAGATTGTAAACTCAGAGACAGTAATGGATCCTCTGAAGCTTTATAGTGTCAGAAAGATTGCTGCACATGCACATTAAATTCATGTGCTGAAAGGCCTTGTGATTTTATGTTGAATAATATCTCCTTTCATATGCAGTAGCTGTTTTTCTTAACAAAATTGCTTTTGTGTTTTTTCTACTACAGACTTATATTTTAAGTGCATCTGTGAGTTATAAAAGTATAGAAGATAATTTGAAACTGGTAATTTCTAATTTTGTTTCTTTTTAAGCAGCTTACCAACCAGCAACTGCATTGGCTTTAACTGCTTCTTTAACTGAAAGATCACACTCGTTATACATTTAAAAAATTGTTCAAGCTATGTCCACATTAAAGCAGGGTATAATGCAACAGTAACAGACTATCTGAGCTATGCTGTTTACAGAGTTTTTTCAGATGTTCTCTACCTCATTCTTGCTGTAGTGCAGATGTTGAATGTTTAAAAAACAGATAGGTACAAAACAAAACCCTGTACTCCTGACTGCAATACATTCCAACCATCTGGTGGAATACATCAAATATTTAAGCATGCATAGCAATATCACACAATGTGACAGAAGAAAAAAAAAGGGGTATAAGAATGCCATTCCTTTGAAAATACCTTTCTATATGGTATAATTCAACTGTCATTGAAGTGAATGATAAAGCTAGTATTGAATTTTATATGACATAAGTTTCTCATATAGCAGATTTTCTTGACAATGCACTTTAGAAATGTGGAAATGAAACTTCAGGAGAAAATATCTTTGGTTTTTATATATTTGCAATTGTGTAGATCACTGAAAATACTGAGGACACGTTACTAAAATACAGCTTTTGTAGCTAAAAAACACTAATCTTTTAAATTGAAAGATATTTAAATCGAAAGCAAACATAGCTGCTCATCACACTAACTTTCTTATTGTACTCCTAGCATATGCCTTTTCTTTCAAACACAAGGGCAGTCCTGGAAAATAGCTTCAGCGTGACAGTACCCACTAATGATGAGTGTTAGATATAAGTACTTACACATTAGCACCACTTTCTGTCATATTCTGTTCCATCAAAAATTAGAGGAGTATTCACAAAGGTTAACTTTCATTCTGGGTAACTGTTGTGATCTGGTTATTAAAATTTTTAGAGAGGTGCCTCTGCCCACATTAAGGTTCAAATGAGACCACATCTCTAAGTCAATAGTATGAATTTTATTTAACAGTGAGCTAGAGAAAGAGAGAGAGAGAGAAACAGAAAAAGAAGGTGGGGGGGAATGGCAGGGAGGGGAGAGAAAGAGTGACAGAGAGACAGATTATGTAGAAAATATCACCTCTCTGTGGATCCCAGTGATGTCCCGTTGAACCTCTTCTGATCTTCTTGGAGGTGACCATCCTGCAAAACATGGAGTTCAGTGGATTAATATACATTTAGGCCAGGTGGGAATGCCCAGGTCCTTCCCCTGGGGGGGATAAGTTTGGCACAGTCTCTTGCACCAGACACTGGATCTATTACATCTCTTTGGATTACGTGCAGTCCTCTGGTGCAAGGCCTCAGGAATTCCTATTAGAATAAAGTGTTCCAGTTGGTATTAGCTTGAAAAATGTCTGAATATGGAATAGCATTTTTTAAAGTTTAGTTCTGATTGTTCAAGTTTATAACTTGCAAGTTAGAAGTGCCTCTTGAAGAATGGATACACACCCTGAATTTGAAATTATATCAACACATGTAGCTGTAGGTATACATGAAGTTATTCCCTTCGTTGGGAGTGATCACATTGCATTTTAATATTCAAAATTAGTTACCTATGATTCTTTCTTTGATGTTAAAAGAGAACTCAAACATTGCATTATTGGAATTTTCTGAAGAGTTTGAAAATGCTTAGGGTGGTTTGAAAATGTTTACTGCAGACACATAGCCCTCATATTGTGCCCCAAGTTTAAAAATATGAAGCATTATTAATTAATAACTATTACACATTTGATCATAGATACAAAATTATAAATGTTTTAATTAAGCTTTGGTAAGATGGATAACAATTCCATAGTTGTTGCTATAGACCATTCTCTTTCAATTGCTCTTTTTAATAAATCCTGCATTATCAATCCGCCTATTATACATAATAACATAAAGACACTAGTAATAATATGTAATGATGCTAAAAGAGTAATGAATAATAGTCTTCCATATTAGCAAGTATAAAATAGTATTCTGTGGACTTGGTTAACACTGACAAGTCATTCACAACCAGTACTACCAATTCTGGCTCTTTCTAATCCAAAAGACGCCTTTTTATGATTGTGAAGGGAAAAGCACAAGTATATTTTTTCTACCTTTGCACATTTTCTAATAGATTATTATTGATTTCACTGCGTAAATGGTGTCCTTGCACAAACTTATGCGGTCCTTCACAAAATACAGTCTACTCCAGCCAGTAATAAAGCAGAAGCCTGAAGTCATGATATTTGCCAAAAGTGAAAGATTCTATGCTTGTAATATTTTCACTTGTAAAATGAATGCTTTGAAATGTAACTCTGTCAAAGTAGAGCCAGAGTTTTATCAGTGCTTCATCAACTTTATATAATCTGGAAAGAGAAATAGGATATTTCATAGCTTCAACAAGCATGATACTTTCAGCCCAGCAATAACAATATTCATATGAAGTTTTTTATACTATAAAGAAAAACCTACTTCAATCCAAACTTTGAAAATAATTATGAACACAAATCTACCAATGAATATTTTATCTGCATAAAAAGATATTATACAAGAGGTTAAATATCCATTAATAAAATACAAGAACTTTTTGGTATTTTTTAAATTGTGAAAGTTTACTCTTATGTAAGTTGTGTTGTGTTTAATTAATTCATTGTATTGCACAGGAATTTTCAGCCATATTTCGCATAGATGTGTTAATGGACTGGCTTGAGACAATGGACCAGAATGAAAAGGGGTGACTACCTGGACCTTCACAATTAAGAAACTGACTACTTATTAAAGATGGGAATCTGGAATATGTCTAGAAATTTCCTCTTGCTATATCTAAACCATGTGATATTTCTTAATATGTTGACCAACATCTTGGGCAGTATGTCCCAAAGTGTCCTTGCTTCAGAATTGATAAGTTTTTGCATATATAAGACATTTATAAAAGGTCAATGAAAGCTGCTCCTTCAGCAAAGGTCACATGAGCCTTTTGCATGTGGTTAAGATATTTAAGAGACATTTCCCGTGTCGTTTTTTTACACCTGTAAGTTATGCATTTGTGGTAGATAGCTGGATTACAAAAACTAAACAAAAATAGCGATTCAAGCAAAACAACACAAATAGTCTCTGCTGATCCAGCTCAGTGTGACACTGGAAAGACTCTTGCAATAGAGATTCCCTTCACCACCAAATGGATACTGACTACTGTTTAAGTGAGATTTAAATCCCTGTGCATGTGTTGGGCTATTCCAAGATCCCAATATTTATTATTATTATGTCTCTGCCTTTAACAAATATTTTCTCTGAGTGTTTTCAGAGAAATTGATGATCTCAGAAGTGATAATTTCCATCTTTAAGCATGGACTTTCATAATTTGCCTAGCATGCTTTGGTACTGGACCTATACTGTATAATGACATTTGGTTCTGGTGTTTTGAAAGAACTTTATGTGTTCTCATAGAATTTTTGGTTCTTTTTCAGAGGTTGCAAGGGACCTACAGACATCATAAAATCCTTTCTGATCACGACTTGTATTTTCTTACATTCAGAATAATAAAGTTATTATTAAAGGAGTTAAAATTGGTAACACATTTGCCATGTTACCTCAAATTCTTCTCTCTTGTAAGGCCCTGCTGAGCAATGAAGACAAGGAAGGCAGAGAGTTCATATGTACTTCTGACTGCCAGCGAGATAGATTTATTACAGAAAGCTCCTGAGAGACCAATTAATATCACCAGGTTGTCAAAATAATATCTGTGCCGTGAAAAATACAGGCAGCCCATTGATGCACTGTGAAGGTAAGGTCGCTGAACACAAGAACACTAGGGGACAAATTTAGTCAGAATGGAGTAAAAATTGAGCACTAATTAAGTGAATTGTGAAACACTCAAAATGGCAAAATACTGCCTAGTCTAGAATTGCATTTTCTAAAGATGCATTGTCTTTGTTAGAGTAGTACCACAGTTAAAGTTCCACAATTTTACCTGAAAAGGCAAGATTAAATATTATTTTGACAAAGTTTGATGCTTCCTATCTGTTAGAGTGGTCACAGTTCAGAAATTATAATAAATTTTAGCTTAGATGATTCAAGTAAGATTTCATTGTTTCATATAACAAAAGAAGATATTGTCAAATGCAGACATCTCCAACATATAATTGTGATCCCTAGGGTTCCCTTTTCAGGCAATGCTGTTCAACTATGAATTATTTTTATCAGTGTCCTAGGAGTACAAACTAGGTAAGTAAGATTAAAGGTTGGGAAGGGGGATAAAAGATTGCTTGACATAATGACAGAAAAATCATATGTGACTTGTGATCTTGCCTTTGTCATTGTCTAAGTTATTTGAAGTAAAGGCACTGAAGCAGTGTCTGTACTGTGTTTAAGATCCTGAAACAATAGATGGCAAAGTTAACTGTGCTCTCTGACTTGCCTTCACAAACCCATGATAATAACCTTCACAAACTCATGATAACAATTGGTAGAATATCCATGAGTTGAACAGTGTGCTGTATGAGGACAGATGAACTTAAGCTGCATAAAGACTCCAACTGACCATGGTCCAGAGATGTTCCTACCAAGGAAGAAACCTAGATGTTCTCCTAGACCATCTAACTGAAACAGGCATGCACACAGCCAGTCATATATTACAAGAATGAGCACAAGCTGATACTTTGATGTGTGCCTTCCAATCACACCTGTGAAAAAAAAATAGAAAAACAGTAAATTAGTGTGCACACACAGAGTATCTTCCATGGCAAATACAAATCCAACAGTAAAGCTGGCCAAGGTAGCTTGCATCTGGGAATAAAAAAACTTCCTAACAGTTTGCAGGGTTTAAAGGTTTGACAGAAGTTTGACTTTAAGTTTCTACTTACTTTGCTTCAGCTGTCATTTTTCTTAATTCATAGTAGAAGGTTTTAACAGACTGGAATGCTGTGAGAACAAACACATTAATTATTTGGGGTTTATTTTATTTTACTTTATTTTATTTTATTTTATTTTATTTTATTATTTTATTTTATTTTCATAGCATTTTGTTTATAAATGCCTAAGTAAATCTAAGTCTTCATGAGGCAAGATTTTTTTTGTTTGCTTGTTTTCATAAAGGATATTAAATTTCTGCATTATAGCATGTAAACACTTAAAATCAAAATTATGTATGACACCAGTGTGGTCTTCAGATGGGCCTTTGTATGAAAGATACAGTTTTGCCACACCCTATCCCTTTTTGAGGAGAGACATTCATTGAAGCAAATCCAAGACAGGAGTAGAATATGCTGAGACACAGGCTGTCATGACAGTAAACATCATCTCCTCAAGTAACTGGTAGCTGATGCAATTATAATACCACTTAAAGTTGTCAAAGACATTCATTAACCTTTACAATTAAGAGGGAGCACTCCCCAAAATATTTCAGTATTCTTGTATACACAAACAAGTTACCTCATGTCTCTGTCTGGGCATAGCAAATCAACTTGTTTTCAAGTTTTATCTCTATGTCAACTTTAATAATATTGTTTTGAGGGGGTTTGTTTTGAGAACATAGAGTCAGTTATCTAGTGAAAATGGCTGTAATTCTGCAAAACAGATAACTATATACCACTGATTTATGATTCGGGGTAATTTATTTTCCACTATAATACAAGGAAAAAAATTGCTAGATGGCTATATATATAAACTGTAGCAGGGGAAAGAAACATGGCTTTTATGAACAAAAATCCTTTCTCACAACTGTTCAGCTTTCTAGAATACAAATCTAATGTGTGAGTAAGGATAGTATGGTTACTAAAATCTTGGTTTGCATGTAGATTTTGCCAAAGTGCCTCACCCAACTCTTTTAAGGCATTCAAGCCATAAGAATAATGGCAACCGGTTGCTCAAACAGTTGATTTAGAAAAGCAGAATCTCATAAATGGTCAGTTTTTGCTGTGAAAGATTACCCATTGAGTTCTGCAGCAAACAAGGCTGCAATCTATATCATTCAACATGTAAATGACAAGAAAATTGAAGTGAAGAGATTGTTGATGACATACAGGGATTAGAGCTGATTCTGAACAACTTCAGAAGGACTAAAAACTGAGTAGTTGGGGGATAGAATTATGTCTAGACTAATATAAAGTGACACTTTCAAAAATTAAAATTAATAGAAAAAACAATATTATGGACTTTAAATTCTATTCTTAAGAATCAGAAACTTAATGGTATGAAACTTTTGACTTAATATGCAATACTGGCAAAAAAACTGCAAAATTATTAAGAAATTAGTTCTGTAAAAAATAGAAGATACTGTGATGTTGATTAGCATATCTTTGGTTTATTCATATCTTCGATACAGCCTGTATTTCTGGCTCTGCATATTAAAAAAATGTATAGGAGTATTGGAAGAAATTCAGATAAACATAATTACGATGTTCAGAGATAAATATATATATTTTATATATATATAAATATAAATATATATATTATATATTATAAAAATATATATAGAGAGAGATATATGAAGATATATACCCTAAATATCTTCTATTTAAGAAAAAAATTTTTAATATTCTTACCATAAAGTTGTCTTCACTCTGGAAGTAAAAAGATAACAGAATAGGATTATTACAGAGGTCTACAAAGTCAGACATAGTAGGAAAAGAATAGATAGGGATTAAATATTCACTATTTCTAAGAGACAGGAACAAGAAGTGTTAAGTGAAGATGGTAGGAACCTGGTTTATGAAAGAAAAAAAAAAGCCAGTACTTCACACTACAGGTCGATGTCCTGGGGAATTCTTAGCCTTCTGAGTGTTGAAGTATGGGCTAAAAGTTCTCAAAGACCAGTGTCTTCTCTTGTCATCCATTTTTAACTACATTTCTTAATGGTTGTCACCTTAGACATAATTCTGTCCTTAACATAATTGAAGGATCTTCATGATGGGATCAGGCATAAAGGTGACTTGGTTATAATGCAAAAATCACTGACAGAAAATGTCTGCTAAAATACTGACGGAAGAAGATGCCTGCCAGCCTGGGAACTGCAAGAGAGCTGCTAGCCTGAGAATCTGGCCTGGGAACTAGAAGCATTAGGAATTGCAGCTCATTTCTTTGAAGAAGAGATACCATCATTAAGACAAAATACAAGAAAGTGCACCAGGAAGTTATAGAATCATATAATATTCTGGATTGGAAGGGATCTTTAAAGGCCATCTAGTCGAACTCCCCTCACAATGAGCAGGGACATCTTCAACTAGATCTCATTGTTCAGAGCCCCATCCAACATGGCCTCGAACATTTCCAGGGCTGAGGCATCCAATACCCCTCTGGGCAACCTGTTCCTTTGTTTCATCACCCTCATTGTGAAAAATTTCTTCCTATCTAGTTTAAGTTCATCCTCTTTTAGTTTAAAACCATTACCTCTTGCTTTATCACTGCAGATCATATTAATTATCATCTTAAAAGGTGTTAATTATAAATAAATATTTTTTAAAAAGTTTCTGAATAGAACATATTAAATAAGACAGAATGCAATAAAAGTCATCTATTATTGTCAGATGATATATCAGACATTTTTGTTTTTATAACCCTGAGTTAATTTTCAGCTGACACAAATTTCTAGTATTGTTAATAATCTTTATAAGAAGACTATAAGAATTTTAAAGAAAAGCAAACAGGACACTGCTGTCTTTGGGAAGTGAATTCATATGGCCACAATAGCCAGCAATGATACCTCTGTCTAGATTCCCACGAGACATGTTCCTTTGTCTGGATAGTCATGACACCTGCTCCATCTCCATTGTCATGTCTACTTTCTATTTTATTGTCTTCTCAGTTATTTCTAATTATTTTGTTTAATTTTCTTGTAATCTCTTTTTACCCATGAACCTCCTTTACCCTTTTCACTTTTTCCTTGCTGTTTCATGTATCTGTCATGGTTATTTCTAGAAACAATACTTTGAAATGCTGATTTATCTCAGCAGATGAAAGTCATATAAACTTTTCAGATTCAATAGCATTTAAACAGTGGTATAAACATCTCCAGGAATATTTTGTCTTCTTCTTGATTCAAATTCAAGCTGCCATCTATCTTTCCAAAAATTAGAAGTGTGCAGTCACCCTGTCTACAAATAATTTTTGTATCTAATGGAATACCTTTGAAATTTTATGAAAAATTGTGTACCTCTATTCCTCAAAATTCAATCAGGTAAAATATTTTTTTGCTAGATTATGTGTCAAAAGTTCAGCCACACAAGAACATAGAGAGACAATGACAGACATGGGAGCTCTTTCTACTTGCAAGCCGATCACAGGGACTACCAGCTAATTTAAGTCTCATCTCCACAAACCCAGGAAAGCACAGAAGCAAAAACCAAGGTAGAAAACAAAAACTGAGGACTTAGAGGAAGGGATATCCTACACAGACTCCTCCCAAAATACCCAGAGTGAATGCTTTTTTAATTGAATAATCCATTCATTTACTCCAGTCTTAAACCAAAAGAAAAAAGCTAAGGGCTGCATGTTTCTACTTTGAATTTTATGTGTATCTCATTGCAAAAAAAAATTTCTTTGGCCATTTACAGTCTCTATTCAGCTTATTAGACCACAAATCCATAGATTAGACAATTCGGTGATTTTACACTTTTTGTGCACGTGTTTTATAGAGAACAGCTTTATGTAAGATGCACTGAAACTTACAGTGCAAAACCTTCACTGAAAATTTCTTCTAAGCCAAAAAATCCTGTAAATTACATAACCTAAGAGTTAAAAAAAAATTGGGTTTCTCTCTGATTCACAACAGGGATTGAAGGATAAGGTCCTTTTCAAAACTTCTTGCATTTTAGTACATTTTAAAAAGAAGCTAAACTATTTTCTCATTTAATTAATGAAAACTGTTATTTGGTAATTTCTTGAAAATCATGCCTTAGTTGAAGGATAAATCTAAAGAGTTCATGGGACTATGAATATTTCAAAAATGAAAAAAGTTCTTTTTTGCTCTGCAATTTAGAGGCTCCACCAAAAAAAAGTCATTAAAAATTCTAACCTTGTTACAAAATGCAAGAGACAAATGATCCTTCTACAGCCTGATTAGGTACAGCACTTAATGTACATCTTGCAAAACTCTCAATTTTCACAGGCTCTTCTAATTTAATCTAATTTATCTGATAGAAAAAGATTGGATATTCTTTACTATACATCTGCACTTCTAGTTATTTATCTTTTTAATCAGATGACTATCACATTAATGATCATTCAAAAAATGTAAAGCTTTTTCTCCTTTTTAATCTTCCTTTTATTATGAGGTTTCATCTGCATACTTCTACTTTTATTTTACTTTGTGTCATTGAAAGAAAATTCTAGGGTTGTGGATGTGCATGTTCTTCTGAATAATATTGTGTACTGTCATTATTCTGCTGTCGTATGTGGATGGATAGGAGCAGTCTGCTCTTTCTCATGAATAGAGTGTCATGCTGGACTGAGACGTAATGGAAGAATGGCTAATACTCTTTATTTCTTATATAAAGACACTTCCTGGCCTCTGGTGGCCTTCTGTATTAAAACAAAAACAGCAACAACAACAACAAACAAACAAACAAACAAACAAACAAAAAACCAAAACAAAAAACTTCTTGTTTCAAGGATTTCACCATCTAAAATACTACTGAATACAATGCTGAGGGAAAAAAAACGGTAAGAAAGAAGTAAACTGTTTTGATGCTTGGAGTGGAACACTAAATCTGTAGTCAGTCAGAAATAGAATTTATATTTTTTATACCCTAGTTGAACATTAATGGCTTAATCCGTATTCTATTTCTCCCATCTTCAGCAGAAATGTAGTGGACGACATAGAGGTAATATGTCACTCCAGCAACCAGAAATATATGATGCAGGGCAGGTAGAGCACCCACCTTCTCTTCCAGAAAGAGGAAATATATTTTACTATAAAATCCAGGATATGAAGTATTTTAAAACTTAAAAAGATATACCCTTTGTCATATCAGTACCCCCTATGAAATTATCGTAATTGTTTCTTTAGGTTCTGGAGAAGTATAAGAACGGATGTGCATTCAATAAGTCCATTAAATCTGCTCTTTTAGAAAGATCTGCCCACAAGAAAACAGTCAGGTTATCATTAGTACAGTTCTGCAACCAGCTACCTTTTCTACTCGATGGAAACTCCCACCCCACCATCATCAACCCCCCCATTACTCTTGGGTCACCTAATACATACTTCAAAAGGTTTCTTTTAATTTCAAAGACTTTCATTCCCATCTTACCTACTTTGCTGCATGTCTCATTCACAAGTATTGATGTACTCTCACAAAGTTGACAGTGAAACAATGCTAATTTTGCATTGGCTAATGCAAAATTAACCAATCCCTTGATTTTGAGATCATTATAGTAAAGGACATTCATATTCATTTTCCACTAAGTGATAGCCAGTACAGATGAATTTTTGTAGACATTATTTTGCTTTTATAATTATGAGATTCCTTCAGTTATCCTGACCATTGAATTGATTAAGTCAATCCTGTCTATTTAATTGATTAATGAACCAACACTCCCTCTGGTCCAGTATAAAAAGTCATATAACTGGTGGAGCAAGTCCAGACAAGGCCATTAAATTGATCAAAGGGCTGGAGCACCTCTCCAGTGAAGACAGGTTGAGAGAGCTGTGGTTGCTCAGCCTGAAGAAGGCTTCAGTGAGATCTTGCAGCCTCCAGTAACTAAAGGGAACCTGTAAGGAAGCTGGAGAAGGACTTTTTACAAAAGGAGGCAGCAGTAGGACAAGGGGGAATGGCCATAAGCTGAAAAAGGGTACCTTTAGATTAGGTATTAGGAAGAAATTATTTCTTGTGAGTGGTGAAGCACAGGAACAAGTTGTTCAGAGAAGTTGTGGGCACCCCATCTCTCGAAGAGTTCAGTTCCAGGTTGGATGGGACTTTGAGCAACCTGCTCTAATGGAAAGTGTCCCTGCCCATGGCAGAGGAGTTGGTACTAGGGGATTTTAAAAGGTTCTATGATTCAATGATTCTATGACTTTGTTTTCAGTATAATCTTTCTGAACATTTACCTGACAAACTTAAACAAGGAAAATCAAAATGGGGTCATAAAGAGGGATCCTTTCTTCATTAATGAATAAATATGACTTTGAATTAATATTTCCTTTCTAAAATTATTTTTCTATTAGTTATATGCATGGAAACAAATTTATGGCTTTCATGACTGAATATATTACACAATTAATATTTTTTAAATTGCATTTGAACTCTTCTGTCTTGGTTCTTAAAGATATCACAAGTCAATATGGATTCTTAAAAATCCACACATAACTACCAAAATAACTGATCAGTCTTCTAAGAAAAATCTTATAGTAATTTATGAGCATAATGCAGAAACTCATGAGCATTTGAAAGTTTCTGGTGAAATGAAATTCAGGCTGACTTTAGGCATCCATTTCCAAGTAATTCCATTTTGAAGCTTACTCACCACCTTTCTTCCCCTCTGCTCCTCCTGCCCTTGATCAGTCCCTATCTAACTGTGGAGGAAATGAATTGGCAATTGTTCTGACTTCAGGTAAAAACAAAGCCTTGGTCACTCCAAAGAAGAAAAATGGAGAAAGAAGAATTACAAAATCAAAGCTGGACTTTCAATGTCTACTTAAAATTTACATTAGGTAAATTTCTTTGAAAATGACCCTTCATAAGTATTTGCAGTTTTTCAGATTATGAAGACTTTCAAACCTAAGTGTTCAAGGACATTCTGTTTTCATTTCTATTTCTCCATATTATATGGCATTTATTTTCTCTCCAGCTATAGATTTTTTACAGCTGTAGAACTCTCCAAAAAGATGATTCAACAGTGAACCTAGAAGTGCTGAGTTGTAAATATATCTGTGGCACTATTTCATTCAATGTGAAAAATTCAGTCTGTTCTTAAATATTTTCCTTTAGAGGAGAAATTTTTTTTCTTCTGCTTCTATAATAAAGCTCAAGCAATGTTGTAATGGTACTAATAGTAGAAATGATGAATGATAAATGTAATTAAATTGTGAAAATTTACATGTGTGACTAAAAGTCAAAATATCTTCAATTTTTGTCAGATAACTAATAAAGAAGTAAAAATTCTGTAATATCACTAAATAGTTCTGAAAATTAATGCCTTTACATAAATTTAATTATAGAGTTTATATCAGATAATAAGTTCACATTTAAAGGTAGGCAGATAATATAGCAGATTTAAGTGACTCAGTAGGCCTTACTCATTTAACTGAACTCATTTATAATAGCAATTTGAAAAAAACCCCTCATATTTACTCAGAAAACTCAGAAACATCTCTCAAATATGCCACTCTTCTGAATACATGAAAATTCATATCTGTCTATTCATACGCAGTTTTCAAAGTTTTTGCTTACAAAAGGTTATACAGGTGACAGTTTATTTTTCAGATGAAAATTTTCCACGTGCTTAACAACAATGTCCATATTTGCCAAGCAGGACATTTTTAACCCAACAGCTAGGCATTCTGTGTACAGACCAGTAATTAAAAGCTCTTGTACATATATCAAAAATGCCTGACAGTATGATAATGTAGGTTAGAGCCCTCTTGAAAAATAATATAGTATACTATTTTAAAATTTATTGTCTTCTGTTTCTTTCCTTTTTCTTCTCTCAGTAAAAAGGAGTCACCTTATAATTTTGGCCACTGTCCTCTCCTCTATAGGTGATTTAGACTATAGTATATAAACATGTACACTATTATTTCCTCTATTGGTAAAATTTGATACAAAATTTTCTCAATTCAGGACAAAAATTTTGCTTTAATAGCAAAATTCGAGCTGGCAGTACAGTAAATGTTATCTTTATAGTATAATTTTTGAAATAATAAATTAATAAATGCTAAGAACATTTCTAAAATACATTAGAGAAGTAGACCTAATCTTACATTTCCATTACTTAATTTTTAATGCCTTAGCAAAGTTTTTCTATTCACTTGTTCTTTTCATTGCCAGATAACCTATCTAATGAACTTCAGGAAAAGCAGCTACCTAATCGCAATTGTCTCAGTCTCATTATTGGCATCTTCCACTGAAAAGCATTTCAGTGGTTGTTTGGGATATTAATAGGAAACTTATTGTTCAATGTGATAAAAAGTTAGACACTTTCCCCTGTATGTGAGCTACCATAAGAATATGGTTGTTATTAACTGAAACACAATTCAAAAAATATGAGGAAAAACATACATGTTTTTAGAAGTACTGGTCACAAAAAAAAATCTTGCTTGACATTTTCTTTCTTGTAGCATTTCACTTGCAAATGTGCTAGTATTAGCCCCACGGAGGAGGAAGCTTACTTATGGACTTAACGTACATTCAGAATTTAAACCCTGAGGTGATACCATGCTGTTTTAATGAATATTAATACTTATTTATTTTTTGTCTTTAAAAATTAAAAGCAATATTAGATACTTTAAGTTAGTGTATAATAAAATGCCCGCTCACTGTGTTAAAATATCAAGGGGTATACAGCTGTAAAATTATTTACAGGATTATGAGCAAATTTTGTGCCATCTTTTAACCTTTATAGAATTATTACATTTCTCACTCAGTTTTTAGGAATAAGAATATATTTATTAAAGCTATAAGACAAAGCAGCAACATTCATCAACACAGTTGTCAAGACCAAACTATGTTATTTTTCCCTGCCAGACTGGATACCATGGCAACATCTGGTTAGGAGAAGCTGAAGAGATATTTGAAGGTTTGCAATTGTTAAAGGCATTGGTCTGTAACAGACATGTATTAATTGCAAGTGAATATGACAGCCCATACCACATTTCTGAATGGAAAGAAAATATCAGCTTCATTCCAGACTAAGGAACTGAACAAGAGATGAATCAAATACTGTGGTGTCTCGCTTCCAACTTGGTGTCATGCTTGTGTATTCATCATTTACAAGGTCTGAGGAAAAGGTGGAATATTATTACTGTAGAAATATTTCCCAATAGAATTCTTTAAGATGTGGAAAAAACCCATTGCTTGACAGAACTAAGAGGGTAAAAATTATACATTTCAAAGCATCTCTAAAACCAGTAGAGAGTTCCAATCAAGTGCAATCACAGCAATATCACATGAAAAAAATACGACCTCATGAAAGTTTTCCTTGGATACTGCTGTCAAATTAGCTTCCAGAAAGAATCATTGCTTAAACGTAATATGTACTTTTAGGGGAGTTATGACAGAAAGTTATTTTTGTTTTTTCTATGCATATACAATCAGAAAAGCTGTTAGATACTTTCAATGGACAGAAAACATTTTAATATAGATCTTAAATTCTGTATCTATCGTAAATGTAGGCTGCAAACTATAATCTTCAGGCATGTAAAAATGCTTCCTGCCGCCTTTATGTCAGTATTTCAAAGTGAGAATGTTTTCATGCTTTTTTGAAACGACAGTGTGCAGGAAGCAGGTATCATTGAAAACAGTTTGACTGCTTTTTCAAGTCAAAGAAAAATGTTTTTAGTTCTCAGAGCAAGCTGTTTATGCTATGCTCTGCCTTCTGTTATATGACAAATGCCAATTTTACTTCTGTTTACATGATAAACAGAATATGAACTGAATTAGGTAAAGTTATCATGGTGAAGAGAATCTCTGAATAACCTCCACGCTTCCTAATTCTGTGTTAAGGGGAAATGTGCCTGCTTGAAGGCATTGTGGTTTAACCCTAGCTGGCAACTATGTACTACACAGCTGTTCCCTCACCCCACCCCACCCACAGTGGTATGGGGAGGAGAAGACAAAAAAACTTGAGAAGGGAAAACCTATGGGTTGAGAAAAGAATTGAATAATTTAACATTGAGATAAAATAAAAATATAATGTTAATAATAATAGTAATGAAAAGGAAGACAAGATAGAATCACAAACCAAGACAGAAGAATGATGCATGATACAGTTGCTCACCATGTACTGATGGATGTCCAACCCTTTCTCAGGCAATGGTCAACCCCTCCTGGCCAACTTCCCCCTGTTTATATACTGATATATGACATATATATATGTCATTCTGTAATATGGAATATCCCTTTGGCCAGTTCAGGTTAGCTGTCCTGGCTGCTGTCCCTCCCAGCTTCTCGTGCACCTGCTCGCTGGCAGAGCACAGACCACTGGAAAGTCCTTGATTTAGAGTAAGCACTACTTAGCAACCCTAAACCATCAGTGTTTTATCAACATTAATCTCATACTGAATACAAAACACAGCTCTGTATCAGCTATTAGGAAGAAGATTAACTCTATCCCAGTCAAAACCAGGATGCTCCAGTAATAGGAGAGATGGTCAGTGTTACAGTGAGAAGGAAGATGGGCTGGAATATGGGACAATGATAGAAGTTCCGTTCTTTTCCTGTGGGAAACAGACAAAATATCTAATGTGAAATCTGTCAGTGCCAAGACCAAAGATTAGGTTCCTGGCCATCACACCAGAATCCAAAGCTATAGGTAGATCAGTACATAGACAGAGCCTCGAGCCCAAGGAACACTAGAGCTGAAAAGGCCTTGCAAATACAGTCACGGTAAGGCCCCCACATTGCTGCTTCTACATCCTTGTGACCTGGAAAACCTATGGTATTGGGTTCAGTTAAAGGACTACAGCTAGGGTTAAGGTTAGGGTTACGTTTAGGGTAAGGGCTGCAAAATCTCAGAGATCCGGGTTTTCCAGCTCACAGAGATGAGCGAGTAGCAATGATGTGGCCTTGCTGTAATTGTCTTGGCAAGACTGTCCCAGCCCCAGATTTCCTGGGGCTCAAGACTCTTTACATCTGAAAACCCTAACCGTAAGTGTAACCCTAACCACAACCCTGGCTATAGTCCTTAACCTGAACCAAGTACAATGAGCGTTCCAGGTTACAAGGATGCAGGAGTAACAATGTTGGGGCCTTGCCACAATCATCTTGGCAAGCCCTTTCCAGACCTAGTGCCCCTGGGGCTTGAGGCTCTTTAGGTCTCTCAACCCTAAGCGTAGTCTTAACCACAACCCTAGCCCTAACACTTAACCCGAAGCTGCTACCATGGGTTATCCAGGTCACAAGAAAGTAGAAGCAGCAGTGGTGGGGCCTTGCCACGATTGTATTGGCAAGCCCTATCCTGCCCTAGAGTTCCTGGAGCTTGAGGCTCTTTAGATCTCTCAACCCTAACCCTAAGCATAACCTCAACCACAACCCTAGCTCTGTACCTGAACCTAATACCATGGGACTTCCAGCTCACAAAGATGTAGGAGCAGCAATGGTGGGGCCTCGCTGCGATCATCTTGGCAAGTGTTTTCTAGCCCTAGTATTCCTGGGGCTCAAGGCTCTTTAGATCTCTCCACCGTAACCTTCAGCGTAACCCTAACCACAACCCTGGCTATAGCCCTTAACCCGAACCCAGTACCATGGGTTTTCCAGGTCACAGGGATATAAGAGCAACAACGTTGGGACCTTGCAGTGTTCGTCTTGGCAAGCATTTTCCAACACCACTGTTCCTTGGGCTCGAAACTCTTTAGATCTCTCAACTCTAAGCCTAATCAGAACCCTGACCGTGGATACAGCTCTTAACTAGAACCCAGTACCATGGGTTTACCAGGTCACAAGGATATATGAGCAGAAATGCTGTGGCCTTGCCATGATTGTCTTCGCAAGCATTTTCCAGCACCTCTGTTCCTGGGGCTTGAGGCTCTTTAGATCTCTCAACCCTAACCCTAAGCGTAGCCCTTAACCCGAACCATGTACCATGGCTTTTCCAGGTTAAACAATGTAGGAACAGCCATGCTAGGGCCGTTCAAGGACCCTCTTGGCAAGCCTTTTCCACCACTAGTGTTCCTTGGGCTTGAGGCTCTTTAAATCTCTCACCCTCAACTCTTAGCCTCACCCTAACCCTCATCATACCTCATAACCCAGATGAAACACCATGGGTCTTCCAGCTCACTAAGATGTAGAAGCAGCAATGTTGGGGCCATGCCGTGATTGTCTGGGCAAGCCCTTTCCAGCCTCACCATTCTTGGTGCTCGAGGCCCTTTAGGGCTCTAAACCCTAAGAACTACCCCTGTAATAAAATCTTGAGGTAAACCCCTGGATCTAAGGGTGCCAACTTTGCCCACAGCACACTTTTCGCCTGTACCACATACAGTGTTTAACACCTCCTAGCCCAGTGCAAAGCTGCCAGTAAGTGCTAGGGTTAAAGTTGAGAGATCTAAAGGGCCTCGAGTGCCAGCAACACTCGAGGTGGAAAGGGCTTGCCAAGATGAGCATGGCAAAGTCCCAACTTTGATGCTCCTATATCCTTGTGACCACAAAAACACATGGTACAGGGTTCCGGTTATGGTCTCTAGCCAGGGTTGTGGTTAGGGTTATGCTTAGGGTTAGGGTTGAGAGATCTAAAGAGCCTTGAGCCCCAGGAATGAAAGTACTGAAAAGGGCTTGCCAAGATGATTGTGGCAAGGCCCCAACATTGCTGCTACTACATAATTGTTACCTGGAAAACCCGTGGTGCAGGGTTCAGTTTAAGGGTTATATCCATGGTTAGGGTTAAGTCTATGCTTAGGTTTATGGTTGAGAGATCTAAGGCACCTGGGACACCAAGAACACTAGTGCTTGCCAAGACGATCGTGGTAAGGCCCCAACATTGCTGCTCCCATATCTTTGTGAGCTGGAAGGCCCATGGTATTGGGTTTGGGTTAAGAGCTAGGGCTAGTTTAGAGTTATGCTTAGGTTTAGGGTAAGGCTTGAGAGATCTAAAGAGCCTGGATCCTCAGTAACAATAGTGCTGGAAACGGCTTCCCAAGATAATTGTGGCAAGGTCCCAACATTGCTTCTCCTACATCTTTTTTAGCTGTAATATCCGTAGGTTCGGGTTAAGGTCTGTGACTAGGATTATGGTTAGGGTTAAATTAGGGTTATGGTTGAGAGACCTAGAGGTCCACAAGCCCCAGGAACACTAGATCTGGAAAGGTCTTGCGAGGACAATCATGGCAAAGCCCCAGCCAAGCTGTTCCTATATCTTTGTGAGCTGGAAAACCCATGGTCCTGGGTTCATGTTAAGGGCTATGGCTAAGGCTAGGGGTACTCTAAGGGTTAGGGTTGAGACATCTAGAGAACCTTAAGCCCCAGAAACACTCAGCCTGGAAAATGCTTGTCAAGACAATCGTGGCAAGGCCCCAACATTGCAGTTCCCATATCTTTCTGCTCTTGACCCCCCATGGTATTGGTCCCCTCAGCCGCACACACAAGCTACCCTTTGGGCTAGACTTTGGCTTCTGAGGGCTGCTGAGACCACAGCTCCATGCACACTTGCACTCGAAAAGGCACTGACATTTTATGCCACAGAAATTATAGCATATGGTTTTTTAAATAGAAAGATCAGTTCTTGGTTGGGTGCATTATGACAAAAAAATAAGAGCAGTTCTAGATTATATTCTGTTCTGAAACTTTCTTAACTAAATGTTACATTAGTCCATTCCCTTAATTTTATTTTGTACCATGTGTTGTAATGATACTTGGATTTCTTTCCTTTTTGTCCTTTGGAATGCACTTCTCCTTTTAATGTCAATTCAGGTGATTAGTATGGCAAAAACAGAGGCTCAGGGATTACTTAGCAGCAGCCAGGTGCCATTACTGATCGTCTTCTGGGTCTGCTTCTTCAGAAATCTTTAACTGGGCAAGCAGTATGCATACACCTTCAAAGTATAAAGCAACTGCTTGGCTTAGGCAGACAAAACGCAGCTGGGGTTTAGCTATCAGGATAGGAAACTGCACAGTCACCAGCCCTGAGGCCGTTCTCAGAGAATCATGGTTGGATAGGCAGGATGAATCAGCAGGATCAGGATCAGTATCAGTGTCTGTGCCCTGGCAGAGGAAACTCCACCTTGCAGAGCTGCCGTTACTGACAGCTCTATTGACGCTTACAGCTGATGCAATAACATTGAACCAAAGAGTCAGAGTTGTATACACTGGGGATTGAGTAATTTGCAAAGGATCTGAGTCAATTAAATTGCAATTACATCACATGAAATTGAGGTGGATAGAATTCAGATACTTATCCTTGAGTAGGACTTATTCATTAGTCTTGAATGTCTGAGATAGACAGAATTGTTTTCTAAATGAGTATGCTTCACTTCTTTGCAGAAGTAAGTGGGAAAAAGCATTCTGAATATTTTATTTGCTGATGTTCCTAGAAAAGATCATTGTTGTCTTTTAATGGCAGATATAGTTGAGGATAAGATTTCCCAGTTTCAGAGATGATAATGTGAATAACTTTTTCACTGACAAGTATAAAAAGTTTAAATTGGTTTTGGAATGCAGTCCAGCTTCTTTGTATTTTCATGTTATTCATCTTATTTATGAGACAAAGTTTGCATTCCAGTGATGCCAAATTTCTGTATGTATGATATCTTGTAGGAATAACATTCTGAATTGAAATAAATTTTTTAAAATTGAAACAAAACCAGATATATTAAAATGCACTTAAATTCATTTTCATACCTGTTTTTCACATATTTAGTCATTGAAATATACCGTTGTATTTATAAAAATGAAATATGTCTCATGCACAGAATTTTTTTTATAAGTTTCTAAAACTTTGGGACTTGTTTTAAGAGACTTTTACAGAAAGAAGTCAACTCATATAGTCAGACAAGCTTTTAGATTAACATACCTAGAGCTTGTCTGTTATTTCTAGCTCTACTCATTTGCCTAAAATAAAATTAAGAATATGAACTAGGTAAACCAACTTAATTTTACTTATCATATGACTAGCAAATCCTGGCTCTTTAGTCATGCCTGTAATAACCACTACTAAAAGATGTGTGGCAAATCTTCAGGCCATTTTGAAAAAGGGCAAGACAGACAATTCAGGGAGTTACAATCCAGTCTGTTTCATTTCTATCACTGGGAAACACATGCCACAAATCATTTTCCTAACTATTTCTGGGCCTGTGAAAAAGAAGAAAGTGACTGGGAGCAGCCAGCTTGGATTTAGCAAAGGTAAGAACAGCAGATACTATCTACCTTGACTACAGCAGAACTTTTGTCACAGTCTCCCACAGCATCCTTGTATCTCACTTTTGATGTTGCAATCAAGATGACCCTAGATGGAAAAAGAGTAGATAAACTACTAAATGAAATGAAACCAGCTCAGAGAATAGTGGTTATTTTTTCATACTACAAATGAAATTTGGTTCCAAGTGCAGTTCCTGTATGCTGTAGGGTAGAAGAGGTCTACCCTGTAACCTACCCTATTTATCAGGGTGGAGGAGATAAAAAATGCCCTTACCAAGGTTGCACATGATGTCAGACTGGGCAGGGGAAGGGCATACTGGATGTGCAGAGGGCATTTCAAAGGCTTCTAAACGTGGTGCAGAAATGGTCCAGCAGAATCCTTAATGTAGTTCAAAAGGAGCAAAGCACTACACGAGGACCACACTAACTCTTGTCCCTAGCATATTCATTGTTGCCACTAAATCTGTTTGAAACACCCACAGCTGGGTTCTTTTTTCTCAATTTCAAACCATCAAACATGCATCTGTGAATTCTGCCCCTGATCCTCTCCCATTTTATAATGTTCATGTTTGTTTCAGATACTTTCAAAATAAAAACCATCTTTTAACCAAAACTTCAAAATGGTCAGTTAACAAGAGAAACTAAATTAAAATCTATGCCTCCTTGTAGTATTGTGAAAAAAAGTCCCAAAACACAATGAATGTATACCTGGTAGGAATAATCTTCCAATCTCAACATCTACTAAAAACCAAGAGAGAAAGAGCAGAGACAGCAAGAAAGCTTCGCCCTTACAGAGGAATTACCTAACAGCTTTGTAAATGAGATAACTGAGAGCAAAATTTGGAAGGTCCTCTTGGTCCTATAAAACTACAAACAGCATTTGCCAGATGGCTTTACAACACATTTTAATAAAAATGTATATAAATTACACTGTTAACTCCTAACCAATATATAAAAGGTCTCTGTACAGTAAGCTTCCTCTTTATTACCCCTTAATCTGTCCCAGATTCAACTAAGTACTGCAGAAACTCAATCCACAAAAAATGTTCTTAAAAAGGTGAATAGTTGTCTTGGTTTAGGAGACAAAGTGTCAGGAGGAAGCGCTCTGGGATGAGCGCCTCCTCCTGTAGGAAAAGGGCTTCCCCTCTTCCCTCCCCCAATAAAACAAATTAACCACAGCAAGTGAAAGTAGAAAAAACTGAACTATTTATTAACACAGGAAAAAAACGGAACTATTTATTGACACAAAATGAAACCAGGAAAAACAAAGAGGGAGAGAAAAAAAGGGAAAAGGGCACCCACAGGAGCCGACAACACAGCTGGCAAAGCTGCTGGACTCCAGTGACTCCACTCCCTTCACTCATGGGCATGGCCTAGCCTGCGGAGTTCAGACTGGCCGGGGCCACCCCGCGGGCTCCCCAGGCTGGAGAGGAGAGAAGGAAGATAGGGAGGCCAGAGGGAGGAAAAGAACAAACAAACAAAACCTTTTGCCGAAGCTCGCAGGGGAAAGCAGTGTAGAGAGCAGTGCTGCGGTCTCTTTCAGAGCAGCCGACCCCTCCACCTCTCTCCCATCTCCCCGTCTCCCTTCCTCTCTCTGTCTCTCTCCCTGGGCCGTTGGATCGAGCCGCTTTTATAGCCGGGGCTGCTGGGCCGAGCCGTTTAACCAACACCTGCAGGTGCTGGTTCAGTTGAACCAACCCTGGCTCCAGCCCCACCCCCCGAGTCCGTCTGCCATTGAACTGAGCTGCCAGCTGTGGGCTCAGTTGAACTGTCCGTTCGGCCAGCTGTTCAGCCGACCCCGGGTGAGGGTTCAGCTGAACCCACGGTTCACTCGGCCATTGAACCGACCCCAGCTCCGGCCCCCCTACACCAGGTTCATCTTAAAGGCACAGTAACTGTGGGCATTAAGCAGGCAGGTAAGGAATAGCATAGCTTCCTAATGTCACCCCAGGACAATAGTTATGGTTACTGACGACCTTTATAAGTAGCGAAAACAAGTTAATAAAATAATTTTTCATGAGTCTTTTAAAGATTTATTTCCACTTGAAGGTCTTTATCCCCCAAAGGATCAAAATCTTATCCCAACTGTTTCTTAAGGTTCAAGCCAACTATTTTCTGATGAATGGAATACGTATCTATATTTGTTGCACTTACTAAATACCAACAAATTTCTGTCACCAGAACTGCAATTTTTATGAAATAAAGATCAGAACAGAAGCTATACACCATAAAATAATAATAATAAAAAAAGTATTCATATTGATCTAATTTTTCCCCAACATTATTTTTACTCTCTGCTGAATGAAGTGACCACATACATGATCAAAGGAAAAAGACACTTGAGAGTGAAAAACATGAACCTGGTCAGAAGAACCCCTAAAAAATCTTGTGATTTTATTTCCTAGATTTAACAGAATGAGCAGAAAATAAAGTAAATAGAAGAATCATGAAACAACATCAACAATCCAAACAAAGAAAACCACTCCATTTCAAGTGGAATTATACTCTTTAGAATTTTGAAAACATTTACTTCTGAAGAAAAACTTTTATCAATTGCTATGCCAGTCATAATTCAGTTCAAGAACAACCAAGAATGAGTACCAAACAATAATTCCTCTAAGTTACTGAAAAATTAAAATAATTCTGAGTGAAAAAAGAAATAAAGCACAAACACTCAAAAGAAACCCAAACTAAATCAACGACAACAAAATACAACAACTTCCCACATGTCACTGGACAAAACCAGAGTTTTACCTTAGATGAATTTTGATCATTAGGCTTTTTTCATTTTTAGCATTCAATATGCTTCAGAAACTTTTATTCTGTCTAAATATGAAGTTAATATAATTTCCTTCTTAGTAATATCAAGGTGGTTTACTGAATTGTCTCAGTTTAGAGACAAGTTTTGGAAGAAAATGCTCTGGAATGACTGTTCCCTCTAAGAAAAGGAGTTTGAGTAATCACTTCCTGCCAATATGAAAATAACATTGATGGGTGAAGGTGAAAAAACCCCAGCTGTTTATTTGACAAAGAAAGCGCCTATACAACACAGAAAAAAAAAATAATAACTGTTAGATATTGAACCTTCAGAAATTTAACACCTCCCCCCCTCCCCCAGCAGAACAAACAATCCTGAAATGCCAGGGGATGGGGGAAAAAAGCTCTGTCAGGTGGAGCGAAGGGACAAGACGGTGAATGGACTTTGTCTCAGGGTGGGGTGAGGAAGAGAAGTCCAGGCAGTAGAGCGGGAAAAGAAAACAGATGGGACCCTGGCGAACTTCTGAGGTTTGACCTCCTCCTCACTGCAGAGGAGATGGGGCATCCCTGTGGCTTCCCCACCGGTTGGCACCAGCCAGCTCCTGCCAGTGGTGTGATCTCAGAAAAAAGCTAAGCCAAACAGTTCCAGAAGAAACCACGGAAGCCTCTGGAGGATTGCTGTTGTAGTCCAAGGAGAAACTTCTGGCCTCAGCTAATAAGAAACTAGTTAGCTAAAGGCAACAAGGTAACACGCCTCCATGCCACACTTGAACCTGAGTTCCCACCCTGAGTTTCCCTGGCTCCCACCCCTCCCCTGGACTCGGCTTAAAGCCATTTTGGGGCATAAAGCAGACGACCAAGAATAGTGTGTCATCATAAAATCACCTTGAGACACTTAGCTACCCTCTAAAATGTTAGTTGAGTTCCTGATATGTGGAGTGCTAACACCAAACAGAATTCTTTGTAATACTACTTTGTGGACTTTTGTTTATGCGTATTTTTGTCTTTCGCTTAATTTTTTTTATTCATTCTCCTCTCCTCTCCTCTCCTCTCCTCTCCTCTCCTCTCCTCTCCTCTCCTCTCCTCTCCTCTCCTCTCCTCTTCTCTCCTCTCCTCTCCTCTCCTCTCCTCTCCTCTCCTCTCCTCTCCTCTCCTCTCCTCTCCTCTCCTCTCCTCTCCTCTCCTCTCCTCTCCTCTCCTCTCCTCTCCTCTCCTCTCCTCTCCTCTCCTCTCCTCTCCTCTCCTCTCCTCTTTTCCCTTCATAAACAAACAAAAATATATTTCAACAGATTTTTAATGTTAAAAGTAATTTTTAGTCATTATTTCATGCTCCCATTTTCAGCCGTTCTGTTAATTCCGTAACCATAACAAACAAAAAAAATGTTGAAGTTGCTGCTTTCTCATCTGTAATGAGCAGAAAAACAACAACAAAAAAGTATAAACACTTCATGATGTATACACTCTGGCTGTAACTCTAAGAGCCCTAAATTACATGAATATTCTAAAGGGTTTTACTAAGCTCAGCCACTACTCTGTAGTAATGTCCTTGTTGTAAGGATATTGTTGATATGCATTACATAAGTAAGCATCACATAATTATGCATTACAAAATAAATTAATCTGGTTTGAAAATTAAACACAAATATTTACATTTTTGTGTGGATACCTCTATTCAGACATCATAAAAAACTTGGCCTTTTACCTAAGTTTTTCTGTGCTTCCCAATCAGTCTTCTTCTAAATGTATGGCTTACACATAAAGTTTAAAGAGTCTGCCCTTTTCATCTTGCGCTACCCTTTTGCATCTTGTTGGTAATTACCATGTAAATAACCACTTTAACAATATAATTTCTGATTTTATTCATACAATGATCAAGTTCTATTTTGAGGGTAGTAACAGAACTTATAACTACAGTACATGTGCTCAAAGAAGCCACAATTGATTAAGTGCTCTGAGCACAGGAAAAGTACTACAAAAATTGTGTATTTGCTATGCTGATATGCTTTAAGATAGATTGGAATCTTAATACAACATTATTTTAAGAAAAATTGTTACATTTGGGACTGAAAGGGCTGACATTCACAATTTATTGGTAATAAATAAGGAACTGTCAAAGGCAACAACTCAGAAATTGTTTTAGAAAAGAGTGAAAAAAATAGCACCTAGTAGAGTGCAATTCTGAGAAGTAATGCAATTCTTATGTGTGCGTACACATAATACACTTACCCACATACATCCGTAACACACAAAGACACACAGTCTAGTACAGGACGTCAGTCTGAATGCTATGGTCTAGTCTAGGATAGGATATAATGCTTGCCTTATACTTCTTGTTGAGCAAGACAAGGAAGGCGGGTATTGGAATATTGCTTTTGTGAGACCGATACTGATGAAAGGGTATCTTACAAATAATGAATTTGCTCCTCCATAGAGAAAAAATATGAAATAAAACAATATGATTAGAATACCTGCAGAGAAAGGGTTTTCAAATTTTGTTAAAGGCAGGCACAATAATAGGAATAAAAAGAAGAATGGAGAACAAAAAATTGGAAGTAGAAAACAAAGCAAAATAAAAGAGACAGAGGCATATAGGGAAGGAATTTTTTTCATGGAAAATAACTTTGTCCATTAAAGTTCATTTACTTCTTGTTGAAGCTGTCAGTGAAGTTACTTAGGTCAGATCCCAGTCACTAATCACTAGGAAATCTTTATCCTTTTCAATTGCAAGTAAGATGCTGCAGAACAGAAGTTTTCCCTGTGGTTTACCCAACCTTACCTTGTCAGAAAGGGAACATAGGAGACTACTTGTCAAATTCTGTAACGCCAATGTTTCCCTGGAATATGTCACAGCATGGTTTTAGAACAGTTATATATATTCGTATAATTATCTTAGAGAAATAGCAAGAATTTTGGTAATATGCTTCATGGCTGAAATCACATCCTTTTCTTTGGTATGCAATTTGCTAATGCTGGCTGGAGAAAAAAATCTAGTCCATAACTCTGTCTGATATTTTTATTGTCTTAATTCCTGTCACTAAATAGGTGCTATTGAGAAAGAAAAGGAGTATAAGCAAGTATTATTTACCCGATATTTACCATCTGTATTACTATTTACATATGTTCAATATTCCCAGATTCTAATGTCCCTTTATTTACAAAAGGTCTGGAGATCCCTTTGCTCAGTTTTAACACTTGTGTACTTGTATATAAGTACACTGTTTCACAGTGATAGTGCCTGTATTATCAAAACTCGTTACAGCAATGACATTGTTACTCTCAATAAAGCTGTGATGTTTCCTTCTTATCATGTGGGGAAAGACATTAGGCCTAATTTTGAAATTACAGTATATGTCTAAAGACCTCAAAGGTTTTCAGATTGTATTTCCAACACATCCTTTCCCACTTTGAATGTGCTCTGTCTTTTCCTTGATTGTTTCTTGACGTATTTCAAAGGTTGTTTTTCCACTTTGAGTAGGGAAAACGGTGTAGGAAGACAAAAGAGTGCAAGTATTTTCACAGAATTCAAGTACAGAAGCAGCTCACCAAGTAGTCCTGTGGAGGACAAATTTGGTGCGAGGAAGAAGATAAGGTTGAGGAGAAAGACGGATTCTACCTTATGATGATGAACAAGAAAAGCTTGAAATTTCTCAAAGCACAAATTGGGGTGCAGAATTTATTGAAATGTTTCTAATGAGTAAGATTTCTAGAATATTTTTATAAAAGAGAATTAAAATAATATTTTTGAAGGGGATATACACTTTCATTCTTCAGTATGTGTGTCAGTTTCTTAATGATTTGGACTTGGAAGGCCATCTTTTTCCTGACTTCTGATCACAGGAGTGTTCATCACTGTTTAATTGCTACTTTTTATGCTTCTTCCAAAGCAATGTGCAATGATCTTTCACAGAGTATTCATCTAATTGGACTTGCTATATGATCCATTAAAACTACCTCTGCTTCCATGTCCTTTTTTCCCAAATCCCAAAGCAAGTTTCCTAGATATTGAGAAAGAGGCAAATACAATTTCTGAGATTTTTAAAGGCAGACAAAAGTTCTTTATTTTTTCATTTTTTCTCATATTGATCACGCAAAAGACCACGAAATAAAAATATTCACTTTACCTTTCTGAATACTTTTGATTTGCAGCTTCTGCAATATTTTCCTAAATTGTAGTCAATCATTTTGGTTTCAATCAAAATTTATACTGAACTCTGAACAGAATAAGGTCACCTTTATATATGGAATATCTTATAAGGGAATTTTTAGGTTTTAAATATAATATTTCAAGTGCATAACCTATTTCAACAAGTTGGCCCCTAGTATTATGTATCAAATTAAATTTAAGGAAATATAGTGAGTTACATGGTGTCTGGAGTTCTTCAGGTAGCACTTGCTACAGAAAAAACTAAACAGATATATTGCATTGTTTCATTTCATGAATATATTCAGTAGTAGATTAATCTATCATGAAGTCAGAAGAGTTTCCAGTGAGCATGTATTCGGATTTTGTGTTTCATGACTCAAACGCGTTTTGCTTTGCCACACAAAAGTAGTTGTCTGCATTTTAAGCTATCAAAATATAAAATATTTCCATCAGACCTGATATGCATTTAGAAAGATTGCATTCACAAATTATTACAAAACATTTACAAGCTTAGTCATATCACCTTTTGTAGCCCCCAGAAAAGTGATACCAAATTCCCACAGTTTCAATGGTCTGCTATCCCTAGATTGCATGGCTACGATGTATAATACTCTATATTGATCAATATTGGTTTTTTATTAACCAATTATAATAAAATTACTTTAAAATAAAAATGTTATTAAAGATCAAACAGGTGTCTTAATACAATTGAAATTCTGTGTGAAGTAAATAATAATTCCATTTTAGTGGAACTCACAAAACCTAATATCTGTCATAATAATGCAATGTGTTATGCAGTTATTCATATGTGCCCATAGATCCACTGTTCCATTTCTAAATTGCTTTTGACTTCTGGAACATTACCAATATCTTAGCCTAAGCTCTTGAGAAAATATTGGTTAACAAAAGACATAGCTATTAGTTAGCAGCGGGTACATTTTGGTTTTGATTTTGTATAAATTACTTAGTTTCTGGTTGTTATTCACCTTGCCGATCACCAAACCAATAAAATCTCTGTTTATAAATATTACAAATCAATTGGATGTACAAAATATTCTTCCCCACACCTTGAAAATTTACCACGTCCAGCACAATTTGTCTTCCATAATGTTTACTTTAGAATTTAGTTGGTCACACATATCAGTGAAATTCTATGAATTTTGGGGTTTCAGTTTTGTTTGTTTATTTAGGATTTTTTTTATTTTTTAAATGTAAGCTAAAACCTGAAGCAACCTAAAATTAAATAAGAGAGAAAGACTTTGTATACATAAGTAAGATGATAGAAAACAAGTAAATATCAGTAAAAAACATGAAAAATACCAGTCTAGTGAGTCAAATGGTGCAATACATGAGAAAATGCATAAGGGGAAATATTACATTAAGGATATTTTTCTTGAACCATAGAAAAATATAAAAGGAGGAGAGAAATTAAAGGAAAAGACTCACACAGAAACATAATGCAAATGCTTGGAGTTGTGAAACTAACAGGAGGGAAATGGCAAGAAGGCACGTTTAAAAGCAATTGTTTATGATGGATATGCCCATGTGTAGATAGCAACAACTAAAGTTTAATTCATGTAATTTATTTTTGGCAATTCTAGTGTGTTATGAAGTTTCAGATACAGTGGAATATATCTTTTTACAAAACAAGACAAAACAAAATGAAAACCACACAGCAAAGACACTGGGAGTCGTCTTTGGGAAAAAGATACATTTGTTTATTACTGGTTTTTTTTCCTTAGAGTGTGATTTGTATGTGCGTAATTCTCAGAGAATTTTCTATTTTAAGGAGGTTTTTTCCTTTTTCTGGAAGAAGAATGGAGGATAGCAAGACTGAATAATATCACTGATAATTATTTAGGATACATAACACAAATTCTATCTTAAAATTTTATTAGAAGAGACTGAAACATCAACCTATATTTCTGGTACATAAACCAGGTGGGAGCAACAATTACCATGTGCTCTTGGACATGTCAGTTTACCAAACCTTTTAAATGTATACTTAGTCATATTTTACTCAGTCAGACTACTTAAACATCCAGTATAACTCAAATTACTGAGACTAAAAATTAAACAAGTGCTTAAGTGCATTGGTTAATTGAGGTTATAGGACTAAATTAATTCCCTGGGAACCCCTATTCAGGGAATCGATTTGGTAAAATATTACTAATTACTTTGAACTTCTGTAACCTGGTGGACTCATAAGGTACGTTGTAATCTTCATTAGACAGATGAGAAAATGTCTTTTACGTGAGTAAACACCAATGATTTGATTTACCAAGATCATATAATAAATTTGTAAATATAACCTGGCAAAATCACATAATCCCTATTCCAGAAGTTAAACTTTGCATCTATTTCTTATTTGTTTCTCATGTGGAGTCATAAACACTATCTTGTGGGTATTGCACTTTTAGATGAGAATATGACATTCACTGTAAAGTGATATACTCTAAGAGACCATTTATTAACCTCGATGCTTATTTTTGTTGAATGTGATTTGTATGTATTAAGTCGGTTTGAAAATTTTGTCTGCACAACAGCCTCAGCATAGAGGCTGGTTACTTCACGCATGTATCCATCTTACACATCCTGCAGTAATTGACCTTTACTTACTAGACACTGTGATGACCTCAGCCAGCAGTCAAACACCCACCCAGCCTCTCGCTCACACCTCTGTCCCATGGGATGAGGAGAAAAATTGAAGGCAAAGAGGCTCATGGATAGAGGTAATGACAATTTAATAAAGAAAGCAAAGGCTGTGGGCACAAGTCAAGCAAAAGGAAAAGTTCATTCATTACTTCCTATCAGCGGAGCAGATGTTTAGTGATTTCAAGAAAGTAGGGCCTCAGTATATATAACAATTGCTTGAAATGACAAACCCCATAACTACAACCATTCCACTGTTCCTCCTAGAAGAGAACTCCACAACGTCTCTGGGCAATCTGTTTTAGTCCTCTTTTTTTTTTTTTTTTTTTTAACCTCAAAATCAAAAAATCTTTTCACCATTTAGATGGAATTTTCTATGTTTTAGTTTGTGTCTGTTTCTTCTTGTCCTGAAACTGGGTATCACTGTAAAGAATCTGGCCCCATTTTCTTCACACCTGTCCTTATGATATTTGAATACAGTGATAAGATCCCTTCTCATCAGGGCTCGTCAGGGCCAGATGCCTCAGCCACTCGTCACAAGAGAGATGCTGCGGTCCCTTGATCATCTTCATAGCCCTTCAGACCCACTCCAGTAGTTGTCTTCTTTGAACTGGGGAACAGAGAACCTGACACAGTGATCCAGATCCAGCCTCACCAAGGTTGAGTAGCGGGGCTGGTAATGACCTGCTGGCATTGCCCTTCCTAATGCACCCCAGTTGGCCTTCTCAGACACAAGGGCACACTGCTGGCTCCTCGTTGTCTGTCAGGACTCTCAGGTCTTTTGTACAAGGTGCAGGAATCTGCACTTTGTTGAAATTCCTCTCTGCCCAACTTTCCAGCCATCTGTGTCTTGAGGAATGGCAGCGCAGCCTTCTGGTGTATCAGCCACTGCTCTCAGTTTTGTATCATTAACAAGTTTAGTGGTTTCTGTTTATACAACCTTACTTGAGAAAAGGGAGGGAGACCTTTTCTTTCAGGTGTTCGTTTCTTGGGGTTTTTTTAAAGTTAATTGCAGTTGTAAGAAAAATAGCAAGTGTTCCCCAAGAAATAGTGGAAATCAAACTTATTTCTTTAAATTTTCATTTTAATTGAACAAACCTTTTCCAAGAAACACAGAAAAGGAAAAAAAAAATTTTATGATTATGGAAGTTACCTTTACAGCTAAAAATGGAGAGTCAATGTTTTTTCAAAATTTTGCACTGCCTTGAGCATATATAGTTAGTAATAGCAATGAGTCTTTCTGCTCCTCTGTAGACTACTTTTAATGATTTTTTTCTCCACTGTCAAATCATAGTCTAATAAATACCTTCTCTAATATATATTAATCATAGATGGAACTATCAGCTTTTTTAAAGATTTTTTTCAAGTAAGCTATTTTAAGTAAAAAAGAAAATCTTAGTCCATTGCAAATTTTTTTTTCTGAAATGCATATGTTTTGATAAAACTTGATTAGGGTTTTGTTTTTTTTCTTATTTGGATCTTATATGATTTTTCCTATTTTGAGGCCAGAGGCTGGGGCAGAGTGGAGGCAGAGAGAAACAAAGAAAAAGCTTAATGGTCCAGAAAATGTGTATTGAATACATGTGAGTTGAGCTTTGACATTTTGAATCAAATAGGGTGGGGTATAAGTGATGCATTTATACTCCTGATTTATTTGGGAAGGAGAAAATAGAACAAAATAAAACGACCATTGTGTCTCAACCCAAGAAATAAAAGGCTGAAACCATGTTTCCATTTTTTTTTTTAATCCAGTTCAAGATATTATTTAAAGGTGTTTGGATAAAACTTGTAAATATATCAAATAATGCATCATCATTTTCTGAAAAGAACCGTAAAAATATAGGCAAAAATTATTTTGATATAATTACAATAAACCTATAGCTGAAGTAATTCAGCTGTTGACTGTTATGGATCATTCTCTCTGCTGAGATCAGAGGTGACAGACCTGTTTATTTTGGTACTTGTGAATACTCTGTAATTATGATCTACTCTACTGTTTGATATTAGTAAATGGTTAATCTCTTTCTGTTTGTTCAGAGTTTAATGCATGCATCTGTTGTGTACACAAGTCGACATCTTCTATGTTTTAGATCAGCAAGACCAAACAAAACAGGTTTGAATTGAATATGAGAAAATTTCTCTCCACATAGAGCTCCGTATACCACACCAGCAAGGGAGCAGTAGTTGAGACCTGAAACAAATATGATAAAAAATATTTCATTATTGTAATTAAGGCAAACTTTCTTTGTATGAAATAAAAAAAGATGAATACTTCTACCTAATGAAAATAGGGATCTAGAAAGTGATATACTGACACTGTACAGTATAAGACATGTTAATCAGTATTGAGATCACAGAATCATAGAGTATGCTGAGTTGGAAGACACCCATCAGGATCATCAATGTCCATCTCTTGGCCCTGCATAGGACACCCCAAGATTCACACCACGTGCCTGAAAGCATTGCCCAAACACTTGAACTCTGTCAGGCTTGGTGCTGTGACCACTGCCCTGGGGAGCCTGTTCAGTGCCCAGCCATCCTCTTGGTGAAAACCCTTTTTTCTGATATTGAACCTTAATGTCCTCTAATTGAGTTTCATGTCATTTCCTTGAGACCTGTCACTGGTAATGAGAGTGAAGAGATCAGTACTTGTTCCTCCACTTCACCTCATGATGGTGTTGAAGACTATAGTAAGATTTCCCTTCAGTCTCCTTTTGGCTGCAGTCCAAGTGACAGTAACAAATTGGTCAGCAACGATAATAAAAGATAGATGAAGAAATAATAGGGTTTAATGTAGCACACAAGCTAAGATAAAAAAGACAAAACTCCATTCTAAATCAAGTCATGTTAAAAGGAATCAAAACAATGCTCAACAAAGAACCGTTGGATGGATGTAAGCAGTGACCCCAAAATGGAATAATCCATAATATTTTAACTGAAACAGTGATCACAATGAATATATCACAGATGATGATATGATGTACAGTAATCTATCAGTATTTTAAAATCACAAGATACTGTCAGGTTCCTAAACTGGTTGAAATGGTCTGAAATTAGCAGCAAATCGGCCCCCTTTGCAAAAGAAAAAGAAAACAAAATAAAACCCCAAAACCCAATACAGAAGTCCCATATTAAGAGCAAAATGCAGTGCAAAACATAGTGAAACTTTCATGTTTGATGCTGATTTACCAGTTCTATAAACATGGCTCATGAGCAAGAGAATTGAAATTAATCAACATTATTTTCACCTGCTTGTGGTGCTTACACAAAATTAAGAATTATAGGTTTTGAATGCCCCATTTTAATATAAAATTCAGTGTGATCTTTACAATTAACAGCATAATCAGTCAATTTGGACACAGCGAATACATTTCAACCATGACCATCTTGACAAGAATAATTTATTGTCGATAAAGTGTCATAATTTGGCAAATTTATAAAATCCCTTACTTTATGCATAGACATAACAGGACAAACTGGAGGAGATATTTCTTTCTGAGAAGAAAAAGTAAGAACAGATTTAAACCATAAGAAAAGTTTCTGGCCTAAGGATGGCCATCCATATCCTGAGCATCGAGATCAGATAAAGATTACCTCTTAAGGAATTGCATGGGCTTTCTTACCTTAGAACAACATCTCTGAGTTTTAAGTCTCTGCTAAATTTAATTCCTTGCCTTCCCAACTCTCTATACTTAAGGATTATATGAGAAAAAGTAAAATCCTATATTGATGTAAGCTCAAGAGGAAAGCATTCCAAGCAATTTCATTAGAAGAAACAAAAATAAAAATATACATGTTTTCTCTACAAGGCAAGGACTACTGCTAATAAAAGGTATGTTTCATTTAGAAGCTGCTCTGGCAATGTTCCTAACATAATCATTACTGGCAATTGTTACAAAAGACTCAAATTAAAAATAATTAGGTGCCTATTATATTTAGACATCCAGTTAATTCATATTGGTGTCCACTTAGGGAAGGCCTTCACTTAGGGTGCAACACACTCATAGCAATAATAGTTTTGCTATACTATGAAGGGTGCAGATGTATTAAAAAATGCTGTTGTAATAAGATAAATTACAGTTCTTGGAGTAAAAACAGGAGTAAGTTTTTAATTTTTGGTTTATTCAGACAAAAATATCTATTAAAATTTATCTCCAAGGATGTACAACAGAAAGCTTTGCTGCAGGAAGAAAACCAGCATACTGTCTAAAAAGGAGGGGTTTTTTGGTGTGGTGGATATCATTGTGGATGGGAGTCATGTTGTTTCCCCAGAATACAAATGTACTGAAAAGATTTTCAACACTTTTAGATGGGAGCATATAAGCTAACTCATGATAACATTTTTTGTTAGAGCCTGATGGACAGGTGCCAGATAAATCCTTTTAAAATAATTTTTTATGATCCATCTTGGGAAGTAGTCAATAATCAATCAGAAAAACATCAATACCGCTTGTAAAAAATAACAGCATTTATTTTATTGTTTCTTATAAACACCAGTCAAATCATAATTTTGTTATTAACCAAATATTTTCAGCAGTTATGATACTCTAGGTAGAAATGAGAAAGATTCTTCCACATTCTTATTTATGAACTTTTTTGGTTGGCATAGAAAATACAGTGCTAGAGTTTGAAAGTTGAAAGCATTTTCTTATTTTATTAATTCTCTTATTCTATTAATTCTCTAATTCTCAATATGGAGCCTTAAAATGTGATCATTTATGGGATGGAAACTCTCAAGTTAATGAGTTTATGGCAGTTTGTTTAGAGATTAGTGTAAAATTTTCTGACATAAAGGAATTCTATTCAATGGTTTTAAGGATACCATGAACTTAATGCTATGAAGATAGAAATTATTGAAAGTGAAATTTATCATTGATTCCAATGAAATAGTGATAGTTACACTGATAGATGCTTTAAAATTCTTCAGGAAAAAAAAAAGTATGTCTGACAAATATGTGTTTAGAAGATTTTCCAACACAATTCTTTCTATAATACCTGTGTTTTAGATTCATGGGACAGAGACTGAGATTGTAATTAGGAGATAATACTAGCAAGAATACTGCAAAAGATCCTCTTTCTTTCTAGTCATAAAAGGTGTTAATGTTGTTGAATGATTTTGCTTTAGTAATTCAGTGAGTTTTAATACTTTAAGTATGATGGTCTAGCGAAAAAAATAAAACCACAATATTACAATATTATGAAATATTTATCTAATATCAGTCTAATCTGAATATTGACAATGGTTGCAGAAATCATAAAATGGTGTAGGGATACTGTCTCCAGAACATCAATACTAGAGAACATTAAAGTAGCCTCAAAGAACTTATGTATTTTATATAAATGAATACTGTTTTGCCACCTTTTCCTGAAAACCATTATGAATGCTATAATTGAATGAGTAGTTGAATGTAATGACAATTTATATGCACTGGACTCTGGTATTACTTGTAAAGTTTACATTAGACCTTACGATACTGTTGAGAAAAGCACAAAATCTCACTGGATGACAGAGTGGTATGTCCTAGGCAAAAACTAGATTCTAACTGTCTACAATATATGGAGCAAAGAATACAAAGTAATTACTGAAATATTTTGAAAATTTAAGGAGAGCCTGTTTCCCTCCTGATTAAAAATGGCCAAAATATTTTAAGTCAGACAGCAGTAGCTATAAGCAAATTGAAGAACCCAGGCCAAATATGATCTTACTATTGAAACAAATTTCTCACACTGTAAAGGAAAACAGTAAAAGAGATCATAGGCTATTCATGGACAAACAAAACTATAAATATAAATTAATAATTAATTCAGAGTTCTTTTCTTACTCTTGACATTCCTGAACTCAGAAATTTTCTGAACTTTGCAGTTTATTCTGTGATAAATTTGAGTAAGTGGAAATAACTTATTGGCTTATCTCAGTTTATTTACATGAAGTAGTTTTTCCAGTTATTTTGATTTGTAAATATACAGTTCAAACAACTTCATAAAACTTGTAGATCCTCAGGATTTAGGGAAATTTTTTAAAAAATTAAATTTTCTTAATTGGCTTGAAAAAGAAAATACACCCACCCCCCCCAAAGAAAACCTCAACCCAAAACCAAACCTAAAAACAACCAACCAACCAAAAACCCAACCAAGAACTCCAACAAAAGCCAAACAAATCCCCAGAAACAGTCAAGTTTAAAAAAAAAAATACTTTCAGGAAACTGCATTATCAAGATGCTTAAATTGCACATGAGCTAGTTTTGAGCTGTCAGTACTTGAATGTGCCTGGCATAAAATATGCTAAAATTTCCTGACTCAGATTCCCATATTCAACTCAAAAGAATTTCTTATTGGATATAACCCTGACAAATTAAAATGGGCTGACTTCTCTATTAGGAGCTATGTGTGATTGAGTACAGCTGGACCACATTTTTATGTACAAACAGAATAACAAAATACTGTGCTGGTATTCCAAAAGGAACAGATTTATAGAAATGGAGATAAATAGGATCAGAGGCAAAATGTAAACAGAATGTCAATGCCAGACAGGAATTAATTAAACTACATTTCCACCATAGTGTTTACACAGATATTAGCCAGGGGAATGTAGGGTCTGTATCTCCCTCATTAGCAGCAGTATCAAAGGCACATATCCACACCCAGTGGAGTTCATCTCAGTTTAATGAAATATCTTGAGCATTGGGTTTTGAGCCCAAACTAGCCACCTGGTTCTTCAAGACAGAAAGGCTCTCCTTAAATAGGATTTCTTTGACCAATATCTGCAACACATTCATCACTATTACAGTTCAAATTGCTGCGCAGTGTAGTTTATACCAATAGTCCCTGAAAAGAAATAGTCCTTCACAATGTCTTTCTTCTCATCCTTAAATACATATCAGTTGGTGAAGGGTCTAGAGAGCAAGCCTTATGAGGAGCAGTTGAGTAAACTGGGATTGTTTAGTCTGGAGAGAACAAGGCTCAGGGGAGACCTTATGGCTCTCTACAACTACCTGAAAGGAGGTTGGAGTGACGTGGGTGTCAGCCTCTTCTCCAAAGTGGCAAATTATAGGATGAGAGGAAGCAGCCTCAACTTGCACTGGGAGAAGTTCAGATTGCATGTTAGGAAAAAATTCTTTGCAGATAGAATTTTCAAGCATGAGAACAGGCCACCCAGGGAAGTGGTCGAGTTACCATCCCTGGAGGTATTTAAAAGTCATGTAGATATGGCACTAAGGCACATGCGTTAGTGGTGGACTTAATAATGTTAGGTTTGCAATTGAATGCAATGGTTTTAAAGCTCTTGTCCAACCTAAATGATTTTATGATTCTATGGTCAAAAATAGTCAACAGAAACATGCAATAGCTGTTTCTCCTCTGACTGTGAAGGTAGTTGCAGGCAATTAATTTACATGTATTAGAGTTTTGTCTGACATTCCTAAAGTTAAGCAGAATGAATTATACTCTTCAGGGCAGTAATTCATCTATTTCAAAATAGTTGCCTGGAAAAGGTGAGATGGCTCTCTGAAGACACCTTTTTCTCTCCAGGTCCTTGGAATAAGGTAATGAGCTGAGAGATAGTATATTTCTTTTGAGAGATTGCTTCTATTCATTGAGTGTCAATGTCTGCACAACTGTATAGTTTGATATGTTCACCTTGTGGCACACGAGGCTACTGCCACAGCTTCACAGTACTTAAAAGCCATCACAGAAGGAGATAGTCTGAAAGTAAGTTTAAATAGAAAGAAGATTCAGGTAAAGAAAAAAAAAAACCAGAGCTTCAAATAATACAAGAAGGAAAAAGTGAGAATGTGTTGCCTGTCTATTGGCTGATCAGAATTACAGTGATCTAAAATCAAAAGATGCAATCTCTAAGGAGTAGAAAGGGTTTAGTGGAAGCAGATTCTTTGAAAAATTAATTCACAAGGTTCTGGAGATGAAAGTATAGCTAAAGACTACTTGGTTCCATGATCATAAAGTCTCAGCTACAGTTTTCCAAGTATTGGTCAGTGGAAATTCAGAAATAAATCTGAATATCATTGCACATGTCAGCAGAGACAACTTTATGAATTTTCTCTGAAGTACTTCCCTGGAAGGATTTGTTTAATGAAAATTACAGCCTCATTTCAGAAAGCCCTAGGGAAGCTAAACCCAAAATATTTAAAGCATGAAACGTGTTAGTCTTTTGATATGCTAACAAATCAAGAGGACTATATGGCTTGTGTAAACCTCTTCAGACACAATATTGACAGAACTTTAGATAACGCATTTGTGATAGTCAAGACCTAAACTATCAACAAGGTACAAGACATACTGACAATGGAAAATACATTATGAGAGAATTTTGACTTGCATATGGCTACGCTATCACAGAACTTAAAATCATTCTTCAAAAGCTATACACTGTCAGTGTGAAAAGTGGTCACAAAATAGGGTGCTTCACCTGGTTTAACTACTTATGTGTCCATCTGGACTTACTCTCAGAGTAAAAAGAAATGGACATTCTTCAAGCATGAGTCATCTGACCTATTTTAAATGTTTGCTTTAGGATGAGATGAATCAGCTTCTAAATGCACATAAATAATGAATACTTGTTCAAATTAATCTTTCATATAGTGTCTGTGAAAAGAAGAATATAGGAACATTCCCTTAAGAGTCCATGAGTAAGATACTTCTAAATATTAATAATAGTGTAGCAGTGTAGCAGGTGTCTCAGGAAAGCAGTTGGCATTATTATAATTATCCTAAAGAAAGAAAAGGCCTAAATGAGCTCCTGAAAAGGGGCAGCTTGCCCAGTATGGGACATCTGTTAGGGAGAACGGAAAGGAAACTTTCCTCAGTTACAGGAGAGAGATCTGAGAAATGCTGTATCTAAAAAAAACAGGGAAACACAAGGAATATTTTCACCAGATTGAGGTTGTGAAGGTATATTCTGAACACATAACAAAACCAAATGCAAGATAATGCTCTTTCCACAATATTCTAAAACAAGACAGCTCAACTGTTAAGTTGTTCTGTTGGCTTCTGTGGTTTTGGTTTCTTGCTACACAGTCTAATTTTAAAGTCAGTAATTCAATAAAAGTTTAGACACCTAATAACTATTTAATTACTTGGATTCAGATAGAATTGAATTTGATAACAAATATAAATCAGAAACTGGGAATTCTCCACAATAAAATAGCAAGTGCTAGAGCAATCCTTGCACTTATATTTATCTATTCATATAAGAAAATCAGATAACTATGGCATTAATAATGCATAAGAAGTGGAAATGTACTCATGACTCTCCTTGTAGTTAGAAAAAGTCAAAGTGGTAGATTCATATCAGGTGATGATGATGATGACATAACTCCTGCTCCCACAATAACTCTGGAGGTTGTTAAGCAGCAACTACTAAAACTAGATATTTTAAAATTTGTCTGGCATTCAATAATTTTAAAAGAGCTGGCTGGAGATCTCCCTAGACAATTGACATTGATTTTTCAATAAGTCTTGGAAAACTAAGGAAGCTCCAGAGGACTGGAAGAAATCTAATGGGTCAATACTTCAAAAAGACAAGCAGAACGAGCTATATAATTAATTGTCCATAAACTAGCTTTGATCCCAGGAACACCCTGGAACATTTCATGAGGACTCCAAGACTGAAGGATTCAAAACAGGTAATACAAAAATGTAAATCAATACTGATTCATTGAAAACAGAAGTTTTCAAATTTCTACAGTTTTTCTTGAGGTTACATGACTGATATGTCATAGCTTTGAGTCAATTCTAATCTGTATGCAAGTATTCTATTTCATATAAAAAGACATAGAAACAAAATACTGGAATGGACTTCCTGTGTTACTGAAATCATTCATCAATTCATTCTTTTATGTACGACCTCCAGAAAGAAAGTACGATCTCAAAAACACCTAACATTTCTGCCTTTTTTCCTAAATAACCTGCAATAACACTACACTATTTAATTTCTTCATAGAAAGTACTGTTTTTATGATTATATGTAGCTTTTTTAAAATTTCATGTAAATGGTTTCCTAAGTATTTAAAAGGTTTTGACTTGGGATTTTTTATTTTATTTTGAATTAGTTTTTGATATGGCATTCAAAACCTTTATCTTTCCAAAGGTGTTACCTCATTCTTCAGTCACTTTTCCTACAGTGGGCTACCATTTTCAGAAACAGCTTTAAATGGTGTCTTTGTAACCACCTTTTATTCATAATTCATACTATACTTGGGTGACTTGATCAACACGAAAGTGGTGGGATGAATAATATGTACAATAGGCATAGAAAAGCTAGAAAATAATCCTTTATATCAACTTGCACATAAACCTTTTAATGCCAAATTATTGCTCAACCTTTTGAGGTCATCCAGATCTTTCTATTCGCTATTTTAATCTTCAGCATTAATAACATCTCACATCACCATGTAATTAGAATATATCTTTGAGCCACTCACTGATATCAGTCACCTTAAAATGATCAAAGACAAATTCTTGAAGAACTCCATAAACAAATTCTATCAAGTCTCACAGTCCTCTTTTGGAAGAGTTTTCTTGCCTCTCATTTATTCATTTACACAATTTACTGTTCTATGGCCAATCTTCTTTATTATCATTAATAATTTTCCATGTGGTCCTAAACTAAATGTTTTATTAAAATCTGGGTAGATTAGATATAACACAAATCTCTTGACTATAGAAATATATCTGATTATCCTGGTAGAAACAAACTTTGAAAGAAACATTTAAACTTATTTCTATTGTTCCTATGTATTTAAATGTTGTTTTCTTTAAAATTTGCATTTGATGATATCTGTCAATTGGATAAGTCTAGTAAAGAATTCTTACTCTTCTCATAAGTACAATATTTGCTACTTTTCCATGAACTGATATTTTTACATAAAAGCCTTTGTCACTGGCTTGATGTCGACAAGCAAATGTTCATTTGATGTTCTGAGAAGGAAACACGATTCATTAAACTGCTAGGTTTCAGTTCTAGTTCCACTAAGGGTTTTATGGACCATGTGGTGGGGCTGATGTTTTTGCTTTGGTTCATGCAAATTTATTCTCATTATCTGCTTTGTTTTTGCTCCATTTTTACTGCAGCAAAATTATAAATTCATTTTGGGTCGTATCCGAGCTACAATGTCCATCCATGGGTTGGCCTTTGATTTTGATTCTTTTGTTTGTTCAGCTGGGTTTTGGTGTCACTGTTGTTTTGGGGGAATATTTTTTTTGTTTGTTTTCTCTTTGTGTTTTTTATTTAAGAACTTTCAATACTTTATTTAATTTGACTGTGAAATTTAAGTTGATTTATGTTTTCTGCTAATCACTAAGAGAAGTTTCTTTGACAATTAGCAATCTTTCCACTCTTTGTGGAATTTCTGACTACCCTCAACTTACTGTTTTTTTTTTTTTACTGTGAGATTTACAGATATTTTCTACAAGCTATTTCAGTACAAGTACTTATATACTCCCTTAGGAAACAACATGAAAATTTTGACAACTGTGAGTGATATAAATTTTGAACCTGCTATGTTTTCAGGTTATGAATAAATTGCTTCAGTAGATGGTTTTGTTAGCTTTTCAGAGTATCCCTCCTTGATAGAAGCAACAAACAATAAATATTATTTGTTCTTCATTTAACTTTCCAGGAATGAAAGTTAGATATGACAGGGGTTTCTGAAACATAAAGGTGCAGTAAAGTTCCCATTGCGACATTAGTTGCAGAAGTGTTATCTCTGTAACTACTTAAAAGATGGTTCAGAAAACTCAACAGAGCCTCTACTTCACATAACACTAAGGAACTTAACATGAAACATGACATGTCAATATACTGCAAAGAAAGAGGCAATACTTATCAGTTATGTTGCCATTGTTGTTATTGATACCTGCTTTCAAATCAATTTCTTTGCTAAAGGAATTAAAACAATACAAAATCAAAATCCATACTGTACTGTTAGTAGGGAATTATCTTCACACAGCTCTGTTTTCAGAAATTTCCACTGAACAAATCCACTTTTTCTTAATCCTAAAGCATCTTAGAAATTAGCTGGGGGAAAAATATATTTACCTGAATTACTGGAATTCTTCCTAAATGAAATTATACCAAGGAGTCTGTCTTTTTGAAAAGTAAAATACATCTTAAAAAGATGGAATATTTAAAAGTATGAGGCCCTCATTCTTTACTTACTACTTTGCCCTGAAAATCATGGTGACCTTGATGATTAATTTACTAGGGACAAGACCCTGCCTCAGTGTTGTGGTCAAAAAGACTAAACAAAGCTTAAATGAACAAAAAAAACCCCAAAAGAAATATGGACTTTTTATTACCTCTGTAGCTGATGTTGGTAACACTGCTTAATTTCCTGCAATTGACCTTTACTTGCATTCCACTTTTTACATTACTGTAATGCAGTATTCATTTTCAGAGTTCACTGAAAGAAAAAGAGCTGCTGAAATGCTTAAATTATTCGAAGGGGTTCAACATGGAATCACAAAAAGAATATTGATGTTGTGAAGAAATATCAATCCATTTAATTTGACAAGAGAAGATTATGAAATTATTTAAACACTGTATAAAGTGCCTATGTGGTGAGTATAGTAGTTAGATTTTCAGGTAACAATGGAAATGTTTATGAATACAAGGTAATAGAGGCCGTAGATATACTAAGTATTCCATGTGTAACTGATATATGTTTACTTTGACACTGCAGGACATGTATAATTTATAACATTTCATTAAGTAAGTTTGGAGCTTGACACCTTCAAATTAATGCCAATATAATTTAATTTAATATAGTAACTGATTATTGGAATAATTTTTGCAGCCTAATAGAATTTTCCTGTCCCTAATGATTTTTTTTAAAAAATCAAGTTAGGATTTTTGAGATGTGTTTAGGAATGACATTCCTAAAGTCCTCTTCTGGAGCTACATTTTTCTCATTGATCAACTTTGATTGATAAGAGTTGAGATGGGCAAAATAGCCCTTCACAATAGAAATATGCGAAGCACAGCTGACTGTTTACTTATGCATAAGTAAACAATCATGAAAAGCTATACAGTCCTTCTACCATTCAAAAAAACTTGTAGATGAATTTCTGAGGATGAAACTCAAATAATTCTATCATGGATATGTTTGCAATATTGCTGGAGGTTGGCACCCCTCTGAGCTTGTATTATTGATGGTATATGAATCTGATTACCAACTGGTGTTTACAGCATGTCAGTGGTTCTTTTCATTCATGAGTATACAGGAGCTGGTGGTTTTGGTTGTCTCATTTGGTTAGTTCAGGTTTTTTGTTCACGGTGGGGTGTGGGTGTGTGTTTGTGTGGGTGTGTGTTTGTTAGAAGTACTGCCAAGAGAGATTAACTATGGAATAATGTTTCATTTGGCTTGTAGAACACTGATCCATTGATAGATGTTGTACTTGCCACAGCATCTACTTCTCAATTTAGGTTGTGCTTTCCCTCTGGACAGAAAGCAATTATGATCTACCCTGGCTGAGAGCACAAGCAGACAAGCTAAAATTTTGTATATGCAGTAAACTTCATTCCTATGAAATCACTTATCTCTGTTAAAGGCTACCACGGTGCTGTCCTATATTTTTCTTCTAATGTGCAGATGAAGAAATTTCCTGTGTAGCCAGTTCTTTTCATTTTCTTACAGTTACACAGGCTCCAATTCACTAACATCCTGAGGATCCTTATCCTTTATAATTAGAATTCAACACTACTAGAAGAAATCTTAAATGGGAATAGAAAAAACCAATACATTGTCTAAACGTACAATCAGACAGGTATACAAGTCAGATGAAATGGATCAGATAAATTTTTATATTCTGGCTTTTACTGCATCCTTTTCTCTAATAATGTACAGGTACTCCTCACAAACCATTGATTTCCAAACAGATTGGTGATGTATTTTGTACACTGGGAGGAAATGATGTTGCTATTTCAGTTGGAGTTAGATTATACTCTACAAGGATGTAGCTGTCCCAACTATTGATGAGACAATTTCATTGTTGCAGATGGGGAAAAAAATGACTTTTAACTTTTTGGTAATAAATATCACTTTTGTTTTCACTACTGGTATTATTTTAAGGGGAGATTTTATTATTCTTTTCATGCTGAGTTCTTGGACAATTAAGTGGGCAATGTTTTGGTTTTAGGAAAAGTAAGTTAAGTGATTTGACAGTCAGCTTCCAAGCATGTGAGAGCTACTTTCCATGCATTTGGCAAACCAAAGCAATCCTAGGATAGTCATTCTCATGAGCAAAGTCCCTTCTATATTGACCAAAGTACAGAAATACAAAAATTGATTAATTGCATTGGTTAGTTCAGGTCTGTGACCCGGAGTTCCAAAGAAACAACTGCAACAAAAAGACTATATATAATGCCATCTTGAAGAGCAATACTGGAGGCCAATTTTGGAGCAAAGGAACACAGCATTTTCACCCTACTTATATGAAAAGGTAAGATTTGACCAACATTTTGAACCTATGTTTCCGTATTTTTGGGGACAGAACTTGGTTACAATCCATGGCAGTCAAAGAAATCAGTAGAGAGTAAAAGGAAATTCAGAATGTCATTAAGCAGATAGAAAGGATTCAGTTTCATATGCACAGGTGCCTAATTCCACTTGAAATATCTTGGTTTACTTTTATGCATGTGCAGAGGAATGGCAGGTATGGCAAAAGATTTGCTACCTCTGAAGCCTCTTGGAGTGGCAGCTGAAAGCCAGGTGGGATTTTCCACAGTGCCTCAACTACAATAGAAATCTTTTTTTCATGTGAATGCTGCAATGGAGTTCAAGCATGCAAACAATTCTCCATGGCTCTGTGACTAAAATGATGATCTTAAATCAGTTTCCCTCAGATGATCAGTTGCTCTTGTTTCATCTGAACTCTCCCAGGATGTCTAAAACATGTACACAGTACTGTCAGATGTGACACTAGGCCAGTGGGAGACACATAAAATACTGAAGCAGTAGCTGGGGGCTGAGGCAGGTAGATATATCAGAAGATCTCATATGACAGTGATCATTTGAGTCCAATGTAACAAGTGAGCTGTAGATAGCTGAATTGAACTATGTCTGCAGGAGCATGCAGATACCACAGACATCTGAATTTCCATACCTTCAGACTGATCTAGAGAAGACATCCACTACCAATTACATCTAATTGTCTTATAAAAGTTGTAAAACAGCAGCATGTATGCAGCATATAAAGAACCACAAGAACTGAGAGTTCCCTAAACAAACAAACAAAAAAGTAATGGGGGGGGGGGGGGGTAGTACCTGCATATGTGAATTTTATACAAAAAGTAGTAAATGGAGTCTTTTAGGAATATTAAAAGCCCAAATAAACCTCTGAGATTTTCCCACTCTTTACAATTAAAGAACTTGGACTCTCAGATATAACAATTCTTTGTTAATTGTAGCTTACTTGTTATAGTAACCACTTTAAATCAAATACGCTATTTAGTTTTCCATAGAAAAATATGAATAACAACATGATTAATCTTGATAGTTAATGTGTTTAAAAAATTGTGGAACTTGGTCATGAAATGCAATAAAATAATTTAAAATTAAACTGATTTGCTGAACAAACAACAGAGGAGCAGAAGCATTACAGAAGTAATTTATCTGAATTATTGTAGAAAACAAAATATTTTGAAAATTTCTTCCTTAGGGAAACAAAATAAAAATATAAATTATAATAAAATAGAAGATGCATTTGTCTTTCTAAACAGTTTATAGAATTACAGCAGGTGTCCAAATTAGAAGAGATAGGAAAAGGCACCTTGTGTATTCTGAAAGTAGTAATGAATTATTTTGTTACAGATATTAGACTGTGTTTTATTATTGGGTACTTCATTATGCATTACAGTATATGTGACTAATTCTAAGTTTAAGTAGAAGTGGGTTTTGTTATATTTGATTCCTATAATAATAGACAAAACAATTCACATTGTAAAGAACAGCCTAGAACAAGGATTTCAGATATTTCCATTATTTAGATATTTTTATTTATCTATTATAATTTCTACTAATAGAAATAATTTTATATAATTCTAATATGTAATTATACAATTTGATTTGAATTAATTATATATAATAATAGAAATAATACAGTACTAACAATAATACATAATACAATAACAAAGATCAGCCATCTGAAATGTCAAATGAGTGAATAAATATAAACAGATACTCAAGTCTAAAACTGAGTATATTGCAGGGGTGTTTTGTGTAGTGTGCATTACAATAATAACATTTCCTCTAATATTCTGTTTCTCCTTAAACATATTTGAAATGATCCATTAAAAGAAAAAAAATGTTCTGTGAAGAATGCCAGCTTTTTAAAGTTGGTGTAGAAAAAAAGGTTATAATGACAAGTTTCATTATAAATGTTAAAATGCTGGAATGTTTGTATGTTTAGAATATGCATATATCTAAAATAAAGCATAATGTTTTTGAAAACAGCATGAAACAACTTCATCTAAATTATTCAATTGTCTAAAATGTTCAAGGTAATTTTTTTAAACTACCGCTAATATTATTTCTATAACAAATAAGTAATGCCTAAGTTGAGAGAGTTAACAGAGCTTTTCAGTTTCTAGTGATCTTGATATTTGAAAATATTTTTCCCACCTTAGTCCATCTGCATGGATTTGAGATCTTTTAATATTTACAGAATTTTGTTTGTAAAACACTGCCCTGATACCTGTTTGGACAAATTACCAAGCAGCCTCTTTTTATAATATGGAAGTGGTATTGCATAACGTGCAAATTCAGGACACTATGGCAATGGACATTCTCAAATGTTTTGAGGATATATCAAAGAATGTTACTAGTGCACCTATGTACTTTAATGTTTTTTGAAAACTTTTAAAGACCCTTATACATTTTTCTTTAAAGTGATGAATGTGTACAAGATTATTACCTTCTATAAGATCTGGTGATGTTCCTTTACTTAAACATTAGTCTGCAAAACGGCATCTGTGGAAAATCTTAAGATGTTGAATAGGATTTAATGAATTATGACTCACAGATGCAGGCACAGCCCAAAATATACTGTCATTCATGCTATTAATTCTTTAATTTATACCACTTGATTCTAACTAAAATCATGAAAAAACCCCAACCAAACAATTATTCTATATGTTGTAAAATAATATAAAAAACAAGAGGCTGTCATTGACTCAAAGCATTTGCAGGGTAAGAAGTACCATCTGGGCAAAGGCCGGGAAATAATTGGGAACCATGTGATCATCTGGCTCAATTAAGGCTGCTAAATTTAGTAAATCTGGGTGTGAGTTCAGGTCTGTACTATGAAAATGATGTCTGTAACCTGCAGACACTAAATCCTTTCTACCTCGAATAAATTTTATATTCAGAAGTTTTACAAATGCACACAAATTTTAGGAATGATTTTGTAAGATTTGCAGCCAGATACGTTAGAGTCTTGTCTTTCAAAGGAACTCTTTATGGAGCAAGGACAGCAACATGTACCCATCAATACTTAGCTTTTGTTGTTAGGGACTATTTTTAATCACCTGGCAAATCTAGGACATCTGCAAGATCTAGAAGTCCAAGATGATTCTTAGTCTGTACTGGTACTGTCACTTACAATTTGCATATTCATAGCAAAGTAGCATTTACTGCTTTGTGCAAGCTACTCATTATGAGGAAAAGGCTTCTAGAGAGCTGTGTTTGGAAAAGCAGCCAGACTGGGGGGTAGGGTGTGTGAAGTCTTTACTGACTCCCTTTAAACATGACAAGAAATTATACACCCAGAAGCTTGTCTTTCAGAATCTCAGAATACAGGCATTGACTTTTACCTTTATATTATGCTTATGAAAAAGGTAGCTAGTTATAAAAATTGCCATAGAACTGGAATTTATTTAGTACTGCTTGGTCCTGCATTCTTCATTCTTTGTTTTCTGCACTTCACTCCTTAAAATACAGAGCAGTGGAATACAGGAGTAAAATGTTCATTAATTAAAGTAATAAGTTTTTAATTTGAAAACAAGCATTCTTAAATGATAGAGGAAAACCTGTAACTACTTGGAGTTTCTGCTGCAGTTTAGTAACCAATTCACCTCAGCAGCTTCACAACTTTCACAGTCTGTTTACATCCTTTTACAGGGGTAGCAATAAAAATTAATCTCATATTTTAAATTAGTTTAAAACAATATTGAGAATTTACTTATAAAACCTAGTTTCAACTGTTTAACATGCAATTGTCAGCCTGTCAGACTGTTCAGAGACTCAGTCGATGGCCACTTACAAATTTTAATCATTCAAGATACTAAGAAAACTTAGGGGAACATGCTAAACATTATGGAGGACACAACATAAGGACCTTCTGCATCTTCTTCAGCACAGTGCACTGTGAGAGAATATTGCAGGATGGAGCAGGAAATACAAGGAGAGAATTATTCATTAGGAGGTGGGAGTAAAGGACAAAAAAAGGAAAAAAAAAGAAGTTTCCGAACGCATATCTCTTAATGAACACAGGAGTTGAATATTTCTCATCTCTTGAGGAAAGAGCACGCCAGTTCCACATAATGCTTTTATTCCAAACTGATAATTGGCAACAATAGCAAAATTTCTCAGGTGCGCATGAATTTTTTCTGTACATAATTAAAAATATTACAGTTTTTTCATGATTCAATTACTTCCATATTATGTTTTTGGGATGAAGCATCAGAGGCAGGAAACATAAACATTTAAGGCCGATAATCATCACAGTACAATATTGCCGCTTAAAATAGTTACCTAGCAACTTTTCAAAGTTACTTGTTCCAAACAGCACAAAGCCAAGATGCACAGAGTAACTAAAAATTCAGCTGAACCTTGCATGAATCTTAAAAGTAGTCAACTCATAGCTAGTATGTCTTGACCTATGGAAAAGACACTGCAAAAAAATTCTCATACTCCTTTTGTTTGAAAACACTACTTTCTAAGAATGGGCATTACATTTTCGAATAAATGGAACCAGAAACATCAGCCACAGCTATTAGTTTCATAGTGGTATTCTAATGTGTTTAATTTTCAGACTATTTAAGACTATACATTATCCCTAGCACTTAGAGGTATCACATTTTCTACATGAAAGATAACCTATGGCGAGGCTGTACTTTTATGAGACCTCAGAAATACTTGTATGTAAGCAGTCATCAGCCTTAGGATAAAAATTTCTATATGGTGTGGTACATTAAACTGAAGCACCTAATTTTGACTAGAAATTAGGCTTGAAATCATATGTAAGACAGGGTAGCAAAGAGATCTCTGTAGCTTTGAAAAGTTAAATACCAAAGTGTTAGAACTGAGGTATTTAAGCCAAATCAATTCATATGTGGAATTTGAAACAAGGAACAACCAAAAGTAAGTCAAAGTTACTTATAAATTATAATAGCAGATCACCCATGAAGTCAGGGAAAAAAAGAGCAAAGCAGCAGAAATATTGTAATTTTTTTAAAAGGTATTTCATTTAAGTCTAAGTATCCATTGTTCATTCATAAAATAAAATCTCTTTTGCCTTTATAAATAAGAGCACAGAACTGTCTTTACTCCCTGAATATATTAATTGTTGATGATACTAAAGGAAGCTTTATAAGGTATTGTCAATAATGGTGTATCAGAAGTGTTTAGGCATGTATTTTTTCATGCTCATCAGTTTTAAGGATGCAGTTGATCTGCCCATTTGTTTTGGTTTCTGTTATTTTAGAAAAATTTGGGTTTGGGCTTGCTTGGTTGTTTTTTCCATGTGTGACTTACAAGCTGGTACAATGACAGATTTTGGATTATAGATCTGTGCTCTACAATTCTTACATGATGAGCAAATTTTTGGTTTATCACCTTGAAATACTACAGAACAGAATTATTTAGTTACTAGGTAGAATCACCTTGGTGTAAGTGAGCTCACTGGTCTTTGCAGTCATATCCTGTTCAGAATTGTCTCTGAGCCATTATCCCACTCCTGTGTAGGGAATTTCTCTGTTCAGTCAGAAAAATATTAAACTTTACTAGTGGAAAATAAAATATTGTGAAAATATACACAGGAGCAGTGTGAAAATTAGATACCAAGATGTTACTTCAAGAAGAGCATGGACCAATCCAATAAAAAAATTATCTAAGGCTTTTCAATGTAAACAGTAAGAGAGACATTTCCTCTGCCCAGTTTCTTTAGGAGTTTAATCTCACTAAGAAGGTACAAATAAATGTTTCATAAAATTGTATGTCGTGGCTGTTTTCCAAAAAGACGAATGACCCTTTTCCTTTAGTCATCAAGAAATTTAGTGTCAAATGCTCCATATTTTTCAAGTAAGACACAACCAAGATACATCATCACTCTTGCACATATGAACAAGGGAATGATTGGCATTGTGCAGCAAACGATTTTTGTAAAAGTTAAGAATTCAATAGAAAGTAGTCATGATTGCAATACTGTCTTATTTCAGGGTAGATTAGTAGAATAGAAGATGAATACCACTTCAAAAACATGTTATTGACAAAAGGTTTTTGAGCATGATTACTGGTTAAGTTTGGCCAGCTCAAAGTATTGTGACTTGTTTCTGCTTATCATTAATCTTATATATTAGCTCAGCCAAATCCTTCACTTAAATCTGTACTAGGTATTGGTACCAGATGATTTGCTTTAACTTCCTAGGAATCTCCCTGTTACTTTAATGCCAAGGTTACATGGCATTACAGGAGTTTATAACTCCTACTAGAACAGAATACTTACAAACAAGGATAATCCTTTATTTGATGTTTAGTTACTTAGTTCCTCTTTTATCTGGGGCTTTTACACAGGAGATTTTACTGTAAATAAGTTTGGTTTTGGTTTTTTGGTGTTGGTTTTTCTTTTGCAAGATAGACATATATTGTAACTGGATTTCCTAATGTATCTTGCTTTAGTTTTCTTATCCATAAACTGAAAACCAGATGTTATTATTTTGCAATCATAATGAAGAGTAAGGAATTGAAATCACCTGCATTAAGACCGATTCAATTTTTTAAATTTTTCACGTTTTCCCACAGCTTCCTGTCACTTGAAAAGCCTATGCCATGTTACATTAATGCAAGTCTATGAAATTATATACTCTGACTTGCAAATTAAAGCAAGAAAACAATAGTGAATACTATATCTTTAAATCATTTTCCCAACAGTTCTTCCTAAAACAATTCTGTTTGTGTATCATCCCTTAATTTGGATTGTGTCTCACCTGCAAATGTGGATATCATTTCTGCAAGAGACTTGGTGCTCTCAGACTACCCACTTTTCATACAAAGTCAATGAAAAGAAGTGTCTTTGGAATCTTCTGTAGGAGCATATTCTGCACTAAGCTAAAGTATTTATGTAGATACCAGAAGAAGATTTTAAAGGAGACCTGTCTCTCTCTGTCTATGGAAAGGGCAAGATGCTGGTAAAGTGGCACAAGTTTATGAGGCAACTTAAAGGGTATATACCAGCTAAGACACAAAGCCAGATGAGTCAGATTATTTTCAGTCCCCATAATGCTTCTCCCTCTGCTAGTTGCAATCTATTTAAGTATCAGAAGCTATAAAGTTAAGGCAGGCATTTATCTCAGTAGGACCAAATTTTTCCATAATAAATTTGCATTTATTTAAATAACAGATTTTTATTTAAAACAAAAAGAAATTCAGAAACTGAATATTATTAAACATTATTTTAATTTTATCATTACGATATAAAATCCAAGAGGGCAAAATGTTGGGTCTTGCGCTTGGGTCCCAAAAACATGTGCAACACTACAGACTTGGGAGGAGAGGCTAGAAAGCTGCCCAGCAGAAAAGAACCTGTGAGTGCTGGTCAACAGCAGCTGGACATGATCCACTGTGTGCCCAAGTAGCCAAAGAGGCCAACAGTATCCTGACCTGTATCAGAAATAGTGTGGCCAGCAGACCAGGAAACACACTGGATCATGTGTCCCCCTGTAATTGGCACTGTGTGAGACCACAGCTCTAGTTCCCTGTCCAGGCTCCTCACTACAAGAAGGACATTGAGGTGCTGGAATGAGTCTGGAGAAGGACAGTGAAGCTGGGGAAGAGTCCTGAGCACAGGTGCTATGAGGAGCATCTGAAGGAACTTGGGTTGTTTAGCCCAGAGAAAAGGAGGCTGAGGGGGAATTTTATCACTCTCTACAATTGCCTGAAAGGAGGTTGTGGCACGATAATCTATTCTGCCAGGTAGCAAGAAAATGGCCTCAATTTGTTCCCAAGGTAGGTTTAGATTGGATATTAGAAAAATTTCTTCCCAGAAAGGGTTGTCAAGCATTGGAACAGGCTTTCCAGGGAAGTAGTGGAGTCACTATCCCTGGAGGTATTTAGAAGATGCTAGGGAAACTGTGACACTTGGGAGCACAGTTACTGGTGAACTTGACAGTGCTGAGTTATCAGTTGGATTGATGAATTTAGGTGTCTTTTCTTACCTAAATGTCTCTATGTTTCTGTGATTCTATTAAATCTCTTTCATAACCAAAATTTTCTCTTCTTCATTACTTTGAGTGTTTCTGGTGTAGTTATACTTTTGGCTTTGTTCTTCAGTTATCACTGTTACCTGCATGCCTTGGAATAAAAATATGTAAAAGTTCAATCATGCAGGATGAAATATGTTCCTGTGCAAAGTGAAGGGCCAGGTCTCTAAAGCCTTCATAGTCGCTATTAATACCTCACTAAACTTGTGTAGAGGAATGCCTACATCCTAAACCCTCACAGGTTGCTTTTAATCCTGCCAAAAGATGCCTGATGCAGTTTCTTTTAGTGACCTGACCAAAAATAGGTCACAGTTTCCTGAACTGTGCCTCCAGTTTTCTTCTTTATGGAGATCGTGTGCTGGTTTCTATTTTCCTCTCTCTTTCATTACAGAATTGACTTTGAAATGTTTGGGTTCTTCAGCTTTAAACTGCTCCAATGAAATCTTGGAGCTACAATTGTAGCTGTCCATTGTATCTTTGCTGTGTAATTTTTAAGCACAAGAAATGCCTCTCTAACTTCAGCTTTCCACTTCAACATAAACTGTGATGTAAAACAGTGGGTAGGAATGCTTTTCTTCAACTTAATAAAATTACCAATGAAATAAATGAACTGAAAAATTCTTCACTATTTTTATTAGACGAGGCTGCTTTATTTTTGGTTTTAATCTGTTCATTTTAAGAAAAAGCTTCTGATCAGAAATTTTTATTTAAATTTATTTTTCTGCCTTTTAAATAAAAAAATAATGAAGGGTTGTGAAAAAATCTAGGGCAACAATAACATTGAAGTATTTACATTAGAAAGATATAAAATTAAATACAAGAAAACAGAATTTGTTATTTGAAACAAAACTATTGAAATGGTAATTGGTAACCAGTGTAAAGCACTCTCCAAAATTCTCTAATCTTCTTGTCTTATTTGCTGATTAAAAAGGGCTGGGTAATATCACTGGGCTTAATTTTATATTTTAAATGATATTAAAAGAATATCTACAGAACAAAAACTCATCTGCTTTTACCAGGACATGGAGACTTCAGGGGAAAACTACACATCAGTTAATTAGTTTGATTTACTGAACACCAGTTGTTAAAAAATGTACTTTAGAATTTAAACATTGGCTCTTTTCTGCCTCCTGACTTCCCTGATTCTTTTTTTCAAAGAAAGTTATGGGACATTAGGAATCAGAACAAGTTTTGAAAAGAAGGACATATTGTAAGCGACTCATGTTTTGCTGGTTTAGGAGGCCTTTTCATTATTTCATAAAATCCACATAAATCAAAGGACTTTAAAACTCTTATAATCTTTCACTTGGTAATCATTGTATGAAGTGACCTGAGGAATCCCTTATTTACATTTTTCTTCCCTTTTCAGCATTACAATAGACTCAGAGATGCAAGATTTTTTTTCCCCATGCTCCTATATATATCTGTCGTTAATGTTCTAAAGCAAAAAAGTAAATAGCTGAGCCGAAAGAAACACTTTTATATGATGTATACCAAACTAAAAATAATGATGTTTGAAGAGATGGAAGGATAGTTGATTAATTTTTGTTTGTTTTCATGAGTGATCAACATTTGTTTTATATGAGTGAATAGCAAAATATAGTGTCCAGGTTAACATCCCTGACACTAAAGCTCTGGGCTGGTTGACATGCATGATAGAAACTGAACCACTCTGTCCTAAAATGTCTTAATAACCTTTTTCATCAAAACAGTCAAAGTTAGCTATTTGATAAGAAGGTGAGATTTCTACAGTAGCCTGGATGGTGTGGAACAATGAGAGACACCATCACAGCAAATATAGAGGAATTTTCTCCCACCTCCATTTCTTGGGATGCAGATAGAATTACTTCACATATGAGTTCAGAAAAGTCCTGTTCCAGGATAAAAACAGTGTATGCAACTAATTTTTATGTTTTAGGAAGGAATCATGACAGTCACTGGACAAAAAGCCTGTCTATAGATGAAAAGCTCAGCTGAGAGTTTTGTAAAGTCAAAAAAAACCTGAATAATCTTTTGACTTTTATAGAACTGCTGAGTTACCATAAAGCCAGTTTCTGGTTTCTTTGAAATGAATGTCTCATATCACTAGATGTAAAAATCAGACCAATGAGGCTTTATATGAGCAAATTCAGAATACTCAGCACTTGAGACAGTACTGAACAATTTGCTGTCAGTCTATGAGCTGAGACTACAATGCATAATACATCTAAGTAAATTAGAAGGATGAATGTAATTGTAAAATAATTATTTTCAAATAAGCAATTGACAGAAAAAGGCCTATATGTTACTACTCTAGCTGAGAATAATTCAATCCACGTTCACAATAATGTCAGTTCCTTGATTCTGCAGTTTTAGAAAAAGAACCATTCCTCTTAAATCCTCTATCAATACACACTCATGCAAAATATTGATCCCTGTAGTTGGACAGCACCCCACAGGCTAGAAGCAATTTCACTGAGTGCATAGCTAAGGATAGAGAAAGCCATTGAAAAGTGTTTGCAACTTACACTACAGAGCAGAAATTTAAAGTAGCTACAGCTCTAAACACACATAGTAGGATTAGAAAAAGTGGGGCAAAGCCAGTCCGTTTAATAAGTGTATTCATACATACAGTACTGACATCACTGCTGACAGGGAACAGGCTTTATTCAGTTTTTCATAGTTTTGAAATTGGACATTTCTTGTAACTTTTGTTGGCAGAGTATCAGTTGCCTAATGAGTAGGTATCTATGATTGGAAGCTGGTGAATGTTGCCACAATTTTTAAGAAGGGCAGGAAGAAAATCCCTGTAAACTGCAGGCCTATTTGTCTCATTTCCATGCCTAGTAAAGTCATGGAGAAGGTTATTCTGGGAGGTATTGAAAAACACCTTAAAGACAACTCAGGCCTTGGTCACAGACTGCACAGCTTCATGAGAGCTGCTTATCAAAGCTGGTTTCCCTTTATGACAAGATAATAACCCCCCTAGTTGAACAAGGTAATCCAGCTGATGTCATCTTTTAAGATTTTGGTAAAGTTTTTGATATGGTCTCTCACAACATCTTTCTGGATAAAAAGCACAGCACACAGCTGGATAAACACATCATGTGATGGGTGAGCAACTGGCTCATGTGTTGGGCACAACGGTTTATAGGGAATGGGGCAACATTGGACTCATGACCTGCCACTAGTGGGGTTCTGCAGCCACTCCAGAACCATCCTCGGCCCTATGCTCTTTAAGAGCTTCATAAACAACTTGGATGTAGGACTGCAAGGGATACTAAGCAAGGTCACAGATTATACAAAGTTAGGAGGAGCTGTTGACTCCCTTGAGAGCCAGGAAGCCCTGCAGGGAGACCTTGATAAATCAGAAGAGTGGGCAGTCACCAACAATATGAAGTTCAGCCAGGGAAAGCGCCGGATTCTGCACCTGGGACAGGGAACCCTGGGTGTAGGGACAGAGTGAGGAGCAAGAGGCTGGAGAAGAGCAACATGGAAAGGTACCTGGGGGACCTGGTTGGTGGAAAGTTGAACATGAGCCAGCAGTGCCCTGGCATCCAGGAGGGCCAACCCTGCCCCAGGGGGCATCAGGTACAGCATTGCCAGCCAGGCAAGGGAGGGGATTGTCCCGCTCTGATCTGTGCTGGGATAGCCTCACCTTGAATATTATGTGCAGTATTCAGCAAATATTGTGTTTCTGTGTTTACCAACTTTATTTTAATTTGCTCTCAGATGTTGTTTCCTGTATCCTGCTGGTCCAATACACCATAAGGCTGTTCCACAAGGGATGAGAAGGCAGCAGCCAAGGCGATCACAGCACAATAACTGCACCAGCCACACAGGCATAGTGATAATAGCAGGTTCTCACTACCATCTGGTGACAACTGAACAAAGCAAAGTAACAAGTCAAGTCTAGTATCCCTTCAGGAAGCCCAGTGACAGTGTCCAGATGAACAGAAAACACAGTTACAGCAGAAATTCATTTAAATGGAGTTTGTGGGATGTGGGCAGAGGTAGCAAAGGTTACAGATAAGGCATTTGTAACCCATGTTTTTATACAAATAGATATATGAAAATACAGACATATTATTTTAATTTTATATTTATATATTGATATGTTTATGTGCTGATGGTTATTATCATTGTAAGTGAAAGAAAAATATGAAGTAATTGTATTTTGATTTAAGTGAAAAGAGCTTCAATTAAAATGACAATGAATTCTTGCCTTCATACATAAAGTATGTTCTCCTTTTAGTGCATAACAAAATTTTGAGTATAATACAAGCAGGGCTGTGTTTTAGCACAAACCCTTTCATTTTCATCATTTTCCACCCCTCTTTTTCCATTATATATCACAATCTCAAATAATAATTGTCAGGCACATTCACGTGTGAGTGTGTGTCTATATTTTTTTCCTAAATTTTTAGCATATCTGCACTGCATGCACTATAAACAAGGCTATAGCAGTAAGAATTTTCTTCCACATTGAAATATTGTGACTGAGCTCGAGTGGAGAGAAGGGGACAGGGATTCACCTCAAAATGCTAGACCTTGAGCTACAAACAACAGTAGCCTCAGCTGGCTGGGTGCATGACATACTGCCTGAAATAATTGGTGTAGAAAAGGTAAGAAAAAAGGAGCTACATGAGATTCTAATCCTGGAGAGGAAAAATATGTCTGCCTGAAAAAGGTAGACTGAGACAGGAATTAGAAGCCTGGAGAGAGGAAACTGTCATAGGATAGGAAAAAAAAGGTTAAAGGAATCTTTGATTTTTAAGGAGATGAGTCTGAGACAATAATAGTTCAGAAGAGGGAAAAAAACCCCAAAATTAAGGTAAGGGTAAGGAAGAATAGGAGACAAGCAAGTTTGTTACCAGCAGTAAAACCTGGCAGTCTGTGGTAAGAAAGGAACCCTGAAGTTCACTCTTCAGCTCTCAGGAGAAAGATGCAAAAACATTGGCAGGATTTTTGCAGTTAGTCTTCCTCCTCCAGTGTACAACCAGCTGATAGCTGCTTCTATTCCCGTGACTTTTATTAGCTCATGTAGTACAGACCTTTGCAATGCATTTGACCATCTTGGTGAATGCAAAGAAGACAGGAAGTACATAGGGTTGGTTCTAGTTTTAAACTTTAAACCTTTGTAAGAAGACAAATATGAAAGTTTTAAAGTCAAGCATACATAGGTCTCTAAGGCATTAATTCAACACCCTTGCATATAAACACTATCAATACATAGTTTAAATATGCAATTACCTTTTTGCCTTATTATTCAGTCTGTGGGACTGAGCTACATTAGGTATCAGTGGGGGTTGTGTAGGTTCTTCCTCATGCAATTTTGCTTAAAAGCTCAAAATGTCTTCATCTTTGCAATGTATTTGCATGTACCCTTCAAAACTACATCCATCTAATTTGCAGAACTTATTCTTTCTACACACCAGTGTTGAGATTCTCTGATCACTTAACACCACACTGGTCTAGACATTTTTTAACTCTTTAGATGGCGTTTCTCTGCTGCACACTGCATACCTGCTGAAACAGAGAATGTATAAGTTCTCTTTCCATTTTCAAAATTGAATGGTACTAATATTATATAATTTGCAAAATTTTCTTATAAGCAAAGGGGTTATAACTGTTTTCATAACTACCATCAAACCATTACATTAAATTCAGATGTTATTTCATTAATTGATTCAGTATTGTTTCTGATGTGTAATTACATTTAGCAGAGGTTTCCCTTATACAAATAATAATTGTCAGTTTATATCAGGTCTAATAAAATTACGTGTGCAAGTACTGTAGACCAAGTCCTCTTATGATCTTGTGATTAAAAATATGCAGTATAAACTAAGTTGTGGTATCCTGTGGTGGATCAGCCACAGCATTGTCACCTGGTTGAGGGAGGGGATTGTCCCACTCTGCTCTGCACTGGGGTGGCCTCACCTTGGGTACTGTGTGCAGTTTTGGGTGCCACAATATAGGGATACAAAGTTATTGGAGAGTGTCCAAAGAAGGGCTGCAAAGATGGTGAAGGGTGTTGAGGGGAAGCCGTATGAAGGGTGCCTGAGGTCACTTGGTCTGTTCAGCCTGGAGCAGAGGAGGCTGAAGGAGAGACCTCGCTGCAGTTACAACTTCCTTGTGAGGGGAAGAGGATGATCTGCTCTCTCTGGTGGTGAGTGACAGGACCTGAGGGAATGCCATGAAGTTGTGTCAGGGGAGGTTTAGATAGGATATTAAGAAAAGGTTCTTCACTCAGAGAGTGTTTGGGGTGAAAGGGCTCCCCAGAGTAGTGGTCACAGTATCAGCCTGACAGAGTTCAAGAAGTGTTTGGACAATGCTCTTGGGCACATGGTGTGACTGTTGGGGTGCCCTGTGGAATGCCAGGAACCGGACCTGATAATCCTTGTGGGCCCCTTCCAACTCAGCATATTCTATGATTCCGAAAATTAATGCATTTGTGCACTCTGTGATGTCAAGTTCTCTCATTTGCTTATAATAAAATGTATAGACCTGAGAAATACCTGTGATCAAGACTTGTTTCTCTTTTCAATTTGTTAAACCAATCTCTGGCGGGTTTTTTTAATGATGTTGTTTTAATTAAGCTTATAAGAAGTGATGGAGTAGTATCATCAGAGTTGATGTAACAGATTAGTTGGCATTTTCATGATCCCTAGTCTGCCTTCCTGAGAATTTTATTATAGGCATTATTGTCTGCGGAAACAAACATATTACATTCAGTCCAAGCCTCAAATGTCCCAAACATTTGATTAGAAAATCTTGGCTAAGTGTCAGATTTTTCAAGCATTAGACTTAGTCCATTCTGGTAGAATTCCACTGGTTTCATATTTATTAAAAATTGAAATTGAAATGTTGTTAACTTTTATCTTCTTTTTCTTTCTCCCTTTATCCTGCATGGTATAGCAATGTCTACAGAATATTCCACAAATCTCTGGCAAAAATGGGAAGGGAAAATTTTTCCTTTCTTATTACATCTGCCTCCCTATATGTGGTTTTATAGAGGTGTATAAATGGTATATGTACTTTTGGCAAACAGACATGCATTTTCTAGATACTTGTACATATTCGCAAAACTAATCATACATATAAGTACAAATCATACACATCTGTGCATGAAGTCTGACTTATAACCTCTCTGCATATACAGCTACAGGTTTCTTAATAAGAATAAAATCAGAATACCTGTAGGGGATTTCTCAAAGAGAAATGAATCTCTAATAAAACACACAAAATATGCAAAAAAAAATTTTTTTCTACAAATATTGGTCTTTCTTTAAAGAGGTTATAGCTTTGAATGTAGGCTTTGAAGAGGGTTATTCAGTCTGGAGAAAAGGAGGCCGAGGGGAGGCTCTTGCCCTCTACAACTACCTGGGAGGAGGTTATGGCAAGGTGAGGGTTGGTCTATTCTCCCAGACAAGCAGTGACAGAACAAGGGGGAATTCTAAATATCCATGTCTGCAGGGGAAAATAGGTAGTGTATGGCACTAATTATACTCACAAACTCGTGTCAAAATTTTTCTGTGTGTGCAGTGGTATATAAGTTCTTTGTTTTTCTCCTCTAATAATTATTTCCTTGGCTGTGATTTTAAGAAATACCTTCTATTAAACTGTTCAGTTGACACAACTTGATACACCATATGACAGAGGAATTATCACCCTGAAGAATGTACGATGCGTTTTGAAAGCTGTTGTTTACAAACGTGGATTGTATGTTTGTTATGGCTGTCATTCTCTGTAAATTTGCTAGTTGAAGACAATAGTCAAATGCTTTTAAACCTGGATTTTGCACTGTGTTGTACGTCCCCTACAGTACTGACTGCATTGTCCTGTTCTGCTTGTAAAAATTACTTTCATTCCTAAAATACATAAAACTATTCACAATATGTTTACTGGCAATCTGACCTGGCAGGAGACCCTTTCATTCAAGTGGTTAATGCTCAGTCTTTCTATACTTGCTACTTTTTTGCAGCTTTTTTATTAATATTATCTTTTATTAGTAACTGAGAAATATTGTGCATGTATAGTGTGCATCAATATCTACCAATATAGGCTTGCATCAGATATTATCTAGGTAAATTTTTAATTTATAAGGAAAATCACACATTGTCTATGTTTTGGACTTAGCATAGAAAAAAAATGCCTCTGTCTTTGCAATCTATATTGTTGATGGAATGATTCAACAAAAATTTATCACTATGAATCTGTTTTCATAGAAAATCAATTTGCTACTGCATCCAATATTTTTATCTTTAAAAAATCTGGATCAGAACTCACTTGAAGACAGTTTTTAAGTGAATCAGCCTGTTATAACAAAAACATTTCGTAGTGTATGAAATATTTTGTGAAAATCAGTATTATAATAGAAAGACACATATCTGGTTGCAAAGGTTTTTCTGTATAATTGAACACAAACCAGTACAAACATAAATAACAGTGAGTTCTCATAGACATGAAAAAAGAGTGCAAGATACTTCATGGCATGTAAGATACTTCATAAGATGATGCAGGATATTAGAATGAGAAATCAACTGGATTTGTTCAAGTAAAAAATCTCATTTGTTGATTTTCTGGAGAGGTAAAAATACACATTAGAAGAATAGGACCAAGCTGAGGAGAGGATATAGGAAAGGCAAGGCCCCACTCATCTCTTGAAACATAGGCAGAAACATAAAATGACCTTCTGGTCACCCTTCTTTTGATGCAGCCCATGATAAGGGTGGTTTTCTGGCTGGCAAATCACATTGCTGGGTCATGTCAAGCTTCATATCCACCAACGCCCCATACTTCTCCTCAGGGCCACTCTCAATCCCTTCTCTGCCCAGCCTGTACTTGTGCTTGGGATTGACCAGACCCAGGTGCAGGACCTTGCACTTGGCCTTGTTGAACTTCATGCATTTTGCGTAGTCACAACTCTAAATACTGTCAAGGTCTCCCCAGGTGACATCCAGTAGGGAAGTAATCAATTTTTAATAGTGATACCTGTGAAACTTTGATAGTGAAATATGTCTTCTGCCTCTATTCTTGAAGGGACAGCTCTCAAGCAGACTGTTAACTTTCATTCCCAGACTAGCTTATGGGGAGCTAGGAATATCAGTAGGATATCAAAATTACTGTAGGAGAGACACTTCTAATTGCTTATAGTGTTTTTGATTGACATGATGAAATTATAAGGACTGAGATAAATAACTGAAAAGGTAAGCATGATTTCTAGTGAAAAACATATTTTGTGTTCCTATATATAGGTCTAAGCAGTATAACAACATGACACACGACATTTCATGTGCAAAAGATTATTGTCTAAAATAGCCATACAGTACTTATTTGTGATTTTCTGTTTTGAAAGAAGATCAGAGGAAGTGAAATAGAAATGAGAGAGCTACAGAAAAAGTTTTTAAAACATTTCTTTCTTACACAGTAAGTTGAACAAGCAGCAAATGAGGTCACAAGGGCCATATAATTGAAAATCAGGCTACTGCTGTAAGATAAACAAGGTTAAAGTTGGAAAGCACGTAGGATACCATTATTATAATATCATTAAGTTTGAAATGCTGATGGAGTTCTGTATAGAGGTCAGCAAACACAAAGATATTGCACTGTAAGAAATGCTGACTTGAAGGAAATGTGAAACAAGTTGAATAAAAGTGGCCAAAATTCAATAATTCATGAAAAATCAAGAGTGGAAAAGGGAGAATCTATTCCTGGTAGGTCACATTAGGAAAAAAAAAAAAAAAAGGAAGAAAAAAGCCATGTAAGCATAAATAAATGCATAATGTTAAAAGAGCAGCAAAAACAATGTGGGCAACCCAAAAGTTTAAGTCCCTGTGTGACTGGGAACTGTATAAGAGAGAAAGAAATTCCAGAACCTTTAAATGAGTTTTAGAACCTTTAATGATACTGAAAAGAGTTATACAGAGCAAGAAGAATTTACAATATAAACTTCAGGACATACATAGGGGAAATCTCAATTATCCTTTATAACAGATAAGAAGAAATTGTAGCTTCTTTCAAATCACCATAAACATAGAATAATGTTGCTGAAGTCAATACGCTTGCTCCAGATTTACACCAAGTAGTAGAAGAATCAAGCTGGTCCTGTCTGTTATGTACAACTGATTACCATTTTAATTAGGGCCAGAGTGATATGAGAAATCACTTTCTGTGAAGTTATTGCTGATCAACTATCCTCTATAATTGTCATTGCTGATTTTCCTGCCTAATGGGAAGAGAAAAAAAAAAAAAACCAAAAGATTTTGTCATTAAATTATTCATTGATATTTATCTTTTTTCCTCTTTGCTTCCACTAGTAGTATCCAGTATTTTTCTCATAATCTATTAGATACAAGATGAACAGATTTTTTGCTATCCTTGTGTATTTCTAGCACCCATAGGCTGAAATTTAGGTCTTTTATGTTGGAAATCTTAGGATGTACTAAAATATATTACCTCAAGAAAAAAATAAACAATACTGTGTTTCAAGCATAAATATTAAAAAGCTTAAGTGACAAGTATATGGCTAACAGCCCCTCACCCTTCAATGTCACTAATGTACCATCACTAAGGACCTGATATGAGAATTGTGGGGATTATAAGGTAAGTCTGCAAAACACAGGAGAAAAAAAATCTTTGATTTTTCAAGGCTGTCACAGGATCTCATGCCAAGTGAAAGGGAATAAAAAAGGCTGTTGGTTTCTTAAATTCACTTTTCGTCCTACGCTTGTAATTTTGCTGCTCTCTTGCATCAGAGGGTTGATAGATGAATCTATCTATTCAGGCTGATTGACCCCAAGACTTTCACTGACAATCTATATCAATATCCACTAGAAAGCTCCTATATAAGCTAAATGTATGATGACTATTTCCTGTTTCACCATCCAAGGCATTAAAAAAGACAAAATGCAAAGGAAATACTACAGAAATCTTGTAGTTGATCCTAAAACATTTGAATATAATTTTTTCCTTCCACAACAAAAAAAACCCCAAACCAAACAACAAAACCAGTTGTTGCACCAACAGCTAAGAAAATCTGCTGCTGGTTATAGGGACTATGGGTTTGAGTTTTGCATTCATATTTCCAGTAGCAGAAGAAAAAAGGTTATGGATCATGTCCTTTATCAGTAGGGTTGATCCCTGCAGTGCTCTCAAGTATGTAGGTAACATTAATCTTTATTTAGATGAGCCCACTCTTATTTGTAGTTCCAGATGGTATCAGCTTGCCTGATGAATTTGGATGTAAGAAAAATGTTAGAGCCACTCAAGAGACTACAGATATGTCATGTCGCAGATGGAGTGACACTTTTAAGACAGGAGTAGCAATATTTCTATTGATATAAAACAATGATTTAACAAAGTTTGGAAAATAGAAAATGCATCAGTGATTTAACAAGATCTGATGGCAAGGTACACTTGATAATCTACTGCGTAGAGTCAGACAAAACTGTCAGGGAGAGCCTTCTGCCAAGTCATGAGGTTCAGAAAGGACACCCTTGTGTTCTAAACTCCTTCTCAGAGGGAGTTTAAGTGCAGCTGGATTTGGACTTAGCCCAGATTTTGTCAATGGCTTCTGTCTAAAGGTTTTTATGTGCAGAACCAACCCTTTACAGCACTTAGTTAAGATTTAAAAGTTTAGTATGCTATTAATCACTTACTGATAATCTGTGGCAGCAAGGAATCTCCCAGCCTTGAGGAGTAACCTTGAGAGATGTTGTTACTCAAGGCGAGATCTCAGTGTGCTGACTGCTGCCATGCAAGAGAGCTCAATGAGCTGGCTGTCCACTGTTTATAAAGGAAATTAACTGAATTATAGTGGTATTTCAATACTAACTACAGAAGTAATTTTCCTCCAAACTTAAGCTTTCCATGATTATTTGGGCACATTGCTCAAATTAGCCCTTGACTATTATATTTCCCCCAAATCCACTCTTGTCTGGTGCAGCCATCATGACCAGGTGCTTCCATTATGACTGCCACTGGCGGTCATAACTTGAGCAGGGTTACAGGAAATAATGGTCAGATTGGCGTGGGCGAGGCAGGGGAGAGGACAACAGACACAATCACAAGTCAGTGGGTCTTTATAAGGAATGCACTCTCAGAAAAGGGAGTATCAAGAGGGGAACGAATTCATGGTTATGGCATCTGTCTTTCCATGTAACAGCAATGTGTGCTGAGGCCCCGCATCTCAGGAAAGCTGCCTGCTGATATAACACACTGACCAAAATTCTCTTTTTGCTAAGCATGGCTACACATAAGGTGGGACACTCTTTTGGTCAGATCAGGTCAACTGTCCCAGCTATGCCCCCTCACAGCTTTTTGCATGCCCTAGGCCTACTCCCAGAGGATGTGGAAAAATGAGAAATAGAAAAGACTTTGATGCTGTTCAAGCAATGTTCAGCAATGAATAAAACATTCGTGTGCTGTCAATGCTATTTTGGTCATAAATCTAAAGCACAGCATCATATGGGCTGCTATGAAAAAGGGTAACCCCACTCCAGACAGACCCAGAACAAGTTTTTGTTCTTTTCTATGCTGATCAGAGACTCAGCAGATCTGTGTCAGTGTAATGCTTTCCCCTGTATCACAACAAGGCATGATGTGTCTCTTTCTGAGATTTAGTACATAAGGCAGATTACTTTCTTAACAAAGAACACTGTCAATTCAAGACTGAGGCTTTCATGTATTGATCTCTGAGGTTCCTCTTTATTCTCAGGGGGAAAAAACACAAGCCGAACAATCTGCATTAAATCTGTCATTTAGCATGGGAAGGTGTGAGAACTTATTTTCTGTATTTTTCTTCTCTTTATTCTGCTTCATTTCTTTATGAAGCTCCACATAAAATGGCTCCACTTCACATTTCAATTTTAATAGTCAACATTTGTTCAAAATACTTAAAGAAATAAGGTTAATGTGAAAAATAAGAGATTATTATAGTATATCAAGGCTGAATTTTTGGTGACAGCAATATTAATTTCGCATGACAAACTCATTTATTAATAAAACATTTATGACACAAAAATGAAAATTTCTGATTCTCTAAGATCTAAACAATTTTCAGACTTCTTTTTTCTTCAAATTTTTATTAATCAACTGGACATTAGAAATATTGTCATTCTGAAACAAAAAAGCTACCAACTCTAACTTTTTTCTACATCAAAAACTGAAAAACTGAGCTTATATGGAGAGCCATGCTAAGCTGCTGAGGTCAGAATATGTTTCTCTCTGTCTGAGTTGCATTGTTCCATGTTTGAGTTGAATGTTTTAAGTATTGTGGCTTTTCTATTCTATTTTGTCTGTAAAACAAAGACAGTGGCAAATAATGGAATGGCCAGGTTACAAAGAAACATAAAGCTTTGGACTGTCATTTCATTATACTCTGGAGGATTCCTGATCACAATCTGTATCTGTTTGATGACAGGTGACAAAAATTGGGAAACAACACTTGTTCACGGATTTCCTGATATATATCAAAATTCCGTAATACAGTTCAAAAACTCCAGTCCTCAGAGTTTACTTTACTCAGAGATCACACTTACATGTATTAACAGCTGAAGGTGCTTTGTATACTGATTTTGTGTCAGTCAAGGAAATATAATGAATATTACATCGGGGACCTGTTTTATCAATCCACAGTGCTTCAAGTATAGTGCCATATTACAGAACAGTGATATCTGACACAAGCACTTTAACCTTTCAAAGGCTAAATTGCCAACGAGTACACTTGTAGAAAAAAACATGCATTACATAGTCTCTCATTTCTTTGAATATGACATTCATAAATATCTAAGATGTACTTAGAGACCAGAAGCAGCAGAACTAATGACAGAAGATTGGTTAAGTAACAAACTCAAGTAAAGTAATATTCTCAGTGCTGTATTTACTCTCAGTAAAATTTAAGAACTCCAGATTGGTTAAAAGTAGAAGCAGTTTGGGGTCATTATCTCTCTCTTATGTGATTGTCTTCTTTAAATTTTGCTTATTTCATGAACTTGTTCCTTTAGCTCAGAATTACTTTCATGTGGGTTCTAGCTACTTTGTTCTCAGTTATCAATTCTAATAAAACACAAAGCTAGTGAAATCCTAAGATACAACATCTGGAAATCACATGAAGAATTGCTACTTCAGATTTTTAAAGGGAATATCAGTAAAAGAATATCAGATTGAATTGTTCTTAAAGAATTATTAATAAAATATTACTTCTTTAATATATCTATTTTCTTTATTTTTTTGTCTTTACTTATTTGTTGATTTCCCTTCTCTACATTATTTTTTATCCTTGGTTTATTTTCTTCCTTTGCCATCTGTTTGATGTTGTTTTTTTTCTCTAAAAAGTGCTTTATCACCCAGGAAACTCAAGCATTATAATGTCTTGGCCAGCTATAATAAAATTTTCAACATATTTTGTGCAAATTGCTCTCAACTTACATAAAGAACACCAATTAACAGAGAAGTCTATGCTACTTGTCTCATTCTTTTAAGGGTAGACATACAATGACCCTTAGCAAGAAAATTATGATTATGAGCATATGGTGAAACAATTTAATGTCTTACTTATTTCAAAGTCTTTCTTATTATAGCTATTAGTAGATCCAGCTGGATGATCAAGCAATAAATCATTTGACCATGTAGAATTCATAGTCTTGTAATTGATCTTCTTCATATGTTTTCAGATAAAACTGTGTAATACTTTCTAACTAAAGGTAAAAGAGTAGATAAATTACTAATGTCCTTGAGGGAGCACAGCTGGAGAAAATTGCATTCAGATAATAGAACTTACAATCCTTTCCCAACTTTCCACTTTTTCTTTGTATTGACTATTGGTAAAGGAAAAAGAAACACACTTCGGGAAATGAAAATTTTAAGGAATTGTTATGGGTTAAACTATTTTCTATTTCCATCCACTTGACATCAGGGAAAAAAACGCCTATTATTTTTTATTAATATTTTCATATTTTGTAAAGATTACAGTTAACAGTGCATGAAACAGTTACATTTCAGAGGACAATAAGATCCAAATTTGTATTTTGTTTATTTCATTGATTTGGCTAGATGAATATTTCTAACAAAAAATTGCCCCCTGGACTTCAGTGTCCAGCACAATAAATCAATAGCACTTTCTGACTTCTCTGCATATTTAGATCTTATATATGCAGAACATTATATGAATACAAAATACTGCAAAAAAAAAACCTTTCACTTTGGCACAATATCACGGAGGAAGATTATTTTATTCTATCTGAAACAGTTATTTGTAGCCTGAGACCTGGAAGAATAATTCTTCAAAATGTTATCAGTGGAGATGGAGGTGTACTTTGTGAAGTCTTTACCTACCCAAGTTGTGAATGAATTGTGGAAACAATAAAAATATGCAACAGGTTGAAGGGAGTTCCTACTCAAGTATATGTACATAAATGCGCATAGCCTCAGAAACACAATAAACAATCAAAACCTCACTACTTGAGGGCTTTTTAGGCAATACGGGTAGGAAAGACAAGTAAGGAAGTTCCCTTTACGCGAAAGAGCAGTTCAGACAAAGTAGCTGCTGTGTAGGGTGTACGAGAGTCTGGGTGAGAACTTGTGAGCTAGTATCAGACAAGATGCCAGGGAAGGAACTCAGGAAAGTAGCCATAAAAGCCATGACTGTGAGGCGCAGCTCTTGGATACTGTTAAACATTAAACTTGATATATATGAATCTGAGTAAAATGACAGGTAGATATATTCTTTGCCCTCTATCTACAAAACAAATAAAGCATCCTGTGGAGCCAAGCCAGCACTGAAATAGATGGCTTTCTGGTTTATTATTACCCACTTAGTAGTTCCCAGATCAGCCCCAGTTTCATGAGGACTGGCTTCAGCTTAGAGACAATCCTGCCCTCAACAGCAGCAGCTGCCTTGTACTGCAGGACAAGTGGGAACCTACCTGAACCTACCCACATTCTTGCTCCTTTTTTCTGCTTTATTTCCAGTGTAAGAAAATTGTTCTCAGCTGAACTCCTGACTGAAGTTAAGCAGAACATCCTTCTGTGGTATTCTGTATACATGTATTTTCCATTTCCTTCTTCTGAGGCCACAGATTTTATTTGTTACATGTCTTCCCTTCTGCAAACAGTTCAGGTTTAATGTTGTCCAACTCTGATTCTGAAAAGAATGCTTTATCTGAGAGAAAAGCAGCAATAGGCTCAGAATTCATTCTTGTTTGTCCCAGTGGTTTCCAGTTCTCCAACAATAAAATCTTTTTTTTTCTTCCCAGAAGATGAAAAATTTCTGAGAAGTTACAGTAAAACTAATATAATATGAGGAATATGGGATCATAGAGATGTGATGTAGTGTAGTATACACACGGCCTTTCACTAAGCTTTTGTTGCTGTATCCATCAGTTCCTATTAAAATTCCATGACAGAAGTGTCATCTATTTAAAACGTAACTTTTCAAAGCATTTTTTGAAGCAGACCTTACAGCTGATGTAAATCAAGATACCTCTTCTCATTTGAACTGAGGCTCCAGACATACATTTATAAAGTTGACTCCGCTATAAATCACTATACTTGAAAATACAGAGTAGGCTGGGATTCTACTTAAGCAAAAAATATACTCAAGAAATATATTTCAGTAACAGGCTTGAGCTCTCCAGAATACAGCAAAACAGAAAGGAAAATGGGAAGACTATTTAAATTCTTGCAGATTCTTAACTGAGGCTATTAGCTATCAGATGGTTTCATGGTGTATCTGCTCTTATTTCTAATTGCCACAAGGTTACCCTTCCCAATATTGTACACCAGTGAATGTGACACGATTTTGTTTTCAAAACAGTTAAAGTGGACTCAATGATCTTAAAAGTCTTTTCCAAGCAAAAGAATTCCGTGATCGAGAACCCTAAATTTATAGATATGTATCAAAATCATAGTGGTATGCTAAATTAAAAATGTTAAAACTTGTGTCCTACAGAACATATATTTTAAAATATAGTTTGCACACAGCATTTTATTAAATTTGAAATTAAATTTTTTAAACACTGTTACTTTGCTCAAGAAAGCAAAGGGTTTTATCTTTTTATATCTTTATTTTTAATCCTCAGATACAGTTATCTTTCGCCTCTCCAAGGTCATAAATTCACTTAATGTATTGCTCATTCATTACATACCTGTCATTACTTCAATCTGGAATCAAATAACCATTAGAGATTTTTTCTTTTTCTCAAAATATGTAGAATTATTAAATTTATTGTTAAGTAGCTCAAAGTTATGCTAAAATATTTACAGTTTTATTGAAATAAATTTTAGTGCATGGTTCTATCGTTTAGTTTGTTTTGGGTTTTTTTCACAAAACCTGTTAATATACATTTGTGTGTAAACATACATTTAAACTTAGGCAGATATTTGTGTACAAATTGGCCTCGGAATCAAATCCTATGTGCTGAATATCTGGGCTTAGTACACTACATGTTTTTTTTTTTTTTGTTCATAGATAGATGACACTTACCGGTTCATTTATGCAAATAAAGTCTGAAAAAATGCTACAGAACAACAAAAAACAATCCACCAAACTTGCTATCATTATGTATTCCTATATAATTTCATGATTCAGAGTGCTTACCATGATCTTGGTTTGAGTATACATGTGTATAAAATATGTCTAGCATACAACTAAAGTTTGGAATGGCAGTTGCACAGTATTCTGTCAATTTTAAAAGTCTTTCATAAATTTTATAAATTTGAGGACCACATCTATGCATTTCTCTCCAAAAAAACCAAAATCGAAACCAAAAAAACAAGTCAAAACCAAACTAAAAAAACCCAAGAAACCACAATTACATGCTTTTTCTCATTTATTTAACAGAATGATTTGAAGTATGTGAAAGATCTGAGGATAAGATGGTGAGAGTGGTTTCCAGAAAGAAGGCTGGAGAAGTAGGTGTAATTTATGCTATGTCTAAATAGCAGTCATCCAGGCAAACACTGATTTTTCACTTCAGATGTGAGAAATGCTATGTCCACTGACCCAAATCCACATATAAACTTACTGTCTGCTCAAATAATAGTTTATAGATTCAGCTCTTGTTTTGCTATTGTCCATGTGTCTGAATTACTCCAGTGTATGTGGCATCTGAAGACCTCTTGAAAAATTCATGGAGTGATCATATGCTACTTGTTTGTTGGAGAGAACAATGACTTATGATGCAGTCAGCCTTATTTGCAGTCATTTTTCTCTTCATCCCAATGTGAAGTCAGTGCTTCTCCTAATACACAGACTCATCAAAAGTTCTGGATGTCTCCTGTAATTTCAAAACAGCTGTAATCAGCTAACAGCCACAAAAAATCATTAACATCCTTCAACGATTTTGCTGTATTTCTGTTTCTTGTTCCAAGTCATGATTTGGCTGCGGTTAAATCACTTGTCCATGTTTGGAATTTTGACAAAGAAATATCACTTAAATGCTTTCAGGCTTTACTGTGCTCTGTCAAAAAAACAAAACAAAAACAAAAACAAACAAAACAAAAAAAAACCCAAAACAAAAAAAAAATTGGAGTTCAGATATTAGATCATTTAGTCACCTCACATTAACAGCATATATTTCAAAAAAACTAAGAAAGAAATATCTACTAAGAAAGAAATATCTACTATATATAGCCATAAAAACCAACCAACCAAAAGTACGGAAATCACTATATGCAGGGTCCAAAAGGGAGAGAAAAGTATGGAAATAGAAGAAGCAAACCTACAGGCTATTTTTTTCCCTTTAATTTTCCAGCTTTCAGAAGTCTAGAATATAGATAACAAGTTTTGATTTTTTGGGGGTAAATATCTATGATTTATCTATCGGGTATGTGTATGTTTAATTATTTTAATTATATTTTTCATAATCAAATATTATTAATATTCTTCACTATCTCATTAAATGCTAGATTTTATTATCTTTCAGACTTCAGATTTTCAGAAGCAAGACTTTAATTCAGCTTTGTATTTTACTTCGCAAAATCACAAATAGCAAGACAATCAGGATATTAATTTGGTGCATACTCCTTTCAGAGCTGCCAATACATATGCAAAGTTCACTGCAATGAAAAGGAAAAAGAAGTCGATTATGTGCTACCCTTGTGACGTGGCATTATATTCAGTAAAATAAAAACTATTCAGTCTTTAGAGGCTCATTCTGCAAAGTGGCCAGGGAAAAGCTTTCTGTTGGTGCTAGCTGGTCAACTCTTTTGTATCTACATGAGGGATGCTCCCGTTGCACTTTTCCCTTGCTGGAAATCCATTATGCATTGTAAGTTGTTATTGCAAGGACCAAGACTTTTGTTTTAGCCATCCCTTCATTTTTTTCTGGTTGTTACTTTCATCTCTTGGAGTAAAGTGGAATCTGTCATAGAGTGTCTTATACATCTCTACGTATTCTTGATCTCACTTTGTCTTCCTGATTCGTCCAAGACATGACACCAAGAAAATAAACTATTAGGTTAAAAGTGGTCAATAAATTCCTGAGGAAGGGGTTCAGTTTCAGATTTGCCACAAGAGTGTGAAATCAAAAGTATGTAATGTTACATTCATCAAATAGGCATAATACTACAATTACATGATAATGCTAAAAAATGCAAACCATAACAAACTTTATTTTTACTGAAAAGTCTTATGAAGAACTGAACAAGCTAATGTGTTTCCACATCTATATGAAAACATTAGTATTAGATACAAAAGTAAGACGTTTAGTAAGAGATATTTCATTAAACACAATGGAATAGAGAACTTTAGAAACACATTGCACAAATTTAAGGATGCATCCACTGGGCAATTTTTTTGTAGGACACCTATTAAATTGCCCACTCATCATGAGAACGTGAATGTATAGGCATGAACAAGAAAAAACATCTTATTCTGATATTACTGTGACGTTCTAGGTGTGTACCTCTGAGTCTTCAAGTTCCTGTGGTTTATCAATACAGCAGATCTCAAAAGAATCCTTTGCAGACTGAGACTCCGAGCTACTGTTCAGTAAAAGAGGAGAATAACTTCACAGGAACACTTCACAGTTTAATATTCGGTCATATATGTGAAGACAAATGCATTTTATTAAGGAAATGCAAAAACAGCTTCTCTATAGGGGTTTCTGGAAGTAACTACTTTTAAAATCCTTTTTATTGCAATAACAAATAGGGCAAAATTGGTTAGTCAGAATGGCTAAGAGTCCAATGAACTATACCTAGTGAAATCTGTCTGAAATAGTGTCATGTAACACAGCACTTATAAAAAAACCAGTAAAACATTTTTAAATATTATAGACGTCCATAGAAGAATACATAGCAAACACATGAAAGTTACAGTGTTAACTCAGAGCAAAAGTACATTGAAAAAAGCAGTAAGTCAGTAAAAAAATCATATGGCCTACCTACATTTATCACAAAGCATCATGCTAATTGATTTCAGGCATGAAGTTCTTCCAGCATAAAAACTACAGAAATGAAAAATCCTTGGAAACCCTTCAGAGAATCTGAGAATTGCTGAGAATAAGAATGGAAGTGATTTCTGGAGATTGTGTAGTCCATTTTCCCTCTTGGAGCAGAGATGGCTAAAGAAGGTTGTTCAGGGCTCTTGCCAGTTTTGTTTTGAATTCTCAAACAACAGAAACCTCACAGACTCTTGGCATTCTGTTTCAGAGTTTGAGCACTCTGACAGTAAAAAAGATTTTCTTATGCTCAGCTGGAATTTTCTGTATTTTCGTTTGAGCTCATTGGACAATATCAAACATTAAGCTATTAGAGAGTGTGAAAAGGAGTACAATGAAGATGATGAGGGGCCTTGAGGGGAAGCCATATGAGAAGCGAATGAGATCGCTTGGTCTGTTCAGCCTGGAGAGGAGGAGACTGAGGGGAGACCTCACTGCAGTCTACAACTTCCTCAGGAGGGGAAGAGGAAGGGCAGACACTGATCTTTTTGGTGACCAGAGACAGGAGCCGAGGGAATGGCCTAAAATTATGTCAGGGGAGGATTAGGTTGGATATTAGAAAAATGTTCTTCACCCAGAGGGTGGTTGAGTACTGGCACAGGCTCCCCGGGGAAGTGATCACAGCACCAAGCCTGGCAGAGTTCAAGTAGACTTTGGAAAATGCCCTCAGGCAAAAGGTGTGACTCTTAGGGATGGTGCTATGCAGGGCCAGGAGCTGGACTCACTGATCCTTGTGGGCGCCTTCCAACTCAGCACATTCTGTGACTCTGAGATTCTGAATAGTTTATGAAAGTCAACCACTTTGATACTAAAAGAATACTAACTTCATTTCTTGATTGCTCCTGAAGTAATTGTAACATTGTCTTAGTTTTTATGTGATTATTCTGAATGAGCTCCAATAAAAGACATGTCAGTTGGCTCAGTCTAACTTCCAGATTAATCTAATAATCAACATTTATCATTATAAGAAAGATTTCTACTGATAATAATTTTGGAAATATTTTGCATTAGAGAAAAATTAATCTATCAGCAATATATATTTTAATAATTTCTTACAAATAGCAATAAAAATAGTTTGCTATTTTCTAGAATGGAGGGAAAAAACTACAGGATTTTCTGTATATAGAGAAAACTTTTTGGACATTGTTTCTATGTAAAACTCTAGTTTTGGGCTGTTTTTAATTTAACTTCTGTGCAGTGTCCTTTCAATAGAATCACCTTTGCTGTTCTTCTGAATATATACACAAATTAGTAAAAGAAGCGATCCTTTGGAAAGTTGTAATGAATATATCACCTCAGGAGAGATTTCCTAGATGTCAGAAATTATTATCTCTAAGTCTTATCCCAGTGAATTTTTCAAGGCTTTTATTTCAGACCAAAGTGTGCAAATATCTTACTCAAAGAACCACTGAACTGGCTTCTTCTGGGAAGCAATAAAAGTTAATTGCATAAATATGCATTTAGTGAATATATGCCTACTGGAAATTAATTTCCTGATTTTTAAGACATGAATAACCTTAAAAGATCCTCTGCGGTATAAATTTTCAATGTCTATGTCTAGAACAACTCGATAGAAAACCTGTCCCTGGATGATAGTTAGCCTCCTCACTCACTTTATCTGGTCTCAAAATACAGTCCGGCTATTTTTTTCAACTTACCTAACAGACTTTAAGACTTTTATGTTTTGATCCCTTCACAGATGACTCAAACTGCTGATGATTACAATTCATGTTCTGTTCTGCTGTGAAGGAGTAGTATACTGAACTTTGCTAAATTCACTAAAACTTTCACCTCTGGTTGAAGGCATTTTATTTAATCAGCTGAATACTTACTTTAAAATTTCTTTTAATATGAAAAGAGCAAAAATATTGACATTTGTACCTCCCGTATCTCATCCATTTAAATTCTCCAAGAAAATGATTCTACAACAGATTAAAATTTATTTTGAAAAATAAGTTTATATAATAGCAAAACACTACAACATCTGGTGAATTTCATAACATTACTAAACACCTACCAAACTCTTGTTAAAGTTGCAGCTGAACACTCTTCCTTAAATATCACAAAATGAGAGGTATTTGGGCTGTTTTATTGGTTTTTGGGTTTGTTTGTTTGTTTGTTTGTTTGGGGGGGGAGTGTGTAAAATAATTAAAATTAAAAGTTAAAATATTTTAGTTAGTCTTACTTCCAATTTGTAGTGGAGATTTTCTCAGTAGGCCAGTCTTACAGGCAGACAGATTTGCAAGGTGTAAGGGATCGAGATTTATTTAACGTTTTTGCTTAGTTTAAGCTCGTGTTTACACAAGTTTATGAATCAATGGTAAAACATTTATTTTTAGCACTGAGGCTTTGGGTTTGAAGTGTCCTAGGATAAGGATTCTTTTTGTTTGTTTATTTTATTCTAAACCAGAGCAAACTGTAGGTGACAAATAACCACTAATAGACACTGAAAAACATTTTTTAATGAGAATTTGAAATAATTTTATGTCAGAAATCAAAAACAATCAGTGTTTTTCATTAATCCACTTTTCTAATGTGTGTCTAGAGCACTCAGCATGGAAGGTAGAGATAAATTACTTAAGGGCTTTTGATTAAGGAGTTTTGATAAGGACATTAGAAAGCTGTAATCCCCTAAGCTCATCTTATTTGCTTGCATAGCTGAGGTGAATGTGGTTTTGTAAATATGTGTCTCTGAATTACACCAGGGATCCCTTACTTAAGTTCCAGATATTTAATCTCTCTGAATTTTCATTTCAGCCCTGGAGGTCTTCCAAATCTAACAATAAAATCTTTATTGTCTTATTGTTTTCATCTTCCACCTTTTTTTTTTCTTTCCCTCTAATATAAAATAACATATTATTTGGTTAGTTTTTGTGAGTGAGAAGAAGATACACATATCTATTTGTTCCCACCTTTTGAATGGAACATTCTAGGAGGCAAAATAGTTCTCTGTATATCCTTTTGAAATCAACAATCTTTTTTCTTGTAAGAATAACTTTGTTTGATTAGATCATTTGACTTCCAAAGGTGCTCTAGCTGTAATGTGAATATGAATTGTCACTGAATTCTGTATTGCAAAATTACATTGCACAATGCTGTGTGTGAAAGAGAGAGTGAGTACCTTCTTTAACATAGCCTAAAGGTTTTGTATTTTAGGAGGCAGAAAAACAAACATTAGAAAAAACTCCACTGAGCTGCGGGGCCAACTAACATTTTTATCTTTTGTTTTCATTGTTCACTGTAGCCTATTGATTGGGTTTACTCAAAGGTTAAAATAGTTTGTGACTTCAGGCTGTCTATTACTTCATGCAGGCAACATTAATCAGATACACAAGCTTGACAAAACCCTGAGATTTTTATAGTAATAAGACTATCCCAAAAGTTCATTCTACAATCTCTCAGTATGTTGCATGGCATATATGCATACTTGAAGTGGTAAAGATTTTGTTAGCAGGAGAAAAACTTATTTGTTCTTTAAAAATTGGTGGGTTTCAAAGGTACTATGCTTTGCCCTTAATGTTAAACATATATCTTAACATTTTTTTCTTCTCTCTTGGTAGTCTAATTACTGCTAAGGGTAACCCCTGTGACAAAAAATGTTTTATTAAATCAAAGAAAAGGGATTTCCATTTGCAAAAACGTTGATTAAAAGCTAGTGAGTAAAAATCAAATATACTGTCTCGCTTGACTAATTTAAAAATCTGTAAATACTAAAACTGTCAGTTAAATGAATGGAAAGAATAGAAAATGTCTCTGTTGTGCTTACATTCAGAGGTTTGGTCAATGAATCTGCTTTCTTAAAATTCTTAAATTTTCACTATATTTGGAGCTCAGATAAATATGCTCTAATGTTTGAAGAAGTCTTTTTGGGTGAATAAAGTTCTGATGTCATCCCTGAAGCCTACCCTTCATGGAGAAGCTGATGGTAAACTTTTTCAATATTATTTTCTGTAGTTTTGTTTTACCTATTTCACAGATCCTCATGAGTTCAACAACAGGTTCATAAACTAACAGACTTTAAGCCACAAGGAATTCTCAGTCTTCTAGTCTGACCTCTATATAAAAGGCTTTGGCATTTCAAGTTGCATGGCCTTGCTGTCAAAGTTATTGACTGAGAAATTAAACAGCCTGTGTTATACAGATCATCATAAATTTTTTTTTTGTTTTAAAAGACATTTAAAAGTCAAGGAATATTGCTGTTTTTAGAAATCAGTGTAATTGTTATCATTACCATTATGTCTATTGCCTATATTGTGGGGCAAAAGGGTCAGTTACGGTCTATAGTGGTAGGATTACTAGAAGAATATGACAAAAAGACTACATCTGGCCTAAGAAGAAAATGTCAGAAACATTTTCTTTTTTCTCTCCTCTCCTCTCCTCTCCTCTCCTCTCCTCTCCTCTCCTCTCCTCTCCTCTCCTCTCCTCTCCTCTCCTCTCCTCTCCTCTCCTCTCCTCTCCTCTCCTCTCCTCTCCTCTCCTCTCCTCTCCTCTCCTCTCCTCTCCTCTCCTCTCCTCTCCTCTCCTCTCCTCTCCTCTCCTCTCCTCTCCTCTCCTCTCCTCTCCTCTCCTCTCCTCTCCTCTCCTCTCCTCTCCTCTCCTCTCCTCTCCTCTCCTCTCCTCTCCTCTCCTCTCCTCTCTTCACATTTTTCATAATTTTATGGTGATTCAAAATAACAATGTGCATGACAATAATGTTTCTACAGCCCAGGTAGGGATCATTTTCAGGATATCCCCATGAAGATATCCCACTTTTCTTTGTTATCATCGACCATACGCTGGGACCAGAACACTAGCAGCTCTTCCATGGTGCTGCTCTGGGACGAAGGCAAGGTTAATCAGCTCTTTGCTATTTTAATATTAATGAAGGCCATGTTGTAAGTTGCATCAGCTCCAGACAAAGTTGCACTTAGTGGTTTCTTATATCTGGACCTTAATTTTATTAGTGCCATGATTTTTTTTTTGTCTATACCAATTTTCTCTCTTTAGTTTGTTTCACACTTTTCTTATATGGATGAATTATGTATTAAAAAAGCTTCTTAAAACTAGATTCAAGGAATATAAGCTAGGGGAGGTCAAGCACACATGAATTTCATTTCAAAACTGTCATATATATGACAATATATATTGTTTAGAGAAAAAAATGTTTTTCTCGGTGTCGTCTTTAATCTTCAGGAAAAAAACAGTTTATTGTTCTTTTTCCTTCTCTTCAGAAAGAGTATTGTATCCAGCCCAGGAGTAAAAAACACCTTTTGTTTATTGGCGTACTAGTAGAAGGCAAGCAAGGTATACAACATGCACAGCTCTGTGTTGAAGCATATAATACACTTCTCAGGGTGTTGGGTACACTGCTCAGCTATTTAGGATACCAGAATATCATTATATTAGAAATATATACAGGTATTTATCATTGAGAAATGGTTCATAACATTGTGGAGTTTGAATTCTATACATATTAAGGTCCAGCTGTGGCAAATATACCTCTCTCTCTCTATATATATATATATATATATACACGCACACACATATATGCATTGTTGAAAATGTCATCTGTGTCTACTTAGGAGCATTTATCAGGGCTACAATGCCATCAAAAGACAACTGCTCCCTTATTGACACTTTAGCCTTGCCATTGATCAGGACTACAACTAAGGAAATATCTAAATTTAAAGCGAAAATAAGGCTTTAGAATTATTCTTAAGTATATTTGAAGTTCTTCTTTTCCTTTCCTGAGTGCCCTCTGCACAGCATATACAAAGCTATCGCTGCATTGCACTGATTAAAGTATTCTTTGACCTTATTCTTCTGTACAACAATAGTGGAAAAGTACTCCTGCACTATGTTCTGACTACCTTGTCCATTAAATAGTTTTCTATTCTACAACAGGTAAGCATTTTCTTACAAAATATTTGTGGCTTAACACCTATTCCTCTCAGAATCTGTTTGATAAATCTTTTTTGTCTTTAGAATATTATCACATTTTATTATGTCTCTTCAATTGTTTGGTCAAAGATACAGAAAACAAACAGATGTTAAAATATTCAGGAACAAGCACAAGAACAAGAACATCCTGTGTCTAACAAACAAAATGTTACTTAACACAACGTGCTTCTATGGGAAAATATTAGCTAACAAAAGTATTTTTTTACATACTTCAACCATTTTATTGTGCTCCATTCTGTTCTGAGGTAATGTTTGCATGTTTCCTTGTTTGCATATATGTTTTCAAAATCCATGGTTATTTCGGTGAAACTAAATATTTCATTGCAAACATTTTGAGCATCAACTTTGAAATATGATTTTTGCTTAAAATCCACCTGTCCTTTTTGAAATACAAATCCTATAAATTAGAGAACAAAGTAAAGAACCAGAGAAGATTCTGAAACATTCAAACATTTAAAAACCATAAGTATAGAAAATATACAGTTATAACTGAAAATATGGTTAAACAAATGAATTTGATATCTAAAATCAAAATGAAATACTTAAATGTAGTTAGCAAGAAATACGTTTTCCCAAAAGCATTTTTAACAAATATGGAAACAGCCAATCTTAGGAAGAAGGGATTAGACTGATTGTTTAACTTTGGGTTTGATTTCTGAATTTATAAAATTTGATCTTTAGAACAAAATAAGTTTTCCCTTATCATTCTGTTTGCATTGTATTTCTGAGAAGATTCAGAAAAGAAACAGACATTTAAATAAGATTCAGACATTCACACAATCTCTTATTTTATCTACCAAAAAAGGGCATCAAAAAAGTCATCCGCCACACAAGAGCTGCAGTTTGATGGTTGCATTAGTAAGAGAGTATCAAGCCATGTTTTATAGTTTTTCAATGGAAAATCGTTCATTCTCTCTAGGTGGGGAGGAAAAGGTAGCGAATATTAGGAATAATTTAGATGGTGATTTCAAGAGATACAAATAGCCATTTTCTTATTTGGTTTAACCGCATAGAAAAACCCAACCCTCTTTTTGCACCTTTTAGCTATATTAGCAATATTAAGATTACATTTATTTATAGAACTAAAGTACCAGAAATATCTGTACGACAATTTTTTTTGTTAAAATCAAAATAGTGTCTTCATTAAACAGAGTTGGTCATGCATGAAAGGATGGTTTGGAACATAAGAAGTATTATAAACCAAATTGCTTTTCACATTGATGTTATTATTAAAGGTCCCTGTAGAAGTGTAATTTAATTATACACTCTTTTCAATTGCATGCATTTAAATATTTTTAACAAAATTAGACTTCTTCTAATATAAAGTAAATGAAAAAACCCCCACAAATCTGTTTTGATCTTCATTGCCTCAAATAGAAGGCTTTTTGGACACAAATAATGACTCAAGTAATGCTAACAATTCAGGCAGGTCTATTTGACATCAAATAGATGTCCCTAATACCTATAGTTAAATAATTCTAATTAATTATTATTAGTGAAGGAACACTTGGGATGGTATTACAAAATTTTGTTTTAGTTTCCCAGTGTTACTGCCTGGAAGAATTTAAAATCTGTGCCAGCATGTGTAATATGCTTACTTTTATTCATTAATTCTCCATTTACAAGTATACCGATTTTGGTCCTTTTATAAAGTTATCTTTTATAAAGGAGACTGTAATTAAGAGAAGAGATTCATTCCTGTTTGTTGATGTTCAGTCTATGTAGTTCATATTGTGTATTTTCCTATATATTCTTCCTGCTACCGATATGACTTTTTGGTTGTATTACAGCTGGACTGCAGTTTTGTTTATTCTACCACAGTTACTTTTTTGAAGTCAGCACATCATATTTTACATGCATGGATAACAGTATCTATGATCTATACTTACCATTTAAAAAAAAAAAAAAAAATCCCAAATGTCTTATCAAAGATATCCTGTTAAGAAGCAAGTTATGCTACAATGGCATGATATAAGAGTTTTGATTTAATTACTCTTCTTCTGGAAAGATTTAATTTAATTCAATGATACTGAATAGTTTAGGGGATTAATATTAGCTATACATTCTACATTTCTGAATTTAAATGTGTCTCATATCACAGACAGATGAAAGCTAATGTTTCAATGTAATTTGATGACCTATCTGAAATAAAAATTGTAATCTTTAGTAAAGATAGTGATACAGATCCCTGTGGCAAATAAATGTTTCAGAATTTTAAATTTTTTCCTTACCATACACATTACCTAAGAACTCATACACATTACTGGTGAAGAATTGAGATATACAATATCTAAAAGAAGCATTTGAAACCTAGACATGGAACTTGCACACAGAGCACAAGAGGTAAATTTGTTTAGACTGATAACAGCATGAGACTTAAGAGGAATCCATTTACAGTGTGCTATCTCAGTTTTTCCACCATTATTAGTTCTGTAAAAATGCTGTCTTGAATGATCCATCAACAGCAACTCTGATTTTATCCACTGCTGATACAAAAGCAAATTAGGAAGGAAATAATATTTTTTTTTAAATCTTGTTTGTATTACCTAGTCTTAGTCTCTTGAATAATTAGTCCAACAGGACTCCACAGGAGGTCTGCAGGAGAAAATTATTTAAATTTGGGAGTTTTAATTTTTAGGCATAATAACCTCAAAACATAGGATACCATGTTCCATGGTTCAGAAATACTGTGATGTCAACATTTACTGAAGCAGAACTAATTAATAAGAGAACTTTCAGAGACTGGTAGGACTGTGACCAAAATATTATCCATAAAATCTTGCATGTTATGCACTAATATTCTTACATAACCCATAAATGTCTATGCCTTTTGAGACACTTAAGATGTGAAACTTATAATGGTAGCCTCAGCTGCATAGTACTTCTAAAATATCAACTTAATTATATGTCTAATTATCAACTTTGACAGAGTTTTCAAATTAAAAAAAAAAAGAGAAAAAACCAAACACAACAAAACCTGGACCTGATTTATAAATTTTAACAATATATAATCTTAAAAAGAAATAAGACTTCCTACTGGAAAGACTTATATCTAGTTCAGAAGCTTTTTGAAGATGTACAACCAGACCTTTCTCCATTTAAAGACTATTAATGTGTCAGTTGTGAAATCTATTCACTATTGAAAATGTCAGTGCATCATTTTGCTACTCAGAAGTAAAAGCTCTTTGTAAGGCTTTCCTATTATACTGAGTATTATTCATTCCAAATAACAGGGGAAGTGGGCATTAAATTGTATTATCCAGTTCAGAGTAATTGTTACAGAGGAAATAAAAAGCCATAGGAACATAGGAATTGCAATAATAGATCAGACCAGTAGTTTATCTAGCCAAATATCTTAACTTTGACAGAGACTAAGATAGAAAAAAGCTCTTTAGCAGACGATTATTGAACAATGCTGCCCACAGGAGAAATTTAATGCCTTTTTCCTTCAAGTCTGGCATATACTAAAAGTTATTTATTGCAATAAAATAAAAGAAATACCAAACCTCTTTCTCTGTCTTTATCAAAAGAAATGTAAAGGGATTTTTAATAGCATTTTTATATATAACCCTCATTACTATTTCATATGCATATTATTCTAGTATGCAGAGATTACTGCCTGGATTATGAACATATTTTGTGATACATTTCTCCATATTTTAAGGTCTAATTTTTAATTTCCATCTCCTTTTACAGTACTTTACAATCTATCACTGCTAAGCAGATTTTGGGCCTATTGTCAGGTGCTTCATGGTGTTACTTAAAGTGGAAAATATTATTCTTCCCTGGTATTTTCTAAGGTTTCAACACCAAACAGGAATGTGATTTGAGTCAGTGCTTCCTGGGAAAATACTAAATACTCCTTCTCACTGAATACAGGATGTAATAGCATAAATGTTGTCTGTGGTACATCATATAGAGATGAGAAATATCCAAGCAAAGTTATGGACTCAGGAGCTGGGAAAAGGTTCTTAACAGAGGAAATGAAATGGCTTATGTGTAGATATCTGACAAGACTGTTACATGGAAAAACTAGCATATTGGAAGCGCAGCTGGGTTCCTAGAAACTGGAGGCATCTTGAGATAATATCAATAAGTGTGAAAGCATGGTGGTTTAATGGTAACTTGTCACCTAAAAAGGTGAAAAGTAGTCTGGGAAAAGTTGAAAATATCCTCAGAAAGCAAGAATTGCTATCTGCCACTAGCTAGTCTAACTGAAAGAACAGGAAAGTAATCTGGAAAAATAAAAATTGGTGTGAAAGAACAGAAAAAACCTAACATAATTTATAGTTAAAAAATAGAAGTTAATAGTATCAACTGGCTGCTCCATGTGATGCTGTCCTATAAACTCTTATGTCTCTATAATATAAAAATTATATATCTTTTTTTTATCCAGAATGGAGCCTTTGCCTGAGAACTTCCCATTCTCCCTATACTTCCTAATTCCAGTTGTGCTCTTGGCACAGTGATAAAATCCAGTCCAGCACAGAGCAGCATAAGGAGGACTAACGTTGTTTAAAACATCTATAACAATGTGTACAATGTACAACATTGCAGACAATTTCCATTCACTTGAAGTTTGATGCAGAACAGATTTTATGCAGAAGTTTGAACATCCATGATCTTAGTTTTGTAGTCATGCCAATGTTCAGAAAATTAAGTTATGTGAGATACAGCCTCAGTGACAGAATCATACTTGAAAAAGAGACAAAAACAACCTGAAACTGGTCTTTGTGACTTTAACTCTATTTTATAAGGCTTCTTAGTGTGCTCATGCAGATGCATAGATTCAGATGCTTCTTCAGAAAATGCTCTTCTTTCATATGTCCATGAAGTTTCCTGTCAGCTGAACTTCAGGATGCAGATGAAGTCAGATAAATTTTTAATTTCTTTTTCTTAAGAAAGGACTACTATATTTGAGGGCTGATATTCAAAAAAAAAAAAAAAAAAAAAAAAAAAGAGCATTTAAGTCATTTACAATATACCTAAAAAATATTTAAACTTTCCAAAACAGTCACTGCTCTCAAAAGTACATTCTGGAAAAACAGTTGATTGTTTTACACTTTGCTTTTTCTACCTTTTATTTTTTTCTTCTGGCAGTCACTATCTCACATATATTTTTCATATCCACCTTTTATATTTTAAAATGTTGATTTCATTAATTTGGGCCTTAGAATTAAAGAGAAGAATTGAATGCTTTGGAATAACAAGATGAGATGGGCCATGGATGGGAAGAGACTGCAGTTATACTTCTTTCATACATTTGACAGTAAAAGTGAATTTCAATGTATTACAAGAATATAGTGGATTCATATGCAATGCATAAGTAAAATTAGGTCACTTAGAATGGGGTCTAGAGAAGTCTTGTCCTCAGATCACAAATATTTAACACTTGTCTCTCAGTTTTTGCAAGAGTTTGCCTTCATTTGGGCAGTCAAGATTTTATTTTAATCCTGACTTTGGGCAAAATGACAAAGAAATAAGGACTAAATTTTTCAATAGAAAACCTAAATGTTTCTCTTCTGGCTTTTTCTCCTCTAGCTCTTTCAGGAATGCTTTTGACTGGAATGTGTAAAACATCCTGCAAAATAACAGATATCAGAGCATAACTGTGACAACAATGACAAAAGCCGCATAAGTATCTTTTGATAATTTTCAGAATTAGACTGTCTGAAACATAGGGTGAAAATCCATGAATGCATGATTGCTATCTACGATCTTTTACATGAATTATTGGGAAAAAAAGGTAATTTGTAGTGTGTTTGAATTTGTTTCAGAAAAATTGTAAGAAGACTAAGTGTAACAATAATTACCCTTGAATGATCACTAGCTCTCCAGAAAATTAGGTTGTGTATGCAAGAGTAAGTGTACATCAGTTTCAATAAAAAACATGTGGCCAAAATGTACTGCACCAAAAATCTTTAAATATGCAAAGGATAATCTTAGCAAAAGTTACATGGAAGCAGATTCCAGAAGACTAAGCAATAACAAGGAAACTGGGGCATTCTGTTTCTAACCACATTTTATTTCTTTTTTTTAAATGCAACTGGGTTAAGAAGTGAGGAAAAAAAATCAAATTCAGAGGTAAACCAGAAATTGTAACACCTATAAAAGAAAACACATATGGACATTAAATCAGGGAAACTGATGGCAAAATCAAAGAGCTGATTATTTTGCACCCTGGTTATTAATAGTTCCATCCAAAGTTTTAAGATGGAAGTAGTATCTTAGAGTGTTCCTCAAACCTAAACATTTCTGTTAATTTTCCATCTCAACTGTTATTTCACAAGTTTTCTAAATGAATGTGACAATGTTAAAATAAATACCTGGAATTCAGGCATAAATAAGGCTTTGAATTCAATAGAAATTTTACGTTTTGCATCACTGAGAATAGAATCTTGAGCCATAGGTATGATAACTACTTTAATGAATCATCTGTAAAAAAATGCTGATCAATATAAATATTAATAAACTTGGTTTCAATATTACTAACCTTTTTCTCCTACCTGATAAAGACATTTCCCCTGAAACATTTTTATAAACCACTGACCACTTGACTCAGTATGTTTTTTTACAGTATTATGATTTTTGACAACACCTGTTCAGTACTTGGTCAACTGTGAATGGCACATTGCAATAAATGTTGTTGCTTCAAGCAGCAGACATTAAAAACCTGACAATAAAACTATGACTCAACATCTATCATCCCATTTCTATTCATTGTAGTTTTTATGGCACTAACTGATGCATCTCACTTTGCTTCTCTATAGATTATTTGGATTTTTTTGTTATGTTCTAATTTGTTATTTGTTCCACAATAATTCAGGAAGGTCTTGTTAGTCTTCAGCGGGCTTATCTTTCTGCTTCTAGAAATTATTTATTAAGTATTTAACAGAGGATAATGTTAAAATAAACATTAAAAAGCATTCAAGATAAAATTATGCAATTACACATGTCATTCTAAAGAAACTCTTGTGATTAAAGGGTGGTTTTGGTGCCAACCCCCTTTCCTTTTGGCTATAAAATTCAATATATGGAAAAAAAGGAGGTAATTGGAAAAACTAAATATGAAAATAAGTAATACACAGTGAAAGCTGAAAAACAAAAGCATTGGGATATAGGGGCATTCTCACACAGGGAACATGGAAGGCATATTTCTTAACAAAGAAACCCAAAGTGTATTATACACTTATATAAAATAATAAATGCAGTAGAAAAAAAGTAATTGAGAATTTTAGTCTCCCTCTGAGAATCTCCTTTACAAATGCCATTTAAAGAAAGCAACAATTAATTGAACTAAGTTACTTCCAAACAGACACAAGGAACCCCTTTTACCCCATGAGGAATAGTTGTAGTTCAGAACTTATTTTTTACAGGGTTTTTCTGGGGCTGCACATTCAGTAAGTGGGAAAAAAGATATCACCTTATACATGAATGCCTGTGGTAAAGAGAATGACAACAGTTAATGCTAAAATCAATTTTTTGAGCACAGTTCAAACTTAATTCTTTTGGTGTTATACTAATCCCTAAATATAAAGTTCAAGAGGTGTCCACATGCTGAAACAGACCTCTGCATACCCACCTAGTGCCAGTTTTGCACCTTGACCTCGAAATGCACACACGAGCTTTTGTCAGTCACCAGTCTAGATATTTACCCTACTTTGGGGATTACTCTAAAGTGGTACCTACTGTTTCATCTACAGATTTTCATGAACTGTGTGTTCTGTTTTGTTAACAGGCCGCAAGTGAGCATTAGGATTCGATGTGCGCTGCACTGTTTGCCTTGTCCCAGCACCTGCACTCTGCATGGAGTAAAGGGAGGGGACAGTGCTCCTGACTTATAAGCAGATGAATGTGTTCGTCTAGAGAAAAAATATTATAGTGAATTTCAGGTGGGAAAATTAAATCAGAAGATAATGATATACTAAGGATCTTATAGAATAAGATAGTCTGAGAAATAATATCTTCAGAAATTGTGGAAAAATACTTTCCTAGAAACCTATAAAGGCCTGAAAAGAGTTTGTTGCAACCAAGCAACTCATTGGAAGTTGTTGAATTGACCAGTCCTCGAGGAAAAGACCCATCCTATAAAAGCTTTGTGCTTGTTGTGTCTAGTCTGCTCACTTTTATACAGACAAATTACGCACAGATCAAATTGAGTCTCTGGTAGTTTGGGAATGTTAACATGACTTTGTTTATGCTTTTCATGGTATGTTTTGTTTTCTTCTACTAAGTTTTATGATTTCCATGCTATCCGTTAAGAAAAAAAAAAAGAAAGGAAAATAAAATACTAAAATTGGAAAATCTGACTACCCTTCTATGGTTTTACTTTTGAAATAGAATTTTTTACTTATCTGAACTAGAGTTCTTGATCACAAGATGGTACCCTGCTTACAGGCTATTAACTTAATATTAATTTTCTGTTCTCTCTTTTCTTACACTTACGTCAGGGTTGGGGTTTTTTATGATTTAAAAAGTCACAATAATTGAAATTTTCCATATTAGTCTCTTGCTTCTACCTTCAACAAAACAGATGAAGTTATGTTTTGCATAGTCTGACTAGTGGGATAAGGAAAATAAGTAGTCCTGAGGGCCATGTAAATCAACTAGAAGAACTGCTGTGAAATAAATGCTATCACATTTTTCATATAATTAAATTGGAATGTTCAAGCTTTTCCACATACCTAGCTTCAGTGTCACCAAACTTCATTGGTTTCAGATTCATCTGAAAGTCACAAGATCAACCCTTAAGCAGTATTTACTAATTCCCAAACACTCAGCATCAAAGAAAAGTTACAGATGTAATTCTAAATAGCCTTGACACCCTTGTTTGCTGTCTGAATAGCTGAAATAAACAGGCAGACTGCCAAATATTTCTCCAGAGTAGTTATTTCCCTTTCAGCTATATAATTTTAATTTACATGGAAATCATCGATACTTTAAAGTGGTGCTTGTCCATCAAGTTTGTTTATTTCCTAGCTCCCTAATGTGTTTTAATATAAATCCAAGTCATTGATTGGTTGAACAAATGTAATTCGCTCAAACAAATGTTTATCAGATTGAGTGTCTCGATTCCTTCTGAACTGACTGCAGTCCACCCCATGAAGACAGACCCATGCCAGACACAAATATGTTCCATTTAGCAGTACTCCACTGATTTCACATTATACTTTCCTGAATAACATAGACTGAGTTGTGTGCAATTATGTCATGAGTGCTTTTTTATTAATTTGGGTATTCCTAGGATTGTGAGATACCTGTGTTTAAAAATACACAGAACCTATTCAAATTACATTGGTGAGACTAATGTGTCAAATAGCTAACAGATTTAAAGTGCCAGAATTTTATTGTAGTTTATTGCCCTTGGCTTTTGTGCTTTTCTTGTTTTTCTATTCTTCACTTGGATACTAGATACAGGATCAAACTGGTGAAATATCCCTGAATGAGTCATTCAACACTACTTTTGTTGTCAACAGGGAGAAATAAGCACCTTGGGGCATCATTCATGTCACCCTAAAGTGGCGACCCATGGTATATCATATTAATTGCTCTTTATAAGTCTTTGTCCCTCTACGGTAGGGAATGATGACAAGCACAGAAGTCAGCATTATAGGCATCTAAAAGTAGCTTATTCACTTTCTGTCTTGAATGCCTTCAGAAAGATATTCAGCATATTCAGCTCCAACTGAATCTGTAGAAGCCAAGGAGCTCAAAACTTTCTGAACAGCAGGATTAGATCCCACTTTAAAAACATATTTAGACAGATTTTTTAGATTTTCCTTTTGCCTTTACCTCCGTATAATGAAAACAATAGAATCTGGATTCTGTGAAGGACAACAATGATTATGTAATATTTTGTTGGTAGTGCTAGTGGTGCTGAAAGGTCAGCATGGTAGTAACTGGGGAAAAAAAAGCAGGGAAGAACTTCACACTGTTGCCATGAACAAGGTCTTTAACTAAAGCCTTCGTGATCTTTTCTTCTGCAAAATACAGATGTGTTCAGATTTGCAAATATAGAGTGCCTACTCTTACAACTTATTAAAATGCATGTTGTAGTTCCAGATACGTAAAACTAGAAGTTTTCACATCTCAATTTTTTTTTTCCTAGTTTTTATTTTAGGTTACAGAAAGACAATCTTTTTGAATTTCTAACTACCAGGGGCAAGAATTTAATAGGTGGCACCATTTTTTGTTTTTTTGCATAAATATTTCAGGAGGTTTTTTACAGTGTTCACAAATTCTAAAGTTATTTTACTATTTTTATTAATAAAGAATACAGGGTATGATAAATTATTATTTAAATATCAAATATTACTTTGAAAAGCTGCAAGATTTTAACCACAGATCTTAGAGAGTAAGACTAATATATATGTTATGTTTCTTTCAGATATTTCTGGTCTCATTTCACTTGCAGTAATACTTAAGAGGATAAACACAGGATGTGTTGGTACAAGGAGAAATAGATTCTGAACATATTTTAGCTGTCTACTCCACATTTTCAAGAGCAAAATTATTTCAGTTATGAAATCTTTTCTAGCACTGGACTATGACATGAACTCTTAGTTTACCTACACAAACCATATTTTTAGTAAATACTTTTGTTGAAGCAACAAAGAATATGCAGCTCAGACTTCTTTTGTTGATTCATTATATTCAAATGTTGGAGAGAAAGATAAACTGTTCTAAAAAACCCATATCTAAAATTCCACAAGTGCCAGAGTCTATCTTTAATATTTAAATGGAGATATTATATAAAATATTCATAACATTCACAGACATGAACACCTGCTTGGATGTTGTTTTCCCTCGGTTGCAATAACCTAATCTCATCCTGCTGTGCAGGCAGGGTTCATTTTACTGAGAGGCTTGCTTACGTGTACAGAGGCAGCAAGTGGAACTGTGAATGTTGGATTATCAGATCTTGTATTTCAGAACTTAGATATCTGTAGTGACACCTGAAAATTTTAAATGGTTGATGTTAAAATATTTTAAATTGTCTAAGAATATACCATTTAACATTGCAGGAATTAACCCAGTCTAGCCTAAATCTGTATTACAGTAATTAGCCTCATTCAAACCTTTCATAGGATTTCTGATATGACTATGCGGAGTTTTAATACTCCCAGAAGTGGACTAATTATGCAGTAACCCATAATTAAGGACATTTACTTCCACTCCCTGATCATATAAATGTTTTTATATGAGCTTAGGAAGGCCATATTGAGGAACACAGACAAGAACCCCATGAATTTAAAGCTTAATTGAAGATTCTTTTCCCCTCTAACCTCTGAAGTTAGTGTGTGTATAAGCTTATGCAAAAGATTTTGAGCTTAGATATTACAGGAGTGACAGGCTCTCTAAGTCAAAGTCTCTAGCTATCTTAAATAATGTACTTCCTTTTTTGTAGACAATACTTGAAAAATAGCAGAAAGGTACTATACATTTTTCTCTATGGTATCTATTGTCAGATGGTAACAAAATGCTTTCCAATTAATTTATACTGGTGACAACAGAAACCACAAGAACATAAACCAATTAATTATATTCTGTAAGTCAAATAATATTAACCATACAGATAGTCAGAGAATGAGAAAATACACTTGATTCAGCACTTGAAAAGTACTTTCAGCACTTGAAAAGTACACTTGATTCAGCAAAAATTTTAGATTGTAGAGCCAAAATTTTCTGTCTGCAGAGTTAGACCTTCAGTTGTAGTATGCCTTACCAGTGTTCAGCAGACTGATGCCAACACTTGCTTGCTATAGATCGACTACAGTGAATTTAAATACAAAGCTTCAAAGACAAATTTCTAAATCCTCATGCAATCACAGCAACATAAAAGCTTATTCCCACAAGTTTCTTGTTTTAAAGTGCACCATTGTGATGAGTTCTGAATGGGGTAGGTGAAGAAATTCTACATGCTCTTATAATTTGATGACATAACCAGATTTGAAAAATTAATGTCGTGGAAATTGAGCTCCATTACTATTACTTTTAACAAAACTGAAGTTTGTTAATAGTTTTCTGACAACCTAGAGAAGCAGAGAACTCATCTCATTTACTTCCAAGATTCAATTTGAAATTAATTCCATGGAACACCCCAAGGGTGTTTAGATTTTTGCAGAAAAGGAGTTCCATCCATCCTTACTGCATCAGTTATTCAAACTGCATTGCATAATTAACAATCCGTGAAATCCATCTCCAAAAAGTTACAGTTACCTGACTCTGAAGTGTATAAAGAACACAACAAATTTGAAATAAGACTGTTTCAGTGCCCTCAATAATTCAAAGACATTTAGTTAATATTTTATATATGTCTTTTTATGACAGTATAGATGTCAAAATATAGTCAGTTAGTGAGAGAAAATTAAAACCAACAAACAAACAAAAATTTTGAAAAAATTATCCCCCTGAACTTTTTATTGATGTTATCTTTCATATCCCTGCTCTATAAAACTGAAATGTGTAGAAGTGTGGAACAACCAGGAGGAAAGATCTAATGATTCTTACATATATAGCAAAAAAAAAAAAAAGAAATCACATTATCTTCTTCTAAAAGCCATACTGACATTTACAGCATTTTCCTTACATATTTTTTGTAGATGACACTAAAAATACCATAATTGCTTATTATGATAACATTCATATACCTTAAGTAAAAAAATTGAAATAAATGATGCATGCAAAAATCTTGAAGGTATTTGATTTAAGTTTATTTTTATAAGGCATTCTTTGCACCTTTATCTCATAACGAGAAGAATAACTGAAATAACACAGAGAGTGGACATCCTTTCAGTAAAGATTCACTCTTACATTATGAATATCTTCAAGGAGTAAATTCTATCTGTCTAATAGCGTGTTTCTGCTGTACTCCTCAAGGTTCAAATTTTTATTCTTTATTCCGTAATTTACAACAGAGATTCACTGATATGTCTCACAGTCACTGGAAAACATTTTCTTCTTCCCTTGACCCTGTAAGTGCAACCTTCTCTTGAGCTAAGTGGTAGACCCAGCCAACTAATGTTTTGATGAAATTGGAGATATGCTGAGAGCTTCAGCTCTCTTGTAGTGTCCCAGATATCTAGAAAATAAAAATGTTCAGCACAATACCGGGTAGATTAAAAAAAAAAAAAAAAATCATACTTTACATATGCCCAGCTATGTAAAGTAGAAAAGTTAATGTTATTTCTGACACCTAAAATAAACATATATTCAACAATTAAAAAAAAAAAAAAAAAGCCTATCTTCCACTGAGGATATATCTGAAAGCTCTTTTTCTCCCTTACAGCTGACTGTTTCTTTTTCCAGAAGAAAGAAGTCAGCATTAAAGACTTTTTGGTATCCTTTTTTTTTGACAGAATATAATGGTTATTATGGGCAAACTACACTTGGTAAAATATCTGGACTGTCTAGATCACTCTGTTTTATTCTTAAATCCAAGGCATTCATGTCGTCTTCTTAATCATGTCATCTGCTTAATTAGAATAAAGGTTGTTTTCCTTCTATGGATGGTACCATAGCTACTCAGTTAGGAAGCATTTTCTGTGTTTACCTATCTAATAAACTTCTTTACTGCAGAAAGTTGAAAAATTATTCTTCTTCCCCTAGCTTTGTTCCCATAAGGAATGCCTTGAACTAGACGTGACATGCTGTATAAATATTTTCCCTTCATGCTTGCTTCAAACATTAAAAACTTAATTAATGCAACTGCAATAAGATTTGGGTTGGAAGGGACCTTATAAATAATTTAATTCCAACCTCACTGCCGTGGGTAGGTACACTTTCCACTAGACTGGGTTTCTCAAAGACCCATCCAGCCTGGACTTGAACACGTCCAGGGATGGGCCAGCCACAAGTCCTCTGGGCAACTTGTTCCAGTGCCTCACCAGCCTCACAGTAAAGAAGTTCTTTATTATACCAAATCCAAACTTGCTGCCTTTCAGTTTGAAGCCATTCACCCTCCAGCATGTCAACTGCATCACACAGATTGGGTATTGGCAGCTTTTGTTTATATTGCAGTTTTTTATTGGTAATTCTTAATTGTTTATATCTTATGATTAACTGTTTTTTGAAAGTTGGACTTAACAAACAGTTGGAGCGATAAGGGTTGATTGTTTAGCCACAGCCTTCTCTTCTTTTGTATGTCAGAACTGTGACATTTATAGAAGGAATATTAAGCCTAATTTTCATAGAAGGTGCCTTGCGTTGAAAGTCTCAGGTTTACAAATATTTATTCAATGCAATAATAACCAAACTAACTAATGGCTACAAAATGCATTTCATGTATACTTAGAATTTCACTTACCTTACAATTAAAAGCAGGAAGCAACACGTCTACATTTTCCACCATTCAGAATATTTCACCACAGATAACTGATCATTTAAAATCAAAGCATAAGTTTCAATATTACAATTATGTAGAAGTGTGAAATTGCTCAGAATTTTTTTCATTGAATAAGATGCCACAGAGTTCTGAGGTCTGTAAAGTTGTCTGAATGCTGTAAATGTCTAAATGTAAATGGACAAACTTAAGTTTTGGTATGAGTGATTCAAGAAAGCATAAAAAAATTATCTTTCCTCAGAGCAATCCCTACCATCAGAGCTAACACTATTCTGTTAATCAACAGCATCCTAAAATCAATTCTTCAGTTACATAGTTTAATGTATCTGAAAGGAAATTCCTTCAAAGCCATCACTGTTTCTATTAGGCATCCATCCAAGAATTATTTTTGTCATTCAGCAATAAACCCAGTAATATATTCTAGAGTGTTTAGTCATGGATTTTACTCTGTATAACAAATCAGATTTCTTTTTCTTTCTCTGTAAGATGATACTTGGCATTAGAAAGTTATTGTCTTATTTCTATTGATTTAGAATGATAATTAAAAAACCACACACACCACACCAACTTACTCTGCAAGCAGATACACATCTATATTGTTAATAACACAGAAATAATCAGTGTAGGTCCTGAACGAGGCTTGCATTTAAACAAAATTTCCCTGGGAAATAGAAGCCTTTGAAATAATAATCTTTGACATGTGTCTGTACCTTATTGGTACACTTATTGCGGATAAGTGACCTTATAATCCACTACTTTTATTACTAAAATGTATTCATAGATCTTCACTGACTAAGATCAAGTTGTGAGCAAGTAGAAGTTAAGCAAGATAGTTCAAGTTTCACTGGGTTCGCCATTTTTAAAGAAGGTACTCTTAGACTATCTGAGTCTAAGCTCTATGACCATGCATTTTCTCACAAACTATTATAATTTGTATTTATTAACCTAGAATATTAAGACAAATGCAGGTATTTTTAAAGGAAACAAAATTGTGTGTTTCCAGTGTCATCCATCCACGAACTCCTTCTTGTACATGTTTGGATCAAAGTAAAAATCGTTCAGATGACATTCTGAATAAGATAATAAAAATATGTTTTATGTGAGACTCATTTCACTTCCTATATAACCATCTATAACCATTTCAGAATCCAAGTATGAATCAGATGAATGCAGAGATGAACTAGAAAACAGAAAGCTGCAGATATCTATGGTCGCAGTACATCAACTAATTAAACTATCCTGTATATTTTAGATCAGTAGTGCATTTTAAATTAGTAATTACATTTAAGACGCGTAGTTCTATGAGATTATTATGGGAAGCACTGTTGATTAAATGTCATGGCACAGCTGAAGAACCAAATTATGCCATTAGACACTCCATCCTGTTTTTAAAAAAAAATGATACTGTCTGTATAGCATGACAACTACCTTCAACAAGATATCCAAAAAGGGCTTCCTAAAACTCACGGCACATACAGGAACTGTGTTACTTATTCTAGGCATTCCAAGTCTTTATTTCACCATCTGGTATACTGTGCCTGAGTTTAATAAGAAATTTTGCAGCTTGATAAGTCCTATAATTCTAAGGAGATGCTTATATAAAGATTAACCTTTAAAAGTAGCAATATGGAAAGTAAAGTGGCAGAAATTTGATGAAGGAAGGGAGAAGAAAGTGACTGCATTTTTTTGCTTATCAAGGTACCACTACAAAGTTTCCATGAACAGAAAGGAAGATCTGAACTGGAAAAAATTCAAGAAAAATTGGGTGATTTTACTGCAAATTGAGAAAATGGATAGATATTGTGCTTTATCTTTATCCTATCTTCTCTTTTGCCTTCTGGGTAAGAGAACACTAAGAAAATGATTTTATGCTTTTTTTTTTCAATATTTTTTCAATATTTTTGTGACACTGAGATTCTTTTAAAGACTGGATATTGAAACAAAAATGCTCTTAACTGACTTTTTTTTTTTTTTTTTTTTTTAATGAAGATTTGAAATATCTAAAACCTCAGCCCAGGAAATGTATGAACTGTAAAATACAGGAGTGTCAGCAAGAGCACCCATCTGGCAGTCAATGTCAGTACTTGTTAGCTTACTCCATTTGTCTCTGGGGTTTCTCTATTTAGGTCTCTTCCAAATAAACCTACGTAACAGCTAGCTAGCTCCATGAGCGCAACTGTGACATAGTAGGGGCCTATTTACCTCAGTACCAGAGAAGAGTTTCTGGTCCCTTTATTAATGTTTTTTTATTAACTGTATAAAACCATTCGAAAGTGTCAGCTTGCTAACATAGCTGAGAGACTGAAACAAAAAAGGAAAACCAAAAAGCATAACCTAACATTGAAGTGACTTATCCTGTGATTTTTTTTTCTATTAAATCAAATGTTATTTATTTATAGTTTAATGGAATAAAATAATCTTTTATTTACATATCTCTTCTAATGATTAAGAGTCTGCGTGACATAACTAATATTGGTTCTCTCTGTTCTGGGAGCCCATGAAGCTACACTACTGAAGTGCCACTTGTGTAGGTTTTGGAGAATTTAGGAGTCAGAGGAGGATTCTTCAACTAAGCAGACATGGTCTGGTATACCAGGATTATGGAGGGGTGTATCCCACAACAAATGTAAACCAGAATTTCTTGGCAATCTCTGCCTCCCAAATCACCCCCTCCAGGCAATTTAGATTTAATGGATGTCCCCATGTTAAAACAACTGCAAATTTGTTCTGTTCAATTTATCAAACCAGTAAAAGACACTTGATTTTCTCCCATCCTTCCTCCCCCAGTGATTTGAATTTTTGATTGTGAACCTAATGGGTTGAAGACTTCTTTTTTATTATGATTTTTTTCTCTTACGGAGTTCTGCTAGAATAAAATCTATGATGAATACTGTAGGAAATTCCTTCATCAGACCAGAGAGAGACCCATATTTGAATGTTGTAATTTATTTGTATTGAACTTTAAGAACAAGAGAGAAGGTAAAATCATTACTGCTGAGAATCTGCAGAAAGCATGTCTGTGGAGAGAGGCAATACAAAGAACAGGATGTTGACCCCACGCTCACCAGGGAATCCACAGCTAAAAGCAAAATCAGCAGTGAGTCCAAACAGGAGACTGCTTATTAAAATAGGCAGGGGAAAATGTTGGCATCCATACGTCATTACTGGAAAAATTCACTCAAGGGCTTAAATGTGTCCTGCAGCTTCCAAACCTTTTCCTGTGAGAAGTCACAGCAGCACGCCAGCACACTGAGCAGAAAGGAGGGAGTGCATTGCATATGGTCAGAAACAAGACAAGTTAAACTGAAAATTCAAGAGAGCACAGCAGGATGCACATGCCAAATTGCTCAGGGACTAAACAGTTATTTTAAGCAAGGCTGAATGATTCCAGCATTTGGCAGGTGCATTTGTTGTGGCACACCTGCTTTTTGTTAACAAAATTGTGTTTGTAAAAAAATCCAGAGGAACTTTGTGTCCATACATCATAAAATCTTATAGTATTATAGCTCCTGTTATAGCCCCAGGAGATGATACTTTTAAAAGCAATAGACAGAGTGGTCAGCTTATATGGGAAATTCAAGTGAAGGCAGAACTTCAATGTAAGTTTTACCACTGACAAAACTTACAGCACACAAATCTCAGAAAATAAAGGTTTAGTAATGTAATATAATTTAAGTATACTTTGGTTCTGTGCCCAGATAGATTGAATCCTCTGTGTCCTTTCACTAGAAAATCTTGGCTTGTCTTCAAACACCAAAAAAAAAAAAAAGAAAAAAAAAAAAAGTCAGTTAAGAGCATTTTTGTTTCAATATCCAGTCTTTAAAAGGATCTCAGTGTCACAAAAATATTGAAAAAAAGATATCTATTTTAAGTCTCTGGCCACCTTTTTTCCGGAACTGTGAGTGAGGACGTAACCATAGTGAATAAATTTTGAACTTGATCATAAGAACTAATGGTTTTTAGACTAATTTGTCCTTGAGAAAAAGAGTGAAACTTAGGATATCCTTGCCCAAGTAAAAGCGCTAACCACAGAATACGCCAAGCTGGAAGGGGCCCAGAAGGATCACCAAGTTCAACTCCTGGCCCCACACAGCACCATTCCCAAGATTCACTTCTTGAACTCTGCCAGGATTGGTGCTGTGATCACTTCCTTGAGGACAATGTTCCAGTGCTCAACCTTCCTCTGGGTAAAAAACCTTTTTATAATATCCAACCTAAACCTCCCCTGACACAGCTTCAGGCCATTCCCTCAGGTCTTGTCACTGGTCACCAGAGACATCAGTGCCTGCCCCTCCTCTTCACCTCTTGAGGAACTTGTAGACTATGATGGATCTTCCCGATGCTATACAGAGTTCCACTTTCTTCAAAATGTAATATGGGTATTATTAGACAAAATAAAAAATTTTCAGCAGGTATGTTTCGGGAGGTATATTCCCCACGCAACAACTGAAATCCCGTTTAAGCTTTGTATAAGATATAGAGAGAAGCTTGAGTAGTCTAAGTCAGTAAAGAAAAATAGTCTCAGAGCATTATGTCATGGTAAACACTACTGACATATGCTGACTATATCATATGTACTAACTGAGCTTTGATTAAAAAACAAAAGCAATTATATCTTTATGACATTTGGGGAAAAAAAAAAAAAAAGACTTGAGAAGCAAAACCAGGTAGTGTATATGCTCCCAGTTAGCTCCTAATTAAGGCTCTTTCTTTGAAATTGGAATGTAACATTACCATCACTCTTAAAAAAAAAAAAAATAGTCTCACAATTTTCTGTGTCTTTTCTGATCTCTGCTTGTAACACTTATTCTTCCCAAATGGTAGTGAAATTATATTGTCAGTCTAATTAGAACAAATTTACTTATACTATGTCAGATTGAATTTTGTTCTATCTGTTGTTTCTTAATTTTTTTTACTTCATATTTGAGAAAGCAAGTAATGTCTGTAGCTCTTCAGGAACTTCCAGTACACAGTTTAATAACTAAGAAAAATGGGCTAGCTAGATTTAGAAAGTGGAAAAATGTGCTTTTTGAAAACTGTGAAGAAAGAAACATAGTGTGTGTTACTGAGACAAAATCTGGCATCTCTATTTGGAGCAATTTTCTAATCATCCTTCAGAATAACTTTTTACTTGGCAAAATACAAAGCATCTCCCCATTTAATGGGGAGCAATAAAAAAAAAGTTTTGAATATAGATTTTAATTCAAAGGTCTAGAGATAGAAAAAAATATCTAAACTAGCTTTAATTTTATTTTAAAAATAGTAAATTTTGAGAAGTTATTCAGTTTAAGTTTATTTATTAAATTGATACATAGCACTTTAACACTTAGAGGACTCATCACAAGCAGGACTGCAATATACAGCATGCATTTTCCTCAGGAAAATAGGTAAATATAATGCAAAGTATCAGAAGGAGTAGATGGTCTGTAATCTTATGATATATTTTAATGAGTCATTTTCCTGACTGTAAAAAAATTTAAAATTAGTTTAGAAAAATATTCATTTACTAATTGTCTAGATAGGATAAGACTTAGATGAAAGCACAGTGAAGGAATTTATAAAGGAAGAAAAACAAGGATTTCAGTTAACCAACTAACTGGCTCCTTTCTTGAGGCAACACCTGCTATCTAGTCTCACGGCTTTTTATCCATAGACATTTCCGCACTTCAGGAAGACATGAGCCAAGTGCTCCTTATGTTTCAGGAATAACATAAAATTTCATCTTTTGGGTAAATTGGATAACAATATCTTTCATATGGAAAAAACTTATAATAGTGAGTACATTTTTAATATTATGGCATTTTTTGGTCTAAAGTTTATATTAAAATCTTATACTATAACCCGAATTGTAGTACCACCGTTTTATCAGATCTTCTTTATCTGATCTATGGCTGTCTTAACAATCCATAATGAAACTGTGAACTAGTTGCCTACAAGCTGCATCTGTAGAGCAATAATGTAACATTATTATTATTATTATTATTATTATTATTATTATTGTCATTATTGTCATTATTGTCATTATTGTCATTATTGTCATTATTGTTATTATATATTAATATATTATTATTAATAATAATAATATTATGTGTCACAGAGCATTGGCTGGCAAATACATGAATTATGACTATAGACGACTATAGGATACTATGATAAATGAAATTCACTTTGGAAAATATACATAGAGAGAAGCACTAGAATAGTTTAAGAGTATCCATCCAAGCTTGTTTCCATTTAGAAATACCTATTCGAAAAAGTCTACATGACAATTTAAACAAATATAATTTCCCTTTATGTTGGCTTGTACTCTTCTTGTATAACATCTATGGAGATTTGTTTTCAACAGAGACACCAAAAAGAGTCTAAAATTAGGCAGTAAGCATAATTTTTTTGTCAATTAATTTAGAGTTTATCAAAAGGGATCTTTCCATTGAATTTATTTGACTTTGCCTATGTCCAATCAGACTAAATACTAATATTATTACATATATAAAGATACAACATATTTATCTTTAAGATATCAAAGCTACAGAAATATTGACTTAAACATTCTTTAAGTGAAAATGCCAAGTTATTAGTTTCTAGATGGAACATAATCTTTTGTATAAAAAGCCACTGAACTCCTACAACTGCAGAGCTATACTGAATGAACCATATGCTTATCTTATATAATCACAGTAATATTAAGATGCTATTCTTGTGAAAGGACTTGGTTCTTACAAGGACACATATATAAGTAATACCAGCAGTGAGGCATGCGTCTCCCCATCTAGAACTCTTATGATAACACACAAGACATTTTGTGCAGTTTTGAGTATGAGGCCATCAGACCAAAGTGCTGTCACCAGCACCTCACTTTTTTTACCTTGTCTTAACCTTTACAACAACTTAAATTTAAAAATTAAAATTTCCAACTCATATATAAAATTTGTGACTTTTTAAATAATGGAATTACTTGTGATTTTAGAGGGTTTTTTTCATCTGTACCTGTGATTCTATATGCAGGTGTGACTGTATAGGAATGTACACCATGCATAGATACATAAAGCTGGAATGTTTATTCACAGTGGTTTTCACAGTAATTAAATTTCATTGAGTTTTGAAGGGTGTTGAAAACAGATTAAACTTTATTGATAAATGACTTTTCATCTGGAAATTTTATTCACTTAGGTGCAAAACGTATAATGTTGTACTTTGGTGAATTGTTAGTCTTCGATGGCCAACCTGAAGCCTGAGAATGTTTTTCTCTGTCCTATGGTCATAAATTATTTTCATAATTTTTAGAGGTTGACTGGTTACAGCTTCTGTTTTGACAATCTTTTTCTTGTGATGTCACTTGATGTTCCACGCATCATAAGACTCAGAATCTATGACTATTGCTCTTAAGAACAGTTTAATGTGCGAACATGAGCAGAGATTGCTCATACTTATATATCTCCATTTCCAATTCTGACCTCATAGGTCGGCTGTGTAAAATTTGATGATGGATTCCTACCGTTGTTTTCACATTAAAATAGAATCTTAAGTATGCTTTCTTCATATATGCAAATATTAAATGTGTATTAGGTAATTTGAACTTTTTCTATATTTGCATATACACGAGAACCAAGTAACTTTTCTCCTCTTTGTTCATAAAAATTGACCAATGATGCTTCAAATGTCTATTCACCTGAGGTAGAGACAGATAGTTCTTAAGTGTTGTTTTTGTTTTGTTCTATTTGTTTTGTTCTATTTGTTTCGTTCCACCTCCCCCAAGCCCAGGAATTTATATATTTTTTAAATTCTATCATTTTAGGATTTGACTTCTCTATTCCAGCAAGCAAGATGTGAGTTCTAAAAACTCAATCCACTTTGTTGAACACACAGCTGGTTTTATTTCTGATTAGAGGTGAATTCAGATTTGAGGACTGCCAAAATTCAAGAGGCAAGAACCTGAGATGATGATCAAGCAAGTGGAGGCAATACAAGTAAAAGATGTTAGCCTTAGAATGAATGTAACATCAAAGGAGATCCAAATTTTCCCTGAATGTGACTAAGAAACCACAAGGATTTAATTCCAGGAGAGTCAGAAAATCTTTCAGAGAATGGAGCCCAGAGAGCAGAATGAAAAAAAGATATTGGTAATAGAATCTGAGAAAGCAGTGGTAGGAAATGTTTACATGTTTTCTTAAAAGGTTAGGCAATGGAAATAAGAATGGATTTAGGAAGTGGAGTCAAGTAGATGGAAAGAAGTAGACAAAGTCCCACAGGCATTTTATAAATACATCTATAACCTTCAGATATTTCCAAGATTATACCCAAGAGAATAGCAAATCATGGTTCTTCAAGACTGAATAGCACACTGTATCAGATCTGGGCGGATTCCCATTGACATTTTGAAACAACAGCAGCAAGTGTTATGAGGGGGGAAATTTCTGTACCCTTGAGATGCTGAATTACTTATGCTTCATCTACCCATAGTGCAGAGCAAAAGCTGGTTGTTCAAAAAGTCCTCTTACAAGGTGATAAGGGGAAATTAAGAAATATTAGGAAACAGAAAATAACATCTGAGGAACATTTAGCTTTTTTCATTTTTTTGATGTATGGGGTAAGAGTTGAGGTTCTGTGTTCCTCTTAAACTCTTCATACCTGCTATTCTGTTATGTTTCAAGGAGAAACTTTCACTTTTTTGTTTGTTTGGATTTTTTTTTAACTTTTTATTTTCCACTAAACTGACTAAATAAATGATCAAATGCCTAAACCTTTTCTCCTTGATATTTGATCACATCCCTAGAAAAATTTGCACATGAATTTATGGTTTTCCCCTACCATTTCAGTGCTGGAATCCAAACATTCAAAAATGCATAAAGTTGTGTTTTTGAAATACTGTTTTTCAAGCTATTGTCTAAAAATTTATTCCATCTACATCTGAGTACTGGGAATAATTTTTGTTCCCCTCTATGTTACTTTACAAATATATTTTTCTTCATGAATATGGAAAAACAAATTTCAGACACTTTATTGACAAAAACCAAGGTTCAGCAAGATTTGATGGTTCAACAACAACATTTGTAGCAGATATTTAAACTTTGTAGTAATAGAGGATCATGGAGCTGTGCGTTTATACAGCGCCTAATGACATGTATGCGTAGACATATAAGCATGAACATGTGGATGCACATGGCTGAATTTACCTATTTATGTAGTAATGTCTATTACAGTATTTTTACTTCTCCAAAGTATTTAAGTTCCTAACCAGCTGAACTTGGATGTTATTGTGAATAATATATCCATTTTTCCATATGCAAATTGTTATTTTTGTATATATCTGTGTGTGTGCGTCTGTGTGTGTGTATAGTGTGCAATCACCAAAAAAGACACTGAAAATGAAAAACATTTTTCTTGTTCCCTTGTCATAGCATGCTCCTTTAGGATAGCCAGTGCTATGCTATCAATCTGTTGTTTTGGTCTTTGTTTGGGTTTCGGCACAAGATGTTAATTAATATTTAACATATTGATCATCACAATCATCAGTATGCTCTGCAAGTGACTCTCACTGAATTCAGTTGTTTAATACAATTTCTGTTTAAATAATGCTGGTTTATCTTGAGCAAGATTATGCTCATGAAACTTTTCTGAAAAACCACACCTCTTTGATATTTTGTTTCTTGAAAATTACTAACCTTTCACAGATATGTTGATGAAATTACTCTCTGACTATATATATTTAGCATATCATTTGTTGCTTTAAAAAAAAAAAAAGAATTCTAGTATCTCTAATAATAAGACTGATTTTTCTAATAAGAATTCCAATAATTATGGGTCAAACAAAATGGGTAACAAAAAATTAAATCTTCTGCACAACTATGTCTCTGGCACAGCATAAATAACAATGAAAGTTTAATCCTTCATATTGTTTTTACCTACACATATACTGTGCAGGCAGAGTTGTCTTGCTGCATCTTTATGCAGGTCAATTCAGTAGTGAAATTACTTTTTTTTTGTAAATTATTGAAATATCTAGAACAATATTGGCCATTTGAGATGCATGCATATGCCTCTTAGTAGCTGCTGTTACTTTGATTTTGCCATGACCTTTTCACTTTCACAGTTTCTCAGTATAAATTCATCCTGCTTGAGTACACTGTGCAGGAAAAGGGTTAAAAATGACTATAAGGGCGATGGAGGACAGCTGATTTTTTCTGTAAATGACAAACTTTTAATGCATATATTCTTTAATATGAGTGTCTCTTTCCTAAGCAGTGTTACAGTTGCACTTATGAACTCTATTAATAGTATTACAATAAAAACATTTTTGCAATCACTGATAAGAAAATCCCTCCTAAAACTCCATCAAAAATTAATGTTACTTTTAAAAGGTTTGTTCTGAAAAAAAATGACCAATAATTTACTAATACTTGACATTGGCTAATAAATTGGACTGCAACAATGAAGGTATTTTTTACCTATGAAGTTGGAAGTTGGAATGTTGGAACCAATATTCTCACTATCTTACAAGGAATATATATACATATACATATACATACACATATACATACACATACACACACACATACACATACATATACACATATACATATACATATATATATATATACACACACAGGTGTGTTAATTTTACACTGTATACTACTATATTCAGTGCAGATGGGTCAGCAGTTCTTTTTTACCTAAAAAGAGACACTTTCATAAACAGAATCTTTTCTACATATTGAACATTGGAATGTGAACTAGAACATAATTATCCAGACCATAGTGATAGCTTTTTGAAAGTTCACAAGATAATAAAAATATGTGCATATAGAATATATATCTAGATGAGATTTTAATGTTAAATATTTACTTTATTTTCACTTATATTTCATCAATATAAGTGGTGAGTTGAGCTATCACATAATAAATTTAAATGCTACTATTTTAAAATAAAAAAAAAAAAATAAACTGGCCAATTGATAGGATTCTTCATAGGCTGTTATTTGTAAAGGCAGTTCCGGTGAAAAGCATTACAAATTGTTAAAAAAATGGCAAGGAAATAGGGCATCTCTTAACTTTGTTAATCAGGAGGAAGTAAAGATTAACTGACAATTGTCATGCATTGGAGTCTTAAGAGGAAAAAAAAAAGACAAACAAAAAAGCCGAACAGCTCCTAAATATTCTTTCTATAGCTTCTAGAATAGATTGTATCTTATTTACACGCAGACTGTGCAATATAGGCCTCATTGAAAATAGTGTTTCACTCAGGAGATTCTCAGTTATAACATCTGTCTGACCATCATACTCACAGAATAACTCTGCATGCGCAGTCTTATATATTTCCTTTGTTCTACAATGACCCCTGCATAGAACAACTACAACATAATCCTTTCTTATTCATTATTACACTATATCCTTATTCCACGATAAATCAGCACCTGCCATCTTCTAAAAGATCTGGGAGAAAAAAAGATGCCTCAAATAATTTCCCACAAGATAATTCCATTGACTATAGCGATATTGAGTATGGTACATATTACTTGGTCAAAATTTTAAGTTATGGGTAAGGCAATGAACACTATGGTCTAATGACCATGACATGCATTTAGGGGTTTTTGTACTTAAGAAACCGCACATCTTTCAATAAATCACCTGGGACTTAACCACAGGGGTTTAACTTTTCATTTGCCAACCAAAACCCATTTCCAAGGAAGATACAAGAATTAATATTTGCAGAGAGATTCTTGTATATCAGATACTATTTTAGTAAGAAATGGCAAGCATACCATTTGCTTTTTTAAAATGTTTTGTGTTTCTCTTCACAACTTTAAAATAAATACTTTTTTTTTTCTTTTTTTTCTTTTTTTTTTTTTTTAATTACAGGTTGAAGACAAATGAAAGTCTCTGGTGTACTGTGGATGTAAGACATACGGAATTTAAACATGTGCAGTGAAGCCATCAGAAAAACAGAATCTTCCCTCCCAATAGCTCTCTATTATTCTAATACACATTTCAGGTCATAACAGGTTGAAGCTCTGCAAGTATTTTCAGGTTGCAAGTAACATAGAGTTGATAATATCAGATTCTAATAAATAAACCATTGACATTTTTAGTGCAAATTCCAGTGATACAAAGAGCTAGCATTACATAATAAACATTTCTGATTTTATTGTAGAGCTGGGAGCTTTTTCTTCATTGTAACATACACTAAATAGAAGTTTTACTTGCATTATGCCAAATAAATGAAGTGAAACAACAAGGAAATGTTTTAAATGAAGTGCATTATAAGGATAAAAAATACAGTAGATTAACTAAGAAGAAATATCAGTATAATATTTTCCATGTGAATTCGATTCATTCAGAAACAGAATGGAAACTTGAGTGGTGCTGACTGTATAAAACTCAAAGGTATTTTCTGTTCCCTGGGATATGATCCGTCTCTTTCCTTCTCAAGGAAAACAGACAAACAAAACCCTCCTTATGACACTGTACTAAACCAATATTTGAATTGACTAGAGCACCCTAAATAATCTAACATCACTTGCAACAAAGCAGTTGATGCAGCTGTGCCTGTCACAACTGCCATTAATTTTGACAGGATTTCTACACACAGATTGCTCACTGTGTTGAGGCTCTAATGTTGGTAAACTGCAACTTGCTCATTTTAATTATATTTTTTCTAATTATATTTTTTTTCCATGATTCCCAATCCTATTTCTCCATTTTCTTTTGCAATACCAGTTTCTATGGAAACTGCAATGACAAGTACATGAATGGAGTTTAATGATGTCAACTAGTGCTGCCTGAAATCATTGTATGTAATAGATTAAAATGTATGTTATGATATGTACAATATTTTTCTTTGTTAGATAATATCAGTGCCTGCATCTTTGAGTTAACTTAAATGATGCTCTATATATAGCTGAAAACACCCAATATATTACATGCTGTAAGCTGCAACTCTCTGTTTCTGGACAATCAAAGCCCATGTTCTGGGAAATGCTTCGTTATGCTGCAGCTGCTGCAGAAACTGCTGCAAAACTCTGTCACTTCTGAAAGAGTTTTCTGCACAAAAACATTTCTCCTTCTCAAATCTGTTATTATAGAGGCATTACTCCCATTACTGATGGGCTCAGCCTTGACCAGCATGGGTCCATCTTGGAGCCATCTGGCACCAGCTCTACCAGACATAGAGAAGCTTCTGGAAGCTCTGCACAAAAACCACCCCTGTAGTCCCCTCCTGCTTCCAGAACCTTTCCACACCACGTCAATACATTAAGATGAATGAAAATCACAGCTTACTCCAGAATGTGTTTTTTTGATCTAGATACATGTGAAGCATTGTGCAAAGTATGTTCAAAACTGTTAAAGCCTGTAAAAAGATAAATAAAACTAATAGGAAAAGAAGGCCAGTGATACATAAGAAGAAGCTTTGCAACGATATTTATTCTTATCACGTATTGCATACATGGTGTGCATACTACAAAGAAACTGTTAAAATTCTATTTAGAATTTTGTATTATTGAGATATTTGTGGGTTTGCTTTTTCAGGAGTTCTAGCCTCGTGGGTATATTTAGACATGTTTTCCATCTGTTTTTAAATGGCAATAATCCAGTTTCACATTTGTTATCAAAAACATTTTCTCATAATCCCCCAAATCCTTAGTTAATTTTTATCTTTTGAAAGAACCAGAGGGAAAAAAAAGAAAGAAGAAGAAAACAGGAGCGAGATAAAAACCCCGTGGAGAATAAAAGAAGAGATCTCATGGGCTGGTGTGTTTAGTAAACTTGGGTTAGAAGATTTCACTTATCTAATAGCAGAAATTTTGTCTTAATTTCAGCCAAAAATACTTCTACTGAAGCTGTATTAATATCCTTCCTGTCCCAACTTTAGTCTTTCAATTTAAATATTTGTTTATTTTGCATGTTTCTCCTCATATATTATTCCTCATAAAAGGAATAAACCATATTAATTTCAACTTTTTATTTTGCAAAAATAATTGAGTCAAAAACATTTTTATATTTATTTTAATGAATTGAAATATGTTGTCTAATTTTCTTAGAAGACTGACTTTGCATTTGCTTGATTAGAATTCTTCTTGATCATGGTTTTGCAGAACTGTGCACAGTATTCCACAGTGGAATTTACCAATGTCTTGTAAAATTATATGGATGCTTTCCTGTATCTTGGCTGTGAATATGAGCTCTTTCTTCAAAGCTGAACCCTATTTTTCACTGTTTTCTTTCTTTTCTGTCCAATGATCAATAATTTCTACATATTTCTTCCTTGCTGTCCTTTTAAGTTAGGAAAGAACTAGAATGCTGTGATATTCCCATATAGTGTTTGGTCTTCCTGTGTGCCATTGATAACTCCAGACATTACAAAGGGTTATTTTCTATGAGGTCAAGACTGATGGTGAGATTTCATTCTCTCCAGCCTTGGAATAAATATTTAAATACGTATACACTCTTATAACAAAAACTAAATACATTTACACATATAAATAGTGGTTTTCATACTTCAGCATTCCCAGAGTGCTGCAACTGAGCAGATGCCCTTTCCCAAGGCTGTGTTTTAAACTGTCATTATCTGGTTTATTTACATATTTCTATATGCTAAGATATATGTTGGGAGAGAAACTATTCTGAGAGGTAAATAAAAATGCTTATGCTTACCTTTCAAAACTCTGTACTAAGCTCCTATTTGCTTTTTTATTAAAAACTCTTAATCAGCATACATTATGGCAAAAGTTCTCAACCTCCTTCTCTCCTTAATAATTCTCTTTAAATCCTTTTCATTTGGGAAGTGATCCCAGTTGGTCACTCAATCACTGAAAATGACAGCTTTATAAAGACAAATGTTCTACAGAAATAATATGAAATAAAATATCCTCTACATAAATTTTATAAATTTAAGAACTTAATTATAAAATTATTTTCTATTTAATTATCAAATAATTTCAAGAATAACAACAAAAACTTACATTTGCATGTAATATTTATCATTATTATATCTATTCTTTAGAATAATGTATGAAGAATTAGACAAACACATCCAATAAGATTTGAAATGAATGACTGTACAAGAGTAGTACACATTACAGTTAAATTTGTCTAATACATGCTGTCTATCTGGTAAAGAAAGCTCCCCTTGAGACCGCAGTTTGGGATCAAGTGTTATACGGAATGCAACAAAACCAGCATGGCATTATGTTGAAAGTGGCCACTGTTTCTTAAGGAGGAAATATTCTTTTAGAAACACAGTAAACAGAGGAACATGAGAGCAAAAAAAAATTTTTTTTACAGAATCAAAAGGTAAGGGGGTCATCAAACAATAATTATGTGCCCTCATCTTATGAACAAGTGTAATATCTCCTAAATCTAAAAAGGGTTTGATTAACAGAGATGCTGACTGAACACAGTCCTCCCTGCTAAAAACAGTATTAAAAGAAACTTTGAATGTTCTATCACCTCTTGTTGATAGAGGGTCAGCACAACTTGCTTTCCACTTTGGATGATTTCTTAGAAAATCTTTCAAAAGATACTTGCAAGAGACTTGTTTTCATGAACTACTGTTCTGGTCTTCTTATTAGGTGAAAAAGCAGACCAACAAGTATATAACTGCAACAGAGCAAAATGATATAAAATAAGACCAAAAGAACTTTTGAAATGCTGAAACTGTCTTCCTCAAAGTTAGTGTGATATTCAGTACCACTGAGAAAGAACTAAGGGGTAGATTCTTAAGTCTCTACAAAAGTACAGTGTGTTGTTTCATACTCCTGATGATCAAAAAGAAAAAAGCTGTATGTACGCTTAGACACCATAATGGGGTAAGTGAAAGTTCAGTTGCAGATGTATGTGAAAAGGAAAAAAAAATAAACAAAAGTAGGGCTTTTGGAATAATATACCAGAAACACAGAAGTATTTCTTTCTTTTCCTTTGTGTATAACATGGCTATTTAATTCAGGAAAAAAATCCAGCAGATCGTTGGATGAACATGAGTTGTGTCTTTTGTGACACAATTGTGCCTTATAATACTGTATACTGTATTCCAACGTAAGAGGAAAATCAGAATGCACATCTCTTTACTACTAGAAAGTACTCTTCCATTCAAAGGATGCTTCCTACATATAGGAACAAATAACTACAAGGCATCATGTATTTAAAAGTCCTGTCTTGGAAGAATGGACATCCATAAAATGGACGTTGAATTCTGAATGGCCTACAGTTCATATTCTGTTGCTCATAGGCCACAATATATTTCACAATAGACCACAGGAGAAGATGAAGAAACTGAAAACAACATGGATCAAAATGACTTTGTCATTAACTGTGTTTTCAAAGGCTCTAGGTGACCATTTCTTACAGTGACAAGGAGGATTGATGGCTTCCTATTTACAGCATGAAGTGTGTGCTCCCTATCACAGTATTACAGGAGACAGCTGTGTCACTGGTAAAAATTCTTCCTGTTTCAGAATGAAACCAAAAGAGAATTTTCTTTGAGCCTCTCAAATGACCAGAATCTGAATGCACATCCGTATCTACAAGAAAAATTCCAAGGCAGAATTAAGCATACAAACAAAACCATACAGTAATAATCATCTTGTTCCTACCTTGTGAGATAGGAGCAGGTGGTGGCTCTTCACCCTACGAGAGTGATTACCTGGCATCTAAAGCTAATGTAGTAAATGGAACAGACATATTGCACATGGAGACTTCCCAAATCGTTTCACTCTGCAATGACATAACTAGGAGGATATAAGAGTTCCAGGGGAAATATTGCCTATCATTGTTGATATATCAGCTCTCTGACTGTATCTTTCATATATAGCTCTAATGTGTCTTTTTACAGTGATAGATGAATTCAGGTGTGAATTGCTATAGATAGAAAGTGTTAATTTCTGCTTTCTGTTGGTTTGTGGGCCTGCAGCTGAACAGAGGGACAGTGGGGATAGGGATTTAACTGGAAGCCACAAATTTTAGCATTATATTAAGACAGGGCTGACAAACTTGAAAACGTATCTTACTTTCTAAATTTGAAAAACAGATTTTGGCAAGCCAGATTAGATGAGGAATCATCCCAACTGTACACTTCAGTACACCCTGGGGCAGACAAGTTTTCCCATCTGCCTTTTGAACTAAACGAAGAATTGAAACTCATGATGTATTAAAAAAAAGATCAATGAAACATTTGGAGATATTGAGATTGTCCACATAATTGCCAATGACATGCTTATACCAAAGGCAATTTGGGCAGATTATCATGAGATGCTAAAAAAGCTTAAACCAAGACCCTAAGGATAAAATATCACTTTCATTTCTATTGATCCAATTTCTGCTAAAAAAATTTGTATAAAAAGAAGGCACTCACATGAAAGAAAGAAAATCAGCTTGCAAAAATATTTGAACCGTCAACTAATGGACAATACCATAAGCATCACACATGAACATTGGAATCACAGACTAGTTATGAAGTATGCCAGGCGTATGAAAATTTCCTCATTAGAATGTAACTACACAAACTACAGAAAAACTGCATTAGATGAACATGACTGTCCTAAATCAGAGATTGCACTGGCTTTCTCCTTTACTTTGTTTCTATGATCCCAATAAGCTAGTGGCAATTCAAGCAGATGTGCTGTATTTCCAAATGTTTATCAGTATAACAGACACAAATATTACCTTTGCTTCATAAACAGATGAGTTTATGGAATCTGGAATAAAAAGATTATGAAGAAACTGCTGATTACTGATGTCATCATAGGAAAGGTTGTTACTAGCTAATTCTAAGCAGATCTGGATCACAAGTAACTTTTAAAGTAACAATTTTATTTAAACCTCTCAAAAGCTGATTCCAAATTCGGATGTTAAACTGGTGTATTTATTGTGGACAAATAAAACATGCACTAAAAGGAACTACTGGATCAAACTGTGAAAATATGGGAGGTGTGTATTCACTATACACTCAGTAAATTTTTAAAAACAGACTGAAGTACGCATGAAAGTATTCTGTGAGGTAAAACTGTCGGTGATCTCATAGCAGAGAAGAAAATACTGATGTCTATGCAAACTATAACAACAGTTTAACAGCTTGACTTTTCAAAGATATAATTTCATTACAATGTGACAATGATTTCTAACCAAAATAGGTACACAATGTCATATGATTTTTATGGGATACATCATAGTACTTACAGAATGAAGGCTCAAGCCAGGAAAATAATATATTGGCTAGGTATGACTTACATTGAGCTTAGCTTAGATGTTTATATTCTATGTCAGGAACAGGGGCCAAAGTTGAATGTGTATTTCAAAACATGCATGAGGATTCATTTCCATGGCATAAGGTTATTTCAGAGTGTGTCAGAGGACATGATGCCACCTTAAAACAGCATGGTCAAATAAGGGTCAAATAAAGGTTTGTGATTCTTGTTGGCTTGGGGAGGTTTAGAGGGAAAGGACAGGACATAAATTTGGATATAAAAAAAGAATAATTGTAGGCAGTTATGATGAATTCTAAAGGATGGGTACTTCTAAGAATGCAGAAGCTCTTCTCATTTTTATGTCACCATGATACCGATATGCCTTTCATGTTATGGTTAGCAGTCTGAGCAGCAGATACTACCTCCACTGCAAAACATCCTTACAAGGTCTGTCACATAAACAGCTCATACAAGACAACAGCTTATAGAAAGTCAGAAGATAAACACATTAAAACAATGAATGATTACACAAATAATGTAATTTGTTCAAAATTAGGAACATTACAGCATTATTTCCTAAATTCAACCTTACAAATTCAGCCTAAATTGAGACCATTTTTCCAAACAACAGACTTCACAAGCTAAAGGTTGGTATACTTTCCAATCTTATTCCACTGTTTCTTTCCTAAGATGTTTCTATCTTGACATAGTGTTTATTCTCTTTACTGTCTTTTGTGTATATACTGCAACAGAAATGTAGTAGTTCCTCCAAATATTAGAATTGCTGGTTGGTGTATAGCATTTTTATTCTTATTCATCTCTGGTTTTAAATTAACCTTGTACCACAGAATTAGGTTGCATTTTCAGGTGATGCTATTGCAAATACCTAATGCTGTTCACTGCATGAAATTGTTTTATCATATTTCAGCTCCATAAAGGATGTAATATTGATTAAAACAACATTTAAAAAATATTTTTAATATTGATTGATTTTAAAAGGATTACTGATTTTAAAAGTGCACATATTTAATTACTTTATTTTAACAAGCTAACTTCGAATATCTGGATGAATTCTGATATCTTTCTGTAAGTCAAAGAGACAAAATTGCTACAAAGATCTAGCTTGGAATGAAACAATAACTAGTTGGATTTAATGGTGTTTATATTTATCACAATAAGAAATCTAAATTTAAGAACTACAATTTGTTTCATATTAAAATGTTAACAGATTAGATAACATTATACTTTTCCATTGACATAAATGCAATAACAAATTAAAAAGTAGTGTTTTGGGTTACAAGTAAGAGTTAGAGTGTTTTTTCTTCTTTTTTTAAGTAAAATTTTAAAATAAAAAGAAATACTACATTTCATATTTAGCTGTCATCCTAATAAACTTATTAGGATGAAAAGCTAGTTAATCTTAAAAAAAAAAAAATTAAGTCTACATATCCTTGCAACACACTGAAAGGAATTAAATGATGCTATGGTAAATGTAGTACTTTGGTAAATTAACATATACAGATGAATCTTTAATTAACTGCACAATATCTACTTTCAAAATTATTAACTAAACTTGCTCTCAATTAATTTTAAATATATCATATTGTATCACTTTCTGATCTTCTCATCCTACTATGGCAGTGAAATTGATGTGAAAACTTCAGCTAAATCACAAGAATTATTTTGACCTATGGTATTTCCAAGGAGTACAGACATACAACATTGCGGCAGGTTACCCTTGTCTGGCTGTCAGATGCCCCCTAAGCCACTTTCTCACTCCTGGTTCTCATCAGAAAAAGGAGAGAAAATAAGGTGAAAAGTCTCAGAGAGAAAGCAAGGGAAAACAGTCATTAATTACCATCACAGGCAAAAGACGCTTGAGTGGGGAAAAATAATTTAATGCCAAGTAAAAATGGTGTAGGATGGTGAGAAACAGACAGAAATAAAAACATCTTTCCCCTACCCTCCCCTTCTTCCCAGGGTCAACTTCACTTCTTTCTTCCTATCACTTCTGTCACCTCCCTGCCTGAAGAATTGGAGGGGAACTAGGATTGGAGGTTACAGTTAGATCGTAACATTTCATCTCTGCTGCTCCTTCCTCCTTCTTGCTTTTCTCTTGCTTCAGTGTCAAGTCCCTCCCACGTGATGAAGTCTTTCACAAATGCCTCCTGTACGGTTCCTTCATATGTGCTAGAGTTCTCCAACAACCGCTCCAGCATGGCTCCTTTCCATGGGATACAGTCCTTCAGGAACAGTTCCAATGTAGGTTCCACAAGTGGTAGTTCCTGCCAGAAACCCTGCTCCTGCATGGGCTCCTCTCCACAGCCCAAGGATCCTGCCAGTAGCCTGCTGTAGTGTGGGCTCTTCTTTTCCACGGCATATCCACCTGCTCCAGTGGGGGTTCTTCCACGGGCTGCAGGGAAATGTTTGATTTGCACCTGGAGCACTGCCTCCCCCTCCTCTTTCACTGACCTTTGTGTCTGCAGAGCTGTTTATCGTGCTGCTGTAAAGTGATTTTTACCCCTTCCTAAATATCACACAGGCACCACGAGCATTCCTGATGGCCTCAGCTTTGATCAGCAGTGGTTCTGTTGTAGAGCCTGCTGAAACTGGTAAAATAAACTGCACAAAGAGAAAAAACTGACAAAACTGACACAAAAATAAAATACATAAAATAAAATAAAATAAAATTAAAATAAAATAAAATAAAATAAATAAAATAAAATAATAAAATGAAATAAAAACAACCCACCATTTTCCTGTGTTACATCTCTTGGCCTCCTCCTGCACAGCACCAGAGGCAGTATCTTCTAAAAGATGTGAAATCATAACATAACTTTTTGTGTTTTAAGGTGTCTGAAATATATGCTTTTTGTTCTAAAGGGCCATTGCTAGAAGTTTCTCCTTTTTAAATACTAGGCCAGTAATTTGACTGGGCAATCCCTAAGTGTAAGGCTGGTCGATCTTTGTTTTAGGAAATTGAAGGAAAAGGACATATATTTTCCAGATATCTTTATTTCATTTCAAACTAAAAATATTCTTACATATAGTAGAGTACTTTTAAAGGGAAATTAATTGAAATAAAATAGTGGTTAAGACTACCAGGCATCTCTGCATTGGCACAACAGATCACTCTCTGAGAGATCCAGAGACATTTTTAAAGTTGCCAACACAATTTACAGTGAAGCTTGAGAGAGCAGAAGCCACTGATAGAGAATTAATTTCTTCAGCTTGTCATTTTTGGCACTCGGAACCTAATGCAGGAAAAAAAAGAAAGAGAAAAGTGGTATGGCATAATCAACAGAATGCAATCATCAAGACCATTGCAAAAAAATGTTTAGGGCTAGGTTGGAAAGGACCTTCAAGATCAGCTAGTTCCAACACCCCTATTTGCCAGATATGTATATATACATGTATGTGTGTGTGTTTGTGTGTGTGTGCTGTGGCTGCAATAGTACTTCAAGCTGAGAAGAGTATTCCAATTAGGAAATAATTTATTAATTTAGTGAACACTTAACAGTCTCTGTGGCTGAAGTAACCTGTTATTCTGGAAATGCAAGGAAGGAAAAAACTTAAGTTTCCCTTCCTCCAAGATACACATCTTTATATTCTTTTTTCCTTTGTTGAAACCGTTATTAATCTTAGTCAAATGGCAATGAAATTCTTGCAGAGATGCCAGACTCCTTAATTTAGATACAGAATCATTGATTTTAAGATTTATTATATGCCCTGAAAGCAATAAGCTTAATGATAAACTATGGATATTGAAGAATAGGATTGCACTCATAATTTAGACTATAAGTACACCTACAGTATGGGAAAGTTTTCATTTAGTGATAAAGTATCTGACACAGTAGTAGCCTTAGCTTTCTGAACAAGTTCTGAGTCCCATTATATGAAAAATAATTCATAAAATTGTAACAGAAAATTAAGAAGGAAAAAATGTTGAAAAATCAGAAAGTACATTAAAAGGGAACTAGAATAATTATGTAAGTATATAAAAAAAGACAAGGCAATGAAATGCTGTATGACCATGCTTTTCCTGATTGGCAGGTTGACTTTCGTCTGAAGATAGTCAGGGTTTTGCGACTTCTATCTGAATGCTGAGATTTCTCCATAAGTTTCTAAAAGTGATTCAGAATAAAATCACCAGATACCCTTTTTGGTGGTAAACCAGTTGAATGCTTGAGTTACACCCCGTGATTAAATAGAATTTATGTAATCACAAATACGATGTTTCAACTGAAAATAATAAATTAATTGAGAAACAGACAATTGATGTGGACTTTATTAGCTCAGTAATCTTTTTCTCCAAAGCATAAATCACATGAAGAGAAGTTAGAATCAAAGCTCATCTATCAAGCTGTTAAAAGAAATAAGGAAACAATATCTTGGACATAATTCACTATTCTGTTATCCTGGTTTTTTACTAAAGGAATTCACAGGCTTTTTTCCTTGTACACATATTGAAACCAGCTTAATTTATTAGCTATTCCAGTAGAAAAACATAATAAACTGCAGTTACCAGCAGTTTCCCAGAATGTCCATTCCCTGGAATACAGAAGAACCTAACGTGGTAAAAGGTTTTAATAACAACTTGCTCATATTCTGTGTTTAACAGACAATTCATAGCCACAAATTCCAACTCAAGTTCAAAGTTGCTCCCCTGTAGATTATTTTTAGCAATTTTAAACCAGACATGAGATGGAAATTTGACTTAATTTTTTTTTATATCCTTTATTTTTATGATTCAGAAAAATTCACAGGCTTCATAAAAAGTTTGGATTACATCTGAATTACTGTTGGGGCATTGCCTACATATGAAAGGATCAAGCCATTGTGCCTACCAAGATGCTTTGCATCCAGTCCTAGATTTGTTGCTTTCCTTACATGTGCACATGTTGTACCATCAGCTGTCTTCAGCAAGACTCCTGCTGGTTTACTTCAATTTAGCCAAAAGGTGATGATTTTGCATTCCGACAAAATGTGAACTTCAGTACTTAATCCCTCGACATGAAAGTAATGAAACCGTGTATTTTACAAAGGTCCTAAAATGCCTGTGTATATTAAGAGTTTTATTTGTGATGTGCTCATTCTCAGCTGTCATCAGTGGCAGCTGTCAGTCAGGTAGACTGTAAGTATCTCTGAATGAAACTATATAAATTTCTCCTTGATCTGGGAGAAGACACCTGCACTCCTATTTGCCATTCTTCCTTTAAGTTAAATAGTAATTTTATGCACAGTCTTTTTCACTACTTTTCATCAAATGAATTCAGGTTATTGCTATAAGAAATTACTCAGTGGGTAAATTCATTGTCATTTAAACAAAGGATTGTATTAATTCTGTCAGAAGTACTAATTAGCCTTATTATAATTTGGTTTGAAAATATGAAAATATGAAACATTTCAGTCTTATTGGAGCTGCAAAACAGATTCCACATGAAAACACAAAGTCACATATTTAAGTTTATTCTAATATTTATCATAATGCATTTTATGAACAAGAACCTCACTGTTTGGAAGTTGTAATAAGCATAACAATAATAGAGATGGTTTATGCACCCTTTTTTTTCATTCTTACTTTGGAGGTGTCATATCATAGTTAAATTCCAAAACCAAGAAGATGTGGTGATGTGTATCCACGCACATGAACCCATCCCATCCCATCCCATCCCATCCCATCCCATCCCATCCCATCCCATCCCATCCCATCCCATCCCATCCCATCCCATCCCATCCCATCCCATCCCATCCCTCCTTTCTTTTTTCTCAGGCTGTTGTGTGATTTTGGAGTTCCTGTTAGCCCCTGAGCTCTTTCCAATGAGTTGGGTGGTCTGTTAAGGTGGGAATGGCACTGACTGCACCAGGGCAACACTGGCCACGTTTCTGTGGTGAAGAACAAGAACAGGGATAATCAGTCATTCCATGACAGTGTTGGAATGTTCTGCATCTGAATCATAGCCCAAGGGGCATGGTATCATTGTTGCTGGAGTTTTTGAAAACAATTTCACTTGGTACTGGAAACAATTTCCAGTTGTTTTGGAAGCTTCAGTAACTACTGGCCTGAGGCTGGAAAATTTATGTATGATTAAAGCAGTCATCTTGAGACCCTATAAACAACAGTCCTAAATGAGACCCTTTCAGCTCTTCTGGACCACAGTGGGCTGCGCCAGCACTTTCCTCTGAGTGAGATGCCTCTTGGAACTCTTGAAAGAGTTTGTGATACTCAGAGCCCCATTGGCTGATAACAGGACCTGGGGTTTTATCCTTACTTCTCAAGGCTCAACCCTTCCCCCATTGAGAAGAGCCAAAGCATTAGATGTGTGCCTTTCTTTGACTCAAGCAAAATTTTTCACTGGAATACCTTTGTACATACTCCATAATGTCTGTGTGCATATGTATGTGAATTGATAAAATATCATGGTATAGCATGGATATCACTATTTTGAATCTATACTATTTTGAATCTATACACAGTACAATTATAATAAATCCTATTTTACCACTTTCTAAATTAAGCAGTGATTAAGTGCTGTTCTAAGCCTTTATATGTAAACTGTTGATCTGGAGCTAAGATTGGACTCAGCTGCAACTACGTTACATCAGGTGTTTAGAAAGGAAGGGGATCCACTCTGAACTTTGTGATTAAAGGGGTAGTTTACCTCTCACACCTTTATGCCATCCCCTCACCCCATGTTCTCCACATGAATCATTTTAGTTGATTCTAATTAAGTGCTCCTGTGTTTGTTTCATCCCTGTATTATATGGTATAGTGAACATTGTCATCAAAATTTGTCACACTTTCATAAATTCATGTTAAACCTGCTTTTGCTGATACCTTTGCTAGCGATTCTTTAAACCACCCAAACCACTCATTTTTTGACAGAACGTTTTAACAGCCTTGCCTGTGTTGTTTGGAAGGATTTTGCCTTCAGTGCTTCAGATTGTAAATGTACTTCTGTACATTTGACATTTAAAATTAAATCTATGGTTTGCCTAATTGTTAGCTCCTATTGGAAAGATGCATTTATTAATTATTCCTTTTTCTAGACCCTCAGCTGTGCCTTTCGCAAGATAGGAAGCAATTTTGTAAACAACTACTTGGATTACATGACCTTTGGCTAGCTGCTGCATTTTTGACCTATCTGACTTGAACAATGCTTTGGAATTCCCCTGGTGGAAAAAAATCTTTGCCACATACTCCCTGATGTAAGGATATGTGGTGTGTTAACCTTGGATGCTATGTGCCCACCAAGCTGCCCTTGCCTCACCAAAACAGGAGAAAATACGATGAAAAATTCCCTGGGTTGAGATGAGGATAGGGAGATCCCATAATAATTTCAATCAAAGAAAAAACAAAAAAAACCCCTTGGGAACTAATAATACAAATATTATTATTATTATTATTATTATTATTATTATTATTATTATTATTATTATTATCACAAATTAAAAATTAAAATAAAAATAGACTAGCAGAGTGAGAAATAATAACAAATCTACCCTTTCTTCCAATCCTTGCTTCTTCCAGGTCAACTTCATTCCTGACTTCTCATACATCCTCCCTGCCAAGCAGCACAGGGGCATGGGGAATGGAGGTTGTGGTCAGTTCATAACACGTTGTCTCTCCTACTCCTTGATGCTTTTCTCCTGCACCTATACCCATAAGATACAGTCCTTCTTGGCCTTCTCCAGTCTGGACCCCTAATGGGTTCCCAGGTCCTGCCAGAAAACTTACTCCTGTATGGGCCACATCCTTCTTTTGGGCATCCACCTGCTTCTTTGTAGGATCCTCCATGGGCTACAGAATGGATACCTGCTCCATTGTGGACCTACAAAGGATGCAGAGGGACAACCAGCATCACTATGGTCTTCATCGTGGGCTGCAGACAAATCTCTATTCCAGTGCCTGGAGCACCTCTTCCACCTCCTAGCTCACTGACCATGATGTCTACAGAGTTGTTTTTTACACCTACTTTCACTCCTCTCTCTCAGGTGCTCTTGTGAAGTGTTTTTTACCCCTTCTTAAATATCTTAGCCCAGTGGTGCTACCAACATCACTGATGGGCTCATCTTTGACTAATGGTGAGTCCTTCTTGAAACCTGTTGGAACTGGCTCTGTTTGACATGTGGGCAACTGCCTCCCTTGCAGTTGCCCCAAGAGCAAAACCCTGGGGGAGCCTCCACATAAACCCAGTAGAGAGTATTAAACTGTAGGCACATAAAACCACATAAATTCATTTTGGATTTAACTATTTCTTAAGGACACATATCATGGCACTCAAAGACATTCAGCACCTGCATCTTTTGCCTTAAATTCTTCTCATTTCTGTAGCGTATTTCTACAATATTAAAACTGACACCCACCTCCCACTAGCCACACTGACTGTTCACAGTACAACAAATTTTACATCAAGGAGGGGGAAAAAAATCACTAGAGATATACAAGGAGTTATTTTAGTCCTTGAGGCAAATCTTTCTGGGAGAAACGTTTCATACAAGTTCAAGTTCAAACTTTAGCATCTCTTTTGGGAAAAAACCAAATAAGAACAAATCTGTCATTGAGTATCAGATTATCAGCTGTAACAACACTCTTTTATGTATCTTTCCTTCAGAGAAAGACTTTTATAGTTCCACCATACCTCAAACTCCTGTGAGGTAATTTGACAAGTGATTTCCAAACTGTCAAGACTTTTAACAGGAGTACTGTAGGAGCAGCTGCAGTCATAATACTTTGCAAGAAATGTATTTTAAGCAAGTGAATATCTGTAGGCAGGTGTTTTACAAGGATTCCATGCAGTTTCAGTGAGTACTGAAAGTGCCAAAATTCTACCAATTAGACATTGGAAAAGAAGAACAATTCCAGAAGTCAATAGATTTTCTTTGAATTTCATATAAGATTTTGCTTTTATTTGTTTTATTTTGATATAGGTTTATGTAATCTGACCATTAATCTCTAGTGACTCTCTACTTTACCTGTCCTATTTAGATAACCCCTAATCCCCCTTCTCTTTATTCGAAATATTAAAAGGATGAAAACCACAATGAAACTTCAGTTTTGGAGATAGACTGAGAATGAACTGTGGAGGACAATTCAAACTTGAAGCAACATGAGGAAATGTAATTAATCACAGAGAAAAGTAATGGTTGAACTGTTGAAGGAAAGAAACAAATTTAAAAGAAAGGATAAGGGACAAATTAAACCAAATTAGTTTTGCTTTGGAAACATTTTTTCTGTCTTCTCCCTGCTTTCCTACCCCTCTTCATCACCCCCTGATCATAACTGCTTTTCTTTATGCTGCTGCTGATTTCTGTGGCTCAAGAGAAATAAAAGAACACTGTCACAATAAAAGGACAGATCTTAACTGGTGATGGTGGTGCCAATTCCACCCAGAATTCTATAACTGGACCATATTTGCATATCTCCTTTCCTACTGTGCCAACTGTGGACCACACATTATGTAGTCCCAGGCACATCAGGCAGTGTGCTGTGCCTTTGCAAAGGGGAGTCCTCCCTGGGGTCCTCACAAACACATAACTATTAGAAACCCTGGACATACTTCATGAATGATGCTCATTTAGAGAGTATAAGATTTGAATTGAGGCAATTCTTTAAATGCAAATCCATATTTTTTCTTTGAAATTTGCTGATCTAAATCTCCTTCAAATATTATCTGAATAAGTAAAAATGGGGGGAGGGGATTATTACTGTTATTATTGCTACCAATTATGTATTCATGGCATTTTTCACTTTATAGTCTAATATTCCAGTCTTTTCTCATTTATAAAAAAAACCCCCATGTACATATTGTACAACATATCTATAGTCTTTACAGAATACAGTTACAAGCAATGGTCAAAGGAAATAGAAAATGTGCCATTCCTACGGCTTTTGCAATATTTTCCAGAGATGATGATGGCTGTATCACAGACTTAATGTACATCTTGCTGGTGATCACTTCACCAGATATATGTATTAGGGGATATGTGTGAGTTGGGAAGGGAGTCTAGTTCTGCAGTAGCAAGAAGTACATAGATTTGATTGGCAGTCAATTGAATCAATCACTTTTACCTCTTTGTTCTGATGCAATTTCTTAAAATGTAGTACTTTTACCCTATTTTTCTTCTCTGAATAAAGAGTGGATTTTGGGTGCTGACTATTCCCCTTGTTTAATTACTAGTGGATAAACTGACTAAATGGTTTACAAATATCATACTTGGGGTTTTCTTTCAATTATGGGAAGTAAACCAGAAACTTAGAAGTAACATAATATTCACCTAATAATGTTGAGTAACATAATCCTATCCCAAAAATCAAAGTATATTTCAATGCTGTAATTGTTTATCAAATATAACAATCTTATTTTTATTATATGCCTAAATGTTTATTGGAGTTTAAAGGCTACAATATTTTTGACATAATCTCAGAAAACAACTGGAGATAAGGTATCCCAATTATCTGCAAAATGGGGAATTTTAAAAGAACCACTATAGTTCTAATGTTGTTGATCTTAGCATTTTATTACTATGGAAAGTTATGATTTTCAATGTAATTTTAAAAATTCAGTAAAAATTACAACACAGTGAAACAAATATGCTATTTTTACAATAAAACATTGCATTTACCTGAAATACATATTATAACTTTTCTGTGCAATAATAAATTTCTTATCTTCTTCAAGTTAGACACATGAAATCCGGTGGTGTACTGTGTCCAGTTCTGGGCTTCCCGGTTCAATAAAGATGTACAACTTACTTACTACAAAAATTCCAGACCAGGGCCACAAAAATGACCAAGGAATTGGATCATCTTTCATATAAAGAAAGGTTCAGAGAGCCTGAGATTCTTTGGTCTGAAGAAGAAAAGGCTCAGGGAAGAACTTATTACAGTATATAAACACCTGGTGGCTGGAAATGACAATGAAGGAACCAGGCTCTTCTCTGTACTGACATGTCCACAGGCAAAGAACACAAATTAAAACACAACAAGTTCCATCTAGACATAAGAAAATAGACTTTACTGTGAGGGTCATGAAACACAGGTCCAGGCAGCCCAAAGGTGTTATGAAATCTCCATTCTCAAAGATATTAAAGATCTCACTCGATATAGTCCTGGGCAACCTGTTGTATGTGACCCTGCTTGACACAGGGACTTGAATATGATCTCAAACTGTTCCTTCCAAATTAAATGGTTTTGTCATTATGTGTATATATATATATATATATATATATACGCATGTCGATATATACAAATAAATTTATGTTAATAAAATGCAAAAACTTCAGCATTCATAGCATGATAAAAACAAAAGTATTGATCACTGAACTTGGTGATTTCAGTCAAATCTTTAAACCAAGTAAGTTTATTTTGCTTAGAGAAGTCCTTGAAGTAAAAAAAAAAAAAAAAAAAAAAACCAAACCAAAATTTGTTTTAATTTGCTTAAAGGTATCATCAAAACTCAACTGTAAATTGAATAATTTATTTTTAAATAGCTTGCTCCATTCTTCATGGAGACATTCCTGAAACTGAATCTTTGACAGCATTTCAATCACAGCAGCAGAAAGTAATGTTAATGATAGGGACAATCAACAGCTGAAAAGTCTTGGTTCCAAATTAAAAAAAATTTAAAAAATAAATAAATAAATAAATAAATAAAATTAAAAAAAAAAAAAAAAAAACGCAAACAGAAAACACCAACCCATCAAACCTCCCCCCACCCCAAGTTTTCCTGATCATCAAGAAGGCATTGTCCCCATATTTGTTCCTTCGCAAACCAAACTTACATGAACTTCCTCCCTTTAAAGCAAAATTAAGCTTTAGCAGTTTGGCAGTATTCAGAGCCTTTTGTCTTCTGGATACAGGCTTCAAAACGGAAGTCATGATGGTTAAGACACGAAACAGTCTTTTGAACTATGTTTGCTTGCTAATCCGTCTCTTTGTGTACGTACATAACCAACAGTGTCAGATGAGAAAGGAGGGAAACATCATGAAAAGATATAATTTTCACCTCCATTTGCAACTTTTTAAAAAAATATCACTTAGCAGCTGCTTAAAGAACAGGTGTTAGACAAGGAAATTAAAGAGATCAGAAATAAGCAATTAATGAGGTCATTTTCATATAGTTTCTCTGAAGTAGGAGAAACTTGATTTGGGGTTTTACTTTGTGGATCACAGAATTACAGAACTAAAGAATGGTTTGGGTTGGAAGGGTTGTCACAGCCCGTCTAGTTCCAAACCGCCCTGACATGAGCAGCAACACCTTTCTCTAGACGACGTTGCTCAGAGCTCCATCCAACCCAGACTTTATCAGTTCCAGGAATGGGGCATCCACAACTTCTCTGAGCAACCTGTCCCAGTGCCTCACCAGCCTCACGGTAAAGAATTTATTCCTAATATCTAATATCTAATATCTAATGTCTAATATCTAAATCCACCTTCTTTCAATTTGAAACCTTTCCCCCTTGCCCTCGATAGGGCACTTTTTTGTAAGAAGTCCCTCTCCAGCTTTCTTGTAGGCCCCTTTTAAGTACTACAGGCCCTCTTACTTACTAACACCCCCTTACAGTAGAGAGACCACTGAGTATTCCACCGACCGCTTTGAAACGTCTTGCTCTATCCAGAGAAAATCTGTTCTAGCTGGCTTTTGACATCAGAAATAAACATTGTTGGAAGACAAATGAAAAATCGCATTAATAATGTTTGCTGGAAATTGCTGGAAAACAAAACAAAACAAAGTGAGCAAATTGGGATGTATTTAATAAAGGGAATGGAGGGGAGGGGAGGGAGGGGAGGGGAGGGGAGGGGAGGGGAGGGGAGGGGAGGGGAGGGGAGGGGAGGGGAGGGGAGGGGAGGGGAGGGGAGGGGAGGGGAGGGGAGGGGAGGGGAGGGGAGGGGAGGGGAGGGGAGGGGAGGGGAGGGGAGGGGAGGGGAGGGGAGGTAGTATTAAAAACTCAAATCTGCCACTTGTTTCAGCCATGCTTAATCTTCCAAAATTTGGCAATTCTACTTGAAAACAACAAAATTAACTGACAAAATAAAATAATACTGTTACTTTCCAAGGACATCAAGAATGCTGAGAAGCACATACCTGCCTCTTAAGATAAGGAAAAATCCCTGAGTGTATGAGGATTTGAAAACCGTCTGATAATGCTTTTCTAAGCCTCTGAGATTTTTATGAATATTGAGGTAACTTCTGGACAAAGATACATGTTTGAATATATACTTAAACACAGTTGAACTGCCGCAATCATAAAATAAATAGTGATGATTATCCCAATTCCAGGGCATATGCTAGGGAAAATGTAACTACACAGTATCTTGACACAATATAGGCTCAGGCCATTGTTTGGGGCAACAGCATTCCAGGAAGATGTATGAAAAGTGAACAACTTCAGGGTTAGAATGTCAACATATTTTAAGTGTAATCTGTTTATGACTCTGTACTTTTGTGATCTAATTGCATTAGGATTAACCTATTGGGGAAAATCCAGAACAGATAAATTTTTGATGAATTTCTGAGTGTTATACGTGTTAAGCTAGTGATGATTCACAACTACAGAAATAGAAATTTGCTGTAATGATAGTTCCAAGCAGAAAAAAAACTAAACAACATACAAACCAGAAAAAAACCCACCCCCAGACCCTCATACATTTCTTAGTTATATCATTCATTTAAATGATGAAAGAAATTAGAACTTTCTTCAACAGTGTAGATTGTTTAGAAAACTCTATTGAAGACAGTGTTAACATTCTCTTTATTTCAAAAGACAGTAGTCAGTAAATAATGGAACGAAGTGAATATTGTTGATACCATTGCGAAGTTCAAGGAAAACTGGGGAGGGAATTTTCGAAAGGCTCCTTAATACTATTTTATTGGGTGAAGATATTTCGGGTTCTTTTTCTGAGAAAAACAGGCTGCTGGAAAGAATTTACATAACTGCTGTGAGGTACCCCTCCCTTCTGTCACTGTGTCATAGAAATTGCTTCTTTGTGGCATCAAACTTCTGCATTAGGTTCATGTTCAAACAAAATTAAAGTATCTTTAAGTGAAGAGGAAGGTCTCAGATTAGTATTCGAAGAAGGTGAAATACAGGGCTCTGTGCAAAAGAGTGGAGAATCACTTGGAGATCTGAATATAAATGCCAAATACCTTAACCAAACATCCCTTAATTTGCAGTGCTTTCACTTAGCTATGCACTACATGAAAGGCATAGGCAAGCAGGTAGATGTCTTCTCCTGCAGAGCAGACTTCCAGCAGGAAAACAGAATGATTGAACAAAAAATATATGATCTACATTCTGATAGAAATATTAAAAGCAAAGAGACACATAAGTAAGTCTTGATAAAATTGTCTCTCATTAGAAGGCAGTAGCTTTAACAGAGCATCTAAAGAATTGTGCGAACTAAATTTTAGAAGTGCTCATATCCACCTCTCTGACAGGAGCCCAAAGAGGAACAGATATGTTTGAATAACAAGAAAAGTTTAACCCTGAGACGGGGTAAGAACAGAAGACAGGATGAACAATAAAGGAAATAATAATGCCAATATAATCATTATGTGAACAAAGTAGTTGAAGATAAACATTAATTCTAAGATACCTGACAACAGATGTTGTCTCAGAAATACCTTGGAAATATCCTGGAGCTGAAGCATATGCCATGAAAGAAAGTTTTATTAAATGAAACCTCAAATATTGCTGACCCAGTTAGTATTTGCTCTCCAAATTTGACCAGTTTTATCAAAGCAAAAGGAATAACCCCGTACATGCACATAAATATTCATTTTAATAGTTTATTATCCTGCTTTCCCTTTAAAAATTGTAATATAATTTGAGGGGTGGGGATTGAGGGAATATCAGTTTTCCTTAGTCCTGTTGTAGAATTTGCAATTGCCAATATATCTTTGCCTTTTGATTTCCTTTTGCTGTAGTGAGTTTATGATAAGAATCAATATTTATTTCTGGCAAGCTATGTAATTTCATGACAGGTGGCTTTGGTACTCCTGGATCTATTTGCTGAATTCTGTGAAGCTGAGGTGTCATTTTTCTTACTCGGAAGGGTGAAAGGAAGCAACACTTTTAATATGTGATTCTGGATTATAACTGAAATTTGCATCCACAAAAGGAGAAAACAAAAACTTTGCACTAAAGCTGTTTTAACAAGGGATTGAAAATAATTTACGAGAAATGCCCTAATCTTGATCCTGTGGCAATGGAGTGCTATCTGAAGGTCTTTTCCAAACTTTATTTCAATGATTCTGGAAAGATTTCCAGAAAAAATAGATTAACTACTTTGTTACAAAATATCTGAGGAATAAGCTTATGTTCTGCCACAATTTTAAAAATTGATCACTCAGCAAGAAAAGTTATGTTTCAGATGCCAGAAAATGCACTTATACTGTGAACAATGGCAGAAACCAAGCTGAGTTTGAAAATCTCTTATAATGCACTAGATCTGTAAACAGAGAACAACAAATCATAGAATCAGAACATTCTGAGTCAGAGGAGACCCACTAAGGTCATTGAAGCCTAACTCTTGCCCTGACACAGGACAAATCCAAGAGTCACACCAAGTGCCTGAGAGCATTGATCAAAGGCTTTTTGAACCCTGTGAATTGTGAGGAACTGGGACTGAGTTAGGCAGACTCTTCTTTTCCCATTACATTATTGTATTTTACTCAATTTTATCCCAAACCTTCATTTTAATTTCTGAATGTGCTCACGAATGTAAATTATCAAACATCTTGAAAGGATAGCAATAAAAGCTATTTGTACTGGAATGATTGAATACATGTTTAGTTTAACATATAGAAAATTTGAGGGCTGGAGTAGGTTATATTATGTTTCAGGAGATAACTAAACAGTTTATGGTAAATATTTTATAATCACAGGAATAAAAGCATCAACTTCTTGGCAGAAATATTCATCCACTGCTTTAAATGGATAATTTTGAAACCACTTCTGGTTTCCTATGTACACTTGTGTGCTAAAAACTGCCCTAAAATTTGTCTTCTTCCATTTCTGTACCCTGATCAGATAATTAAATTTTCTTAAAAGATAAGTGTATAGACTGATAAATGCTCAATAATATTTTGAAATTAATTATAAACATAGATTAGTAGATTAAGAGTAAATATAATATATGAATTAAGCATTCAAACTCAGAAGAATTTTCAAGATCACACTAAATAAATAGCCTGAAACCATTATGTGAGCACATTAAAGACATCAACTGAGATGCAGATGAAAGAGGCAATGACATTATCTTCCACTGTTGAACTTGTTTGAAGCTCATGAAGCAGTGAAACATTTCTATGAGGTAAGAAAAGTATGTCAGGGAGAGGGAGAGAGGTAAAATGCAAATAAATGTCTCCTAATCTAATAAGAGGTGGAAATTTGGATTCCTCTCTTTTATCCAGCAAATTGCCATATACAAATTTCCTTTTGGGAATAAAAGTATTTGTGATCTTTCCTAAGTGTTTGCAGTCACTTATAAACTCTAGGTCAGGGACACAATGGCACCTTCCCATAGCCCTTCTCCCTATTTACATTTCAGCTGTTTATATATCATATATTTAATATTCTTGAGATGAAATATTCATGTAACAATGAGCAAAAGCCTTGCCACCCCTTAAGTGAGCTCCATTACTCTTGGACTGGTCCTAACCATAAAAATTAATACTTTTCTTACTTGCTCTCTCTGGGTTGGATGAGGCTTTCATGTGTTTCATACAAAGCAGAATAAGTACAACAGAAAAGAGTAGGAAATATTCTCTGAACTATTCATAACCTCATAATTACAGAAACTGCTGGCACAGGTGCGTTTGGCCCCCCTCAGGCCATGATCTGTCTCATACAGTGTGTCTATTAGTTAACAGTTTAAAAAAAATTCTCTTTCTAAAGTGAAGAATGGGAAAATTGAACATCTCGGTTACCATTGCATGTTTTGCCCCAAATATATTACCCTGCCTCCACCTGCTTCAAAAAGGAATTCTGCTGTGAGTGTTTTTTCTGTGAGGTTCTTTGCCAGATGTCAACAGACTCTGAAAGACAGACTGCAAAATAATTATAATGACAAATTTTGATAATTTTACCTAAAAATAAGAAATTGCTATGATAAAAGAAACCAAATACCTTGCATCTCTCATTTTGGTTACAATTGCTGCTGTATTACTCTTCCTAGGGATTATGTAGTAGCCATCTCATTGTAAAAGGGAATCTTCCTTGACACTGGCTTTCTTGTCCCAGCAAGATAAATCTAAATATATAATTTCAAAAATGAGTCTACAGTTGTGTCCCAATATCTCATTTGGTAAAGGAATTTTATGGACAGAACAGTCAAATTTGAGAAATACTTCTGAGATTGCTGTAAGAATTTGGGAAGCAGAGGAAGAGTTTCTGATACAAATGAGTTCTCTGCAAAACACAAGGAAGCATTTAACTCAGGTTTTTCAAATGGATATTGAAGAACTCATCTTAAGGCATGTAATTAATGCTGAGAACCTTCAGTTCCTGAGTAAATTTCTCCCGAGTAAATTTTTACCCTCATTTCTACATTTACCTAATCCTCCTTTTCAAAAATCTGACATCTAAATATGCAGAAAAATCTCTTAATAAATCATAAAAATATTTCAATATCAATGAAATTGCATAAAAATAAGAAATAAATCCTCTTTTACATTCTTAGTCCTTGAGAAAATGTCATTTTACAGTGATAATATGAGTCTGAAATAGATGGTTGATTCATTTGAAGTTATTTTGGGGATTTTTTTAGCTGCCCAGTTACTTGCTGAAAAGAAAAAACTGAGAATGGAGATTCATAAAAGTAATGTGTGGAAAGTTCTGCTGAGTGTTGCCTTTCGAAAGTGAGATGTTATCAGAGAGTTGTTGCTTGCTTAATTGAGTTCCGTTTTGCTAATAGCTGGCAGAGAGACACACCTCTTTCAGGTTTCAATAATTTTCAATGTCAGCTGCACTAATCTTTTCATTTTCCCAGCATACTGTTCTGTAACATCCTTAGCTTATGAAACAAGCTTATTTTCCTCACCTTACAGAAATGAAATCTGTTTATATAGAAGGAACGGAATTGTTGGGGTTTTCTCTGCTCTTCTTTGCTTTCATGATAGAAAAGTCACAGAATTATTTTTGAAAACAGACTTTCAGTTTTTCACTCTTCATTTGACACTTTGAGGTGTCATCTTAGTTTCTATTATGTTTGATAGACATTTAGTTTCTATTTTAAATTATTTTAAACGTCCTGAAATCCTTTGGTATATTTTGGACTTGGAAAAAATGTTAAATAGTTACTTTAAAAGTTAATGTCTCAGTGGCCTTAAAAAAATTTAAAAATCTGTTTTTCTGACTGTGTCTGACAAGTTGCTTAAATCCTGCAGGGCATATAACCATTCCTACACATTGTCAGTGACAGCAGCCTGTAATTAAACTATTTGTTTGCATTAATTGCAAAACTTCACATGAGTTTATAATTCCCTGCTGAAAGGAATGGTTTTCCACAGACAAGATAATTAACTTCCACGTGTAAGACAAGTATGTAACTACTTATTCTTTTCACATACACCTTCGGCCTTTACTTCAGCTAAATACATTACAGGAGGTAGCAAACGTGGTTCAACCACCATAAGTTAACTGGAAGTTTTGTTTTGTGCTCCCAGTCATCAATACACAGTTTTGATTGGGTTGGCTTTTGTGTCCATGTGTTAGCTGCCGGAGTGCTTTTTTCCAAAAGTGACAATTTTACTACAGAATACCTTTAGATGAAGGACTCAGCCACTTCATTTACACCTCAACTGCATTTTTATCACCATTCCCTTCCTGGCTGGTATATTTGCTCTTTTAATATGCACAGTTCCTGGTGTATATCTTATGTAACTCAATGAATTTCATGGTCTTTTTAAAGCAATTTAGGGAGAGAGATTAAATTTTTTTAATGTGGTGATACATACAGCTATCTGACACCTACAGTAGAGACATTGAATTGTCACCCTGCAGACATTCATTCTTCTTGCCAATATAATGTAATTTTTTTCCACAGAATCTCACTAAAGTATATTTCAAAAAACTCCTTCCTTTGGATGATCAAAGCTCATTTTATCTACTTGGATTTCATCAAATCACTTCTAAATAAGCAATTTATACACCCAAGACAGCAAATAATAATTACTGGTGATGTCAGCTGGAACATGAGATCTGGGTAGCATGTTATTTCTGTTTTCTTGAGATAAAAATCACTAAGACCGAAATTTTCACTACTTCCTTCAAAATTGTCCAAGACTGGGAGAGCAATCTTCTTGTAGACAAGGATTTCCTGTAAATAACTGGCTGAAGTGAGGCTGAGAAATGATAGTGAGGCTGTTCTTCAGAAGCCTAGAAACTAGAATCTCAGTGAGGAAAATAAGAATTCACCACTCATGCAAAAACATAGGCAGCTACAGCCTTTTATCTAAGTAAGAAAAGGAAGATAATATAAAGCAAAATTAAAACGGGACTCTAAATAAAGTTGTTTGTGAGAACAATGAATAATGAAAGGTACATACTCATGAATTTTTCATCTTTAAGATGTAGGGTTAAATATAATAAGTATACTCACCTTGTCACATTTGTATAATAAATTTCATCATTACTTTCCAATTATTTTTGTTATATTTAAAACTACTACCAATAAGAGTATATTTTAATCTTTATTAACAAAATAAAATTGTGCCTATATTAGTGATATAATTTTAAAATATAATAAAAAATCCCAAATAATAACTGCACATATTGGAAAAAATAAAATAGAATAGAACTATTTCAATTGGAAGAGACCTACAATGATCATCTCATCCAACTGCTAGACCAATTCAGGGGTACACAAGTTAGAGCATGTTAAGGGCATTTTCCAAATACCTCTTAAACACCGACAAGCTTGGATCATTGACCTCCACTCTATGAAGTACATTCCAGTGTCTGACCACCCTCATGGTAAAGAAATGCTTCCCGATGTCCAATATAAACCTCCCCACAGCAGCTTTGAGCTGTTTCCATTCATTCTATTACTGAATAACAGGGAGAAGGGCTCAGTACCTTCCTCTCAAATTTCCCCTCTCAGGAAGCTTTAGAGCAATGAGCTCACCCCTCAGCCTTCAAACCAGACATAAAATGCCATCACTAAAACTAACTGACTAGGAAGGTAATTGTTCTGCAGTCAAGTTGCAATACACTTCTTGGAAAAAGTAAAAAAAAAAAATAGGGTAGGATTAATCCCTCCTTCTTTTTGTGTCCAGGCTTCAGTAATTTTTTTAAGCTATTTCTATAGACAAAGGAGAAAAAAAGGCACCTTGAGTAACATAGCTGTGTCCCAGAACAAGCAACTTTCTGAAAGTCCGTCTCTCCACTGGCTACAGAGGAGCTCTCAACAGTGCAAGAAAATTTTGAAGCATGATTCATTTGCCCATACACAGCCAAGTAGGAACAACTTCTCTATTTCCTGTGATAGCTAATACATCTACATCCAGTGCTGACACACAGATTTCTGAAGCATCAGCTGGAAGCTATGAAAAGTGCCAAAAACAGCACTAGATGACCTATTATGAGTAATACCCTTCCATTCCCACTAGTGATGTCATCAAAATAACAAATCTCCTGAATGGGACTTTTACATTCAGAGTTGAGGAAGGAAGCAAAAATTGCTCAAGAAAGCAAAAATATTATTTGAATAATGATCTTTAGTTTGCTTGGACATTTCAATTCCTCTCCATTCCTTCCCTTTCCTGTTTCATCTCTTGGTGTGTTATAAAAGGAATCCGTTTAAATCCACATGTATAGCCTTCACAAACTTCTCAGAGAGCAAGCTGCTTAGGTGTGGTTAATTCAGGCAATGTCTGCAGTGCAGTGGTGCCTTTCCTTTGATTTATAAAGTGACTACCACATGTAGTCACTTGTGCTTGGCAGAACAAGCCCGGTTTTATGACTGAGATGTCTGCCCCATGCCTGTTGCACCTAGGCTTTGTCGTGATTCAGATTTGATGATGTGATTCAGTGTGCAAAAAGATCAGGTCATGTGATCGCGGTGTGCAGTTAAAGCAGAAGCCTTTTTCACCCATTAAAAAGCATGCTAAACAAGGCATAATGAATATTTCCTTATCTTTATCCCAGATAGGCTTATTAAAGTAAAATAATTAACAAGATTATTGAGAGATTTTGTAAGACTGTACTTGCTTTGGTTGAGATAGTGTTATTTTCCTTCATAGTGACTTGTATGGGGTTATGCTTGGACTTTTGATGAAAACAATATTGATAAACACAGGGATGTTTTTGTTATTACTAAGCAGTGCTTGCACCACCTCAAGGCCTTCTCTGCTCCTCACCCCACCTCATCCCAGCAGCAAGTGGGCTGGGGTTGTGCGAAGTGGTGCACAACAGGGGACACAGCAGGGGCAGCTGACCCCAGCTAAACCAGAGAGATATTCTATACCGTGTGGCATCATGATTGGCAACAAAAGCTGACAGGAAGAACACAGAAGGAGGGGACAATTGGAGTAGTGACATTTGTCCTTCAAAATAACCATTATACTTGATGGAGCCCTGCTTTCCTGGGGATGGCTGAACACCTGCCTGCCAGTGGGAAGTGGTGAATGAATTCCTTGTTGTGCTTTGCTTGCATGCACAGCTTTTGCTTTCCCTATAAAACTGCTTTTATTTCAACCCACTGTTATGCTTCCATTTCTCTCCTCCATCCTGCTGTGTGAGAAATGAGCAAGCAGCTAAGTGGTACTTAGCTGTTTACAGGGGCTAAACCATGAAAAGCCAATTTTAAATAGAGCATAAATGTTTAATTAATCTCTAACTTCAAAGGGACAAATTTTGGATAGTTGCATAAATGTTGTACAGGTCAACTTGCAAGTAGTAATGTCTTCAAAGTAAGATATAAAGGATAAAGAATAGGTAGGAAAGTCGTCTGTGGAAACCAGATTTTATCTTGCAGATTAATCAGGAAAGATGTCTGGTGAAATCAGAACTAGTTCTGGTCCTGAAAATAGAATGAACTCTATAAGAGCAGATGAAACCACATTTTTTCTTTCTGGAGAGTGGGGAGAGGAACATAGAGCACAAAGGATGAGGAAAGAAAAGAGGGAGAGAAAGAAGTTGCCCATGTCAAAGATCTTTGAATTCACTTCAAAATTGTGGGTCTAAGACCATCAGGAGACATAATATAACATATATGCCATTAGCTCCATGATATTGTATATTGAAAGCTAATTTCAAATACACTTATTAAAATAATTAATTGAAAAAATAATATTTGTGGCTGATAATGATCCAGACTGACAACATATATTGTTAAGGAATTTTCAAGCTAGTAAAGTCTCCTCTTGAAGAAAGAAAACAAAATTATTTACCAGTCTTAAAGAAAAGTTCAGTTATCACAGAAAGCTCTAAACCCCTGACTTTAGTACACTCAGTGCAATAGGTGTGAAGATAGTTAATATGTCACATATTTGCAGTAAAATTTTTCCTGTAAGATTTACTTACATCCTGTAATATCATTGAAGGAACATTATTTTTGTCAGAGTTCCAAGTGCACTAAAAGGCCTGAACCACCCTGCCAAGTCTCACCAAGGACCCCCAACATCTACCCATGAGCCCAGCAGCTCTATTTGAGTGCTGGCCTGGGTTTCCAATTCTTGCCTGAGCTGTTTTGGAGGATCTCCAAACTGCTTTGCTGGATGGATCTTAGATCTATGTTCCAACTTTGTCACCCAGTCTTGTCTCAGTCACCATCTCCTGCTGTTCCTGACTGGATTCCTTGGATGGAATCCAACTTTGATTGATCATTTTGACTTGTTCGGGATTTTCAGTGGGTCATTGTGATCAGCTGATTCTGGCAGATGTGTTCAGATCCTTTCTGATTGCACTCTGGTCAGTGAGGGCACTGCTTGCAATGTGTCTCACTTCTTAGCTTGTCCCCCCTTGTGAAGCAATCCTGTTCCTTCTGATCCCTGACAACCAGAGAAATTAGACGCACTATAACTAAAAGATAAAATAAGAAAGTAACTTCATGGAGATACGATGGTTACCAAATCCACTGTTACTTCAAAATCAAATATATTAAGCATTAGAGAAATAAAATCAAAGCCCAAAGTATAGGGCTACCTGCATTGATCCAATTAACTTTTCTGCCAGACCTAAATAAAAGCTGAACAGAAGATATCTGCAGCCTAACAAGTAGCGTTAATGGGTCTGAATAAAGAAAGGTAAGTAATGGAGTAATTAATTCATAATGGATCTTTCTCTAGCAGTGTGATGGAGTGTACCCTCAGCAAGTTTGCTGATGACAACAAACTGTGTGATGTGGTCAACGCACTGGGGAGAAGGGATGCCAATCAGGGAGACCTTAGGAGATGGGCCTGTATGAACCTCCTGAAGTTCAACAAGGCCAAGTGAAAGGCCCTGCACATGGGTTGGTGAAATTCCAAGCACAAATGCAGGCTGGGAAGAGAATGGATTACCCTGAGGAGAAAGACTTGTGGGTGTTGGTGAACAAAAACTATTTGACATGAGCTGGCAATGTGCACTTGCAGTCCAAAAATCCAACCATATCCTGAACTGCTGTAAGGACTTAAAGAGCACAGTTACCTGTCTCAAATGCTGTCAAGGCCACTGAAGGAATTTCCCATAAAATAAGCTGCCAGAGTGGGAACTTCAGGTAAGCACAGAAGGAAGGAATTTAACAGGAAGGCATTAATTCCAGGCTTGATGGAGATGAGATCTGGTTAGCAAATACTGGTTAACACACCCAGACAAAAATTTCCACTGTGGCAAACCATGGGAAAGGAAGCAACTGCTCCCACACAAAGCACCCCAAGTTATGGGAATGGCATCTGTGATCACCTCATAGATACCTGGAAGTATCTAAAGATGGTAACCCTGGAAGGATAACTTCGGGACAGCAATCAGTGAGAAGCCCAGGGTGAAGAGGCACCAAAGGATCCATGGGTGGTGACTATCTTCTGCTTGCTCTCTTCCCCCTCCCCCTGTCTTTTCTATTTTTCCCTATCTCTCTAATTCACATTTACTATTAAATAAAATCTATACTATTGATTTCAGCATACGGTCTAATTTCCATCTTAATTTCAGCAGAGGCATCTCTCACTAATCAGGTCATAACTACATCCAAAGAAGCATGATTAGGAGGTCAAGTGAACGGATTCTCCTCCTCTGCTTCATTCTCCACTTGTAGTACTGCATCCAGCCCTGGAAGCCCCAACATATAGAACTTGGACCTATTTGAGCAAGTGAAGAGGTGGGCCACAAAGGTGATCCCAGTCCTCCAGCAAAGTGCTCATCACAGGGAAAGGAAATAAGTCAGCCTGCATTGTTCAAGATGTGAGGTTTTCTTTTAATCTTCTCAGCATCATAGATTAACTGCTGTCCCAAGGAGAAAAAAATCTCAGAGACAACCGAAGATTGGATAAAGAGTATTCTGTATAGAAATATTTTTCATGGATTTGTGAAGCAGATGTAATGTATAAAAAATCTATCTGGATAGATGTTAGATGTTAAAGTGACAGGGATAGTTGCTTGAACAGAGGAAAGCAAGATTTAGTGCCATAAATAAATTACAAAACATAAATTCTGTTTTGTCCCACCTTGATTTTTGCTAGGAAAGGGTCCTGCTTTTCATTCAGAGAGAGAGAAATAATCCACCAACATCTGTGATCTATCAATAGGAAAGCAGGACTCCAGCCATACTCCGTAAAGTTTTCGTTAATAATATATACCTCCAGTTGTTTGTGTGAGACATGAATTGTATTTCACTACTCTGTATGGATTACTCAGCAGAGCATCTTGCAAACAAACCTACCTTTCCCTTCTCTTGCCCTGATGAGCAATTCGAAATGCAGTGGGCTGTAATGGAAATAACAATGGATAAGGATGGCCTTTGTAACCAGATGGGATATGAAGCATGAGTAAAGACAAAGTGGTTTTTACAGGTATTTTTCACATCAGTCAATTCAAACACAATTTTTTTAGTCTCCCACCTCCAGTTCTCTCAGTTGTCTTAGGGGAGAGGCATTACTCAGTTTTCTTGAAGGACAAAGTTGGTAAAGGATTCTGTCTGTAAATTCAACTTCGGTTTTACAAAACTATATAAATTTCTCATTGCTGCATTTCTTTGTCATCCTTTACTTTTTCCCTTCCCTTTGTTCTTCTCCACGTACGCATTTTCCCTTTCTGTCAAGAAAATTGAATGCCTACCTTTTGGGAATCAAGCTCTATATTAGAAAAACTTACTTAAAGTATGTCTTTCATAGAAACATTCAATTAAGAATTAACAATGAAACTTCACTCTTAATTGAATATTGAATGTTTTAAAAAATAATAAAGATTCAGAGATAAATTCAAGTCTTCATCTGATTAATCTGAAGCTGCAAAACCTACAAATTATGCTGTAGTAAATGTTAGTTTTAAGAAAATATTATTTCAGTTAATGTTGTATTCAGAGAAAACTGAGCTTAAACCACAAAGACCTTACTTAGTTACAGAATATCATCAGCACAAGCAAAATTTCAAGTTACCTGATACAAAAAAAAGAAATCTACAATTGCTAATATCTTTGGATCATCTGTTGCAGGATCAGGTGTGATATTGAACTAAGCATCTGAGATTTCATACCTCTAGGAAGACCTAAAAATATCTGGTAATTTTCAAATTGTGTGGTTGCCTTTGTAAGTGTTCTGTATAAGATGACAGTTGTATTATCTACAGAAATTTAAGTAACTTTGAAAATCTTGTACTCACTTTGAGGCCATACATATTTGGAATGCTTTTTATTTTAAGAAACACATCCACATGCTTATTTTAAACTGGGTTTAGATACAAAATTTTAGTTACTTTGTGTATACATGTTTTTATATTGTCTTTATATTACATGATCAGTGCAAATGATAATCTCAAAATAGAGAATGGTAAATCCCACTCCATATGCACTCAAATTTATTTGGTATTTAACACAGCTGACATTTGCTTTTGTGACTACAATACAAAGTGCAAAAAAGCCACCACAAAGAAGCCCTTAGGTAAATATCTGTGCTGCTCTTGGAGCGAAATTTAAAATAGTGGCTAGTTATTAAATTATCTCCTGAATGGTTAGAAAAAATAAAACTGTTTCTTTGCCAGATAAGAATCATCAATGTTCTGATATGGTGGAAGCAAGTGTATCTGGGTAACAAGAAGTGATTTTGATTCATAAAATATTGTGTACGTATTAACAGAAAAGAAAACAATATCAAAAGAAGACATTAATCATTGGTTTGCATCTGTCATATAGGTATATATATGTATATTCCCATTGAATCATTTAAATTAAATTGTATTCTATTCTGCAGGTAAAGATTATTAAGTAAGAAAACTTGAAATTTGTTATCTGCTGTCCTGGTTTACAGCAAGTTAATGTGTGCACGAGTCACATTAGATTTAAATGGCAAGTGCTCCTTTCTAATAATGATCACACTCAGTAAAAGACATAAGTAGCTACTCATACTGTAGAATAAAGTTTCAAGATTGCATCACCTTCTAGGGAATATGACAAGTGGTGTAGTCATTAATTCAGAACAATATAACTAAATGCATTTAGAAGAATGACAAACAAGGAAAATTTAGTCACAGTAATTAGTATCACAGAACAATGTTGCTACTCAAGCAGCAAATCAAACACATGGCTTTTCTTTCTGCTTGAATCTACATTTAAACTGTATAAAATATGACACAAAGTTCTTAATGTTTCAGTACAAAAGGTAGAAAAATCTTTTATTGATATTGTAGGGTATTCAGCATGAAAAAAATGTGTAGAAAGACGGTAAAAGAACTCTGAAAATAATTTCAAAACGAAATGGCAATTTAAAATTCCCATTATCTGCTATACTTGATCTGTGCTGAGTAGTTATTGTAGGAATGAAATTATTCAAAGGAAAGTTCAGCTGTCATTATTCAAATATATATTTAGATTAAACTTAATATTTGGGCTATACTAGAATCAAATCAAAAGTTAGAAACTGACATAGAATGTTAAAAGTTAAAAGCATCTTAAATCCTTACAGAAGCCATTTGGGAATTAATGTCTTTTCCTATTTAAAGAGTGTACATTAGTCAGCATCATCTATATTTTAAGTTAAGGTTATAACAGTATAAAGAAGACTTCCACATTTTTTCAATAACCTGGATTTTTTTGAAAGAGTTGCATTTATATTTGCTTTTTGCCTCTACATGTCACCCAAAAATTTTATATTTTATTGTTGGTAAGACTGTAGGAATTAACACCATTTGGCAAATATGTCTCTTAAACTTAACTGATGACATTTAAATTATGCTAAGGAACAAATCATTTCACTTTTCAATCTCGCTAGAGACTATGCTTTATACACACATTTTGTAATATAAATCTTTTATCACTCTGACATCAATAGAGATGTAGCCCCTACTGAATGGTTAAATAGAAACTTTGAGTATGTAATGAAACTCTTTTATGTCTTCCAAGTTGCAGATCTCTTACCCTGCATTTATCAGTATAAAGTGTCATCTTAACCTTCTATAATCCCACTGAGATATAGTTATATTCCATTTGCTAATTTTTTTAAGTGACTGTGTTTAAAACATGGAGGAGTTTTTGAGTAGGGTTCAGTGACACAATTTCATATAATTATAATTTCTAAAATAAGCATATTTAAATAGTTCTATAACATAGCTTTTGTGATTTACTGCTTTTGTATTCTCTCCACCTTATGACAATTTGACAACCTCCATCATATCTATCTAAGTTTCCATTGAGTAAGCAAAATCCTCTGCCACATGTCTACGAAAAACCTGGAAGAGGCCTTTGTCTAAATTTAAATTTCAAATGAGTGTCAGTGCCACTAATTGGAGATAAGAATGCCTACACAGAATTTCAGGCTGCAAGGGAACATGCGTTCTTTCAGAATTGTTCTCTATCATAATTATTCTGAAGTGAGCAATTAAATCTAGCAATCTGGAAAACCATTCTACAAGAACAGGTGGGTGAGCTGTGAGATCAAAGTAAGAAACCATTGAATAGAGAGAAGAAGTGTCTATTCCCACAAAACGATCTGCAGATTTTGAGAGGTAATTTCATTTTCTGTCACTCAGTAGTCTCAAAATAAAATTTACAGAAAACAGAAGTGTTACCAAAAGCATTATTTTGGAACAGACACGTCATTTTGAAAGCTCTTAGTGGTTTTGAAGGCAGAGATAAAAACAAAATTAAAAAGGGTATTGAGGAAAAATACAAGACATATTTAAAACAGTAGAAACCTGACAAGAAACAGGATGCAATATTTTAAAGTTTAAGAATTAGCAGTTCATTTCATTGCAAGAGTATAACAAGATGATTATGCTCAGTGACAATGGTCCTGACAGATTTCCTGCTGTTATCACCTTGCAGCATCAGGGATGCTTGCAGTGACACATCTTGAAACATTGCAAAAGTGGTGGTATTGTTGCTTTAATTGTCACTAATCTAACAGAGGAGCATATTAATTTGCATTTGAACCCATGAGCCAGGCTCCAGTATGGGATAAGCACATGGATTTGATTATCACATAACAAGAGAACTGGCAATGTAAACAAGAAGGAATAATAGCGTCAAGTATGGTGTGACTTTTCCTGCAAGGTCTCTCTAGGTTTAGGCTCATTAGCAGTAAAACACTGCCTTCTTCCTGGCCTTCCTGTGGGTCACACTCTTGGCAGCTGCATTCAGAAGACAGACTGCAGCACCAGCCCACACATAAAATACGGAAAGACACATCATGAGATATACATTTTATAGGTTAGGCCAGGAGGTTTGTAGGTTTACAATCAGCCAACTTATACAGAGCCACCTGAACCACAAATAACTGAAAACAAATTGAAAGGCAGCAGTAACTGACAAGAATAGTATGTGGATAAAAGAAATTTTTTTTTAAATGGTGCCTAAAAATATTTTTCCCAGGTAATGTTTTACTTGGAAAAACGCAATTAATTAGCATGCAAATCTTCATAAAAGCTCATTGATTTTCCTTTTTTTTTTTTTTTTTTTTTTTTTGTGGGAAAATTGTAAAAAAATTTTCTGTCACTTTTGTGTTTCATTTCAATGTTAGATAAAATTGCTTCAATAAGATAACTAGACTTTATTTCATGTCTATTTAGTCAGAAATCCTCTTTCAGATTATACTTTAAATAACATAATGCTGTGGATACATAAGGTATTATATTAATTATAGGGTTTTAGTGTCATTGAAGCAATATTTCTTTCTTAAGATAAAAATGACTATTGAAATCAGAAGATTCAACATTGTCAAAACTGTAGAGTTCATTATCAAACAAATATTTTGCAGTTTCTACTTTAGAAGTTTTAAATTCTAGTTTGTTTTTCTAGTTTTGAGAAGGATAACTCAAAAATACCAAACTATCAAAATTTACAACAAAACGATATTTTCATTTTTAAAAAAAAATTGTAGAAGGCAAACAGGGAGCAAAACAAGTAAGACACTTTACCTTTCCATGCTTAGAGCATCAACAATTATCAGTATGTATTGGGGTGTATTGAAATGTCTTTCAATCCTGGAGAAAACTTTGAGAATTGAAGGAACGGTCAGCAGAATTTATGGCAGACAGCACATTGTTGTTAGGGGCACTCAATTCAGCTATATGGGGACTTCATAAATTCTTGAGAACCCATATGTATAAAGAATTTTTTAGGTTAAATCTATTTGGCAGAACAACTCTTACATCTCACTCTCCAGTCACCTTGCTGTCAAACTTAACAATGTTTATTTCAGGATCTTCTAAAGTGGAGTTTCTAAAAAGGTAGGAGTTTAGAATGCATATTTTTCCAAGTGATGTTTTTATCCTCAGTATGCGATGATGATTTGTACACCTCAAGAATTTATTGTCTTAGCTTTTAAATAGAAGGTTTCGTGACCAACAAACACTCTTCAGTTTACACTTGGGAGCCAGTTAAGCATAAGTTTTTGAGGAAAAAGTTAGAGCCAGCTTTTCAGCAAGATTAGATAGGCTACATACAGTTATGTTTGACTCAGCCTATACAGTCTGCTATATTGAAGACTGTTTATTCAGACATAAGCAGGATATCTTCACCTTCACTTCTGACATGTAAGCCCCTCTTTCTAAATTTGAAATTAGTAAAAGTCAGGACATAACTATCACAGTAGAAATTAGTGAAGCATAACTCCATAGTCAAGTTATCAGTAAATTAAATACTAAAGAAAAATGTCTAACACTGTGTTCATTATTCAGCTAGCAGGATAACAGAAAGATAAGGAACTCAGCTCTTGTTACATTACAGAAAGGAACTTCATTATCTTAGTAGCAGGAAGTAGATCTCCAGGAGTACCAAGTAGTAGGCCAAGGCGTGTATCTGTGCATAATGGCCAGACATAGGTTATCTGTCCTCTTTCTGGAGTGTTTTGATTGGTGAAGAAATAAAATCTATACTTTCCTTAGAAATATTTTAAACACTGAAGTTTAATGAAAAGAGATGTGGCTATTCATGTGTTGACCTTAACTGAATTACGCCAGTATATGAACCAAGGATAAGAGTGTCACAATACTCAGTTTTTCTGTATTCCAAGGTATCAAGTATCATGGAAGTAAATCTTCTAGGCACATGCAAATTTTAAGGTATATATGAGTTTTGTAGGAAAAGTAGAATCAGGGCTTCCCATAAGTGGGATAATCTTTAATAACAGACTTGCTGAGATAAATTTATGTATTGATGGTCATTACTGGGGAATACTTCTTTAGCTACATTCTGCAAATGCTTTTTTTCAGGATATTGCATGTACTGAAATCCAGGGACTTTAGGCACAGAAACTTTGATAGTCTCAGGTGCCAACTGATTAGAATCAAACCTTGCCAAATGCCTCTTCTGCTGAGGATTTAGATAATGAAGAAGAATTAAATAGATTTGTCCGAGTATGTATCTCATGATCTCAATGCACCGACCTTTATAGTAACATGGACTCCAGGTGTCATTTCCACATGATACAGTTCCACATCACATTGCAACTCTAGCTTAGGTTTGGAAGCAGCATGGGCAGATCTGCAGCATCCATAAAATGCTGGAAAGCAATTCTTACTAGCTAGAATATTAATGCAAATAAGCTGTTTGCTGAAGCAGTCTTTTCCAGTGACAGCTTGGGTTCCTCTTTACTGCACTTCTCAGTAGACACATTCTACATCACTTAGATGTCCTGGAAAGGTAGTTTTAGCCTTGTAGCTTTGTGTAGGAGTGAATAATTTATGTGTGAGCTGTTTATGTTTGAATGTTTCAGTGGGAGCACTTCTCTTTTATAAAATAAGGTTCACTAATTCAATTATAGAGCTCTACAAACAGTAGGACTGGCTTCCCTATTCACAGTGAGAATGCCAAGATGCCTGCAGGTAGATAGGTATGTCTGTCAGTGATCACAGCACCCACTGTGCAGAAATGTGCTTCAGAATAAACATTTCAGATCTTGAAAGTCAACACAGTTTAACAGCAAGGCACAGACTATGTGCTTTAGGCAGCTAGTTTTGGCATTGCAACACCTAAAATTCCAGCACCTGGCTGTTTATGGGCAATACAGACCACCTTCTTGAATTACCTGGCCTATAAACTTAATTAATAGCAAAAGATTTGGTTCATCTAAGAGGCAATTTCAAATAGGTGAGTTGCCTGGTCTTTAAATTGACTACACACAGAGCGTGAACTCTTTGACAGGAGAGATCAAGTAGGAAGCTGTCTGGTCACGGGGATATTCTGAATCCCAAAGCACAGACCTGGAGCTAAAGAACAGGGGCCAACCTGCACAGTCTCTGCTTCAGATTGCTGTATCCTTGACTAAAATCAAGAAAAAAATTTGCTTTATTAAGGTGTACAAAGTGCTTGAGGCAATGTTACTCTTCTGTGCAAAAGCCTGTTTGACTTCACAAAAACACAAAAGAGTTGAATTTCTCAACATTAAAGTACACCTCCCATTTGCATGCATTTGAATATTATTTTTCAAGAAACGGACATGGTATAGAAAATAGACAATGGAGTGCCTACTTCTCCATATTCTTTCTCCTCCTCCCACATCTCAGAGCTGATACTGTGTAATGAGGAATGCAAGTGACAGGGAGCTAGGCAGGCAGTAAGCAAAGGTGAAAAGAAGGGTAAGACTGGTAATCTGCAATGGGAAGGCTCCATTCTGATAAACAAAAGCAGAATATAGTTCTTCTCACAACACTTTGTGTATTTTCTGTCAGAGTCATTGAACAAAACCCAGAAATAAAATTAAGTAGAAGAAAGTGGTTTTGAAAGAAGTTGATGGGCTTTATACATAAATCGAGGCTGTCTGTGTTTTTAGAAATGCTCAAAGAACCTTTGCCAGTTGGGGTCCCTCTGCGATTCAGGCTGAGGCTCAACACCTCCCTTTCATAGATCTCAAGCACACAAAAGCTTTGTTGTCCACAGTGCAAGCACTTACAGGGAGAGGCAATGAAAGGAGCTGCTTTAGGAATCTTTTTTTGAAACCCCATCTTTTCCATTGCACCTAAGTTCAATTCACGTCTAGCAGACAGTCTGAAGGCTTTCAAACCTTATATTGTTGTGTTAAAGTGTAACTCCATGCTTTTTCTAAAAATGAAGTATAAAGAGACTGTTGAGAAAAAAATAAAATCACTTTGCACACATTCCCTGCATCTGCATGCTGGGCACACACTGCGCATTGGTATCAAGAGGAAGGTGACACTTTATTCGTGCTTTCTTTGTAAGAGCAGAGTTACAGAGTTTCTTTGTGCTCGGAAACTCAGGGATTAATGTCTGGCTAGCTGGATGCAGATGCAGTCTGGGACACTTTGTAGCAGACTGCAGCTACGTCAGAGCGGGACAGACCTTTGCTGAATGGAGCAGCAGTTTGTACAAGGGTGGCAGCACAGTAAGGGATGGCATCCTGCTCTGTCACCTGCAAAAACTCTCTGAGAACAATGTGAGCTGAAGTAAAAGCTAGGTTTTTCAGCCTTCCAAGAAGACTGGTCAGATTTTGTTATTAGAAGCTCTTAAAATTTTCATTGAGACATCTTACTTCCTTCATGGTTGTATTTATTCTCTCAGTCTGGGAGGGAAACGTTGGATGCACCACTGTGTTTGTACATCATCCCAGGCAGTTAGAATGCTCATTGGTTCACATCATACTCTCTTTACCACAAGAAACCTGACCAGATCCACCACCAGGACATCAACAGTACAATCTTTTAACATCTCAGCCAATAAACTTCAGGCTGCAGGCTTTACTATGTATCAGACCTCTAATACTGCTTCATAAGAAGGCAGAAAAGGAAATAGTTTCACATATATCACCATGAGTGTCAGTAGCCATCGGGTCCCTAAACACTTGACCTCAAATAAACAGCACACTGTCCCCTTCTAAAGAATCTCCTGAGATATTTGACACATACCAATATTTTAAAGACACTTTATAGATCACGCTCCACGTCCGATTAGGACTACAGTTCATAATGTGCATGCAACCAGGCACAAAAAAGCCTGTGATGATGAGGAGATTTTGTTCATACTTAGTACGCACCTACACATCTGAGATTGAACATGTATTTAAAATCCACTTACTTGTCTATTGAGGGACATCTTCAGTAGTGATAATGGAAATGGATTGGAATTCCTGTCTTCCAATTTACTAATATTTCTGGATATTTACAGACATTTCTGTGATCACATATTATGTGTGTGGCAGAGTTACATAGCAATGTGTAGTCTGTATTCTGCACAATTTTTATTGTTCTAATGCACCTGGTAGAGAGAAGGTTTTATTTTCCAGGTTAAGATGGACAGGTTAAGCACTTTAATATAAGTAACACTACCACAGTATATGCAGTTTAATCTGGAAGACTTTCAGTGTGGATGTAACAGATCACAGAGATCCAAGTAGTGACAAACCAAACTGAGAAATCTAGCAAGCATCATGGCATCAGTTTGGGCCCTGAAGCAGTAGATGACTATTTGCATAACATTGCATCACCTTAAAGCCTCATCCTTCCGAAACTACTTAGCTAGGGAAAAAAACCTAACTAACCCACAAGATAGTGAAACTTACTATAGATAACTTTCTTAGCTTTCTTTAGCTCATTACAAATACTCAAATATGGATTGTAGAGAGAGCGGTGAGAAAGATATTCTCCCAAGTGAAAGACTGACCTTGTTATATTCTTACAGTCTAGTGGAAACTTCCTTTATTCTTCCTGGAGGCAAATCCAAATATAATCTGTATGCAAATCAGGGGAGAAATTAAGTACACAAGGTCATATTTCACTACCTTTCCCCTTTTGGAGCAATGCATATATCATCAGTGTGATCTATCAAGAACGTACTCTGCTATACTGTAATTTCTCTCTTTTATTAGGTTATAGAGAGAGGAAGCATTAACTGTGGCAAAGAAAAGACCAGAATCAGCCCCAAAATTTTTAATATGGGTTTGCTTCTTTTGTGTAATTTAAAAAAAACCAAATAATTGATATGACTCACAGCAATAATCAGCTATTTGCAACATTTCAACATTTCTAAGTTCTGATAAAAAGTGTTTGTCTGTAAGTGTGTCTGAACTTAACTCTCTTTCCCTTTTTAGTATGCAGTAGGTCATTCACATGTTAATCAGCTGTCTGCTTTCCAAAATTTTGATTCTGCTACAAAACCCATTGTTTTGATGAAGACTAGAGGTCTGCAGATTTTGCACTTAATATAGCCAAGGATTAGCTTGATGACATTGTATTAGAAACTATTATCCTAAAAATAGTGCTCTTTCATGACACAACATCAGTTGTAAATCTGTTGGTTTATCTGTGAGACGATGGGTTATGCCAGGACACAATGGAAATTTAGTCTTCATTTTGACTGACAAGGTTCCTTAAATGTCCCATTAACTTGTTTTTGGACACTTCAGTCTTTTCCAAGGACATGAAAGTTATTTAAAGGGATATGTCCAGTTAGGACATATCTTAAAAAAAAAAAAAAAAAAGGAGTTTTTTTCCCCCTTTTTATAATTTTTACTGAAAATAGAGATTGAGTAAATAGAGAGAAGGCAATTGGCTTGTGAAAAAGAATGAGCATCTTGTCTTCATTGAAAAATACGAAACCCACAAACCAAACTAAACAAAATCCAAAAATACCTAATCAATTTTTATAGTTAAATGTTTATTTGTTTATCACTCTTGTTATTCACACCATTTAGTTGAATGTTTTTCAAGAAAATAAATATTGTGAAAACAAAAGTTATTTTAGCAGGTTTTTTATATTTCCAGTTTTGCAAGGGAATATGTGCTTTTGGGCATTGTAGTCAAATTTTGCTGCTTGGAAGTTTAGGATCTTCTACTGATTTTTGGAGATGTAACCTATAGTTTCCATTTTTTAATTTTCTAGTGGGAAAATAAAAATAAAATTACTCTGCAACATCTTGCTCTCTTTGAGGTATGAGGTCAAAATATATATATTTTGACGCAGCGAGTGCGCGCTGGTCTCGCTGGCCACCTGGGATCGGTCACAGCCCGGCAGCTGTGTCTGCTAGCGTTCCTAATGTCTAGGTTCGCTGCAGTTAGAGACAGATCTCCTGGCTGGGGGCCGTACCGTCCCAGAATGCAGCCACGCCGCGTGAGCCGGAGTGCTGTTGAGAGAGAGGGTTCTCCCGCCCGGACTAGAAGCAGACACGGGGTCCTTCGGTGGTAGGCAGCTTCCGTCTAGGGCGAGAGACCTCAACCCAGACGGGCATCAGACTTTTATTCAGAGGGTAACAACCAATAATGGAACCGCGCAGGGGAGGAACCAGGGAGGGACAAAGGGACTCGGACCACTCGGGAACGAGGAAGGGAGGAGAGAGGGAGATACGAATACCATTATGAACTGAGGGACAGGGGGGGAACCTTGACCCCTCTCTGGGGCAATCCACTTTCTACTCTGCTCCAGGGGGGTCTTATTCTCTAGGCCTCCAGAGGTTCCTCAGGGGGGAAGGAACTCTCTGGGCTTGAACCAACGCTACAATATTTGGCTTAGGGAAAGTAAGAAAGAAAAGTTATCCAGTTGTATTGTTCAGAGGATATATTGGCATGAGCTGAAAAACATTTACACTTCAGTGAAAAGCATTCCTTCAATAAGAAGGTCTGATCCCTCTACCCCTCAAATATTTGCAATAGCTCTGACAATGTTAACGGCACTCCTATCAGTGTTCTCAACAGTGCTAACTGTGAGGAAGTCCCCAAACACCACTCAAGTTAGGAAACGTGTACAAACACAACATGACTGTTAAGCCAGATGCCCAGTAGCTAAAAGAAATTCATCTTTCCTGGATTTCCCTTAAAGCTGAATTTCATTGCCCAGTTTCATGTAAGCTTACAGCACATAAAATAAAAGATTGGTGTCATCTGTCTGGCATATGTTAAGCAGAAAACATTTCTCTTGTGTTATACAAAAAACATCTTTTTTTAAGTTTTATCCTTAATACCAGATCTTGATAAATTTCTGGAGTTTATGATGTGTCTTAAAAAATGTTTTAAAATCTCTCTGCAACAGGATTCTTTAAGTAGTTTATTCAACAAAGAGAAGAAACTAGGAGAAAGAAGCGGGGTGGGGAACACAAGGCAGTTGAAAGCAAAAAAAGAAGATAAATTCTGAAGATTTTTTTCCCTCATCGTCTCTTCCTAAAGATATTTCCCTTTGCCAAAATAATGATTTAGTAATAAAATATGAGTTAAAGTGATTCCATTACCGTGGGTTTTTTTTTATTTTTTAAAGTAGTATTTTAATTAAGAAACCAAATAGAATTCTAATTCATATTTAATGAAATAATACAAGCATTTAAAAGCACAAGAACACTGAATAGAAGATACGGATTCTTGTCTTACGGTTCTGTTTTCACAGAAAGCAAAATATTACTTCAGAATTATATAGTGGCTAGTGGAAATATGAATAGTTCTGTATATCTTAAAATATTCATCTCTTCTCTCTAAACTATTCACTTGTTTGGTTTGGAGTTTTTGGTGGGGTTTTTTGTTTGTTTTTTGTCACTAGTTCAAGTGGTAAAAGAAGCTTACTGAGGACATAGCTACTATGGGGAAATGTTAACACTGAACAGAAATCATACAAGAATGAGAGAACAAAAAAATACTGTTTTTTCATCACAGTTTTAAACCTTATTTTGTGCTCCTGCCACCAGCTCTAAACTACACATGCCACTTAATCAATTTTATTTAACACACACATGGTAACTACATTTGGTGTTTAAACCACATAAGCCATTTGGAACAGATAAACAGTGATTATGGTAGCTATTGTGATGTATCTTTGGAGTCTGCATGGCAGACCATTAAAAAGAGTTATTTGCTACTAAGATATAGCCATCTAACCTTTATTAGTAGATGAGTGGTGTGAGATGCTTCACCCAAACCAGGGGTGGAGGCACAAGCCCTCACTCTGTCTCCCTAGACACTTCTACGGTCTCTGAAAGTTACCCAGCTGTGGGATTGGGTACTCATGCTCTCCAGGCAACATGGATGCATCCAGTTTTACGCTTATTCATTACTTCCTCAAGGACAGCAAATTCTAATTTTACCAGTTTCATGCAATTTTTGAGTCCCATCTTCTAGAACCAGATGGCATAAAGAGTCAAAAATGGCACTAGTTTTGGACTATTTCTGTCAGCTTGTTACTATCATGAGTCTGAGGATTCACGAACTCCATCAAAATTCTGAATCAGTAATTCTGCAAACCACCACAACAAAAATTATCCCCTCAGTTAGTGGCCACAAGATAACAGGGGAAATCCAAACATGACCCTGAGATTAGCTTAGTTGGTTATAGCATGGTGTAAATAATGCCAGGGTAATAGGTTTGATCCCTGTATAGGCCATTCACTTGGGAGCTGGGCTTAATGGTCCTTCTTGGTCCTTTCCATCTGAGACTGTTCTGTCATTCTGCAATCCAGTTGCAAATACTACATTTCAAAGCCATTCTTAGTTCGCAAGACACTATGCCTGTTTCAAATCGTACAGATGTTCCTTCTGCCTACCCAAGAATTGTGTACTCAGATTCTATCAGAAAACTATTTTAATGTCCTAATTGGTTTTGTGATCTTCACATCTGTCTGACCATCCTTTGTTTTAGAGATTGATGCAATTGACATCACTTTGCTGGCAAATCAACAGCTATATTGTGTTTTCCAGCAAATAATACATTGCCTTTCCATCTGAAGAAGGAGAAGTCAGATATCATAAACTAATATTTCATCTCATTTCTTTCACTGTAGAAATTAAATAAGTATTCCTGGTTTTGTTGTCCTCATAATAGTGTACCACAGAATGTACCACAATTTGCTCTAAAGGCTTTGTTATTCTAATAATAGCAAATTAGGTTTTGTGTCTAGACCCTAATAGGGGTTACTGTTTTGTAAAATTTTATGAACATTTTTTACGAAATTTACAGTTTGTTACCCCATTTCTTTATGCTTGATGAAACTCCATGGTTTGTGTCAAATAAACGAAAGCAGAACTTTTCCTCTTGACTTGCCCTTTCATCTCTTCATGTTTATCTGTCTAGATTATAGTTCATCAGGCAGAAACTTTGGATTTTTTACATTCTGTAAAGTCATTAGCATGCCTTGCTTGATGAATAAAACATATTCAGAACTTATATAATTTTATACCAAATGGTGCTGCTTTTTTTTTTTTAACAACCTCCTCTCTTAAGATGTCAAAATAATAATCAGTCTTCTTTTAAAAGGTAAAAGGAGTCAGTTTATATGGACTTGTTATCAGTCTTCAAATAAAAAAGCTACACAACAAAACTTGAGTGAGAACCCGGTTCGAAATCTTATTGAATCATACTAGCTTTTTTAAAATTTAATTTGATTTTTTTATTTGTACCGCTTTTTATCAGTTCTGGACTCTTCAAGTAAATTTGTTGATTCAAAATGGACACTGCAATGATAAAAACGAAAGCATTTCTGCTCAAGTATGTTAGGTAGTTATTATGTTATTGTCATTAAGTAATGTTAAATATGTAGTTCTACTCTAGCTGTATTGCTGAAAGTTGTCCTACATAAAGTAACAAAGTAATAATGAAATTCTTATGATGCTTCTTTTTACTCAGAGCTGAGAACACAATGTTTAGTTCAATAGTATGTACCAAACTATCAATAGATGAGTATGAAGTTAATGTAAGGTTATGACAGGACAAAAGAAATGAAAAGTTTCAGCTGATGGAAACCTACAGATCCTGTGACTAATTTGCAAGTCTTTAAAAACTATATGCAGAAAAACATGCACTTCCCATGTATTTCAGAAAATAAATAAAAGTTTATCATTTATTGAAATAGACTGTGATGAGTTTTGAATCCATATAGTTTGGGTTGCACTTTTTTGGTCTCTGCATGCAACACTTCCAACCAGATCAGGAGTACGGTAAAATTAAACAAGACTGAGGAAGATAGCTTGTGTCTTATTCTTTTCTCTGGTCCAAGAAAGAAATTTCTCTGCTTCTATGAAAAGCATATATTCATTGAGCTATAGCTTGAACAGGTATAGTCACCCTGATCAAGCAAAAATAACTTAAGTTTTATGTATTCATTTTCTTGAAAATATGTATTTCATTAATTCTTGTCCTCCGGGTGTATTGTCACTAGTAAGGAACCGTCCTTTTTAGAGAATTCAGGAGTATCTTATGGACACCTCATTTCCTCGTACAATGAGGCAGAATTAAGATGAGAAGTTTCAGTGAAAGTTATAGCTACATTATTTTTATGAGATCTCCTTGAGTTTCTTCTCTCTCTCTGATGAGAAAATAACATTTTCTGATAAATTGCTTTGTTGCGTTCTTGTATTTGAATACATTTTTAGAGTAGTTTTCAACACAGAAATTATTTCTGGACTTACATTTTGAGAGCTTTATTGATGATACTTTTCACTGCAAAGAATGATATTTCTCTATGATGGCTGGAAGGAGAATTTACATTTTGAAAATATGGAAACAAAACAGAAATTTTTGTTACACCATTTCTACAAGTAGTCCTGATATAGTAAGGATGAGATCAGTGTAAAATGACAGCAATCATGAGGAGATGTAAGTAACACAATTATTCCTCTCTCATTGTCTTTTTCCGGGTGAATAGTGGCTGGGAACCATGACTTTTCTTCCTACTGGAAACCTACAGTACATATAGATATTCTGTGAGCAAGCTGGCAGAAAGCTGGAACATTGCAAAGGCTGCTATTGTCATCATGCAGATGATTCTGTGATTTCATGGAAGTTCATAACTTTCAGACCGCAACTTAAGAGAGAAAAGAGTACTGGGAAGAGAGTGAATGGTTCTTGCTTTGACAATCATAAATAATTCTAGTTGGAAGTAAAAAGTTTTGTATTCCAGCATAAATAAAGACCATAGTTCAAATGTAGAGGTTTTTATGCTTTCATTCTATCTACTTTCAAAATGGTGCCCGTACAAAGAGAGATCTGCCTCTTTCTCTAAAGGACTAATGAGCTGTAATTTCTTCAAAATGTGTCATAAATTGGGTAAAAGAATAATATTTTTACCTTTATTTATTTAGATTGCCATCTTTTACTATTAAATTTTATTTAATCTCTGCAAGCCATCAGCCCAAACAACAAATGCCCAAACAACAAAAAGAGAGCTTTCTAATCTCCTGGATCAGATAGTCTAGACTTCCACTGTTACAAGTACTAATCACATCATCTCTCTTACTTAATGTGTTGTGATCCTTTATTAGTCCCATTGGAATACAACTCAGAAAATCTCTTTGTTTTGGTAACTAGGAATCTTCTTATAATTTTCACCTGGTTTATTCTGATTCATCATTGTGTGAACTATGTTCCTTAACTGCAATATCTTGATTTCTTCCCTGGCATTTATGCTACCTACAAACACAAAAAACACCTCTTATGTTTCGGGGGTTTTTTTTGTTTTCTTTTTACTAAGATTCTTCCTTTTTTTTTTTTTTTTTAGACCTCTGTTCCCTTCATAAACCATGGGTGTTTTGGTAGTTTATGAATTAACAAGAGGAAAGTGGGAGGGAAAATAAAAACTCAAATATTTGTAGTCAGGCTTCACTTCCATTTCCAAAACAATTATTTCAAGAATATTCTACTGAGTAGAATTCAAGTGTATAATTTCATTAAATCACACTGAAATAAAAGCAGTTCATGTGAACAGCTGAAGTAAAAACCCAACCAAAACTATGAGAAAACATCATATATTTGCAGGAAGAAAACCTCTTGACAGAACTCTGGATTCCCAGAGACAAAGAATTTCAAATGAAATGGTTCAAGGCACAAGACCTGTGCACCCAGAATGATACCACCAGTCGCTTGCTATCAGATCTATAACTGAAAAATAAAGCTCATGATCTGATGTACCATGTCACTCTCTGGTTATATCTGCTGCTCCAAACCTAGTATGATTAACTCTCATGTGACAAGGGCTTGCAAAAGCTAATGCATACCCTGGATGTGTTAGAAGGAATATTTGTCAAGAGGAGTAAGCATTAGTTTTATTATACAGGACACTCGACTTAATTTAAAGAAACTGAGAAACGCTGGGTAACTATGGAGAAAGACAGGTTTATGAAGAAGATGGAAGTCTTAAAAAGAAAAAAAGTAATATCCTTAATTAAAAAAAAAAAAAAAAAAGAGGTGATTTTTATACATAAACCTCTTTTTCCCATTAAATACATCTAAAATTCAAAGTATGAATTCTCGGGTCCTCTTCCAGACAGATCTGTTCTTTTCACAAATGAGGGCTTTGCATGTAAGTTCAGAGCCCATAGTGTTTGTATATGTTTCTGGAGGCCATAGGCAACTACCTAAAGAATTCCAATCCCTACCTTTACACAATCACCATTAGCATACTTACATAAATTTATTTGATTTGATTTTCTATTCACTCTCTATAGCTGAAGAAGACAAGAAGGTTATAGTGAAAGTCCTGTTACTTGTAATCTAGGAAGAAAAAGCAAATGGAATATTTTTGTTTTTTATCATAGGAGACTAGTGTAGCTAATGATGACTATGCATTAAATCAATCTGTAAGCAGTTTATGGTTCTGACTGTATCTTATTTCAGATCTTTTAAGTAAGAGCTTACTTACCATCACCACTTTCCCCATAACAGGTTTGCTGCAAGCTCAGAGATCACTTCTAGGCTTCTAACTGCCTCATGACTTCAAAAGTAAATTCAACTTAATATTTAATGAATAACTAGGAACAGAAATATAATGCTGCTTGCGTCCTTTAATGTGCATCTATTCATTAAAAAAAATAATCCTGCTGTCAGGAATTGCCTTCATATTTGACTTGTACACGATCGAGTGAACCACCGGTGCTCAGCAGCCCAGATGGAGCAGCGGGAGGCATTGTGTAAAATGTCTCACAGCAGATTACATTATTCTCTACATGGAGAACTGAGCAATCTGTCATGCCCCTTTAAGGTTGTTACTTAGCAGCTCTGTTGGCTACTGCTTAGCAGTGGCAGAAACCTTATTCCACCTACACTTTGGACAGAGGTTGCCAGCTGGGAACATATTTACAGCAACATAGGGGACATGATTTTATGGAGTCCGTTTGCACACTCTCAGAAACAGACTCTCTCTTTATTACTTCCTTTCTTAACTGTGTTTGGGGATCTAGCTCCAAATACATTATTCATAAAATGGTTTATATGTGTGTGTTAAATCAAATGAAAAGCTCCCCGGGAGAGGAAAGTGTCCTAATAATGTACACTTATTATGGGGAAGGACATTACTAAGGAAAAGTTACCATATCTACATATTTTTAACATTACTCTGAGTAGCTCAATAGAAACTGGAAGGTTGAGGAAAGTTAAGAGAGAAATCAGATAACTTTGGAATTCTAACAATTTGTTAGTTGAGTGTCTTTGCAGTTCAGTTTTATGGAAGCTCCAGGTTTTCTCTATTGCAACTGCAATCAGAAAATTATAGTTATGAACCTTTTTTGAGACACTGAATGCAGGATCAGTGTTTATTGACAAATGCGAAATTGAAGAGTATTCATCCACCTAAAATACATGGTTCATAATTTGCACAAATAATTGAAAATTCTCTTCTGTTTATCAGGGAAGATTTGCTGAATAGTCTCAAATGAAACACATACACTTTTTACATGAAATAAAAATAAAATTTAAAATAAACCAATAAGCAAGAGGGCTGCTGTTGGCAACAACTTAAAAAGGTCTTTGGGCTATTGAAATTAATGGAATTCAGCCAGTAATTTTTCTGTTCATCCCTGGATTGTAAAATTGCTAGCCTACAAGGAAACCAACAGTCCAGTTTGTTTTGCAGCACTTAGAATGATGTAGGAACTGCAATAATTGTGTATTTTTCTGTATACATATATTTAAGCTGTCAGTGTTATCCATATTTTTTACAAACACTAAGTATGCTAAGATGAACAGACTTTAATCAACCAGATTTGAAAAATAGCAAATTTTTTTGGTGTGATTTCTTCTGAGTTCAATGATTTCTTATAAGTTTTATCAAAAATGTTAGGAGAACTACTGTGGACTGAAAGTTATGTAATTTTAAAATATGTCAAAATAGATTTTTATTTTATTATGCTTTGACTAGAAAGAATTTGTGAGTGAAAAATAACCCACATTGTACAAGCCAAATAAAGGCCCTGTAAGCCCAGGCTTTGACCTCTGTACTTTAAGTAATAAAGACTGTTAGGACAAAATAGGCTCTTTTCGACATTAATGTATTCTGCAGGTATGAGCCAGATACCAAAAATATCCCATTTTTATAAGTACAGACATATTAAACTATGGATCTCCAATTCAAGATACATGTTAATTCTCCAGCTTGTTACCTGTGTGTGTCACAGTGATGCTTTCTATTAGAAACCTATTTGCATTATTAGTTCCACTCTACAGAATGGGAAGAAAGATCAAAAATTCAAACTAATAGTTTAAAATCTGAGGGAGTGTGCAATAGAAAGTAAATTTTAATACAAATTGTCATTATGGCACTTTAGTATAGTAACCACTGCATAATCTGTCCTCTAGAAGTTCTTTCCTTATAATTTCAGTAATTTCCTCTTGCCTGAATTACTATGGGCATTTGAAGTCTTCCAGCTTGTCTTTTCAAGACCAGATTTAGCAAGGAATAAAAGAGAGAAAGAACCGCACAGGGATGAAGGACCTTCAGACCTCCTTTCATGCAGGATGTTAGCCTATCTGTTGCAGCTCTGCAGTGGCTGCAGTTTGCTTCACCCTCACGCTCAATATTGCATCCAAATCTGTCCTTAAAAGTTCTGTGCTGAATTTGCTTTCTCAGCTCACAATGACTGGAGCTTTTTAGTGTGCGTCTGTGAGTGTGTGTGATCTTGTAAAGAAAAAAGAAAGAACTAAGAGCAGGAACACGGAAATTTTAACTTCTGATAGAAGAAAAGGAGGAAGAATATTGAATAAGGAGAGTTACCAGAATACATTTGCAATGTTAAAGAAGTAAAACTTGAGATCTTTTCAATCAGATCATCATAGAATGGCCTGGGTTGGAAGGGACCTTAAAGATCACGTAATTCCAACCCCCTTGCCATGAGCTGGGACACCTTTCCTAAGACCAGGATGCTCAAAGCTCCATCCAACCTGATATTGAACACTTTGAGGGTTGGGGCATCCACAGCTTCTCTGGAAAATCAATTCCAGTGCCTCACCACCCTCACAATAAAGACTTTCTTCCTAATATCTAATCTGAACCTACTCTCAGTTTGAAACCATTCCCCCATGTCCTGTCACTACATGCTGTTTTGAATAGTCTCTCTCTGTCTTTCTTGTGGGCATTCTTCTGGTATTGGAAAGCTGCAATTAGGTCACAACAAAACTTTCTTTTCTCCAGGCTGAACAACTTGAATTCTTTCAGCCTTTTCTCATAAGAGAGGTGCTCCATCCCTCTAATTATCTTGATGGCCCTTCTCTGGACTTGCTCCAACTGCTCCATGTCCTTCCTGTGCTGAGGACCCCAGAGCTGGATGCTCTCAGGTGGGATCTCACCAAAGCAGAGGGGCAGAATCACTTCCTTCAACCTTCTGGCCATATTTCTTTTGAACATATAAAACAATATCTATGCATTCCCTTCAAGATATATCTAGCAGATACTTAATGGGATGCTTTTTATCTTGCTTGCTTTTGCAAAGCTGAAAGTCCAAATAAGGCACTCTCCTGAAGATTTCCCATCTTTATCAGAAAAAAAATCAGATGGTATACTTGAATATTTACATCTTGTTTTCTACTTCTTGCCACTGTGATCATCCTTCTGCTGCTTCTGGTAGAAATATAAGTTCTTGTTCTTGTTCTAAATGCATGGCTCTGTATTTCAAAGTACAAACCAACATTAGGCTTGCATGCTGTATTAGTAAGGGCAAGGTTAAGTATGTTTAAAGAGATACTGTCTATTAGTCTGAAGTGAATTACCATGGAGATGCTGGATTTCTGCCCAGAGATAAAAAGCAGCTAAGCTACCTCTTCAGCTACACTGATTAATTATGTATAAGTCTTACTATTAATTGTGTGGGTTTGTTCATTTGGTAAAAGTGGGAAGTTACAGACAATTTATTCATTTTGTAGTAAATAAATAAGTGAATATTTAATCCCAAGTCTACTGGGCAAACTCTACCTCTCAGATGACAGAAAAGTTGTGACCAAATTAGAGCTATAGATTCTGGGCATTACCTGGCATGAATGTATTCCACCTAACAAAACATTACAAGGTTTTGTCATTTGATTTCAAATAGAAATAATGCAGAAAGACCACTGATTGTATTTTCAGAATTTTTATCAGTTCTAAAGGAAAGTTTTTATGTGATTTAGAGCACATAATAATTCTCTTAAATGTCTGACATGTCTAAACCAATGATCTCTTAATTTTGGTTGCATTTCAATTTGTTGCCTTACGATTTAATTTGATGCCTTCTGCTTTTCTTATAATGACAATCAGGGAATTATTTTTGTTAACCTACTGTATGCTAATTCGTAATTTTTATTGGAGTGGCATTGTCAGCAAGTCTGTAACATATCCTCCTTTAGCTGATTATAAAGGGGTTGTCAGATTTCAGTGATCAAACAACAAGGTTATCCAGATTGCTTTACAGTTCTAATACAAACAATTTGAGAAGCATGTTAGGGCTTGACTCAGAGTTTTGCTCAAGCTTTAGCATGCAAAGTAATCTTTAGGAGCAGATCCCTGACCTTGTATTCAGGACTGCTATTTAAGTCAGGGAGTTGTCTAACTACAAATGGAAAAGGACTTCAGAACTTGCTTACTTTGAAAGTGTGAATGTTTAGACATTTATAGTTATCCCTTTTGCCATGAAGCTGGTAACTTGGTAGCATACATTCTAGAATTGTGATAAAATAGAATGAACATAAGGAAGACAACATCCACACGCTTCCATGTCTCCACAAGTGTCTAGCACCACCAGAATACTTACATTTATCTTCTTCATTAGTTCCTCACTTATTTTTTTCTCTTGTTCACTTGCACAACATATGGGAGAGGGCTGAATTTATTCTTGATTGCATAATCATTATAATTAGTCCCTCACCTCATCAGCCAAGAGGTTATACAAATAACCTCCAATTTGCTATGCGCAGAATGGATGATCTCAGAATTTTTCTTTATTCAAATGCTGTCATTATCATATTTCACTATGAAGTTATCACCTGCTTGTTTTAAATCCTGAGCTGTTTCAAGCCCTGGCATTCAGGAACAAGCAGTATTTGCTCTGAAGAGCTGTGCTGTACCATAGCAAAGCATATTATCAAGTCATTCAGGGCAGTAGGATCGATAGCTTGGTTAGTCCTGAAAGCCCTATATCTACATTTTACATTGTTTCAGTGTTTGACCTCAGACAAGATACATCCTGTCCCCATGGATCAACAGTCTTCCCCATGTAACTGATGTGAAGCTGTCTGAAGGGCTAAACACATCATAGTGGGGTAGACTGTTGTTCATCTGTACATTCGTCCATCTGAAGCAGACATCCTGGTTCAGCTTCTTCTGCAAGGTATCTTCTTTGTGATCTCTGAAGCAATTCTGGAAAACATCCATTCTGCAGTAAACATAATGATTGAGGGATTTGCTTCAAAATGATTTGATTTACTACTGAACCAAAACCCACGTGTAAATACAGCCACAAGTTTCCAGCTCATGCTACAGACCTTTTAATGTTTATCATAAAAGTATTAAACTTCTCAGCTCTAAATTGTAGAATCAGAATGCCGTACCTCTGAAATACCGTATATGTTCCAAAACGTTTTCAGGAACTGAGACAGACATAGACTTTATTTTAAACTGGTTATATTACAGTATATTTTTCGAAGTCTACATTTTTTTTTTTAATCCCTCCTTTCATCATCACATTGTATCTGTGGTGAAATTTAATTCTTGAACAACTGGATAACACTGCCTCCATGGAAGAAATAGTCTAGAGAGAAAACATTAAATTAATTTTTAGTCAATCAGGAACAAATAACTGCTCAGTATTCTGTCCACAGCATACAACAAACAAACAACATATGTTCACAAGAAATAATGGTGTGAACCATTGGTCACAAAATAGTTCACACATGAAATATATTAATTTTCAAAGTTGAGATAGAGTCTAAAATAAGTTAATTAGTAACACCACCTACAGTGGTGAAAGAAAGTTCAGGAAACTTCCAGCTAATTGGAGAAACTCAACAAGAGGAAGCCTTACAAAGAGCTCAGAAGAGATCATCAGGATGTAAAAGCTATACTAAAAAGTGCAATTGCTGCCTTTTCTCACTAGAGGGAAATAAGTCTTAATACTCCTGTCAAGCTGCTCTGCAAGTGCACTGGTTGGAGAAAAGGTATCAAATGTTTATCCATATCTGGGTATGTGTTTTGCCATTTTTTCAGGACTACTTATGCACTAAATAATGCTCCACACAGATATCAAAAGGCCATAATCAGTGACAGGGATTAGTTGGAGGCCTGTCACTAGTGGTGTCCCCCAAGGTTAAATACTGGACCCAAGCCTTAATTACTTGGATGAAGTGGCTGATGCCTTCTCAGCAAATTCACTGAAGACACAAACCTGGAAGGAGTGGCTGATCCCCCAGGGTGCTGTGGAGCCCTTCAGAAGGACCTTGACAGGCTGGAGACATGGGCAGAGAGGAACTGTCTGAATTTCAACAAAGGTAAATGCAGGGTCCCGCACTGGGGTGGAATAACTTATGAATCACTACAGTCTGAGGGCTGACCTGCTGGAAAGCAGCTCTGTGGAAAAGGACCTGGGGGTCCTGGTGGACAGCAAGCTGTCCATGAGCCGGCAATGCCCTTGTGGCCAAGACTGCCAATGGTATCTTGGGTTGCTTTAAGAAGAGCATTCCCAGCAAGTCAAGAGAGGTGATCCTGCCCCTCTGCTCAGTCCTGGTGAGGCACATCTGGAGTACTGTGTCCAGTTCTGGGCTCCTCAGGAAGACAGAGAAATGGAGCTCCTGAAGCAGGTCAAGCAGAGGGTGACAAAGATGACTAAAGGACTGAAGTATCTCTGTTCCAAGGAAAAGCTGAGGGAGATATGCTGGTTCAGCCTCGAGAAGAGATGACTGAGAGGGGTCTCATCAATATCTATAAATATCTGAAGGGAGGGTGTCAAGGTGGTGGAGCCAGGAAATGGCAGGGATTCCAAGCAGTAGGACAAGAGGCAAAGGCAGAAACTGATGCAAAGGATGTTCCAGCTCAACATGAGGAGGAGTTCCTTTACTCTGCAAGTGACCAAGCACTAGAACAAATTGACCAAAGAGGTTATGGAGTCTCACTCACTGGAAATATTCAAGAACCATCTGGACACAAGTCTGTGTAAAGTGGTCTAGGATAACCCTGCTTGAGAAGCGGTGTTGGACCAGATGACCCACTGTGGTCCCTTCCCATTTTGTGATTTTGTGATAACTGATCTGAGAGTGAAGTTGAACAAAAATCAAAACAGAGCATTTTTAAGTTGAACACTGAAGTACACTGCCATTTGCACCAAGATTAAATGAGACCTTATGCAATAGCAGCTCCGTTCCCGTTATAGACTCCATTTTCTTATGATATAGATGTACTGTGATCCACAAGGTCACTGCCAGCAATGATTTTCTCATGGGGGAGTGGGAGAACCTGTGATTGTACTTCCTTTAAAATCACTCATCTACAAATAACACCAAGTATTACAAGTTAAAAAAAAAAAAAGAAAAGTAGTTTTTATGCTGTAAGTCACTCATGTTGAAATTTTCTGCATATTCCCACTAGCATTCTGTTGGGAAGAGAGAAAATAAAGGAATCCTTGCAAATAATTAAATATCATTAATTAATTATGAGGAAGGCATGGTAATGTACCTCCAGAGTGCAAATGCATTGCATAGCTTGCTAATTTTGCTGTACTCTTTTTGTTGGTTTTTTTTGGTTTTGTTTTGGAGGTTTGGTTCGGGCTTTTTGGGAAGGGGAGGAGGGGCTGGTTGCTTCTTTTGTTTGCTTGTTTTGCTTTTGGATTTTCTTTGTTTTTAAATTTTACACTGTGTGATCAAGTCTGTATTGTCGTTTAATTTTAATTCAATCAGTGGAATATGATTAAATGCCTCAGGAAATCTGAACTTACTGATTTCTTTAGTGAAAAAGTCCCAATATTTAGGTGTAGAAGAGAATGGTATTTACTAGCGTGAATCACCTTTTGTCCCTTCCTGTAAGCATTCTGAAAGGGGAATTCCTGGAATTTCCACATCATGACAGACATATTTTTGATCACTATATTCACACTGTTCTTACTAAAATTTTCATTGAATTTCATATCTAATCTCAAGCAAGATGGAAGAGCGGCATTAATTTGCTTTCTCCACACAAATATATATAATTAATCATTCTAAAGATTCATACATTTAACCCTTGGATTCCCAGAGTGATACAGCAAGCCTTTGTGTCTGCATTTGAGGAAAACATTTCTTCCTTACAACCTTTTCAACCTAATCCACCCTGCCTGGAAAACCATTCCATAATATCTTTACTTGAAAACTATGAAGAAAGAAAACAACTTGTGGCATAGTACACAGAAATTCAGATTTCTGTTAATAGCCTCTATATATCAGTTTGAAAATGTGCAGATTGTACTGAAGTTCATTTCAGAGGAATCCTGACCCCAAGTATTCATACTGAGCAGCTGGAGAATGAAGAATGACAAAGATATCAATTTTGGGATACTGTGTTTGTTGCTATAAGAACTTGGTTGATTTGGCAATCTGATAACAGAAGAATACACAGAAGAAAGCCTGAAGCCAAATCATAGTCAGAAGCAGTTATGAGGCAAACTCATTTCCTTTTGCTCTGTCTTCAGAACATGCAAACCTGAATGTAGTGGCTTCGTTGACCATGTCACTGACTCTGGGTGTAGTGGTTTCTGAAGGTGAAAACAGTTCTAATGCAGTAGCTTAGTTGAAATGATACTAGAAGGGTAAAACTTAAGCTATGATCAAAGAGGCAAGGCACTATTTTTAGAGTACATTTTTCTTCCCAATAGTAACAGAAGCAGGAATTGTATGGTAGCAATGTAAAGGGGCACTTCCAGACAAGCATGAAAAGCAAAATAAAAAAGAGCAGATATTCAGAGGGTAAGAACTCGATTGCTGTATTTTTAGATTTAACCACCTATTTCAAAATTATCAAGTTCTTTCTGAGTTTTACATTTTAATATCATAAACTCTGTTTACAAAAACATCAGTGAGATGATAAATGTATATTCAAGTGAGAAGTGATCCAGAAGAGAAGGCATTGGTCCATATAAAAGTAACACCAATGTACTGTCAGAAATCTTCAAGGAATTTTTTTGGAGGAGAATAAATTCCTTGTCAATCTTAGACAAGACAGAAACGTTCAAATGAACATCACACAGGTTCCCAAAGAGATTATAGCCTCTTTCAATCTTTACAATGCAAGACTGAAGATTAATTATTATACAGATTAAATTTTAACATGAAGTTTGGGTTACTTTCTAAAAGACTGTCATTTTCATTGTCAGTCATTTTTTCAAAATGGTTGTCTACTTTGTAAATATGGTTCTCCTCAAAGTATTCAATTCAACAACTCCTCAAAGCATTGAAATCTCATTTTTCATGCTTATGTATTTACAGTGCAAAAACTGAAGTCCAAAAGGGCTCTGTTTAAAATGTTCTGTTAAGGAAAATGAAGAATATATTAACACAAATTTTGCATTTGTTAGAGTCCAGTTTTTCCAGTAATCCCCAAACATATACATAATATCTGGAGTCTTAGAGCCATATTTCAAAAATTTGGTCTTATGTCTAGAGATACTATTGGTGTTATTGAGCTTGTGAAAAATACAATAGGTACATCCTGTATCTTTCAGTGCCTAATTACCTTGAAATACCTGGTCAATTACTCCCTCACTATTTTTAATGTGGATGCCCTCCCTGTGTTTGTATTAATCCTCCCAATGCTACATGAACAAAAAAAGAAAAAGATATTCCTAATGCAGCAGCATATCTTGCAGTAACTCATGAATTTCAAAGCACCACATGCTTACAGATCTAGCTAATTAGGCACTCAGACAATGCTAAAGCAAATCTCAGTGTGCAAGGAAGCAAACATGTGAAGTGAAACATATTTGCCTCTGTTCATCTATTTGTCTTGTTTTGCTCTTCTCCTTTTTCTACCCCTCTGACAAGCTGCTCTTTTTCATTTTGTTTTTCATGCTTGACTGGAAGTGCCTACTCCACGTTGCTACTGTACTAGCCACACTTCTGTTATTATTGACAAAACATAAGCTCTTTTTACTGCCTTGTCTGTTTGGTCGTAGCTTAGCTTCTACCAGTCTAGTATCACTTCAGTTAAGCTGTTATGTTAGAACTGTCTGCACCTTCAGAAGCTGCTATATCCAGGGTATTAGTCAAAGTGCTGTGTATTTGGGTTTAAAACTTTTGCAACTTCTACCTGTTTTTTTTGCAGTGACAATATCTCATCTCTGTAAAAAAATATAAGAGTTTTGTTTGGTTTTTGAGTGTTCCCAGACTCCTTATGTCTAGTTCGATTTTCAGAGTTCTTGTATCATTCGTATTTTCCTGTATCACTGATGCTTCCATATACGAGAAATTGTAGTCGAAAATTCCCTTTTACAGAATCATTCACAACTTTGAGAATTCCCCAATTTAATAAAAGGGAGCCAGCAAGAAAAAAAATCCATTTAAATTTACATTTCCTGCTATCAACAGTACAATTCTAAATTAATTTAATAATCCATACCCTTTTACCATACAAATAGTTTCTCTTGGACTGCTGTACAGTTAGAGAAAACTTCATTGCCTGAAGAACTCTGGCCTGTGACAAGAGAATTTACCATCAACATTTGTAAAATATTTTTTTAGAAATAGACAGTTAAAATCATGATGTACATTATCTTTTTTCCAGGAAGTTTTATGATCCTATTGCACTCTTAGTTCAAGATACAGTTTTTGGATAATTGAATGGCATCAATCTAGATGTATCTAAATGGCAATCAATCACAGAAACATAGGACCATGAAATGGATTGGAATGGAAAGGGCCTTTAAAGATCATCAGATCCAATTCCCTGCCATGGGGAGGGACACCTTTCACTAAATCAGGTTGCTCAAATGCCTGTCCAAACTGACCTTAAACACTTCTAATCACTAGGGACATCCACAACTTCTCTGGGCATTATATACCAACATTTCACCACCCTCATCGTAAATGATGTCTACCTCATGTCCAGTCTGACCCTACCTTCTTTCTGTTCAAAACCATTACCCACTTGCTCTTTCACTACAGGCCCTGGTAAAATGTCTCTCTCCATCTTTCTAATAATCTCCTTTTACATCTTGAAAGGCTGCGTAAGGTCTCCCTAGAGCCTTTTCTCCATGTGGAACAAATTCAAACCTTTCAGCCTGTTTTTTTCAGAGGAGAGGTTCTCTAGCCCTCTGATTATGGCCCTTCTCTGAACCTGGTCTAACAGGTCAATGTCTTTTCTGTACCACAGACCCCAGACCTGAACGGAATGCTCCAGATGGGCTTTCACAAGCACAGAGTAAAGGGGTAGAATCACCTCCCTCAACCTGCTGGCCAGACTTCTTTTTATGAAGCCCAGGATATGATTGGCTTTATGGGCTGCAAGTGCACATTACTGGCTCATGTCCAATTTTCAATTCATCACTATCCCACAGCACTGCTCTCCATCCATTCATCAATTCACCATTCATATTTAGGAAAGGGTAAAAAATGATGCACGACAGCTGCAGGAGAGGAGTGAGAAAATGCGAGAGAAAAAGCCCTTCAAATACTAGAATCTGTGGAGAAGGAGGAGGTTCTTCAGGCGCTGGAACAGAGATTTCCCTGTGGCCTATGGAGAAGACCCTTTTGACAGAGGCTGTCCACATGCAGCCAGTGATGGACCATGCTGATGCAGATATCTACCTTGCATCTCATGGAAGACCCCAAAATGGAGCAGGATGCCATCAGGATCTGTGGACCCATGTAGAAAGGAACTCTTACAGGAGTAGGACTTTTGGGAAGTTCATGAGGGATCAGTGCTGGAACACTCTCTTCCTGAAAGACTCTGCACATGGAAAAGACTTGTGCTGGAGCATTTCTTGATGAACTGCCACATGTGGAAAGGTAACACATTGGAGAAGTTTCTGAAGGACTATATTCCTTGGGACAGAGCCTACACTGGAGCAGGGAAACTGCATGAATAGGAAGGAACAGCAGAGATGAAGACTAACCACAATCCCCATTCCTTGTCTTTTCTGTACTGCTCAGTGGGGATGAGGTCAAAGAGTCAGGAATGAAATAGAGCTTGGAGGAAAGTTGTTCCTGGTTTAGTTTACAATTTTTACTTTTGTACCCTGTAATTAAGTGGCAATAATATATATTTTTTTTTACTAAATTGAGTCTCTTTTGCCAATAAGTGATTGTTAAGATGTGGTTATTAAAATCACTAGAAGGAGGCCTTTGACTGAATTAAGGTGCAAATGAATGAGACCATATGCCAAAGTCAATAGTATGGATTTTGTTTAACAGTAAATGTGAGGTAGAGAGAAAGAGAAAAAAAATAGAAAAGTGGGGGAGAGGGGAGAGAGAAGGAGAGTGACAGAGACAGATTAAGTAGAAAATACCACCACTCAATAGAATCTGACAGTGTCCTGTTGATCCTCTTCTGGTTGTCTGGGGGTGACCATACTGCAAAACATGGAGTTCAGTGGATTAATATATGTTTGGGCCAGGTGGGAATGCCAAGTTCCTTTCCCTGGCAGGGATAAGTTAGACACAGTCTCTTGAAACAGACTCTGGATCAGTTGCATCCCTTTGCATCACAGGCAGTCACAGGTGCAAGGCCTCAGGAATCAGTCTGGGGGACACTTCAGGGGTTTTTGATGGATTTTGACACCTCCTCAGCTGCCTCTCATGTGACCGTCCCATGTGTTTGTGGCCTTACAGGGGAAGTGGGGGCAGGGGACATTTACAACTTAGCCAGTTTGTGTAAGGGAGGATGGATCTTCACTCCCTCTGACCAGAGGTTACGCAGCACCCCAAAAACTCTCCTCCTTCCCCGATTCCAACCAGAGCTGATTTTTAGGTCAGCTGCTGGGTTTGGCTTTCTTTGTGGATATGTTCTTCTCCCCCAGCCTTGTTGACTTCTCCCTAGACCTGAGATAATTACACGATAGTGTCACCTTCATCCAAGCTCAAGTTCCCTTAGGCAGCTTAAGTCACAGTCCAAAGATCCCCTCAGGACGTATATTCAAGAAGAGGTGGAATTTGGTGGTCACAGCTTCTTTATACAGTTTTTATACTTTACAGGGGCAAAAGCTCTTCCTAACAATACTTAAGCCATTAACCATAACATTTCAGTCTCTCATAGTGAGGGCTCTCCCTGTCTATCTCAACCCATGAGCTTCTCCAATATATTTTCTCTCCCATTCTTCTGAGAAGATGGATAGGGCAGCTTGGTGGGCACTTAGCAGACAGCAAAGATCAATCCACCATAGTCCCAAAGAAAGTTAACTAGAACCTGGTAATTTTACCATATGGAATACCATTTTACTTTCTTCTCTTTAAAAACACTTTTCCCCCTTGGATTTTAGAGGAAATTCAAGTTTTTTATTATTTTCATTGAATATATAAAAATTGGTGTAACTTATTTTTATACTTTTGCTAATTAAAATTCTGGACACCTGTTTGGTCTTTTTATTTCCAATTTGCATATTACCTGCATTGGTTTAAATCGTGCTAACTCTCAAATATCCTTACATAAAATTCTGTCATTTAAGCAAATAAAAATGTGACACCTATAATTTCTGAAATGCAATTTGTGATTAGATTTAAATTTTTAAAAGTAAATTAGTTTGAGATACAGGTGATTCTTAAAGTACATGTAAATATTTTCATTTGATTATAAAAAGTAATTATGTTGACAAGCAATATGTTTGAAAGTGAAAGTGAGGTTATGAAAAATTAATGTAATCATTGAACTGCTTGATAACTCGAAAATGTGATAATAGAATAAATCAAGGAGATGTCATTTTGCAGAGCAGAAAAAGCAAGGTTTGGGCAAAAGTAAATGTTGTAAGAAAATCAAATGCTGTTATGGGAAAGAAAATGCTGACATGGTCAAATGTAGACTTTAGACATTTGTTTCTGACAGACATATCACATAAAATTCCCATACTTATGGGCCAGGAACATTTTACCAAAATAAAATTGCTTCAAGGTGATTAACTGGAAATATTCATTGGCTTAAAACAGACCATTAATGCTTCCTAAATACAAGTTCTGTCATGAACCTGGGCTTTCCTAAGTGATCTAGTCAATCAAATTCTACACCCATTCCTACATGTCATGTTTCCAGAGCTTAGCTTCAAAAAATTTTGGAAACCCAAAACAGAACACAAGCCAAGCTCCTGCATAAAGTCCATGTATATCCACAAGGAAAAGTTCAGCCCATGTTAACAGGATCGTTCTCTACAAAAATGTACGTTCTTTTTAGTGGGCACTTCCTTTTTGTTGAATCATAAAATCATAGAATGGTTTGGGTTGGAAGGGACCTTAAAAATGGGCAGGGACATCTTCCACTAGACCAGGTTATTCAGAGCCCTATCCAACCTGGCCTTGAACACCTCCAGGGATGGGGAGACCAATCACCTCTCTGGGCAACCTGTTCAAGTGCTTCACCAACCTTAAAGAATTTCTTCCTAATATATAATGTAAACCTGTCTTCCTTCAGCTTGAGCCATTCTCCCTTGTCCTATTACTACATGTAATTGTGAAAAGTCCCTCTCCAGTCTTTGTGTTGTCCCTCTTTAGGTACTGGAAGGTGCCCTGCTCTGAGGTCTCCCTCAACCCTTCTCTTCTCCAGGCTGAGCAGCCCCAACTCTCTCAGCATGTCTCCATAGGAGAGGCGCTCCAGCCCTATGATCAACTTAGTGGCCCTGCTTATTCTGGTAGGTCCATGTCATGTTTTGGGAGCTCCAGCACATCAGTCAAAGGTAATGATGTTAAAACACAGTCATTCAGAATGTGGAAGGCATAAGATCTGTGCTATGCCCAGGCCGTGAAGCCATATGTGTCACATCCCAGGAAAACGTGTAGCCAGAGAGAGGACTGAAGCACTCTCTTATTGTTCAAATGCACATAGTGGATGGAAGGGCCAGAGGAGAAGGAAGTGGAAAAAAGTTCTAGTGGCAGTGCAGTTAGGGTAGTTGTGTTCAACTCTCTGCATTCATATTTGAGAACCTTCAAATATTTTGATTAAAATATATAAAGAGTGAAAAGGAATGAAAGCACTACTTGTCCCTCTAAGCAAACCCAGAGTGCTAAATAAGAATTAGTCTGTTCATGCCTTATACATGTTCTGAAACAGTTTCTTTTCCATTAGGCTTACAAAACAAAACCAGAAAGGGTACATCTACATAGCTATATTTAGGAAAGCAATCAGGAGCTCTGATTAAGAATCAGCTCTTCAGTTATGAAACCTAGAATAATTATATTGTTTCTCTTTAACATGAGACACCCCAGACCAGACCACCCCAGAGCTCCGCATTTGCTTGCAACCAAGCATGCCAACACTGAGGAAGGGTGGGACACACAGCAAGAAATCGAAGGGCTAGGGCCAGTCTGCAAAGTCATCTTCCCTGCCTCTTGGGGCTGAGAAACTGAGGAGAAATGAAAGGTAAAGGAGGAAGTAAAAAATCTATGCCATTTTTTGTAAGACTTGCTGGAACAAGGAAACTGTGGTACAAGCAATATGAGATAGCTTGTCCCTCAAATATATGGCTAAGCTTCTCAAATGCATGATAACTGTTTACCATTTTTTCTTACACAAAGTGAAATGTCATTGACCATAACAGAAAAAAATGCTTTTTCTGGAAGAGGGCCAAAAATTTTAATGGAGGTCAAGACTTGCAGACAGCAGAGAACAGTTAACATCAAATGGACAGAAATGTGTAATCTTCATTAATACTGGAATAGTGAAGATAATTATGTTGTCAGAGCTCAGACTACAGTCCCAATGTTACTAGAAAGAAAATTAAATATTATTTTCCTTGTAAATAGAAAGCATCTGTATCATATGGCATGTATTTAAAACATGTATGTGGTTATGCACTTTGAAAGCAGCTCTAAATCTTGAAGTATGACAGTGGTTTTAATATTGTATATCTTACTGTATTTACTATTTAATTGACTATAGATAGTCAGTGATTGATCAGGTTGCATCTTACAGGCAAAACAATATTTAGTGTTTCCTGTAGCTGAACTATACTGATCAGCATTTTATTACAGACACTGTTTTTGGCTGAATAATTTCAACAAGAAAAGAAAATGAAAGAAAATAAAAAAGAAACAGAGAACAGAGTGGAGCTGGTTAGACATGGATGACAGAGAAGCAATTGTAAATCATTTGAAGAAAATTTAATTAGAATATACACAGAAAGAGAAAAGTTTGATCTCTCAAAGGGTGAATGACAAAGGTACTATACTTCAGTCCATGCACTGAATTAAGGACAAATCTTTGGAAAGATAAACACAGAAAAAGAGGGAATACAGGATAAGAAACAGAGAATAAATAAATACCATAATAGTTATGAATTTTAGGGAATAGCATTTCTAAGAAGAGTTTATTGGCTCCATTTTAGATGTGACTGAATATTAATTATAACTTTGAAATCTCAGGAAAATGTTGTCAGTACAAATAGATGAGATGGCGGAGAAAATAAATAAGTTCATTTAACTAATGCAAATAAAGCAAAGGAAATAAAAAGAAGTAGAAATAAGTCAGAATCTGATTCATAATACAAAGGATGTAGGAGCAGCCAGTATAATTAGGAGCATATTATTAAGCCAGCTCAACAACAGTTACAGAATTACAGAATCACAGAATCAACTAGGTTGGAAAAGGCTTTTGAGATCAAGTCAAGCTGATGATTGAACACCGCCATATAGCTAAACCATGGCACTATGTGCCACATCCAGGCTTTTCTTAAACACTTCCAGGGATGGTGACTCCATCACCTCCCTGAGCAGCCCACTCCAATGCCCTGTCACCCTTTCTGTGAAGAAATTCTTCCTGATGTCCAACTTAAAGGCCCCTAAAGCAGCTTAAGACTGCGTCCTCATGTACTGTTGCTGGTTACCTGGGAGGAGAGACCAACTTCCTCCTTTCAGGGAATTATAGAGAGTGATAAGATCACCCCTGAGGCTTCTCTTTTCCAGGCTAAATAACCTCTACCTCCCTCAGCTGCTCCTCATAGGGCTTGTGCTTCAGATCTTTCACCAGCCTTGTCGCCCTTCTCTGGACATGCTCCAGCAGCTCGACATCCCTCACGAACATCCAGCCCAGGACTGGACACAGCACTCAAGGTGCAGCCTCACCTGTGCCAAGTACAGGGAAAGTACACACTATTCCTGATACAGGCCAGGATGCCACTGGCCTTCTTGACCACCTGGGCACACTGCTGCATCATGTTCAGTCTGCCATCAATCAGCAGCATCATCAGGAGGTTTTCCTTGCCCCTCCTTTTGCTCTAAATGTATTTATAAAAACATTTTTATTATCCCTTACAGAAGCGTACAGGTTAAGTTCTAATTGCGCCTTTGCCCCTCTAATTTTCTTTCTGCATGATCTAACAACATCCTTAAACACTTTCTGAGTGGCCTGCCCCTCTTTCCAAAGGTGATACAACCTTTTTTTTTCACTGAGTTCCTGCAAAAGCTCCCTTGCCGGCCAGGCCACTTGTTTTTCCCATCTTTTGGCACATGAGGTGATCTATCAGGTAACCTTCTTGCCCCACATGGACTTAAAATTTTAAAATTCCCTGTTCCGCCACAAGACACAGGAATATTACTTTCCTATTATTTATTCATCATTCCTACTGCTTGTTTTTCAAAGTCAAGATAACTTTTTTGTTGTTTTTTGTAGAATTTTACCAAAGAAAATATTCAGGGTTTAAAAATACAGCATTGAAATACTGTATCAATGCTATAATCAGCTGGGAGCTGGAGCTGACCACATTTAACTCATTCTTGGATATCATAATTCTTTCATATTTCCCCTTTTATGGGAGGTGGTTGAATGTTCTCTGTGCTACCTACCTGGGATCTTAGACCACATTTGATTCAGATTTTTAATTAAGCAGTGTCTGTTGTAGCCCTGTTACGAATTCATTAGCATGTCAATAATAATATTAAGCAGTTTCCCCTCCTGAGAGTTCAAAACACTTAGTTAAGAGGGTAATAATCACTAGTATTATTTTAAATGTGGGTTAAATACAGCATAAAACATTGAACTGACACGCTGAATGTCAGAGTCAGCAATGGAGCTACAGATAAATTCTGGGTACACTAAACCTCAATTAAACCAGAAACACTGGTTCAGATTCCCTCCCAGGGCACACTCTACCATTTTATTATAGGGTCTCAGTCTTTTTAGATGTTCGCCTTTGAAAATGAAAATTACTTGTCACTGGACTAATTAGAGAGGAAACTAATAGCTGAATACAAACACTACAGCTAAACACAGATAAATTTCTGTATTGAAGGCTGCTGATTTCTTTGCACTTTTGTATGTTGTGTATAAAGTAATGATATAAGAAAATATATGTGTGCCCCTGAATAAAAGTTGGCTTTTACCTAAGGAGAATGATTCCTTGTACTTAAGGAGTCTAAATTCTATTTTGAGTCTGCTACAAATGTCCTGTGTGATTTAGAACTACCTTTTAGCCTGAGATGCAGTTGTTCTGTAAGTAAAAATTTCTAAATGTCTCTGAGACAGAAATAGAATTGCTAAAAATGTTTTGGATCAATGACTTAAAGGCTCTATGATATTTTTAGCAAAAGCAGTACTTGTTTTGCTTAAACAAAAATGTTGCATCAATGCTATGCTCTCTGCCTCCATATATTTTGCTTTAGAGAACTTGCACCTGCCTTGGCCTAGCTAATGCAAACACACATTATTAATATAGTTTTGTCAAGCATTATTAGGATTTTTTAAATATGATTAACAAATTTCAGACTGTACATATGTATTCGAATTTATAGTAGATTCATACAATAACATGAGTGTTGCTAATGTACCATGAATATCTGAATATTGTTAATGCAATGATAGCAAAGACCTCAGTCTCTTTATCAACTGTAATTAAGTCACTTGCCTTTATTATATAATTATGAATTTTTTTCCTATTAGCTAAAAAATATAGGGAAACTTTCTTTCTAATGCAAACAACTATGGCCATAGTTATTAACCTTCAAGACTGTATTGCTTGTCTACAAATAAAGATCAGAGACACAGTCCATAACTCAACAAAATATAACATGATATCAAAAGTTACATCACAGAAAAACAAAAAAGAGTGATTGAGCAAAGAAAAATAACAGTCCAGCCATGCAGAATTACAATGAAGAAAAACTATTAAATAAGTTAAAGGATAATCTTATTAGGCAGTCTCTAATCCCCAAAGATTTGCAAAGGATTTTCCCCATCAAAAGTTTATCTGAAAATTTTTCACTACACAGCTCCTTTGTCTACAGCAGATTGACCACTGGCATCATTTGGTACAGCAGTTCGTACTTCTGAATGTAAAAATAATGAAGTTTTATTATTTTTTTGCCAGGTGAGTATATATGCTAATGACTATACGAGTTCAGGTTCTTCACAACCTACAAGTTCAGGTTAAAACTGGTTTTTATGAGTCTTGATTGAAAGCAATGAAAGACTTAGAAAACTGTTTGAAAGAGAATTATATATTCAATGACAAATATTGTTAGACAACAGCTTAGTTTAGCCAATCTTGCCTTTGTATATTTACTTGTATTGAGAAACTGAACAAAAAGGTGGATGTGATGCTGAAATTTTACATCTCAACCATGTTTCTGATAAGACTGAGAATTAGCTTAGAATTAATTAGAACTAATAAAAAGCAGCACTCCAAAAACTTTGTGATTTCATTTTTATAGAGAAGGTGGAAGTTTAGGGTAACTGTTTCTTCTCAGGCATAAAGAAAAAGTTAAGTAAATATTCAAGGTTATTGAAGTTTTCTAAAGGAGTATAAGCAAGCCCATCACATATTGTATTAAAAGATTCAAAAGATTACTAGGCCTTACTTGGCTGACCTATTTTTGCAAAAAACTTGCAGGAAAATACGAGTCTGATCGTATTGTATCTCGTATCTCGTATCGAGACTGTGTGATATGTACACAGTCAATATAACAACAAACAATAAAAAGTTTAACAGACTAAATCTTATTAATATGCCTAACATTGATACAACAGCTGATAGACTATTTCCAACTTGAAACACAAAGAATAAAACCAAACAAACTGCAAATATATTTGTGTCTTTAAATCTATGGTGGCTGTTGAAAGTGGTATTGGAATCTGATGTATGTTAAGAGACACAGAAAAGGGGAGAGGACTAGTTCCTTATCAGATAATTTTGTATCATGTAAATTGTAACTTTGCTTTAATCATTGAACTGAAGTATTACTCTTCAAAGTTTCTTCATGATTTTTACAGTACTCAGATGAAAACTAGAAAGATAGATTCTGCATGATTATACAGTATTTTATATACTGGCAGTGTGAACAGGAAGCTTCAAGAGTCAAAAGCTCTCTTGCATTTCAGCTGAGGGCTTTGGGATATAAATATAAATCTCCAAATACTAGTGGTGGATGCTTTGTTAGGCAGTAAAAATTCATTCTCAATGCATCTCAAAATTCACTCTCAATGTGTCATGAGCAGAAAGACAGCCCATAACCCCAACAGGATAGTGCCAGTCAGGGACCTTCAAATTTCCTCCCACTTGCCTCTAATAATGATCCAGGAGACGCCCAAAGCAACCTGATGGATGGGAAGGCAGCATGCTTTTTATCCAAAGAGTAAGAGTCAGCACTTGTGTATTTTTAGTTTTGGTTTTTTGTTGGGTTTTTTTTTTGGGGGGGGGTGAAATTTTCTTTTCTACATCTTTTAAAGCACTGTCACTTTGACAAGTGACTTTAGAAAGGATCATTAAGTAATGCTGGGACTCAATGTTCTCCTTTCCTTGATTCAAATCTTCTGGCCTATTTCCAGCTTGAATAAACAGTCTTCATACACTTACTAAACTTTTTCAAAGAGCCTTAAGAGGATATTCGCTCACAGAGCGGTGAATGGTTACATGCAGTTGTCCCCAAACCCTTCTTTAGGAAGCTCAAAGCTTTCCAAATCCTGTAAGATCTTCACAAGCCCAGCATATTTTCCTCAGTGTCAGTTTTCCCCATCAGCTGCTCTTCATTCTGTTTATGGAAACACTAAATTTTTTGACCTTGACAGGATTAAAAAAAAAAAAAAAAAAAAAAAAAAAAAAAAAAAAAAGTTGTTTGATTCATCCCTGTTGGAATACTAAAAGGTACAGAGAGCAAATGTTAAAATGTTAATATGGACAATATGGGTTTGTTATTGATTCTTAAAACTATCTTGTCCACCCCAAATTAGAAAAGAGTAATGAGAATAAAACCTGGTTGTTTCCTTTTTTAAAAATTAATGTCCCTTTGACAGATTTCCTGAAAAACACTGGGATCTAGCATGGACATTTGGAGTCGTAGTCAGCTGCATGAGGTTGAGTACTACTGAAAAAAATACCTATGGCTTCCAAGTGGCTACTTTGCACAGTGGAAGACTGAACCTGCGGAGGGTGGATTTCCCACCTCCGCAGCAAGCACCCGGAGATGCGGAAGGAGCGATGCGGTTCGGGTTGTGCTCCTCCCTCCTCTGTATGTATCCTTGCACCGCCCTCTCCCTCTTCCCTCATTGGTCTACCCTTCCCGCACTTAACCGGGTGTCTCCAGGCACTCGGCGCCATTTGCCATTTGGCATTTGCTTGCCGTGCGGCTATGCCATCGCCAAGGCAGTGGCCCTCCTTCCCCCGCTCTCCTCTCCCGACCACCCAAGACCTGCTACCTTAAATAAAGGAGAGCTCGGGAAGGAGTCATCCTCCCACCAGCCTATTGCCTCACCGCCTCTTTCTTCCACCGACACCTTCTCTCTCCATCCTTTGCCGCGCCCGGCGTGAGGGTGACGTGCAGCTTGCCGGCTGTCGTCGCCGCCGACGACGGGCAGCTTGCCGGCTGTTGTCGCCGCCGACAGCAGCGAAGAGGACGACAACATGAACCCACTAGACCTAAGTCTCATCCCAAGCAAATTCAATGACAACATTAAAAAAAAAAAAAAAAAAAAAAAAAAAAAAAAAAAGGCAAAAAAAAAAAAGCTACATATTTTCTTAAGGTGTAACCACCACAGGAATTTTCAAGGATAATAATTTTTTGTGATTGAAGACAGTAGGGTCAAGAAAATTTGACATAGAAGAAAGAAACAAAATGTGTTTTTTTATAAAAAAATGTTCTCCATTAAATAAAATGATGTTTCTATTCTCACATTCTATTTTTAAAGAATATTTTATTTTCTAAAAAAAAATCACTATCTTTGAAATTAGTATATTTCAAGACAGAAGTAGTAGATATTACTGGTTGCAACTGTGACTGGAAGCAGACTGATATGCTTCATAAAATCACTTAATATTTCATCACTGTCTCACATTGCACAAAATAAACTAGTTACAGTAGATCATACAACAAGTTTGACAGGTTAAAAAGACAGCCATCAGAAAATACCCAGATTTTATAAATTATTTCATTTAGAGATAGGAGTAAAAAAAAATTCAGAAAGTCTTATGTCTAAACACAGAGACTAAGTTTTTATAGAACAGCATATAAATTCAATCCTACCCCAAAAACATTACTAGCTCATGGAAAAAAAAATATATATATATATATTCTGGTTGTTATTTCATTATAATAGTTACTAGATAAATAGAGAAAAAAATACCTAGTCTCAAGATTAAAATTTAGAAAAAAATTACAAGCAGTTGCTAACATTTGTGTCTGAACCTTTTAATCAACCAAAAGAACCAACAGTGAGACTGTATGGACTTGCTGACAGCTTGGTATGATATGCTCTCCCTCTGCCTGTCCTCAGGAAGGTTTATTAGTGATTCTTTCAATCTCTTCAGTTGCAAAGCATGAGACCTCTACCTTAGATGCATGAGGTAATACATAAATAACTCTTGTCTGTCCTTAACATTTCCTAACCTGCCAAATACCAGGGATCACTGATCACACTGGAAGTCCGCCATGAAGTGGAACAAGGTGTTTAAAACAAGCAATTTTTTTTCATTACACTGACCTCTACAAATGGCCTCTTATCTTCATTAGCAGCTCAGACAAGGTAGAAAACTAGTTTTGCTTTGGAGGAGAAAATAAACTATTATTTTATACTGTCTCAGGAAAAATAGAAAACTCACTCTCTTCTTTCATGGTTAGATCTGCAAAATGGAAAAAATCCCAACATATTAAGCATTGTGGCATCATTAATCCAAACCAGAGTCTAGAATGGTGCCTGAATGTGCTTATGTTTTGTGTTGTGGTTTTTTAATGACAAAGTTAAATGCACCTGAAATCTTTTTCAAAGATAACACTAGCTGGATATAATTATTTTCAAACACTGTTTTCTAATGAAAGCAATAGTCCCACTGTAGACAAAATGACAGCTGTGCCCGTGATAATGTCTGACAGCCAGGACTCCATGAGAAAGTGTAGCACTTTCTTTTTCTGGCCTAATTAACTTCAGAATGGATTGAAGGAGAGGATAGAAATCTTCATCCTCTTTTTCCAGGTGTTTTGAAATATGGAAGATACGGGATTTGAACACTTTTGCAGAAGACTGGATGGGTCTTGGCTCTTCCAGCTCCTAGGTCTATTCTGCAGACAGTATACTGTTGTGTAAAAATGGGAATCTGATTTTTTTTTAAAAAAGCCAAAAACAGAGAGAATCAGAGATTGGGAAAAAATGAGGGAAAAAATAAATCCGAATTCCCTAAATATTATGATTTACATATATACTTATATATATTTAAAAGCATAGGATGAAAAGTCTTTAAAATATATTCTTTTTCACCACCTATCTCATTAAGAAATTGACCTATTAACCAATATTCTGAAAAATATGGTAATACTCCATAATTACCCCTAAAGCACAGACACTTTTTAATGACAAAAACATAAATATCTTCCTTTCAAAACTAGACACTATGTGTCATGATAAGCAGAATTTTTTTAGACTTTATTAGCAACATTTTTATTAAAAAACAAGTGAATGTTCTAAAAAGTCTCACTTTGTGTTACCAAAATGGAAAGAGAGTTCAAAAAACAAACACTGCCTCACCTCCTACAAAATGCATGAACAGATCTATGACATGCGTGAAATGTGTGTTCCAGCATGACATAATCATGGTTCTCACTTTTTCTTTGTAACCACTATAAAAGAAACGCAGGGAAATGATACTCCCAGTTTAGAAGTGTATTTCTCCATAATAAAAATGTTAGTTGAGGAATTATTTTAAAAATATGAAATATGGTTATAAAACAAATCAGGTAATAAAAATGAGATTTTTGACTGGTGAAAATTAGCATAATTTCACTGGAGACAAAGGAACTTATTTATATTAGCTTCAGATTTCCTTATTATTTGATACTCAGTGAGCTCAGTGATGAAAGAGCTGCAAGGCAAACAGTGAAACAGATGAGAGAAAGGGAGAAGTAAGGAATGAAAAGGCATGCAAAATACATATTCATGCGTGTAAGGCAGATCATCTGTCCCTGCAGAAATCCCAGTAAGCACAGAGAGACCACACGTACATTGGAAACACCTAACATACCTACTGAGAACTCACTCAATCTCATTATACTCCTTCCTAAGGCTTGTCTGCCTCTCTCATTCCAAGTCATATCGTGGAACAATTATCTAAGCATATAACTGCGCAGGATCTCAGTCTCGCTTTGGGCCCTGTCAGCTGATACGGTTCAAACCACAGCAATTAAACTAATCACGAATTAAAAATTGGGTTGGAGGTAAGCCTTAATTCTCTGAGTTTCTGCTTTATCATGCCTGGAATTTTTATGCAAATTAGTCTTCTGAAAAAGCAATATCTGCTAACCTGTAGGAAAATGCATGCAGTACTCTTCCTCTCAAAAAATAAACTAAAATAAACTAAACTAAAGAGATATAAAATCAATACCCCCATGTTTGTAAGAGGTTACTTAAAATGTTGCAAATACTGGTATGAAAGGACCCTGTTCAAAAGCCATTATATGGCAAATATGCTTTACAGTGTATGTTTCTTTCACTTTACTGCAATGAGATGCTAGGGTAGGACTTAACACACTACGGGAAATTTGGGCATGCCTACTGATGTCAAGGGCAAATAATCATGTCAGCTCTGCTCACAGCTGGAGCTGGCAGATGAGCCTTATTAGTACATCCCAGCTGTACATTAATGATACTGAATGCAGCTCAGAATGGAATCCATTTTATGACTACTGATATGAAGCAGGTATGCTACTCTCTATGCCTGAGCATATCATGTTTTCCAGTGATCATTCTGTGCATCTTGGAGTCCCAGATAACCAGTCAGTATGCTCTTACCTTAATTTAACACTCCAAATAGCATCTTTAGTATCAGTTACCTGGTTTACATTGGGAATGCACTGTTACTGATTGTCACACAGCTGTTATTTCCGTGGATGAATATACTTTATTCTTCAAATATTTTTATTGAGGATTCATATGTTTATATGTTATGAAAAACTAAAATATATGATTAAAACTTATTTAAAAAATAAAGCTTTTTATATTCAAGTTAGTAATTAAGTGGAGATGCCATACCTGGTATTACATGTTGCTGGAGAGCAAATCTTTCTTCTGTGAGTTCAATGATGCTACGAACTTCCAATTCTTGCTTATAAAAATCACTATTTCAGAAACACTAGGCTTTATCTAATACAAATCAGGCTTATACTTTTTCCTGTGCTCTGGAGAACACATAAACCGCCAAAACACTGTGTAACTGAACAAAGACATTTTCTCTCCATAGTTTCTTTGCAAACAAAGGAACTGGTTTGTCTGACAAAGTCCTACTGGTGCTTCTTCTCTTGGTGGAAGTCAGCCTGGAGCTGTACTTCGTGAAAATCTATGATTATAGCTATTCCCGTCATGGAAACAGTTCACTCACAGATGTAAAATTAAGAATGTCATACAAGCATTTAGGACAAGATCAGAGACTGTAACACTCCTAAATATCTAGGAAGTATTTGTGTTTACTGTCCTCTTCTCAGCCTCTCACTGATATTATAAAGAGCCTTCAGCAATATTACTTCTCATTTCAAATTACTTCCCAGTAGCTCTTTCCCTAGCAGCCTCATGCATTCAGACCTAATGCACAGAGACATTATCAAAGTCAAAATCACACAGCAGAACTAAACAAAAACCCTGCAAATAAATTTTTCAAGTAGTTGTTGAAGATTTTTTTTTTTGTTCACTTTGCAATTCTTTAGCTTAAACTTTTCTGTTTCCACAGGCTATACGGGAAGACCTGCATTTTTAAAATAAATCCTGTATAATTTTTTAGGCCACTATGTCAATAGTTTAAAATCAAACAACCCTTCTCTTTTGAAGCTGCTGTCAGAGCCTTGAGTGCATCAAAAGGCTTTGCAACCTGCCTCACCTGACTGCACTCTAGGTGTTTAACTAGCTCTCAGATGTGTTGAGATTCAAGTTTCACATCGTGCTTGGATCAGACTGATGTGAGCTTTCCTACGCTGAAGCTCCAGTTCTTACCCTTGATCCTTGCCTGATGTATAAAAGCCAATCCAACACATGTTTGCACTTAGCCAGGTACCTTCTTGGTTCTTACCTTCTGTCTTCATTTTCTGTCCTGACCTTGGATCTGTCTGATCACTGAAAACATTTGTAGGTCACTCTGGGATGGCTGTCATCACTGGTCCTTCTCTTCTTCCCCTGTTGATGTGCTGTTGAAAGGCAGCCTTGTTTTTCCTTGTCAGCTCTGCTTGTGGTTTGCCTTCTCTTGTTTTTGCTGCTACTTGGCAGCCAACAGATGGACAAAAAAAAATCTGAAGTGGTTTTAGCTACTCATTAGAAAAAGTAGAGCATTACGTTAGGTTCCTTCTGAAAACATAAAAAAAAATTGAAAAACTCATCCAAATAATATCATGGATTCAGAACCTCTGATCTGCAGAAGATAAATTGTGTTATTTTTGTTCCAGTCAGAAGTGATGGATGTTAACTCACTTTTTGACTGACTGGCCATCATTTGTATAATCAATAGTACACAAGAATAATGGTGATTTGAGCTCTTTAAACTGAAAACCACAGCAAAATAGCAAAGTACCTTAGTGTTTCTTAGGAATGTATCTCATAATAATGATTTGTACATTCAAAAAACTCTAGGTTGTCCAATAGACTATGCAGATATCACTTACACCACCAAAAGTAATTGCCATTGTTCATGCCCACAGTGTCAGTTTTATCTTACATGCAGAGATAACAAATGGCTGTTAATAAATATAATTGTTAACAGAAAGAAATACAAAAAGAGTCCATATCACCAAAAATTTGCTAGTAATTTTTATGCCTAGTATACTTTTATCTGTGTCAGTGGTACTCATACATTACTCGCAGAAGGACAAGGAGAAATGGAAACATTTTATGTGTCTCATCATCTCAACAAGAAAACTACTAAGGAGTTTTCCATTGCAGAGTTCTGTACTGCAGAGATTGCTTATAAGAGTGTGGACTCTCTAAAGAACCGCAGTGTAAAATAGTATGATAGTAAACAATAAAAAGTAGGAAATAAAACTTTTCACTTTATTAATTCTTTTAATGAAATTCTCAAAGAACTACAAATGGGCTTAATGATCTCAGTTTTTTCCCAACCTAAACAATTCTATGATTCTGTGAAATAATAATATATTATGTCTCTCAATACCTCTGTGTGTCAGGGAAAACCTATATGATCCTCTGTCACTATGAACAGAAATATTAGTTGTATTAAGTATGATTAATTTACAGTATTTGACATAGGAATCTTCCTACATGATCTCATGTAGAAAAAAAAAAAAGGAAATATAAACACTTTTAAAAATAAATTTGGGGGAACTGTTCTCACAAACTCCAGAACTATCATTAGAGATTCAAAGGCTTTTAGGATATTTATATTCATATTTAAACTTCTGAATGTTGTCAGTCTTGAAGTTTATCTCTAGCAGAGGCAGAAGACTTCTTATATATACTTTCATAAAGTGTGAAAGATTTTACATAAGCAGTGAAGTAGGAATGATAGATTTTTGTTCACACTGAATTTAAGAAAGGGATGGTTAGAAAAAAAATGCTTCTTTTAAATAAACGATTCTTTAAAAGCTATAGAAATAAAAACTGGGGTAAAAAAAAAAAAAATTTCATTGTTCCATTATTCTAATTTTGTGGGTCTACAGAAAATAAATTATTCATTTCCTTAAGAAATCCTCCCAAAGAGTGTCCAAGGCAGTTTGTTTTCTAGAACTCAGATAAGTTTTGAAGTTGCATATTCATCCTATTTTCAGACTTCCATTACTATCATTTTGTTGCCCTCTTAACTAATTATTACCATCAGCAATTCAATACATCTTCAAAAACTGGACTCCTGTTGTTCGTGGCAACATTTTTAAAGGCATAATTTAAGACAACAAAAAACCCCAAAAAAACCAGCTATACAAAATCAACCGACCAACCAACCAAAAACCCCTTCTTCCCCCCTAAAATTAAGGGTGAAAATGAAAAAAATCTCAGATTTTGAAAGAAAATTATGTTGTAATTTGTATGAACTGCAAATTTGTTTGAACTAGTCTGTTAAAGCTTTTACTTTGCTTTGATTGTTCAAGGTGAGTGTAAATATTTATGTGTTGGGATGGCTGTCCTAGAACTTTTACTTGGTTTTAGTAATATTTTTTTTAATATAGTCCTTTTTACCATTAATATTTAAAGAGCATTTTAAATTAAATGCAATGGAGCTAATTATGAGAGACAAAGCAGAGGTTAAATCTGCTCTTAAAAAAGAAGACAAACACTACGAATTACGTATTTCTTCCATATGCATTTTTGATTTTACCATCTTGCACACTAAAAACTCTTACCTAAAAAGGCTTTTAAAGTTATTTTCTTCTGTCTGATTCAGAACCTGTGCCTCAGATAGTACATCAATTTAGTATATGAACTCAATTTATCATATTATCGTAGAATGTTAATGACATGGGAAGAGCTGTTTTGTTGTAATAGATAGATAGATAGATAGATAGATAGATAGATAGATAGACAGACATTTATGTATTTAAATGCAATGTATTTTTCCAGTAATACTCTCTTCTTAACTGTGAAGAACAGAACTCCTGGATACATTATTCTCCTATCCTGAACTTGCCTGTAAGTCCATTATATATTATAAAATCTGTGAGTGATGTAATGTATTTCTTCAAATTAAAGAATTTTACCCAGCTTAGCCAATGAAACAGAATATGTCTGCCAATTTCTCCATTAAGAGCTTGCTGATACGTTTTACTTAAATCATATCAATCTTCAAATTTTCTACAATGATTCCAAAGGCATGGTTATACATAGAAATAGAAATGACTAATAAAAGATGAGTCTGAACTGACACAATGGTTGCATTCAAAAGATCACTGTAATATTCCAAATAATTACTTATTCTTTTCAAATCTTCAAACCTGAATCTCCAAATGAGTGGCAACAATTGCTATAACCATGATCATAATTCTAAGTGGTGCTCCTTCCAGAGACCCCAGAAACTTAAACTAATTATTTAGCATTTAAGAAGTTTTAACCCAAGCATACAGGAACAAATGCTATGCTCATTTTGTTATGTCCTATTGTGCCTGTAAGAAACCATAGTGCTGAAGATGTATAAGATGGCTTTCATTTTCCAGATTATTAGGCCTGCCAGGGGCCACCAGAAAAAGAACTTTTATAATTTTCTTTATTTCTGTATTTGTTTTGAGTTGAGTTTGGGAAGGAAGAAGAAGTCATAACATGAGTGCTGAATTTTGTCTATAAAAAGCATCCCACCGGAATTCTTAGCAAAATCTTTATGTCAAGGACATGACATTTTAAGAACAACATTTTGTTCTGAAGCTTGGGAAAGTTCAGATTAACTTGATATTAAAAACTAATCACCATTTCAAAATGGAATTGATCTAATTGAAATGAGAGGCCTATTCCCTTCACACTAGTCTTTAATCGGAATGATTCCCTAGAATTTTGAAGATCATGACACTTGACACTTTTTGCAGCATGAGTAAAGGGAATTACTTGAAACCTAAGTGCAAACTCACCTATTTGACAGATTCAGAACTCCTTGCAATCTTTACCTAAACTGATAGTGAGACAAGGTAGAGAACATTTAATAATTTAATAAGATTACATTATTGGATTCAATTACCAATATAGATATTTTCATTTCTGAGAATTATTAGGAAACAGTATTATATGGTCATTCAATTTTTAACTAAAGCTCATTTTGATAGAACACCACTGGAAAAATAGTGTGTTTTCCTGGGAAGAGGGAGCATTTTACAAATGCTTTTAAAATCTAGCCTAGAAAAGCTGCCTAAAAGTAAGGCCCTGCAGGCACAGTCATTTTAGCTAAGTTGGTTTAACACCAGGGTAGTTATATCCCAGCTTTTGAGAAAGACATTTGCTAGAAAACCAGTCATTCAAGAGTTCCAGGCAATTAAAAGAATGCTAGGATATGCTCTTATCATTTAAGTCAAGAAAGTAATTCTTTTAAAATGGAAACATGAATAAGAGAACAGCTATTACTGATAGTCAAATGGTCAAAGTAGAAGAGATTTCTACCTGAAATAATTCAGAAAAAACAATAACTTATCATAAAAATAAGTAAAGGATAAGAAGGAAGGTTATATACTGAAACCCAAAAGACAGAAATTTAAAGCAGATGAAATCTTGTCTGAAAATAGAAATCTGGCTGAGAATCTGTATCAAACTGTCTCACAGCTATTGATACTAGAAAATTATAATCACTTCTAAATCAATAAGGCATGAATACAAGAGTACTCAAAGCTAGATGTAGAGCTATAACAAGCAAGATTAATTTATAAACTAAAAATAAGACAGGATTTTACAAGCATGTGATGATCATTTTAGTACACAAATTTGAAAAACTGCTAAATGCCAGAGTTTGTACCTTCTTTCTACCTTTGAATTACAAAAGGTTTAGCTCACCAGCCTGTTGAGTGGCATGAACACATAGCATGGATTAAATGATAGTAAGTGTTACTTTGTCTTTGAAGGAATGACATTGACAACATAACACTGAAAAATACTACAGTTCTCCAGATTTTAATGTTCACAAATGAAACATAATTTTTCGTGCTCTAGTACCAATAAAGGACGGTACAATGAACTGCATTGTCAAGTTATTTTTGCTAATATTGAGAATATCCTTTCTTTTAACAGACCTCTACACATGGATTGTTTTCTGCCTCGGGGTGGGGGGGGTTTATGTACTTACTACAATGCAAATTAACAAAATAATATTTACCTGGTTTTTAACATTTACTATGCAAAAATTCAGAAATAAAAACAAATGTAAATTAGAAGAACTAGTCAGTTATCTGTGGAATATAATTTTGTAATAAGAAAATTCATCCTGGACTTCCCATCACGATCCATCAAGACTTCAGAAGGTATTAATATTTATGGAGATTTTTATGTAATTTACGTTTACATGCTCAAATTTAGCAGTAAAATAATTACCTTTAAAGTTATGTACAGTTGAAAAATAAAAGAGCATGTTATCATACAGCAAACTATAACGATTTATTTTGATCTGGGTTTAGCTTAAAACAACTATTTCCAAAAGTGTGATATGAGTTTCAATGTCATTAGATTTATAAATACTTCAAATGTTAATAGATGTGATCGTTTGACCTGTGTACAAAATATTATACCATTAGAACTTAAGACATGGGGTGAAAGAAAATGCTGTCTTTATAGTAAGTTTTCATAGAAGGTGATGGGATTACAATTGAATGAACTATACCAACAAACAGCTGTTCCTTAGATTTGCACATCCTACACAACTAAATGTGTCATTCTTCAGATCAATCTCACCTGTGTCATCCTCCTTTATGCCATTTCTCTGTATAATTTTAAAGAAGTCTGAACATCTCCAGAAGAGCTGGGTGACATGACTAATATGGATCATTAATACTTCTTTTTTGTCATATCTCCCTAGAGAGGTGTGGCTGTCATAAGACATTTCCCAGTTGGATGAGCTGGGTTTTATTTCTCTTTCGTTTTAAGTATGCACACTACCATTTTTATGTACTAACATTTATGTGATACAGTACATATGTGACATACAACAGAACCAAATCTTCAGGTTTGAAATCCACACGTCTTAGACTAGCCTACTCAATTTGTCAAAGGAAGTGCTAACACCACAGACTGCGGTCCTTCATTAGTACATGGACCTCCTGTGAGAAGCAAAATGAAGGTAAGTAAACTAGCAAAAATGAAGGTAAATAAACCCATTATATAATCTTAGTAAGGAGCACAAACAAAATTTAGAAAACTGATATTAAATTAAATGTTAAAATTGGTTTGTAAATGAAGAAGCTTTTGTCACTATTTTAGTCATCACTTAAAAATAGAAAGTCGTTATTGGTTACTTGATATGATATTTGTATTATCTGATTGCCTATTCATAAATTCAGAGCTGAACAATATGCAAATTATATGCATTAAGACAATCATACCTGCTCTAAAAGACAAGGAGAGACACAGAAAAATATTCATAAATAATGAAATAAATAAAGGCAAGACCAAAAGTTGCATGCACAACTATGAACAAGAGATTTACATCATTCATTGTAAGACAAAATATGGAAAAGGATAAAGATACCAAAAGCATTAAATGGATTTTGACGCCTATAATTCAGGGCCAACCAACATGCAGACAGCTATCAGCAGGATTTAAAACTCTCAGTCAAAGGAAATGTTCCATGGCTTTAGGGACATAAATAGTTGAATCAGGCTACATATTACAGCTGAGTTACACAAATGACCAAGACAAAGACACCAACTACAAAGCTGTTAAGTTTGTTCGTGGTAGAATAAAGTAACCAATGAACTGAGCCCTGAAAAAAAATTGAATTACTAATATATAAGAGATGAATCTTGGGAATTTACTGGGAATTTATTTTGCTGTGAGGTTACATGATTTCTGTCTAAATATTCCATAACATGAAATAATGGAAAGATTTTAAAAATCAAGCACTGTTTTAAACTAGGTAGCAAGCTGTATGGACATCATAGAGGTCCAGATAGCCTAAGATTTAAAAATACGAAAATTCTGCTTGTTATATTAATTTTCTATAGCTTGTCCAGAAAGCCAAATTTCAAACAATTTAACTACTTCTTTATTTATATCTACTAATGTAGTTCAAGATAAAGAAGCAAGATTTTATATGCAGAACTTTCTCAGAACTCTGTAATTTGAGGCCAATATTGCCTCCCAATTCTGTAAAATAGCCAAAGAACTGAAGCAAATTTTCAATATAATGACATTTTCTGGAATGCACATAGATATTATAACAAATGTTAACACTTGTGTTCATAAAAACTCACATATGTTATGCTGGTTTTATCTGAGATTGATTTTCTTCATTGCAGCTCTTATGGAGCTCATTCAGATACGTGCTGCAAAGAGTGTTGATGACAAAGGGATATTTCCTTTACTATTGAGCCATGCTTGAACAGAGTCAAAGTCTTTTCTGCTTCCCACACTAACCCGCAGGTGAGTTGATTGGGGGTTCAGAAGGAGCTGAGGGTTGACACAGCTGGGACAGCTGACCCAACCTGACCCAAGGGACATTCCTTGCCATATGCGATCATATTTAGCATAAAGGTGGGAGAAGAAGAGGAAAGGGGGGGACATTCAAAAGGATGGTGTTTGTCTTCCCAACTCACCATTACTTGTGCAGCCCTTCTTTCTGGTAGTGGCTGAACACCTTCCTGTCCATAGGAACTGATAAATTGTTTTGCTTCGTTTGCATGTGTGGCTTTTGCTTCACCTGTTAACCCATCTTTGTTCCAATTTGCAAGTTTTTTCACTTCTACTCCTTTGATTCTCTCCCCTGTCCCATTGCAGGGCAAGATGAGTGTTAAACCATGAGATAGGGTAGAGCAGTTTCTTGGATTACCTGTGTGAAGGTATATTTTCCCTTCCAGCAGTTCTCTGAGTAAACAAAGACTCCTATGCGGAAAAGTGACTGCAGATGGGAGGATCTGGTGACTTGGCAAAATTCTTTATTTACCCCTCTCAGTCAGGGGGGCAGGCTGCAGCAGATCTCTACCTAATGTCCTTCAGGTTACTCTTCCCTGTTATCTTGACCTGGAGACTCAAAACTGGCACATCTCCTGGTATGAACTCTGTAGTAGCACACACACATGATACAAAAAAGTCCCCAAATAAAACATCTGTCTGATAGTTGCCACACTTACAAATCAAATTTACTTTTCCACTTATTGAATAATTTTATGAAGGAAGAAAGGCTGACACAGAAATATTCATAAGGAGTAAAAGCATAAAAACCTTAGAAATGCAAGAAGAAAACTACAGAATTTTATGTACCTTGCTGTAAGCAAAGACAGACTTGATATTTATGCTGAATATTTCCAAGGGAACAAAAAAAAATCTGAAACCTCACAGAGAAATTGTAGAACGTGTCTCTCTTCAGTAACTAATGAATGTATAAATTGCTGAGCACACAGGTAAATACTTTGGGGAAAGCCCTTCTCTCCTCATTGAATATAGTACTAAATTGGAAGTGCTGTAGAGTCGGGTTATGTTTTAACAGGTTATTGTATTTTTTGTTTAAAACACCAGTAGTGTATAGTTTAGTTTAATAGTAATTAAACTTTGCAAAGCACTTTGAAATCTGTTGATGAAAAACACTATAGGAAAGCCAGATGTTATTATCATTATTATTGTACGTGTAATTTAAATGACAGGAGTTCACAAGGAATTATATATTGTAACACATTAACAGTAAGAAACAGAACAATAAGGAACTTTTCAGGGACTTCTACTGCATCTCTACAGAGAATTATTAGGGGAGAGGAGAAGGGGAAGGGAAGTAAGTAAGCAACCCCAAGTGGTTTTTCCACACTAGTTAAGAAACTAAGGGGTCTCTTAGGGAATTATTCATCTGCATGTATGATTAATTGATAAGATAAATTATGTAAATTAAGTAAGCATTTTGGTTTACAAGTCACTTGTAATTAGTTCATGGGAACATACTTCTGTTGTAGGCACTCCAGAAAGGATCTAAAGAAAAAGATCATTACAAATACCAACTGATTAGGCAAATTTCATTTAAGCAAGATGGAATCAGTACAACATAGCAATTCATAATCATGAGATTTATCAAAAAAACAAAAAAAAACCCCCAAAAAAACCAAAAAACAAAACCAAAAAAAACCAATAAAACCCTGATGCAAGCAGCACCTTTTTTTTTTTTTTTACTTCACTAGCACAATTTATTTGTATGAAAGAATAGATGTTTCTTCTATTACCTGAGATAAGGTTTTCTGAGAAGTGTTAAAAACTGTTTGGATTAAATTAATGACAATGCACTCCTGTTGTTATAATGCTAGCAAAAATATTGAAGGAATGGTCAGCAATCAACCATAGTGAAAGGCAATGGCAAGTATACAATTTTCTCTATTCAGAAATCTAACAGTTGGAAAAAGAGTATGGCAAAACATTACAGAGGGGGACCTCTGTAACAGGAAACAGATGAATAATAATTGCAATTTAGTAAATTGTGGCCAAGGCACGTTCATGCTTCCAAGTGTTAGCAATGAGCCTCAGGTTTTAAAAAAATAATTAACCATACAATACTGCAGAATTGTCCAAGTTTGTCTGGATTTTTTTTTGATCTTGAATATGTTTTATCTTGATTTTATGTGTATTTCCAAATAATTTAAGAAAATTGTGCTGTGTTGCCAACTTCCTCTATTATAGGTTTACTGTTGTCTAGGTTGTTCTACCTGCTATGGTAAAATGGCAGACCTATTGTTTGTGCTGGGATTTTGAAATTTTAAAGGCATATTGTTATCTAAATTCCTGCAACCTTAAGTTTGCTTTATTTCTTTTGTAACTGTATCTTTCTTATTCTAAAACAAAGGACACTATATAAAGAAAAAATACAAATGGTCTCATAAGCCTAAATAATCTCAGTATTTTAGCGTAAATAAGCCAAAGGTGAATACACTGTGTAATTTGTTAACAAGTACATGGTTGAGAAGTATTACAATAACCCTGAGCAACAACCCTTAACACTGAGAAGGACAAAACTTACTGAAAATGTAGTACTTGTCTCAGCAAAAAATAGGGATACTGACAGTGTGTCATAAGAGCACGTAAGTAGGGTGGGATTTGTTTCAGATAAAGGAATATAGACTAGAAACTCAGTGCAAAACAATTTTAGTAGGATGAAAAGAAATTGCGTCAAGTTGTGCCAGAGTAGGTTTGGATTAGATACTAGGAAAATTTCTTCATGGAAAGGATTGTTAAGCATTGGAACAGGCTGCCCAGAGAAGAGGTGGCCACCATCTGTATAGGTATTTAAAAGATGTGTAGGTGTGTCACTTAGAGAGATGTTTTAATAGTGCACTTGGCAGTGTTATTTTTATGGTTGGACTCGATTATCTCAAAGGTCCTTTCCAGTCTAAATTGTTCTATTATTCTGTTCTATACAATGGCTTCTCTATCACAGTAACAGAGAAGATCCTGTTTGAATAGACTGACAGCATTTACCTGAACAATCAAGTAAAGACAGTCCCAAGACACAATCTAATCCTGATTGATGGCCAGCTTAGCTCTTACCTCAGTCAAGAAAGTTAGCAACATGAATCACTGGGTTCAGTCTCAGGTAGGTTAATCGAAAATTTAGCTTCAAATTAATACAGTTATGTGGATATGAATCAATTACATCAAATAACAGTCCTTTAAAATTAAGATGCAGATTTTGCCCTAAAGACTTTGTGTTTCATTTCAAGACAAAGACATTTTCCCTTCTTCTGTGTAGATTACCTTTCTTAGTCCAGTGCTTCAGATAAGTCGTAAATCTGATTCATTTTGAAAACAACTGTGTTAGCTTTTTTTTTTTCCATATAAACTACAAGTCTTTGATTTTACTCTTTTCTTGATTTTATTTTCATCAAATTTATTTATGGTGTCTGTTTATTCTTTAATAATGACAAATCTGTGATAAGGCTGTAGACAAAGTCAAAAATATAGTTGAAACATGGTCTGAACAATTTCCATCTGAGTGATTTCTTTAGTGTGTGATTCCACTGCGCTACAGATCTTGCCATGCTCGTCAATCTGCCCCTGTTTGAAGTTAACATTCCCCTGGGAAAAGGAAAATATCATGTGAAATTGCTTGAGTGAGCTGTTCTGTCTCTGTGTTTTCACAAACAGTCAGTCTGGGAGTTCTAATGTTAGGAATCAGAACACAATGCTTTATTAAGACTAAAAAACACATAGTCTGAGATGCAATGAGTTGATTAGGTCAAGTAAGCAGAAATGTAAGTGCGCATTTTAAAATATTTTATATATTTTCCTGGCACATTATCTTCCTTATTTAGTATCATTAGATTCTTCCCAGTTACAAGTAATTGCAATCACAGATTTCATTTTATGAAGAATCTGCTCTAAGTGGTTCATATATTCCATTCAACTATTCAAAATTGTTATGCCTATATAAAAGAACATTCAAAAAATTTAAAAGTCAAGCAAATAAAAACTAATCTGAAAAATAAAATTACCTTTGTGGCCTTATTTCAAAATTTCAAACATTTATATATGTTTTATGATATTGTCATATTTTTCTCTGCTCTCCTGCTTCGTTTAGTAGAAAATAAACATTGCTTATGTGCACCAGATACTGCAATAGTATTTTATATTTTGGTTTTATTTTAAACATTTTTTCTCAAAGTATATATTTAAGATTTATTTATTGGACAGTATTTAAACACTGTTATTATAGATTATCAATTATCTCCCAGGATGTTCTGGACTAGTCTAAGCACCATAGTATAATAACTTTTCAAAATATATTTGGGAGGTGAGGGAGCAGTATAGTTTAATTTCATATATAATAATAATTTCATATATAAAGTATTTATAAAAATATATTTGGTAGGTGAAGGAGCAGTATAATTTCATTTCATAGCTGGAGAACCAAAATAGAGGAAGATTGCTACATTTTGTGTAGGAGGCAGCTGGAACCTCTTATGACTAAGCAATTTTCATTATATGGCATTTGATATGCTCAAGGCATATGTCCCTTTGTTTTTAATTGCTACTGTGAATATAAATAATCTTCAATAAATTTTTGTGAAAGATCTCACATTTGACAATTGTTAAAAATAGGTGAGCATTTTCGAAGAATTTTTTTAGGTTACTTGTTTCTTATTTCATGAACTGTCATATGCATCAAATGCGAATTTGTCCTAATTAGCTTTTAAAACACTAAATAAGTAGGGTATCCTTATATCAGAAGGGGACATTAACCATTGCATACTTCCCAGGTGCTTAGGGAATGTAGCAATTGCAACCTTCAACACTAATTTCTTGCTTTATATACATCTGTCCTATGCAATGAAATGCAAAAATATTATTCTATTTGTAAAAACCTTTTCATCATTTTATTAACATTTTAAGTACCGTCTAATGTCACATTTCTCAAAGTTTGATTTTGCATTATGTTCTTACACTATTATGTCGTTTCCAACTTTAAATCTATCTTTTAAAAAATATTTTATGAAGATACCTGCCTATTACAATGAGTGCTGTCAAGTTAACAGGTTAAAAACAGTAACATGTTGTTACCTACTATGTGAATATCATTTAAGCATTTTGCCATTCTGTTTCTCACCTATTTCTGATAAGCAAAATAATTTTAAAACAAATTTAATATTTCACAATACTTCATTCCATCTGTATAATTTTTTTTTGCTTTTCTGTTTATGAAAAAATTTAAACATTCAATTGAAATCAAATTTATATTGTTATTTCACTGGTGACCAGAAAGATAAAAGCATTGCTTTTCTTTCTTTTCCCTTCTAAGTGTTTTTGGAATGTGCAGGACAAAACTAAGAAATTCAAAGGGAGGAAAAGAAATGTCATCATATGTTGAATGACTCAGCTGAAAGATTTGGGTGATTAGCACAGACTAAGCTAACATTGCTCGTTTCTTATATCAATATGTAGTTCACTCAGGACAAAGAACAGCCTTGAAACAGAAAAAGTTGATTGCAAAAAAACTAATGAAAATAATCACCAAGCTGAATTACATGGTCATTTTAAGAAAATAAATCTGTTAAAAATTCTCATTTTAATCTATAGCCTTAGAAGTTTGTTGTGAGCTGTGTCCATTTGTAAAACTATCAATTTCTGTATCAGAAAAAGAAGTAGCACAAACCCAAAAGTTACAGAAACTTAGATACACAAATATATTTAAAACAGTGACTTGATGGAGAGAACTTAAAAAATCAAATTTCTGTAGAAATCTATCTGCAAGAATTGAGCTGCATGGTGTGTCAGTAATATAAAGTGTTTAATTTCCAAACTTTAAGGCAGTCAAATGCTCATCAAAACACTTATCTCTGCTCGATATTGTAATTTCTATGTGTATTCATTAACTTGAATACTTGTGTTACTCACCAAACTGATTTTTCCTTTTTTTTTCACTTGGTCTGCATTATGTGCAATAGAAATAGAATTTAATATTAAAAATAGATGATACTCAATTTATAAATAGAGAAAATCAGGAAAAGTTTGATTTCCTAACTCCTTGGAATGGCAGGTAGTCATGTCAAGGAGAATGAGACAGTTTTTCTTTCAAAAGAGATGATAGACAAATCACATCAGCAAAGTGAAATGAAGGTCCAACTGCCCAGAGTTTAGCAGAAACAGAGAATGAAACCAAAGATTTTGTTCCAACAAAACAAAACAAAACAAAACAAAACAAAACAAAACAAAACAAAACAAAACAAACAAAAAAACAAACAAACAAACAAAAAAGGAGAAATATCAAAAATATTTTAAAAATTAATTTATAGGAGTAAATTTTGTGATAATGACAAATTCAACTTAGTCGTTACTTCAGAAAAAATAGTAAGAAGTAGAATATGCCTGAAAGAAGTCAAGGAAGTTGAAACGTTGATGCAGTTTGATTTAGAAAATACAACTTTTTCTACCAAAATGCATGAATATTTTTATTGCTTCTTCTTTTCATCCTAACATAGTTTACACTTGTACCAGCTGTCAGAGCTTTTAAACATTTTAGAATGTACAATGCAGCACATGCTGAGCTAGAAGTTTTCTTTTTATTAAAGTTTCATTTGTAGCAAAATAAAAAAAAAAAAGATGTAGAAAGAAAGGAAGCTCCATTATTTAACAGATACTTTATGTCCAATTTATATGGTAAAACTCAAAGATGATAGAAAATAATATACAATATGGAAATTATATAGCATCTTTAATACAACTTTCCAAAATAACTAGCTATTTGTTTTACTTTATTCTATTTAGCTGAAGTAGAGTATGTTCCACGAGTAATGTAAATACCAAGCATGTACCTCAGGAGATATTGCAACTGAAAGCTTTGCTGTATATTCTAATATGTTATGATAACAAACACAATTGTGTGTAATACATAGTGATATTTTAATGTGAAAATGGAAAAGAAACTTACTAATATGACCAGACTCTTGTATCTGATATTTTGCTTTTCCCTGTTGACAGTCCTGCTGTTGTTATAATGGTGGTCTCTCAACTCTGATTGCATAACTCCCCATTGCTATATGTTTCAAACTGTGAAGGCATCCTTAACGTGAAAATACCAGTTTGTCCTATATTTCCATTTTCGTCTCGGCTGAGATCATGCTTCTTTATTGAGTCAGCAGAAATAATTCTTGGATTTGGAAGAAAGACTTCAGTAATATTTCAAGTTTCAATACACAGCAAGTTGGAGTTGGCTTCCTTCAGTACCCAAGAAGCTGGTTGGCGTTTTACTCATCACTTCAACATCTCTAGATTCAGAATATTCCCTCATTTATTCTCATAACAGTATATTGCTCTTCTGTTTTTCACTGTTCAACTCTCTATATCCTATATTGTATCTCAAAAATATATGTCAGTATAACCTCCACCTTATTTTGTTATTTGTAACATCTCATCTTACTATCAATTCATTACTTCTTGTTACTGGTATGAACTTACAAGAAAAACCAAAACAGGTAATGGTACTGTTTGCTATTAGCAAAGGAAATTACATAATTTCAGCTACTCTGTGTGACCAATTGGTAACCACTGGCAAATGCTGATTTTCCAATCACAGCAGGCATGGTACTTAGGGAGCACGAATAAAAAACAGTTATTGTTCATTTTGGGTACACCTCATTAAAAAATTATGGATAATTTATCCTCCATCCAAAATTAATTTCTTCCATGTAGGTCAAACTACAGTTTCTGGAACCAGAAATCCTAGGACTCTTTTTAATGTCATACTTAGTTGCTAAATGCATGGCTAGGAAAACATTATTGATTTTTTTTTCAAGGGTGATTTAAATGTTTAGTAGCAGTACTGAATGAACAATGTCATGTCTTTTTTGTTTATATGTTCAGATTTTTTGTGCTCACGACAAAGAAGTATTTATTAGAATTCACAAGAGGACTCTATGGAAACAATCAAGGAAGGCTTTTAATGAACTTTAAACAAACTTTATTGCAAGATATGGCAGAGGGTCTCTGTAGACATAGTAAGCAAGAGGTGTACATAACTTTTTTTTGTCCTTCAGAAGGAATTTCCTTTAAGATAGTGATAAAAGTATATTTTCACTTCTTTTACTATTTCCTTATCTGATTAATTGTGAAAGGGTGAATGACCAAGAAATAATCATTATAACTATTTTTAGAAAATGATTAATGGAGGTAATTATAAATTTTAAAAATCCTTTGCATACACCTTTTTTCTCCCTGAAGAACCGTTTGCCACTGACAAGATTATGAGATTTGCAGATTTTGCTGAATATTGGTATCCGTTTTCCTATTTAGTAAAAATTTTGGATCTTGCAGATAGGAAAATATAATAATATGTTTGAATCCTCAAGCACACAGAATATGATTTCTAACTATAAGCACTTTTTAAAATATACCTTTTACTTTCAGAAAAATGGAATGAAAGCCACAAAGAAGAAAACAAGCCATGCTTGCTTTAGTCACTACTAAAGATTTTCTTCGCAGGGTCCTTCAAGAGTTGAATCTTCCTAGAGAAAAGGGTCATTTATTAATGTAGTATTTCACTTTGATTCTAAATGGGGGAACATAAAGACAAATGAATTAATGAACATATTATAAGTCATAGATATCCTAGCAGAGCACCTGTGTGGTTTATTATACAGTGGTATGGGCATGGAATGGGTAGTTCTATGCTGATATATTCTTAATAATAGTCTCAAAATTCATGCAAAATTTTAAACAAATCCTGTAGCGAGTGTCTGCTATAAAGGTCATTACAGCATGTGTTTGGGAAAATAATTGTGAGAAAAAACAGGTAATTCACAGCATTCTGTGAATTCTAGCATTCACAGAAAGATTACATTTAAAGGGTGAGTCTCTAAATTACTCAGAACTATCCTAGAAGTGGTGGAATAGTTTAGCATTTTGAAGCCTCAAATAGATTCAAGTTTTTAAGGATTTTTTGAACTATCAATGAACTGACTCAAAACATCATATTTTGTCTCTTTTTAGTCAACCTATTTTTTTCAGATCTAATGCAAAACTTGTCTGTGTTTCTTTTTATATAGCATAAATTTTGTTAGAGTAGCTTAATCAATTTTATGCCAAAACTTATCTAGGCTTTACTAATGCCTTCAACTGCAGTATTGAATGTTATTTGCTCTCTCAGAGCCTTAGTACAAAAGGTTGGAATGACAGCATACAATTTCATACTTACGGCTCAGTCTTTTAATCAGCTGTATTTCAGAACTGTACAAGTAAAATAAAATTTTGTGCTGTTTTAAAACCTCAAAAATGCATATGAAGATAATTACTTGCACAGCTAATAGACTGTTTTAGTCTCTTCTCTGTATAGTGCTTTCTTGTCATAGCATAGTTCTGTCAAAGTTTAATGCTTCAATTCAAGTATATAATTTTAATGCACAGAACTGCTAATATTTCAAACATTGTGATATGTGCACTGAGACAGAAGTATGTAGCTTGTTTAATAAGCTATCTAGACTGACTTGGCTCCCTGAAATTATTTGATAATATAAGTAAAAACTCTTAAATTTGTGGTTTGCTTTTTTGTTTTAGGTGTTTGGGTTTGTTTCTTTTTTTTCTTTTTTTTCTAGTTAAGCAAGGTGAGCCAAATCAGCAATACCCATCTTGGCTAAAGAAGATGTATGATTACCAAGCAATAATGAGTGTTAAGATAGAAGGTTTTGAGGTATAGATTTCTATTCTCTTTGCTTTTTAAAACAGCCATTTTCGTAGGTGTGAATTCTGGCCTCCAACATGATAAACTCTGATTACAATATTGATTTTCTGTAAAAGCGTAGAGTCTGATCACAGAAAGCAATCAGTTGCATGATTCTGATTATGAATATCCGCTCCAAACCTTAGTCTTTTATAGGAATTCACTGCTTTTACAGACAAGCTGTAATCTGCCTTGTCTTTACCCCAAAGGGGTTGTATCTACAGAAAAAAAATTAGGCTAACAGACATGCTATGTATCAAGAAAGTATTCAACAACTTAAGTACCTCTACTCACCAGAGCATTAATTTCTTTTCCCAAGCCCACATCTTAGTAATGGATAGAAAAACTGTAATAGATGTTTTTCTTATACCAGACACAAAATAAGAATTTCAATAGAACTGAAAATTCCCTCCCTGCTAGCTCTTATCTTTCCCCTTTTTGCATTGTAACTGGTGATGCAGATATAAGGAAAAAATGCAACATGACGACCATGGTCTCCCCAAGTGGCATCCCTAAGAGCAGTTAGTTTTCTCTTCCTCTGAGGTGCAGTCTTTCGTATTTATTGATGTACAGACAAGCATGCCAAAATCTAGCACATACGTGGGCTAGATGCATTACATTTTCCACTTTTTGCTTGTTGTCAGTTTGATCTGTACTGGAGGGACCACAGAAGCCACTTTTAATTCTTGTTGCCAAAGGGCATCTGTGCTGTTCATTTACTCAGCCTTGCAGAGGTAAATTCAACTTGCTACAATTAATAAAATAGCTGTCAGCTGGACACATTTTGTAAAAATAAATGTGAGTTACGTCATTGTGTGCTTACAGATGTGTATAGCTAGTAATATTGATCTGATATACCAGACGTTTCTCAGACAACTGACATAATTAGTGTGTAAAGATTATCTTTTCAGACAGATTCCTCTTAATATATTTTGAAATCACTTCCAGGCAGACTCAAGAGGAAAATTGGATTTCACACAGGTTTTTACCAATCAGTTTTTTTATCTGATCAAGAATGAAACAAAATATACCAAAATGCACTACAGTAATATTACTGGGCTTATGTTCCATAGAAGCAGCATATGAAAACATTGAATGTGTTTACTTTTTAAAGAATATGTAGCTGTCCATATGCTCCTCATCACAAGATAAAACACAAATGGAATGGAAAAGAACGATAACAGCTTATTGCTGTGAACTCACAAAACTCCAGCTTTTAAGAATAGTAAAAATTAACATCATAGAGACTATACTGTACATGATGGCACAAACCCAACACTAGCTTTTGTTGGTTGGTTTTCTTTAATAAAGTAGGTAGATGTTTCTTGCGAATATTGGCTTAAGTACTTCATGAGCTATAAAAACACCATTTCAGTATTTTAAGTACTGCCTCAATTTAAATATTTCTTATTTAGCTTTCATATTTTATATTGTACTGTGATAAGTGGTTTTGAACGGAAATACGACATATTTTATTCAGAAAACATTGAAACAGAGTATCACAGAAATGCCTGACCACTTACCATTTCTCATCCAGAACAAATTTTGTAGAAAATCTCCATGATGTCAAAGGTACATTTTTCTTTGCACAGATCTCTAATATCATCTATACAAGGGCTGCACACAAAGGAAGCTACAAAATATTTTAAAATTATCATTACTGCCCCAAAAGAAAAATTCTGCTAAAATATAGCACTAATTTTAGTACATCTTCATTTTACTATCACCTTAAAAACACATTTCAGAGTTGTAGATCTTGCAATCTTCATACTGATAACTCAACAAAAAACTTTCCACATCGACTGCTATTTGGTACTGAAATTCTCCAGTTAAGCAACAACAGGGACCAGAGGACTTCTGTTGACAGCGACAAAATGCAGAATCATAGAATAATTTAATTTGGAAAGACACTTTAAGATTCTCAAGTCCAACCATTAAACTATCACTGCCAAGTCCACCACTAAACCACCTCTCTAAGTGACACATCTATATATCTTTTAAAATCCTACAGGGACGGTGACTCTGCAACTTTCCTAGGCAGCCCATTCCAGTGCTTGACAACTCTTTCAATGAAGACATTTTTTTTCTAATATCCAATCTAAACCTACCATGGAGAATTTGAGGCCTTTTCCTCCCATCCTATCACTTTTACTTGTCAGAAGAGACCAACACCCACCTCACTACAACTTCCTCTCAGGCAGCTGTAGAGAGCAATAAGGTCCCTTAAACCTTTTTTTCCAGGATAAACAACTCCAGCTCCCTCAGCTGCTCCTCGTAACACTTGTGCTCCAAACCCTTCACCAACTTCATTGTCATTCTCTGGACGCTCTCCAGAACCTCAGTGACTTTCTAGTAGTACAGAGCTCAAAACTGGACACAAGGTTTGGGATGCATCCTCTTGATTCTGGGGATGATCGCTGTCCTGGTCCTGTTGGCCAAACTGTTCCTGATACAAGCCAGGAAGCCATTGGCCTTCATGGCCACCTGGTCACATGCTGACTCAGGTTCAGCTGACTGTCAGCCAACACCTGCAAGTCCTTTTCCACCAGGCAGCTTTCCGGCCACTCTTCCCCAAGCCTATAGTGTTGCATGGGGCACTTGAACCTCCTACAAATGACCTTGGGTCATTGATCCAGCCTGTCCAGATCACTCCGTAGAGCCTTTTTATCCTGCAGCAGATAAACACTTGCATAATTTTGTGTTCACTACACCTAAGATGGCCCCCAAACACAAATTATATCACCCACAATCTTTCTCTGTTAGCAAAGAAATACAATGGAAGCCATTTTCCTAGTGGGTTCCTTCACCAACAGTTTCAGGAACTTATCTCACATATTCCTGGAATCTCACTGACTGTTTCCTCTCCACTGTATTCTATTTTCAGCAGATATTTGGTAAACTGAGGTTCCCCAATTCAGTGTAATTGAGGTATTACCTTTTTTATGTGATAGCAATCAAAAGCACCCCTATGTTCCAATAGCAACAGTGTCAAAATCTCCCTTATAAGAATAGATGAGTTCCAGCAGCATGGAATTTTAGGATACCAGTGTATCAAAGTACACACAACCAACCAACCAACCAACCAACCAACCAACCAACTAACCAACCGAAGACCAGTCCACAGCCCTAAGTGGCTGACAGATCTTCAAAGACTAAAAAATAAAGGTGAAGCCTGTTAATTCACTTCCTGAGCCAGAGACAGCAAGAAGGGAGAGAGTCCTCAATAGAAAACGTCTCCCTGACTAAGAAAGCTTTCTACAGAAGAACAGAAGGATTCCCAAAAGGGAATAGAAGTATGCCTGGGATGAATGTGGATTCTGGTTGAGGGATTAAGGAGGGCTGTTCCACAACAATAGATGATCAGAGTAAATGCTTTTATGCTTGGCTGGTACAATCCTGATAATTAAAATAGACTTTTTTTCCTGCAGAAAAGAAACTCTCCTTCACATAAACTCAGGCTTATCAAAGAAAATTAATTGACAAATGTTTAAGGATAGTTTTTTGTATATTTAAATTGCTAGTTGTGAAATCCTGTTCCTTCAAAACGAGAACTTGCTGCAACTGAAACATCCAGCTCACACAAGAACTGGAATTTGGAAATGCATAGGAGGGTCTAGTGAAGAAGGGAATTTAATATTTTTCTTAGAGAAAATTTGCAAGCTCAACTCTTTTAACTCATCAGGCATTTATATACACACTTTAACAACGTAACTAACTTTTTTGACCAAGAAGGATGTTTTAAATTCTTTTTATGACTTTGACACTTAATTCATTAATGTTGTTTAAATGCAAATTTTATATGTGTAGGATGATTATTGAAACTTGGTTTTCTTCCAAGTTATTCCACTGGGCCATAACATATGCTTTAAGACCAGTCTGTTTAGACGGTTTTAGGATATATGTAATCACACTGAATAATTCCAATTCTATTTGTTTCCTTTGAGGTTTCTCAAACACTTTGATGCATTCTACTTCTCTGTCTTTCTCTTCAAAGTCACAAGGAATTCCCATTAGAGGCATTGTAAAAATATATCCTCAGGGTTATGATTTATTCCTAGGCAGATTGACTAAAACTTAGTTTTCTTCTTCTCCTATCTCACTATTACACAATGGGGATTTCAAAATGCTAAGTCTCATTGGCTTAGATTCAAAGGGAATTTAGGAGCTAACACATCTTAATATCCAGTTTTTAAGCACTGGTCCCAAGGATGGAATCATAAAGATCCCTATATGATTCATTAGAGAATTCAGACATCTTAAAATGGGTTCCACAAAAAATGCATGCTAAAGAGGGATCTATACCCACATTTAATTCCTTCTTCTCCATTTTGAGAAGATACATCTATGACTCTCACTTGGCCTGTCCCATCAAAACTGTTCTATCTCACTTGTTCTGGATGCCAAGATGAACATATCAGATATGTACTGAAAATGTTTTTGCTTTTCGTAAAAGTAACAGATATCACTCACCCAGAAGGAGCAGGCTGCTAGATTTTAATCTTGTGACAAGTGTCTTCAAGAAAGTTGTGAGAAAGTCTGAAAGCTGTATTTTCAAAGGTTTACCTCAGCATTTCATTCACTGACTTATATTTGGCTTACAGATGATTTGGTTATGTTTGTGCAAGTAAACAGAATGGACAAAGACCAACACATGCATGACTAAATAGTCATTATTCCCTCATACCAACTTCATCTACAGTATTTGGCATGAACACCAGGAATGCCCTTGACTCTCTTCAAAACCTTTGCTCTTCTTCAGACTACTTGCCACAGCCTGGGAAGGCATTGGCTATCACGAACCTAAATTGTCAGGGATTATTTTATTGGTTAAAGAGTCATCATGTACCCAACTTCATGCCCTGAATACTAAGCTTACTAGTGTTAGTATAAGTATGACCTTTATGACCTAGGATGAAAATACAAGGCCTCCTGATTCTCAGGAGAATCTCCTACCCAGCTAGGAAGAAGTGCTGCCTCTTATTTTCACCACAGCCTGGTAAATTTACTCCCCCAGAATCACAGGTAGGTGGTGGACAAGGGGCACACCACCCACTTTTATCTAGGAAATAGATGTGAAGCTGATTTCCTCTAGAGAAGACCCCCCAAAAACCCCAATCAACCAATCAGCCAAAACAACCCAGCTTTCTCACATTTTAGATAAACAATGGAAAGCAAAAGAGAAATTTCAAAGCAGGTTTGAGTAAAATTCTTGATGAGAAATAGTTTGAAAAGTACTGATTTTATGAATCTTAATGAGGCATGGGCAAGAGAATTAAATTGAGTTATTCAGTTACAACTGATGAATTTTTGGCCATATGCAAAGGAGGAAGGTCAGTGCAGCAGATGAGGCTTTCAGCATCATAGTTCTGTGTGAATACCTTTTTTCCAGTGATCATAATTTATTCCATAGCATTAGGTTAGTACAAGCAGGGTCCATCTTCCTATTTCAGACTAATCTGCATTTTAACCAGATCTGATGATTGCTTCTGATGTATGAACATATCCAAGTAGGAGAAAAGTAAATGTGCATACAACTTGTGCTCTAACACCATGATGGTTCTGGGATGTCCAGGAAGAGTGAGTCACATATAAATAATATATATATAAATAATGAGTCACAAACTTGACTGCCTCTGGTTGTCTTATAACCTGAATAACTCTGATCTGTAAGGCAGCTACTCTTTTCAGGTGCAGACAGGGCAAAGGAAGCATTAGATACTGTGGAAAAAGATATATAGTGCTCTAAACAGCTGCACAGGGCATGGTCCATTTCAGAAAGATACACACAGAATATATATGGGGAAAAAAAAAGTAGGAAGCATAACACAAAGATTGCTGGTCAAAATCTGAAATACTATGTGCATGGTAAAACCCCTGATTTAACATTTACCAAAAAGCCCAGTGTGATTAGAGTATAATGCAAAGGGGAAACATGCATGTAATACATATTTATGACCTTAGTGAGCACCAGCTCTACAAACCTGAGTACAGATGGCCTGACATTTCTGAAGGAAATATTTTCATTGAAAAGCATTTCACTGACTGAATGCTTTGATTGACTCATCTCAGGTTTGACTACGTTTTGCCAAATCCAAGGCAAATCCTCTAGTCCTGCCAGGCCACTTCAGAGCAATCAATTCACTGCTGCTAAGTTTGGCAGATCTGGGACCGATCAACCAGAATACTTCCAGCACAGGGAGTCTGAAAGTTTTGATTGTCAAAAGCTGGGACAGGTTCACATAACTTATTTGTTCTGAGTCAGTCTACGTGATGAATCTGCCCTGGACGCAGTTGGATGGTGTTCCCAGTTCCAGAATGCATTGTCTGGTAACTGAACAATTACCAAGGTCCTGTAGCTTCCTTGATAGTGTGCGCAGTGGGGCTGGCAGTCTCACTACAACCTTCAGTCTGAAAGTTTGTGAGGCACACTGCAGAAAAGCTCTGAAGGGCTTGGATGACCTCTTAGACATTTCAAGCTGTGTGTGAAAAAGCCAGGACCTAAAAGCTCTTAGGAGCTTCTCCATTCTGTCTTTCAAGCTTATCTGCCTGGTAAAGCATCCTGAAGACTTCCAGAGCTGCTTAACAACATTATATGGCAATTCCTCTGGTCAACGTTATCCAGTGTCTTAGGTTCAATTGCAGCACTTTTGGATATATGCCCATACAAATGCCTACATATAAAAAGACATGTTTATGTGTGCGTGTTTGAACTTAATATCAGGAAACAAGTCAGTCCAAGGGATCTAGTGACAAGAAACCATTAAAAAGGGTGATTTCCACAAATGTCACACTTGAGGGAGCACCTAATGAGTATAGTAAAACGCACCAGTCTACTCTATATGGCAGTAGAGACACTGCAAAACAAAAGATGTCTTTTTTTGTAAGAAAGGATACAAAAATAAAGAAAAAAATCCAGAATAAGAACCATGTTTTTATTGTTCTTCTCAGCTACATAAGTTGAGATCCCTGTTCTCTATTTTTAAAATAATTTTAATTGCTTCCCCCCCCCCCCCCCATTAGATTATTTTATTCTTGCAGTCAGATTTCAAATCAAATTTTAAAGGAATAATTCTCTAGCTTTTTGGTCACTTACCTCTCTCCCCTGTCTTGACAAGATTGTCCATTTTTTAAATTTAGTTTAATCAACATGTGAACCATAACACAATTAAGAAAAACCATACAACATTTCATTTCCATGTCTTAGAATCTTAAACCATAGTGTGACGTTATTTTACTGTTCTTAGCTTCAATGCTAGCACACAATGTCACCCAGTATCAACCAGACAAAAGTATTATAGTTTGAAAAGCATATTTTTAAACATTTACTTCCATATTTGACATGATTTTTATCTGACCCATTCAAAAGTTCCAGAGCAAAATGAGAAAATCAGTATTGTTAGGATTTTAAGTGTATTCACTGCACTTTCTACCTTGTTTATTCACTACACCTTCTATATCTTTTATTTTTTTCTTTTTTCCAAAGATTTTTTTCTAAAAACAAAAAGTGTGGGATATTAGTTGTAACAATTGAGTGGTTCTATTTTGGATGTTAAACATTAGTATCTGAAAAAAGACAAAATTAAAATATTAAATAAAGCAAAACCAAAACTGAACAGAAAAAAAGCATCCTTGCTGGCTGTCTTTATTCAGTTAATTAATCTTCTTTAATGAGTCTTGAACCAGGAAATCTGAAATCACTTGTTTAAATCTGCGTTTCTGAAGTATTTTCAGGTTTTTTACATCAAAACTTCTGTTGGATTTATGGAAAAATACAGATCTAATTATTAACAAGTTGTGCTGATGGATAATAGAAGACCTAACAAGATTAATTAGTTAATGAATATCAGGTAACTCACCAGGTTGGTGCAAAGACAAAGAAACTGAAAATCCTTTATTTGATCTAAGTATAAGATCATTCTTTGGGAAATGGCAAAGCCACAACATCTTTGGTAACGCAAGGACTGGTCTCAAGAAAACGCATAATGCTAATAAAGGGCAAAGTACTGCAAATAAAACAATGCTGAAAAATAAAGTAAAGATGGTATCCTTCTGGGTTTGTGGGCTAGGGAGGAAAGGATGTCAAAGGTTATCAAGAAATTATAAAAATTCATCAGTTGAATTTATGTGAGATGGTGGGACAACTTCTTGTAAATAAAAATGCTAGGGTTAAAAAAAAATCTTAACTCTTGTGGAATACCTTGTTTTAGATAGAGAGGACATAATGAAAAACATATATTTCCCATTTAAAATAATGGTGGAGGAAAGATTTGAAAGAAATAGGGAATCCTCTGACAAATTTTGCAAGGATAGTTTAGTCTTACATTGTAACATTTTGCCTTCTCTAAAATGAGTGTGATAAATAAACATTTTAAAAATATGAAAAGTCACTTAGCAACCCTAAACTGGTACTATCTGTGTGAAAAGTATCCACATTACTGAAAGTGCTTCAGACACAAGGGTGAAAATAATCTGTAGTCTAATACATGTGTTCATACATTCTATTACTATCCAGTCTCTATGTCACAGTGTCATGTGCACTGAAATGGGAACACAAAAGTACACAAATGGCTTAGCTGATCTCATCTGGACTTACGAAAGAAAAGTTCATACAGGCCTGACCTGTGGTAATAGATTGCAAAATTTAAAAGAGGCTGAGCTCTGTATCAACACCTACATATAACTTTAGCTTCACATCTGAAGTTGGAGCCAATATATCTAAACAAAAGAAGTATCAGAAAGTTAATAGTTTGTACACTACAGTTCCCTTTCATTAGTTCTTGCCTCAGTGGTGAAAATAATAGCTGGTTTGGACCTCATGTCAGTTCAGGAGACAGGTGCCAGCCAAACAACACAGAGGATTTCCCTTTATTCATTTTAGGAAAAGTGAAGGAAGACCACATGCTGTGCAGGAGAGCATGATGATTGATAAGATTCCATTAAAGTAAGTTGACAGCAAGGTTAAAGTGAGCTGGGAAAACCTCACCTGGGTAATATCTGGGAAAGAAACAATCAGTTTGACATTTCACATTATTGAAATGAAAGTCAACTGTTCCTTTTAAAGGCATTACAACCAATACTGGGATCACTCTTACTCATTCTGGACTGAAGAAACAATTTTCTTCCTATGGTGAACATGACAGATGAAGAGTTCTAAAATTACACTAAATATTGTAAGAAGCATTGCTGTAAGTGTGTTGTATCCTGCCTTGTTGTATGATGATATTCAAAGACTGATCTAAGTGTTAACCTAACTCCATTTCTGATTTTTTTATTTTAATTTTAGATATTCTGTCACATCCTTATTAGCATCTCATTACTAAGCAGTTAGCTAAGGAAAAGGACAAAGAAGGAAAATTAGATGCAACTTATAGGCATATTTTCACCTTGATGAGCAAGTGAAACTCATTAGGGGTTACTGAAAGTCATTCACATGCTTTAGAGGAATAATGCCCTCAAGGTATTTTATAATTATTAAAATGCTAAAGCAACAATATTGATTTTTTATATAAAAGAGAACATTGTCAATAACAAGTAGGAATATATGCAAGGAAAAATCTATAGAGACAAGAGAAATATAATTATGCAGTTAAGGATTTTTAATTTTTTTTTTAAGTTATGGAGGGAGAAATGAATTGTAAGAATAAGGTAACAGTGTAATTTGAAAGCTAAAATTGTTAAATGCATACACAAATGATTAACAGTTTCTTCCCTGCTATGCAGGGGCTTCTGAATATTGTCTTATATTCCATTTTGGAGGGGAAGGAGGACATGGGTTTTGAGGCAAGTAGCTGAGAACTGACAACACCAAACAAAATGAGTATGTGATCTGACCAGGTAGAAACTGTACCCTCTGGAAATAAACAGTGATGCATTAAGGTTTCAGTCAGGAAAGGCACAGCCTCCATTAGCCATGTGTGTGCTCCCGAGCTCCTGTGGAATAGGCATAATGTGCAGTGTGTGGCAGGATCAGCCCCAACTCCCATCCCTCACATACATATTACACACACATACATGAAAAAGTTATTTCCTCTACATTTGTGTCTCATTTCTTAGTTTTGGATTATGAAGTTGCTTCTAGTTTGCCGGTGACACACTGACTCAAACAATAAAGGTACCTCAAAGATCAGAAAAACACTGTCAGCAAAATGGCTACTTTATCAAAACTCAGGGAAACTTTGTTTCCCACTCACCATCTCTAGCCTAGCCTTGTAGAGGAACTAAAATCACCCTCAACAGCTTAAATTCATGAAAAGGGTAATTTCCCAAATAGCATCCAGAAACATACAGCTGGACTCTGGTGACCTGCATTTTTATTCACACATACTTCTGGAGTCTGGACAGTTTGTACAGGAGTTTTCTTAGCTCCAATTTACCAGGGCAAGGCCTTTTAGCACTCACATCTGTAGAGAAAGTAGCATAACCCATTCTGACCTTCTAGGAAACAGCCTTGAAAGAACCAGTACTTATGGGTCAATAACCACCAGGTACACTCTGTTGATTTACAATGTTTTGTTAGTACATATCTGTTTCCTTTCTGAACTACATATTTCTTGACCAGACACAGGATTGCCCTATAGTCCATTTAGGAGTTTTCTTCTGTTTGTTTTCCTACTGCACCACGGCCACAATGCATTTGTATCAAATGCTGTCTTTTTCATTAAATTCAACTTGAAGACTTAAGTCTTCAAGACTGCAACTGCAAGAGCTCCTCAGCAGCAGCAGTGTGTGATTTAAAGATCAAATTTTGTTCTGTTCTTCCTGTGAAAATGTTAATGGTCATCACACAGAAGCATGTAATGCCATGAAAAGCAAATGCTGCTGAGAAGAGTTTTGGGGTATTAAAAGTGACAAGCTCACAGCATCAGATTCCCTCTGTAATCAGGAAGGAGGAGAATATCTAGCTGTATTTTAAGTAGTAACAATTTGATGCCCAGTCACATTATTAGACGTTACTTTTGCCAAAGCTTTGCAGTTAGTGCAGCTGTCCTTCCACAAGGAGATCTCTAGGAACATTAAAGTATCAATGTGCAAAAACTTGAGGATAAAACTGAGCTAATTTTTTTTATTAGTTAAATTTTAATTATACAAAAGTACCCACAATAACTATAACAAACAAAAACCGCAAAAGTCAAAGGCAGTCATCCTCATAAAGTATGATATTTTGTAAATTCTGCATTCTATGTTTTTAGACAATTCAAATAAAAACAATGCAAAGTGAGCAATAGTAATAGAAATAAGCCACTGGAAACACAAGGTAAATGTGTAGGTCAAATGGAGAAATGCCACTCTGAGAACAATCACTCTTGAACAATGATGTTGCTGTCTCAGGCACCATCTCAAGAGCCCCAACAACAAAATTCCTCACACAATTTATAACTCCACATTTATCTCATTATTCCAACAAGTAAATATCATATACTTTGATGGTGGAACCCTTCTGTACCTTTAAGAATTACCATTTAAGGACTGCAATATTGTAAAGCATTATAGCTTAGTGCTGGATGCTGCTGGAATAGGGTTCTTAGTGCTATCTCCTTGGTTAAAAGCAGAACCAATCAGACATAAGCAGAATTAAGTCACACTCTAAATCAAGTTTCATAAATAGGAAGTAAATTTTTGTTCAGTCACTTTGATTCAGTAATCATTTTGATACCAATATGAATCAACAAAGAAGCTCTTGGGATAGGAAAATAATTTTCTTCACTAACATGACTAAAGAAGCCACTAATACTGTGCACAAGAATAATGCAGTTGACTGTGTGTAAAATCATAACAGTGACAGTAGTGAAGTCTAGAAATAACTGGCTTGATATAAGCTAATTTGGGTGCCAGCTGCAGATTAGCAGAGTTTTATGCTTTCTTTTTGATGTGAAAAGTTGTGTGATGCCAAGCCTGTATAGTTACCAGGGCACTTCACATGGGTAGCCTCTGGTTTTCTCTGATGCTTTTAAAACCACTTTGCATTGCAATCACATTTCAGAGGGCAGACAGACTAAGTGCAATAAAAGAGCTCATGAGGAACCAGTACTTAGGTATTGCCTATCTCAGAGCTCTGTAGGATGTGGGGGGGTTGTCTGAATCCAGGATGAGTTATGTCATTAAATGATTTGTTTGCACCCATCAATAGCTACTTCAGTGTGCACATCCATCTAAAACGTGAAAAAAATTCTGCAAGTAGCCTGCTCCCAAGAGAGTACATGGCATTAAGCTCCTGCCTCTCCTCTTCCTACTTCACTGAGGTAGAAATCTACTCTTCATATAAAGATCATTCACAGATCCTTCTCTAGTTCTTTCTCTGGGTGAACGGACTGGGATCCAATGTAAAAAAAAAAAAAGTCTGTCTTTCATGGATTTCTTGTTTTATACAAAGTTTATATTCATTATTAGTGGTGACTTAGAGAATATTTATGAATTCTCTTTTTTAGAAGGATACCTTTATTGTCCATATTTTTCCACATCTATATGCATGTGTAAAAAAGAAAGCCAAAATCAGGAAGAAGGATTTTTTATTATTATTTTATTGGGAAATCTAAAGGAGAGACTATTATATATATATATATCATGGTGTTACTATTTTTATGCCAAGCATAAGGTGATAAATGTCAAGTCATTAGTTTGAAAAGTTTAGAGTCAGCTCAATGATAGTTCTTGGCCTGAACATCTTTTCTTTTGCTATTTTTATTCTATAGGATATCGACAATTTGTGTCATGCACACAATAAGCAAAGGAGAACATAAAAAGAGCTGTCATTTGCAAAACATCTTGTTTTGAGAAGAGGGAATTCAATAATCTTTTTTTGGAAATGGAAAGGTGAACAGAATTTGAAGCCTTCAAAAAGGCCCAGTCTAAAATTATAATGGTTAGTGCTAGGGAGTGAGTTAGAATATTACTCCTGCTATGCCAGTTGGCATGCAGGGCTTCCACTTAGCAGTAAAGAATGTTGCTAATGTGCCTCAAGTGTTTCTAAATTCAAATTAAATACTTCCTCATTCTGTGTGTGTGCTGGGACCATCCTTTCATGGCTTGAATAGACCAAACTATGTTCCTCTGGCTGCCCTGCCCAGCTTGACGTAAGAACAAGAATAACTAGGATAATTTTAGAGGTTGTTTTTGAGTCAGGGTTTTTTAGCTTGATAGTTTTAGTTTAAGAAAGAACTTACCAGTTGGAAACACATATGTATTAACAGCAAAAGAAACTGCATTGCCAGGAGAGGTTTATGTCTAGGAAGTTCCACACTAACCAGTGTGGGACACATTAGAAATAGCATAAGGGCATCAAATGTATGTCACCTATGATATACAATTTTTTTCCCTTAATTTATTTTGTAATCACTTGAGATGCTTACTTTTTCCATTACGAATTCCATTTTCCCCTGTATATTCATATCTCAGTTTTCTTAAAATTGAAAATACTAATTTTCTCTGTTTTGAGCTGGTTTAAAAGCCATGATTTTCAGAACATACTGAGAACTTCCCACTCAGTGCTACTCCATTTTAAATACAGAAAAAGATAGACATCCAGAATGACTACTTATCTCTGAAAACCTGGGAATAAATATCTAATATTTCCCTGAGTGTTTTCTGAGCACTTGCTTTTAAAATAGTTCATAGTCATGAACTAAAATTCAAATCAAATGACTTAATTCAATAGACAAATTTTGATCCTATATCCAGCATCTAAACTGGATGACTGCAGCTTGTCTGTGAGAAAGTGTCAGCTCAGAAAAGGCTAGAAACCCTGATTGTGCCATTTTGTGGTTGAGTCATGCAGAGAAAGTGCTTTCTTTAGTCTTGTGTTCTCCTCTCTGAGTGCATACAAAGTGGTATGGCAGACTGGCAGTAAGAAAATAATTTCCCTTTCTGTTTGCATAGTATATAATATTTTGGTTTACCATAAATTAGCAAAAAGCATCATCCTTAAAAGCATCTCTGTTCCCCTCTATCACTGCGGTCTAAGACTTTGCAGCAGAGGGAGACACTGTAAAACTGATCTTGCTTTATTTGCGGTGTTGCTTGAAGGTCAATGAAGATATTTTGTCTCATTTGACTAATTGAAATTCCTTTGAACAGCCCAAGTGCAAAAGTTTAACTCATAATTAAATGCTGAGATCACATTTCCTGTGTAAGACACGGTGGGTGGAGAGAAATATGAACAAGAACAAAACCAAAAACCAAACAGCTAAAAATACTTTAGAAGAGAATGAATTTATTTTAGGACCATAAATGCTTGACGTTATGCAAATATTTTTCTTATTTTTATTTCCCTGATTAATGTAATTGTATGACTTTAACAGGTCAGTATGAAATTTTGCAAGCTGATTGTCTGTTTGATGCAAAAATTTTTGGAAAGCAAAAGAGGTCTATGAGGGACATGAAAAACTGACAGTTCTATTTCCAAAAGTACTTTTCATTGTTTTTTTTTGCTCAGTCTTTACTTGGAATATATTTATTCAGAGGTAAAACAGTTCATGAGTGGTGCTCAGCCCTGTAAGTAAGACCTGGTACCATCACCTCTCTGCAGACAAGTTCTCAAAGGGCACAGGAAAACACAGGGAATCAGTGTTGCATCATCAGAAAATCTTCTGAGAATCTGTCAAAACTAGAAATAGAACATAGTAAAAAAAAAGTGTGGGAATCACCAAATGATGATGAGAGATAAGTAAAAGAGGGAGAGCAACAAGTAAGGGTAGAAATGTGATCCACATGTATCTCCATATATGTTTATGTTGTGCATACAATGTGTCAAGGAACAGAGAAAGCATATGTCAATGTGGCTATTTAAGCACATCCTGCTCAGAGGACAAAATTAAATGCTTGAGTCCTCAATATCACGTTAGAAAAAATTGTGAAACCAATGAAGAAAGTGGCTCTTTGCAAACCTTTGCAAAAGAAATCATCTTCCTGTGCCATTTTCTACTTAATCTTGTTCCACAGAGTTTAATAATCTATTAATATCATCATTTGTTCACTCAAGCTCAAGGGGTGAAGGTATCTACTGTCTCTAAATGTCAGCATCATGCATCTGCATTTTCTACTGACTTCTATGGCATTAACATTTTCTTTTTACTTTGTCAAACCCCTAGGAAATCATACTTTTAGCACATCATCATTATTGAAGATAAAAAGTCAAGTTCTGAGGAGAAATTGCAAGATTAGACTTGAATATGTAACCCTTCTTTTCTACACTGTTATATATGGAATTTGAATAACTAAATGTGTGATCACATTCATGAACTGCATGAATATATTTTTTCCAGTGATTTTCGTCTCATTTTGTTCAGAAAACTGATATTGCCTAAATTATAACTATTTGTTTATACTTTGCTTCTGATTTTTAGTGCTTTTTCTCCTGATTTTTCATTATATTAGACCTGCAATTGTTTCGTTTATTCGAATTTATTTTTCATCCTTGTGAGCAGACCATTTTAAAGCCAAATTTTCCTCACTGTCACATAATCATTTTTTCTAGAATTACCATTTCACTCCATTCTAGTTATCTTCTGTATAGACAGTGGTTTCTAAGTTGGAGTGAAGTGACATTGTCCAGCACTATAAGAACAAAAGAACACTTCAAAACTTTCAAGATAAATCTCAGTGCCATACCTGCCTGAAAAGATTCTGAAAGGAAACTAACGTTCCTCACATACGAACCAGCAAGCATAACATATATCAAAAGATTATACTCTAGGAAAGTTCAGTGATTTTTTTTAATATGGAAATCCATAGATTTTTGTGATTTATTAGACACAACACCTACCAATATAATAAAAAAGAAGATTCTCTATTAACCCTGTATTTGCTCATGCCCAACTATCAGAAGCACTCTCCATAAAAACCACAATCATCTGTATAGTGATGATTTTGTGCATTTTAACCTTTTTTTTCTGCAGTAATTAGTTAGCCATTTAAACATTAAATGAGTAAGAAAATAAACCTCTTTTTATCACTGTTACATTAAAAGGAAATTACTCTCATAGCCATTTATTTTCCATGGGTTCTGTAGTCAAAAGAATTGAAGTTCATTTGAAATATAAAGCTTTACAAAATAACCTTCACTGGAGCTGTATCTTTTACTGTCCTATAGGAAATCTGTTTTGATTTGACAGAATGATAAGCCTTTGAAAACTGTGGACTGAAAATACACAGTAGACTTTTTGCTAAGCTCATAAAGTGCCCAACTAGGAAAGGATTCAGTGCACATGAATAAGAGCTAAATTAGCTGTGTATTGAAAAGTCTCATTATATGCAAGGCTGGAAGTCCTTGGCAGAACTTGGGTCCTAGTGAACTGTTCCTTCACACTTTGTCACACACTCTGCAGAGATCACTATTCTGATGTGTTGTATATCTTCAGCATTCTTTGGCTGATCTGAACTTTACACAATATCTTACAGCAAGCTTAAATGATAAATTTTTTGTGAGTTTTTTTGAGGGGGAGACAAATTTACTTGGTTTTCCATTCTGGCATCTTTTCTTTTGAGGAGGAAGTTTATTCCACAAGGAGGAAGGATTTAGAAGCAGCTGTACCCAGTTCTTTATTTCAGGACTGTGCTATGACTTTTGAACATATGACAGTCATCAACAAGTTTCAAGATATATTTTAATTCTATTTGTGGTGGAAAAGATAGTTACTATTCCTTCGTAAAAGGCAAGATACAAGAGGTGAATAAATAATTAAATAGGCAGGTAACAGTGAACTCAAAAAAATCTCACAAAAATAGCACTCTGTATAGTTTCCTATATGTAATTGCTTCTGTAACAGAATAATGACCACCACTGCAAATCTTTTAAATGGAATTTTATAGGAATATTCTAAAGGAAATACACACAGACACTATGAAGTGTTTCATGCAGTATATGTTCCCTGTCATTGCTTTCATAAGAATTACAATGTATAATTATACACAATATATATTATATATTACACAATGTGGAATTATTGTCTTTAAAATAGAGAAGAACAAGAATAAATCTCAAATTGATATAATGAACGCTACAGAATTAATATGCACTGAAATAGTAAAATGGTAGGATTGGTGGAATGGTGGAATTATGATTATTGAGTCACAAAATTATGAAAGCAAAAGAATCTTTTTACCCTGAATGACATGTAATCTGCTCAGTGAAAATTTTTACTCTGTCTTCCAGATCCACATGCAACTGCTTTTTCATACCTCTGCTGCTAATATTGAAAAACAATTTTCTAAATTTTTCATATTCCAGAAATAGATTTTTTTTAATTTCTGGACTAAATTTTTGGCAAATTGAAAAACATGTTTTCTATGTCAACTTTACTTTCAATTTTTTTTTCAAGTGTTTAATATCTAGATGACTTAAAAATAAATATATTATTCTCTTTTTATTTTTATTGTACCTAGCTATACTGCATAAGTTTTCTACAGTATAAGAGTTTCAAGCTAGCTTTGCAGTAGTTAGTTAGCAGCCTAGTGGTAGCTGCACTGAGGTGATGGTTGCCTCATTTGCTCTGCTGCTAAAAATGAACCCTATATTTACACTGATTTTTTTCTTTAGATGTCAGAGATGAGAAATCTCTGAGGAATATGTGAAAGTGATGTCTTGTCTCTCCCCTGATTGGACTATGTTGTATGCACTAGGCTAATACGAAGATCTATGAAGAAACTTCAGCTTTAATCATTCCTTGAGATCTCTTTTAAGCATTAACTTAACTTTTCAGAATATAAGGAGAATGTCCTGCTTATACAAAGATGACTGTGCACCTGTGTGTATGTTTGTGAAACTGGGAAATTGTTTCCAAAAGTTTAGGAAAAGACCTATTAGACAAGGTTTTCTTTCTTTAGGAATCATGGACACTTAATTTGGAAAACTAAACTGGAGTGCCCTTCTCTTTTAATTTGAACTCATCAAGTCATTTTCAGGTTAAAAAATTCAGTCACTGTTTTCCCAGGCTGATATATTGATTTTTATGAGAAAAGCTCTTCATTTTCAATTACATATAAAGCACAAACATACTTTTGAATATATTATTTGACAAGATTTCATGAAAACAAATGTAATAAAAATTATCATTTTCATAAGAGTAGAAGAACCATATCAAGACAACATTTCTGATGTATGTTTATCAATGATAGCAAAGTACATGCTTTATTTTTTGCACATGTGCATCCCTTTGACCATATTCACTGCTTGTGATGTTCCAGTAAGTATGGTACCTTAATAAGAACAGTAGCTTTGTTTGCAGTACTTGACTGCCGCAAACAAATATATCTAGAACAATCCCCAGAGTGAAATCCACACTGAACTGACGAAGTTAGTCAGGCTTAGGAAAATTTGTATGGAAAAGACTTTTTCTTTCCTCTGGGCAGCAGACAATTTGCACAATTTTAAGCTGTAACTGATAGGATTAGTTTTCTATCACATTACCAGCTTCATTTTCTGTTGTTCATGGGGAACCGCAACTTACACCAAATTACGTTTTAAATAGTGCCATACCAGTTTTACTTGTGAAGTAGGTGGCATTGGTTTGAGGGGAGCTTTTAAATTTGCTAGAGCCATGTGCTTGGAACAAAAGTAATGTGACAGATCTACTGAAACTTATGAATGAATTATTGCTGGAACATGCAATACTTGACTTTTGTACTTTAATATCAATCTTTTGGCAGCATAGCTGCTGCAGATGAAAAAAGTACATATCAGCTTTTATTCTTATTCATGTGTTGACCTTAAATTACCCCCTTTCCCAGATGGCCAGTCATGTCTAAGTTCTGAAATGCTAACTAGCACCATTATGCTTGCCATACTATTGCAAACCTGTTCCCCCTGAATTCTGTACCATATGAAGTGTTTTGTGACTATGTGCCAAAAAAAAAAAAAAGAAAAAAACCCCAGAAAGTAAAGGACAGAGATATTATTTGCTTGATAAAAACAGGAAAAAGAACATGAAATATTATTAACCTATTATTAACCTTTCAGATATTATTCTCTCATTTGTTTTATTTAGATTTACTCAGATTCTAGTGTCATAGGGAAACAAGGCTATCACTTGCATTCTTCTGAGTACAATTCATCAATCATTTTATCAAAATTGAGGCTGACAGAAAAAAACTAACTTGTTCCAAAAAAATTCTAGGGCCATCTATCTTGGCCTCATGGCTTAACATAAACACTCTAAAATGCTTTAGAGAGGAAAAAGAATCATAGAACAATTCAGAATATGGCCTGACAGCAGGAGAAAGTGTTTGCCTTCAGCAATATCATTACATTCTTTGGGAAAACACCCTAGTCCTCAGTTTAGGCAAGGAGCCTTTTCCATTCACACAGTGGTAGCAAAATGGACAGAAGCGGAAAGGACTTGTGCCATGACCCGCTGAGAGGGGGGATATGCTCACGGTAAATTCTCATCAGGCAGAACAAGGGATGACACCAGATCATGTGTCAGGGAACTCCTCTGCTTTTATTATACAGTCACCTTAACTTGAGCAACCAGCGCCCTATTTAGACTCAAAAAAGTCAAAATTAGTCTAAATTAGGCTAACAAGCCTTTAAATTTTACTATACACTTCCACAAGTGGTGGCTAACAAGCCCTAAACTTTACTGGGTTGAATATGATAACAGCGCTTTTCCCAGGGAAAGCAAGGGAGGAGGCAAATGAAGACAGAATAGAAAGAAAGAGAAAAATTATCACCTGTCCTTAGATTCCACATTGATCCTGCCATTTGGATGGTCAGGACCTGGGGTAAACAATGAAAATGAAAGAGAAAGAGAAAAAAACAGAAGAGAAGAAAGAAGGAAAAGAAAGGTGTGTGTGGGGGAAAAACCACTTCATTTTATAGTTAACCTGGTGAATGCCTCTTATGCAAACTAGGCTTTTTGCACCATTTAATTCATACATACACAGCCAGGCTCTCTGAGTGAGCCTTCCCCCAGCAAGTGAGTTAGAGGGATGGGACAGGATGGAACATGGCTTATTGGTGGACTTATTGGCAGTGTTAGGTTAACAGCTGGACTTGATGATCTTAAAGCTTGTCTCCAACCTAAATGATTCTATGGTGCTGTGATTTATACTCAAATTATTTCACTGTTTACCCCCTTAGAAGAAAACTTTTGTTGTCTGAATATTTTTTCTCACACAGTTCATCTTTCCTCCCATCCGTTTGCCATTGGTAAATCAGATTCATTCTTTTTGATCTCATTTAATTTATCAGGGAGTTTCTTTCTCTTATCTTATTTATGAATTCAGCATTCTCACCCTAAAATATTCATTATCCCAACGTGCTTCTCAGTCCATTTTTATAATGTCTTCCCTGTGTTCTGTTCAGTTTTTGGTTCTCTTTCCTAATTTTTTTTTTCATTTTGTCTTCTTTATCAACAAATATTTTTTATCTCAAATCCCTCTTAAGTCAATTAAAAAAATTTATTCTCATTCTTAACCTATGCAGGTATTGATGTCTCTCTTTTGTTTTTATCATAATTTCTTGGGTCCCATTCCATCAAATGAAATATTAGATACTATTTCCTTTTGCAATATGTATGACACACAGCTGTAATGATAATTTTTTTAATTAAAGTACATTATTTTTATTAGAATATTCATTTTTACTTTTAAATATTTCCAATTTATCAGAAGAAGAAGACAAATTTGCTGTCCTTGCAAGCTGTCACCTTTCCAGGCAGAGTGATCCCAGCAAGACTTCAGAGTAGAGATTTCTATCAAGAAATTCTCACATCACAATCTGCCATACTGCAACTTTTTTTCCTTATTCAAGCTGATCAGGACATTTTCTTTGCTTGTTACACTCCATTCTTTTCTGATAAGATTCCCAAAGGAAATTAAAGCAGAAAAACCTCAAGTTATGAGAGTTGCCTACTAAACAATGTAACTGAATCCCTGTTTAAAAAGCATTGAATATAAGCATCTCAGTGTGTAAAGACGACACTTTCCACAAGCCTGAGTGCGCAGAAACTCCCATCAATTCATGTGTCTCAATCTGACTGATTAAGACTTCCAATGAGTATATTGTAGGCCTTTGCATTTCAGCTATTTATCGTTTATATACATATAAGAAGGAATTAAGCAACCCTAGGTCAAGTTTTAGATTTCTACTTTAGGAAGAGATATATATTTCTTTGTTCTTTATATCATTGGCATCAAGATTGAAAGAACTTTTTAATTTTTTTCTTAATATTAATACTACTTCTGGTTAATATTGAAATAGTTCTAAATACTTTAAAATTATAAAAGTATACATCTATTTGAAATACCCCAAAGCAACAAGTACTTACAGAGCTTAACCAAGAAAAAAAGCTAATTTGAAACCCACAAAAATACACTCTGTAACTAATATGAAGAAAAGTGCAAATCTTAAAAAAGCCACAAATCTCTGCTTTTAATCAGGTCCACAGTCTTTTTTAATCAGACATACACTCCAGTGTGCTGTACAATTTCCTAGGGAAAAATAAATGCAACCAAACTCATTATTCTGAAAAAAATTGCATATTCACTTAACTTCAAGCTCTCTGAATAGTTCATCTAAATTTACCAGGACTACTCACAAAGTATGAAGTTAAGGTCTGGTGCAAATCTTTGCAGTATCAAGGTAAATATCTGCAACCGTGGACAGTCACATTCTCTTAAACTGATTCTGTGTCCTCTGCTTCCCCTCCATCCTGTCAGTGCATGTTTAGTAACAGTCACGCTGGCCTTTGCTGTAACCTGAAAAAGGCACTTCAGAACAAAATGTTCTTCCTTGCTATTTCCCAGGGGGCAAAGACACTAAATTACACATTCATTCAGTCTCTTTTTACACAATCAATGAAAACACTTACCACAAATCATGTGACTAACATTGGATCCAATTGACTTTAAAATTAATTCCTTTTCACAGTTTCACTGGAGTCAGAAGGGAAGTAACACCATTCAAAATATATTGTGTATTTTTCCATCTAATGCAATTCTGATTCATAAGATGCATATTCTATCAGGCTTAGTCTGGTAAATTTCTTTTTTCTCTTTAAAGATACTGTCAACAATTTAAACCTCAATAATTTTTATGAACAAGAAATCTGCTTTCCCTTCTTTTGCTCTATTGAGTCACTCTAAAAAAATCTCAGTGTGGTACATATAAGGCTTTTGTTTAAGTGTAATAACAGACATACTGATCAATATTTGGAGTTAGAGGACAAATTACTATTTTGGGAGTGACTTATGAAATAAATAATGTTAACAAGGTATTAATTTTTATTATTGGTTGTTTTCAAATTTAAAACACACAGAATAAATTTTATACATACATACATACATACATACATAATACTTTGTAGGTACAGAAGTATTTGGGTATTTACACAGTTTATAACACCAAGCTTATCCGTATGTTTTCACCAAAATGTTTAGTAATTAGTCGAGTGATGGTAACATGTCCAGCCTGTCTTTCTACTATTTAAAAGAATGGACTTTAAAGTAACTTCTTGTTTCTTTTTGTCCTGTCTTTCTACACTTTCACTTTTTAAAACCTCCTATTTTGCCTTTGCATTGTGTAAATCATACTTTATCTACAGGTAAGAGAACAGAACCAAGGCTAGCTTCTTAAATTACAGTATTTACTTGGTTTTTTTATCTTCACATATAATCGGTACCCATGCTGTCATTGTAAATCACTGAAGTGCTTCCAAGAAAGTACAGAATTATAAAATCATGGAATGGCTTGTGCTGGAAGGGACCTTAAAGACCAAATAATCTAACTGCCCTGCAATGATCAGGGACACCTTCAATCAGATTAGGTTGCTCAGAGCCTGAACCAACCTGACCTTGAGCACTTCCAGGCATGGGGGACCCACCACCTTAATGGGCAATCTGTTCCAGTGCTTCACCAGCCTCATAAAAAATTTCTTCCTTGTATCAAGTCTGAATGTACTTTCTTTTAGTTTAAAAACATTACCCCATGTGCTACAACTACAAAAATGTCTATTAAAAAGTCTGTGCCCAACATTTTAATGAAAATTTGGAGCTGTTTCCACTGAAATAATCTTGTACAAATCTTTGAAATAATCAAATCATTGTATTTGGGCAATAACAATCTCCATGCTGTTCAACAGATTTGCACTTAGCAATAAATAGATATTAAAAAAAAAAGAGCTTCAAAAATATTTTCATTCTGGAAGTTCACTGAAACGGCAATATTTTCAATCATTTTCCTTCTGCAGGCCTTCTTTTGAGATATGACTGAAATCTGCTAATATATTTTTCCAGAATGCGGCAGAATAAAATGTTCATATAACACTTTTTTCTCCATTTTCCTTGTGTAAGTTGGGTCCTGGCTAGGCATCTCTGTCACTCTTTTCCATTGAGTCATAGTGTTCAATATACTTGGAGGGTACAGATTGCTATTTCAAAGTTAGGACAATTAATTAAACTACCATCACCGTTTAACTTTTACCATCTCCTCCAAATTCCACCTCCATTTCCTCCACCTTTTTCCTTGTGAAAAAAATTATAACCAAGATCAAGGATAAAAGATAAAATTATGAAATGCTGACACAGTTTTCCTTGTTTGTTTGTTTGCTTGCTTTTCTTTCTTTTTACTTTGCAAGGAGGGTAGGATTTTGCTTCCAATCTTTTGTCACCACTCTGCAGCCCACCTGGAATCATAGCAAGTCTGCTCTTTCTCGAGCAGAGCTCCCTTTCTCTCTCCAAACTCTTATCATCACAGGAGAATAACCTCCCTTCAGGAGCAGAGACTTTAACAATCCTCCTTGAATTCTGGTTCTGAGCAACCTCTCTTTCTTTTTTTTCTTTTTTTTTTTTTTTCCACAACTGAGACTGTTCTTTTCTCTGAACTTGCAACATCCTGTGCATATCTATTTTTATTCACTCAGATCAGGAGACACAATGTAAATCCACGTAATCAGCCCGTCCTCTCTAAATTCAAGCACATTGAGAATGACAACCATCTTAACAGCTGCTTCTTTTTATAGTCCCTGTAAGAGGCAAGGACAAATTTGAGGAACTGGGACCCAAAGCCTGTGTTCGTATGGTATGAAAAGGTAATTTTTTAAGTTGCCTTTTTTTCCCTGGAAATGGGCACACAGAGTCACAATATATCAAAGTCTGTTTAGTTCATAATTTTGATTATCTGCAATCGAATTGTTTCTTCTATAAATGAATGAAGCATCGCCACTGAACAAATCACTTTGTTATACTGTCATTATTGAGAAAAATTGTCTGCAAAAACATTGCAGAAATGTTTCACAATGGTTCTTTGGACAATACTCAGTAACAGGCTGAAACTAAAGACTCATTTATTCTCATACATCTGTTTGCTTCCTGTGACTTAAATAGTCTATGGACTAATACAATGCTTCACTTTCAAAAACTGAATTAGTCAGTGTAAAATCAATCTATCACAGCTTTTCTCTGTGTTAAGGAACAGTGCAGTGACTGTTATCTTGTATGATGTTTTCTTGTATGATGTGTTTGATGGATTGTTAGGGCCAAGCTCAGGAAATAGCATAAACTTTATTCAATTTGTGGAGCAGATATGCGTCAATAAACTATGTCTAAATATTGAGTATTGACACCAGATTTTTTACTGAGACCCTGAGAAACAAATCTTCTAAGTGGGTCTGCCAGCACCTTTCGTCAATTATGCACCCTGAAATCTCAAATATTTTTGCATCTCAAAAATCAGGTCTGATTACAGCACAACCAAGAATGAGCTTTTTAAATTAAAAAAAAACAAACAAAAAAAAAAAGACACCACAATCAATCAAACAAACAAACCATCCAAAAACACCAGCCTCTAAAAGAGATAGAGTAGGCTTAGAAAACAAAACCAATGCCTAGCATTAGGGTTCAAGAATATCACCTCCCTGCTTCTTGTGTCCTTGCTGTGTAGATGTTCCCTTTTCCAAGCTTCCTCCCATCTACCACTTATGAGATTGTCTGGTTTGCAACAAATTCTAAAAAGTCCTTATTGAGCCTTAGGAAAAGTTTCTTTCTATAAATTCCAAGGCCGGCTGTGTCTGCTAGAAACCCATTTCGTCAAAGACCCTCCAACTCCACTCCAAGTCTTCACTATTCTGACACCTCATTTTCTTAGACTGAAGAGCCTCTCCCACTGCACTCTGCAAAAATCCCCCAGCTCAGGGTGCTCATTCCTCAAATCCAGTCTCTTGTCTCCTTCACAGCTCTGCCTAACCTGGTATGCAACAACAGCAAAGTAAATAGAAATTCTTTGTTGCTGTTATTTAGCCTCACCCTAGGAGGAACATAAATGAACAATGAACAGAAACTGTCTATCACACTCACCAAAACCAAAATTTTATCTGCACATAATTGGCTGAAAAAGGTTTAGAATTAATTGTTTGAGGCTGCAAAGCTTTTTCTTACTATTACACTTTGGTGCTGTGTATCAATAAATCAGCTTAGGTACTAGGACCAGGCTAGGTTTATTAACATTCAGTTTTATTAAGACTTGCTTAGAATTGTCTTTACAGCACATGAATGTATGGAACATTGATGTATTCCAAATCATATTCAGTATTGTTAGTTGCTCCCTGATGCTTGCTAGTACTGCCAGAGCAGAAAGAAATGTGTGTTAAAAATGAAATTAAAGTAAGAATTTTTAAAAAGTAGACATAAAGCTTGTATGAAAATTAGACGAATTTGCTTCTCTTGCTCTACTTACTACTTGTAATTATAATTTCATGCTGTTTGTTTGTATGGAGAAGCAATGCCTGTTGGATCATATTAACTTGCATGTAGAAGTGTGAGCAATCAAATCCTATTAATTTCAAAGAAGATTCTTAAAGGGAAATCTTTAGTTGATGCAAATTAATTAAATCTTTTATGACAACACTAGCAAAAAATAAATGGTATTAAGACCAAAATTTATATGCATAAGGAAACAGAAAGGAACAGAGCTGGTAGCGTAGGCCTTTGCCTTCATCAGTGGTTGCAACTGCAATTTCGATTGAAATAGAACTAGTCCCAAATTGCAGAAGCAACAATTGCAGAGCAGGAGGAAGCAATCTGCTAGCCAAAGGGGCAACTAAGCCAGGTCACCAGATGATTCTATGCATCCATGAACCAAGTGTTCCTGCAACACCTGTTTTGTCATGCATTTAACATCTACTAGAGATTTAGGTCTGCAAACATCAGCATAAAGAAGTGAAAACCTTGCACTATATTGACAGAGCTGAAGCTCTGACAACTCACTAAGTATACTCATTTTGGCTGGGTTAGAGTAATATTTTTTTTTCTTTTGCAGTAGCTTGTATGGTGTTATGTTGTGGTTTTGTGGCCCAAACAGAGTTGATAGCACTTTAATTTTTTAGCTACTGCTGAACAGTGCTAGCACAGCATCAAAGGCTTTCCTGCTTCTCACACTGCCCTGACAGTGAGTTGGCTGAAGGTGCAAAAAAATTTGAGGAGTACACAGCTGGGACCGCTGACCTAAACTGACCAAAGGGATATTCCACAACATATGACATCATACTCAACAATAAAACTGTAGGGAAGATGGAAGAAGAGGAAGTGTTCAGATTTACTGTGTTTGTCTCCCCAAGTAAGCATTACAGTTGACAGAACTCTGCTTTCCTGGGGATGGCTCAATGCCTGCCTGCCCATGGAAAGTGGTGAATAAACTCCTTTATCTGTTTTGTTTGCATGTGCTGCTTTTGCTTTTGTTATTAAACTGTCTTTATCTCAATCACAAGCTTACTTCACTTTTACCCTTCTGATATTCTCTCTCAACCCACTGCAGAGGAATGAATAAGTGCGCTTACTGTGAGGGCTAACCTTCCTGCTGGGGTTAACCCACAACACTGAGTAGTGGAGTCCTTAAGGCATCCTGGAATCTGTTTCTACTTCATACACAACAATTAAAACACACAGAACAAGAAGGAATATTTATTCATTTTCAATGCATGAGAGCAGATGCTGATCCTGAATGAATCCTTGCTTCTGATACCAGTGCTACTGCCCAAATGCTACAGAATAAAATTTCTCCCAAACTCAGGGTGACCTTTGAAAACAACAGTAGGACCATTGGCCAAGGCAAACCATGGGCTAGGCTGCAATAAGGAAAATAAAGAAGATGGAAATACTATGGGATCATACTGAGAAATCTGTTTATATTTTTGGTGTCAAAAGCTCATGACAAGTTTGTGTTTACACTGTTGTACTATCATAGTCAGTAACTTACTCGTATTTGGTGAGCATGAGAATTAAAATATACATCAAACTGCACTGCTAAAGTTACTGGAATAACAACAATTTCAGTTTTCAAAACATTGCAAGTAATATTAAAAAAAATAAATAAAAAAGAGAGGAAAGTAATACCCAGAGATTATTTCACCAGTGCCAGAGGTCACTATCAAATCATATTATAGTGGACTTCAAATGCAAAAGGACTTTTTTCTTCATGCAAGCATGCACAGTATATCTAATAATTATTTTCCCCTACTGAAATTTTGTACAGGAGGATAACATATAGGTAATTTCATTGTTTATTAAATGAAATAATAATGAGGAACACAGGCCATTATTTATCAATAACTAGCAGCTCAAATGTTCAAAACTGTTGTCCCAATAGTGTTCTGAGAATACTCTTACTTGACAAGATAGATGAGCAACATTTTCACTTAAAAGTTCAAATGTCAATTATTTAGTCTTTCTATCAGCATTTTCACAAATTGGACTAGGCAGCTTGAGTGATTTGGCTCCTAATGGACTGCAGGATAAGCACAGACAAAGCGGAAGAGCAGCATAGGGTTCATGGCCATAATTTTTCATGCAATTTGCTTCATTCCACTGGACAGAGTTTATAAAAGCTTAACTTTAGAGACACACAACTTCCTGATTAAAATTTAGTCATCAAGAATATCCTGCAGAAACTGGGAAATGTTTCAATGATTATTTATCACCCCTGCTAGCACACATTATCAGTAGTCCTACATGGTTAAGTTTAATTTCCAGTCTTTGAAAACTGTTATATTTCTTTATTTTATGCACAAGCCAGACTTCTGTTTTCTTCACAGACAGGAACAAAATCATTCCCTAATCTTTGTACTACCTGCCTGCCTGAGAATTAGTTTTCAAACACAAGGTGTTGTGATTGGATTTTCACACATGCTTCCTAAACTATTGTGGTGGCAGATTTGTGTCCAACTGCCATCTCTAGCTCCACTGGCACAGCATCTCACCTGGAGCATTCCCTGAGAATTATCTCTGTGACCAGGGAATCATAGCTGATCTTCCTAGTTGCATCAGGGTCACTTCTGTTCATAATTACAATGTAGAAGGCTAGAAAAGTTGTGCTGCAAAAGCAAAGCTAAGCTCTAGCTTGGATGAATTTTTAGAAATTAAATGATTGGTCTATAACACAGCAACATAAATAACACTTTGCAATAAGTCTCTTCCTAATTTTTCCTATTGCACCTGACTCAATTTTTGTTAAGTAATGAAAAATCTTTTCAGGATTTCTTTCCTATGTTCTGCACTTTCTTATGATTTTTTTATTGTTCTGATGTGGGTTTTGGTTGTTCAGTTTTATTTTTGTTTGTTTGGGTTTTTTTGTTTTGTTTTGTTTTGGTTAGTTGGTTGGTTTGGGTTTTTTTTGTTTAGTTTGATTTTCCCAGATGAAAAATTTTGATCTCTAATTTTGCGTTTCAATTTGTCAAGTTATAAATAACTTTTTAGTTTTTAAATGGCTGAATAGATATCGCAGCTGCAAATCCAACTCTCAGGAAACTTTCTGGGAAAATTCTTCATCACTGGCAAAGTCATTCTCTTCTTCACTTTAAAAGCAGCTACTCAGTAATTAATGGTTTGTTTGTTTTCTTTAATGATTACCTCATCCCGAGAAAGACAGTTTAGTATTCTTCTTTTGTTTAGTACCTGATATTTAAGACAAAGATACAGTAGAAACAACACTGTTTAAATTTATGGTCAACTGCAGTTTACTCAGATTCCTACATCCATACAGGTGCTATATTAATGTCATCATATCCTTCTGGTCATGACCAATTCAGTAATTAGACTGGGTTTTGACACAGTATGTCTTAAGGCATATATTCCAATACCTAATCACTTTCACTGCTCTTATCTGAAACTTTTTTAACTGCTTCAATATCTTTCCTACAGTGTCATCATCTGAATTACAGGATTCAAATCAATCAGACAATGATACTAGTATTATAACTTTTCTGCTCACATTATATTTTACCACTTATTCATAAAGCAAGAAAAAAAATAGAACAAATAATTTTTTTTTCCTGCCATAACACTGCATTGGATATTCCAGTCAGGAAGATTATCTGTCACCACTTTTTCAAAATTTCCTTCTGAAGATAGACTACTTTGTTGTGTCTGTACAGACCCTCTACTCTATTCATAGTAGTGTGACATTACTTGCTGCTTTAAAATGGAACACATACTGTTAGCTCACACATTGTCAGATCATAGCTAGTAGTTTTTAAGGTGAGATAATCAATAAAAATGTGATTGGGATGGTGGAGAGCAGTAGCATATATGGTGATTGCAGTTCAAACTTTTAATTTCTTATCAAAATCTTTAGAACTGAGATATCAGAAATTTACAAAACAAACTGCAAAAATGTTTTTACTTTACACATCTCATGGCTCTTTGATTAACTCAGATCTTGGCAATTCTGTGTTAAAAAAAAAATTATTTTTCTGTCTTTTCTTCCACTCATGATTGGTTTGCTAGTACAGCTCCTAGAATATGAGCTATTGTTTCTACAAGAATAAACAAGTTTGGTATTTCTTATTCCATTTTACAAAAGAAAAACTCACGAAATGCCACACAGAATCACAGTATCACTGAGATGGCACAGGACTGCTAGAAATCACCTAAATCCAATGCCCTGCTCAAGAAAAGCCAAGTGCAAGCATTGTCTTGTTTTGATTATGTCCAAGGATGGAGACTTCACAACCCCTCTGGATGAACAGTTTCAATATTTGGCTATTCTAACAGTGGGAAAGAATTCTCTTACATTTAAGCAGAATTTCTTGTATTTCAGCTTGTGGCCAATGACTCTTGTTCATGTGCTGAACATCACTTAAGGAAATCCTGGCTCCATCTTCTGTATTTTCCATGGTGAGGTACTTACACAAATTCCTCATTTGTTCCTAAGCCTTGTCTTCTTCAGGCTGAACAACCCCGGCTCGCTCAGCCTGTATGACAGATATTCAAAGCCTTTTTCTGGCCTTTTGGTGGTCTTACTGCAATATGCCCTTGCCTCACTTGAGCTCGAGTCCAGAGCCACCATAGTGATCCTGATGTGGTCTTGGATAAAACACTTCAGACTAAATTAAATGCTTAGTTAAATTTATGTATCAGTTCTCAATGCTGTCACCGAGCCAAGAAACAATAATTGACATCATACTTTGAAGGAAACTCTGTAACCACTAAGAAATTAAGAGAATTTAATATCCTATGATGAATAATTGAGACTCAAAAGTAATGATCAGTCACACCCCAGTAGTCCTGCTTTGTACAGCCTTATAAAACCCAATAAAACCAACACTCAAGATTCACCTTTGGCCTTCTATATCAATATGCAAGCAACCCTATGATTTTGAGTTTGACAGCTGACAAAATATATTCCATCCTAAGGACTGTCTTCACCATTGTGCATAAATGGTTCTGCCTTCAAGAAAAGCCATTAGCCCATCACATGGCAGACTTTCATGGTCTTGGCTAACATACATTTATGAGGTGTAAGGATGCCCTTTATTTCAAGAAGGCCAGTGACAATTTTTATATGTCTGAAAAACTGCTAAATTTGAAGACATGTCAGGGAGTTAGCATTAGATGCAAATTAAGGGAAGGAAAATGTGTCATTTATGAAAAATAAGAGTGCTAATGTTTAGTTGATATGCTTTTAATCTACAACTATTGGGAAAAAAGGAGGCTTATCATTGCAACTCTAAGCTACAGATTTTATACAAGTGATAATTTTTAAGGCTATCATTATTTATTAATTTTGTCTTAAACGATGCACTTTTCTGCACTTCCAATTTAACACACCAGTATTCATTTATCACTGTAGGGCATCACAGACAGCTGCAAAGTGAAGATCCAACTAGATGTTGGCAGACATGTACAGAAATGTAATGTTGCCCTGGGTTACAGCTACAGTCTAATTTTGGCTGGTGAGTAAACACATGTGAGTTTGGTTGTTTGTTCTTTGATCATTATTGGTTGATCTTATTTAAAATAATGATACGAATCCTTTCATTATAATTTTCCTTCTATATTTGTGTTCTACTTTTCATCCTACAGTAATTATTTTTGTCTTGCTATGAAACCATCATGCATACTTTGCCTTTTGCATTTATTGAGGGCCACTTCCAATTTTTTTCCCAGAAAGACAGTTTCTCATGGCATCTATCACATTGCCCTGATCTCTTTTTGCAAGCACAAGCCAGAGACTTTCAAAAGTCTGCCTGCATTGCTACAGTAGTAGTTTATGAACTATGCCTCCAGTAATTTACTTGTCTGTGAGATCTACAGATCTCATAGTCAGCAGCAGCAGCACTAGAAAAAGAGATTCAGTGGAGAATCTCTTCGCACAGCAACAAAAATCCTAAAAAGGTTAATGATTTTGCAACTTCAAATTTTATATCTTATTGACCTAAAAGAAAAAATATTTTTATAACCTAGATGATACTCAAACAGTGACTGTATGTGTCTACAAAATATATATAATATACCAATTCTGCTTAATACAACCCAATTTTGTCATCTTGCTCATTGTAAGAGCTTCATTACATGAGGAGACATTATGATACACATCATGTACTGCACAATTTACAAAAATTATTCAAAAATTCCTCTAAAGCCTGAGTTCAACAGCTAAGCCGCTAATTCTGTAGCTGCTAAGAGATCAAATTTCTAATTTGAATTTACTGCTTTCATTAAGGAAGTTGAAATGGTTCTATTTAGTTTTGGGGAAAAAAATTTATGAAAAGGATACTTACAATCATAACAGATAAAAAAGCCCCAGAACATAACCAGAAACACCACCAGAGTTTGTTTAGGTAAACAAAAAGATCCCAATTTCCCTATGCATCTTCACACACCTTTTGTCTGGAGATCATCTGATGAATTTTAAAGTTATTTCACTAGCAGCTATGCTTTTCCTCACTATTGATTAATAGCGAGTTGAAATGCATCATCTCATTGCCTGTGTTAAAACAATTATTTAGTCCTTGAAAGAAAAGAATATTTTCTTTCACCTTTTTTTCCCATTACAGTTAAAAAGAAGGTTATGAAGAAAGTGGTGTGCCATTTTTTAAAAAACAGAAGGTGTATGCACCTACTCTACTAAGTACTGGAGAGTCTGAACAAAAAATTAGAATGTATGCAAATTTATTTATATTTTTCTCTGAGTTTTTGCAGCAATGTTCTCTTCAGCAATAAAATGGGTGGCAGTTTCTGTTGTAAGCTGCAGCATAAATGCTTTCCAGGGAAATTTCAATTTATTCATGAAAGCATATGACATTTGTTTGATGTCTTAGAGCAAATTATAGCCTAAGAGACACCGTCACATTGACAAACATATGGTCCATCCTACCTAATACAATATTTTAGGCAAACGCCTGTCCTAGACATCTCTGATTTTCATAGGCATTAGCAGAGAAGTGTCTGGACTTCTATGTTTCCAATTTAACTAAATTTCTGCCCTTCCCTTCCCTTCCCTTCCCTTCCCTTCCCTTCCCTTCCCTTCCCTTCCCTTCCCTTCCCTTCCCTTCCCTTCCCTTCCCTTCCCTTCCCTTCCCTTCCCTTCCCTTCCCTTCCCTTCCCTTCCCTTCCCTTCCCTTCCCTTCCCTTCCCTTCCCTTCCCTTCCCTTCCCTTCCCTTCCCTTCCCTTCCCTTCCCTTCCCTTCCCTTCCCTTCCCTTCCCTTCCCTTCCCTTCCCTTCCCTTCCCTTCCCTTCCCTTCCCTTCCCTTCCCTTCCCTTCCCTTCCCTTCCCTTCCCTTCCCTTCCCTTCCCTTCCCTTCCCTTCCCTTCCCTTCCCTTCCCTTCCCTTCCCTTCCCTTCGTGATACAGAACAGAAACTATTCAGCCACAATGGCTTGTCAAGAAGTTAACTTCTAAAATATATCAAATCTTATATTGTTCAAATGCAATTTGCCAGACTGAAGAACAAGTGGAAGAAGTTACAGGAAAGGAAGAGGATAGTTTTTGGGAAATTATAGAAAAAGAAACTAAAACAAATTTAAAAACATTTAGAATCCTCTAATTCAATGAATTTAAATTGTTCATGAAAATATCTTGGAAATCTATGTACAGCAACTGCTGGTTCAAAATATAACTGACTTTCTAATTTGTCCATCTGCATGTCATGCTGCACTAATTTTCAGCTGATTTATTATTACAGCTTAGTTTTGAATCATCTGAGGAATAGATTTAGACTATAATCCATTAGGTGACTTATGCCTTGACAGTAGATGAGATTAAAAGGTCAAGGCAAACCTGCAGTACATAGGATTGATCCATGTTTCTGTCCCTCTGCCCTTAGATTTATTGTAATAAATTCAATATAACTAGGTCTGCTTTTTAATGTTAAGGGCAACTGGAATGGAATGCCTTGGACTTATCCATATATTCAGTTTTCTAACCTCTTAGCGTGTCTTCATTGTTACAGTACAATAAACAGTTTCAATTAAAAAAAGACAGTTTGACAATATAGAAAATTAGAGTCTGATGCTTGAAAAATAGGTGAAGAAAGAGTTATTTTTATTATCATTGTATCTCACCAGGTACATATTTGATCTGTGCCTGTAATTCAACACCTTGCAGCACAGACTTTTCCTCTACTATGTGTTCCTTTTACCACCACAGGAGCCCACTGTCTCATTATGCTAAATAATGCACCCTGTCTGGAGGAGTCTTATTAGCAAAATTTAAACAAACAATAGCAATTTATACTCCATGGAGATGTGCCTATGTACTTAACCCTAGTGGGAGGGAAAATATTATTTTGAAATTTGTCCTTTGAACCATTCTCTGTAAAATTTAAGTTGTGAAGTTGTTCATCCCCATGGACATCATATGAACAAATTCCCTACATGGCATTTTATAACTAATTTTCTCTTCCTTGAACTAAACATAAATAATCTGACAACTGGCTTATGCAAATTTGTTCTGAACTTCTTTGAAGTAGCTATTTTTAAAGGCAGATATCATCTCTGCTTGGGGCTGAGCATGGAATGATTTATATTTGTTTCAATAATAAAAAAAAATGCTAGAAGTTATTTTCTACATGGTTTGCTCCATTAGATACATTTATTCTGACAGGAAGTGCTGAAATGTTAGCAATAAAGTGCTGGAATTACACATTTAAGTTTAGGATAAAAATTCAGCAGAAAATTCCAAGTAAGATAAGGCTTGTACCTCTGAACTAAACTGGGAGACATGTATTATTTAAACATCCATACATTAAAACACAGCTTGTCCAAGTCAAAAGCTGTTCTCTAAAGGGTCACATGGAGAAGAAGATGGCAAGAAAAAAGTATCTGGGACCACATGAACAAACCTGGTAACCTTGGTTTAGGGAAGCAAAATAAATGAAAATTGAAAAGCTCACAAAAAAGTTTTAACAAGGAGGCCTCAGAGTGGATTTAGCATGGAACTCATATCCAAGGCTTCTGTGAAAATACATGGGTTCAGGCATTATTACTCTATTTGTAGAATAGTCGTAACAAATAACAAGCCTCTGAGCATGCCAGTCCCTCTTCCAATTTCATAGCTTGTCTTGAAGTTTGTACTTGATCTAATACTGTCAACTGGATGGCAGAAAAGTCCTGTAATTGAGCAAAGGGATGTGCAAATTCCCATACCTGAGGAGCAGCCACCCAATGCACCAGTATATTTTGAGGTCTGGCTGGCTAGGAAGCAGCTTTGCAGAAAAGGATCTGGTGTCCCTGGTGGGAACCAAATTAAAAAATCAGCAATATACGGAATTCACGGATAAGAAGGATGGTATGCTACTTCTACTCAGCACTTGTGAAACCACATCTGGACTTCCAGGTCCAGTTCTTGGTTCTCAGGTGCAACACCAATACGGGCATAGTACAGAGACTCCGACAGTCGTGCCGACAGATGTGTTATCCGACAGATGATTAAGGACTGGAGAGTCTGTCCTGTGAGGAAAAACTGAGGGAGCTGGGACTGTTCAACCTGGAGAAAGGAAACCTTGAGGGCATCTTATGAATGTACATAAACACCTGAAGGAATGGTGAAAAGATGAGGTCAGGCACATTCCAGTAGAAAATATGTATAAATGACATTATCATACATTTTCTCAGATCAAATTATCCTTTGTTAATATGTGATTTTGATTTCAGAATTATTGCTGGTTGGTTTTTGTTCGTTTGTTTGTTTGTTTGCTTTTTGGTTTTTGGGTTTTTGGGTTTTTTGGTTTTTTTTTCTTGTAACTGGCTTTTTACCATTTGACTCTTGGTATCTCAACTGCTGAAAGTGTAGTCAACAGTGTGAGGAAATAAGAGTCATCACTGTTGTCAAGGAATGACACATTTTTTATCTTTTAGCATTTGGTGGTAATTGGAGTAGTATTTGAACAATAGAGGCACTCAAAAGCTGAGATGAGTAAAAAAAGAAAGTATTTTTTTCCTTTATTGTTTTAAAGTGGAATAGCTACATAGCATTTCAGCTTGTTCATTGAATTCACTGATGAAGGGTCTTTTCTTTGATTGTTTGTTTTGGAGTTGTTTTGGACTTAAAATAACAAAACTTTAAATATCTAAAGAACTAAGATGGGGAAGAAAAGCAATCTTCTTTCCAGGTGAACTGGGTCACACAAAATGAAGCATCAGTCAGTACTTTCTGAGAATAAAGGCTGGGGAAATACTTGTGAGTAGATTTAGCCAGACTGTTTTCCACAGTGTAGATCTCACCACAATTTGCTTACTCTCCAAAATTTAAACAGCTTTCAAAATACAAATAAACTTGATTAATTTCCTGCCATATTGCCAACATGGTTCCTCAGCAACCAGACTGATCAGACCACTAAGAATATTTGGAATCTGTATTTACTTTGAAAAATCTTTCTTTGCAGAATTTTGACAATCTATTACACAAGTAATTTCTTGCTGTCTGGATTATAATCTCTCTGAAATATTCCACCTGCCTACTACCTCCTTCTTCTATCTACTCAGGGATGTAGGTCTGTTTTGTCTCATTTTACCCTTATATATTTTGTTCGTACTGCCATCTCTTACTGCATGAAATGGTGCTGCTGGGCAGTGCAGCACATTGTCTTTAAAATGACAGGATGTGAAGAAAACAAGAAGTCTGACTTGAAAACTTTTTTTTCCTCATGCTAGTCTAAAAGACTCATATATATATCTCAGATTGAAACTACTAGGTTTTCTCAGGATTTATATGAACAAACAAAATTAAAAGGTATGTTTTTCAAACAGAAAATGCATGTATATTTACGTAAATCTATTTTTTTACATCAGACAGCAGAGAAATTGCAAATTCTAGATGTTCATGAGAAAGGCAGAGCAAATACTGGAGTTTAACACTGGAACGTCTACAATACTAATTTTCTTTTTTTTTTTTTTTCTTTTTTCAGGGCTAAACAATCAAACAAACAAGGAAACAAAAGACAGAGAGCATACCTTAAAAGCACAGAACTAGAGAGTTATAAAAATTTAATTGTTATGGTCTAAAATTCAAAGGTTTCAAATTAAATTTTGATATTCTCTTGTATTTTCATCTGTCCTGTAATTTTTCTTAATTCTATGGGTTGCTCTTTGTCCTGAACTGTTATACCATGACATAACTGGTCCTTGAAGGAATAGCCAAACTAACATGCAACTAATTTATCATGATGATCACTCTGGCTGTACTAGGTCTGAAACTTGCTCCTTTGGAGTGATCTCAGCACGTCTATGTGATTCTCCCGTTCAGTTATTCAGCTGTACTGTAAGAATTTTTGTTCCTCTTACTGTGCACCATCTGGAAAAATTATCTCAAATCATAAATCTAATGACAGCCACCATCCTTCCCTCTTGCTGAGAGGTGGTGGAGTCAGTTGCAGGGATGGATTGAAGACGGACCAAGAATAACAGATTGAAGAACATGGAGAGTTTCACCATGCACGATGTCTCCTTGCTTGTATTTGACATACATCTTGTCTATCTCTGTGCAGTCACAACATATGTTTGAGTTAGCTGTAGTCACGATGATACCGTTTTCCCTAATTCTCAATGTAGTCTCCACATAAGGTGGAATCAGCAAGCCTGAATGAAGACCAATGTCTTTTATTTCCCAGTTATACTTCTATTTATGAACTAGTTATGGGGCAAGAATTGATGGCTACATTACACAGATCAGAAAAGTAATCACAGTGGTCCTACCTTCCTTTTACATCCAGGATAAAAATGTGTGGTGTATGCTCAAGTTCACATTTTAGATTATGTAAAGTAAGTATAAATCTTAATGTTTCATATTATATATAGCAAATTCCAAGAAGCTGGTAAATCTATATGATATTTATGTTAGCAAATTCATAACCTTCTCATTGCTGTTTTTTCAATACTAGTAGGAGTCAGTTAAATGTATTTTACATTCAGAAGCAAAGCCAGTCTGTGATGCACACGGACTATTGCATTCAAATCTATTTTATCCAGACACACATGCACAGGAAAAGACGTCCATTAAAGAGTGACAAAATGAATATCCATTTCCCTTTCTTATCCTATAAGCCTGTATTTTTGTCAAATGTTAGAGATGACAGAATTCAATACTGCAATTGAGTTATTTCTTTTTCTTAGTTTCTTTTTCAGATCATAATTTTAATAAAGATTTGTCTAATATCTTCTGCATTGGTAGCAGAATAAAAAATAGGTCTAAAAATCTTCATTTCCTTTTTTTGTTTAATTTTTAAATTTCTAATAATTTATACATCACTGATACTCCTGCTAGGAATCTTAGAGTATACTTCAGCATTTTCTAGTATTATAAATGGTGATGATATTGGTCACAAAAACATGGTTTTGTCAATTCTTTTTTCTTCTTTCCTTTGGCCTTCTACTAATGGCCAAGACTATATGCCTGGACTATAGAGACCTAAAAACAAATTTCATGAGATGGAGATGTCACAGCGCAGATGTAAAACTTCACTCTGTGTTGCACAATGTCTGTTATATAGCACCCACTGCAATGGTATGAGAATTACTTACAGCGTGTCTGAACTGAGAATAGGTCTCACCTCTTTGCTGTGAAAATTCCCAGGAAAAGGGTTTATCTTTCACAGTTATGGAAAAGCAATTCAAAGAAACAACTAAAAATCACAACAGAAATTTTCACAAGTCTTTTTTTACTGAAATAAACAAGCCAGTCATAAAACAGACAGAGATATCCTTCTACACATTCCCTTCCAGACTTCTGAACTCTCATGCCCTTCTGGTGGTGTGGAGGGGTGTATGAACATCACTGAGATTCACATGGTGAATGTTGTAAGTCTTCTTGTCACTTGAGGAGGCAGTGCTGTGACACCTCCAACTCTTTGCCAACTAATTGCATGTTAGGGCTACTGGTCCTCTTTGGTATGTGGTGTCATGGAGCAGAGTATACACCAAGGCATATCCTGAAGAAACAAGAAATAATGAACAAGCTTGGAAGCAGAATGGGGCTTGTGTTCTCCAACTAATAGATGATTAAATTAGTAAGAAACCATAGACATCAGATAATATGCTATGCTTTACAGCCCATTCTCAGTGCAAGACCACACAAAAAATGTAATGTCTTAGACAGAGAATCTCTTACCCAAGACAAATTATTTTAAAATGCCTGATCAGGCTTAAACTTAGAGGAAGTTGGCCTATCAGCAAGCATTGTGTTTTGATGTGCACTTCTTAACTTTTTTTTTCACAGTGGTCAGTTACAGTAAGTCTTATTAATCATGTATGCCCTCTTCACATTTCTTTAAATAATGCCTTGAACTATCTCTTTAAACACTGTATTACATAAAAGCTCTCAAGCATCTAACTTCTAGCAGAAAAAAAGTTAAAATTAAATAAAATGGAAGTTCTGTCATGAGCACGACTGTACCCCAAGAAGCTTATAATACAGGAGCTAGAGTTGATGATTTCCAAAAGCAAAAAAATTTATTTCTCCTAGCAGTCATAGAAATAATATCTTTCTCATAGTGAAATGTTTCACTCTTTTTTACCATCACCATTCCATACCATGGAAAAAAAACAATGGGTAAAGATGTTCTCATGAAACTCACAGCTGCTTGAAAAACATCCCCCCATGAAAAATAACACGGGTTTTTTTAAGATATGAAATGTATATTCTTTTCTACCTGTGTTATTCATTAATAGCAGTAAAGGAAACAAATCTTTGACCAGTCAGTCTAGTATATCTCCTCAGTGATTTATCCTGTCTTTTATTATATTTTGATTAGATTACACTTATAAAAACCCTCTTTATCTAAAAATATAAAGAGGAAATGAGACATCACAGAAGTGAGGTAAAACAAAAAATATATTAGCAACTGTGTTATGAAAGACTCCTCACAGAAATAAATAATCTCACAAGGCCTCTTTGTGCCAGTTGTTGTTATTTGTCAGCAACATGGGAAGCATTTATTCCTTCACAGTTCTCTTTTAAGATAAAATTAATGATCTGCTAATAGTTCTGTTGTTTTCACAAGTGCACCAAGAAAAATTACTGTATAGCTTGGCTTTGAAGAATTATAAAACTATAATTCTTAAGAAAAATATTTTCCTTCTGCACATTTTTCATAAAATCATTTGTCTACACCAACAGCAATAGTAGAAGAAAGTTAAATTTCAAACTGAATATTCATGGGTGAAAATGCTAAAAACAGGCAGAAAAAGAGCCCATGCTAAGCTTTAATTAGGAAGATTGGAACGCTATGCTCTCAAGATATAAGCTGTCTGACTTGTCCAAAGATTGGAATAGTAATGTCTAGTTTTCTTTACAAGTTTGGTAAGATTCAAAACTAAATCTGAAAAAAAAATTATTTCTCTGGGTTTTCACTCAGAAATGCCCAGTATTTTTAATCATACGTGCTACTTGGTTATTACTTGGATGAACAGATGAGGGAAACTTTTGAATTAGTTTAGTCCCTAGATAGTAGACAAAGTCTATTACTGTGTTGTATTGAAAAGCAAGGTTCACGAGTACTCCCCCTCTAGGTGTTGAACAAAATGTCTGTGGAACAGGACAATTAAAACGAGAAGCAGAATGTGGTAAAATTATAATTGTTTCAAATTCTAGAGGTATGTTCAATAGGAAATAAATGTAATATTTTATCATTTTCCTATTATCAATCTTATGACCTTTTAGAGAACTAATAAAAGATGGTGAGGCAAACACCTTTTTAAAATATTTGTAAAGAAATTAATTAAAACCCAAAGTCATTCAATGTAAATCTGATTTTTGTGTCTTAGTTTAGTTTTTACTTTAAATACTGAGCTTAAAACACAAAAGCTGAATTGTCCTGAAATATTTAAAAGAATAAATCTCTCAAACAGTTTTCCCTAGAAAGAGAATTTATAAGGGTGAAAATTGCTGTGAATTGCTCAATGGGACATATTATTGGATGCTAACTTTATGTGAACTAATGAACTGTTTTATCTCAATATTATTATATGAATAACTTCTCAGTACTATAATTACCAATAATGACAAAAGCACATAATTTAACTGCTCATTAAAAAAAAGAAAAAGAATCTTATTAATAGGAGAAAATTATTTAATGGATGAAATGGCCTTAATCAACTTTGGCTTCAGAAGTCTATATATAATTTATTAATATGTTTCAACTCAGTGAGTTGATAAGGTTGTTCATATCTTATCTATAATAGTTTGCTTGACCAGAATATTTTAAGCGGTTTTATTCTGCTTTAAGAAAATTGATTTTCTTTTAATTTTTTACACAGTTCTATTTATCTTTGCTATGCTACTTAGAGTGTTAATATTACTGAAAGAAGGGGGGGTTACAGACATGGTAAGTGCTTTTCTGCCAGGTTTCTCTGGCTTATAGTTTTTGCTGTTTTAGTACAGAAAAGTATATTGGTCTGTTTACTTTTGTATAGATCAGTTCTCCTGGACAAGAAAAACATCAAAGAGAAAACCCTTTATATATATATATATGTGTGTGTGTGTGTGTGTGTGTGTGTCTGTGTGTCTGCATGTGTGTGTGTGTTTGTGTGTGTGGTGAAATAAAGTAACTAAGAACTAAAAATAGGAAAACTGGATTAACCTCTGTCTTTGAAAACATAAAACCATTCTACTGCTCTGTGAAAGTACTAAAGATTGAACCCTGACTTTTTTTAGTTTTCCCTCTGATCACAGTTTAACTTCAGGGCAAGTATAAACTATCACCACCTTTTGTGGAAAAGGTTCTCATACACACTTGAAGCAATTGACATATTGTAGGAAGGAGACAACTGCCTTCTCCCTCTGTGCGCTCTCCTGCAAATTTTCACCAGTGTAATACTTCTGGTCTTCTCTATTGCACAGCTTCATCCCTGCACTCTATTCCATAGAAAAGGCCAACTACAGTTGTGATTTTTAATGTGAACAAAGAAGCCTGCACTTACAAGAGACACTAGAACATGAATTATTTCTATTTGTCAAGATCACTGAACAAAAAGCTTGGTAAAACTTTATGGGCTTTAATTTGGAGAGCAAGTTCTTTCATAGTGTAATATTTTCCTATTTCTCTGTTCAGACATGTTCTTATGGAAAAGAATTATGTCCTTCACTGATAACAGTTAACACACTGACAAAGGGACAATAAATACAAGTTCATTGTTATTTTCATTTTTAAGTATCTCATATATTAAATAATAAGTAGGAAACAAATTATTCCAGATATCATCTTACCCTATAAAAGAAGTGATCTGGATGGAGGGCCAAAATAATGAATGCAGCAGAAGTAATGAAGACTGTTTCTTGAGTCACTATGGAGGGATATGTCATTTGAAAATAGAATAGCGAGTGTTCATTGTAAAACTTTATTGTAGTAAAAGGAGACTATATTTAGTAAACCCAGATAAAATGTAAGGAAGAATTTTCATTCTCATTGTGACAAAGATATCACAATGCTGTTCCAAGGGGCAAGAGAAAAAAAAAATAACTAACTTCAAAATCCAGCAAATGAAAATTTCTCCCAATAAATAGATAATGTCATTATGATTCGAGAGTTTAGGAATGATGGCATAAATGAGAGAATAAAGAGTAGTGCACAGACTACACTGAGGGGCAAAGAATATGAATCCCTCCACATACAATTGTGTTTCTGTATTTAGCATTGCTACTGGGCAACTTGGTGCAAGCCCAGGCAGCTCATGGTAAGTCATTTCACCTCCCTTTTTGTCAATTTCTCATCTGTAAACTTAACATGAATTCTGCTACTATTAAAACTGACTTTTGGAAAAAGCTCCAAGAGACAAGGTCCTAATTTTTGAGTATGCTTTAATCCAAATGCCTTTGAAGATTTGAAATAAAGAATATGAATTTCAAAAGCAAACAAGTGAAAAGGGGAATTGTTAATACAGATATTGCTCAATTCCTATTTTTCTTTTTAATAAAGTCAGTAGTGCCAGGAGCTTTTTTTATTAATGAAGTCCAGAGTTTTGGACTACCTGCTGCTATCAAAAAGAGTTCATCAGCAAAGGAAAGTAATTATTTCTTTTACTATAAAAGTAATAAAAAAATACCCAAAACCAAAACCACAAACTTATTTTTTTTCAGAATAGATTTTTCCAATATTTTCAACAACTGTCAACATTTACTAAGTATTGTTGCTCAACTAGCAGAGATATTTTCTATTCTAAGCCCTTAAATATGTTGAGGAAATACAAGGTTGCACGTAAATGACTTTTTTATGGCTATATCTGTACAATCCCAGAGCCCAGAGTATTTCTGTTTTTCTTTCTGTATTAACCTTAGCAGTGTAATGACTCAAGAAAATTTCTGAATATGACCGCCACAAGTTTGATCTTAGTTTTTTTCTTAGTATATATTTGTAATATATGAGGTCTTGGCACAACTGTTGGCGGTGCTTTGTTAGTTAATCTGCAGGTTTTTCCATCTTGACAACATTTTCTTTGCTCTCAGCTCCTGAAGGGCCATGTCATGAGATTATTGAGGACCTGTTGCAGAAAATTGCCTTAAAGCTCTTTAATAAAAACTGGGAAACTGGAATTTGCTGTTACCATGGTATAGAGGGAAAATGTTAACTGACAGTGCAAAGTGAAACTATCATGGCTCTCACAATTAGAGCTCTGTCTATTGAATGTAAGCTTAGGATAACAACTTTGATATAAAAGTTAGCCTATCAGTCATTTGTAGGAGTTAGTAATATTTTTACTAAAATGCCCAAAGACTGCTTTTGATAGAATTGAAAGTCATTCAGCTATGAAAACAGCTTATTGTGCCTACTAGCTCTTTGCTTTAAGGAACAGGGGAGAAAAAATTAAACTTAAACTATTATGTTTTGCAATAACCAAAAATTTCTTGGTGCACTATCTTCATGATGTAGACTAAGCCTAAGGCAAAGAATAGAGTATCTTGTTTTTCAGCACTAAATTTACTAGAACATGTCAGGTATATTTCCTGGCATTGTGACTTGTGTTATATTTTTAGCTTTCCAGCATTATAATTGAAGACAGAAAGAATCAATAGAGTGGCTATGCACTAACTTAAAGGTCTAACCTATGAGGATGCTGAAGAACCTACTTTAGACATATATATTTTGCGTTGAAAAATTTCTGCCTGTTTGAAATGCTCTAGTCAAACTAACTTGATTCAGATTTCTATTTTATTTGTGTGGTTTTTTTCCCATTTGTATGGCAAGGATAATTTTAAGAAGGAGTAAAAGTTATGAATTAAGCCTTTTTAAAACAAATGTTGCTTAAAGGTATTCTCTCAAAGTCTTGAATCCTTAAGACTCTTACAATGTATAAGAATAACTCTGTCTATTCTCCAGTCCTGTCTCAGACAGAAAAAAATATTTCCCCACAGTGAGCATGCATGGAAAAACATCAGTGACTTTAAAGTATTCTCCTTCCAAGGTTTCTTAATTCATGAGATAAAAACCAGAATATTGTCTCTACAGATATCATTATTTTGCATGAAATGTTTAAAGAGGTTTTAAAAAATGAAAAAGAAATTCCAGCAGTGTAGCGTTGGTTCAAGCCCAGAGAGTTTCTTCCCCCCTGAGGAACCTCTGGAGACCTAGAGAATAAGACCCCCCTGGAGTAGAGTCGAAGGTGGATTGCCCCAGAGAGGGGTCAAGGTTCCCCCCCTGTCCCTCAGTTCATAATGGTATTCGTATCTCCCTCTCTCCTCCCTTCCTCGTTCCCGATTGGTCCGAGTCCCTTTGTCCCTCCCTGATCCCTCCCCTGCGCGGTTCCATTATTGGTTGTTACCCTCTGAATAAAAGTCTGATGCCCGGCTGGGTTGAGGTCTCTCGCCCTAGACGGAAGCCGCTGACCATCGCAGTGACCCCGTGTCTGCTTTCTAGTCCGGGAGGGAGAACCCTCTCTCTCTACAGCACTCCGGCTCACGCGGCGTGGCTGCATTCTGGGACGGTACGGCCCCCGGCCAGGAGATCTATCTCTAACTGCAGCGGACCTGGACATCAGGAACGCTAGCAGACACCGCTGCCGGGCTGTGACCGATCCCAGGTGGCCAGCGAGACCAGCGCGCTCTCGCTGCGTCATCGTGGCTCCCGAACACGGACTCCAGCATTGCGTGGAATCCCTGCAGAGTGACCCTGAATTCCAGGTGCACCGTCGAGGCAGCCACCGCCCTTAAAGAACGAAAATTCCGTTTTTCGGAATTCGTTCAGAAGGGACACCAAGTCTAACCCCCTCCGAAAAGGAGAGAGAACCTTGGAAAGCCGGAGAAACCCGAGGAATTCCAGTCCTTGCAAAGACGAGTGGTTTCAAAGCTAGAAACCAGAGGAGCTGCACGGAAATCAGAAGTCCACGTGGTGTGGTAAGTGCAGGCTGTCTTTGCGGAACACCCCTTTTTTTTTTCTTTTCGTTTTCTTTTTCCCTGCCCCATTCCTCGGGTTCCAACCATCTGCCCATTGCAGTACATACAATGGGGAACAGCAGTTCCCAGCCACAGAGAGAGTTGTACTCATATATTAAAGCCACCCTGGTTTTAAAAAAATGCAACGTTAACCAACGACAATTAACTAAGTTTATTAGATGGATTTGTAGTAATTTCCCTTCAGCTTCGGCTGCTTCCGCCTCCTCCCTCCAGTTTTGGGACGAAGTTGGGGAAAATTTAACCGAAAAAATTCGCGGGGGAGAACATAAAGTCTCTAAGTACTTTCCTCTTTTAATATTAATCTGTGATGCCCTGGGGAAAAAGGAGAAAAACTCGGAAACCCTGTTCGCCCCCCCCGCCCCAGTCCCGTCTGCTCCCTACCCTGCAAATGCTCGGCGCGGCGAACTGGGAGACGCGCGGGGTTGCTGCTCTCCCCCCTACCCTCCCCCACCCCCCTTGTCCTCCGCCTGTGGCGAACCCTACAAATTCGCGGTGAGCTCTCTCCCATCGCCTCTCCCCGAGTCCACGGGCTCGGCTGAGCCCGCCGCGCCACCGCCCCTGTACGCGGGAGAGCCCTGGGAGAACCGCTGCCGAGAAGAGAATTTCGCAATAGTAAAATGCGAACATGGCGGCGACCACGTGGAGTATTGCGCAACCCGTCCTGGCCACGCGGCCGGCAGCCCTGTGAGGCGCCGCCATGGCGGGGGCGGGACTGTCGAGACTGTCCCAATCGCAGACCCCTCCTCCTCCTCCCCCCGCGTCCCTCTCCCTGCGGCGGACGGACCGCCCCCGCCCGCCTGCTCCGCCCGCACCGTGACAGATATTGTGCCACCGACCCCCCCCACCCCCGCGCCGATGGGTGTAACTGCTCCGGGAAAGTCCCCTCCCACCGGGAACACCCCCCCCGCGGCCACAGAGCTCTCCCATTCTGTTCCCCGCCCCCTGGAACGCCCCCACAGCCCTCTTGCGACACCGGGTACAGCTGCGCCAGACCCTCCCCCAGCCCACGCAGTTTCTAACTTTCCGCGCGCCGCGGTTAGCTGCCAGCAGCAGCAGCCATGCGGCTCGCACATCCCGCCTGCCGAAGCACGGTCAGCCGCGTCAGCGGGGGTGGCCCCGCTCCCGGAGGCAGTCCCGGGAGGCGCGGGGCCACGCCAAACCCCCGCCGGTCCCGCGCCGTGCGGTCCCGCGGAGCAACCGCCGGCGGTCCTGCTGCCGCCGGGGGCCCCGGGGCCGCCCCGCGCTCCCGACCCCCCTGCGCCGCGCGAACCAGCCCACACGGTCCCGCCCCCACCCCTTCCTCCCCCAAACTGGCTGTGCCAGCCTCCCAACACCATCGCAGCCAGCCCGGTCCCCCCCAATCCTCCCAACCCCATCCCCCAAAACCCCACGGTGGTTGCGGGCACCCCCTTGCAAACCCCCCCTTTTCTTCCTGCCCCTTCCTCGCGTTTAAATCGTCTGCCTGCAGCTGGGGTACTACGAGGGCAAATAGTACCTCTAGTTCGCAGAGAGAGAGTTTATTCCTTTCCCTCACCCTCCTTCTTAACGGCAAAACCTCAGCCAGCCCAGCCGCATGTGTACAAGATGGCGCCAGCCACATGGCCGGCCATGCGGTGCTTACAAGATGGCGCCGGCCACGTGGATAGCCATGCGGTGCTTACAAAATGGCGCCAGCCACGAGTTAAGCCGCACAGTGCAGCATTTTCCCTACTCCTCAAATTTTCCCGAGCTAGCGACAGCCCCGCTCCCTTGCGTCATCGCGTGCCTCTGCGTCGGCCCCGCGTGTGTCTCCGCGGGCCGGGTCGGCCCCCCCCCGCCGCTCCCGCGGGACTCCCGGCCCGGCGGGAGCTGCGGCTCCCAGCCCGCCCCAGGCGTATCGCGTGTTCCTCCGTCGCGCATCCCCTACCACGGGATGTTCCCTCCCGGGCGCGGGCCCCTGCCCCGCTCGCTGCTAGCCCTGCCCCTGCCAGTCACCGGCGGGGACCTGCACAAGGGACAGCCTTGCCGCGTTTTGCCCTGACAACACCGTTTTCGATACTTTCCCAACTCCTGTGTGCTCCTGTGCCCCCAAAAAGCAGAATTTGCAGGTTAAATTCCTGAAGCAAATTCTGAAAGTTATCCCACGTAGCCAACATAGCTGCAGTTTGGCAGGGTGTAACCCTGAAGCCAGTAACAGCTGCTGCCTTGTACCCCTATACCAGGAGCCTTCTTCTCTGTTGTTCCCCCTCTACCCCTAAACTAAAAAAAAAAAAAAAAAAAAAAAAAAAAAAAAAAAAAAATTGTAAAAGTAACTAACATGCCTAATTCGCAGACTGCAACTCTTGTAACCTTTTTAAAAACAAAAACTGTAACTCCACCTAAGAAATTAACTTGTAACACTCAGGCATTTATTGCCGGAGAAGCTTCTTTATTATCTCTTCTAGGAATGCTAACTGCTGAGATTAGATAAAGGAAAACCCATTGTTCAAACATCTCGGGCTGAAAGACACCAATTAGCCCAGCTGTGAAACCCCCAGCTCCACAAGCTACACCCATGAGACCTTCATGTAAGAAGCAAGCAATTGTTCTGCAAGAGACTGTCCCTGCCCTAGAGGAACATGCCTGGACATTGTCACCTCTCCTGAATGTGTATTAACCCATGAGATCCAGTACTGTTCGGGGGAGCCACCACCACCAAACAAACCAGTGCTGCTTAGACAAAGTTTCAGCGCAACATGTAAACATCAAATTGTGCGTTCTTCAAGCAGTTCCCCAAACCCAAAAAAAAACCCCTTACCTGTTACCTCAAGTGTTTCCCTAACCTACAGCCCCATGACATGTGTGTTATAAGAGAAAAGGGGAGGACTGTACACTAGGCAGGCTTTCTGTACTAGCATCAAACAATCCAAATTCGGTATTAAAGAAACTCAATTGGCCCACCAAAAGAGGAAAATACAGCAATTAGAGCCAAATTGTTATAGCCAAATTATTAATTAGTCATTGTTTAACAGAACTCACGCTAAGTGCTGGCTCGGAAAGCATGCTAACCTGACCATGAATGCCCAATGAACTGTGTTGTATTAATCGGTCATCTCATAGCCAAAATGCTTTGTGAATTTTCATTGTAATTTTTATTGTATTGCTCATGTTCTCATGTTTTTATGCCGCTTTAAAAAGCTGTTTAGAAAATGTTCTTAGTAGGAAAAGAAGAAAAAAGGACCCTCAGCCAAGACAGAAAAAAAGAAAAAGAAGAACCCCCTTTCCCTGGTCTTCCCCCCCCTGCCACCCCTCACGTGTTTTCCCTTACCCCTTTGTTCCCACCCCATACCCCTAAGGAGGTAAGGAGAGAGAGAGTTTATCCTTAATCTTAGATTATCTCGCTTCAGTTAAAATCCCACCGGAAAAACCCCAAAAGATGCAGCCACAACTCCTCGTCGTCCTGCACCTGATCCTGCTGGTCCCAAGAGCGAACCCGTCAAATGCAAGACCAGATTCATCAACTACGCACCGAAGGCAAGGACTGGCTGCAAGACGTTTTTCACGGATGGGGCATCTCCGGTTGGGTGGCGCAAACTTTAAGAACTTTACTTTGGACTGTGTTTACGATTCTCATTGTGTTATGTTCCCTCAGTTGTCTTAAGAGTTTCATTATGTCCCTAGCTAGTAAAACTTTCTCTTTTTATAATAGAGAAGGGGGAGATGTAGCGTTGGTTCAAGCCCAGAGAGTTTCTTCCCCCCTGAGGAACCTCTGGAGACCTAGAGAATAAGACCCCCCTGGAGTAGAGTCGAAGGTGGATTGCCCCAGAGAGGGGTCAAGGTTCCCCCCCTGTCCCTCAGTTCATAATGGTATTCGTATCTCCCTCTCTCCTCCCTTCCTCGTTCCCGATTGGTCCGAGTCCCTTTGTCCCTCCCTGATCCCTCCCCTGCGCGGTTCCATTATTGGTTGTTACCCTCTGAATAAAAGTCTGATGCCCGGCTGGGTTGAGGTCTCTCGCCCTAGATGGAAGCCGCTGACCATCGCAGTGACCCCGTGTCTGCTTTCTAGTCCGGGAGGGAGAACCCTCTCTCTCTACAGCACTCCGGCTCACGCGGCGTGGCTGCATTCTGGGACGGTACGGCCCCCGGCCAGGAGATCTATCTCTAACTGCAGCGGACCTGGACATCAGGAACGCTAGCAGACACCGCTGCCGGGCTGTGACCGATCCCAGGTGGCCAGCGAGACCAGCGCGCTCTCGCTGCGTCACAGCAGAATCCCTCATATATTTATACTGTTGTTGCCTCTGATTTCTTTTCACACATTTATGTAATTTTAAGATTGCAATTTATTCTGAAGGACACAATATTTACATGGATCTCTAAAGAGGACAGTACTCAAAGAGACCAGAGATGTTGAGATCTGTGATCTTAATCTGTAAAATTTGTCTACTACATAGTTACTATCCTACCATTATGGATGCCTTACTGTAATATGATAATAACTGTCAGACCTTAAACTGAGGAGGTTTATGTTGGTTTTGGGTTTTTTAAGGTTGGATCAGATGACCTTTTGAGGTCCCTTTCAACTGGTGCGGACCATTCTATGATTTTTCACAACGTTGTACAGAAGAAAACAAACAAAAGTAGTGTACAGCCGTAACTCAGATACAATTCATCAAAAAACAATAATTTTTTTGGGGAGGGAGGAAACTGCATTTGAAGAACATTTAGATGAAGCATGTGAGCTGGCAGAAAGTCTGAGGGTAATGGAAAAGATGCACTCAACTGAAAAGATGACTGAGTCAGCCATCTTGGATAAAAGCCTGCCAAGCCTAGAAGAAGGAATTCAGTTGCAGAAGGAACTGTTTGCCTGCCTTCCCAAATGGAAAAAAGCCTTGCTATTAAGTACTCTGATAAAATATTAGTACGCCTATTTGAGGCTCAAGAATGGAAGTGCAAACTCAACCACAAGTTACTTTTAAAGTCCAGCTTTTACTTGGATTTACCTGAACTGAAATCGAAATCTATTCACAGTTTTCACCTATTTTTCATGAAAATTGGAAGAAAGAAACAAGGACAAGGCACTCCTTTTACAGTAGGCTTAAGACACTCTCTTTCCTCTACTTGACAGATTCCACTACTTCCTGAGGTGTTTTTTGTTTTTTATATGAGGGGTATTTCCCATAATAGTGCAAAATGTCAAAGCCAAAAAGTGAGTGAAAAAGGATAAATTTATCTTCAGTACCACTTCAGTTTTAAAACAATCACATCTCTTTCAATTTACCTCCAGACTATTTTAGAGCAGTAACTGAAATCCCTCAAAAATGTAATCTGTACTTTTGGTGTAACACAATTAATTCCTAACCCCAGTCTGAGGCATTCCAATGTTAAATAACAACAGTATGAACTGTAAGTAAGTCCTTGTAGAAATCTTTGGCTATTTTAAGCACTTAAATTATACCTTCTTGCTGACAGTCTGCACGGTACTCATAGCAGCTGTAAAAAAAAAAAAATTAATTTTATTTTACCGTATCACAGACACTTTGCAAATATTCTCAAAGACACTGTAATTAATATAGCACTTTCAGAAAGGCTGAGTCATAAAAATAGACCAGGCAGTTTGCTGAAGCTCTATCAAATTATGAAATACACAATGGGCAATAGAAAGGTAAGGGTTGAAAATAATTGATTAATGCACATTTTAGTTCTCTGGGTGTTGCACATATACATGTGATATTTCACATAGTACTCTCTTACCTATGGAGGTTTGGCTTTTTCTGTGTAAAATGTATCTATAAAATTAACTGGGAACAAAGAAGGTCATTTGTGCTAAAATACCTACTCCTAATTGCTATCACCTAAGTGAACTGAGACTAAGAGTCTATTCAGAGAGAAAACCAATACATAGAAACCCATCATAAAACCTCTTCATACTCATCTCCCAAAATCCATCTTCATTGTTAGTTATTCGCATCAGCTTATGAATGTACAAGAAATTGTCACTGAGAAATCCCTTACAAATGCAATGAGTCATGGAAAGGGATTTATAAAACATTTCTTGAATACTATCTTAACACCAGTAGGGAAACTATGATGAAAATTGATGAATCTTTCCTAGTTGGAAAGACTTTGGTTCAGTAGGTCCTCAGACTTCTTCGGAAATACAAGTAAATAATACAGCTGACCCAGAGATAATTTGTAACCCAACATGTCATTATTTGGATAAGGAATTGCAAGCCTTCTTTGGAGGAATCAGATAGAAGCTAAAAATGTAATTTGATATGAAAGCAGCATAAGTCGCTGTTGACTGAAACTAAACAGGGATGTTAAATGAGATGAAGAGAAATAACTTTTAAGCAGAATAGCCAGACATTATAAAACAATAATTGCAGAAACTTTATGTTTTCAAGCAAACCATTTATTACAAGAGTGAAACCATAGTTTACTATGGAGAGCCTTAAATTATCATTTCTGACTAAACAAAGTTGAAAGCCCATCACAGAGACATCACACAATATTGAGTTGTTAATCAAGTGCATCAGGATAAAAAAACAAAAAGAACGGAGAGGAAAATATACCAAAATTTAAAATATATACTGGTACTCAAAAAAGAAGATGTTTCAGAACTGCGAAGCTTACTGTTTGCATCTCTTTTTGAGATAGATGGTGCTTGCAGGTTAGCAGATAAAATTGCTTTGCAAGACTAGTACCAGAAATCCTAGGTAATGTTACTTAGGTACTTCTAACCTCAAGCTTTCTACCAAAAAAAAAAAATTAATCAGATTCGTTTTTTCAAAATATAATGCCCAGTTGAATAGGACAGGTATAATGCAAGCAGAAAAAAAAAACCAAAAACCCTTAATGTATCCTGTCTACTCCTTTCCACTAAAACTCTGGTTACAAATGAAAAAAAAAAAAAGTTCTTATTCTTTCTGCTCCCGTCCAGTTCTTCTTGGCTATTAAATCATAAATATTAGATTTTGCTGCCCAGTTTCTCTCTTTATGAAAAGCTCTTCAATTTGCTCTTGCTGTTGCCTATGGCTTTTCTAGCATCAGAGCTCAGTTTATCTAATTATTTCAGTACTGTGAAACTCATATTCCAAATTATGAGCATACCCCCTAAAGATGCAAGCCTGACTTGAAACAATTTGATTTTTTAAAAAAAGAAATAGATTTGTAAATTTTACTTCTGTTTAATGTGTGGAGAAGTTTTATGGTTAAAGAAAAGTACTATATCCTGTGAGAATGTTGGTATTTTGTGTTGATGTTTATGTTCTGAGCATGATCAGTAAAAAAGAAATGGGCCATTTTTCAATCTGCTGTTTCCAATCTCTGTGACAAACAATGGATAAATCTGAACAGCACTTAGTCAGATGCAAATTAGGAAAGCCATGAACAACAGCAAAGACAATGGATAGATTTGTCAGCACATTGAGGAAGACAGTAACCCAGGCATGATCCATATTTCTTTGCAGTTCTAAGGAAAAAGTCAAGATCTATGAAAGCCGAGATCTACGAAAGCCAAGGACCACTCCCTCATGTATAAAAAGAATTTTTGATCCTTCTAACCATTTTTTTCAATCATATTGTGATCTTGCAGGAAGTCTGTATAGTATAGCACACACATACCAAGTATGAACATTCTTAAAACTAGTAAATTAAAACGACAGTAACATAACACCAAAGTGTAGGAAAATGGTTCTTTTGAAAAACCTTTTACGTGATTGGTTTTCTGCTGTTGGCTTGATTGGATCAGAAATTTTTTGTGATTTCTTGCTGCTACAACTGTCCATAAAGCACAGACCCTGGAGTGCTACAGGAGTATTTCCATTTCTAGAGACATGTCTATTCAAACTTGAAAGCCTATTGTCTACAGCGTTCATATCTCTTTATCTGAAGCCTTCATTTTCAAAACTTCTCTTATTTTCCAAAATACATACTTCCATTTCTGTTTTGCTGTCCATCAAACAGTTAGGAAACAGTCACACCGAAAATGTTTTCAGTATTATAAAGTCCTGAATTAACATTTTCAATGCAAATAGCCATCTTGTGCTTGACATTAGAATTTATTCTGGCTTCAGAAAGCATATTTTGTTTTAGAATATTAGCAAGCACAGAGTGGCAGATCTTATTTTATAGCAGTTTCAAAAAGAATTATTTTGTTCTGTAGCAAGACAGGGATGATGAAGGGCAAATTATGTTATTACCTCAACTGAATATATAAAAATGGAGGTGTTAATATGTCTGGTATTATTAGTAATAGGAAAGACAAGTGGTAATGGACAGTAAGCAATGAGAGAAAAAAACCGCAAAAATGTACTATATCATTTGATGCAGGAAAATGTTCAAGAAATTCTATTTTCTTGCTGTCAGTTCCTTCAAAAACTTCCTGCTTCAGAACACACAATGAATTCCAAATCTGTTCTCCATTTCCAAGAGGAGAGGAAAGACTTGTCTTCGATTAAATACTTCATTTTAATTTTGATCACATATTTAAATCCATTCATCTATGAATTTATATACTTAATGAAGAAGTCAGATTAACTTATTTTGTACTTACATGATTAAAAAAAAAAAACCAAACTGAAAAGCTTTAATAATTAGGTAGGTTGCTGAATAAGGATTATGATGTGGATCTTCACAAAATAGGTCTTTAAATATAGAGGCTAGCTTTTTGTATTTATTTAAATAGAAGACACAAATTTATGCTTTTGCTTGATAAGAAAATGGTTTTGTTTCATTTTTGGACATGTAGCAAAATAGGAAATCAAATAAAAGAGAGCACACTTGACTACTTGGCTACACAAGCCTAATCCAATAACACACAGTCAAAGTTTATACATCATAAAAATGCCTGATCATAAACATTTCAGACACTTCAGATCATTGACACTTTTATTAAATATTATTGAAATTTATATTCTTCTGCATTGGCTTATTTCTCATGTACTAGCCTGAATGAAATGAAATACTTTAAAGTGTTGAATTTTGTTTTAGTTAAAAACCTTTTTTTTCCTTTGAAAGGAGCCATTTAATCAATTCCTGAAATCAATCAATCCATCAGCCAATCTATAGTGAATAAATAACAGGAAATTTTAATTAAAGAAATAATCTGTGATCATGTAGCTTTCTAAATGAGCAGTTAGATTGCAAGGAGACAAATGTTTCAGACACAGAAGTTTCAAACTCACCCAAAAAACTAGTCATGCCTATCAAAACCTTGGCAGGTGTGAAGTACCAGAGGATGCTTGGAAAACATTCTGTAGCAAAAAAGGAAAATACATAACAATTGAGAAGCAAAGTTTAGGAGTATATTTTAATAAACTGGTATTCTTCTGAGTGGAATATTGTTCTTGTCTACAATTGCTAGAGTTTTACTTTCTATTGGATTACTAATCAGTAAGAGCCTGGACACATGTAAAGCCACCTACAGAAATCAAAATTTTTGATTTCAAAGTCTCACTCTTTGCTTCTGATTCAAAACTAGGGTATATTTTAGAGGTTCATTAATATCAGTAAAATTATATGCATAATTTCAGTTATTTTCTCTGTTCATTCAGTTATATGGGTAAGTGGACTGAAACCAAAATATTCCCTTTAAAGTCACTGTACTGGACTCCTCCATGAGTCATCTGTCATTACAAGTACACAGGATGTGTACTGCAGAGTAGTTTCACAGTGACACATTATCTGATAATTTATTTTCAAAACATTTAATTCAGTGTGATTTCAGAGAATACGCATACATTTAAATTACTTCAACTCAGGTCTGGAAGAGATACTGAGCAAGCTCACAGACAATGCAAAACTGGGAGGAGCTGTTGCCTCCTTCACAGAGAGGGGGCCCTGCAAAAAGACCTCGACAAATTAGGGGACTGAGCAATCACCAGCTGTGTCAAGATCAACAAGAGAAAGAGCTGGATTCTGGATTTGCAGTGGCACAATCCTGGATGTACATACAGAGAAAGCAGCACCACGGAAAGAGACCTGGGCATCCTGGTCAATGGCGAGTTGAATGTGAGTCAGGAGTGCCCTGGCGGCCAGGAGGGCCACCCGTGTTCTGGGGGCCATCAGGCACAGCATTGCCAGCCGGGCAAGGGAGGGGATTGTCCCGCTCTGCTCTGCACTGGGGCAGTCTCACCTCAAGTGCTGGGGGCAGTTTTGGGCATCACAATATAAAAAAAAAGGCATTTAAGCTATTAGAGAGCATCCAAAGGAGGGCCACAAAGATGGTGAAGAGCCTTGTGAGGAAGCTGCTTGATGAGCAGCTGAGGTTACTTGGTCTGTTCAGCCTGGAGAAGACTGAGGGCAGACCTCACTGCAACTTCCTCATAAGTGGAAGAGCAGAGGCAGACACTGATCTCTTCTCTCTGGTGACCAGTGACAGGACCCAAGGGAATGGCCAGAAGTTGTGACAGGGGAGGGTTATGTTGGACATTAGAAAAAGTTTCTTCACCCACAGGGTGTTGTGCGCTACAATATGCTCCCCAGGGAATTGGTCACAGCACCAGCCTGACAGAGTTCAGTGCTCTCAGACTCAGGGTGTGACTTTTGGGCTGGTCCTGTGCAGGGCCAGGAGTTGGTCCATGATCCTTGTGGGTCCCTTCCAATTCAGCATATTCCTTGATTCTGTGATCTGTTAGAGAAAAAAATAGCTATTTATTGAACTTTTCATTTTGAGGGAAATTATATTCAGGGATTATTTGGCCTTCAAAAGCAAAATGCCTGCTTGTCACTTGTTATATAAATGTTTTTGTTTTAAATTCTTGAGCTTCCTCAGTACATGAGATGGAAAGGCACTAACATTTTAGTACTTAGCTTCTTTCCCAAGAGATGAAGATTTCTCATTTTATTTTTGTCTGGGTACATGTAATTTCGGAATAATTCCATAATACCTGCACTGAATACACTGGCCCAGTTAATATAAGTTCCATCATGTTCTGTCTTAAACTGAGAGATACTCTCATTAAATTTAGTGTTGCATGCAGCAAATCATAAGTTTAGAAGAATCTGAGCCATTCTTTTAATGTCAATAATTTAGACCTTTGATTTTGTATGTCGTATCTTAACTAAAATGACTAGCACTGTCCTGCCCTATAAAAATTGTCCACAAAAATATTCTTCAAATTATTACTTTTTTAACATGGCGTATTGCTGAAAATCAACTGCTAATAAAAGCTAGTATCTTCTGTTGAATAATATGGTCTCTTACACAGATATATTTGGAAGAAATGCTAAGTGTCTGCATTATTCTTTAAGGTGAATACAAACAAGTCAGCTACTACTACTTTGCCACCTGTATCCTTCAACCATCACTTACAGGACTCCATATATAGATTGTGAGAAGCCCTAAACTGTACATAAGTTCTGAGCTATTTCTACTTTTTCAATATGTAATATTCCCAGTTTTTATGGCTAGAATATAAACAAGAAGATACAATACAACAAGAAGATTGTTGTAGGCTGGTGGGGTTTTTTTAACTTTTTTCTTTCAATTAAAGTTAAAAAATTTGGGATTGAAGAGCAAAGTTGAATCTTCTCTAATGTCTTGTCTAACTTATTTCTCTAGAGAAACAATATTTAGTGCTGGTAAAAATTATTTGCAGAATATTTTGTCCTAAAATAGGGAGAAAGGGTTTTTTTTACCATCTGCCACATTTTGTCATGGTTGTTTCATTTATAATAAGATAAACCTTATAGAAATTGTGGCTAAATATTTTTTGTGCATTTAATGTTCTTTTAGAATTTCCTTTTGCTTCTGCCATGTTAAAAGTCAGAAATTAAATTTGTTGTAGGTGGCACTAAAAAGCATTAAGTGCCATATAGATCAGTGTTACAAAAATAAGTGAATAATAGGTTTGATTGACACTAGGTGGGAGTTTTTGAGGCAAGTAGTGTATCCAAACCAGGGAGGGTTTTTTTCTTTGACCTCAAGCAGGTTTAGTCATTGTGACTATGCAGAAGAGAGAACATCAGTAAATTAACAAACTTGATATTTTTTTTTACTGAAATACAATGTCACCTATAAAAGCTGTGAAATGAGCCCCCATTTGCGTGTAAGCGAACATGTGACATAAATTCTGGAATGAAAATCTCTGGGCTGACTTGACTCATATCTGGATTAGATGTTGAGCTAAGTGAACTAAAAGGACCTTAAACATCTTTTATTCCCAATGATTTTATGAAAATCCTTCATTAGTCACTGAATTTCAGAACTCTTAAATATTTATTTTAACAAAGCTTTAAATTTGTATTTTTAGTGAATGGTTCTCATGTTTCCTTTTTGTTGTTTTTTTGGTTTTGATTGACCCAAGGAACAGGGTTGTTTTCTGATTTTGGCTGGGGATTTTTTGCCAAGCTATGCCTATTTAAAAACAAAAGGAAACAACATTCAGAATTCTCCTAAATGTAGCAGAAGGTAAAGAAAATGACTTTATATTTGTAAAGAGAAAAGGGTATAGAGTTTGAAAACTGGAATCTCATGACAAGTAAAAACCAGCTACCAAAAATTGTGACATTTTCTTAGAAGTGTTGAAGCAAAATATTTATATTACATGCCAGCTACCTAGAAAATTCTATATAGCTCTTTGAACATTTTTATTTCCATACCAAACTGGAATATAGCTGAAGAAAATAGACCACTTTTCAAAAGAGAAACATTTCTTTAGCGTCTAAGAAAAGGTAACTTCCCTGACTTTCTTACAACCTTAGGGTGTCATGTTGTTGCAATACTCTCGCCGTATTAATTATTTGTTCTCCAAAAAGTTTGGTGCATATATATTCAGCCATAAGTAGTTGAAAAATTGCTAGATTCACAGACATTTAATATACTTCCTTCTCTTCCATGATCAAAGTTTATACGAAAATTCAGTGAGTAGCTCTTGTATATAAATTTATTCCATGATTATGAAGACATTTACATCTATGAAAAATACACAGTAGTCTTATGAAGGAATTGTAAAATTTTGCAAGAAAGTAAAGTGTGCACAAGAAAGGCAAATTTTACGAGAATTGCAAATAAATGCAATTGTGACTATATTGAAATACACCCATTGTAAGGTTGCTTACTCAATATGAGTTTTAACAGAAAATCTAGAGAGACGATATAGGATAAAAAAGCATAGTAAAGATTCTCAGAAAGGACCCTTTTGAAGTAAAATGATACTAATAACAATATCAGCATCAACATCAACAATAACTCTAATACTAACACTATAATTCTAATGCTAATGCTGCTCATTTGAAAATTAATTGTCTAATTTCATGCCTATATTACACAAACCAAAGTAATTGCACCTATAGTAGCAATGTAAATGCTAAACAGCTAAGGTATCCTTTCTATTCAAGCTATGTGACTTCCTTAAAATAATCATTATAGAAAAATAAAGACAGAGGATGAGTTTATTCACAATATAAATTATTACAGTTTTCCTTTTAGCATTCACGATTTTTTTTATGGCATCTACCTAAAATAAAGAATAGCATAAGGATTCCATATCATGTTTTGAAAGCATTGTGTGTTTGAATATGCCATAATAAAATATATCTCCAACAGCATAAGTAAATCAGCATTAAATCAGCATCAGCAGTAAATAAGCATTTCAAATAACAACTTGAACCTGCCTACATTCCTTCTGATGTCTGAATTTCATTGCTATAATTTTGTGAACCTAAATCCAGTAAAAAGGTTTGCCTAACATCCAATGTTCCACTGACTTTTAGTGAAGCTTCAGCTACTAAGAGTTACATAAATAACAGTGCATAGTCAGCTAGATAGACAAATCCAGCAGGTATTGTTCAGTTTTGCCTTCACCCTTTGTAAATCTGCAACAAAATTTATATTCATAATATCTCTACGCCTATCTTCAAAAACAGCCACATCATAAAACTCAGAGTTATTAATATTTTTTTGTTTATAGGACTACATTTTTGACAAGTACTTTCAAAAGTATTTGTACACACCCACCTCATCTTTTTCTGCACCACTTTATCCAGTGAAAGTACCACCTTGTTAGGGCCTTAACATGGAATGTGGAGGACTTGTTTTTGAAGCAGTGCTGTACAGGACTGAAGCAGAAATTTTCCGTTTCTCTCTCCTACTTCTGTCATTCATCCTGCCTCATCAGATAATTAGCATTCTGGAGTGGGAGTCAGTAGGCAGGGCATTCAATGTGGTTCTAGTTATTACTAAACTGAAAAATTTCAACACAATAGTCAGAGAGAACCCTGAGTTACCTATAGCCTCATGGCAAAAAAATCTTAAGAGGGAAGGGGTATGTGAATTTTACAGTTGCATGTCTTGCATTGCTTCTGAGATTAGGGAAAAACATGGAAGGGAGCCCACTATGCAGTCTGTGCTTTTTCTGTCTGTGTAAGAATATCCATGTTAAGACCACGACTGAAAGAGCGGGATGTAATGAATGCGTTAGAAATATCAACAGTTTTGGAGATTTTATTCTAAACCTGTCAGTGTTTCAAGATTTAGATGGCTGTAATACAACTCTAACTTGCATGCCCACAGCACTGTGAATAATACTGTGCAATGTAAAACTGCTCACCGCTTTAATTAATCCAATTAGTCCATGAGTCTCTGATACTGGTAAATTAAACATGTGATGAGACAGGTCATGACACTAAGGCCATCCATCACAGAGAGCTCTTTACCATTAAAGAAAGATAGACCATCCAAACCACCTTGTGCCAGAACCTGTCCTTAGTCCTAAACCAAGGCCAGGATATTTTTTGGGGGGTGGGGGGAGGTGTGGGGGGAATGGTTAGAAGACCGCACAAATCACTGTGATTCTCTATTCCAGTGTGTCCAGAAATCACCTGTTAAACTTACTGGTATGAATACAGACAAAGGGTTCAATTTTAACACAACTATCTTGAAATATCTGGAAACAAAATCTCTGTCTATAAAGATTATTAAAATAAATAATTAATAAAATACCTTGGGGGTGTTAACTGTTAATTGTTTAATTAAGATGCCTATAAATAAATTTATTATAAGGTAAAAAACATAATTTTAACTTTTCAAATTTTTTTTTTGTTAATATTTTGAGCAGTGAAATAGCTCTTAGCTCTGGAGATGTTAGTCAACCAAGCAACCACCAAAATTCTTCAAAAAATATTGATCACCTATTTGGTATAAAAGCTATCAAACACACCTCATAGTAGGTTTTGAAATGTGCTCAACTCTTATCCAGTACTAGAATTTCCAATGTTCTTGAGCAGTTACTGTATCTGATTATATACTTATTCACAATATAGTGAATAATTGAAACTCTTTGAAATCTAAAACTGTCCTTTATGTCTCAGACATTTACATGAATCACAAAGATATAAAAGACTTGGTGCAAAAAGTCTGGGAAAAATATTTAGATATGAAATTCAGTTAATTTACTTTACTCAGATGTATTTTGACAACTCACAGCGGAGTTATATGTGTTCCATATAAATCAATATTTAATGTCTTGATGTAAGATGAATTGTTTGGCCTCAGAATGCTACATTGTTAATACCTTGAAGTGTTCTTTTTCACAGGAGGGCAATGCATATGGGTCAAGATATCCATACAGATCTTATGAATGCTTCTTTACACTTCTTTTTTTTTTAATTTATGAGGGTTGTGTTTTGTTTATTTATTTTCATTTTCTCTTGGCGTCCTTCAGAGCTCCATTGAAAAGAGGCATAGAATAGCTCCAAAACAGTACAATTTATCATGTCAATACATTTCTTCAGCAATGTTGAACTTTTTGGTTTTTAAACTTTTTCACACAAAGCTGGAGACAGTAACTTTGTAATTGAACTGTGTTTGGCCTTTGGGGTTTTCTAAGAGTTAAGTCTCATCTTGCTTAAGTGTCATTCTTCTTTCTGCGTTCCCCTACTCTGTCATTTACCATATCTGCTAAATTAACCTGAGAATAGATTTTTTTTTTCCTTTGCTTTTTGTCCCTTGCTCTTTTCTCCACAGCATGGCACATGGGTGCCATGAGGTATCATATACTCTCATCATGCATCAACAATAAAAGTGAGAGTTCGCTATGAAAGGCATGTGGGGTGATCAGCTGCTATTGGCAGTGTGTAGAGAGCTTTGTGTGAACTAGTAAGCCTACTCTTCCTTTAAACCCTAGTACTTCTGTGGAAAATTGGTTTCAAAAGAGGATTGGATGACTAGTTCAGGTGTGGCTATCAAATCTCACTGTCATGTAACGTTAGTTGAAAATAAATCCTTCCTGAGGAAATATATTGCATCAGTAGCACTGCTGAACTTGTGAGATAATACTTCATCAGCAAAGTAACATTGTTGAATCAGGATAAGGTCCTTTGCAAGTAAATGATATCATGTTCCCATGAACAAGCCAAAACCATCCATATATCAGAATAAAAATGAATAGGGAAAAAAATGGAAATAACATTCATCTAAAGGCACTGAGAAGAAAATTCTTTGGTCCTAGATAAAGAATCAAAAAGAACATGAGCTTGTCATACCTTAAGGGATAAATATAAACCAGGGTATTATTAAAGGCACTTAATATGAATGTCCTACAGGAAAACTGAACTTAACACACTCTTTAACTTAGTGAATTCTCTTTCTGAATTTCTAATTCAAAAATGTGAGACAAAGACACACTTTTTCCCAAATTAGTATAGTATAGTATAGTATAGTATAGTATAGTATAGTATAGTATAGATGCAAAAACAATACAACGTGAAGGCAGCCCCCTTCAGCCTCTTGTCTCATCCTTTTTTTAACTCAGCTGAAGCTCTAAAGAGAAAAAATGAGTTTTAAAAATCAAGATTATTCATTCAAATGAAACAGGAAGAATGAGGGAAAGAATGATTATGTAGTCTTGTGTCTGTGCACTGAGAAATTCAGATCTTGTATCATCTCTTGGGAATGTAAAATAGTACTTCTTTACCAACAGTATTGAAAGCACTGGAATCAACTCTTTACCAGCTAGGTGAAATCCTTTTGATTTGAATCCTAGAAACACTCAGAATGATAGCACAACCTATCGCAATGGGCTTTGCACACAGTAGCAATTGTTCACCAGCATGTTCCTATTCAAGTCAAACCATGTGAATTCTATATATCTAAGGCAATTCAAATATATAAAACTCTCAATTGAGGTTCAATTTCTGTCCTAAGTGCTATTCTTTTCTAAAGCAGTTGAAGTGTTTAAACAATTTCCAACCTTTTCTTTACCATACTGTATGCATTTTTCTTACCGCTGGTCATTTTTTCATTTCCCTGTTCATTTATATGGTCTCCTAAAAAAAAAAAGGGAACAAAATAATACCCACCTCTTACTATATTTATTACTAGGTGGAATGCATAATCTCTGTGCCTAAGAAATTTATCTCTAAACACTTTAATTTTCTCTCCATTATTCAAAATCATCCAATTTCACCCATCATTTCCTGAATACTTCCAAAATTTGTTCTGCTGAAATTCAGTGTCCTTAGGTCTCACTTCAATACTAGATGTAAACTAAAAGAGATTGTATTACAACCTTCATGGTTACCTTTTGTCCCTATATTGTAGAGCAGTAATGGACTCATATTTACAGATCTCCTGATATTTATTTCTTCACACAGTATGTTACAGTTTATATTTAGGAATATTTCAATATTTCGTCTTCTTACACCTTATCATCAGGCTTTTTTTAAAATTTATTTTCCCTTTTTCATGGGTAATGGAAAATTATTTCTATTTTATTTAACATAAAATTAGAAAGAAGGTAGGCAATGTTTCTGATGGCTGTAGACCTTCAATCTTTTTTACCTGTGCAGAGGAAAACTCTCACATAGGTGGCAGATAATTTTAATTGTGTCAAAATTATATATTTGGTTTATAAATTACCTGTTCTGTCTTCCAGCATTAACACAGATTAAGATTTTACAACGCTTTGAATGTGAAAAACGTGTAGAACTTCCTATAGTTCTCTACCAGAGATTAAATTTCAATATTAAAATTTCAACTTTATTTCATTTGTCCTTCAAGGATTTTTCAGAACATCTCAAATTATGGGTGCAAATAGATGAAATAGAGAAGATAATTTATTTTTATCTGCAAGACAGTATTTGCAGTTATTTTAAAGAGTTCTGTAAACCTTCTATAATGTAACTTTGTAAGTAAAGGGAGACCTGGGTAAATAGACTTCCCTTTCCACTTATCTCGTGCTAGATCTCACTTCCATTTCTCCTCTAACCAGACAGCAGACACAGATGAGAACTGAGGTCACAGGTTATCCACAGATGGGGATAGTGCCACCTGCATCACCAGAAGACTCTCAGAACTCCTACAGCCACAGGAAATATTTCTGCATAACAGGACTGCTTTAGTTATTCTTGTGCCGGAAGCCAGAGCAGGAATTATTGCAGAAAAAGAGCCCTTCTCTGTCTAGCTGATACCTCAGGAACACAGTGGCTTTGGGAGGGATACACTCCATAGGGGGACAGGTTGTGTGACCACCGCATGAAACAAAGTAGGAGAGTATAGCACCTGTCAGCGATTGTTAGTGTAAGACAGCATGGTTAGCCACGCAAAGGAGTTACTAAGGAAGCCATTAAGAGACCACCTTTCACTCTGATGCATTTCATAATAACAAACAAAAAACCAAAACAACAAAAACTCCCCCACACACCAACCCATAAAAATATTTCTGTTGGTTGGTAGGCCCTTACTGAGAGCAGCGATATTTCATTACGTTGGTTTTGCTTAGCCCAGTTTTTGCTAGTGAGTGGCAGGGGGAGCCCACAAAGTTGGCTCCTGTGTGTCCTGTGTGAATGTTCTGGAAGTTTTCACCATGTCCAGCAGAGCCAATCTCTGATGGCTCTGAAGATGATGGATATGCAGCTGGCCAAGCCTAGGCCAATTAGAGATGTTAGTTATGCCTCTGTGATAACATACTTAGGAAGAAATCAAAAAAATGTAAGCACGCACCTCCTTTTAGCCAGAGAAGTAAGAGGACGTGAGAATATGTGAGGGAAAACAACATGGAGACACCAAGGTCAGTGGAGAAGGTGAGAGAGGAGGTGCTCCAGGTGCCAGATCTGACAATCTTCTGCTGGCTGTGGTGCAGACCATGGTGAATCAGGTGGTCCCACTGCAGCCCATGGGATCCACAGGGGTGCAGAGATCCACCCACAGCCTATGGGGAGGTGCCCACGTCAGAGTGGGTGGATGCCTGGAGGAGGCTGTGATCCAGTGGGAGTCCCAGTGGATAGAAAGGCCTTGCTCCCGAAATTGAGCAGCCTGGCCTCGGCTCAGAAGTCTGTGCCCTGTGGACAAGGATTCATGTTGCAGACGATTTGGGTGGGCTGCTGCTCATGAGGTTTGGACCCATGGCAAAGAAGTTTGCAGAGGCCTGTCTCCCTTGGGAGGAACCCATGGCTACACAGAGGATGACTCCTCTCCCTGAGCAGCGGAAGAAATCTCAGTGATGAACTCACCAAACCCCCATATCCTGTCCCTCTGTGCTGCCGAGGGGGAGGAGAGAGGGGTGAGAGGAGAAACGGTGTCTTAAGGGGTTATTTTTACTTCTCATTTGCCTCCTCTGACTCTGTTAGGTTAGGCAATGAATCACTTTGCAACTTTAAGTTTTAAGCTGTTTTGTCCTCAGTGCATCCTTCCCTGGTTCCTTATCTCAACTCAAGAGCCCTGTATGTGTTAACTTCTATTTTCCTCTCCTCTGCCTGGCTACGGCAGGAGGGAGCGGAGAGAGTGGATGTTGTAGGTGCCTTGCATTTGGCCAGGGTCAAACCATGACACTTTGCATAGCTGAAACTGTCTTTCTATAGTCTTTCTACAGCTATCTAACCAATATACAGAGTTATTGTGTCTTGTTCCTCTTTAAGAGTTAAAATATGTTCTTTGTGGTTTTCTTCCTCTGCTGCCTCATCAAGGGCTACAGGGTCTGAAGTAAAATGTAATGGCTCCAATTGGACTGGAACCCATGGCTGACCCTCAGAGAGAAAATGTGCCATTCTGAAGAACCAAATGCTCTTTGTCATTCCTTGCTTCACGTAAGAAATTTTCACTGTTTCTTGCAACATATCAAATGCTCAGATATTAACATGTTTTAGTTACCTTGTTGCATTTGTATTATAGAAAGCACATGGAAAGCCAGAATGGCCAGTAGGTTAGTGCTGCAGGACTGTGCAGAGAATCTATAGAAGTCCAAAAGTCCAATCAGGAAAACGTGTGTGTGTGTGTGTGTGTGTGTGTGTGTGTGTGTGTGTGTGTGTGTGAGAGTACAGTTGGTGTCAGCAGTCTGTAAATATCAGAATATGGTGCTCATCCTCACAGAGGATACATCCCAGAACAGTCAAAGTTATCACATGTGTTAAGTGCCATTCAGACAGTCTGTCTGCTTTTGTTTTCTCACCTTTTTTTTTGTTTCAAAGTGATGGGAAATTGGAGCAAAGGGATGATCATATTGTGTGTCACGTTCTCACTACGTAAGACATTGCAGCTTTAAACCCGTAATTAATGAGGCTGAAGTTTTATAGTTTCATGGGTTCAGTGGGCTGTGTATGTCATGTAAAGTCACTGACTGGCTCATGGTTTCAAGCAAAAATATCTTCCAAGATTTTAGCTGCTTTGTGGCACCCTCCAGTTTATTTTGCGTGTACATCTGTCTGATTTTTCCAGAATATCCAAGTGCAGCAATTAGGTGTGTCATTTCTTCCCTTACTTTCCCGATGATCTGGAACTTCGTTAGCAAATAACCTTCACAGAAGGGAGCTTTTAAACAGAACCTCCACAAACAAAGTCACAAGAGCATGTTGTGCTAGTTTTGTGGTAGTTTTCTCAGCTTGTCTTTGTTAACAGTGAAAGATAATAACATGTTTTTGTGTAGCTACCTAAAAGGCTCTTTCCTGGGTTATGGTAATTGTTTCGGTGAAGTCCACAAAAGGCATAATTGAATGTAAATTGAATAATTAGAAAATGGCTCCTGCAAATAGCCATGGTCTAAACACATGTGTATTTATATGCCACACACAAAAGTAAATAAAGCCTTTTAGCAAGCAGGTGTCTTGTTCTGACTGTTTAATTATTATTCCAATGATATTTTATATACACTGGAATACACACTGGAATACTGAGACAGAAAAAATTTAGCGAGTTTGGTCACATCTTCTTTGTTTAAAGCTCTGGTGACAATGATAGGCAAGGAAAATGGAGGGGAAGGATGCAGTAAGGTAAAATGTTATGTCTGTTATATATTCTTTAAAACACCTAGCAGAGGAGTGGGCTCTGTAAACAACATAAATATTTAATCCCAAAACTCTTTACATCATTGCTGCCAATTTCATTTTCAATTTACAGCTTCACTAACATATTTAGGTTTACTGCAGTGTTGACAGGGTTTTCAGAGTCTATGGGATATCTTTAAAGCTCTAATAATCTCAGGCACTCACAAAGCTTGTATTCCCACATATTTTCCTGTTAAACTACTTGTAGGTTGATTCAGTGCTGTAACTGTGATTTTTATATCAGACCCTGTAAACCCAGCTTCTCAGGCACTTCTATTCTAAGAGCTGTCCCTTTGTGAGGGACCCCCCAACCTTTTTATGAACCTCAGCCAACTAATTCCGAATAGACTAAAAGATGGGCAAAGCTGAGCCATGTTCCTCTTGCATTTACATAAAAGAATATTTAGCACTAGTAAAATGGGTCAGCTTCTGTTAAGATACCTTTGTCAGGGAGATGATTAAGGTGATACTGTCACTGTGCTATCTTGGACAAACAAGAGGCCAAATCACTTAGGAGAGTAAAGATCACAACTTATTTTACCCTTACATTCTTCACAGAAGCAAAGAGAACAAGTGAATGGAGGAACACAAGACTTCTGTGTGCTGGTTAGAGTAGCTGGCTTGCAGAGGCAGCAATAAACCTCTCTATATAAAGAGTGAGATAATTCTCACCAGTCTGGAAGAAAGGCAATATTATGGCCAGTCAACCATGTGTTCATGGAATATATCCACTGCTGCACAGTGTTTATTCTGGAAGGTTAAAAAACAACACAAGGTGAATTTCTCTTTCTCTTTTTTTGTTTTTTTCTGTATCTTTATAGATTTGCATGCTGAATTTCCTAATGTTAAAAAAAAATTTCTTCACTGAAATTTTGACACACTTATCTCACTGCATTACAGTGCAGCATCATTCCCCAAGAAAAGCTATCTGTTCTGCAGCATCAGTGGCATAATTTCATTAGCCTTTTCCTGTCTTGTTGGAATCATACAAGCTTCACAGAAGAAAACAGTGTCTTCTCAGAACAAGCATTATGAACACAATTACCAACTCTTTCTTTTCAAAAGGAATATGCTAGAAATATTTCAGAGAGCTAAAACTGTCGATGACAAGATAAACTACGAATGATTTGTACTTACAAAGTGCCAAGAATATAACATGGAAAATACTGTCTTCATAACACTTTACTGATTATGTTGTTAAAAGCTAAAAACAAAAGAAAAATAAGTTTTTAGTCTTAAGGTTCATCCTTAGAATTGCCTACAGTCCAAAGAATAGAAGGTTAAAAATGGGGTTGAGAATATTGGAACAACCTGTTGAAAAGAGCCCTCCTAATATTTACTGCTTTACATTTCAGGAATGAAGGTTAAGAATAGGTTTTTAAGTGCTGTTCATATTGTTCAAGTTAGAGATTAAATGCTTTCAGCATGTTTTCATGTGGTGATTCTCTCACAAAGAGAAATGTTATCAACTACAATCCAAACCAGAACTCCCCATGTTGCAATCCCGTGTCCAACAACAACTTCCTCTCCTGTTTGAGATCATCACTTCAGTTCACATCTGAAAGGTTCCTCAGGACCGCTGGTTGGGAGGACCACATATTCAGCATCTGAATGTGTTCTTATAAGATGAACTATTACATCTGTTCCTGCCTCGCTGAGCAAAAAAAACCCATAAAGCTACCCTTTATCTGTAAATTAGACTTCTCAAAAAATACCAGATGCAGTTCAGCACTTTGATTGTCTTACCACTAAAATGGGTATAGTTTTAGAGAGGAAGTTTGAAAATAGCATAAAGTCAGCCTTATTCACTAATGAGCCTTTGATCATATAATAACCCCTCCTGCAGGAAATCCCTTGATGGCATGTTTTCTCACTTATTACCTTCCCCAGACAATACTTACACAGAACTGAGCTAACAGAAGACAAAGACAAATTATTAGACACTGATTCTAGTTTTCATTTTCTACCTCCCTCTCTGCACAGCAGCTACACAAATCTCCCTTCACAGTCCCAAATAAATGTTCCATGAATGTAATGTTCTTCACAGTAGAGGAAGCACAAGCAGCCCAGGCTAAAGAGGAAAAGCTACAAATGACACAGTGAAGCTTGCAAATAGACATCAATACAGACAGAATTATATACCATAGAGAATTATACAGCTCTCCTGTGCTAAATAACTTTTTCTTAAAAAAAACCTAAACAAAACCAAACACACACACACCCTAAATAAACAAAAAAAACCCAAACCCCAAACCAAAAATCAAGAGGGCAGGGGAAGGAAAAAGAACAAAAAAAAAAAAGAAGAAGAGAGAAGAGAAGAGAAGAGAAGAGAAGAGAAGAGAAGAGAAGAGAAGAGAAGAGAAGAGAAGAGAAGAGAAAAGAAGAGAAAAGAAGAGAAAAGAAGAGAAAAGAAGAGAAAAGAAGAGAAAAGAAGAGAAAAGAAAAAAGAGTGGGGGAAAGACTCAAGGTCAGTTTCTATTCTATGGTGAAACTTCGTTATAAACTGAATCAACAGCAAGATTTTTGTAGTGGAAAAGTTCATGGTTGATCATACCATCAGGCAGATTTGGGTGAAGAGAACACAATTTTGGCCAGCATCTGACACATCTGCAATGTAAGCAGTGTAGGTTTGGTTAATTATGTGTTTCCTTGAGATTTATCCTGATTATTATTGGTTTCATTATTTCTGTACACAGAAACTAAAGTAGAGTAGCACTCCCACTTTCTCATAAGGACAGCTGCAAAATGATTTTTACTTAATGTTTCTGTTGCAGAAGTTGTCACTATTTTGTCTCCTTTTTTACAGAAATGAGACAAAATTCTTTCTGTCTGGAAACTGAAGTAATATTATGTGTTTTAGTATTGTTATGCATTACCTCAGGAATTCTAAATAACATTTAGAAATGTTATGCATTTCATTTTTTCTGAAAAACTAAGGCTATGCAAGTTATCATCCAAAAGTGGTCTTTGAGATGGTAGAATAGTAGGCAAAACAATATAAACTCGAGTGAAGCATCTGGTCTGTACTGAAGAAAAATAAGGAATGCTACATTTCTGTCTCAGACAGTGTCTGAATATCAGAATCTGAAGGCACCAAAAAAGAAAGAATATGGAATAAAAGTAAGCTTTCCACAGCTCAGAGTTCTCTCCCAAAGTAATAAAGTAAGAAAAATAAATACCAGGATACAGAGAAATAAAATCACAACAATAAAAAGCAAAACAAGATCTGAAAATAAACGCACCTCCAAGTCACTTAACAACACACTTTCTTGGGCACTGACATTCTTTTTTCTTTTCCCAGTGACTTTTTATTATTTCTGCTTGTAGATATCCATGTTTCACTACACAAAATGGGAATTAAGTTACTAAAACTTAAACACTGCTTTGGAGAATAGTGTTATGTTTGAGATGCTTCAGAGAAGGAAAATTCTAATTCAAAACCTTCCAAAGTGGTGATGCTTTCAGTGTTGTTTTTTCTGTCTCAAAACAAAGTACAACGGGTTTCTCCATGCTACACTGCAGTCTTCTCAGTCCACTGCAGTGCTCCAGTGGCAAACAAGTCAGAGGGAGAGCTGAGTCCTCGCACGAACGGAGCTGGAAACTGGGAGCTTGAAACTAAATGGAGTTGGAAACTTGGTTGGCTTCAGCACCTGATACCTATCAGGCAGGGTAAATGTGCAGAGCAACTCTGGGTCCTCACTAGCAGTGATGCTAGGGGTCATACCTGCTGCAGATCCCCCTTCTCAAAACACCTAAAACCCATACAAGGGCTGGCAGTATTCAAGTTGAACAGGCACTTCAGCCTGTAATGACAAGTCCAGGCCTGCTATTACTGAAGGTCTACTAAAACAGAAAAAAGCCAGCATTGTTTTCCAATTCCCTTCAAGTACTGAAATGTGCTATTGAACTATTTCTCTCTCAGCTTGGAGGAAAACATAATTCTTATGTAAGGGAACACTAGATGGCTATAATGGCCTGCAGTTAGTTTTCTGCAGGAGAAGAGATCCTTCTCATCATACAGTCAAAATAAATAAATAAATAAATAAATAAATGATGGCACATATGGGTTAAAAGACTAGAAAACAGAGAGAGAAAAGAAAGAAAAGAATCTATCCTTTTGGCAGTAACGTGGATTTATGCCGCATTCAAATGGTCATGAGACTGGAGACATGGACCTTTGTCTAATTTTAGGCAACTCACTTTTCATTCTGTCATTTATGTCTTTCTGTAAATTGGAAAACAATACTCTTTGAGTTCTTTATGAGTATGTAAATATTAATGCCTGTTAGGAAATCAAACACTGTCATGATGATCCCTACTGGAAATATGTACTAAATAGAATTATTACAAGTAAAGTTAAAATTTTGTTTACAGTCATTGAGGAACACAAAGAAATATCTGCATCTCCAACAGATGGGGATATAAATATATGAGTAAATTTAACCGCAAGCTGTTTTAACATTCTCCAGCATGGGAAAAAAAAAAAGGACATTGGATACAGCTTTGAGAAATTTTTAAAATACCCTTAATTTTAAGCAATTATTTCAGAATTATAACAAAAATTATCTATAATTTAGTTATCTGCAAATCTTTACAGAAACTGACACACTGCTAAGATCTCATAATTAAGCTAGCAGACAAAAATGGAGTCAATTGCAACTATGAATCATCTAGATTATTGAAAAGAAATTTAGAACATGAAATGATGAAATCTCTTATCAGTCATTTGTTGGTTATCTGCCAGGTATAAAGAGAGCCTGATACAAGTTTAGAAATAGGATTCAAGATTTCTCATGAGAAGCAAAAAAAAAAGTTTCACTCAAGAATAGGCAATCTTATCTGCTTTTTTATACACAGATTTTTAAAGAATGCCTTAATGTCAACTTTTCAATGGATTAAATAATGTTTTCACTTCCATGCCATATTTAAAATTTTAAGATCCATTGCCTAATGTGGTTCAAAATAAATAGCTTAGGCTGCATTTCCTTATTCTGTTTATCCTGACAAAACCATTTGCCACCTTAAAAAGAGGCAGCAAAAGTGTAACAGTGATTTGACTAGGAGGCCAAAAAATTAGGCTTCATGTATCATTCTGTGCATCAATCTATGGAGTTCATGAAAAAACCCCACAATATCACATATATGTAAGCCTTGAGAAACACTGGCAAGTGTGGACTAATACATATAAATTCTCATATTTTACCAGTCCAAATATTCTGTAAAAATTCCCATTAATTTCATTTATGCTGGGCAAGATATTAGGTAAGTGGCACAATTATAACATACTCACTTACCTTCATAATGAATTGCTATGAAAATCACTGCCCACAGACAGCTTCCGTATTAAAAATTAGTCTGTGCCACCAATGCAGTGCTGAACTCACTGGGCTCAGGATCAGCTATCTAGTTCTCATAACCATTTTTTAATAAGTGCAATATGTAAGTCTGGATAAATTCAAAGTTCTGCAGAATTTAGGACTTTCAAGAAAAGTTCACACTGTTCAATTTTTAGTGTCAAAGATGTCAATATTAATTATAATGTGCTAAGAGCTTGACATCCTAACAAACAGAAGAAAAAATGGGTCATTCAATTATATTCTAGAACACAACTCCTTGTCATTCATTATGTATGTATTAATCCATGGACAGCTTGTTACAAATACTGTACTTCATTGTCTGTGCCATTTAAAATATAATGGTGCCTTGCAGTGTTTTTCAAAGTCACAGTTTAAGAATAGGTATATGATTTATAATACTGTGTGTCACTTTTTACCAGCTTCCAAAGAAATTCTGGTAGGCTCATAGGCTAATTGTGTAGACAAACTGAAGTCCTAGAATCTCTGTAGTCTTATCACGTTAATTTTGTTCCATAATTAGAAAAAGACATAACAGATGTATTGTTGATGTGCAGCATGATTGAACTTGGTCTTGTCAAAACAATGCTAGTAGTACAGATTTTTTGCATTATAGATAGTCCAAACACATTAAGAACAGTTGAACAACTTGTTTCCTGGAAGTGGATCCTTAGCTCAAATTAATGTGATATCGTCACATAAACATCTTGAACCAGAACATCTTGGAGGCAGGATGGATACCAATCTGAGAGAAAACATTTTTTGTTCTCTTCCTATAACGTAATGTTTGCATTTTGAGAGCATTCTTCTTTTTTTGCAGTCACTTTACATGAACATAAAGGTTAAAACCAAAGCAAATCAATCAAACAAATCCAGCAACCAGGACAAAAACTAAAAGGCACAGATGCCTGAGATTTGGAAGAAAGCAAATGTCACCGCTTCCTCCATGAAGGACAATAAGGTGGAAAATTACAGGTTTGTTAGCCTCGTCTCCATCTCTGTGAAGATGACAGAGAAAACTCTTCTGGAAATTGTTTCCAAACATTGAGATCAAGAAAGTGCCTGATAATAGTCAGCATGTATGTGCAAAGGGGAAATCATCTTTGGCCAACCTTTTAGCTTTCTGTAGAAGACTAGTTTCTTGGAATAAGGAAGAACAGTGGTTGTTGTTTTTTTTCTCTTTAGCAATGTTCTCAGTGTTATACCTCATAACAGCCTCACAGACAGACTTATGGTACATGAACTAGATCAGTGAAAAATAATGTGAATTGAAAACTGGCTCATTTATCATGGTAAAAGGGTTGTAATCACTGCCAGCAAGCCCAGCCACAGGCCAGTAACTATGGGTGTATCCAAAGGGTCCATACTGGGTCTTCATACTGTTTAATAACTTCAGTAATTATGTGTATGTTAGAACAGTGTACATCCTCAGCAAGTATGAGCATTGCATAAAGGAGGAGTGTTGGATAAAGTAGAAATTTGTGTTGCCATTCAGAAGGAGTTCAACAGGCTGGCGATTTGGGCCAACGGGAAGGACATGGAAGCTGAACAAAGGGAAATGACAAATCCTGCACCTGGGGAAGAATAAGTCCATGTACCAGCCCAGGCTGGGAGCCAACCAAGTAGAAAGCAGCTTTGCAGAGAAGGTCATGGGGCTCCTGGTGGACAGTAAACTAAACTTGAGCCAGCAGTGTGTCCTTTCAGCTAAGAAAAGCAACAAAACCTTGATTGCATTAGAAAGAACATTGCCAACAAGTCAGGGGGTGTAATCTTTCCCCTTCTGTTGAAACACATCTAGAGTGCTGGGTCCAGTATAAGGGAGACAGGGACTTAACTGAATATGGCCCTTAGTAAATGGCCACAAAGACGATTAAGGGATTGAGCATCTGTCATTCAGGGAGAGGCTGAGAAAGCTGAGACTACTCAGATGGAGAAGAGAAAGCTCAGCAGAATGTGATGGGGAAAAGGGAACCAGACTCTCAATGGTGGCCAGTGAGGGGATAAGAGGCTGTGAATACAAGCTGAAATGCAATAAATTACCTTTAAATATGCGGAGGAAAAAAAAAATCTTCACTGTAATCATAATTGTACACTGGAAACAGAGGAGTTGGGGAGTCTCCATCCATGGGGGCAAACTTTACTAGTTGACCCTTATTTGTACAGGGGCATTGTACTCAGGAGTCTCCAGAAGGCACTTCCATCTGAAGAAGACATTGGACTCAGCAATTCAAAACCTCAGTGCTTCTGTGATATGATTCTTCTATGATAAGCCCACGGGCCAGTTGTACTTATGCCAAATTAGCATTTTTAACATAGATAATAATGCATAAATTTGATTAGCAGATGTACATATCAGAAATTTCTGTTGGTATACCTGAGTCTCAATGGCCCAGTTAGTTTGTGTGGTTACAGCATAAAGAGAATGATACAGTTACGACTGTGTTAGGCTGCTTTTCATTCCCTGGGCTTAATAGCCAGCAGTCTACCGGTAGGAAGCTCTCATAAGACAAACTTTGGCATAAATCCATCGTAAGGCTTGAACTTTTACCTTCAAAAGCAAATTACTACACATTTGGTCTGTGGTGGACAGTGTTGCTCATGGAACTACACATCCTTTACCAATATTTTTCATGTGTTCATACGATTTTTTCAGATAAGTTTAATGTAATGTATCTTATTTCCACAAAGCAAAATCCTACAGTCATGGCAAAGAGGAAACTCTCAGATTTTGCCATTATTTTTAGCTTGGACTAGATTTCCTAAGTATCTGGAAAAACTGCACATTGTGTAATTAGAAAAGAAAGGCATTCTCTTAGCTCTGAGAATTCTTGAATGCGAGATCCGTGTATAATTGCCAGCATACACTTCAGCATTCAGAAGAACTAAGTTCAGTAATACAGAATGTCATTCCTTGAAAAAGAAAAAGGTAAAAGAGAAAGTTGATATGTTTGTCTTCAAGAACAGATGTGTTGTTTCCTTTCATTTATCCAGCTAGCACTTTTCTTGAATTCCCACTATATTTCATTCCAGCAGCCATAAAAAGACAGTGTTCTTGAACAGAAGCAAAAGGAAGTATTTCTTTAATTTTGTTTAGAATTATATTTCATAAAAATCTCTAATTATGTCCATAAAATAATTAATCAAATAGGATTGCACTAGATTTCAGCAATGAGAGGCTTCTTGATGTGTGCAGAAAAGAGGAAGGAAGGAAATTCCTGGTTTCCAGTGTTTAGCTAAACGAATCTCTTAATCATAACTTTTCCAAACTTCAACCAATCAGAACTTCTCATTCTAAAGCTCATCCTGTATATCTGTGTCAACCTACTTTTTAAATTATTATTATTTTATTTCTAACATAGCTGGTTTAATATTTAAACCTTCATAGAAGGTATGTGAACATGACATTATATTCTTATATGTTGACCATGTAGGGAAAATTCCAGTGAGATGAGTCAGTGTAATAGCTCCTTTGGGTTGGTTTTATTATTTTTATTTTTTGATTATTCTATTGCTGCAGTGATTAGGATTTCAGGCAATGAGCTAAAACAATATATTACTAGACTGGCAGTCAATCAGATCACTATCACTTCAAACATCATTTAAGAAGATCTACATTTTTTATTATTTATATAGCTCCATAGTTCATGGTGCTACATAGAACAAATCAAAGACAGATTCCCTGCCCCCTAAGAGCTTACAGTCTAGGCAAGTACAAGAACAACAGGAGAAGATAACACAGGCAGGGGACAGAGAGGGGCAGTAAATGAAATGAAAGACAATTAGATTACAGTCACATGAAAAGCTAATGTTTTTATCTCAGTGGATACAAACTGGGGAGATGAGGCGTTTGAGTAACTTTATTTTAAATTAGAACTATATTTAAAGGAAAGCCAGAAGAAAAGGGCTTTGAAAATAAATTTGGTAGTGTCAGAGTGCTTGTAGGAAGGCAGAGAGGCAAGACTGGAAGGAAACAGGACACTAGCATGTTTGAGGTTGGAGACCAATGATCTTCTGAGTCAGACAAGCCAACCTCAGCAACCCTTTCTTTTCCTATATGTCCTTGAAATTCTGACAGAAAATGCAATTGTTTCTGTACATATAATTTTGCCTTAAATATTATTTGAGTACAGATTTGGGGCTGTATTGGACAAAATCTTGATTCTTCTTAAGTAGGAGTTTTGGCGCTTCTTTCAAAGTAGTATTGTAGTCATCATATTTTGTGTATATTGATGTGTTTGGAGACTAAGTGAAGTTGTGTCTGAAGCACTTCACGTATTTTTCTAATATTCTTAATATAATGATACAAAAATTATTTTATAGCATTATCTTTTACCTCTTTGTATGATATTATTTCTGTTCATGACCCCTTTCCCCTGAAAACATTTTTATTTGTAGCATATTAGAGCATTTCTCCTATTTGTGGCATTGGATTTTGGCACAAAGATTTTTCTCTCACAAGTTCTATTTTTTCAATTCTGAAATATTAACTAGTTAGTGTAGTATGACTAAACAGTGTTTTTTTGGGGGTTGTGAACACTCTGTGGCCGAAATCAGGAAGGATTAATGCACAGAGCCTCAAGTCATAATAAAATGAAAGAAAAGGTTATTTCAAATCTATTCTGAATTCTTCAACTGAAAATTGAGATAGAAATTTCAAAAAGAAACATCGCATATAAAACTTGCCAGATACTCCCTGGATATACCTGTACTTGTGTTTATACAAAAGGAGAATACCATTAAAAAGGCCTGCTGATGTCTATAATTGGACAAATCCTCATTTACTATAAAGCACCACAGATCTCTTGATTTCATCCACCTATTTGGCTCAAAATTTTCACTACCAGTCCTTCACAAATCATATTTATCAATAACATAGAAGGAGTTTTGTCCTCTTTTTCTAGTTATCTATTGTTATACAACCATGCTGAGGCAACCTGAAGATCTAAATGATGCATCTTGTGTGTCTAAAAGTTTATCGATGTCTATTTTCATTGAAACAGACGTAGGGGAAAATAAAAGTCCTGTTTAATTTTTACCTCCAATTGGCATCCACAAGGCAGCACCATTTAACTGAGCTATAACTGCTCTAAAATTCTTCTCTGAGTGACATTTGATGTCAGTCAGAGAAGCACCCATCATTCCACCCTGAGAAATCAGCAAAATAATTAAGCTGTTATATGAAACCACATAAAGCAGTTATATACGGATTCTGAATATTTGTGGGCCAGATACTTGATTTTTGCTGGGAAGTTACATCAGTTTTAATGACAGCATAGGAATTTACACAGCATGATAATTTGGGAATTTTGAGATAAATCTTTCAGAGGCCTTTCAAAACAAGGAATTTTTCTTCAGAATTGAGGTTTTTTTTCACAGCAGTGAAAAGAAAATGATGGTTTTGAAGAAATTGAAAGAAATTTAGCTTTTTGGAGTACAAAACTATCAGTAGTATTTTCTACTCTTTTGGGGGTCAGGTCTTTGTTAGTCAATTTTCTGTAAATGGCTTAATATAGAAATAATTACTAATGCACAACAAAGTAGCAACATGAGTTAGTGTATGAATGTTGAAAAAAACCCCATTATCCTACTATGAATCTGTGGAGCCGTGCATTTTTACTCTTGATCTTAAATACAGATCTCCCATTTTTGTATCTTTCCCTTAATAATGGAAGGCTGAAATTCTCCCTGAATTCTTAATTAAGCCACATTACCTCTGTGATAGAAGTTTTGTTCCTTGGGGAATTTTGACCCAATAAAATATTTGGGACATAGTCTGCATTCACTCTTTCTTTGGCTCACTTAAAAGCTTAATGAGAATTAGTCTTGTGCATCAAGGTGAGAATGAAATCCTGCTTATTTCAACATCCTCAATGGAAAAAAGAAAGGTGTGTTTGAATATAATACAGCATTTTATTACATGATTTTACAAATTTTATTGTAAATCATCAATCAAATGCAATAGCCAATTTTTTCCATTCCAAGCCATCATAATTAAGAGTTTTCATTGTGTTATATGACAGTTACTCTTTCCCCCTTTTGTGTTTTAAAGAATTAACTTAAATATAAATTATGTAAGTATACTCATTTCCAGAAAAATTGCTAGAAGTGTTTTTATCTTCTTTATATTTCAGACAAAGATAACCTGTTCTTTGTTATCACATAAATGGGGATGGAACTCATCAATATAAGAGAATTTGCTTTCTCAGTCCCTGCTCACAATGGAAATGGCCAGCTCAATCTCCATGAAGATTTATGATAACTGGGTAGTAGACACAAACCTCCCATTTACCCCCAAATTTCATGATAATATTTCTACAGTTTGAATGATATATCTTGTAGTCCTGTGCCATAAAGATGATGATAAGATTAAATTAAGTCAGAGTAAATAACCAATCTCATTACTCATCAATGACTTATTATCTATGATAATTTCAATGTTTTTGGGGGGTTTCCTAATTAGTAATTTTTTTTCCATGTATAGACCCTCTTCATAATCTTTTTTGGTTGACCTAACATTCCTACATAGACCATACTATACATTTCTTGTTGAGATACAAATAAATTTACAGTAGACAGAGGTGCAAGATTCAGCATCTGTAGGACAGTATTTCAAAATGTTATGTCCAGGAACTCAACACAGTCAGAACATATAAATTAAGTTTGAAGCAACTAAGAGCCAAATCCTGCAAATAGTATCACAATGTGCTGTAATGGCTTTTGTCAGAAATCCCAGCAAACTCTCTTGCCACATATTCAGTGGCAAGAATCGTCAGGATAGGGCACTAAGCTGAGGCTAAGTACCAGTACTGACACAAAGTACTGCACATATGGTGCTCAAATCACACACCAAAACCAAACTAAAACTGACATAAATTTAATGCTTTCTTTTCTTTTTTTTTTTTTTCTTTTTTTAATTTTGTGCATTGGAGTCAAATAGCAAACTGAGTGCATTTTAACTTCTATCACAATGTGGTCAAGAGGTCTGTGTCTTTTACCATTTACAAACAATTGTTCATGACAGCATGTTATCAGCTTAGTGGAAACCAGGGGTGTAGCATGGTAAGCAGTGGTGGTAGTGCACCTATTTTTTTATATTATATAACTTGAAAATATGTCTCTTCTAAGATTCCTTTTTCATGATAAAAATAGTTTTCACCAAACGTTGGTGGTGCGCACGCACTACCACTCATGCTTGGCATCACACCCCGGACGGAAACACATGTTCTTATTTTGTTGATAAAAAGTATTACAAAAATTTCCATACAAAAACTATTTTCATAGAAATCTTGCATTTCCACAAATAAACCTGAACATTTTTTTTTTTTTTTTGGAAAAAAAAAAACTGCTCAAGAATTTTGTTCATTTAGTACTGTGACTGTATTGAAAAATGCAGTCCTCCTTTAAGTTCTCAACATTCACTTCTTTTTGGTGACCCATCCCACTTCCAACATTAGCGAGAATTGCACAGGCTCCATTGAGTTCAATTAGTAGCAGGAACAAGTGTTTCAAAACCCATTCAGGCTAAAATGCAAGCCCTCTATGTGTGAAATAAACTGTTTCCCACCCCCCTCCCTCTCTTCACAATTATAGAAAAAAAATTAATTGCTTATATCTAAAGGTTGTAAGATACATTCCTTTGTACTAAGGAAAGTTTCATTCATCTAAAAATTGGGTCAAAATTATGGAAATATTTCTGTCATTTTTTTAGACGAAAGTTCCAACCCAGTTTAATTTAAGTTACTTTTTTTTTTTTTAATTATTATTTATTTACTTAGTTCAGTGTCACAAACAGTCCAAAAAAAAAAGCAGGTTAGCATCCTCATATTTGTTCTTCTATTCATGGGATTCAAGTTTCTTCACTTTTAATATTTCTTCCATCCAGGAAGCTCATATCGCCTTGTCCAGATGGTAGTTTCAGTCTACCAGCAGTTACCAACTTTTCTGTGCTGGGAAGTTCAGAAGAACATATGGTTTCTTGTTCCACTACAGTTCTGAGACATTACTTTTACTAGACTCCTTCTGCGGTTTGTATCATCTTGGACATTTATTCTCCATTTCCTGGCAACCGTTGAACTTCAAAAGGAACCTGTAACTTCTCACTGAGACTGCATTTGAAACCAGCCACAAAACTCACATGGAACATTCATTCATTCAGAATGATGGAAACCCATGACAAACAGTGTAACCCTGCATAACTTTGTTGATCCATGATGCTTGTGATTCGAGTCTGGCCATTGCAACTGCTGAGATCACAGAGTCTCTAGTTCATAGACACAGCGGCATGAGGTAACTCATTTTATTTTGCACTTGTTGCATATTTCCACAGGAAACATTCTCGCAAGGTTGTTTGGAAAAAAGACGACAGTTTGTGCTTGGGGTATTTGGCTTCCCAGCTCTATGCCATGGTTTCTTTACCTGGTAACCTTCTGTCGTTAAATGTGTGCATGTTGATAACTTCTTCTGTTTTCACAATAACGGGGGCCTGTGGCTTGTGTTTTAATCGACGCTGACACTTCAGAGACATCCTTAGCTCCTCTACCATGGCACTACAGAAGGACCTCTACAGAAGGAAATAGAGGAACAAGAAAAAAAAAAAAAACAGCTGTAAGAAATTACTAGCTGCAATGCCTAGAAGATTCACTGTACTGGCACAGCCTTGTCAGTCTTTGCTTTGTCTCAGTCTGAAGCACCAAACAAATTGCTGTCTTTAAAATATGTATCACATAATAATTAAAATTACTTATCAAGCTGTGATGACTCAGTGTGAAAATCACGTTGCCTCTAAAATTATTTTCCTGGCAGGTACTGACTCTGGATGCACGTGCTACATATAACTATTTCAAGCAGATTTTCTGTCACAGGTTAGGCTTGCAGTACAGTATCTGAATGTAACATGTGTGTTAGGCATTCAGTAAAATCTCCTTAACCATATTTCAAAATAAGAATTGCCTTTCTATGTGACTTAAGTAAGTGTTCCTCAGCAAAACATTAAGCTTTAATATAAGAAGTTTACCTGAATTCATGTTTAAATGCTGTTAAAATCGAGACCCATTACTGAAAACCAATATCTACTCCATTATTTACAGTATTCTCTGTATATAAACACTTTTCCCACTGCTGATTATCATTCATGGAATATGTCTTTGCAAAAAAAACCCCAAAAATTCAGTTTTGTTGATCTTTATGACAAGTGTAATATTAGAAAAAGTTTATTAACATGTTTCCATCAAATCCTCAAAGTCTTTTCTCCATTTTGGAGTGCAAGAAATTTGAAAACTAAAATAAAATCTCCCTATTCTCTCAGTCTGACTGAATTCCCAACTGCTAATAGTGTGCTGAGCAATTAGCCTTGTCTCAGTGTGAGAACATATGGAAGAAAGGGAAAAAACGTCTCACTTTTGGGCTCTGTGAATTAACCGCTTGCATCATTTACTTTAACTCACATGTTTTTCAGCTAATGGAGAAATGTACTACCTAAATAACACATCCTCACACCTCTCTCAGAAGCTGAGATGTTAAGCCAAACCTCTGACAATTACTCTCACCAAATATAAATTTGAGATGTGATCTAACCCTTCACATTTTTCTTTCTTAAAAATTAATCTCCAGGCCAGGGAAATGGTTGGGGAAAGAAAAAAAGGCAAATGAACAGACAAAACCCAAACAACCTATCAAACAAGAACCAGAAAAGCCAAAGCACATAAAATTATTATAACTATCTCTTCATAATTTTTTTATTTTGATTAGTGGTAGTCAATATATAATTATCTAATTTTTCTTTCAAATAAAAACCCAGCTTTATTTCTGAAATGTTATATCTTCATTATTCATACAAACCTGAAGTCTGGAAATTAGATCAAGAAAATATTTAAGCATCTCACCCTACCTAGCTCTTTGGGAACCTAGATTGAAGCTGTATTTATAAAAGTCTGCATTCAGCTTCCAACCTCCAGGGCTGAAATCATTCGAAGCAGTAAGGCACTCAGTTTTCCACATTAAATTTTATAGCTTTGTGATTTGACAATAGTAGAAATTCTGTGAAACACAGTGGTGCTTGGCTTAGTCCTGGATCCTATCAGAATTCACATTCCAGTTCTCCATGGTTATCAATCCAATAGGTATGTTCTGAAATAACCTAGCAAACTGAGTTCCTTAAAAAATGTGGCAACTGCTAAAGAAGGATACATGGCAGATATTACCCTTTTCTTCTCTGCTGGCAGTTGGAGCATTAGAGCTGAACATGGGTCACATTTAAGAGTGTCAATATAATAGCGTCTTCTGTCAGAGAGATTTAAGCTTCAGTGTCTCAGTAAACAGCTATAACCTACAGGCATGAGACCATTCCAAGGTAAAGTCACTTGTAGTTGCTGCCTACTGATCCTGCTCCACTTGGCACGAAAGCAGTTAACAGAGGCAGAAGGAGAGAAAGGGAGACAGGGAAAATGTGAGCTGTTCTGTGGATTAGGGATGAGAGCACAGAGACGCAGAGGAAAGGCTTCAGTGGCACCTTCTGTTTCACTGAGGACTTCAGTAGTTTTACATAAAATTCTGTTTTGTGCAGAAGAGTGGAGACATGAGTTGTCTTAATCATGAGTTAGAAGTGAACACGTTCATCAAATCCTAAACAAATGCCCTCTACCCTACCCTAATCCTTTGCATGAAAAGGAAACAGGCGGGTGGGAAGCGAAGGAAAGGGCAGTCTTGCTCTGGCTGTGATACTCTTCCTTTGAAGCATTTCTTTCTCCTGCTGAGTTTGAAATAAAGGAATGATGCCTACTCAACTTGCAATAGAAAGGGTTTTACCATCTACAACTAAGAAAAGCTTAAACTGTAAGTCCAAAGGAGAAGGCATATCTCTCTTGTTCAGAGTCAAGTACATGTGCTTCAGATGTGAAAGTTTGGCATTTCTGGCTGAAGAGAGCTCTGTAACATGCACTAGGCTGACATCCAAGACAGCTTTCTTTGTGTGAGTGAGGCAGCTAAAATTCCTAATTGAATGGTCTGAATGTAATATGTTGGATATTAATGCAGAAAGTAGAAAACTGTACCACCTTATCCAGCTGTACTTCGAAAGAAAATATTCAATTCTCTTAGACTTTTCCTTTTTTTCTAATAAAGTGCTGGTGCTTAACATCAAAATTGCAATTATGATTAAGAAATTGAAATTAACCCTGAAATATTTTAAAAGGGCAAGATTTAATTTAGTATTCCCTAGTGCCTTACAGGCAAAATTGCTGAGGCTTGAAGTTCTTGGCATTTCCACTATGTGAGGAACCTAGCATATAACTCAGGAGTTTCACAGGGAATCCATTAAGAAGTAAATGGTGCAACTCAGCACTACACCACTAGTAGCTATTATATGGCTCTTACTTCTGGAATTAAACACCTAACTGAAACATTCTTTGGAACACAATCCTTCTAAGTTTTAAAATTATGCGTCAGCACTTAAAACTTCCAAGACTCTTTCCCTTGTCTTTTTTTCTACATCTAAGAAGAGTGCCAAATTAGAATAAATCCTTTTCAAGAGGCATCAATCCACGAAAACCTTTGAAAAAATATGCAAATGGTATAAATTTTTAGGTAATATCAGTAGGAAATAGATTACAACCAATACCAAGAAGTGAAAAGACATGTCAACATTCTGAAATACCCTGAAAATGAGGTTTCAAAAAACTTGGCAACACATTTTAACTGAGAAATTTACCTGGATATGAAAACTCATTAAAGAAGAAATGTTGGAATGACTGACAGTCTTTAAAAAGCAGATACCACAATTTTGAGTTATTTTATATAGAAAATTCTTCCATTCTATGTTTTCAAAATATTTTTTATAAATTGTTTATGGGAACTTGTATGGATATATGGTAATAAAAATATTGCTTCTGATTAAGACAATTGTTATATATCTTCTTTTGTTTGTGTGTTTGTTTGTTTCACATTTCATTCACTGAAATAGTCATGTATTTTAAAAAGATCATTTCAAGGCTGTGTATGAGTTCATGACCCAGATCTTTTTTCCTCTTTGAGTTCTATCTGAGAAATATAAAGAAGAGTTTTCACACATACTAAAAAAATAATATTCAATAAATTTTAGAAAGGATTAAGTCATGGTTTACTTTTTCTTATTTGAAATTATTAATTTTTTTTGTCTAATTTAGATTCCAATCTCTGTAGTCTCCATTTTCTATACAGTTAAACTTCGTGTTCTTTCACTGTTAGGATACAATTTTCGGAATAATAAGACATGAAAACAAGCAACTCTAGAATACTTTTGTTGTGACAGATAAAGGCATTTTCAGATACGATTTGAAAAAAGATAATCCAATGTCTTGATCCTGAATTCAGTTGCTAGAGGGAAACAGCAAAATGTTTACAGAACTTAAAGGCTACATTTCAAAACTGTTGTCCATCATGGAATTGAGCACTTTAGTATATATTACGAGAGTCTCCACTTAATTCACAGAAAATAACCTCTTGCTCCCAACTTACCTTCCACACTGCGGGTATGTTACAAGAACATCAGTTATTATCGATTTTTCAGTAACCCTTACAAAAGCATAAGTTGTCTTCTTAAATGCTACCAGAAAGTAAATGCTGCCTCCAAGTCATCTTAGATATAATCAAATGCTAGAAGAATTTCAGGACAGTATAGAGCTCTCTAAACCATTGTGCACATAAGTGAATGTGCTTTGTTGCAACATACCACGATAAAACAGTACAAAAAAAGTGTACAAAAGATAATTTTAATCAGAACTGTAGTTCTTAGCCTTCTAACACAAAACAATTTTGAAAAAGTTCATCTCCTTAGGATGAATAAAGGAGTAACTGACACCTCTGACATTTTTTTCTGCAGCTGACATCTCATAAGTCATGATAAACCAAGATGAGAATTTTGCAAAATGTTGCCACTGCTTACAAGCTGTTTAGACAGCTTGTGTATGGCTTTACTGCATGAGAAAAAAAATGTATCTTTGCACGGATGTATTAATATGAAAGGTAGATAATACTTACACTGCTTTCATTATTTTGCTTTATGGGGATTTAGAAAGGTAATTAGAAATCATAATAGCATTTGTTAGACACAGAATTATGAGACTATCACCACAGATTTTTCTTTTAACAGTCTAAAAAGAGCAACAGGAATATGACAGAACAGCATGCCTGCACCCCTCTAAACATTCCAATTTAAGAGGCCAATACTCAGTGTGTTTTAAATTAAAAAATCTCCAATCACTGGTTTGTATTTTTCCCTTATAAGATGAAGGTAATATAAAGCTGTCAACATTCAATAGAAAGATTTAGGACTTACTGAGAAGTTCATTACTTACAGTCTTGTCTGTCAGACATTACTTGAAGTTTTGTTCAATTATCTTAAAGCAGTAAAAGCAGTAATCCTGCATTGCCTTGTTGTGTTATAGGTCATTTTTCTAGCATCTAGTAGGACGTATCAATCAAACTGCTTTTTGTCTTGAAGTTAGCTGAGAATAAATGCACAGTCCTACCGTGACTCTCCCTCCTTATCAGTTTCTGATTCCTATGCCACTCCTTAGGGATTTTAACTATGTATATGGAAAACCTGTCAATCTTAAACCCTCTAGACAGAAAAACAATTCCTATCAAAATGTTGACTTAGGAACACAAAGAGATGAACAACTAAAGAAGAGAAAATAACCTCACAAAAAGTGAAATTATATGTCATGGTAGTTGAAGTACAAGCATTTCAAAGGTGAAGTGTACTTGTAATGATCAGGTTTTTAGGTTGTTTAGTTATATACCTATTCTTAGGCATGACTGCAGATTAAAGGTTGCACATATATATGTGCATACGATACATACCTCTATATGCACAATACAGTTACATTAAAAATATTTTGCCACTGACTTTCCTGATGCAGTACAGTTTCAATCCATAGCAAGTATAATGCACAAGTACACTTCAGACTAAATTCACACTAATTACCTGAACATATATTCTTAATTTTAGATGTAGCTATTTGGGTTTTTTTGGTTGAAGTAGAATGAGTAACCATTTTAGGAAGTTATTTTCACACCAAAATATATGTCACTTGTACGAAACAGAGATTTCACTGCCGACTCAAATGAAGACAATGATGTCAAGCAAAGTGAAAATTTTAATTCCATAGATCAAGCTTTGCTTTCACCATAGCGTCTACAAAGTCACAACCAGTAGAGTATTTCCAGACAGCTTGATGAAGCATGAGGTGCTTTACCCTGTAACTGGATGCTGGTTGTTTCAAGGACTTTTGTAGCTTTTTGATGGAGAGGATCAACAAAAGTCTGATGGGACTGACCCTTCCTATAACAAAACAATATTGAAACAATTTTCCACAGGCTGAAGTGCTCGCTGAGCTTTAGAGTTATGAGATGAACGTAGATGACATACAGGACCTCCTTGCAGGCCACTTCTAGCATTTATTGTAAGTGTCTCCCAGTGGAACAATAACTTCCCTTAAATAAATTATCAACTGGTGTCAAAAAAGCTCACATAAAACAAACAAACAAACAAACAAACAAACAAAAAAACCCACCAAAAAACAATTCAGCCATTCTCAAATTCTAAAATTTATTTCCTAACAGAACAAAATGCACTCTGGTAGATGACAGAGACTTCCAGGAAAGCAACACTTGAGTTCATTTAAAGTCTTCTGAAACTATTTTCTTTGTTTCCAACCTGACAACTGCCCTTCATCCTGTGGTTGATGGGGAACTTCTATTAGTGCAAGAAGCTTTTCCAAAGTGGTTTTGTTTAGCTCTGCCAGCAGCCTTTCTGGCCATCACACTGACCATGATGTTTTTCTGACTCACCTGTGGACCTAGGCTGGGGCAGAAGGGATTGCACTTGTGTTGTTCCACTCTTTCCTCTCAGAGAAATCCCAGAGGATGGCATAGGACAATTGCTCATCAGCCCCGAGGGCTCTCTCTCATGCAGGATTCCACAAGGTTTCATCCTGTCATCTCTCCTTTCAACATGTATATGAGGCCACTGAGGAGATAATGAAATAATTTGGGCTGTGGTGTCATGGACACACAGATGATACACAGTCCTACTCTATTGTCAGACCAGGATGGTGCGGTCATTTTGAGCTTCCAGTGCCTGGCTGAAATAGGGGGTGATGGCAGTTTAATCCCAGCTGCTGTGTTGGACAGGTAAAGGCAAGCACTCAGAAGATATCTTCTATCCTCATTTTTCAGTTAAACCTCTTCTGGAAGAGGCTGACAGTCTCACATTCCTCTAAGTTTGGGTCTGTGTTTTCAAATTGAAAGGGTGGCGATAAAGTGCTATTTGTCATTAGTGTTTCAGTCAGAGGCAATAACTCCCACTGATGTAAACCTTGTCACACCAGTCCAGATCTTCTTCCAGAACATAGTACTGCTTCTCATCTCCCTGGACAATGGCCACACAGGAATGGCAGTTGTTTAATAAGGACTGAGAGCAATTAATAGCACTCCAGCCATGTAGCTGTCACGGAGAAAATAAATAACAGAATATATGGCACTGCCTAACTGGTTTAGAATTATATCCATTGCAGTGTTAATGGGTCTGTATTTTGCAATCACAGCTGTACAGGATATTTCTCTGCCTTTCAGCAGAGGTGATCCTGGTTGCACCGAATCAATCCCCTGAGATCTTGCATTCTCAGCCACAGGATGTGAAGGTTCATTCACCTGTTGAATCATCTTTGATCCTATATCTAAATTCATTCTTTCTGACCCAGGAATGTCAGGTTTGTTGATCACCAGGCATGGTGAAAGGAAGTGGTGATGATGATATGTAATTAATCTTTTTTAGTACCAATCTATCTGGATTACAATGCTTTGTGTAAAAAAAATTGAAAATAAATAGTTTATTTTGCAGAGATACTTTAGAAAGTAAATATAACCTTCCTTACCTGAATTCTAAACATCTTTTTTTCAAAGTTAGCTCAGCTTAAGTCCTCTGTACATTATTCACTGTAAAAATTTATACTAGTTTTACAGTTCAGTATGACAGTATGAACTTAATAAAAAATTTGGCATGGCCTCAAATCATATTGAACAGAGAGAGACTATTAGCATTAAATTAATGCCAAGTTTTTCTGCTGTTTTGGAAACACTATCATAGCTATATTGCAACACATAATATCAAAAGGTTTAGCACCCATTTCTCTACAATTATATGGTTTCATCTGACAGACAAGGATATTTTCTCAATCTAAAAGGTAGTAGGAAGTGCTTGTTGTTGTTACTTTTCTGGCCTATACAAAGTAAATAAATCAGCTGAACTAAACTGTATTTGTTACTACACTTAACTATAGCATAGCTAATCAATTCAAAATTGAAAGTTTAATATTTCATATTACATGCTAAAGTAATCTTTAGAGGAAGACAATGAAAACTTATTAGAAAGATATAAATGTTCTATGATCTGACATTTTTTCCATTAGAATGAGGAAAATACTTTTATCAGAGGAGAAAATCATTATATAATGTGAGTGTTTCTTCTTCTGATGAGTGAAAGTGACTATATTTGCTATAAAGTAAAAAACATGTAGGGATTTCCAAATTTTTTTATCCAACTTTAAATTCTTGTCTAACTTAAAATATTCCAGACATATAACACAGACCTATAATTTCAGCTCTCATCTTTGACTGAATTACTATGGAACTGTAATGAACCTCCTGTACTTGTATATTTATGTGATGGTCAGCTTTATACATTCCTAAATTTTCTGTTGTTTTTTGAAAGACACAAATTAAGACATTAGAAATACCTCAGGAAAAAAGGTCCATTACCAAATAGATACTGGTTGAGCTGCAATCAAAAATCAAAATAGAGATCTTGGTTTTAGTGTTTTATTGTTTGCAAATTACTTTAAAATGCTGCAGTTGGTAACGTTTTTTTCCATTTCTAGCTTTTTTTTTTTTTTTTCTTTTTTCTTTTTTTTTTTTTTTTCCCCTTCTGTTAAAGGTATTTGAGGGCGTGGACTTTGGTTTGGGAGAGTTTTGTTTTGATTTTTCTGGGGTTTTTCAGCAGTTCCTCCCCTTAGAAAATAACCTCTAATATTTACTTACGTGGTTTCCAAGGGGGCATTTAATTAAAATTAATACCTCAAATTCAAGTAATCTCTACACTTACACACACACAAATTAACCATACAAGTTAATACATACTCATACGGTGCTCAGGGGAGTACGGGATGATAGAAGTTCCCAAGTTTCCAACAGCATATCTGCAGAATGCAGTGTGCTAATGTTGGAAAAACATTTTCTTTCATGACCTGTTACAGCTACCGCTTTTCCCAGCCAAAATTAAAATTTCTGAGGTTACTCCATTAAAAAATGTGACACAAAAATACAGACTAAATCACTGACTGTAGATTGTATAAAAGCTACTTGGGATATAAATCCCAAAGCCTTTACTTCAATTTACCAAGAATGCCCACATTCTTTTGTTTCTTGTAGCCTGAGGAACAAGCTTTTCAACTTTAAAATCTTTTGAACTTGTCTCTCTCTGGAAAAAAATCACTAGGCTGAGATTTACTTTGGGATTGTTCCAAAACTATTATAAATTACTGTCCCAAATTCAAAGGCTTTTGATATTAAACTATTAGGAACATTTTTGAACTTCAGCAAAACTGACATAACTGCATTTTTTTGAGAAAGTAAAGAAAAATTTTTTAGTGAAAACTAATTTAGTAAAATTTAGAAAAGTAGCACAAACCACCATACCATAAAATATTATGATAAAATAAGAAAGATCCTAATACCTTTACATTTTTTCATATGAAACTATTGAAATTTGGTTTTGCAATCTTAGTAAGATAACAATTAAAATGAAGATTAAAATACCGACTTTCTACACATGCTGCTGACAAAGAAGCATCACAATAGCGATACTGGAATTTCATTCTAATGTTTTCACAAGTGCACATGTAGTTTCTACCACACAGCTGACACTTAAGAGTACTGTCTAATCACTGTGTAAAGGTGGTATAAAAATGCAAATAATCTCAGTGAAAACTTTAAAAGATTCCCAACACACAAAATCAAAGGAAAGGTCGATAAATTCTCAAACTGAGAATCATCAACATGTTATGCTAAATACTAATGGTCTTCAAGGTCAATGTTTTCCCTGGCCTTTATTATAATAATATGAGCTATATACACAACTAAATGCATGAAATGGACATAAACCCATAATGCATTGATGGACATCAATTTAAAAGAAAAAAAAGTAAAAAGACATAATAATTGTTTTAAATGGCTTCTGTTTCTAACCTTGCTTTTTCACTGCCCTCTGAGTGCCTGTTAAAATAAGGGAGCAGGTCATTCACCAGCAAATGCAATTATAAAATGCAAATGACTGAGCATTTATTGTCAAGATTGGCTAGATAAAAAAGGTCTGATAATAACATGTTTCCAAGTAGATGACATAATTAGATGTTTGTATTATAAACAATGGGAAATAATACAGGCCTTTAGCATTTTTAGAAAGGCTGCAATTAAACAATAGGTAAGCATTGTGACATAAATTTTATTAAAAAGTGACAATTAAATTTCCCTCTCAGAAATTAGAAGGCACCATCTTGTGGTTGCTCTGCAGGAATGCAGTCAGGACAACCTCTGACCTCCCATCTCCTCCTACCCCTTCCCACTGCACCACTTGGAATGTCTACATTCTGTCATAGACAAGGACAGTGCTCTGTCATTCCCAGCACTTGCTCTGAAGGAAACAGTGAGACTATGTACTAGGCAAGACTGGAAGAGTTGTCTAGTCCAAAATAAACTCCAGGTTATCACATTATTACAATATGTGTGTGAGGTAGAAAATTCAGAATTACTAGCAATCATAGTAAAACCACATTTAATTTCTAATAACTTTAAGATCAAATCCTACCATAACCTAAAGGCTCTGCAGCTCATTAAAACTGCAGGAATTTTTGAGCCAGTTAGGATCAGAAACTTCTGTTCCTACTACCATTACATTATAAAAACATATTCTGAGCATTTTGAAGAAATGCTCAGAATGTTTTAAATTTTTATAAACATTTAATTTCAGGCAAGAGTCATCCAGATAAATTTGTGCCATCTCCAAAGACATAGTTAGTCTCATATACAGATCACAGCGCAGCACTCAGAATTCCTTGTTCAATTGTAAGTAAAACAGTTCTGTATACAACACGTGTATATTCCTAGCTACTGATCTCTGCTTTGGGCCCAGTCCTGCCAAGTGCTCAGTCATTGTGCCTTGAGAGATAAATTATCCACACTGATCTTTCTCAACTCAATTGCACAGCTGAGCAGCGAATTATTTGACATGGAAAGTTCAATAGCATTTGTCTCCCCTGGGAAAATATATGTGAAATATAAACAAGTATTAATGTAGTTATTGTTTTTATTGCTTTTGTAATAAATTATAAATAAATAACTATTTCAGAGAGGTTAATTTAATTGATGTTTATGTTATGATTTGATTGTATAAATCCAGAAATATTTTGTTGGCGTTACTGTTTCAGTACATGTTAAGACTTAATCTAGTATTTTTTACTACAGGAAGTGTATGACCTCATCTCTTAACAAATAGTTAAGGTATGTGTCTCATTTCACATTATTTGAAGTACATAACAGTTCAAAATTAATAAAATGTACATCTGCCATTTTTACACAAGCGTACCTAATTCCAACCTGCTGAAGGCTCAATGAGTTTTGAATGGCTAGAAATGATAGCAGAATTTAATCCATATATAGCTCTTTTCATATTCATAATTTCTGGATTTTCTGGAAAATAGTTAGTAATTTAGGATACTCATTTTTCAAGCAAGGGAGCTTTAGTAAGTGTCAGTGACTGGCAGTCTAACTGTGATAACATCCAGGCTTATCTTTGCTTTTGAAAGGTGTCAATAAAAGAGGAATTTCTCTCTGTCTGGAAAGTGTTGTGGTGGCATAAAATCATCCATTTCCCAGAAAGTCTCTGGAATTTCATATGTTTCCTTTGGACTTTTAAACTCATCAGGGGCATGGATGTTCTGAACTACTTTGCTTAAAAGTTGCAACATTTTTTATTTTAGCAAATAACGTCATTTTTTCTGCTGTTTTTTTCTGAGCTTGATTCCTTTCAAGATTTCACTCCGCCAAATAGGTTCACACCAGCCAATATCACTGTTTATGTGTAAGCCCCAAGAGCAGTGTGACATAAAAAATTCTAAAACCCTATATCTATATTATACAATTTCAATCTGCATTGCCTCCCTGCTGGAAGTACAACTGAATATTTTGTACACATTAAAAAGCAAACACACGCGCCCACTTATACCTCAGGATACTCTATATACTCAGCACCTGAATCTGATTCATTTTGTTTCCTTGGCTCTTAATATGACCTTTGGTCTTCCCTGTTTCCAAATATTGACAAACACTGTGCCAGAATGATACTTGATTCCAAAGGGATGAAACCACAAATGTTACCAAAAATAGGTGTCGCCTCTGGGATATCCAAAGCAGCCTTATTTGCATATTCTACTCATCTCAGCAGAGGACTTGTAGAAACTGGAGACAAATGACAGAATTTTTCATCTCTCCTTTGGCTGCTGTTACTCCCTCTCCTAGGCAAAGGGGTTCTGCTACATTTGGAGAGAGTAAAAGAAGATGATTTCTGAAGGTTTTTGGGTGCTGCAAGAAGAGTGGTTGAGGGGATGCTGGGGTAGGCCATGTGTAGGGATTAGGGATGTGAGTATCATCTTTCTCTTCATTCCATGAATGAAATTGCATTGAAATTTCAATGTGTGCTGATATCAGGGTTTGTGGGAGTAGCAGGGAGGAAATGGAAAGTAAATGATTGGAGGCAAGGAAGAGAGAAAGGAGAGAGGCCTGACTCAACTGCTTCAGATTTATTCCTAACTTTTTAAAGTATCTAAACACTTGATGATGAAATATTTCTGGTACAAATACTATCTAAAGGTCACATTCCTCCAGTCATTGCTATCTCTATCCAAAACTAATAAACAAACAAATGGAAAAAAGCAAACACAAAAAACCCAAAAACCAAGGAAAACCCCAAACATAAACAAACATAAACACCCCCCACCCCCACTCCCCCAAAACTAAAGGACTTAAGGAAACAAATCCTTAATTTGAAAATTTCTGTTTGCTTCCTCTCACAACTTCCAACATGCTGTTATTGTCATATAAGATATGTATTTACACCCTGTAAAATACTGAACTCACATAACAAGATTATTATCAAAACAGTCCTATTCTTCTAATTGAGTGCTTGCTAAAAATCCAGAAAATCTAAACCAAATTTTACTGATGCTCATATGAGATCCATATCCATTTTAGGAATGGACAAAAAAATGATTGACATTTACATGGGTTTCTTAAGCAACCAGTATATTTTTCCTTTACAAATTCATTTCAGAAACATAACATTCCAATAGTATGTTAACAGAAGGAATTAGCCTGCATTATTGTAAAGAGCAGGACCTAAAACGTCCTTTAACAATTAAATGAATGTACCCATGTTCAAAGTGTTTAGGACCTTGAAACCTCACACTGCCTTAGTGTGTGTTAGAAAAAACTTTTTTAACAATATATTTATAACAGGAAACTCGAGTACCAAAAGCTTGCCTTAAAAGAAGTGGAAACAAATAGTAAATTTTCTGAACAATGATTCAAGTTACAAAAACTCACTAGCATCATCTGGAAAAATACCAATATAAATATAGCTTTTGGATTTACTACTGATTTTGTTAAATTAAATTTCTAAACATAAATTTAAAAATTGTCATAGGTCACAAACTCCTCAAATGGAAAAAAATCTAGCAAAATCCAAGTTTCTCTCAATGTCTAAAATTCAGAATTTGCCATAGCAATAAAATATACTGTTTTAGTTTAGGTTTAGACATGGGCACATACATATAGAAAGATTTATTTAATTATTATGCAAAAAATGATAATTTCAACTATTACTTTCTCATTATATTACTATTCTTAACACATTTACAGTATTCTGGTTGCATAAATTGCAAGTACAGAACAAGTTAACAATAGGATTTTCAAAATTGGGTCAGTTTGAAATTTACAGGACATCATATCAGTAGTAAACCCACCAAAAAAAGAACATGCTGATGTAATCTTTTCCAGATGCTATCAGGACAACTTTGCAAGTATAAACTCCTATAAAGAACATTTCTATAGAGACATTTTTAAATTTTGACTATGAGCTACAGAGAGTTTGTCTTTTGAAAATCAGAATTATCTGTAGAAGATTAATTTGTTTCCCATTACAGTTTCAGATTTCTTCTTCATCCATAAAATTAACTGCAGTGAACTTCCAGGAGTAAAAAGCTGTCTTTTTTCAGGCTTGAATAAGAGGAGAAATAGTCACTTGTCCTGAAATCTGGCTACAATTAAACACATTGAAGAAAAATTAAAAGCTGCAAATGTAAAACTTTGGATATTTTGCTGTCATCCTTTGTTATACAAATACTTTACTATAGGAATAAACAATAAGAATGCATCACCTACATTTCACTAAAAATCTCTAAATGTTTAAAGTATTATTTAAATAGACCATAAATATAAAATAAACAGGTAATGACCATATTTACCTTTTCCAACTGGGCATTTTTTTTTGATTTATACAAAAACTCCCCCACTGCCACAAAGACAGAAAGCACCAATCCTGCTGCCAGTACGATGAAAATTCCTCCAATATTTTGAACTCCCAAAGCACTGGCCTCTTTACTTTCCTCTTCTGGGCAACCATTGCCTCTCCACCATTTCTCTTTCATCATGTGGAGCTTGCCTTCTTCCTGCAGCTGAAGAATTGCTATAGTGATCTTATCTCTATATGGAGAACCTAAAGAGACCACAGGAAAGAAATATCACATGGAATATATTAAATGAAATGTAATGTCAGTTATTCCAAGTAAGAATAAATGATATCTCATGAAAATCTGTATCTTTAACAGCCATAATATTAACCAAAAAGACATTTGCTTCTCAGCACAGTCACATTGGTCACATAAATACAAACCCGTTCATTCAAACAAATACATATCCACAAACTTGATCCAGCTGATGTTGCCAGTAAGCCAGGCCACTTGCTGCAGCAATTTCTATCACATTTAGTCCCATGATCTCAAACACCTTCATGCCCAACTCTTGTATTCAGTCAAACAGTATTGTCCTTTCATTTTTTTTTAATTTTTTTTTCCCCATAAGTTTTTAGTTGTGCTTCAATAGATTTAGTTTAATACACATAAATCTACATGCTGTTGCTTCATAGCTTGTTACCCTAAAGCTAATACAAGGTTTGATATTTAATGAACACTTTATCCTACTAGTTTGTTAAAAGAGGGAAAAGAAATATATGCTTCAGGACCAACGCACAAAAATCTCTATTTGATAGATTGTCAGACACGTAAAACACCATTCAACATGCACTTATTAACAATACCAGGTAGCAATACATTCAGAACAATAAGGTTAAGTGTGTTTTGATAATAGGGATGTAAATTCTCATATTTGATATATTTCTTTCTCATAATACAGTGTTTTAAAATGACATGATAATTTTGAAGCTTTTGAACAATTCAGTACTTCAAGGGACAGTTCAAAGGCTGCTGTCACGTCTTTGTATGTAATCTGCTCTCTTTTTCTTTATATTGTGCATAAGGGCTTTTCAGTGAGTATTTTAAAAACTACATTGATAATTGGATAATGGCAATGGAGAAAGCTTTTATTTTCCGAATGTTAAAGAGTATATCACATCAATTAGAAGTACTTTCTGTGTTAAGACTTGTGCAATGCTTAAGTAGAGAACAAAGCCATCATTTTTCTTCTCCTCCTTCGAAAACAGGAACAAAAGACTCTTCATTAAAGTGGTTAAGAAATCTCAGGAAAGAAAGAAAACAAGTACATGAAAAGACACGGCATCCCCTCTTTCAGTCGATATGAATGTAATTCTATAATAACGCTCTCCTCTTTCCTTCTATCATAATAATGCTACTTACTGGCTAGAGTTTTTAGGGTTTCTTTCAGCTGAGTAATAAAATACATTTTCATTAACTTGTTACATTTAAAAAAAATCCACTGTATGCACTAGAGATACTGCCTGTTTAACTATTTAATGTACTGTGGTCAGCTGTGAGGGAGCTGGAGAAATGCAAGGGTAGTATGTTTTACAGTCTTTAAACTTTCAGGAAACATACACTATTTTTTAAAATTTCTTTTAACTTATTCTATGTTTCTTCAATATCTAGAGCTTATCCTGAGAAGAGAGCTTGTAACAAGAAGCTGCTGTGCCAGTATAGAACATAGAAAGGACAGCTAATTACAAAATACAGAAGTACCTTTTCCTTTATTCAAGAATAATATGTGGGAAGAGCCATCCTCAAAGTATTTAAATTGCAAGGACTTATGCATTTATCATCTATGCTTAGAGAAGGATGATGTTTTGTGCTAGGAAGTAAACTGTGCTTGCCCAGGACTATATAGGAAGCAGAAAGAAAGGAAAACAAACTCTTTTCTACTCTCTTGTGCATGCAGAGGCCTAAGTCACATCATTTCAGACCATCCTGATTATGCTGGAACTCTGCAAAACCCTATATTTAACACACAGCTTCAGTCAGATGGAAGAAGGAAAGTGATTAGTCCGCAAAAGCCTGGGGAAGTGTAAGTGCATTCTGTAATCTTTTGGGGATATTTTCAACATTACACTGCATATAAATATTTAATAACAACAACTTAAATGACATTAGATTCAGAGAAATAATCTTGGACACAGTTTAAGCTGTCTTCTGATCTGACAGGCTGCTTGCTAATTAAACTGATTTGCATTTTGTTTCCACACTTTCTGTTGGTCTAAATATAGTGAATACCATCTATTCTTCATGTATTATTTATATTTTATGGGGATCAGATTTGTACACTTACAATTCTAGTCGATTCGCAGCAGTTAAAAAAATTAATTAACTGAGGAATTCATAGAAACAATAAAGCATCGGCTAATACAGTCTATAATTAGTTAAGTTTATGAGGGTTGCATTAGAAACATACAGTTAATAGTGATTCAGCAAGAGTATTTGTACTACTCACTGTTGGTTGTTTGCAAATTTTTGCACAAATAGTTGTGGAATGGACATATTATGGGACCTTTGGTGTTTCTACCGCAATATTTATATTTGTTATACCCTATTATCCTGTCTAAGAAGTGATCTTCTCACAATTAAGGATCAATGTGGGACACCCATCATTATATATTGGTGCTGTTAAATCAAGCATTCAAAAATCTTATACCCATGAAAAAGCTACCATTGGATGCTGTGAAGGACTTAGAATGTTCTAAATTCACAGGTTTACATTTTCCAGCAAATACTGAGTACAACTAATACGCTGATACTTTGAAAAAAGGAATTTTTAATGCTGTTTGTACTGATCCAAGTAGCTATTAAGAGAACAAAGGAAGCATATGAACAATATAATTTCCTCAGACTAGATTTTCTCCTAGCTTTTTTTCTTTTACAAACTGGACTGCAAGTCCCAGCAATGGAAAATCCACCCAAAAGCACTTAAATTGGCTGAAAATATCATGGTCTGATCTGTGGATGACAAAGATAGCATAAATAAAGAAGAGAAAAAAATAAATAAATAATATGGTCAAGGCACCCAGATTACACTGAATGTTACAGTTGTTTTCCCTGCAGAAGTGGAAATGTCAGCAAGTAGTCGCAAAAGATTTCTGACGTTTATGGGTAATTTTCCCTATCACTCTCATCACATGGGTGAAAGATGACTCAAACCCTTCCATGAGGTGTTGCAAGAAGGCCATGTGATGCTTTTTACATTTTTAAATCAGAAGTATTTAATTTAATTTTATTAAAAATTTAATTAAAAGGAATTTACTGTTCAAAACAAAAAAAAGAAAAGAAACTTTAAGGCTCACAGACAATATATATGAATGAATTTGCAAAATAAACACAGTATGAGTAAGAGTGAAGTAAGAAAAAAAAGAAAATAAAGAGCATAAGAAAAAAAAGAAAATAAAAGAAAGAGAGAATAAAATTCTGAAACATAAAGACATAGAAACTTCACATCTCAACCTTCAATAAAAAGAATAAGCAGTTGAAAAAAAACAATCTTATAAGTCTGTGCATGGGGGAAAGACGGGAAGGGAACAGAGAGTGATTTTTAAAACTCTGTTCCAAAATCAGGGGAAAAAGTAGGTGTATAATCTTCCATTGAGTGAAGAGAAAGAGAAAAGACCAGTATAGAAATATCTGAATTATTCTCTTCTCTCTTTTCCTGGTTTTTACTGCTTTTATTTCTTTTATCAACTGATTATTTATTCCCATGACATGGAGTACCTACAGAATATAATCTATACATTATTTTCTGATCCTACTCTAGCTGCTGTTTGCAAGAATGAGAATTTCTTCCAGAAGAATTTTAAGCCCTTCTGTTGTAGATTATAGAGACCTTAGTGCCTTCCTATACAAGTTCAACAACCTCAAGACGGGAAGTAATAACTTTTGATTGCAGTTACCTGCTTATGAAACTTTAAAATAAAAATGAACATTTACATAACGTATCTTTTTCTAAAGCATCTGTACAAAACTAAGTGTCTCCCAGAATTACTGCAGAAGCTACACATAGATGTTTTCTGCCCTGAAGTCTCAGTATATAAAGATTTATGCACATAATGATATGTTTAAACATAAATTATGAACATCTACGCTTTTTATATTGAGAGTTCACTGAATACAGATTAGTATTTTGAAATTCTGCTGATCTAACTGGTCTTGAAAATGCTGCCTACTAGATTTTAACTTAGTAAAATCTCCCTCCTGGTTACTTTAAGTCTATTTTACTCATACTATCATGTGAAAGCAGTTGGAGCATATTGGGACCTGTAGAACTGATTTTGAGTCCAAGTAAATCAAAAGGAAGAGGAGCATTTTGCTAACTGCTTCAATAAGAAAATTTTGAACCAGGATATTTTTTGTTTCATCATGCCAGGTGCATTTAATCAAAAGGAACCACAATGAATTGCCAAGTATTTGAAATATGCCCACAGGACATAAGGACATATTTACACGTTATTATTGTTTTGCTAGGTAGTAAAATAAATTCTGAATACACAGAGACCACAGATAGCACCTTTTATTCCTGTTTTTTTTTTTCTTTTCATTATTAGTAACTCCAAGACCATTTTATTTATCTTGAAACATTGTTTCATACACTGCGTACTTGGCCTAAGCAAAAGACAAAGGAATACACCATCATATTCAGAACCTAGGTACAAAATTTAGATAATTTAGAACTTCTTTGAGTAATAAAGTATTTATTGGAAGGAAAAAACCACATATAATAGGAAAGATATCTAGATTTTGAAGCTGTATGTAAGTGGTTTACATTGAGCAAAACAACCAGTTCAAGTTCTAGTTTTATCAGTTGAAAGGTAAAAGCGCTAAACTGAGAAAGGGAGAGTTCTGGCTTATTTGTTTTGAGTTTGTTTTTTCAGCATGAGCCCATTCTTTTTGTGATTATACTAGATTAATCCATCTATCCTAAAGCTAGTTTGGGTATAAATACAATAAACAGTAAAAACAACAAAGAATTGTAAACACAATAAATCAGTTACAATCTCACTTCAGTGTAAACGCACCTGAAATTTCCATAAGAATGCTGATTAACATCATTTATACTGCTGGAAATGGGTGAATCATTCAGGTTTCAGCATAACAGCATCTCTCTTATCCAATAGCTTAGCCCTATCACAGATTATGTGTTCTGCCTCCAAACTGATTGCATGCTTAGTAATATATTTGAAAGTTTTGGGTGCTGTATTTTTCTATTATCTCTGCTCCTCTGTTACTATGACAAAGGTTTCTTTTTGCTTTTACAAGACAAAATTTAGTTCAGTCCTTTGGAACACAGACATTCCTTCCTAGGGGACACGGTATGTGGAGTTCAGCTTCTCACAAGCATCATGCATACTGCGTCACATGAAAGAACAACATGGAAAGGTATTTCATTTATACATAACTGCAGAGTCGATGTTTAGATTACAAGGAACCATGGAAAACTATTTACTATAACCTCACATCACAGGGCCTGAAAACCTTCCAGGATTCTAGAGTATAGTCAGCAGTCAGAAATAAATACTGACAGCCACAGTTATAACATGCCATAGGAAAGCATTAGGTACTGGGTATAGGAGAAGCACATTATCTTCACAGAATTTTTCTTTTTGTTTTAAAAGTTAGAGCCACATCATCCCCCTAACCCTCTTCACCATCTCTAAGTGGGGTTAGAAGGAATCGACAGAAAGAAGGGTGAACATAGCTTTGTTCATCCTTTCTGTCTGTGAATTCTAAAATCCCTCAGAAATACATAAAGAAAGAAAAGGGATTCTCTCAGTTCCCAGACCATGCCTCCATTTTCAAAATCAACTTTTTGGTGAAAAAAAATCAGTGTTTCTAGATTCATATTGTTAACCCAGGCACTTCATGCCATATTAGGATTATAATATTTTAATATTAGACATGCTGTAAACAGTAAGTATTTGTTAAGTTGCAGTTACTATAACGGAAAATCCTCAGTAGATGTTTACAGCAATCTAAACTACCCCACATCTATATTAAAATTGCAAACATTCAGAACAAAATCCAAACCAAAGCTGTTGGTTTGGATACCAAACCATACCCTTACATACATACATATATATATACACACACACACACATACATACATACACATACACATTTATTTTCATCTTTGAGTTACATGTATGGCTTGGAAAAGACAAGTTGCTTGTAAGTCAGGAAACACGTAACATCAGTATTTTATGTGAAATGTAATCAAAACGCTTTCTCAGGTGGTATGTTCTCTAATTATTTTCACTTCTTCCCACTCAAAGCCATTCCCAGCTCAGGCTAATTTCTGGTCGTTTGTTTAAAGAATTATCATTTAAAAGTTCATGTAGGTATATAAAGCTGAAATGAAACCAAGATGGATGATGCAGCTGAGATATATCACATATTAATTTTCCAGCCATAAGTATGCAAAATAATTGGCACCAAAGTTGGATGAATATTTGGGAGCTCGAAGTACAATAGCCATTAAATAATTCTCATTTTCATAACTAGTTATCATTTTAGGATTGAGCTTTCCCAGTGTATTTTTCCCAGGATGTACTTAAAAATATTAATTTGTAATTAGCGTAAAACATTTATCCTCCACAGTGAGTACATTATAAAACAAAACAAAACAGCATAGTGGTTACCTACAGTGAATAATTTAAATATGATGATAACAGATTTAATACTAAATATAGACCATTTTTCTCTGTTTCTTTTTGTAGTACCAAAATCAACTGAACAGAATGAAAAAGGTGTTTGTGGATTTTTTACTATTTTAAATACTCAGACCACTATTAAATTATTATATTAGACATTCAAACTCTACTCTATTTTTTTGTTTTCTTGTTTCTTTTTTTCCACTCAGTTTAGTTTTTTCAGCCCCTCCTCAAACTATCATTATAAACTTCTCTAAAGCACATCTCTTAGACAGATTAAACAAATGAGTGTTAGTAACATTTTTCACAGACTCTTCATGCATTTTAACATCACAGACAATTTGAAAAGATCATAATCATAATACACTATTATCTCTCTATCCCTATTGAATTACACAGCTGCAGAATGGGAAAATATCTTTGTTGAAACCTCTAGTGAGAAAATCAATGATATTATTTTTGCCACAGATAAAAGTATTTCATATTTATACAGTGCTTTCTTTTTTCCAACTTGCCTTGCAAATCTGTGACAATCACATATGAATCGTTTGCAAATATAGCCTCCTTTGAAAGAAATACTTGTCTAACACTACCCAGCAATAAACAGATGAATTAAGGGAGCCAAAAGAAATTCTACAAGCGCTTCTGGTATACGTGAAGATTTTGGTCAGGCAGATAAGATTATGTTGAAAGACAAGAAAAGTGCCAGGTCATAACAAAACTGTCCAGACGTGAAAACGCATTTCTTTCTTTTGCAGAACACCCCAATCGCTCGGAAAGCTATAAGGCAAATTCTCTAAACAGTGAATATCACTGTTTTGTCATTAACTGTTTCATCATGGGTGAGGTATGAAGTTGTTTTGGGTGCATCTTACTGCAAACCATGCAAACGCCATGTGCTGGGATGCAATACAGCAGTTTTGTTCTAATTAAGAGCAATGTGTTGGGACAGAGATATTTTAAATTTGCAGATGAGTCGTTGTCAATGCAATGCAAAGAACCATGGAACCACAGAATCATTAAGTTTGGAAAAGATCTCCAATATCATCAAGCCTATCTTTGACCAAACACCCTCTTGTGAACTAAACTATAGCACAAAGTGCTATAGCAAATTGTTTCTTGAACACTTTCAGGGCTGGTGATTCCACCACTTCCCTGGGCACCCCATTCCAACGCTTGTCAACACTTCCAGTGAAGAAATTCTTCCTCATGTCCAATCTCAACCTCTCTTGGGGCAGCTTGAGGCCATTTCCCCAAGTCCTGTTGCAAGTTGCCTGGGAGAAAAGGCAGACCTTCCTCTACCTGCAGGTAGTAAGGTCTCCCCTAAGCCTCTTTTTCTCCAGGAGAAACAATCCCAGCTCCCTCAGCTGCTTCTCATATGACTTACTCCTAGACCATGTATATGGCATATATGAGCATCATACATTATGGCCTTAGGCACAATAATAACAGCATGAAGTTTGAACAATGTCTTTGCTTTGGTTACATCTGTTTGGTAAATTCCTACTAGAAACCACTTCTCTAAGGCAGAGTCTGCTCACAACAGCTACTGGATGTTAAGTGTTTTGAAAATTCCTTATTGATCTAAATCTCAGTCTCTGCATGCCTCCCAGATAATGCTTCAATATTGCTCATAATCCTGAGGCAAATATAAAAAACAGTTCTCTCATCAAATATGTTAGCTACACATTCTTACATTTCAGAAATAATAAATTAACTGCTCAGGCAGTTGAAATTCTCAAATTAGTTTCAATACATGGTTCGACCTGTATAAAAATAAATAATTTGCACTTTTTTTTTTTTTTTGCATTATGTTCAGCTAATGAAGATGAATGTATTAATTTGTTTTAGTTACAGGAGAACTGAAGCTCAGCATTTTTATGCATGTATAAGTGATGAATATTACAGTTCAGATTGTATGAAGGATTACAGACTAAGTGCAGGCAAGCAGAAGAAAAAGGCCTCCTGTCTTGGTACATGGTTTCCTATTTATTTGTACAAAGACAGATTTCTCTCTCAGCAGTCTCATCTCCAAGGTGCAGTAAAAAATGCTCATAATATGTGATTTGTACGGTCTGAAAGTAATAAGTAGCTTCAAGAGAACTAGTGTGTCTTAAAAATAAAAACAAATTACTGCTTAGAATTATTATTATTATTATTATTATTATTATTATTAATTTTAATTTTTATTTTTATTATTGCTACTACTACTACTTTAGGTCTTGAAAACTAGAGGCAGGAGGAAAATGTTTGTATGTTGAGTATTCATATCCAAAGAGCAAAAAAATTTTGCAATTAACTAAGAGTATATAATATATATATATACATAAGAAAATATGCACAGTTTTTAAATAGAGTACTGGATTGTCAGATGAAAATTTTTCTCCAGCAGCAGTACTTTACAACAGGTAACAAAGATGGCTCAGATATCCTCAGTGTCCCAGATAACATCAGCAGGAAATAGCTATGGAGTCTGAAATCACAACAATAATTAAATTGACAGGCAATGTTGATTGTCTGGTTTAGTACTTTACAGAGGAAATCTGGGAATGAAAACAATGACAACTTTATATTTCCAAACCTCTCAGTATTTTCAGATATGTAGAATTCTGTTTCAGTTATATCAACCAAGTGTATGGTTAACAACTTTGGGGACTAAATTTATATATAATTTACCTGTTATTCCTTTCAGTTTTGAAACTGCCTACTTTTTGAAATGTTTCTGTATCATTCATATCTGTGGCTTTGCGGGTTTTACATAAATATATTTATTCATAGATGTGTAAAAAAGAATACACTTTCTGTTTACCTGTCCATGTCAGACACAACAGACTTACTGAAAGAGTAGAAGCAAATCTCACTGTCTCTGTGGAGCCTAGGATGCTCTGTTTTCTTTTATTTCTTCAAATAAGGCAACATACAATTCTGATTTTACAAAATTATTTAATGTTTAAGAGAAGTAACAAAAATGTTTAAGGAAAAAACCTGCCTGTGTCTCCTGAAAAAAAAAGTCTAAAATCATGTTCTGCATTGATCACTGACTGCCAAATGTATGCGTTAGTTGAAATAAATGTGCCAGTAATGCTCAGTGCCAGTCGCTGTGCTCACTAGCATTGTTTTTTAGTCTTGCCTGAGATTTAAGGAAAGTTTTCAAAACAACTCTTCAAAACATGTCACCTTTTAAGTTTGGTGGAGGTGTGAAAAGAGAATTATGTCAAGATACAGAAAGCCGTCTTAGCTACAGTAAGGACTTAACTTCAAAGAGTGAGGAATGTTTATAAATGCCAAACAGTTACTTTTAAAAGGATGCATGGGATCCCTTCTTTTTTTCTTTTTAAAATGTATTTAATATAAGCCAGTATTCTCATTCTTTGTGACTCTCTTACTACCATAATATTCTTTGATTCATAGCCTAGACCTCCAGGAGAAAAGAAAAAGGGTAAAAAAAAAAGCACAAAAGTGAAGGGCATGATGCTCAAGTTGTGCAAACTTTGAGATAGAATGAATGCAAGGTAGTGGGAAGAGTTTTAAACATATGGAAAAGTCACTTTGACAGCTCCCCTCTGCAGTACATCTACTCACATCTGTTAACTTACAACTGTTTTATTTCTGCTACTGATACATTAGAACTTTTTGAAACTACCAGAAAGCAGGGAAGTCTCTCAGGATTTTCTTCAGACTTGGCCTAAGAGCTGGCTGTGCAGAAATCCCACTTTCTCTTCCACATCCCTGTTTGCCTGCTATCACTTCTTCCTCAGACTATGACTAGCTGTCTTTCAGCCTCATTAGCAGCTATGTAAATAAATATGAAGCAAAATAATTTTATGAAAAAAGAGATGAAGTTTAGGTCACTAAATCAGCTCACATAGCTGTCAGTTTTTGCAAAGTGCAAGAGCCCTACAGCAATTTGACATGACAGTGAAACTTCAGCCTTACCTTCGTATCACATATGTTAGTGATAGAAATGTTATGCCTGGGGGGCTTTGTTTTGGGGGGGGGTTGTTTGTTACTTTTTTTTTTTTTATTTAATAGTGATCTGGTTCACAGAATCAGATCTATAAATCTTTGCTATCCCTGCTTTTTCTAATAGAAGTAAATTAAATTCAGATGAACAGGCTGAAAACGTGTAGGAATATTTGTGCACCTGTGCAGGAACAGTGAAGAGCACCGCAAAATGGAAGCATTAAGCATGCCTCTTGTCAAACACTTCTTTAGGGAAAAAATCTTTTCCTTCAAATCTGTCCCCAAAAAACAGTCGGAAAGTAACAAAGAGCTTTATCCTCTTGCCGAGAAGAAAACACTTTGTCAGAACTGAATGTTGTTCAGAAGTAATGTGATTGGTCTGTTTGCCTGCACTAAAACATATTGGGAATACTGAATTAAGGTGAAGGCAATCAGTGATTAAAATATAACATTCCAACCCAATCCTTTCGGTGCATCTAGTAACCTCCTCCAAGTGTAAAAGCAAAAATGAAAAAAATGAGAAAGAGAAGAAAGAGCAAAGAAGAAAAGGAAAAAAGGAAAAGAAAAGGGTGAGGACATTGTCCAAATATCTCTTCATCATTGATAGGCTTGGAGCATCAAACACCTCTCTAGGAAGTATGTTCCAGTGTTTGACCACCTTCTGGATAAATAAATGCTTCCTATTGTCCTGTCTAAACCTCTCCTGGTGCAGCCTTGAACCATTCCCACACATCTTTTTTCAGACAAGCTGTTGTAAACATCAAAGCTCTGGCCGTTAAAAATTGGGTAAAACATAGGGAACAACATCCTACACATCAAGAGGACAATGAAGTGCTATAGACTTACAAGACACTTACTCTTACTTTATCTACTTTTTATTTTACAGGCTAGCCCCCAAAGTAAACTAATTTTAAATTATTACAAAAAAGAAAAAAAAAAAATAGGCTGCAAAATCTGTCTGGAATGATAAATACAGCAAGGAAGGAGGCTAACTGAGAAGAGAAGAATTAAGACTATTTTATTCACCTGCTGTTGCATATTTAGGAAATTAATTATTTATTTGTTTGTATTTTTAATACATTGAGTTGTAATGTTTGAAATTGCTAGCATCTATTAAAAGATCAGTCTTGAGTAATTTATATTCCCTGCTGTACCTAATTTAAGATTTTCTATATTTGGAAACATGCCCCTAAAAGAAGGCAGATGATGAAATCATTTGTAAAATACCTTCATTAAGGACATGGTCAGGTCAATTAAAAAATTTCAGTATTAGAACATAAAAATGTTTACTGTGAATACTTCTTATTGGCACTCCCTAGAGACAAAACAGGTAATATATATCAGATGAATCTATACATTGTTACTGGATACAACACAATAATTAACTGTTATGTGTTTGCTGATTAAACTACTTATCTGTTTAAATTCTCTTTGAATCCAGCAGCCTATCACTGAGGAAGGAAGAGAACTACTCTATTTAATTCCTTAATGGCTTAGATAAATATGAATGTAAATAATTAATGAAGTCGTATTCCTAGTGAAGGTATCAAGTAGCAGATCATAAATTATTGCCTGAAACCCTTTTTTTTCTGCAGTAAAAACTTTAAGTGAGTGAAGTGTGAAATACTCTTTCTAGATTCTATGTCTGATGAAATTATATGCATTTTACTGTCTTCAAAATGCATGTTCTCCAAAAAACATTTTAATTACATGCTATACAGCTGATTGAAATTTTAAAAAAAATACAAAAGAAAGGAAACTAACCCCACTCTTATTTGCTCTGATTTTACAAATTAAATTTTTAAAAAGTTAAGATTGGTCACATTATGCAAAATATATGAAGAAATTCCTACATGCAAGTGATCTGCACACTACATTAGCTGGCCAAAGAAAGTTTTTTGGAATTATATGTGAGCGGATACATTTTTGAGAATCTTAAAATAATGCACTGTGGAAAGTATTTTTTTGTATGTGAGAGAGAGGTAAAAATGTCTCTAAGAGCAGACATTTTATTTCATATTTCATTTGAATTTACAGTAAAGAAAATTTCACTTAAAAAGGCACCTCTGAATCAATGGAACATGAGAACCTTGAAGTTTTGTTTCATGCTTTGAACTTAAGTGAGTATGGTCGTGTCTGGAGCCTGCAGCTGATGCATCTCTGCTGGAAGGCTGTTTATTTTATTCATGTATTTTTCTTTTTGACACATGAGGTGTAACTTGCTTGTGTCACAGTAGTTGCCAACTTTCTATTGTGAATTTATAAATATACCCTGTATATTTATATTTATACACTTCTGTGAATAAATTTTCATACTTGTATCCGTGTTACTATTGTAAGTTATTGTAGTTTTGTATAATGGTTATTTATGTAAGACTAGTCTTGGCAATGAAATGCTGGAAACGTTGACCCCAAAATACATCATTTAATATCATTCATATCCTAAGAGATGTATTTTGTCCCCATCCACAGTAAAGAGTCTCTACATAGTCAGGGGAGTGCACATTTCTTTTTTAACAATTTTTTGAGTTAACAATTATATTTCAAAGATCTGAGTGTTAAACCCTCTCCAGCATTTTTTGTGCATCTTGGTAGTCCATCAATATGGAAGAGACAGGGATACAAAGAGAGATATGCTCTAGAAGTAAGAGCCATGGTTTGATAACAGCAAGTGAAAAGTAAGTAAAAAAATCTTGTAAAAATGAAGAGAATCATAACAGATTCAAAGATTCCTCTCATTATATTTTGCAACTGATGTATTATTAATATTAATAGCAGAATCTGATTGTATTAACTGCACAAGAATAAAGGATAAAGAAATATATATTTCATTTTTTCTCGAACTTTTTTTTTGCCTCACCGTTATCAGGTGTTATAGGAACATCACTGCTGCACCACTAAAGCCCACTCTTAATCTAATTCTGCAGTTTTCTGCAGCTCAGAAACATTAGAGAAATGACCAGCTCTAATTTCTTCTATGCACCATATCTCTCAAACACTACTTTCCATTTTGCATTTCTTAAGAGTTAGAAGAATTACATTGAATTTTTTAAGACTACTTACACATACCATTTTTCATTTTCAAAATGTCAAAGGCATTACTTTGCTTATATCTCCACACATACAGAGTTTGTCTGGCATATGCAGGATAGTCCTCATCTGCCACATAAAAGCAGATGATCTGAAAGGTACATGTTCAGTAGATCTATTCATATGGAATCAGTTCAAAACATTCACTTGTCAGCCATCTATGTGCTCCAGGTTCAACATAGAACCAAATGGCAGTTCAGTAGAAAATCTGCCCAAGCCAGATGGGAAGTAGCCTGCTGTCAAACATGGTGAAGAGAAACAGGAATTTTGAAAAGAAATAAGAACCTGAAACCATCCCAGAGAGATGAAGTATGATTTTTCCCAAACATGATTTCAACTATGTTGCTTCCAACTGGAAAGTAGAAAATAGAAAAGGAAAAAAAGGGGGGGGGGGGGGGGGGGGAAGAGAGAGAGGGAAAAAAACCCACCCAAGAAAAGTGAAAAGTAGCTTCACAGACCATTAGGGTTTTAATGTAAAGTGCATAGAAGCTACATTTCTAACCTTTCATGTGGTTCACTTCACATTAGCAATGATGTTAATAAATATTCATTATGGAAAATAGCATTTGTCACTTAATATTACTGTGTTTTACAGTATGTTGACCATAGGAAAGTCACATTAACTGTGTTTCAGTAGGACGTAAAAAGTAGATTGTTTGATAGAACAGGTTTTATTGGAAAAAATGTTACAATTTCTGTTTGATAGGATGACCATAAGCATGTGGATGTATAATAAATATTTAACGACTCTTTGCAATGATAACTTTATCCCAACTGGGTTTACTCAAGAACAAACCAAATTTTAAATACCTATACCAAGCATGATGATGAAACGGGAAATTGAAACTACGTCATCATGGAGATGTTAATAAACACTTTAGAGGACCTGTAATGGAAAGCATAAGTTGCTCTGCATACCCAAAGGGTTTGTTCTCCCTCCCTCCATCTCTCCCACTACCCCTTCATTCATTTCCTTTTTGTGTCTTTTCTCTCTCTCTTTCTTCTTCCATCTTTCCCTCCCCTCCCCTCCTTCCTTCCTTGAACATCAATATTGGATAGTAAGGTGAATGCCACCACAAAGGCAAATTCCACCACTAAAAGAAATTTTATGCATTTCTAATAGGTAACTGTGGATGATACATATCCATACTATTAGCATATGTTAGAAATTAGAAATCAGCTATACACCATGTCAACATTCATTGAGGAAGAACACAGAACTGGCAACATAGTGCCTCAAGATAAAACACTCCAGAATAAAGCAAATAAAAACCCTTTGCATGTGAATCTTCAAACCTAAAAAGATTAAAAAAACCCCAAAAATAAATGAAAGTTCTCTACCAAAGCAGATGTAAAACTCTTGGTTACAAAGCTATAAACAATGTTGCAAAGATAGAAAATAAAACATACATAAGCACAGTTACAAGGTTCTCCCTTATCTGCTCCACATTATCAGTTGCTATCAAATACCTCGTCCCAGGTCTGCTCTTTTCTTCTCCTAATAAATCAAGGGTTTTTAGGTTAGCACCAGAGGCAGCTGACTGAAAATCAATTCTGGTATATACAAAACTTTAATTTAAAAATGTGTATCACAAAAATCAGTTATTGTATGTATAACTTACCAAATTCACTCTCCCTAGTTTATTTTTCACTTGCTGCAAAGATACCATAGAGAATTCTGCTTTCCATCTATTTTAAACATTACTGTATTTTGTTGATTTTAAAGATGTACACTGAGTCTGATGATCCAATTTTGTGCCAAAAGTACATAGTTTCCAATTTCATTCATCAAAGCTACATTTTAGGAATCTAAACTTTGTTTACTTCACTAGTACTTTTAGAAGGAATAAAATAATAACGTAAACTCATATTTTACTTCTCCATTTTGTTTGGAAGTTATTGATACCCATGTACTTCCTGATCCACTGTTTGTTTTTTTCCTCCTAATCTTGTGCAATTTTCTTTCTCTGAACTTAAAATACTATCATCATGAGCAGAGTTTTTATCACAGTGCTCTAAACTGGTGCTATATTTGGGTAGTTGCATTTTCCAGGTGATTATCTTGTCATAAACTACTCTGATAGCATATTTTTCTGTTAGAAAAGCTTTTAGGTCTTTTTCTTGTAGCTGCTTAAACTCAAGCAAATTATTTTCTCATTAACTAGTATTCTATTGCCTTCAAAATAATCAAGATATGTTTCACCTAATTCCTTTAGTGCTATTCTCCAGGAGTAACCATATCATTTCTACTGTAGTCAACATAAGACTGGTAACTCTATTCTCCAAATTTAATCTTATATGCAAACAATTCTGAAATTTCAAGCCACTATTCAAGGAGATAAACTGGATTTTTTGTAAATTTTGAAGATGACATCTGTATCTTCCCAAAATCATGCCTGTAACACCACGTAAAATTTAACTAGGGCAAGTGGTGTATTAAGCACCTGGAATGGGGCAATGCTGTCTGTGTCTATAGACTTGGGAAAAAAGGCTGGCAAACAGTGCTGTGGAAAGGGACCTGAGGGTCAAAAGAAAGGTGAACATGAGTCAGCAGTGTCCTGGAAGCCAGGAGGACAAACCCTGTCCTGGGGGGCATCAGGCACAGCATCACCAGCCAGGCAAGGGTGGGGATTGTCCTGCTCTGCTCTGACCTGGGGCAGCCTCGCCTCAAGTGCTGGGGGCAGTTGTGGTTACTGAAATACAAGACATGAAGCTGTTGGAGAGCATCCAAATGAGGGCCACAAGGCTGGTGAAGGTCTGGAGGAGAAGCTGTATGAAGAGCAGCTGAGGTCACTTGGTCTGTTCAGCCTGGAGAAGAGGAGCCTGAGGGGAGACCTCATTGCAATCTACAAATTCTTTGTGAGGGGAAGCAAAGGGGCAGGCACCAATCTCCTCTCTATGGTGACTTGTGACAGGACTGAAAACAGCACGAAGTTGAGTCAGGGGAGGTTTAGCTTTGATACCACGAAATGGTTCTTCAGCCAGAGGGTGGTTGGGCCCTGGAATAGGCACCCCAGGGAAGTGGTCATGGCATCCAGCCTGACTTCAAGAAGCACTTCGACAATGCACTAAGGCACACTATGTGATTTTTGGAGTGTCCTATGCAAGTTCAGGAGTTAGACTTGGTGATCATGGTGGGTCCCTTCCAACATAACGTATTCTGTAATTCTGTGATTCTATGAACACAAGTAGGTCTGTATTGTTCTCCTCAGACATAAGTTACTTCTCAAATAGACACAAGCAGTAACACTTTGTATGTGAAGCCATTACACTGCAGTTTTCCAAGGACTTGACAAGTTACTCTTAGGATTATTAACTCTAAAAAGATATCACTTGGTTACATGTCTATAAACTACTTTCATAGTCATTAAATAATGATGCAATCTACTTCTACAGATATAACCATGTCATAAGTTCTTTTAAAGACTTCAGAATTATTTTTTCCTGTAGAAATGAGATTAGCTATAATGCATGAGAATATTTCGCATTATCCACTGCTCTGTAATACTTTTTAGTTTCAATAAAGCAAAATATTTAATAAAACTATTCTGACAGACACCATGGAAATGCTTCTTCATAAGGATTCCTTTCAAATGTATGTGCAAACTATGCATCATTCTAGCAGATGCTGCACAATCCCTTTCCTCTGAGACTGCACCTAATACACAGGATATAAACCCATTATAAATGTCAGCTCTCTCAACAGCATTTATAGATACTGCCCAAATATTGGATTAATCTCTTATTCTTAGTTGTTCTGGGAAAGCCCCAGATGCTGTTTTGTTCTACCTTCATTTCTTTTGTGAATAATTTTACTTTACATCCTGTTTTACATTCTGTTCTATTTGCCTTTATAAAGCTGTCATCTTTTTTTCAGATCTTTCTTCAACTTCTTTCACTAAGTTTAACACTGTTTCAACTTTTGTTTTACCTCCTTTAGTGACCACAGGTTCCTGCAGCTATGCCCTTTATTTGTTTCATCTTGATTCAAGACAAATGTCAGTTCAGGTATCTCCTTGTAAAACACTGTTATTTCTCTTGACACAGATAATTTGTTGTTACCTTTAATCTTTCAGATGAATAAGAGCTGTCTTTGATATGACTCACAGTTAGTGAAGAAATAGTGCCTACTCTCCCCCCATATGAAGCAGAGGACAAAGACCAACAGACAAGTTTACTTAACTTCCTTGCCTCTTTACATTCAACATTTCTTCCTCTAAACTTAAGTTCCATAATTCTGTTTCTGTATTTATCACTGTTTTAAAGGCGATTTTAAAATTCTTTCTCTGGTGTTTATGCTGCTTCTCTGATTTACACATAAACATAGCAATTTCTAGAGTGTTTTGGTGTCTCTGATTTCTGTCAGTTTGGCATTTCACTGTTCACTTAATTTTCTGGGCCATGCTTCAGATGTTTCACAGATTTGCATGCAGGTTATTCCAGGATTTTAAACTCTCTCTAAGATTTGATTTTCTGCATACTTAACCTAAATGGAAGATGGATTTCATCCTCAAAATAACAAAAGGTTTATATATATAAGAAGATACAAGATGCAAAAAAGACCAGCAGGACTGAAGTCCATTTTGTCATTCACATGTCTACGGAATATATTCAGCAATACAAGAGCCAGAATAGAACAGGGTGGAAAATTTGATATGAATCAATACTAGATTCCTAACAACTAACTGTTCAAAGACAGAAAGAACAGAATCATAACTTCTTTAGCAGGTGTCCATTACATAGAGAATTAATGAAATAATGAAAATTTCAAAGATATTAAAGTAGTAGTAAATATATATACACCATATAGGCAAATATGTATTTGATAATACTAGATACCTCTTTATCCAAGATATTCTGGTAAACTTTATTTCTTAAAATTACTTTCCATGTACTTGATTTAAAATACTGGACACAACTTTCCCGTTAACATTTGCTATTAACACAGATAAATCCAGTACCAAATGTAAGACCGACTTGAGGAAAAAAAAAAAAAAGTATTCCCATCAATCACAAAATGATAAATTAATGTTAAAAATTATGTTTAAATGAATATTTGCCTGAGAAATAAGCCCGCAGAACAATCTTACAGTACTAAATAGAATCACTGTGCAGGACCGACAGTCTTTGTGTCACACCGTTTTTATTCCCATCTGAAATCTAAACCCAGATCTTCATCTCATGTCCTTAAAAAAATCACTGCACTCACTGGAAAACCAGGTTTTGCTGAATCCTATCCTGTGGATTTTAGGAGCCAAACTAATACCTGTATTTGTCTTTTAATCTACAAAAACTAAAGTTTTGTACTTAGTAAAGAACAGCTGACCTGGAAAATATTAAAAGGACTGGAATTTCCATGCCAATATCCAAAGCCATATTCCACAAGGCTAATTCAGTATTTGTTTTATCTCTAGCATGGTATGGAATCTTTCCTCTTCTTTTAGCAGTCTCAGTGATTAGCCCTCTCACTTTAGAAGCATCAGCCCCATTTGCTAATGCAAGTCTCCCACTACTAGGACTTCATTCTCTAAAGAAAGAGATCAACTTCTTTAAAACTATCTTTTATAAAATAAAGTACTGCTAAAAGTACCTTTGTTGTTGTTGAACATATGGAAGGCACCATGTAAGATAAATTTATCATATGAAAATGTCCAACTGTTTATAAAGTAACTACTGTTTCCTATTTGGAAAATACAATAAAATGCATAAACTTTAACAAAATATGTATTTTGCCCGGTTGGGAAAAAGAAAATAGATAAATGCTAGCAACACGGGGAAAAGAACAGTGTACTGGACATTTTCTATGCTACTGCAGGAACTAAGATTAATGAACAGGGAACAAGTGGTTGACATATCACCTACCCATGGGAGTTCCAACGCCGTAACCTTTGGAGTCTATCAGGCCTCCAATCTGTGTTAGGTTACAGTTCCTCTGTGTGACAAACTCAATGGTTGTCGACTCCATTAAAAATGCATAATCAGAGGTAAGCACACGTTGGATACCTTCTTCATTGCTTTTGACAAGTACTGACTGCCTCCTGCTGCTCATGAAGGCCCACATCTTGTCGTAAGTGGAGATTTTGGATTTCTGAAAGACAAATGTTAGATGCAATATGAATAAGAATAATATGCTTATAAGACTGAAAGCAAATTCTCGATTTGCACATTGCTCTCCTCTTGGATTTTACTATGTCAGATTTTACCAAGGTAATTTTCTAAGGGTGCCTGTGCTTTTCTCTGTACTTCTTCTCCATGTAAAAATAAAGAACTGGACAGATTGTCAAATGTGAAATATCTGTTGTTGGTCTGTATTTATTGTTTATATGTTTTTATGCAGGAGGACAGCCCACAAGTACTTCAGGTCAGTGGAAAACTATTAAGTATTTCAGTCTGTCTAGTATTTCACAACATATGTTGCGTTTTGTAGGAGAATCTGTGGATTCTGGCACAAATGAAATTTCACTCTTATTTCAATCACTCAGCTGAACAGTTCTGAAAACCTAGTGAACAGCATGGCAATCTGAAGTAATCAAAGCCCTTACAGATGGCAGTGTATGAAGAAAACAGTTGTGAAGGAGAGGGCAGATAACATTTTATCCATCATACATGACAAAAATACTTGGAGAAAGATTTTAAGTAAGAGCTAATACCAATTTCTGGTCATAATAATGCTACCTGACCTTACAGTAATTGGCTACTGAAAGTCCTAAAAATTAATTTTTGCTTTCTAATTTAATATTTCCAGAATACAAAGAACTTATGTGGTAGGAAGGGAGTCAGTAATTTGGGACAAAGGAGCAAGTAGTTTGGACAAAAATGATATTGTGCAACTACACAGGAGTTGCTTCCTTTTTTTCACCTGAGTTGCTTTAAAAAGAAGATAATTAACATCCCTCAATTTTGTAAAACACAGTGCTTAAGAAAACCTAATGACTGGATAAACTGAAGGTACTAGAAATACTGAACATTTTATACCACATTTTCCCCATCTGTTTAATAACGCTGCAAACTCAAGATGTACCAGAAAATGTTCTATAATGTTTAATTTTGCCTAGTATATAAAATGTAGAAATAATGTGTGAGTACTAGTATTATCAGACTTTTTAAGGTGTCTTTCCTCTTTTAATGTCAACCTTAAACATATTTTTGCCATAAGCTCTGGTGAAAATACTAAACAAAGATTGACACTACAATTCTTTCTGAAGTTCAGCTGATTGACAGACAGAAATTCTGCCCCAAAAGAGAATTAGCAGTGTTTGTGGAATGAATATTTATTAAGAAAAAAGAGATAACTTTGTCCCCCTTCTGAGATACAATCCAAGAGTTCTATGCCTTAGTAAAAGGGGACTTAGCAAATAAAACATTTGAACTAAGTCTAGTGTCAATGCTAACAAAACTAAAGCCTTTTAGGGCTCTGCATTATGCACGTTGTTACTGTACTGAACATAGTGTGGGCCTGACTGCAAAAGATGTTAGTAACAATTAAAGAGAAAAGCATTTTTCTTCAGAATATCCTGTGAACACATAGAATAGAGAGGACGAAACAGATAGGGTTTCTCCTCATAGCGTTTGCTTTTTAAATGACATAATTCTTGCAAGCATTTAATACTGCATTTTAGCATAATATTCTTCAAGCAGTGCACACCAGCTCTGTAGGAATTTAAGTTACTGTGTAATACAGACAGGGTGGAAATAAACGTTTTTCAAGGTTTATAAAATTTTACTAAGAACCTGTGTTTAATTTTTTTATCATACAGTCTTTGTCCCAGTAAATAAAATTTTAGCCACTATAAATAATCAGAGAAATATAAAACATTGGCAGAGAAAACAATTTTAATAAAGGGTTAGATGCACATTTCTGATACATGTTGAGGGGAAAAAAGACAAAAAAGGAAAAAAACAAATGAGCTACAATAAAAAATAAAGAATGAACAACAAAATATGTGTATTTCAATATTTTTGTCGAGATAAAAAATCAACTCTAGAATGAAAACATCTTAGCAAGAGGAATGGTTTCTTTCTACCCAAGCATTAGAACATGCGAAAAAAGCACTATATCCTCTAGAGGACAGAGTGTTCATATTATGATGACTGATTTAATCAGCTAGGATAAAGCCATTGTTACTACTGAAAAGAGGTCATCAACAAAATCAGAGAAAGCTCCTGCACAGGAGAGCTCATTTACTGGAATAATTAAAACAAAAACATTAGAAAGGTCTATATGTGATTAATGAGACTTAAGAAGAGAACTTAGAATATCAGTGTGGTTCACCACTGCAAAGTTAACAAGGGTGACAGAAAGTATACAGTGATGTCTCAGTTTTCTCATATAGGCAAAACACTACAATTTTTGCACTGTTTTCTTCTACCCCTAAAAGATTAAACGATTGCAGGGAAAAATGCTGTTCTAATTTTGAACCCTATTTTTTTTCTTTTAATGTAGAAGAGATTTTTTTCAATCTTTGATTAAAAAACCTACATCATTTGATTTAGGAAAATACGACCACAAATAGTTGTCCTGTGTCCTGCCAAAATACTCAGCAGACTCATTGATGAAAATCAAGAAATCAGAACACTCAAAAGCATCAGGAACCCATTTGACATTGAACTAAAGAGAACGAGACTCCAATATGATTCTTGTGGTTATGATTGTATCATTCATACTGTTAGAAGCAGATGCTGCAATTTGCATTATGTTTCCACCTTCTTTCCCTGTGTGCAAATCAGTCTGGTTAAGCAACTTATATACTCCATCAATGAACTGTATTATTTTATCTGAGTTAGCTCACCATATTGTTTCATCTAACTAGAAATCACTCTCTGGAAATCCAACCTAACTTGAAATCAACCGGAAATGATGTCTGTATAAGATAACTTGTGGTGACATGATTTATCATGCTTGTGTTCCCTAAGGAATGCTGAAGATAATACAGAGCAGTAGGAAAGCTGCCTATGTCTGTAATTTCACTGAAAGAAAAAAGAGAAATAACTAATAGGAAAGCTGGAAATTAAAAGATTAAGCACATCTAGAAACTAATCTACCTGATGCATAAAATGGTAGCTCTCACAATGACATTCAGAGGATACCGTCTGTGTCATACTCAGCATTCATAAATTAAACACCATTGGAAGATAATGGCGTTTGTCAGGGACCACAAATGGAACCATGGCACAGGCTCTGAGTCAGTCATATTCTAATGCTATGTACAGATATGACTCTGGAAACAGAATGAGTCATTGTCTGTAATGTGTTACTTACTGCTCCATCCTGGAGCACTGGCTTGGAAAGACCAATGTCTGAGCAGTGGGACTCTGGCCCAAAAGGTTAGAAAAATATCGGGCTGTTGAATAAATGACAGAATAAAAAAGGATCAAAGCACATGGAAGTAGACCTCATGATACAAGTGTGGGTAAATGTATAGTAAGAATGTGCCAGGCAAATTCTGACATTTCCCTACAAAAGAAAAATTACAGATCCATTAATGGAGATTTTTATTTTAATGGTACTTTACCACTTCTTTCCTGGATTTAAAAGCATTTAGGTGCCACAGAAAATGCTTCAGCTTTGCTTTCACCTGTGCAATATTTAAACTCAAAGGAGGTTGTAGTAACTAAGAAAAGATTAAATGCAATTAAGATTAAATTTTGAGGAAAAAAAATTTAAAAGTCCCCAACCCAGCTCTTATATATTTTATGAAAGAATTTTCCACCACATGAGAATTATGTCATCACAATCATCATTATGCCAAGAAAAAAAACAACAGGCTCCCAATCCCACGACAGTATTTTCTATTCATGACACTGCTTATAACAGCTTTGCAACTTTTGTTTTCCTGAGCATTGCATGCTTAGTGGACACAGGTCATTTTTCTTAAAGTTAATTCATGAATATTTTCAAAGCCAAAAGAGAAATGCACACTCATTCTGACGTTCTGCGTTGCACAGACTATGAAATGTCACTTCTGAATGACTTCACCAAGCCCGTTGCTTAAGTGACTGCACTGACAGAAAGAACGACATAAGAAAAAAGATTTCATAAAGACCAATCTGCATGAGCCTTATCAAGGTGTCCAAGATGATATCTCCAAATATCTTTGATGACAGCCTGTAAGGATAAGGACTGAACAGATGGAACAGCTACAGGTGGAGAACTGGCAAAGAAAGTAGTAGTTAACAGCTCCAAGGCCAGATTAGTATCTTGTCAAGATTTGAATACCTCAAGGGTCAGTCCCAGACCTGATACTACTCAGTATCTTTATAAACAGTTTGGAAAATGATACTGAAAGCACCCTCATCAAGTTTGTGGATGGCATGAAACAGAAAGGAGCAGTAGAAATACTGAAAGAAAGAGCTACCATGCAGATAGGTCACAAGAGGCTTGGAAATTAGAGTAACAGGCAATGCATGAGGTTTAAGAAAGATAAATGTGAAGTCTGTCCTGGAGCGAAGTAATCCAGAGCATCCATACTGGCTGGGAACTGACTGGTGGGAGTGAATCTTTGCTGGAAAGGATTTCTGGTCCCAAGAAGACAGCTAGCAGAACATAAATATGCAGCCCATCTTTGCAGCAGGAATACAAACTGCAGGCAATATCAACAAGACTATAGCCAATAGAACAAGGGAAGTGATTAATCCACAATACTTGGCACTTGTCAAGCCACACCGAGAATGCTGTGTGCAGTTTTCACTCTCTGAGTTCAAAGGCATGTTAAAATTAGATAGTGTACACCAAAGTGATCAGAAGATTGGAGATCTTAACTTACAAAGACAGATTTATGGAAATGTTGCTGTTCCTAGAACAGAGGGCTTCCAGATCACCTTTTTCCATTACCAAAAGAGAATATTAGAGATAAGCTGAAGGTACTGTCTTCATTAGGATGCAGGGTTACAGGATAAGAGGCAAGAGCCAGAGATGCTAATGGGAAATTCTCTGCATATAGGGAAAAAGGTCTTCACCAGGAGAAAAACTAAGTATTGAAACATGTAGCTCAGAGAAGTAATAGAATCAGGTCACTGGAAATATTTGAGACAGCTTAATGCAACTCTGAATAAGTTAATCTAGCACCATGCACTCAGAATAAATTAATCTAACACCATGCTTTCAATTAGAAAACACATCTCCTGTTAACAAGGGTAAGGGATCTCTAGATATCCCTTCCAACTTTGAGTTTTCTTTGATTTCTTTGATTCTTTATTGGTGTGAACTTACGTACAGTAATTAATAAGTTTCTGGAGGCTCTTCAAATCTTGACCTTTAGCATTTTCAAGAAAATAAAACAAAACATATAATTTACTGGGTTTGGAATAAAACAAACAAACAAACAAACAAACAAACAAACAACCAAATAAAAAAGTGAAAACAAAAGAAACAAGCCCAACAAACCCCAAAAACATTGTGAATTGATGTAGTTCATACATCAAGACAAAAGCAAGCCCATCATTATCCAGAGAAATGTGTTTTCCTGTCTTTTTCTTCCCTTCATTCCTTTGAAACTCAAGTAGACTCGGCCCAATTGTTTCATACATGACCCTTTGGAGATCTTGAACAAGAGTATAGGAATCCAAGCTTCACTGTTCATATTGTAAGTTATTTTATTCATTCCTTATTCTGTTTTGTAAGTTCGACACTTTATTTTGACATATGCCCTAAATCTACGTAGCTGTGAAATAAACTAGAAAATAAATTTCTGATGTTCTTAGTAATGGAAAAAACACTAAAGTATCTCAAGATTTTTTTCTAAACATAAGAAGGCTAGATGTCAAATTTAGGTGAAACAAACATTGTAGTCAATCCTCTTATGGCTCATAGATGTTCTAAAACATCTGGGCTATGTCTCCAGTATTTAAGGCCACAGAGGATTAGTACCATTAATAGAGAGATCAACAAAATTAATTAATGGAATACATTTCAAATCATAGTATGACAAGCTTAAAACTGAGAGAATAAACGGCCTAAGGTAAAGAATGTTTTAGGAATCTTATCATTCTCCTGTAGTATTATAAATACAGCAAAACTCAAGGTTATCTGAAAGAATTTGAACATTAGCATAAATGAAAATAAATTGTACAGAAACATAAATGGACTGTTCACCTGTCTGTAGTCTCAAACGGAAATTTGTGAAGTCTGATTGTTACTGTTTAAATATCTATCAATGACCAATGATGTGTTTTCTCCATTGTGTCCTTCATATACTTTATTGTTTCTGTAATGTGTGTCTGTGTACACTGGTACATCTTTCCCAGGTCTGAATATGAAACTGAATTCTTTGGAACAGGTACTGTTTTCTCCTAACAACTCAGTGTTTCTGAAGGAGACAGCAATGGTGCATTACTGGGACTTCTGAACTAAACAGCAACATGAGGATATAAGAAATATAAGGAAATAATATAAGTAATAAAAAATAAATAAGTAATATAAGGAAATTATGATAAATACAAGAACGAGAATAAAAATGGCCCTTCTTATTAATTTTTTAGCTTTACACAATTTTTTAACTTTCGCACATTACATCTTGTTGAAGATATTTTGCTTTTAATAATACATTTAAATTTGTTTTAATGACCAAAATAATATATAGTTTCTTATAAGCCTTTGCTAATTCCACACTCCAAAAATAAGTGTTGTTTTTGAGGCAGCCGAAGCAGTATAATTACTGATTTTGACATAGCTGAGCACGTTACGTGTAAAACACAATTTAATCTTAATTGCGTGTCTGCACCTGATGCCTCCACAGCATAACACAATGCCATGCACATTCCAAACTCTGCATTCAGATAGGTGTAGTGCACAGTATTACCATTGCAATAGGATAAGGCACAGTTTTTACAGAGCACAGTGCTAATCACTAGCACCTGAAGTTTACTGAAAATATTGTACCTTACTCCAGTTTTGCTGGACAGCAGGCTAGAGTTAAATCAGTTTAGCTGTCCTCTGCCACTCAACAGATAAACTTAATTCAAGTGGGCTTCTGAGTATCATCTAATTTTCTGAACAGTTTAGCAACTAGTTATAAATACAGATCTCTTTAGTACCATCAGAGAAAAATGAAAAAGACAGTCTCCTTTTTCTTTCTGGTCTCATTCACTCTAACCCTCTGACCTCAGAGTATTATTTTTCTACTTTTTTTTTCTCTTTTTTTTCCCCCTTATTTTATCAGAACCGCTGAGGCCTGAAAACCCCTAAGTGAACCAGACAATTTAGATTTTGTTGTGTCAGCATAAAAACAATAAAACTAATGCATACAGCATTCTCTCCTCCATAACGGCAGTTTTTATGGTCCATAGAGCACAAATGAAAAAAGGAAAGGTGTTTCTGCCAAGAATAGACCTACAAGGAATGAAAAATGCAGTGCTCAGAGAAAGACATTTTCACTCTTGCCCTGATTGTGCTGACTTTTTGTTTTAAAACCCAAAGATTTTGAACAAATGTTAAATATTTCAAGTAACTTATGGTTAAAAAACCCCAAACCCTAATAGTATTGAAATAAGTTTTTACTATCAGCTTTGACCTGGAAATAAGTAAAGACTTTATAGCTCCAAAATCACTAATGGATTTCAGAAAACTTTCTTACCTCTTATAGCAAAATGATTTATAGTCCTCTACTGAATAATAACTAACACCACAAGAGTTCTTGTTGTAAAATTCTGTGGAAGATGACAAATGTGATATATTTCACACTTCTTCAGGTTTCTTCCTTTATAAATAGGAATAAGAAATTAATCAAACTTAATCTGTTTCTAAAGCTTATCCTATATTCTGGATGTTTGTAAAGATAAATCTATTTCTGTTCACTCTGCCTGTTCTCAAATACAAATTGCACATACAGAACTCCACACTTCATTTGCACTGCACCTGAAAACAATCTCCTTTTCCAAAAGCAGTGACTGCATAGTTTTATCATTGGAACTGAGCATGAAGTTCACAAACATTACTTTAAATATTACCTGTACTGGAGTAAGATTTTGTCACACCACCACAATTTTAAAAAATGCATTCTCATAACATCTACACATGTATGAAGCATATTTGTGCAATATTCAAAACAAAATTAGCATATGCTATACCCAAAACACTGTTGCTGTTGATACTTGAAATAAACTTACTGAGTAAGCATTAGAGCTCAAACTCAGCATTGCTTTGGTCAAAGATGTCTTTGAATGCGCAGAAGAGATAGAAAGCCCATTAATTATTATTTACCTTTTTGTTCCAAAAAAATCCAGTTAAAAATAAATATTGTTTCATTGTCTTCACAGGTTTCAAAAACTTAATGGAATTTCCACCGTCATTATTTTCCTAATGGCACCACTCAAGCAGCAGCAGTAGCATTAGCTATTGCTTGTAATGATAGTCATCAAAATTAGCCTAGTTGCACAGACAGATTGTTGGGGATTTTTTCCCCCAGTAAGTTCACCTATCAGTTCTGTTCACAGACATAACAAAACTCTTTACATCCAAAATGGACGATAATTTACAGTATGTCTTCACAAAATAGCTCATGTAAAATATTTGCCATCTATACATGAGCATAAGCCACCACTGAGGTATTTTGCAGTGGGATTTGGGTTTAGCATTCTGTACTTTTTTATTACACAAAGTAAATTACCAACTACATTGGACCATATGTGCTAACAGCTGAGTCTTTCTCTGTACTTTTCCGACCTTGGTGACTAGAAAATTGGAGTTAATTCAGGCAAACAGGATTGATGCCATATGTGGTTCTGATCAAAGGTGTAAAGAAATGGTGGGATACTGATCAGAAGAATTGCTTGTTAGCAAATCTGTCAGGTCTTGGAATAATTCTGGCAATGTTATCTTTAAACACCTTTAGTCTCCTAAACAACATACTTGAGAAGATAAGCAGCATAACACTTAAGGAGCCGCTTCCCTCCAACCATACAGACATTTTTAAAAAAATCTAAAATATTTGGAATTAAAAGTCATAGTAAAAGACAGAGGAGCTACTCAGTCAGACTGGTTCCTGATGAATATATCATGAAGAATTCATCTACACACATAAACAAATTTACATGTTTTCAGTTAATGATCCTTACAGATAAAAGAGATAATAGCATAAGATGTAGTTTTGAGTATTTTTTAGCAGAATCCCTACCCAACTTATCAAAAATTGATGGAGACAATTTCAGTGCTTGGCAAAATCATACATGTCAAAATTTAGAGTAAAATACAATTAATACGCTTATTTACATCCTACAATTTGGACATCTGTAATAAGTGAGTCCAGGCAATATAAATGTAGCTTAACAGAGAAAGTGATATAGTATAGCTTTTGGAGACTAAAAAAGATCTACCAATGCTCTGCTTTATTTATAATTTGGAACAGGCAGAACAAGTGTATGGCAGGGGGGAAAGAATTCACTTTACAGCATAATTAACTGGTCTATTTGAAAATTTTTCAGAAGAATTGCTCAAAATTAGCAGCAAAAAGGTAACTGAAAATTTCTAGTGAATGAAAATATGGAAATTAATTACTAGCTTTTTTGACCACCCAGTGATTTAAATCAATCATGTTAGTGTTAAATAATACACCAAAACTCAGTCAGAGATTATTCTAAGATTTCTCCAGCTAATCCCATAACAATTGCTTCATTTATTATTGCTCATTAAAAAGGCCTTAATATATAACTGAACAGTGCAGAACTTCTCTTGGGGGGGGGAGGGGAACAGAAAAGTGTCATTTTGAGTAACACTATCAGGTGTGATCTTCTGAAACTACTGAATCCAAAATTCCCGTGTTTCATATATTTTTGTAGAGGAAAAACAAAACAAAAATCAGTGAAAAGTTTATGCACTGTATTTCTACTACCCTATATAAACTGAAGAAACTTGTGCTGCTCAAAATCTGACTATAAATACATAGTTTGTAGTTTTAGTAGAACCTTGACTACTATATCTTCTTTAAGAAGTTAGATCAAACTTTAAATTGCAATAGCAGTTTTGATTTAAACACATTTAGCATTGGTTGTAGGAACAGATACTAATTCCTGTGACAACAGTAAAATGCTCTCTGTTTGCACCAGGAAGTGTCTGTCATATGGTATGGCCACAACATTGCAGCCTGAAAATCATAGATGTTCTGTTCACATTAGTTGCCCTGAATTCTTGGAAAGATCTGCGTGAAAAGCACTGTCACCTCTTATTTCTTCCCATTTTCAGCATTTTCTGTGTGCACCTTGCAATGCAAACTGAGGTCCAATTCTAGTCTTATTAAACATCATCTTCAATTACAAAAATCAGAGTTAAAATGATACTAACATTGAGCTATATCAGCCAGAACAAGGAAATAAGGCTGGGATGACCTCCCCTCAATCTTTAGCTTTTTTTTTTCCTACATGAGCAATAATGTAAAATTTCAGTGATAAACTAAACTTGGTGAATCCAGAGATCACTTAAGTCTCTCAGCAGTACGCAGAACAAATTTCTACAAGTCAAACTTCTATCAGAAAGCTACTACAGTACCCTGATGCTTATTTTTTTCATGAATACTGTACAAATTAGAGAAAAAGGATATAATAAGTCATAAGTAGCTGTCTTTCCTCACAAGTTGAAAGGTCTTCAAAATCTGTTAAATACTTGAAACAAAAAAATGTGATTTCTGTTTTATGTAAAATCTTGATATTTCAGCAATTTTAGATGCACGGAATTGCAATGAAAAGTGGAGTCACAAACTGTGAAATCAAATTTCAAAAAAAGTTTTAGATAGTAGACAATAGGACTATTCTCTTAATCGATAAGGATCAAAATCTAAACATGGATTTTTTTTTTTTTATTTTGAGTGGAAAAGAATTATATAGATAATCCCTCAGCTGACATAATTTTTTTTTTCTGTTACTCAGCTAAATCACATCATGAGAGATGCATCCAGTGGTACCTTATACACAAAAATAGTGATATTTGAAGATTTCTAACAAATTGTCACAGTGGAAGACTTTTATTATTGACTAAAATATTATTTGGCATTGATGTATTTATAGTTGCCCATGGTAAAAGCAATTACACTTTATAAGCTACGCATTTTGGGGGCAGAATCAAATTTTGTATCAATAATGAAACGTTTCAAACACAGCTTGAAATAATTAGACTGTGGCATCTGACCTCTGTGCTCTGAAATACAGTCAAAAGAAGAAACAGATATTTGAAATGTACTGGTGTCATCTAGCAGAAATCTATATGCTATCACAAAAATATTGTGTATGCTGGCATGTGATAACTCCTAGAAAATTTACTGTTAATGATCATAGGGGGGTTGGAACTAGATGATCTTTAGGGTTTTTCCAGCCCAAACCATGAAATGGTTCCATGTTTATCAAACTGCCAAGGGTTCTAGACATTTCCTCCATGGAATCACTGGGTGTAGCTGTGCATCATACTGTACATTCTGTTTCCCCTGTCAAACTGTAAGTAAATTGATCAGCTGGACAGAAAAGTAATTCTGTTATTCATCTAGTAAAAAGCCAATGGGAAACACAATTTCTGATGTAGTTTGAGAATCCATTAAGTTGAGTTTAGCTAAATTTATACTATTATCTCTGCTAATCTGCTTACAAAAACAAGACAAGCTTTTCAGGATGCTACCCAATTATTTTGCTGAGCAGTTTCCAATAACAACAACTGGGACTACGGTGTTTGACTTAACTCCTTATTTTGTCTTAATTGAAACATTTGAGAAAATTCCATTCTAGGGAATTTTACGGGAACTAATTTGTGAGCAACTATTTTAGAAACCGCCAATAAATAATAAGTAAACATGTATTAAATTTCAATTTATAAGGCTAGCATTGCTAGTGACTAACATCGTTTTGATGTTCCCATGAATTATATAAGACTGAAAATAATGGCAATGAAAACAAAAATAGAGTGAAAGCACAGAAAACTCATAGAATTCAGTCTACATGGTATGGCATACTTCTTATACTACTACCTCTAATTCCCATATAATTTGACAAAAATGAAGAGTTGCACTGATAGTGTTTGTGATTGTATTTTAACACATTACTGATTCCACTGTCAATTTATTATCGTGATTATATTATTTTGGAGGACCCTTCACTGTTCACAGATAGGATTAAAGAGATCACCTATGAGTTTGAAAGCCATGGTGCTGGAAAATGTATTGTAGCAACACCGCAAATATGATTTCTCTGCATACACCAAGAAGAAATGCAGCCAAAGCAGTGACAGCATAAACAACTTCAAACATGACAAAGTGAATGAAATTCCTTGGGCAAGTAAGGAAATAGTTTCATGTTTATTTTGAATATCAGTCATCTGCTGAGTTTGCTTAAAACATGCTAATTAACATAATAGGTTTTTCTAATGAGCACCTGGATCAGCAGTTGGACTGACACACCCTTAGTTCATTCTAAAACAAATAGCTGAAGATAAGTGAAAGACATTTCCTGACAACAAGTAAATTAATAAAGAAAAATAAGCTGCTTTAAGGTGTATAGCTCCATAAACAATTTTTGACTTGTCATAAAACCTGAACCAGGTTTAATGATTTCATCTTAGCAATAGCTAACTTCAGTAGTGTGCATCAACACTATGCATTCAATGTCATTTCTCAAAAGGGACAAGAATTATAATCTTCTTAATTTGCATATATATGCTTATAATTAGATTCTGGTTTATATTTATAAGACAAATTTGCTCTGAACCTTTTAGGAAGGTGACGACTTACCAAAGATGTGATGCTACATGACAGATGTGATAGTATCTGTCAATTAGCCTACTCTTTCCATTCAGATCATGACAGTATTTGCCATAAGCCTATGACTGTTTTTTTTCTGACAAATATATTCTATAGCTTACTTTATCCTTGACAGTGTTTTTACTTTAAATACAAAAATGTAATTAGGCAATTACTATGTCTGAAGAAACACCAAAAAAATTATATACAGAGCACAGTCCCACAATCATAGTATTTTCTTTACTTTCTGAGTACTCTCCGTTTGATTTCGTCATTTTGGGTTACATGTAAGAATAAAGAAAATCTCAGTAACTTGCTTATTCATTCTACTTACTCTAGGGTTTCCAAACCATACAGCATGATATTTCTGGGTTTGTTTGTTATTCACTATTATCCTTATGGGACTTGTAAGCAGGAGTGAGAAAATTCATGAGTTGAGACAAAGACAGTTTAACAGGTAAAGCAAAAGCTGTGTGCACAAGCAAAGCACAATGAACTCATTCCCCACTTCCCATGGGCAAGCAGATGCTCAGCCATCCCCAGGAAAGCCAGGTTCCATCATCTGTACCCTTTACTTGGGAAGACAAATGCCATCACTCTAAACATCCTGCCCCCACTTCCTTCTTCTCCCAGCAGCTTTATATGCTGAGTGTGATGCCATATTGTGTGGAATATCCCTTTAGTCTGTTGCGGTCAGCTGTCCTTGCTGTGTCCCCTCCCAATTGTTCTGCACCCCCAACCTATTCGCTGGTGAGGTGGAGTGAGAAGCAGAAACGGCCTTTGCTCTAAGCAAGCACTGCTCAGCAGTAACAAAAATGTTCCTGTGTTATTGACACTCTTTTCAGCTCAAATCCAAGACATAGTCCCATACGAACTACCACAAAGAAAGTAACACTACCCCAAACCAAAACCAGCACAAAGCCATAGCCTTTAAAAACTGCCGAGCATGAATTAAAGAGAGCTAAAAATTTGAAATGGCTCATCTATTCCAGGAGGAATAGTGCTGACACTGAAGGTGGTAAGGGAAGGGAGACCCAAATTGTTATGTTTTATTAATGCAATCACGGTTCCCTTCCTTAATTCAGTTTGGTAAATTTCTTCCAAGCAAGGCTATTTGTTCAAATGGACATAAAAAAGATCACAGAACAGGTTGCCTAGGACATTATCTAAGGTTTGAAAATTTCCAGTGGTGGAGACCCCAGAGTCCCTCTGGCCAACATGCCCCAGTGCTTGACCCTCACAGTAAAATGTTTAAATATAAGTGCTCGTATTTCAGTTTTGCCCACTGCCTTGTCGTCTTTCACTGGAAACCACCAAGCAGAGTCTGGCTCCATCTTTTTTACACCCTCCCACCACATATTTCTAAATGTCAGACTACATTTCCCACACACAACTTTTCTTTCTTCCAGGCTAAACAAACCCTGCTCTCTCAGCCTGTCTTCTAATGATGGATACTCTAATTCATCAGGTGTTTGGCATTTTCTTTTGTTGACCTGCATGAGGTTCCTGCCTGCCCATTTCATCAGCCTATAGGCACACAACCATCTGGTCTGCCAATTACTCCTCCCAGTTTTGTATCATCTGTAAACTTGCTGAGATCCTACCATCCAGATCATGAGTGAATCTGTATGGGACCTGGTATCCACCAGGTCTAACTGTTTATAACAGATCTCCAGTTGGACTCCAAGCTGTTTATAACACTTTTGAGCCTGCCAGGTCAACCAGGTTTTAGTCCTACTCACTCTCCCCTTAATATGGTCCATACTAAACTAGATAGATTTTAACCAATGATACATAAGCAAAACTTGTCCTGGTGTTGTCTTGGTGTTAAAATCTCCTCCTGGTCTTGATCTCCCTTTTAAAATCTAGTAAAAGTAATCAAATAACCTGTAAGATTTTCTTTATACTACTTTTCATAAGGCTTTGTAGACAAAGTGGATTTCTGCTACACTGAAGATTCACAGAATCATAAAATCATGGAATATGTTGCATTGGAAGGGATCAAAAAGATCATTGAAGTTCAGCTCCTGGTCTTACACAGGATTGCCCCAAGAGTCACACCCTGTGCCTGAGAGCATTGTGCAAACACTTCTTGAACTCTGTCAGGCTGGTGCTGTGACCACTTCCCTGGGGAGCCTGTTCCAGTGCCCAACCACCCTCTGAGTGAAGAACCTTTACCTAATATGCAACCTAAACCTCCCCTGACATAAATTCAGGCTAATCCTTCGGATTCTGTCACTGAGCACCAAAGAGAAGAGATCAGTGCCTTCCTCTCGTCATCCCTTCACGAGGAATTGCAGACGGATGTAAGGTCTCCCCTCAGTCTCCTCTTTTACAGGCTGAACAAGACAAGTGACCTCAGCCCCTCCTCAGCCCATCTTTTTCTATATAACCTTTTGTCTACGTCTTCAAGTATAAAAAGTAAACACTTATCTCCATTTCTCTTACTCCACTGTCTTCTTTGTTAGGTATAATGACTTGGGTTTAGACTCTACTGCTTCTTATTCTAATTCTACCTCCTCTGCTGTTTACAGACGTTATATTGCTAACATTTTAAAAAGACAAAACAGCGTCCCTGCTGCCCCGAACATATGAGTAAAAGAAAACAATTTTAAAATTTTCCTTTTTTTTTTTCTCTGTAGTAGTTACTAAAATCAGTCTTAGCTCAGTTCCTTTGTTCAAAACCAAGTTTTCATAATTCTGTTTGATCTTTTACTAGAATTTTTCTTAGCTCTCTTCCTATTGATTAGGAAAAAACCCCCATTGTTATCTCAATATTCAAGTCTGGAGTGCTTGTCTTAAAAACATTTACTGAGAATTCATTAAAACTTGCCCGCTGTGCCTTATCAATCTGAACCTGGTTTCGTGACCTTTATGCCTCACTTTAAAAATTTCAATCTGTTTTAAATCACTAGCTTAGCTGGTTTTTTTTCCATTTGCCTGCACCAAAATGCTTCTTGTTCACCTCAACTCTTTTGACCCTCACACACATACAGTATGATTAATGCTTAGAGAAGAGATATGTTAAGCATTTGCTTTGACCAGCTTATTTTTCTACTTTGAGTTTTTTTATTTCCTTTGAGTCTTTTTTTTATATATGTGAATTTACTTCAAACTGGAAGCTGACAAGAGGCTTAAGGCAATCTTATTTTCTCCCCCTTTAAACAGGCTTTATCTAGGCAATACCAAATACCATAGCCGCAGTGCAGTACCTTTTCTTCTTGATTGCAGGGCAGCCCATTTACTTGAAATTTCAAATGATGGAGAAGGAACTAATACAAGCTCATGCATACATTTACTTGTCTTTGGGATCAACCTTTTGAACTCCTTGAAGACAATGATTAAGCTATTTCTACACAGCTCTCCTAGACTGATTTACAGGTTATAACTTAGTCTACTTCTTTACTTTTATCATCCATTAGAGCAAATATGTAATGCTTGGAAAGATAATAAAGCTAGCAAAGCACACTCATCAATGGATATAAAATACACCTCACTGAAGCCATCTTATTTTTTAAAAGTCTTGCCTAAGCATTATGCAAGCTTATACTTCATTATTATTTACTTCTCTGGATTTCAATAATCCCTCAGAAACTGCAACTAAAGCTATTGTTCTTTTAATACTTGTCTCTAAATTAATTAATTTATACTTATTTTTTGATGTCTCAGGATCTTGATTTTCCAAGAGAAAATTAAACTTTGAGACATTTCCAGGAAATTCTGCCCTTTAAAATTACTGTCCAAAAGAAATGGAATACATGTTACATATTTCAAACATTGTATATAACGCACCCATTGCTTGTGTAGACACTCACAAATGAAGTTTCCATAAGTATTCTGACTCTATGATGAATCGTATATAGTATACAATTTTATTTTCCAGTTGTGGAATATGAAAAACTTACACCTAGGTCAGAGATCCTTAACAGAACTCCAGAGTAAGCTGACTAGTTTGGAATGAAATCCAAACAATGGTCACAAATAAATATCAGTGAGAAATAAAAGATAGGTTTTTTGTGAACATTCAAACATAAATATTATGAAGTCTATGAGATAACACTCACAGATAAAATTTCTACTAGTCTTTCTGCATTATGCTTACCCTGCTTGACTAATGACATTCAGTATATTTCTACATTATACTAATGTTTCAGTAATTCATTAAAAGACTTATTCAATAAAGAAAATCATTAGTATTAGCAAATTTATATTAGCAAATTATGTCATAGAATCAGAGAATTATAAAATCATTTAGGCTGAAAATATGTATCTTCTAAGATACATCCAGTTCAACTATGATCCTATCACCACCAGGTTTATAATTAAATTATATGACTAGCCTAAAATTCATTACTCCATGGTGCAAATTGGCTAAAACTTCACCACAGATTGATAAAAAAGTTCATATTGCTTCATGAAAGGGTTTAGGAAGGGACCTTCTAAGAATGTCTAGTCCAACCTCTCTGCCTTGGACAGAGACTTCTTTCACTAGATCAGGTTGCTCAAAGCCCTGTCCAATATAACCTGGAACTCGCTGATACTCTCTTAAAAGCAGTATAAGAACTCATATTATCTGAACAGTCAAAGAAGGACTATGCTGAAGTAGGAGTGCCCATCTGCCTAAGTTTATCCAGATATAGAAGAAGGTGTTTTTTCTTAAAGAATCATCTACCGTATTTTTTTCTGAAGCATCCTTAGTGTTAATGTCTACAAATGAAAAACACTTTCTAAATTATCAAGCTGAAGTCTTCAACCTGGATGGCAGTCAATGGATTTTTGCTTTTTCTACAGAGTTTTTGAACTATCAGAGGTTCTAGCAGAGAAATCAATCTGGTCAACTTTTCTGTTAAATAATGTTGAACTGAAAAACATATTGCCCTTCTAAAGGTGTCTTAATGGTTTTTGTTTTTTTTTTTTTTTTTGCTTCTTTGATTTGAAAGGTGAGATGTAGCTCAGTATTTTTAATAAATTTAAGCTTAATTGTTTAAGCCAAAGTTCAAAAAATAAAATAAAATATTATGATGCTATGAATGTGTTACATTCCAATTTACCTGAACAGATTATTTTGTTTGATTTCCATTTTCTCCTAAATAATCTATCCATGGCAATTAAGATTTTGCCTCTGTCAGAAATTCAGGGTGAGAAACATGTTTTGGTATCTAAAATATTACTTCAGGGAAAGAAAATAAGATCAAAGTGACAATCAATATGTTGCTGTCATACAGTCCCTAAAATCCTTTCTAATGATCCAGGACAAAGCTTTATTCCTATCTTTAAAACATTACTTATTTTCAGAATGTCACTTGACATTAAATGAAAATCCTCATTTTCACTTTTTTTATACCTCCCAGCCACCACCCACACTTTATAGTCACTAGTAACATTCATGTGGAGAGGTCCTTGACCCTCAAAATCACTGTCTCTTCCTGTTAAAGAAGAGGTAAAGCCTAGTTTTAAATAGAGCATAAGAACACAATCAAACTCATTGAATACAAATATTAAACATTTTTCTTTATGACAGCATTCTTTCCTTCATTGCACTACCCCTATCAGCTCCCAGATCCCTAACTTAGCCAATCCTTAGTTTTTCGGTACACTATATCATTCCACGTATCTTTATACACAGATATAGATACATCCCATGCTCTGTGCTTTTGTGTGTCTATCCATACAAATACCATGTGTGGTTTTATTTTTATAATGTATTTCTCACAGATCTAGATGGAACACTGAATTTAAGGAGACTTAGTAATTAAGTTTGACAGATAGTTCTTTCCAGGCAGCAGCTTCTCTACAATCTCCTTTATTTTATGAAAGAGTTAAATTTAGGTATTTGGAATTTGAAGAACATAAAAAAAATCAGTAGAAGATATTACAGCCTTGCAATATAATTCTTAAGTTTTTATGGATAGTAATTACAATGAATCTCTACAATATTGACACTTACATTCAAAGATTTCTAAAAATATTCTGTGTCTGCTATATCGAACTAGCCAAATCATTTTTTGTCCATTTACATTTCCACCCACTTCTCAAAGGTATGCAGATATTAGTATCTCCTTACACATCTGTAATGATCTGCAAGGGAGAGGTCATCTGGGAGGGCTGAAGCTATCTCCTTTGAAAACTCTTTGGAAGTAAACTACTCATTATCCTTTCAAATACATGACCTGTGGCTAGAAAGCTAGAGGCCTTCTGAACAGATCAAAATGCAATCTATTCTGGAAAAAATACTGACATAGCACAATTTATTGTCCAGATCAAGCAAGAGAATTTGAACTTTTTTCTTTATCCTAATTTAACATGATGAAGTAAGTGGTGAAAAAGGAGAGCCAGTAAGGAATATGATGAGCCTTCACAGCAGCAAGCACTCAGGACCAATTTACTGCCATTAATATAAAGAGGATATTTCTTATGTTCTTGATGAAACTTAAGAGCCTATTTCAATGCTTATAAATAATGCATAAATATTTAGAGAATGTTATAAATTTCATTTAGTTATAAAAGTAAGGCTACACAGGTGAAGTTCTCATTTGCACATTCAGTTTGAGCTTTACTCTTAAAAAAAATTAATTCTCTTTGTTTATCTGTGTTCATAAACATCTTCCCAGTTGCCTGCCACTCTCAGTATAAAATATCCGCATCAGTATTTTTTTCAGGACGTTTGAGACAGGTCAAATATGACAAAAAAAAAAGCAGAGACATCAAGACAGAACCAATACACTAATCTGGAGATGTTAACAATATCAATAGAGCTATTTCATTTAAGACCAGATGAGGATAAGAAGCTACAACCTTGTACCTGTTATTACTAGAATTCTGTTCCAGAGAAATGTCAAATGACTTTGTTTATATGATCCTATCATTCTCAAAATAATATTTTTTTTTAAATTAATAATTTTCTTCACCATACTCATTTTGGTTGTTTCCACATCCCAGTAAAGGGGAGAGTGTGGGAAATGGGAAACAGTAACTATTTCTGCTCTCTGAAGAAACTTTTTCATTGGACATATTACTGTTGTACAACTTTGTTGCTAACAACAGCTGCTAGCAGAAAAGTATATACAGTAGACATTTCATGACTACCCAAAATGAGAAGACACCTACAGTGTGGCCTTGAGTTGCTAAGAAAAGGAGTTTTAGTTAGAAATAAGCTGGACATGTCTGCTTACTACTACCAAGATTTGTGGAACAAAAGATGGAAGAGGATAGAAGGCAGTTCAGTGATTTGATAGAGCAAATAGTCAAGTAGGTGCACTTTAAACAGTTTCCAAGGTAACTATCTCTGAGTCTGGAATCTATAAATAGGGGCACAAACAGGATTTCAACTATGACACCAAAGACAATCAAATATGCAAAGGAAAATAAATAATTAAAAGAGAGGAAGGTTGAATGAAACAACATGAAAAATTATGTTTAATGAAAAAACTTAGCAAAAGAATAGTATTAAAAAAATATACTGCATATTAATGGTGTCAGTAGTATATTCACAGTGGTCTGAAAAGCATTGACAAAGAAGATAAAATTGTCTACTAGAGAAGTACTTGAAACAAAATTGACTTTATAAGCAAATTGGATGTGCATGCATGTGCACATCCAATTTATACAGACTATATATACATACATGTACACACACATACTCTGCTCAGGTTATCTGACATTGCTACAAGAAGAAGAGATCAAATGAATAGTAGAGTTTATATAGGATGTTAATCAGGAAAATATATTTAATCTGGGCTATGAATTTATCAAATAAATATTCCCTGAAATTGTGAATATTGTTATTAGAGATTATTTTAAAATATGCTTTTCCTAAGACCATATTAGTTTTTCCCTTATGATTTGACTAAAATAAAGCATACTAGTTATGGTCCAATATCTACTTCAACCCCCACTTCAACTTCTGATGTTACAGCAAAAGTATTTTTCCCATAGGTAAGTAAAACACCTATGTTGTCATGTAAATATAATAACTAAATTGTCATGTAAATACAACAAATTTGAGCCAAAACAGATTTGAAATATTTCCCAAAATGATAGATACAAAGATGATTCAAAAGACTGAAAATTATTAAGGATGATTTTGTGTATGTGTGTGTTATCTACATGAACATAATGTGTGCATGCATGTTGATGAAACTGAAAGTAACTTGAAATATTAATGTTTGTTATGATTTAAAGATTTGAATTTTCAAGAGTGACAGTTCTTTACATTTTTCTGACACATTTAGCAGAATAGCGAAAAAAGAATAGAAGGAAAGGAAAAGGAGAAGAAATAAGTTCTAAAATTCAAATCTCCTTTTGGACACTTCTGAATTTAACACCAAATGCTGTTGCAAACAATTACATGAACTGGTTCAGGCAAGCTCTGTATATATATAAATATAAATACTAGAAAATATAAATTACTATAATATAAATACTAGAAATATAAATTACTAGAAAAATGTAGGTTGTAGAAGAAAAGCAAGTGAAACCTGTGGGTTTTCCCATATCTAGTACTTCAAGAATAAGATTGATTCTCTTTTTTTTTTGTGTTCTAAAAAAAAACCAGACAGCCCAGAATGTAGTTTAGCCACCTTAGGCCAAATATACATTTCATCATGCCAGGATATTTGTTCCAAACAATTTGGTAAACTTTGTTCCATAAAACCAAATTCATCCCTTTAAAGAGATATGGTGTAAGACTGTTGCATCAAAGTATTTCAGACAGCTGGAATGTGGCTGCCTAACCTCTTGAACTCCTGCTGGGTTATGAGGTCATGCCATGGTGTGGGCCGGTAAAAAAGAAATTGATAATAATATTGACACTGATCTATAGAAAAATGAAAACTCATTCAGAACAAATGGTGCAGTATTCCTTTGAAAATTTTCCTGGAATTTCATCTTTATTTCATGCTAAAAAAAAAAGCAGAAATAAAAAAGAAAAAAAAAAAAAGAAGAATTTAAGTGGTTTATAAAATTACTCAATTAAGCCAAGACTTATCTGTTTACTGCCAATGTACCTATGAGAATTTCAGATTTTTCTTAAAGATCAGTCTTCATCAAAGGTCTATTAGATAAGTTTTATGGCTCTTCAGTTTGTTTAGGGTAAGGGATGTTTTGCTTTGCTATTGTTTACATACATTTCAAGCTTTCGGTATACCTGTTCAAAGTAAAGGTGGAGGAGCAAAATTTCCCATTGTTGTAGAAGCAAAGACAATGCACAAAAGAATATCAAAAGGCAAAAGCAAATAATCAACTTCTTGATTATTCAGCAATACACTTTCATGAGAATTTCTTACACATCTCTTTTTTATGTTCAAAAATTTTAAGGCATATTAAGGCAAAACTTCTGTCACCTGAAGATGATGTGAGCACAGAGGTAAGAGTTTGCAGAAAGTGCTTGAGTATATAATACACACGAGCATTCAGATATTTAGGTATTTTCATAGGTAGATATTCTAGTCAAGTTCACAGCTCTTCCTAGTATGTTTAGAAGATAATTTTAGACACATACTAGAACATATAGGATGTATTTATATCATCATGAATTTTTGTCAACTGAAATCAAGGTAACAGGAGTCTGTGTGAAGAAAGCTGTTGTGTTATGCTAAATCCAGTCAGTAGACCAGCAGGTGCTAATGTGTAGTGAGAAGGAAAAACAGAGCAAACAGATTTTAGGCATCCCATTCCAGGATATGGAATCTAACATAGAAACCAAACATATATGGTTTTGTCATAATAACTAGTTATCTTAATATTTAAAGGGGACAGACAACCATTTGGAAGCTGGTATTAAAAGCCTACAATTAAAAAGTCTTAGAAGTCTTGTTCTAATATTCTTCAGGAATAATAGAAGTAGCCCAATTCATATATGATCATTTTCAACACACCTGATATTTTCAATTAACATAATATTTCTGTTATATTTTTGTGTACCCTTACATGAGCCCAAAGAGCTTAATTACATAGACTTGTTGCTACTGTCCTTTTCCCCACCAGCAAAACATAACATATGAAGGAAAATCTGACTCCCAGCAGAAGATCAATTACAAACATCCAAAAAGTCAGAGGGAAATAAATCAAAAGCATAATGTATGCATTTTTTTTATTATTATTGACTCTTCTCCCATCTTACTCAGTCTCTAAGATTTATACAGGAAATAAAGATGAAATATACCAGTTTAATCAGCTTTTAGCTTTCATTGCTTTTACTATGAACTTAGTGCAGTGAATGGAAATGAATTGTAGAGAGTCATTCAAACAAGGGGGTTTGTCACTGCAAGTTTTCTTTCATTGCATGGTTTGAATCTTGGAAAACAAATTGTTGAATCTCTGATATGATATTATTTCTATCATCAGGCAACCTGTGAACAACGATACACTTAGAGTCTACAAAATAATACTCTTTAGTCTTTTAGAAAAAACGCATTTAACAGAATTTCAACCTTCTGAGGACTTAATAATCCACAATTTTCATTCTTTAACAAAGACTATTTAAAAACAAAGTAGCCTCTTTAAAATCTCAACTTCTGCTTCATTTTAATACTAGATCCTCTCTAAAGACCACTACGAGACTCACATTGTCCTGACTGTGGCATGAGATCTTGCATGGTGAAATCAGGACCATTGTGCAGGGCATCCTGAGGATTTTCCTGCTTGCTTCTCTCTACAGCTATCAGACAACAATCCCCCTGGTAGTCCTGACATACTGTTTATTAGAAGCTGACTGGGGACCAAGACAGACAGCGAGGACAGGAGGACAGATAGAGGTAGAATATAAGAAATACACTTGCAATGCTAAATACAGTCACCTGTTAAAAAGCCTCTAAAAGTTATTGTAGTTTGTCTGCCATGCAGGGCCCAGCACAGATAATGTGCCTAACCAAAATAAATGAGCTCCAAAACAATGGGAAAACAAAGCTCATGTATTGAAAACAAAGCAAACGTTCACAATTCATTTCGGGAGAGAGAAATTTTATCTAATGAGATTATCAGTAGCTAATGATAGGTCAAACCCTTGTGACAGAAGTCTTTGCGATCAAGACTTTATCCCATACTGTGAATAGCAGATCTAGTGGCAGGAGCAGCAAGAGCAAGAAAGATTGAGAGTGAAGACATGCTCTGCAGGCTACCAATTTTCCAGCTTCCTTCTGTCAGGCACTGCCAGACTGCCTTAGTAGTACAGAGATACAGAGAGTGTAGAGAGATAATAGGCTGAAAGTGAGCTATTTTCTAAGGGAAGAAATGGGATGAGGTGAACACCTAAGAGCTGCCAATCAGAATTAAATTATACTATGACGATACTTACCTGACAGTTGATGAATGAAAATTTAGCAGGTCTGTACAACTTCTCAATCTGCACTTTTATATATAAATTGTACTTAAAAAATACTGTCCAAAATATAAAATTTAGAAAATTATTAATGAAAACTCCCTTTTATCCAAATACCTGTATTATTTCATAGAATTACTTTAAGATAATGAACTGATAGGGTTTTCACACTCGCATTCATGTTAAACTTGCTATTTCAATTTAATAAGTTTCTAAAGAGCATCAAATATTTTTTTATGTTGAGTCTGGTTGTTCTTTTCCCAGTGAAACTGGAAGGAAAATCTTGACTGGAGAAAAATAGCACACACTATTAATGTAGGAGTCAGGTAAATTCCAGGAAATCAGCAGCAATAAATGCTCTCATGACCCATCTTAAAACAACTTTTTCTTCTCTGCCAGAATTATGATAATTTCTGATGACAATCTACCATAATTTTTTAATTTTTTTCTCTGTCATGCAATGCCACATTATTTTTAATTTCCAGAGTAATCCTTAGAGTCAGCCTATTGTGAGGAGATACTGGATTTTAGTATGAATGACCTTACACTATACTGAGAAATAAAGAAATTTTGTGGAGACATAAGTGAAAAGAGAAGCTATGATATCAGCATTGTGATCTCTTTCTGATAACATTTCTAGGATTTGTTAAGATGAGTTTCTAGTGTGGGAGGATTCCATTTTCACTGCCTAATCTAATTTTAAAGTAGTCTGAAATAATATAATTCCATATACATCCATGTGGTTTGTTCCCCCTCTTCCCTGTAATTTGGTCTCATGAGATATTAAAATGATGCAGAAAATTAAGGCGTTCTGAACTGTTCTCTCCAATGGCACAAATTAAATATGAAACACCCTAGCATGAGTATGGTCCTTGTTTTTAAAAATGTTGTTATTATTTAACCTCATCAGTTGGGCTTTTAATTTTACTGACCTGCTGGTAAACAAGTAAATTAAATGACCCACCAAAATATGGAGAAAAATCTGTAAACTTTCCCCAGTTCACAGATTTTTTGGGGGGAAAATAACATATTTTTTTCCTGGGATTTCTAAAAAGAAATGCCTTCTATGCATGACAACGCACACCCTACTAGCCTCTCAGCCCAAAGATCAGATGCATATTTTTATTTCATTGTGGCTGTGAAAATTGGAGATAATTTCTGGCTTAGAATTCTCCAATGTAAAGTTCCTTGCATCCTTCAGCCTTTCCTGCTCCTGCACACAGAGGGAAAAATAGTAGGATTTCAGCTCCTCCCTCTTTGGTCTAAGACATTGGTTCCTTGCAGGTTAGCCTTCAGAGATAATTAATGTGGAAAGATACTGAACTTTTGTTTACAAGGAAAAATGTGGGGAAGAGAGGTAGGAGAAAACAATGTGAAAAATCCACTCTCCATCTTGGACATAAAGGGTCCTCAGACAAAGAAAGAAAATAATGCAGAATTAAACCTTTCATTTTCAAAGTGCTAATCTAATATAAACCATCACCCACTGAAGTATGTAAATATAACCTTTTTTCAATACAGAAACTGAAGGAGCAAGACCCATTAAGTGGTCTGATTTGTAATAAAATCACTTGATAAACAGAGGCTGAACTCTGGAACTTGAACTCAGGTCTGAAAGTGTGATAGCTCTAAGAAGCAGATGATAAAACAGGATAAGCTCCTGTAATGGCTAATAAAATTTTCACATCATTAGCAGAGCCCACCCAGGTAGAAAACCTAAATATCTGACTGTGATAGAGGAGTAATTATATATATATGTTGTTTCACATGCATGGGTCTTTCCCCTTCAGAACAAATCAATCCTTTCCACATCCTGTTAGTAAAGAGCTGCACTGGGGAGCAGGTAACAATGACTGCTCCCTACAGTATGACTGCCACTCACTGCTCCCCTCTCACTTCTCAGAAGGCAGGGAGTGCGCACTGAGGCCAAGGGAACCTAAACATATTATGTCCTCTCACTATAAGGCAAGTCTACAGAGCAGCATACGACCAGCTATATATGTATAAAAGTTACAGGACATTTTCAAAAATCTCTCTGTATGCACTTATGTTTTTCTTAAGGGAAATCCACAAATAACTTCATAAAATAATCCTTAATGAAGTGTATAGTAAACAGCTTATATATTCAAAGTCTAATTGTCAGTAGGCTGTGATTACAGGATAAAAGATTAAGATGCAGTTAAAGTTTCACTTTTAAGCTTCACACATTATAGGCACTTTTGCTGCAATGCACGTTGTTTCTTTACTCAACACATTTTTTAACACAATACATTATTTAACAGAATAGATGAGCAAATCCCTTCACTTAGAGCCAAAACTCTCCAAGCAAGATATCAAGGAAAATACAGGTCTAACCTCTAACATCATGAAATTAACTCGATAGTATGTATTTGACTGGGTCAACGAACATTTGGAGAAAGCTGACAGAAGCGATGAGACACAACTGCCTTTCCGGAGCCTTTTACAAGGCCACAGACAGGGCTGGCTGCGGAATGATGACTAGGAAAGACTCTGTGCAGCATGTGCAGAATAAAGGCAGCAGGTGAACAATGTACAAAGCTTGACCTTATCTGACAAGTCATCCAGTTCCCTTCCATGTCAGGAATGATCCTATTCCCTTTTGCCAAGTCTTCACTGGAGGAGCAATCTGTCTGACCCTTCATAATTCTTCCAGATCTTACCTTCACTGTCAGCTAGCCTCCCAGCTTTTATTCCACTATCAAATTTTCTTGTTTTTTTGCATCTGAACATAGAGATCTGCAAGTATATTAAGTGTTACATAGACCAGTTTCTACTACCCCTGAAACATCTGGAAAAATTGTGACTACACTGACAAGTGTTTCTACTACAAAAAATTAAAAGTGGACTCAGGTGATTTGCCAGACAATTTGGAAGAAAAGTAATGTCATTGTAAAGCAGCAATCTTCACATCTGCCTTTTATTTTGGCAATGTAGTTACTAAACATAAATGGTGTTACTTTTATCTCAAGAATGATATGACCTACAAATCACTGCCAGTTGAGACAAGTATCACTATGTGCATGTCACTTTCTCATATTTCATCCTAGACTGACTTCTATCACAAACAACACACTGCGCTAAGAGGTTCAATGGTAGACATGCTTATATTCTTATATTTTAACCACTTGCTGTGTACTGTTTAAATTGGAGGTGTCTATACAGAGGCAATTTTTCATGTTCTAGTGTCACAACTACAAAAGCATAGAGTATATTCATAGGTTTATATTGTTTGAGCTCAGCAGAGAGACATTTTCATATCTTTCTAGAGAAAGTTACAAGATTTATGTGCTTTAGAAACCAAGTCAAAAGAGAAAAAATAGACTCCCTTGGATTTCATTTAGCTAGAAATAACCCTAAACTAACTTCAGTCCATATTCTCCTAAGTAAAGAGATTATCATAACCACAAAAAAACTTATAATATGCCAAAATCCCATGAAATCATTAACGTGGATCTATGGAGGTGGAGCACAAATTCAGAAGTGACATACCATGGTGGCAATAGTGATCACAAACAAAATTCTAAACTTCCATATGGTCACTTGGCATGGCTGGAATACTGGGGTGCTCAGGAAATTCCTTGCTAACAAAGTGCTGTTGGGAGCCATAACCAACCAGATGTCATGATTTAGACTTTGCTTGAAATAGGATCAGTGCCAGGGACAGAAAGCCACTGTTCCTTTATGCAACTTTTTTGTGCATCTACAGCGTTCATCTCTATCGTAAGCAACAGCCAAAGAGCAGCGCATACATAAATTAAAACCAGTGCCTAACCTGTTCACTGGCAGTAGTTGATTTTTACAAAGCATTATTTAAAAATGCTTTGTAAAAATCATTTTTTCCCCCTTACAAAGCTGTTCCTCAAAATCACAAGGGTACCAGGTGAATTCCAAGGTCTCAGAAGCTTAAAAAGATACTGTAGGTAGAAATTAGTCTGAGGGAAAAAATGTACTCTGTTTGGGATTTATTTTTTATTCTTTAATTTAAAATACTAACTTTTTTTTTTTTTTTAATAGTAGAGTAATTTTTAATTGATCACGTTCATCCTTGTCACTTTTTTCAGTGTTTTCAGTGTCATACATACAAACAGGCTGTGTTTTCAGTCACATACAGTTTCACTCTGGAGTTTACCTGTGACCCCTGCAAATACTTGCTAATGTGTGTGCTTTCCACAGAGAGGCAAAGGGCTCTCTCACTTGATTAGTTTATTGTGCACAAAGAAAGTGATCCAAACAAAGTTATTATATCTGCTGGGATACAGAATTTGGACACATCTCAAAGAATGCACAGACATCTAACAGTGTATCTATCTGAAAAGGCACATGACTAGGGATAATCTCCCATATGTCATGACGATCAGTTCAGGCAGGGAAAGCGAGACACTGCACCAAACATTGCATGTTTCTCTACATTAAGATCTGTGTAAAGAGAAGCTCTTTTCCCTGAAAATACTCCACTCTAATTAGATTTTAATTTTATCATCTATCTTCATCTTTTATACATATATATATATATAGTGTGTATGTGTGCATATACACACACACACACACCCCCACCATATATATATACAACAGATGATGATAGATTATATAGTTACAATCTATATACATATATATATGTGTATATACACACACATACTACATATATATATACAATACATACATTTGTGTGGGTATCATCTATGTTATATATATTACATATCTATATTACACACATATATATATATATTTTATATAATCTTATCTGACAGTTTGTCATGATTGACCTGGTTTTCAAAATACTCTTAATGGACAGACAATACCATGTTACAGAAAACAGCCTTAAAACCAGGAATTTAAGATTCATGAAGAACAGACAGGGGCTTGATAGTAATTTAACAGTAAATAGGAAGTAGTACAGACTTAAATTCTAATGATTTTATTGTATTTTATAAGTAATTGCTACAATTTTTATTGGCATTTCCATTTTGTCATTAAATATCATGGGGATTATGCAGCTCTAATTTCTGGGATCATATTCATGAGAAAGCTAATGAATGGCAATAAGAAACACTGTAAATATAAGGAGGCAAATAACAATCCAGTGCTCAGAAAACACACTACTGATTAACACCATCCTTTAGCATCCTGGGTATCTAAACAAATGGAAAATCAACAGAGGTAGCAAGTGAGGTGTAGTCATAAGGACTGTTGATGTCTTTTAATGTCACTCATATGAAGTGCAAGATCAAGTTTTGGAGTGTAAAAGGAATTCTTCATCTCTGAAGTATAAATGACAAGTTGAGAAAGATGTAACCAAGAATGGAAGTGCTATATGTGCTATATATGTGCTATATTGTAGAAAGAGAAAAAACTTCCAAAGAAACCTTAAGGAAGCACTGTTTTGTTCCTAACACTAAAACGTGTTCACAAGCCACTCACCATGAAAATGACAGTTGCCTGGCTAGGTTTATTTTATCAGAAGAGTTAAGCAAAACTATTTTAGCTACATTGTAAAACTAAATTTTAAGACTCCAGAACAGGATTCCTCCACATCTTAACCTCAGTTATTAATTGATTTAATAGGCCAGGTAAAATATTCCCCAAGAATGTTGAAGTCCAGAAACAATCGCTCTGTCAGAGCTCAGATTGGTGTCTATCAATATGGTATCTTCCCTCACTCTACTTCGTTTTTAGGGATACAATTTTTGGAGGCAATAATCAGCTCCAGCTAGGAGGCTTCCGAATTTTTTTGCTTTAACAAACTCGGTACTTGTACTGCATAGTTATGTTGAGCACTTCAGTGTTATCACAGTAATATGCAAAATGTAATAACTCACAGTAATAAGCAAAATTACTGTTTTGTATTTTAATATATGCATTTTTAATTGCCTTTTGTTGGACTTTTGGTTTTTTTTGTTTTAATGTTTACTTTTACTAAATTGAAGATTAAAAATTATAATCAGAAAATATACTGTGTTTTGCAGATATTAAGGCAAGGAAATTAGATTCTTTGCAGATGTGCTATAGCAATTATTGAACATGAATACTCAAGTAATTACTATGTTAAATACCTTATTCAAATAGGCAGAGTACAAATTAAAGCTATCCTAGTTTGTCTGAAATCCATAGCTTTCTATGAAGCAGCTATTCTTTCTTCTTTTTTTCCCCCCTAATTTTCTTTCTGCCTTTTTTTTTTTTTTTAAGAAAAAACAACAACAAACATTCATATTCTATATTCTATGTAGAACGGTCTCAGTTTTCTGCATCTTTGTATCTTTGATGTCATACCAAGAAGGAGAGGACATATGTCTACTGAAATAACTAAACAGAAACAATCTAAATTAACATAGACTATCTAGAAACAAAATTTACACTTTAAACAGTATAAATAGGATGGAAATACAAGTTATACAGAATTTTTCTTCCATTATGTATGTCAAAAAGACAGAAAACATACAGTCCACCTGAGTAAACTAAGTAAAAAAGGGTTGTTTGGGATGAGACACCTTAGCATTCCTGAAGCAAATACTGAATTTTCAGGTGTGCTAAGTACCTTATTTCCCTTCTCTTATCTTAGAATGTTAATCTATTTATCTATTTGTTCTTCTGTTCATCATTATATACAAAACCAGGATATCTTAAATGGTATGAACTCAAGGAGTTCTCCCCTCCAAATGTCTTAGCATTAAAAATTCCAGTTATTCTTTCTAATGTATTTTCTACAAACTGAATCACCAGCTAAAACCAAGTTAAAATAACACTGCTGTCACTGTTGGAATAAGGGAAGATCCAGTCATCCTGTTTCCAGACCAGTCCCTGGAGAAATGTTAGGTCCCTAGTGAGACTTAGAAGTAGGCACTTGGCTCTGCAGAATATCCAGACTTAGTAATTTCTGCATAATATCAGAAGCAAAGTTTCTTAGGAAACTAATGAAATTGCTGACTGCAGGGACAGGTGGCAATTGAGGATTTAAATGTTGTACTTTGACTAAAGCAGCAATTAGTTACCTAAGTTATCTGTGGAACAGATGGCATCTTAGGAGAAGAAATGATGGATATATAATTTTATTTGAGTAATTTAACTAGGTAAACTTGGGAGGAGTGCTATAAAAATTTAATGCAGTATTAATACACTTTAATCAATATATCAACATTGCTGTTTATTTTAAAATAAGGACACTTATTAAATTCAGAATTACTTCCTTCTCCAATTTTTATTATAAGAAAAACATGTTTGGTATGGTTAGCACTTGGACAGTATATTTTAAAGCAGAGATTAATATGGCATGGTATTTCTTTAATGATTTAGTAGAATCAGTTTTTAACCATCAAAACTAAAGATACAGTTTTGGTCAACTAGAAGGGAGGAAAAGAAAGAGGACACAGAATAACCAAAATCTGAAAGTAAACATGTGAGTTATCCAACTGGCATATAACCCAAAGGGGTAAAAGACTGTTTGGAAGCTTTCAAAACTCAAAAAAAGTAGCTACAAAATGCCTGAATGAAAATAAGTCTGAAAATTAAATAAAAATACAGTTAGAGAGAAACTTCTGCTGCTTTCTTTACATCTTCAAAAGTTATTCACCTTTTAGAAGTTAAGATATTTGTAGACTCACTTTAGAGTCAACAGAAAAAGAGGCTATCTCCACAGAACAATTCTGCTACCTGTCCCAATCTTACATTAACTACAGAAGTGAAATAAAAAACTCAGTCAGGTTGTGCTCTGAAGCTAAGAAAGATGAATGTCTTGGTTTAAGCCAGAAAGATGAGGGAATTCAGGTAAATTTGTCCAGAGAAATACGATAGCAATAGCTACTAAACTGATGAGATTTTTCCTCTGAAATATTTTTTTTTTTCTGTTGGAAACTGCTTATCTGCATATATAATAAAAATTTTTGAAAGACCTTTTAATTGCAAGGACAAGGTACTTTCATTAGGCAGCATGACTGGAACAGGATGATAAAATTAGCGACTCTACCCAAGAACATTCACTGTCCATACACCTCCAGATTTTAGGTGGGCTCAGGAAATAAAGACAGAAGTGAGGAGAGGAAAGACTTCCACCTTTCACTTTTACCTGACCTTCTGGGAAATCCTGTTGGAAAATATATCATTGGGCCTGAAAAGATTTTTTTGGGATCCTCTTACACCCCTCCCCATTCTCTCCTCTGAGAAAGGAGAGATTAAAAACAAATTTATTTTATTTTTCACCTCTATTTACAGCAGGCTTCTTTTGTTGCTTGAATTTTAGATATTGTCAACAATTTTCAAGGGATAGATTGAAATGAAGTCACCTGAGAGCTGACAAATGACATGTTGTAGAATACCACTAGCCATACATTATTTATCAGGATCTAAAGGAGAATAACAACCTGCCATTCTGTTGTCTGGAAGGAAAGGAAGGACACGATTAGGCGAAGAGAGTTGGGCAGCCAGAGTACATGCCAAACTAAGCATCAATGTCTTATAAAATTCATATCATAAAATTAATTCAAATAATTGCTTTCAACCATAGCTTTAACAGCTTTAAACCACAATGAAAGGACTTAAAGCAAAAGATTCATAAGACTAATGGCAGAGGACTTGGAGCTAGATCTAGCTGTATTTAACAACCTCATTATTGTGCAGAATTGACACAAAGGCATCACAGAGATTAGAAATACAAGGAGGAAAAAACATTACATGTAGTTTCAGAGAACCTAATTTAAAAATAAATTTTCTAAGGAATAAAATACCCCACTCCTAAACCTCAGACCTGCAACCAAATAATCACAGAAATGTGTTCATCCTTTCAGAACTTTAAAAGAGGTTTTCGTGTTCTGATCTCAGGCCACCTAATAAGCGCTTATTTCTCTGCTGTCTGTGATAAATATCAATGCTAGGCAGATGGAAAGATATAACATAGATGTTACATCTTCAAAATAATGCCCAATGACAGTGGAGTCCTGCTGTTGGGGAGGAACTAACACTAAAGACCTGTTGTGGTAGTTTCCCCAGCTGTGATTTAAAAATTATAGGCTTAGTTTTTACAAGCTTGTCTCATCAGGTATATCCGTGTATTAAAAAAAATGAGGAAATATTAAATTATAAAGATTTTAGGAAAGTAATAATTTTCTTTATGTACAACTATCTGGGGACACTTCCAAAGCCACACTATTATTATTATTTACATACTCTGATTATTTTAAATTTCTGGTAAATACAACTCTCCACAAAACTCTTTGGTAGACAGACCCTGTATTATGAACTTCAAAATCAAGATGCAAATTTCAGATTTTCTGGTCACAATTTGGCTTAGTTAAGTTACTGGATAAATGGTTACAGGTTTAGGATGCCACACAATAGTTAAGTGTTAATCTTAGTTTACTTCATATCTTTTATCTCTTTTTTTTTTTTTTTTTTTTTTTTCTGGTTTGGGCGTTGTTGGAGGTTTTAGGTGGGTTTTTTTTTGTTCTTTTACATTTTTTAAATTATTTTTTTAATGAAGCTATTTTTCTGTACGACTGCCTCTGTAATAAAACAGCTCTGTTCTTTGAGTATACTGAGCATGTATAAACTTCACTGCATTAATACACAGCTGAGGGTTGAGGAAGTACCAAAAGAGCTGGAGGCAAGCAAGCTGTTAAGATCCCAGATGGCCTATGCAGGGGAAAAGCTTTCCATGACAGGAAGATGTTTGGACATGTGAAAGCTGAATCACTTTGTTTATTGCAGAAAGTGGTAGCCAGATCATCACATTAACGCATGGAATTCTACTGCAAAGGGAAAGTCTTGTCACTACATGAAAATTAAATCAATGATGCGAATTCAGGGGTTTGTGCCTTTTATGAATTGCACTGCATAGCTAATTTCACTCAGATTTTAGCAATTTGAATCACACTAGGGCTTTAATGTAAATCTGTAGTAAATAGTGCCTAGGATATTGGAGACAAACAAAAGTAAGACAGTAAAAACTAACAAACAAGATAAACAAACAAAACCAAAACACCCCAAAACAAACCAACAACACAAGGGGTAATCACTATTACAATAATTAGCTGGTAATTGAGTTGCAAGCCTCTCAAGTTAACATAGGAATAAGCATGGCATAATTGTCTTGCAAAAAAATGAGGGAAAAAGATGCCATTTTCACAAGAAAGTGCACTGGGGTGTGATTTTTTTTCTGATGGTACACTAGAACTAAAATCATTTTCTCTATAGGTAGAATATAAAGCACAGTTGCCCACAAATATTAGCTCTAATTTAAGAATTAATTTTTCAGATTGTCCCGAAAGAATAAACTGACCTGGAGCAACCAAGACCATGAAGACAGCCAGAAAACAGAGCTGAATGTTATCAATCCAAACTGAGTGGTATGATCCAGTAGTCAACACAAGGAAGACAGGGGGAGGGTATTAGCTCAGCAGACATTCTAACAATGTTCCATGCCTCCTAAGAAAATTAGCATTTAAAAGAATCTATATGCTCCTTAAGATCTTTCAAATCCCAGGTGCCATTAGTTCCTTGCTTCACTAAAACACAGTGAATTTAATTGTATGCCAAACTTGTTAATGTCATGCATTTGCTGGCACCACTAACAGCATTTCTCTGTTTATTCTGTACATTTCTGCATCAGTAATCTGTGAACATCCTGCAGCAAATTTTCATGTACTTTCTGTTGACCAATTTAATAGTAAATACTCTGGCAAAGTGGATTTCTGAGTGCAGTAGTTTAAGAAAAAGATTTAGAGGAAAGAGCTTTTTATAACTGTACATAGAAGGATACAATTGCAAATCAATTATCTGATCCAATATGCATCTATTTTCCTAGAGATCTTCAGCACAATACACTGGGATTGCATAATACAAATTTCAGCAATTAAAAAAATAATAAATAAAGCCACTGTCCTTAATAAAGTGCACAAAGTTTCATATGATACAATTGTTTTGATAATGCCCATGATTATGTAAAAAATTTTCTTAGATTAAGAATTATGATAAAAAATTATCCTACAGTAATAACAGGATCAGATTCTTCTAATAAACATTATTCTTCATGGCATCTGCTTGTATCCATGTGTTAAGGTTCCTAGACCTGAGCTTTGAAGCAGCTCTATTCCTCCTCTTTTATTGAATCACTATGTAATTCCTGGGGAAAAGTAGCTTAACTTAATTATTTGGACTTTATTGTTTCAGTAATCAATTAAAATGCTCATTGTTTTCAGAAAACTGTCAGGAGACCTACAGTAAAAAATAATACAGTTCATATAGTCTAATTAGCTAAAATGCAATGTTTAATGAATGAGACATCTACCTGTAGGACAATCAAATATTGTCACTAACTTTGGTCTATAGGGATTTGCGCATTTTCCTTTTTTTAAAGATTGTTTTGAAAATGCTAATTTTAATGTGACTTATGCAAACACAGTTAGAGTATGTGCTCCATATTACATATATTCAAATAATATTTTCCCACTCTGAAAACTACAATGTTCAGGGTTTTTTTATAAAAGAGATATAATAAATGAAGCAAAAATATACTACAGGGATCATTACACTTCTAAAGCAATCTTGATTAAAGCAAGACTTTAGACCAACTGAAAAGTTGTCAGAATAGACACTTACAGGACATCTCACTTACAGGTAAACCTGGCCCTGAATCTCGTGCAGACAGCCAATACGGTTGGCTGAAACTGTGTGTTATTTGTTTCTGGGCAAGTACAGAAGCATTGTAATGCAACAATAGAAAAAAGGCTTATCTTTGTCCTCTCATATTAGATAAGGCTGAAGATTTCAGCTTGGAGTGTTTTTTGGTAGCTTCAAGACACTGACATTTAACTTTCTCATTGTAATTAAATTAGGTTATTTTCTCCATTACTAATGTGGCTTTGCTACCTAAAATAAGAACCTAATAAAGTCCAGGTTGCAAACTTCTATGTATGTTAGGTACAGCTCTAAGTTTTATTGCTATATCTGTTTTGCTTGCTCTGAAAAATTGTTGATGGAAAGCAGCAAAACCACAAAAAGGGTGAGAGATTATTTGTCAGTTTTCTATGATGCTTTTGTCTATGTTTACTGAGGAAAAAATATTTGGTCTTGGCTAATGTATGACAAGAACACCTCAGCTTCATTCTAAATCCAAAGGAAAAATCATTCTCTCTTGTTGCCAAATGTATCTGTAACCACTAAAGGCAGAAGCAACTTGCTTGTAAACATCATTACTCAGGGCTCTAAGATGAAAGACCAATCTCAACAGATACCATGTGATGTCCATTTAAACTCTTAATGTCAAAGTCCTCAGCTGTGAACTTTGTTGTTCCACTATTGTGAACTTTGGAGGCACAGGAATTTGAAGCACTTCAGAGTACTCAGCAAATCAAATTCCATTCTGGCTCTAAATTCCTAAACTGTCAGTGCAACCTTTGATTCAGTGTGTGCTCTAGTGCATTTATTTTTTTATTAGCGTGAGTGGAGCCCAAGAACCAGGGACAACTAATTTTCGATACATGCTGGATTTCAGTGAGAAAGTTGCTTTTAGATAATTAATGCTGACTCCTTCTTCATATTGCCAATAAATATATTTGCTCTAAGTATTAATTGAGCAGATTAGAGGCATAACTTCCATTAAGCAGTATTTTGATTTAAAGATCAATGAGGAGGGAAAATTGCTTCAGTGTTTATAAGAAATATGTATCCATTCCTCTAACCAGAGATATTCTTAGAGAAAGGTACATGATTAAAAATTGAGCTCTTTTTTTTTAAGAAAAAACCCCTGCATAATCAGTCTCAAGCACACAAAATCTCTAATTCACCTTCTCAAAAACAATCTTATCAGTTTGCAAAGTGAATGAACAAAACCACCCATCAGTGAATACTTCCCTGCAAGTACTCTATCCTCACTAACACCTGCTCCTTTTTACAATTGCTCAGAAAAGCATTCAACTGCTATCAGCAACTACAAGCTCTTATACTGACAAATACTTTCTATGATTCACTGACTCTCCAGTTTTGCCATTCCCCGCAGGACAATCTCTAAAGAGAATGAACTTGATTGATGTATTGAAACTCAGTTTTTCTGCAGTAGTTCCTATGTAGACCAACATCATTTATACTGTCCAGGAAAAGAAACAAATATGAATATCCAAGGTAGTCCCAAAACAAGAAACTTTCTGAACTAAAGTTTTTAAATATTTATACTCTAGAGAAATGTTAACATGTTGTTTGTTTCTTATGAGCATGTTCTAAAAACAGCATTTATACTCATCTACAGTGACCAACTAGGGAAGCAGTTCTTGTCCCAGAGCCATTGCACTGGAACTGCTTTCTTTGGAAAGAGAAGAAATTGTAGCATTTAAGCTTAAAAGCTAATAAAATCCTGTTCACTTGGTACAACTTCCCGGATGGATAGCTAACTTTTTAACTGTTTTTAAAGTGACTCTTTCAGAGCTAGAGTCATGAAAGCCATCATACTCTAATTTTCTGAAAGCTTGATAGAACCAATATTCTGAGTATAGATAAAGAGTAATGAAGCACTTTCTTTCCCATAGGAAAGCTTTCCCACTCATATTCTTTGATGCCAACTAACCTTCACATCTGCTATTTCTCTATTGATTGCTACAACTTGGCACTCTTGTAGAGTGTCTGATGAGGCAATTTTATTCAATGACACCACTTCCTCTTCAACAAAAGAAGTGTAGTAAAATAACAGTGTGTTTCCTATACCTTCAGGGGAAATGCTGTTTGCAAATTATGCACACAAACATGTAGTCATCATTTATGTGTGTGCATGTGGAGAAGAAGAGCATTTGTTCCTTTATACTGAACTGTTGTCTATGTAAAATTATGCAAAGTAGAACTGGGTTTGAATTTTTTAAGCAAATGAGGAGCCATTCTGGGTACCACTTAAAAAGTCTATCTCAAAATACATCGTGTTCACTATGGAAATGAGCTTGAAATTAGTCATCACTTAAAATACATTCCAAATATATGTTTACAAATCAGTAGTGTGCATTAGAGAACATCAGAACTAAGAATGTGTTTGTTTTGTTGTCCTTGAATATGAACAAATCAGATTCTATATTCAAATTAAATGAAATAATTTCTTTTTGGCACATATTACAGTAATGAAATATTTCATTTAAAATTAAAATGGTAAGCAATATCAATTACCTAATAGTTTTCATTATAATGCTGTGGAAAACACCAGGATGACAAAAAGAAAAGTAGAGTTTAAATTCAAGCTCAAATATAACACTTTTGTTTCAAACCAACTGAAACTATTAAATAATTGGTGTTTCAGTTGCATTTTTCTTTGGCTTTCCTCTAGCCCCTGGACTCTACTTTTTTTGTTTGTTCGTTTGTTTGTTTGATGAAACTTCAGATTCATTAAGCTTTAGTGACCCAAATTAATTCTGTGTTTAATCTTACTTGGAATTGGGTCCTTCCTTTTCCTCTTTTTTTTTTTTTTTTTTTTTTTTTTTTTTTTTTTTTTTTTTTTGGTGTGTCTTTAAGCCTAGATTCAAAAAGGTATTGAAATACCTAGTACTCACTGAAATCAATGGGAGCATATGTATAAAAACAAAACGTAGAAGAAGGATTTAGTTCCATCTTAGGCTTTTCAGGTTGTACTAATAACTTAAATTACTCTCACAATTATTAATTTACTTTAAGTTGAACCAGTACAACTACAAAAAAAATTATTTTGTGAGCAGGACAGAAGCAAAAAACAGTTCAGGAGATGTCAAATACATGCTGAAGGCTGTTCCTAATAGAGTGTTTCTGCATGATTGCCTAATTTTGATGGAAAAGAAAGTTTAGCCCAGTGACCTTGATTTTAAAAGTGATCCTGTCATGTTTTGCTTACTACTAAAAATATATGTGTACAATGAATGAGTACAAGACAGAGATATAGAACCTATTTAAAAGATACATTTGAAACTCTGTGTAAAAATTTCAGTATACAATTTATTTTAAACAATCCACTTCAAAATTCTGAGCTCAAAATCAGGGGTGAGAAACCCTGATTTTTTTGGCAATCAGTTTTAAAACAGCTTCTGGACACTGGAACAGGCATCCTAGAGAGGTGGTCAACAGCCCAAGCCTGACAGTATTTAAAAGGCCTTTGGCTAATGCCCTTAACTTGCTTTAACTTTTGGTCAGCCCTGGCTTGCTCAGGCAGCTGAACTAGATGATTACTCTGGACCACATCCATCTGAAATATTGTATTCTAGCTTCAATAATTTTCCTGTTCTAATTTCTAACCAAGAAATCCAAAGTTATTGAAGAATAAAATTTGCAAAATACAATTAATGATTCAGAATCTGTTAGAGGGTGTAGCTTGTTCTGGATGTCAGTTAATCTTATTTTTCCTGTAAACAAGGTTGTTAATTTTGCTGTGTCAGCCTACTAATCTCCCATATGTAAGCTGAACTGTATCCTTAAATTTCAAGTTTCCATGAAAATTCTGGCATATAATATGTCAAGATTACCACATACTTCCAACAAAATATGCAAACAATGCAAGCGCATTACTGGTGCACACATCAAAAGCCTGCACCTGTCTCTCTAATTTAATTAAAAAAATAATTGAACTTATAAATGTAACAAAAATGACAAGTTATACAGCAGATGACACAGCAACACCTGCACTGCTGGTGGAAGATAAATGCACTGAACCTCTAATATGATCGAGCACATGGAGCCATATACAAACAAATCAAAATGTTACATAGTGTTTATTCTTTGTTATTTTTACTTCTTTTGTTTTCTTTTTCGAAATACAGGCTTTTGCAACCAGTGGCTTACTCATTGTGACCAGCTCAATCTTTCTAAATACAACATTTACAAACACAGACCATAATTTTAGCCATATTTCAACTCAGACTGTAAGTCAAAACATGAACTTTCTCTACTATTTTCTTTTTTTTTTTGTGTTCATTCCAGTGTCAACATGTTAGAAAATAATCTCTTTGCAGTTTTTAAATCATTTATCTAAAAGAAAACAAATATTTCCACTGTGCTAGTTAAATCAGTCAGCTTTATTATAGAACTGGAATTATGTGTATTATTTATTGTAAAATTAATTAATCTAAGTACACACATTTTTTAAATCACCACCTCTCCCTCAGGTCAAACTGTAGTTTTTTTTAATATATATATATATATATATATATATATATATATATATATATATGATAACAGTCTATTGCTTAAAAGGTGACCAGAAATTTTGTAAGATTCTTCTTACATACTTTCAGCCACCTACTCATTAAGCATCTATAGCCAGGTACTAGCCTAAGTTTCTCTACAGTCAGAGCACAAGTTAATTTTACCAGTGCAGTCCTACCCCATGCATTTGGAGAAACTTCAGGAATACAGCCAATTCCTGCTTTCACTCATATTGGTTTAGGGATGCCACACTTTGTTTTACATTTCTTGTATCTAAAAAGAATAATTAATTACCTTTGCTAAACATCTTACCTATGAAGTGAAACTCACTACAATGGCAGTTGATAACATTAAAATAGTGTCTGTGTAATGCAATACAGAGTTGGAAAATAAAATATTTAAAAAATCTAATGACAAATACATCATAACAGAAGGTTTCTAATGACTTGATTTCACAATTAATGTCAACAAATGTAAAAATAAAAGAAAAAAATCTCAAATCACAAGTTATTGCAACTGCAGCCTTTGTCAGTGCTGGTGGTTTTGCTGTTATATTTATTCCCCTAAAAGTTAGAGATTCAATTTACCAAAGGATCAGAAATGAAGATTGAAGACCTGATGATTAAGACCATGAGTCTCAATGTTTTTTTGTGTTAGGCCATTTATTTGAAGTATTTAGAAATCAAGCTCTGTCTTGGAAAAAGGTTCAGAAATTCATTTTTAGATGAGTAAGAATGCAAAAATAATTAGCCTCAGTACTGTTGTGAAATGAGCCCCATAGTTTCCCTTCAACCCTCTTTTCATCTTTGATGATCTGATTTGAAAAGACAGCCACTGGAACAGCCAAATCTTCTTCATTATCAACAGATTGTGACTGGAAGAGGAAACTTAAAAATCAGTGTTCCCTCCACTTGCATCTGATTTTAGGAGTAGCCAAACCCCTGACTAGAATAGGATTGCACATTGTTTGACTGCACATCTATAATGAACTATGATAAGCATCTCTGATCTTCAAGGAACAAAAGCTGCATCAGAAATACAAGGTGCAACCATAAAATAAATTAGGAAAGCAAACTGTTTGGTTTCCTAATCCAAGTAAATTCTTTAGCAATTTAATGTAAATAAAAATATTCTTGAATGATAACTACCTGGGTAGGCTTAGATAAAAGTTCTAGAATCAAAGAAACTATCCTAAAAGCTTCTTTGACAGATAAGGTAATAGGGTAAAAGAAGAGGTAGACAAATCACAGAAAATTTTTTAGTGCTAGTACTCTTTTCTCACAGACAGTTCCTTTAGGGATGCATATTTGTTTTTCAGGAGGTGGAAATGTATGAAAGAGTACATGAAACTTCCATCAGAAATGTCAAATAGAAGCTTTTAAACAGTTCTGGAAGAGTCCTTGTAAGTCAAGGAATGTATCACTAGTTTAAAAAAAAATAAAAATTAAAGACAGTGAGAGCAAAAGAAAGAGGAACAGAACTGTTTCTATCTCACCACTGGCCTGCAGCAAAAGAAAGTAAGAGTTCTTCAACGACCAAGAAATTCAAGTCTTCAGAGGACTCCAGGATATTTGTCTTTTTTATAGTTTGTTGAGGGGTAACAGAGTTCAGTTCTCAAATGCAAAGATGCACAAATATTTTAAAGTAAGTTATGTCTTTTGTCAGTAAATAACAGTTTACTAAGAGTATGTATTAATATAGAAAAAGCTCTCATGCTTCCTTCAAATCACAATAGTTCACATGATAAATTCTCAGGATTTTTTTTGAAAATTGCATTTCATTACCTCTTTCTGATGAGTAGGCTATTATGATCTTAAAAAACTGACTCTTCATGGCTTGGAGGAATGTACTCTTTGCTGGGCAAAAAAATTTCTGTATGGCAAAGCCCAAAGACTGGTGGTGAATGGAGTTATAGCTAGTTGGCAGCTTGTCCCAACTGGTGCTCCCCAGGGCTCAGTATTAGGCCCCATCTTGTTAAATATCATTATCAGTTGTCTGGATGAGGAGATCAAACGCACCCTCCGTCAGTTTGCAGATAACACCAAGTTGCAGGGGAGTGTTGATCTGCCAGAGGATAGAAAGGCTCTGCAGAGGGATCAGAACAGGCTGGATTGATGGGCTGAAGCCAAGAAGATGAGGTTTAACAAAGCCAATTGCTGGTTCTTGCCCTTTGGTCACATGCAGCACTGCAGGCTGTGGGAAGAGCAACTCTTCTGGAAAGCTGCCCAGCAGAAAAGGACTGGGCGTGTCGGTTGGCTGAACGTGAGCCAGCTGTGCCCAGGTGGCCAAGAAGGTTAATGGCCAATGGCTTGTGTCAGCAATAGTGTGGCCAGCGGGACCAGGGCAGTGATTGTCTCTCTGTACTAGGCACTGGTGAGGCCACACCTTAAAACCTGCGTCCAGTTCTGAGCCCCTTTGCTACCAGAAAAACACTGAGGTGCTGGAATGTCCAGAGAAGGACAATGGAGCTGGTGTAGGGTCTAGAGCACATAAGAAGTATGATGAGGATCAGCTGAAGGAGATTGGGGTATTTAGCCTGAAGAACAGGAGCCACAGGGGAGACTTGTGTGTTAATTCACTACAGCTATCACATGGAGGTTGCTTCAAGGTAGGGGTCAGCCTCTTCTCCAAAGTAACATGCAGTAGGTTGAGAGTAAATGACCTCAAGTTTTGTCAGGCTAAGTAAAGACTGGATAGTAGTAAAAATTTCTTCCCGAAAAGGACTGTCAAGCATTGGAACAGGCTGCCCAAGGCAGCGGTTATGTCACAGTCCCTTGAGGCATTTAAAAGACATGCAGGTGAGATGTGTAAGGACATGGCTTAGTGGTGGACTTGGGAGTGTTAGGTTAATGGTGGGACTCAGCCTCAGATCTCTTTTCTGACCTAAATAACTCTATGATTCTGTGATTCTAAAGCATACTTAGTACACTTTTTCATAAACTAGCAAAGTATATTGTGCAGATTAAGGATCTTTAATACATTAAATACAAGTTCAATTAATGCATGGATACAGAAAAATGCCTAAAAGGCAAAATAGCTTGCATAATTACATAATTATTACCATAGATATATTGCAAAAAGGATGGTTTAATCAATCTCAACAAGCACTCTGTTTGGAGAAATTAATAAATCCAGAAAAGAAATTCATCAGCATAATAAGACTTTAGGTGATGTCTGGGGCAATTCTGGCCCTGAAGATATTTCTCTACACAAAGCAATGCTAATGTAGTTGGACAACACCTCAGTACTATGATATATAAATTGACAAGCACAACTAGGAGTTCACCTCTGCTAATGAATGGAGGCTTTCAGGCTGTTTTAGTGGGCAGGAATTCAACACTGAATGTTGCTCATATGGCAGGATATCACAAAAAAAAAATGGCTAAACCAAGGGCCAGTTCACTTTGGAGAATTGTTTCTGAATCACATTCCCCGGATGAGTCATAAATCAAATCTGGCGAACTTTACATGGCTACTTGGTGACAGATCTATTTGATTTGAAGAGCAAGGCTTTTTTTTTTTAGAATCTGAGAGTTAAAAATGTTCAGATGTACTCTGAATTTCCTAAACAAACCCTATCTCTGAATTATGTCTTTCATACAGAACACTAAAGGTTTCTCTATGATCTAGTTCAGTTCCCTTTCTCACCTTGCTCAAGATCTGAAGACAAACATAAAAGGAAAAAAAGCAGAAAAGAGAAGAAAAAAGGCAAGTGCTCTCGCCCTGCCTCCTGGGGAAAGCAGCAGGAGGAGAGAAAGGTGATAAGGAAAGATAGCAATTAGGTTATGCATTTCTGAAGAAAAACCCTTGCAACTAAACTTATGACGAGAACCCAGAGATCAGTAATTCTCTTACAACTGGCTCCTGTCAGCAGTGTCATCACAGGCCCTGATGAACAGGCCAGAAAGTGAAGAGCATCAGGTAAGGGAAAGGAAGCAAAATGGGTAAGTAGTTAAGACAAAACCTGTATTAGTACAAAAAGAAAATGTAGATTGGAAGTATCAGCAATTTCAATGTTGTTGATTTTCTCATTGTCACACTTTCAAATGTCTAAGCTATATGTCTCACATCCCAAGGGTGTAGATTTCCAGTGGCTTTCACATTTAGAAGGGTGATAAAAGATTTCCCTGCCATTTAATGACACTCTGCTCCACTCCCATCAATTCTAGCATTCTAGCAGCCAAAGCAGCTTTCTTTACAACTGAAAAACAGAAATGCAAAACCAAAAAAGTTTCATTTGCAACTGGATCAGAAATCTGGGCTGACTCTTGCCACAGGCCTATGGCATGTAGAGACAAGGGTACTTGAGGCTGAAGGTAGGAGAAGAGGTTGGACTACTCACAGTTAGACTGGCCTAAGCTGATCCCAAAACAAAACAAAAAATGATATTGAGAAAAGCAATTTGCAGCAATTAATGGTGACTAAACTCCATCTGACTTCAAAGCAAAAGGTATCCTGGAGTGCATTAAGTAGACCATTGCCAGCAGGTTGAGGGAGGTGATCTTGCCCCTCTACTCAGCCTTAGCAAGGCCATATCTGGAGCGCTGTGACTAGCTCTGGGCTCCTCAGTACAAGAGAGACATGGAGCTCCTGGAACAAATCCAGAGGAGGGCTATGAAGATAAGTAAGGGACTGGACTATCTCTCTTATGAGGAGTGGCTGAGGGAGCTGGGCCTGTTTGGCCTCATGAAGAGATGAATGAGTAGGGACAACATCAGCGTGGATAAGTGTCTGAAGCGTGGGTGTCAAGAGGATGGAGCCAGGCTTTGTTCAGTGATGTCCAGCAACAGGAGAAGAGGCAATGGGCAGAAACTGATGCACAGGAGGTTCTGTTTGAATGTGAGGAAAAACTTCTTTACTGTGTGAATGAAAGGGTACTGGAACAGATTGCCCAGAGTGGATGCAGAGTCTCCCTCACCGGAAATATTCAAGAACTGTCTGGACACAATTCCATGCAACATGCTCTAGGATGACCCTGTTTGAGCAAGGACCTGGGACAAGATGGCCAACTGTGGTCCCTTCTAACCTTACCCATTTTTTGAGTCTATGATTGCTTTCAGTGGCATCACTATATATTCTCAAAAAAAAAAAAAAAAAAAAAGAGGCAGAATGGGTTTCTCTTAACTACAAAATGATTTTTCAAATATCTAGATTATTACATACATCTGAATTATCTACATTTGATGGAAATTTTTATCTTTTGCTGATAAATTATCCTGACACTATTTAGGACTTAAACTGTGGTTTGGGTAATATATGTATATTAGGCTTGACTTTCTAAGGACAAATGTAAAGTTGTCATTTTTTTTACCCAGTCTGGGCTCTAGTTTCTTGTATCTCATATTTCTATCCATTGTCCCTGTACCCAGACAGTTATTTGGAATGAAGCCCTTTATGTGAATTTGTTCTGCTTTCTGCCTTCAAATTCAAAAGAAAGACAGTTCACCTCAGAGTACTTAATAGTACCAAATTTATTGTAATTCCTTCTATACAGAATTCAAATGCACTGCTCTTCTTGTTATAGTCTGTGTTAATGCATCATATACCCTACCTACCATTGCCTAACCTCCCTGATCTTTTATAAAAGTAAGTAGAACTCACTGGGGCAGAGATGTTTTGAGACCTCTGGACAAAGCCTATATCTCATTCTCATGGGCTCTGCCATTGCAGATTTAGTTCTTATAAGTGTATGGAGTGACCACAGACCTTGCTTTAGAGATTTACAACTATATCTGCATTTCTTGTGCATTAAAACAAGAAGTGGTTAACTAAGTAGTGTCCTTGCAAAGAGGGAATCATGGCAAAGGGGAGAGGATGCATTTCAGCTGTAGGTTTTTCTAACAGTTAGGTCTAAACCATCATGATCAAAAAGAAGTAAAAAACTTTTACATGGTATTTATATTCAATTCTCTTTTTAGTCAAATGTACCACATGTGTTTTCATGCAAGAACAAGTCTGTGTTTGTTACATCAAAATACAACTTATCTATAAAGTTAAATAATAGTAAATCAAACTGAACATGCATCTGTATTATCTGTTACCAATTATTTTTTATGCATTATCCAAATTAGTACATGGAAACTGTGATTCAAAAGATTGTTTTCCATTAGTCACTGTCAGTCACTGGTTATTTGAGAAGCTCACAAGCAGTACTTCTCTCGTCTTTGACTTGCAACAATTGCCCCAAATAATTAATCCACACTGCCAAACTTCATGATGTTTTATTTGAAGCATTCAATTATAGGTTATCTGTGTGTATACACAGCACATAGGTATGTGCTTGTACTGCATCTTTACTTATTAAACAAATAAAAATCATTTGTCTATTATGGTGTTCAAACCCAGGCTTGAAAAACTCACTGAAGTATTGGCTTTATGCATGTCAATGCCAACCTCACTCATGACAAATGAATGACATTAATACCTTTCTTCTTTCTGCTATTCTTCTGTTTGTGTCAGAGAATCTGTCACTTGTACTCCAGTTGCACGCAATGGGAAAATTCCCCTATAACTCCTTCCTTCAGCTTTAAGAGACTGTTTCTGAGACTTCGTAATGTACGGGAAGAGCTTAATGCTATTTCTTTTAGTGGTAGGCTGAGAATGTGGAAGAGGAAGATAGACACAGAGTGCTGAATTGTTGCTCCCCTAAATTTCCTCAGACAGGTGGCAATAAAATGGCTAGGGTAAAATGTGAGGGGGTGGGGGAAAAGGAAAATTACTAAAAAGGGTCAGCAACATGCATCTTTATAGAAAGAAAGCAGTGCAGGAAGAAATGAAATAAACTGTAGAAAAGCAGAGCTGGAGTACAAAAATTGGTCTAAAGCAGAAAAGAAAATAAACTGGTGAATGTAAACGATAAATAGAATAGTCAGTCTATCAGATAATTTTAAGGTGTGTGAGTCAGCTTTCCTGAATTAGTCCCCCATCTACCTTTCACCAGAATTAGTTCCCTATCTTCCTTTTACCAAGTGATCTTGAAAAAGATGCAATCCCTTTTAGCGCCTCAGCTTCCTTATCAACGAAACAAGGATATAAAATACATGTCTCACAGAGAGCTGAGAAGACCTTCAATTTGTGATACAGAAGTAATGTCACTAATTTACTGCTATTAAGGGATGAAAAAGTACTTTGTTTTTTACTATTTGGTATGCAGATGCCTAGTAACCATAACTAAGAAAAGTTTCATTGTTACTGGTACTGTACAAAAGCACAGAAAGAAAGAAATTCTGACCTTGAAAGTTACAGATATAAAAAGCTATGAGAAAAACAAAAGCACGTGACAGCTTCACAAAAATGTCTTAACATTGTAGACCACATGTGTGCATATGTGTTGAACCAGTTTTTTGTGTGTGAGGACGGAGAAGTGTGTTAAGTAGAAGCAGAGTAGAATTAATATTGCTCTTTTCAATTTTAGAATTGTCATTCAGCAAGAAATCCAACAGTGGGATCTTGAGAAACATAAACTGAGAGACCACAGAAATCAGAGGCAATGAAAAATCTAAGGGTTTTTATTAATCAGAGAACAGTCAGTGTGAGATCACTACCTTTCATGAAAATAATAAATGCTTTTCATTTTATTCCAAACAGGAAGAACAACAGGCATCTGAAATTTGAAAGTGGTCAATAGTAATAAAAGCAGATGAAAGAAAGGAAGAGAACATCATAACTAAGAAAAAATCCATAATTTGAGAAACATCGATGTGTGTATCAGGAGTGGAAACTACTAGTCTAAAAACAGATATGGCTTAGAATTCACTTTCACATATCTTTCCTCCTAATTCTTGGACAATACTAAAAATATTAAGGTTTTCTTTATTGTTCACAATGAATTCGCTGAGCAGACCCACCAGGCACATAAAATTTGTAAAACTATTTCCTTTCCATGCTCAGACCAAGTAAGCAGATCTTAAGAGGAGAGAACACTGAAATTTTCCTTTTCCTTTCTGTCTTCTAAAAGAGCTGTAATGCATGTTTCTCAGACCATGAGGAGGCATGAAGTGAAAGACCTAGTAAAATCCTGAAGACACCATTCTCCTTTTTCATCAAAGCTATTTCACAAGGATGTTTGACTCACAAGAAAATAGCATTTTCAACATATATCCCATGTACTTTCCAAGAGTTTACCTTCAGGAGGTTTTAATCCAGCAGTTAGCTTGTTTTTAGATTTACATTCCCCTCCATAATAGGTTCTTCTTTAGTTTTAGCACCACACAGCTTTGGCCAAGCTCCAAAGTTTTTTTAAGGAAAGAATTCAATGGAGTGCTATACAGCTAATTTATGCAGAACTTATTGTCAGTCTCATGGGCAGCTACCGAGCCTCACTGTGATTGGAACTAATAACTATTACCAAGATATGATAATTTCATTTAACATTAGCAAACCATCTGGCGCCTTTATTTCTTGTTGTAACACAGTGCCACTGTTTTACTCACTCCACTCTCATTAAAACAAGACAAAGTAGCTAAGAGAAAACATACACACAGATGATAAATTTATCCTTTCAATTATCTTTATGCAACCCCCGCCCCCAGAACTCATACTCTCTTAGATTTTTAAAGTACGAGGGTACTGCTAAAACCTAATCTGACCTCCTGTATAATGAAGGCTATCTGTTTCATCAAGTAGGCTCTAAATCAAAAGAATAACATGCTGGGCTATGCTGTATCTATCTTCCTCATAATGGCTGCCTGTGAAGGATGAATCCAACCCTCCCCTAGATAAATTGTACCAGTGGTTAATGACCCTCACTCAAAAATATGCACCTTATTTCTAGTGTGAATTTGCCTAACTTCAGCTATGAAACATTGGATCACATTATGCCTTTTTCTGCTAGATTAGAGAGTCATCTACTGTCAAAAGCCTCATTCCTATTAAGGAACTTGCAAACCATGATCAAGTCACCCCTTAACCTTCTCTTCAGCAGATTAAACAGATAGATCTTTACCCTCTATCTGCAAGGCTTATTTTCAGACCCACAGTCATTCTTTCGCGTTTAATGAACACTTTCCAATTTTAGGCATATTTTCAAAGTGTGATCACCAGAATAGGACACAAAAGTTCATTAGTAATTTGCTTAATACCATATGAAAAGGCAGTGTTACTTCCTACTTTATATTCCGTTATCTATATATCAGAGAATATAACATATAGCATTTTAAACTGTTTTATCAGAATCTTGTTCTTGAGTGTTTTCTGTATATTTTAGAATTTTTAACTGTCTTCCATGGGAGGGACCCCACAGCGATGCAGGGGAAGGACTTCTCTCCGTAAGTAGTGGAAGAAGATTCTGGTTATGAACTGATCAAAACCTACCCCGCCCTGTTCCCCTGCATGGTTGATGGGAAGGAAGGAGGGGTTGGAGGGAAGAATGGTGTCTTTAAAGGGGTTATTTCACTTCTCATTATCCTCCTCTCACTCTGTTAGTAATAAATCTCACTTTGCAACTTAAGTTCAACCTGTTTTGTCCTTTGGAGCATTTTCTTCCAGTTCCACATCTCAACTCATGAGCCTTTGTGTTATTTTTTTTTCCTCTCTACTCTGCCCAGATGTGGTAGGGGAGAGGACGAATGAGTAGTTGCCATGGGTGCCTGGCATTTGGTCAACATAGTATATCTGTATTTGCGTGTTTTCAAAACATACTTCTACTCTGTAAAAACTAATTGCTTCAGGAATGTAATTTCTTTACATTAAAAAAATGAAAATGCAAGAAAATATTTTAAAATAAGATTTTAAGTGGATTGGGTAAAAAGTCTAAGGTCAGAAGACTAAATAGTGATTATTTAGCCTTTATATACAAACAAATTTTGTGGTCTCTGAATTCAATGAGAGAAACTGAGCACACAGTCTTCAATTTCAGTACTAGTTTACATGCTACCTTGGTCCTCAGTTTGCCTAATCACAAATGTCAACGTGACAATTTAGAGCTTTGGGTGATGGCATAATAACTTTTAAAACTAGAACATATTAGCTAAAAGTCTTCAAAAAGCACCAAAGATCAGGCAAATATATTAAACACCTCTCTGTCTGGAAGATCTGAGACACCTCTCAAGAGGTTGTACCTCTTGTGCCATCAAGATCTGATGGCACCTCTTGTGCCATCAAACACAAGCAGTTAGAGAACAAACCATCTTCTCTCCCTTCATGAATACTTCTGACTAATTGAAGTCCACTTAAATGTTTGATGAAGCTAGAAAATAAATATTTTTCTCCAATTCAGTATCATACTTCATTATATTTCAAATCAAATTATCTTCATAACAGGTTAAAAGGAACAGAAAAACTGGAATAATCTGAGCTCTTTACACAAACCTCAAATTTCATTCAAAAGTTTCTCAAAATTACAATATCCAAAAAGTTCTTCTCACTACAGCCATTAATGTCCTTGGTGTTTCTTCAGTAAAGATTACAGTTAGATATAATGCTGCTGAACCAGACCTAACTTTTAATCTGACAAAACTTAACCTTGTACACAGCTATAGAAGATCTGAGGAAAGTATTCAGGTTTCTTCATGTACTTCATTACTTAAAATTAAATTCTTTAAAAGACAATCATCAAAAAAAACTTTTTATTTTCTATGAGAGACTTTTCATTTTATTCCTTTGCTATGATTTTAATAATATTAATAATAATAATAATAAAATTTTTACTTGTTTTGACAGCATCAGGAACAGTTGCCCCTCACCAAGGTGCAAAAGCTTTCCCCCAAATCAGGATAGAGCATTTTTTAAAACAAGACATAAAGCTTACCTTGAAGAAAGTCATGGTTGCTCCATCTTCAACTGCCCCATACTCAATCTTTGTCTGCTTGGCCAAATCATCGGCAGAGTCAATAGGGGATTCCATACGTTCCACTGTCAGAAAGGCGGCTAGGTTAGCAGTGTACGAGGAAATGATGATAAGTGTGAAAAACCACCAAATGCCTCCCACTATCCTGGTGGAGAGGGCTTTAGGCATGAGCTCAGAACCTAACGAAAACCAGGGGAGAAAGGTGAAACCGATGCACAGAAAATAATTAATAAGTGTTCAGCACTTTTTGCCACAGTGGAGAGATGGAATCACTGTGCAAAAAAACCTTTAAGCTACAGGTTTGCATGTACTGCTTGTACAAACACACACAACTGGAATGAAAAATAACTGGTTAAATTTATAAAGACAGATCTTTTTGATCTGTGGGAATCAAAAGATAGTAATGGGAGATTCGATGACCAGGGTCATTTTAAAATTTCTAAACATATATATATATATATATATATAAAACTACCAATATGAAAAAAGCGGTTACTTTAACTTGCTTCCCAGAAAAACTAAGCAATTGATGAAGGGACCATATGTGAAAGAAAGGATTTCATATCTGAAAAAAAAAAAAAATCTGAAATCTATTATAAATATGCTTTTGAGTTTTGTCATTTGCATTGCTGTAAAGAGCAGCTTATCAAATGTTTAGATAAAAAAATTTACATCTCCCATCTCTATGTTTAGCCCCACAATTTCATATAAATATGGGTGGCTACACCACACAATTCAATTTGATAGAGTAGCAATAAAAATATTAGACTTCTATGCATAAACTAGATAAAGATAGATTATAATGCATTGCTGGAGTTGCCTGCTCATGGCACTAAAGAATGGAGGGGGAGACAGACACTGTATAGTAATTTGCATAATTTTTAATGCTAATTTAGAGCCTAATGAGACAAATTGAAGCACATAAACTCCTCTTGTGCCTAATTACTAAAAATAGGAATAAATTAAATTCACTGTAATATTCAATCACAAATATTTATTATAAATGATCATGTATGGATTTTTTCCATAATGTTATAATTGCATGAAATGAAATTTCTAATGATATCAAATAAACAATTTCAATCTTTATTTTAAAACTTTATGAAAGATCTTTTAGATGTATCTGGAAACTTGTTTTCAAGGAAACAGTTTTACCGTATTGACTATACCACTGTACCAAAACAATCCCTTTTTGTTAATTGGTTACTATGCTTGCTCTGAAATCTCCTGGGTAAAATGGAATGAAGGTAAGATGGACTATTTTATTCCTGTTAATTTTTAGTGCTTATATTGAATTAGTTAAGGAACTGGTCCAGCAAGGTAACACATCTTCATATAAATGAAAGATTACGTCAAACTTCCAAACTCAATGCCAAAAAAAGAACAGGAGGATTGGGGAGGGAGGGAGGAAGGAAGAAAACCAAAGAAAAGGAAAAAAGAAGTGGTATCATAACTGGACTACTGTATTCAAAAACAGCCCATCTTACCCTGCAGTTCATCTTACCCTTGCTGTTTCAAACAAAAAAGGCTGACAGACTTGGACATGACAGCCAACTCCAGCGCCAGACTTTGCCTAGAATTCTGCAAGGAAAAAAGTAGAAAAGTACCTGTCTGATGTAGTTGCTCCTAGGCCCTGTTAGTCAGACACTTAGACACCATAACACTAAAAGATTTCCCAACAGGCCCACCATCATGAACTCTTTTTAATTGCTCTAAATTCATTCAAAAACCAACACCAGTAAAGTCACATAGGACTGGGAAGAAAAGAAGAGTGGAAACATTTGCCGCAGTTACCCCAGTTACCACAAGTTCGTACCTTACCAAGGACTGAAACCATGTGCCACCTGGGCCCATGAAACAGAGCCTGGTCAGGGGCTGACTGTCATGTACCCAAGGTAACGTCATGTCCAGCACTATATCCCACAGTTTCCTCGGAGCGAGAGGTGCCAGCAAGACACGTATGAGTTTCCTCTATCATGTATCCTCCAGCATTAAACAACTCTTGCGTAAAGAAGCAGCACTTAGTAAGTTAATGTGAGTATGGCCCAAGTGTTTTTATACTGTTTCTAATGGAAAGTTATTGCTATTAGGTGAGAACTTCCATGCTTGTCTAAAAGCCTACTATTAGATGCCTTTAGGTTTTTGAAATTTCTTTTAAAGCAATCATCAAAATCAAGACTGATACTGCATCCTTAGAATGGTGTCTTTAAAGTTTATTAAAGGATGAACTGAGTAAAGGTAAAACAATATAAGGCAAGGACATAGGGTCAGCCTTAATTCTGAAAAACTAGTTTTTCTTCATGGAAAACTATTATTCTCCAAAGATATCTTTTAAAATGAAGGCTGGGGGTTTTTTCTTATTTTGATTCTCAAAAAAAAGTTTCAATATTAGGGACTAAAATACCTTTTTCTTCCATAAGATGATGCGAAAATTTAAACTGCTTTATCCATCCTCCAGAAATATGAAGTAGCATACAGCCACATAAGAAAGAAAACTCAGCACTGATAGTGATTCTGACAATCCTGAGAACTGTGAATGGATTTCAAAATACCTTCTTTCATTCAGTATCCCTTTTTTTGATAGCTTCTTTGAAAACAGTCATTATCTTACAAACATGTATTTGGCAGTTGTGTTTCAACTATATAATTTCTGGAAATGTATATTGACAACCTAGTTGATACTAAACACTTAGCCAACTATAGCTGTACTCTTATTTCTGATTTGAAATCCTGATTTCTTTTTACCTGTTAATTCATTTTTTTTCTGAGCACAGTAGTCTTTTTGCTGAGGTCTTAGAGATTTTTTAAGCCTGATATATGACAGAATATTTACTGCAGTCACAGGAAAGCTTCATTAATTCATTTGATGAGTTAAAAACAGGATTTATTTATAGCTGGTGTACTTATATTGGGAAGTTTTAAAAATGATTGCTCAGGTAAATCCATTAAAACAACTCTACCAATATGCACTTGATCCTGCCAACATTTTCTATGATTTTTTTTGGGATATGCAATGGTTATTGTTCCAGAAAGAAAAGTCATTCCTTTTAACGGTTCTTTAACAGGACTAACAATCTTTCATATTACATTATGCTGCCCACTGAAATGTCAGAGCAAAAACTGAATCTGTGCTATTCAAATGTGTCTGATATTATATGACTGTGTTCAAATCCTTATGGAAAAGGGTAATAAAATGGTGATATATTTTTATGGATCTATATATTTGGTACGCTTTCAAAATAAGAGGAATATGGCAAGGAAATGACAGATTTTTAAGAATGTGCTTAAGCATTTTACTAAGACAGTTATAGCTAAAACTGGTTGTTGGTTTTACTCTGAGCTATATGACTACAGAGGTGCCAATTTTAATATTAACAATGACATCAGTTTCTCAGTGCATGGGTTGTTGAATATAGACTTTTTATTTTTAAATCTTTAAGAATGGTCATTCTGATTTTAAAAACAAACTGTGGCTGGACGGAATTAAATCTGTACTATCTTTTTATTTTAAATGTTCTAGATACTAGATAAAATCTTTCTGTAATTGAAAGGTTTCTAGACCAAAATCAAACAAATGATAGATTTTTACATTATACTCTTACCTAACAAAGTTATGTGCTTTTTAGGCTGTTTAAATGAAGGTTTTCTAGGCAATGGACAGATTAGCTCATTGAATTATGCAGTAAGAGTATCCCCTTCAGGAAATAAACTACATTACTATGACGTACCTTTTTAAGTTTTAAAATTTTTATCTGTCTTCGGACTAATTCCTAAGGTGGTGTTTGGGAATGCCTGGATACATAATCGTAAAATAGCTGGCTTATGGCTACATGCACAGAGGCACCCATACAAGTGACTTGCGCCAGAAAGCTGTTACCCCCAGCAAAAAGTGGGACATGGTGCACAAGAGGAAGAGCAGACTGAGTCGTATACCTTGCTGCATGAGAGCTCCAACTCCAAACCAGAAACTATTTAACAAGGTAAAATTGTTTTCCACCACGTCAGAATCAGGGTTGCAAGGATGTGGATTATACCACTCATAGGGACTAAACCTGTGGTAATTGACAGAAAAAAAGAACAGATTTAAAATGCAGTCATCACAAAGTCTATCCAGCAAATCTGCTGCAAAAGAAAAAGAAAAACAAGAAAGGTTATAAGGAAAATAATGATTGAAAGCTTTTACAGTGTGCATTATACTTAACAGCAATATTAAAAGATAAAACAATATTGAAGATTTACATTCTTAACTATTGCTGATACTAGTAAAGTTGCATACAGATTGGCTCTGAAAGGTTCCAAGTGCCACCTGTAAACATCAAAGCACTTATTCTTCTATTAACATCAATAAGATTACAGATAATTGGTACCATTTAGTATTAGTGATTCTTATAATCACTGTGTCAGTATTTTCCTCTTGAAAGAAAATATAATATGTATTCATTAGAAATTAACTAGAAAAAAATACATTAGGCAGAATGTTTTTCTCAGTAGAATTACAAATAATGAATATAACAGAAAACAAATAGTTAGCAGTAAAAATGGCATTGTTAATCACCAAACAAGGGTAAGAAACACTACAATTCACAGAAAAAAATACTATAGCAAATTAAAGGAATTGCATCCTGTCCTGTGAGGTGCACAGTAGCATCCCTGGAAAGGTTTTCCAAAAGAAGCTGGGGACGCTCACAAGCACCTTGCAGGGCCAGGCTCTGAGAAAAGAAAAAAAAAAAAAGAAAAAGAAAAAGATAAACATAAAGGAAAATACAATTAAATTAATTATCTCACAAATAGATAGAATAAAGATAGTAGAAAGATGCCTGAGTCTGGCAATAGATTACAAACAGATAATATACAATCAATCTCTTTTAATTCATGGCTTTGCGATTGCTGTGCATTATGATGGGTTCATATCTAAACGCTATTTTATCAATTGAAGCTGAAACAAGCAAACATGTCTAGATAAATTATTTGTTACTAATTCTTTCGGACTAAAAGGTTTTTAGTTCTCTCTTCCTCATTATACCTTTGTAGAACTTTAAATTTTAATTCCAATGTGCAGGATTATTCTAATAATTTAGGAGATTTAATCATCATGCCTGGACTTGGAGACACACTGCTGAGAGGGACTTTTATTTTATGCTTAAATCATGTATTTAAATCTTTGATAATGAGTACAAGTTAATGCATGTGCATAATATATTTGAGCAAAAAAAATGAAAATCACTGCAACGCAGTAGAATGAAAGCAGCACAAGAAACCAGCACAATAATTAATAATATTACAGATTTTAATTATTAAATCAATATTAATGTATTTTCATAATTTCTCAAATCATTAAAGCCACTCTGTTAAAAACCCTTGGATAGGTAGCCTTTACGAAATAACTTTTTTGATGTATCTTATAATCAAAGCTATCTGAATAATGCATCTGTCACTTTGAAAAATGCAATTTTCTTCACAATAATATTTCAAACACATTATAACACAGGAAACCAAACGTTCCACTTCAAGCTCTTAATATACTGTTAAAACACCTCTCATCTTAAACGTATCTATTTGAAAAGGAATGGTTTCATTTGGATCTCCAAAGTAATACTGATATGCTGTTCAAAAATGTTGATTGGGTTCTAATTAGACATTGTGACCTGAATTCTTCTATTACTTTGTAGCAAAACTAGATCAGAAGTTCACTGTCTCATTAAAACTCTAAGTACATTTCATGTCATGTAGTTGTCAATCCAACAAAACCTGGAGACCAAGCATTGGTGAAACTGAAGTAGGTTTTTATACTCTTTTGCTGAGAGATATTTAAAGATTGAATTGGAAAATACCTTTTTCTCCTGAGGAGAATGTTTGCTAGACAAAGCAAACATATTTTAGTGATTTAAAATAAATATAAATATTCAAGTGTTATTTTTAGTGATTGCAACATCACTGAACAATTTGAAACATAACTTGATAGTTTCACCTTTTTGCTCTGATATTTTATCTAGTAAGTTTATATATTACTTTGAAGGGCAGAAAAATATTCCATAATTGTAGAGGAAGGAAGAAACAACCTGACACACAAGATGGCTTTAGAAAAAAAAAATGCAATCTGAGTCCTACAGTTTTAGAATTCTCAACTTAGAAAGTAAGGAAAATTAATACTGGCATATTATGGATAAATACGGTTCCTCATTTGAATATGTGATATTAGATTGTCTAAAGTAATAATCTTAAGGTATAGATCCTTTAATCAATTTTTTGTATGTACTACACAAGTGTATAAGTTTCATGCAGTCTAGCCTATTGCAATTAATATTCATAAAACACAGATTTATGGGTTCACTTAGGAGGTCTTATAAGCCAGAATCTTGCTCAGGGCAATGTCCACTATTTCACAATAGGGAACTGTTCAGTTAGGTCTCAAATATGTCCAAAGACAAGAATTCCACAGCTTCTTGGGAAAAACGTTCCCACGTTTAGTTATCATAATAATGACTTTTTTTTCCTTTAGGTCATGCTAGAACCTTCGGTGTTTTGTAGTATAAAGAACTTCTTTTTTTTTTTTTTTTTTTTTAAATCAGCTTCTCTTATTAGAAAGTGCCTAGTAGGAAAATTCCTTCTGCTCGATGTTAAAAATGCCCAGCTTCCCCAGCCTCCTTTCACAAGTCTCCTGATCCAGACTCCACTTGCTCAAGTTTATTCAAGTATTGGGGTCCCAGAACTGTTCACAGTATTTAATGTGGCATAATAAATGATATTATGGGAATAATCACTTCCCTTGATTAATGGACTACATTCCTACTAATTAAAATGCAGAACACTAGCTCAATCAAGAGAACAAGCATAAAGCAAAAAGAGAACTTTAGCGAACCGATGCAATTTTGAAGATTGATTTTTCTGACCGCTGATAACAGATACTCTTCCCATTTACCTATTTCATTTAGTGTTTATTCTAACATTTCAGACACAGTTTCTTAATCTCTAACACCTTCAGGCATTTGAAGTACTTGAGAAAATAGACTATAAATGAACTTCACAAGACCTGAGTTCCAGATTTCCTCATTGCTTCTACCCACTGAAAAGTTACAAGTCCTCTCCAAAAATTATTGGCTAGTGTAAATAATGTTTAGAAGTCAGATATCTCAGCAGTCCACAGGACAGAAAAGGTTTGTGTCAAATTTAATTCCACTTTAGGAATACACCATGATATTAGAAATTAAAATTAGTATGCCTAATGAGTAGACAGAGCTACTTCAGTACTACAAATTATTTGAGATGGACTACAATTTCTTACATTCTGTATTCACACAATGTTTGAAATAACAGTGTAGAAGACCAGAAGACAAGGGATCTAATGCCTATGTCTCAAACACCTGTAGCTGAATAGCCATGGAGCCAACCAAGGATTGTGGTGCTGTGATAAAGAATACAATATGACTGGAGAAGGAGTACATTTGAGATATGGCAGCACTTTTCTGGGACAATTGTCCTTGTCCTAGCTCCGGGAAATAAGCACAACAGAGTACAGTGTGAGCACAGGACAGAGGTCAAAAAGTAGGCATGGATAACTGATCAAAGGCTGATCAGTGCACGTGGATAAAGACCACCAAAGACCTCTGAAGCCCCCAAGCCTATTTTTAGAAAGGTATGGAAGGCCAATCTGCCTATGGTAACTAATCTGTATAGAAAGCAAGAAACTTATCTCCAGGGTGGGGAAGTTTATCTATAAAAAGGTACCCCCATGAAACCCAGACAGTGTCCACAGGACCCTGGAAACACCACCAGCTGGATCAGTGCTGGAGCCAGGACTTTTTAGTCTTTTTAGACTTTCTGGATACTTTTAGAATCCGTGAGCCTATTTGGCTTCAGAACCTGTTATAATATTAACCATGCTCTAGCCCTAGCATTTCTTCTTCTCTTTTTATTTAGGAACATGTTTTTGTGCACTCTTGGCACAGGGAGTCTTGTGATGATGATACAAGATTCTCTTTCTTAATTCTTGACCTGCAGGCACCCACTCCTCCTTTCCAGTGTCCAGTTTGAGATAAACTCAGAAAGAGACATGACTAAGTCTGGATAAGCTAGAACAGTTTCTGCAGTTTTGGTCTGTAAATAAAAACACAGTCTTATAGAGAGCCATGGGACTCAGTCTAGATGACCTTAGAAGTGACTGCAGATAGTGGGTTTTGTTCAGTGAGTATATCCAGAGCAGTACATCCTGTCACACGCTGACAGCTGCTTTCAGTTGCTCTCATAAAAGGTGTGGTCTAGCATGTTCTATACAGATCAAATCAATTCAAAGTTGCTGAGAATGTGTAAAGTGTACCCTCCACCAGTTTCAATAGTTCTCAAATCAAAAACCTGTCAGTTTATCTCTGGTGATAGTATGAAGATAGTACTTTGTTTTGAAAGCAAATTAATAGATATGTTTAATACAGACTAGAATCTGGAAAGAAAGATATTTTTAATTTAAGCTGAATTTTCTGGAGAGCAATGCAACTTGTAAAAAAGAGAAGAAAACCCAAAACCTGCAATTTGGAGAGGAGAGGAGAGGAGAGGAGAGGAGAGGAGAGGAGAGGAGAGGAGAGGAGAGGAGAGGAGAGGAGAGGAGAGGAGAGGAGAGGAGAGGAGAGGAGAGGAGAGAGGAGAGGAGATGGACTAGTGAAGTAATATTTGTAATTGCATTTTCATTATACCAAAATATGGCTGCCTAGGAATATTACAAAGAACTGAATTTACAGCTGGGATACTCCTTGTGGGATAAAGACAGCTTGGATTCATTAGTAAAATATATAGGTCATTTGAGTTTTGTGTGTTGCTTTCAGATATTTGGAAAACAGGTGTCAGGTATTGTCAGTAAATCATATTCAGCATGCTACCTGTTACATTGTTACAGAGAAATTTTCCAGAAGGTCTAAAGCAAAACACATGGGATTTTTTAAACAGGTTGATACTGAAAATTTAGCTAAAAATCCATGCGAGTTATCAGCTATTATTATAGCTTTAAATGCTTATTTAAAAACCTATACTGACAAAATTTTTCATCGTTATCTCAGACATGATACTGCTTTCCATTCCGACACAAATAGGAGCCACATAACAACTATGGAAAGGCCAAGAAAAATCTGTGTTCTACAAGATAGTTTGAAATTACAAGACAACAATCAAATGCAATAAACTGAATTCTTGGTCTGATGCAGTCAGATAGAATACTTCCTTATATTCATGGAATTATGAATAATTTCAGGCAAGGGAAATAAAGGAAATACGATTGCTAAGAAGTATGATGCAAGTATGACTTAAAGGACTAATGACATTGTTTACTGGTAGCTGTGCTCTAGTTTATTTAAATTAAATTCTTTTCAATGATATTTCAAACACAGTATTACTATTGTGTTTTTTTAAATGAGCATGTAATTAAATTAGGAACAAATAATATAAAAAAAACATTTTCTAGAGCATGATGTATAGACCAACACAACCCACAGAGCTGAGCAATATATGCCACAGACACAGCACACAATTACAGCGTGCATACTATTCCAATATTATTTCAAACACGTCAAATTAACCTGGATACATTTCCTCACTTTTCTCTGGATCAGGTCCATGAAGTAAAGAAAGTATGATTACCTACCGACCTTCACACAGACATCTCTTTTGCACAATCAGACCAAGAAGTGAGCATACAACAGGTTTCACTGTAAAACCATTAGCACAAAGAGTTCACAAGCTGTAAGACTTCATCTAATGACCAGAAATTGATTAATCAAAAGTATTTTACCCCATCTTCTTAATGAACTGATGAGCATACTGATCCAGCACAGGGTATTGCTGAACACAACAAACTATGAGCTCTAATCTCAACTCTAGCAAATTACACCTTCTCCCATTCACTAGAGCAAACTGTAAGAATGATTCTTCTAGTCATTATTTTATAGGGCTTCTGTGCAGGACTACACCCTCAATCCATACCCTACTGCATAATAACTGACAAATTATAACATTCCAAACTTTTTCAGGAATACCCAGGATAGGAGATCGATGCTCTTTCATAACATACAGCAGTAAAGAATAAAACATGCTATTACTTCTCTTTGTTAAAACCTCTCTTTTCTTTGCCTAAATTGTACCTTTTAGAAAAATTGAGATTTTAGTTTGGCTTCTTCATTGACTTCTCACCTTGTGACATTCATTGCCACACCTGATGACTTCTGGGCTGTAAAACAGAGACTGTTATTACCAACACCACTGCCCTGCTCAGATACATTTCTCAGTACGGTAATTGCCTTGTTTGCACTGTGGTCATCTTCCACATCATCTTCCCTCACAGAGCTGCCCTGCTTTTGCTGCTTCCTGACAAGAACTAATCATTTAACACTTCTTTAATATGCCAAAAAAAATCCCCATCTAAAGCAGTTGCATTGAGTCACCATCACCTCTCCATTCACTAGAAACTGAACTTAATGCAAAATGACAAAAAGAATATCTATGAGTCTTCTAAATTTGGGTGATAATATTCAATCCAAAGTCTAGAAAGCCAAAAGATTCATGTGCAAGTTATATACTGTCTTTACAGAATTGTGTCCTATATGTTTCCTCCCTATGCCTTTAAATTGCTTATAGGCACTAATAACTTCAACTTGAACAGGACCCTGTTAAATCTAATTGAGTCAGGGATTAAACAGAAATATATAAGCTATTGCAGGAACAGAACCAAAATTTTCATGTTAAGAATGAATGTATCTTGTCCCATTTTTATATAACTTTAGCTCCGTGGTTAATATTTAAAAAAAAAAAAAATAAAAAAAAAAATTTAAAAAGGACCAAACCAAATTAGCTTATAAGAAAATAGGGTAAAATTATTTCATAAACTTCTGCTATAAGCAACATGAACCATACTGGAGTAATATAATCCAGACAATAGGGAATACTTGGTGATTTCTAGAACTTGTCAATTTTTACTGCTGTATTAGCTACTAGTCCTGCAGTAAAATCCAAAGAAATATAGGCTTGGGAACTACAGAATTGTGTAGGTAAGTCATAGTTCAAATCAGAACCAAAACTATAAAGGCTGTTTTGTTTGATGAAAATGAAATATTGTTAAACATATAACAAGTATGGATCTGTTCTCAAACTTGTTGAAGACAGCCTTTCTTTGGATTGTAATGTGTTCAGGTATTTAGTAGCATTCTACTCAACGCTTCTGTTGAAGAAGTACAACTTAAAATGTTGGAATTATAAAAAAAATCTTAACTATTATGTGATTATAAGTTTATGATAACTCAAACACTTGTTTTTACAGATGTCAATTAAGGGTTTATTTAAATCCATCATTATTCTGTATTTAAGACATAGTATATTACCATCATAGCTAAAGATTATTGTATGATGGAAATAAGAGTCAAAGATGTACACAGAACCTTAATTTTTAAAGCACTACTAAAGTTCCTATTGCTGAATTTATTATATATGCTGGTTTCATGTCTTAAATAATTTTTCAATTTCCAGAATATTAGCCCATATATTTCCTGAACAGAACAAGTGATGATAGTGTTAAATATTGTATGATAGTCAAGAATCTGAAGAAAACCTGTTTAAAATTACTATATTTTTATTTATGTGAACTTCACAATAATTGTAGACTTTTCCCACAATCAGTGTATCCTGACTTCTGCTAAATACATTGAAGTCTTACAAAAAAATATTCTAGGAGATATTCTGAGATATGTCAATTATGGTATAGTAGGGGAGATGTTAAAAGAGTTGCTCCATTGTTAGTTTTCACAAGATTCACAACATATCCTGACTTCTGTATCTGAGGGACAACTCAGAATTTTTTGTGTTAGAAAACATTTTGCCCCCTTTCTGGTGACATAAGTTATGTCTCCAATATGATTTTTCCCTTTGTATGCTTTGCTCTTTAGACTCTAAGCATACTTGAGAATCTTTAAATCTTCATTTATATTCCTTTATTCCTCTGTCTCCATAGTAATTAACAATTGGGTGTTACTTCAAAAAATGGATTATTCACACTACTTCTTATATTTTTATTTGCATTTTTCTTCTAAATAGCCTACATTCAGCTGTTTCGTATAACATTCTTACACCTTTACCAGAGAACATTATCATTGTTTACCCATATATGGGTTTCCCTGAGTATATTGAAAAAATGGGAGAAATAAAAAACTGACTACTTTGGAAAATTTTCATCTCTATTTCTAGAAAGACTTTTGAATTTCAAGCAATCTTGTAAATTCTTTTTGCCTGGGATAAAGTCAGTTTTCTTCCTAGTAGCTGGTATAAGCTGGTATGATGTTCAGTTTTGGATGTAATATGGTAGCAATGTTGATAATATAGTAATGCTTTTAGTGGTTGCTAAGTCATATTTATAGAACTTCATTTTCTCCGCCTTCAGGAGTGCCCTGGTCTTGCACTTCCTTTTCTCATGATTTTTAAGCTCTTGAGGGGTGGCTGTTGCAGGCCTGCAACCATACAACATAAAACATTTAGAAGCATCGGCCTGAGCTTCATCTGCATATGCCTAGTCCAGGGATGCATAGTGTGTGCCTCTGATTATTAGTGCTGAGCCTTCTACTGAGTCTATGCCTAACAGAGCAGAAAACCCCCTTTAAACATGTATAGTGACTAAACCAGCCAGCTAAATTACTTTTGGATTGCAGGCTCTCCTCAGCTTAAGCAGATTTGAATTTGGTTTCTGATGTGGAGGGCACTTCTCTCAGAGGTTAAAATCTCGGATAAATGTCCATCTACTGGACCTTGGCCAGTAGTCATAAAAAAGACGGCTAAGGAAGATGGAAAAGGGAAGCTGGGGGGAGAATATTGGATATACATTGCTAGGACTTGTATGTGGGTGAGAAGTGAGAGAGAAACCACTATGTACTGATTACAAATTGCCCCTCAAGCTCCTTTCTCTGTCTGGCGATGGGCAGAGGAACCTGGAGTGAAGGAGTAAATTTAAATTTGGAAAACAGTGGAAGAAAGGTGTTGTCTCAGTGTCTGTATTTCTCACCTTCTGAATTTATTTCAGCCCATGACAACAGCTGGTAAGTTATACCCTGCCTTTTTCTCAGCCCATGAGCATGCTCATCTTATTTTCTGTCCTTATTCTGATGCAGAGCGGATTGAGTGCCTAAGCAAACATTTGGCCCTTAGTCAAGGTTAACCCACCAGAACATAGAATTGGCTTACTTCCTATATTGAAAACCCTCCTTTGGGAGATGAGATTTGAGTTCTGGTCAACAGTTTGAGCACCTGCCCTCACACAATACAAAGAACCTCCCCATGCCCCATCCAGGAGCTACAATAAGGCTTAAATGGTAGCTAACAATTGCCCTGGAATTATTCTGCAAAGCTATATTTACATATCCAACAAAAGAAAGTCTAAAATGTGCCTCCACATAGATTACACAGATTAGTCATCATCTGAATGTCTTTTGATGGCTAGAAGGTCACAAAGAAAAACAAAAGAGCTTGTACACAAATATAAACTCTTATTTTCTGTACACAATTAATTCCCTTTATCATCTCTTTTACTTCTGCCAAATCTTGGATACACCTCTTACTCTTTCTGCTGCCTCTCCAGATACTTCTGGAATATTTACAGAAGTTTTAAAAGTATCATATACAAATGAAACAGTCATATTATGAAGATATGCATGAAATGAACCCAAGTAACCCCGGAATCTTAGTGCAACCCTCTTCAGCTTCCACCCTCTCACACTGTTTGTTGTGCTCACTTGTTTTGTCATGTCTAAAATTAGGCTTGCCTGCTTCCCCAGGAAAAAAAGAGCATGTCTTATTTGCTTTGTGATGTCTGTACTATATCTAGTCCTGAATGAGAAATATCTTCCAAAGTTCATGATACTTTTTATGTTCTCAAATAAAACTTAATCTGAATAAAGAAAAATAAAATCTTTTAAGTAGAGAGCCAAAAACTGTTGTGTTTGTGGGGGTGTACTCAAGAGAAGCATTCCTGTAGACTTCCTTATGCTTTTAACTCATCTGTACACATCTACTTCTGCCCACACTCAGAGATAAAGTACTTAGCTAAATGAACTAAATCTCTGTTGCATGGTTGGTATTTACCAGGGAATAGAGAAAGGCTAAATTCAAGTTCTTGGTTTTTTTCAGTCAGTAACTGACACAAACAGGACAAAAAAGTTTCACTCACTTTCGAGGGGCACCTCTTTCTCATTCCATTGCCCTTTCATTTCTATTAGAATTTCTATTACGGATATGAGGATTTCAGAAAAACTATCACATTTTCTAAAAATTATTTTCTGTGTCACATTTCCCACTAAAAAAATACATCATTTACAATTCCTGGACAACTGCGGTCAGAAAATAATAATTTATGTAATGAGCAATAACACACTTGATGAAAATTAAAATATAATAATAACTTCTCCTACTTCCAAATCAAACCTTACCAGCTCATGGGTGACATGTGAAGACAGCCATAAGAACAGAAAAAATTATAGCAGGAGGATATTTTCAGACAGTGTTGCTCCCTGTATTGCCTTTTTATTTGTTCAAGCCACTTTTAGTTCAGAGTAGTTGCAGATTTTTGTATCCAAGAATGACACATTTCAGACTTTTCTTCCCTCCAAACACATTTGCTTAATAGCTTAACACAAAAAGTGCCAAAAATTTCCTTCCTTGTTTGATAGTCCTGCGGTACATCATGTAATAGAACTGCAGCTCCACATCAATATTTAGTTAAGGCTCTGTAAGATTATACAATTGTTACCTGCCTTATCCACTTCTTATAAAATGCAAACGAGACAGAATACCATTCCTTGCTAGTCTCACACTACAATAAACTCAGAAGAATCTCTAAAGATCATTATTTGTGCAAAAAACCTTACTTGCTTTTTGCCTAAAGAGAGGAGATATACCCCTGCATCACAGTGTCATTATTGATCAATTCAAACTCTTAACAAAAACATTAATGACCACCCTAAACTATGTCTACAGTACATTATATGCTTTTGGAGATCTTCCTGCCAAGTATTGACAAGCATATGAGATTTCTTTTGATTAAAATACCTTTGATACATTTGCAGGCCCAAAGTGATGTTACACAAAGAAGTAATTTCCATTTTCCTAAAGGGTCACATTTGACAGATTATTTACTTAGTTATCTTCAGAGGTTATTTATGTTATACATTTTATATGGCCTCCATTCCCTGGGCTCAGTAGCACTGTTTGGCAACATTGCTACTGGAAGAAATTAGTAAAGCATTTTAGAAGGTGTTTGCTGAATGGAGAAAACATTTAAGGGTCTTTTTCCTTCTCAGAGAAAAATAAGGTGCTATACAGTGTCCTGTGTGTAACTATGAACACCAGACTCAAATTTACAAAAACTCAGCTCAAACAAAACACGGTAATTGGTTTATTTGACACTTCGAAATAAAAGTTGACCTCCATTTAGGGGTGAGAGAGAGCAAGGGGGAAACCTCATTTCTCCCTGCAATTACCCAAAAGGAAATTGTAGTGAGGTGGGGGGTCAGTCTCTTCTGACATGTCTCAAGTAATGAGAGGGAAGGACCTCAAGTTGCAACAGTGGAGGTTCAGGTTAGATATTAGAAATTGTTTTCCACTTTTAGAGTGCTTAGGCATTGAATAAGTAGTTCAGAGAGGTGGTAGAGTCACCATCCCTGGAAGTGTGCAAGAGATATCTAGATGTGGCATTTGGGGATAGGGGTTTGGGGTGATTATGTTGGTGCTGGGTTGATGGTTGGATTAGGTGATCTTAAAGGTCTCTTCCAACCTTGATGATTCTGAGTACTGGATATTTTGGTGTTTTTAGTGAAAAACATAAATTACTCTGTTTAAATGTAAATTAAAATCAGCAACAAAATTAAATCAGTCTTTTTCACAACTGCATGGTTAAATCTTAAAGCTGGTGATATATTGCTCTGCTTGTGACCTGAATATGCATAAAAGAAAATTATTTTTTACAATCCTGATCTCAGGAGGAGTGGGGGATAAGGCAGTGTAGCTATGAACATTCTTCTGCATCATATGTCTGAAATATGCGCAAAATGACGTGCTCTTAATGCAGGAGTTAATAAATCTTTCTGCAGTGCATCTGTGCTTATATATATGTGCAATATAGTACATTTGGTGAAAATTTATGTTCTGTCACTACTTATGAGTGAAGAATACTCTGTAATTTTTTTTCTCTTTTAATTCTTTCTAGTTTGACACCAGTGATAAATTCCAGTTATGCTGGGTTCTTGTATGAAACATTCTAAAAGCACATATTTCTAATTATAGCAATTACAATAGGTACCAGCCAGAAAATTCTCATCTCTTATGCTAGGATTTTATGCTAATCTCACAGTTTGTCAATGCTGTTTCTATATTATAACACTTAATTACTTCACTGCTGATTTTATGGATTAGGTTTATAATTTTCAAATTAATTTACCAGCTATAAGGTCAAAACTATAATAGACAGTCTGACCGTAGAAGACCTGTTTTTCACAAGGCCTTAATTTAAAAGAAAAACTATCTTAAAGTTGATGGGTTTCTTAAACATGTTATCTCTGGAAAATGACTCAAATATCTCTGAGTGGGTCTGAGTAACTGCAGCAAAAACCACTGAGAATATGTTCATACAGTGTGAGGAGCTATCTGAGAACTGTAAAAAACAATCACAGTTCCTGATTTATTTGTTTCTGAGGTACTGCAGGGTGTTGCTGTCTTGAGGGTAACGCTTGAATATACAGAGAGCATGGTCATCTTTAAAAATTGTAGTTTAAATTTTCCAATGAATACCCTTCTACAAAATAAGAATCAATCCCATATAAACTGGAGAATCATCCCTTTCCACTAGTTTCCTTTTGAAGAGCATTATTATCTTTGATAAAATTATTAATATTTTGAGAACTAAGAAAAAAATGACAAAAGCATACCATAACATTTAAGGATGAAAACTCCACACCCCTGTTAACATTAGTGGACCTTTTTTATTTCCTTTCCCATCTTACAGATAAAAAATTAGGATTTGATTAGAATGGATTTTACATCCATTGAAGCAATGTGTTATGAACTATTGAAATATGTAGATTTGCACTCTCCTGAGTAATAAACCCATAGTGATTAAAACATGAACCCTGTCAAGTGTGGATAAACTCAAAGTTAAACCGGTAAAAACATACTCAGTTGAATCCTAACAAGGTAGTATGTCTTTAATGATCATTAGAAAACACAGCAAATCTGTGCTAAGATATATTTCCTTTACACTTACAAAGAGGAAATGCTATTAAGAGAAGCTATCCCAAAGGTATGATTTCTTCATCCCGGAGGGCACAGGCTACAAAAGAAAATGAAGGTGTTGAATTTTCTAGCTATATCTTTATAGCTCCTGCTTACATTATCACTCTGTATCCCCAAACAAACTGAGTAAATAATTCACTGAGCTGTGGTGCTCCAACCGTTTGAGCATAAATGGGTATCGCTTTTTAGTATATTAGGGAAAAAGAAAAGAATTGAAAATACTTTGCATTCTCACTGCTATATCTCATGGAAATATTAAACAAATTACCAACATTTAAAAAAAAAATTAGATATTCAATATGAAACCGGAAATTATGAGTACAATTGAAAACCAGTTCTGACCACATTTAAATGAACTCCAAATGTTTAGGTTAGCTGACAGGATAACTCGCAGTTTTTAGGCCACTTTTAATATGGAATGAATATTAACGAGAAAGACAAACCCCTGGAAAAAAATGTCTCTATGAGTCTTGCATACAAGAAGCAGTAAGAATACTTTTGCATGCTTAAAGGACTCAAAAGCATGTTGTGGATTAGACCAACAGCAGAGATAAGCCTGCAGTTTCACTATAAGCTACAGAAATTTACACAATTATATATAACCAAATTAACAAGAGAACCTTTTGGTGAAAAGTAGAATTAACTTGAAAAAGAAAGAAAATGGGCAAAAGAAACCAAAATTTTGAATGTAGGCTATAACAACAAATGTCAGCAGATACAAGCAAGGAAAAATTCTCAGAGGATGTGGGATACAGTTCTGCACCTCTAATTGATTTATCTGACACAAAAATTTGATCAAAGCAGATAAAGAGGACAATCCTAAATAATTCAGTCTTCATTCTATCTTAAAAAGTATTATCCCTCTAACAGTAACTGCTTCCATACCTGATGCAATTCATAACATAAAAAGTTTATCCATGTTTCATAGTAAAGAAACCCATACCGAAACCAGAAATAGTTAAGACTACCAGTATTCAAGTACTTTTCCAGTTAAACATGGCAAGTGGAGAAGAGAATGGAAGAGTAAATGGAATTAACTGTTCCAGGACTTTCCTCCCATAACTTTTAATTCATGTAAAAAAAAGAAAAAATATATACTTTACATATAAAATTTCCTGCTAATAGTGTTAGCTCAGTTAGCAGGCAAACATGCTAGGGAATGCTGCAGACCTGAAAACCACAACAGAGCTCTCTTATGTTTCTTGTCTCACCAGGGTTCTGAGATTCGAACAGAGAAACACCTGCCTCGTGGAGATACAACAACTTAATCAATGCTTGTAGAAGTCCAGAAAAGCTATCATCAAGCACTCTGTATATTCCTGCAACTGACTCTGTATAAAAAAAGCCTACTTTATGTCTCTAAGCTTTTGCATGTGTTAATGAACTGTTTTCACTTAGGGTATTGTATCCACTTATTGAAGCCTATTGTAGTCCCCATCTGAACTGAGTGATTTACAATGAATCAAGGCCTACCTTTATAATAAGACACTATATAAACTCACACCTAGCTGGTACCTATCAGCAAAATAAAATTACTCTTGACAGCCTTCTTAGTTTGTCACATTAGAATTTATTCTTGGACAGTCCTGGAATTTTTCTGTAAACAGGATAAGATAAACAATACTGTGACAAAAATATTAATGGACATGTCAACATTATTGCATAAAAGAGCACCATCTCTCTATATTTGGAGAATGCTATTCTTTTTGGTATTGACTGTTGAGTATTTTCCAAGTGATGCTCATCTAATATAAACTAGGAGATTTATAGTAGGAGTGTCCATGAGGGTAACCCCATTTGATATTGATTAGTTTTGAAAACTTTATTAAGCAAAACTCTCTATTCATTGTTTTATTTACAAAATTACTATTACAGTATAGTCAAAAAACAGGCATATGATTTTCAGGAATTCCTCCCAAATAAAGCAGTGTGTTCCACTGTCTCATTTTAAATTTATTAGTAGTAAATGGATAGAGAAAGTTTGTAAAGACAGCTCTCCTCATCAGGCCACATTCAAAGGAAATCCCTGATGTCTAGGAAAGGAAAATGTCATATCTATCTTCAAAGAGGGTCAGCAAGGAAGATCTATGGAATTATAGACCGGTAAATCCCACTTCAGACTCTGGGAAGATAATGGAAGAAATCCTCCTTGAAACCACTATCAGATAGAAAAGAAAGAGGTGTTTCAGAACAACAAAAGGAGGTTTACAAGGACAATCATATCTAACCAACTTAAGTATTTTCAGTGATAAGAAGATTAACTCTGTGGTTAAAGAGAGAGCAGGAGATGCGAACTTGATTGTAATGACTGTTTATCAGTGTCCTATAGCATCTCTACTGCCAAACTGGGAAGGTAATTCCTGAATGACAGTAGATTACAAGGTGAAGAAAAAATTGGCTGTATTTCCATTCTTGGAGAAGAGTGGAAATAATTCAAAATTTAGCTGACAGCCAGTAATGGACAGTATTTCTCTTTGGGTTGATACAGGAGCCAAAGCTGTCAAAAAGCTTCATCAGCAACTTGGATAGTGGAATGGAATACACACCTCAGCAACTTTCAGCCTGAATGTCAAGAGAAGTGATTTTTCCTGCCCATTGGGCAGTCATGAGGCTACATCTGGAGTATTGTGTCCAGTTCTGGGCCACCTGTGGTATAAACATCTCAGAGTCCAGCAGAATGAGAGAGCTGCAGAAATAATAATAGGGTAATATCTACTTTCTGTGTTCAGCTACTTGAAGAGTGGATGGATTCTTCCTGATGATGTACAGAGAAAAGACAAAGGGCAGAAAAATAAGTTCTCTCTGGATGTTAAAGTTTTTCACAGTGAGAGCGCTTAAGCACTGAAACATTACAGAGAAGTTCTGCCATTTCCATCTTTAGTGATCTCAAAAACTTGACTTAGGTACAGCTTTGGGAAACCTTCAACGTTCCTCCTGCTTTCAGTGTTGGGGGTTCATGTGGATAAAAACAAGATGTCTCTTCCAACCCAGTCTATTCTATAATTCTATCATATTCTCTAGGAGGAATGTATTTACATAAGAGGGCAAGACCTAGGTGAGCAGCCTTTGCTAGCAGTGCTCCAGTGGGACATCAACTTGTCTGAAGGGGTTAATACACATGTTTTATTACACAAGAACAACATGTGTACAAGGATTTAGAATATACACAATATGTGTATGTTTGTCTTTAAGCACAAGCTTTAATTGTGGGCTATGTAATGGAACAAACATAGCAAAAAAAAACCTGTAAGAGCCTGGCCTCTTTGACATGCTTGACCCTTAGAGCAGCAAAAGATTTACAGCTTTCATTTTCCAGAAGCTTGATACAAGATATTTCCAAAGGATCAGGCAGTATTTTTGAGGTTTTGAATATAGGGTTGTTATGCATCTTAAGGCAGGCATTTTAGAAATCAGGAACATACAATTATTATTTATATTATAGAAATATACATTACTTAGTATCTAAATATATTTAGGAATATGTATTATTTAGTACATGTAAAATAGTATCATAAAATTTTCAATTTATTAAGAAAATTTTTTGTGAGCTTACACATGAGAAACTAATCTTTTATTATGTGTGTATCAGAGGAAAAAAAAAAGCTTATTGTTCACTCAACCAGACAATTACTGCTAATACTTGGCTACATAGAAACTAATCTCTCAGGAGCACAGGTCTGTTTCGAGCAAAACAGGTCATGTGTGAGATAAAAATCATATTTATGAAGCAAGCACTCCTGGTCTGCAACATTTGAGATTGTAAAGGTAACAAGGATATTCTCAGTGATAAACATTAAGCCCATTCACAGATTATATATCTGTTAGCAATTTAATTTAAAGAAGTCCCCTATCATCCATTTCAAAGCATTTCTGGTGTTAACCTTTAATGCCTACTAAATGCACAGTCCCAAAACAGAAATTATTTCTTGCTTAAAACTATTTATTCTCCTATTTTTATTTTTTTTTATTTTGAATTCTGTTTATTTTAAATAGCCTTTAACAAGCAACCACTTTTCTACTAAGAATTTTGAAACAGAATAATGATTTTGTAAAAGGTGAGCAGGCAATAAGGTACAACATTTCAATCTATGTCACAGCAAGCAGATACTAAATAGCCCAAGGTGGCTTTCACTTGGGCTGAATGGGCTGTGCTGCAAGTTCACATTGCAAGCAGTCTAGCAATCGCTAAGGATTCTGATACACTACTTTTCCTTTTTGAGCAGTAATTATTGTAAGGACAAGCATATTTTCCCAGTACACCTCTGGACTATCTGACTTGGCTTTTGTTTATCAACTGTACAGTGACTTTGCTTCCAGATGTGAAATTCCATGTGTTAAGAATACAGACCCCAAACAAACATGGTGAAGTGATCATTTCTTAATGCCAGGCAGGTCACTACAGTTATTTGTACATCCTCCTTTTTTCTGGCCAATTGACCATAAGGTCAAATTCATCTGTTTAAACTACCTTCACTGAATTTAAGCTAACACATAATATTGTGTCATCAGGATAATTTAAGAATATTCATAATTATATTAGTTATGGCTGCAGAGGAATATTTAAGAAACGAAAAACCTTTTTTTTAAAAAAGTGCAATTGTATGCCCTTATCCTTACTATGGCCTGGAATACATGATGTGAATTTTGCCATTGATATCAGCAATTCTTTTAGTTTTTCATGAGGCTATATTTTCAGATTGTGGTATTTTTATGTTCTTCCTTTAAAACTTTGGGGGAGTTATTCTTCTTGCAGTAAGCATGCAATACTCTATGACAAGAATGATACAGTATATAAATGTAAAATAGATGAGCCAGTGATATAGCATAGATACTAAATAAAGATATTTTGTCTGAATCTAGGTTCATTCAAAGCATGTCTTAGTAGGAAATATGTAAGGATTCTCTAAATACGTCCAAGATTTATGAAAATCCTGACAGGTATTTAAACTTGTTTCTTTCTTATATTTTCTTTTACAAGCACAACATTTTGTTTCATTCAATCCATTATATTGAACAAACTTGAACCATTCTCATTTTGTGTTTAAATAGCCTAAATTCACCAAGTTTATCACTTGTCTCAAGAAACAATCACAACCTAAAACAAGGTAGCTTTCTTATGCCTTCAGCTGATTTAGCTTTCCATTCATAAATAAGAGAAATATTTCTCATCAGAAGAAACTGCTTGGTGATCAAAGAAGCAAGGCAGTTACTTTACAAGAGCTATCTTTTTGTTTATATTGTACTTGCTTGCAAATAATTCCTGCTGGGCTCTGGGCTATAGGATGCTGTAAACTAATTACTACATGCAAAGAGATTTTGCCTGTCATATACACCTGCAGGGAAGCACCTTGTTATTCACTACTATACTGAGGGGAAAAAGACTACAGTGGTGCCTATTCTCTTTCTTAAAAAACAATGTTGTTTTACACACACTGTAATCTTCTAAGCTAGCTAATACTATAGCTTTGCTATTAAAAGAGATGTTTTGCATTGGTTTTGTCCATCTGGGTTTTTTCAGTAGTGTGTATTATACAATACTGAAAATCACAAAGCAAGTCAGAGTATTCTTATGATTTAAGAAATCATCTTGCAATTATATGATTGTTATATTAGCAATCTCTCCAACATTGCTTGAGCATTCTTTCCATCTTTCCTTCCTGATAAAATATAAAATATACAATAATTATGGTCAATTTCTTTGCTAATGAACTGATATCAACATACTCCACTAAGACTGAATTACAAATCAGGTATTTTTCTGTAATTAAGAAAGTGAGCTCTTTCAGAAAAGTGCACTGTTTCAGGAAAACAAAAAGGGTATTATTTTATCTTTCTAATGCTTACAGAATCCTTTTAAACTCTCTGTTCAAAAGAAAAGTACAACTGAGACATAAATGTCATCACTGTAATGAGCATTATTATTTTATTGTAACAGTAAGGATAGATTTGTTTTGGGCAGAAGATTTAGCTATAATATGAATATTCAGTGATTAAAAAAAAAAAAAGCCATTCTTGTGTTTCAAAATTGCATACCTTCATATGTCAGGTTGCAGTCCTATAGTATAAAAACCAGTCTAATCCTCTTTAAAATAAATAAATAATGATTCTTTAATATTAATTTAAATTTCATTCTTAAGAATCATTCATTTTATAATTAATGTGGAGGCTAAATATCCTGAACAGTAATGGTTGAACAGAATGGTAGCAGTTACTCACACTTGTATGTCATCAGACTTTATTAAGATAGCTTTTACACAAAGTACCTCCTTATGTAAAAACACAAGGATGGATCTTGAGAGTAATTTACCAAACACTTGGAAGCTATTGAGAGATGCTGGCTCCATGGAAATTATTATTATTTGAGTCAGATATTTTACCCCCAGAAAAGTTGGTTTCAGTATAGAATGATATGATATTTTGTACCAGACATTTTTACATTATTATATTCTTTGAGGATAAAATAATCCAAGCTTTCTAATCCTGATATGACAATTGGTTGTTTTCCAGCCATATTTAGAAATATATTAGCTAGTTCCACCAAGTCAAAAGCTTGACTCTTTCCCTAACAACAATGAAATTTCTCCTCAGTATTCTACTTTGAGTACATTTCACCAATTTACACTAAAAATTCTCTGGTCTATTTTATTTTTACAGAATTCTCTAGTTTTTTGGTTTTTTTTTTCAATCAACAAATAAAGTGATAAAACACTACATGATGTGATATAATTCTAAATGCATTTCTAGGAGTGCAGAAAGAAAAGACCATATGGCTTCAGTGAACATTTGAACTGCTAAGCTGAATCTCAAATTATTTTCAGTTTCATTCATCACTAATTGTCTCCTGAGGTTTGAACAAATGATTTTAAGTGATGACACCACAGAAACCTTCAAAGTCAATGCCTGACAACTACTGTTAGGAAAATAAATACTAAAAACAATTGGATAGCTCTGATGTACTGCAACAATAAGCATAAATTTACAGCCAATATAGCAAATTATTTGCCTAAGAGGCTTATAGAGAATATAATGCCTTAATAGAGAAATAAGAAAGGAGAGAGGGAGATTTCACTGACGCTTGGAAACAGGGAGATAGGAGTAGGGAGACAGACATTCATATCCACTTAAACTCTTAAAAATGCATTTCAAAGGGTAAAATGATTCTTTAAACATATAAGGCACTTCTCTTTGAAGAAACAAGGACTGATTTTGAGGCTAATTTACCAAGTGCTTTGAGGTCAATGGAAGATAGCTGTAGTTCATTCCACAGAGCCTGGCTTCAATCACTCCTTGTACAATGCTTACCATGGGAACAGTAATAGAAGTCATCTTAATGCTTGCAAGAGATCCCAGAGGATCTTCTCTGTCCATGTAACAGAATGGTAACAAGAAAAGTGTAAGTTGACCCTGCAAACTGCTCTGTCCTCCTTAGGTTTTAGATCAGCTGCCATGTGCAGAGAGTATTCAGACTTAACCACCACTACACCTGTGGGAAAGAACACAATCCTTGAGGCCCCAAGCAAAAGCCATCTAACAGTAGGATTGTAAAAAAATCAGGATACTTAAATACAAACCACACACAGAGCCATCACCTGCACATATACACATATGTAGATATAAATACACAAATATAGATTGTATATGAACAAAAATACTGGCCAGTGGAATTGCATTTCAGCTGCTACCTTGGCAAATGGGTTCCCTAAGCTGGTTCAGATTAATAACTCCTTACATATCTAGTGCACTATTTTAATTCCACTATGACAAAACCAGTATATATTGTCTCAATACACAGACTCCATTTCAGAGCTTCTATACTTAAGCTGAAAATTCATTTTTTACCACGATATGAACACAGTGAGTCATATTCAAAGTTGAATAGGAAAAACTGTTAAGAAAAACAAATCTAAACTACAATTATAATTGAAAAATATTAACTTGAAGTAAACAGAAAGAAAACCTAAAACAGTTTTTAAATAGACTCAGAAAAGGAATACACTTCAAGCAAATGTAAATTACCCAAAATTCTACATTCTCTTCTCCAACACAGTCCTGTAGTTGAACTCTGTACCTCAGTTCTATGAGTACTATGAAAGTGGATGAAAATGCAAAATTAAGCTCTGGAAATATCACAATAGTTTTCTTTGGAAGCAGCAGTACAGTAGAGTAAAATACTACTTTTATTGAAGTTTGAGTTTTGGCTCATATCAAACAATAAATAAGTTTTTTTTATATTTTAAATTATTTTATGTATTTGTATTCAAATGCAAAACGTCTTCCAAGAAACGATTCTTTCTGTTGTCAATTGATCCCTTTTATTTTTATTTCATAACACACTACTAATTCCAGCAAGACAGAGACTGATCTCTTATTTTTTGCTTCTTTCATCTTTATCTCTTGCCTAGAGTGCTAATGAAAAGTGTAAGAAGGTGGCCACATACTATTGTGAAGTGGTTCACCGGGGTGCTAGGTGTAACTGTCAGAAATAGGAGAATGAGTTACTTGCAGGTTGAACTGCCTTCTGGAATTCTATCAGGTACACCAGAACTTCCCTCTCTTTATTCAACCTGCAACTCTGCCTGTAAATACATTACGAATTTAGGGGGAAGATCTGTCTCTTACTCCTTGGAGATCTCTACTTTTTTTTTTTTTTTTTTTTTTTTTTGTTGCTGGAATTATTTTCCTTTGTCTAATTTTAAATTTTATTAAATAAAGAAACTAATACTGGCCAAAAATGGTGCACTGCTATCTAAATGAAAGTTAAACAATACTTGATGGGAAGACCATCAAAACCACAGAGAAAAGTGCACTTCCCCTATCTATTTTGTCCATTATGTAGTCTGTGCTTTGTGTAAAAAAGAACCTGCCCCTACTTGCTTTCAGATTTCTAAAGCTGCAGAAGACACCACAGCCCTTCTCAGTAAGTGGAAAAAATCAACTGGGATAAGCCTACCGCAAAACACAAATACAAAGGCTGGATTTTTTAATATAAAGCTGAAGATTCTTTTTTTTACCTATAAAAAGTATTTAATTATTATTACTGCTGTTGTTTTAGTAAGCTGTAATTTCCTAATGCATAATTCTGGGGAAAGAATGGAGAAAAGGCAGTGTAATGCATCTGGAGAAATGACTCTTAAATTTCTGAGATTTGTGTAGGTTATAGCTTCACATGTGGTATGAGTATGAGCCTATCATAGAAGTCACTCCTAGTCAGGTGCAGCAGGGGCTGAGTTCTAGTACACACTATATCCCTTTGAACAACCTGACTTTTCTTATCATTTCCTAATGATTTTTTTATGCCTGCTGGTAAGTTAATTTCATTGTATCTTTTCATAAGTATATATTTCCTGAAAGTAAATCAGAAGGCAAAATGTCACCTGTTCTGTATCTATCACATTCTGTCTTTACACTTCCACCAATTAAGAGATACCGAATCCTGATAAATTTCTTTGTAAATGTTTTAGAGAGCTTCATTATACAGGTTGGATATATTTTTTCTACTAATGGCAAAGTAAGCCACAAAACAATGACAAAATGCAGAAATGCAATCAAACTTATACTCTATCACTTTAATGAATGCATATTCATAAACGTCTCTCTCTTGAAATTAAATATTTGGAAGCAGTCTCTCAGAATTATGTGTAAAAATGACACTTGACCAATTCATTAAGTACTTTAGTGAGGCTATCATTTTCAAAGCTCTTACTTAACTGCTTATTTTATCCTGAATAGGCTAAGACCTGCGCTTTCCATTAACATTCAACAGGGAAGGATGAGAAGTACTAGGTATCTGTAAACAAAAGATTAAAATGCATGGATGCCTTACATGGTAGACTAAATGGATGCAATTATCACAGGATTATAGAGAAAGATGAGGCATTCAAAATCATCACCACTTCCTGATGAAAAGCAAATGAAAGCTGTTTCAGTGGAAAACTGTGATCTGTCCTTCAAAGATTTCTAATGAAATCTAGGGCTGAGTTCTAATCCCTTTGGGAGGACAGCCATGGTAAATTAACTCATTTTCCTCAGAAAAAGTAGTGTATTTACTGATTGTATATTTCACATGAGTAAATAAATATTTAAATATTATATATGGGTTTCTTTAGTATATTAGTATGTTTAACAACTACTACTATCAATCTGACCCATACATAATATGGTTACACACAAAATATAAAAAATGCTACTGAAGGAACTTGATAAGAAAACCTAATATAAAAATCACTTATGGAACAAAGATAATAGAATATTTTTCACATCATGGAAAAGTTCAATAAAAATAAAGAAAAAGGGAAAAAAAAAAGAAAAAAAAAAAAAAGAAAATAAAATAAAAGAAAATGTAGCATAGCATTACCTCTTTCCTGCAATGGGAAAAGAATAATGGAGATATGGGTGTGTGTTTGTTTGTTTGTTACTTTTCAAAGCAGAGTTGCTGCATTGTTTGGAAGTGTATAGATTCCTTACAAGATGTTTTATTCTATTGACACATCTTAAGAGTCCCGGAAAAATATTCTTGCTGGATGGACTTTGTGATGGACTGTTACTCCAGCAACCAATGGACTACAGAACAAATATCAACTCAGTTGTAAGAAAAAGGAAACACCAGCAGAAATACACTGGAACATAGCAATTATTACTGTAGGTTCCCTCTGGGTGGCTCAATTATATGCAAATAAGAATTTCAACTAAAATTACTAAAAACTTGGCAGAGGCAAGGATTGCACATGTATCCATTTGGAACATTCTGGTTTCATACTACTGGAATTGTTGGCATTGTTTCTTTCAATTAACTTAAATTACGGAAGTTGTAAAAATCATTAGCAATAATATTGTTATCATGCCAAACTTACATTGCCTTCAGTTTACTAGTAGTTGTGCTCACAATGTCTAGTAGTTTTGTTCACAAAGCAAAAAATAAAAGAAAATTACAGTGCAGTTCATGCCGCCTCTCATACTGAAGAGGTGAACATATTTGGTAATTTGTTCTCACCCAGCTACATTTATTCAGCTGGGGCAATCTAATCTCAAACTACTACAAATGGCAATGATCCTTTCCAGTTTTGAAAAACAGACAGAAAGTGAAACAGGACATAATTAATTCCATTATTAAGTCAAGAAACAATCAATATCAGTAATGCATGATCACTAGATCTCTTGAGTAAACTGAAAAAACAAATCATTTCAGGTTCATGCTCTATAAAAATCCCACTTATCTAAACACTCATTCAACTATGAAATTCCTCAGTCTCAGGCAATGCAAGATTTCTCTTTTCTGTAATCTTTATCTGATAACATCAGTAAAATGCAGCAGTTCAAGAAATACAGCCTATTCCTTTCAAATTTTCCTGAGCAATTATTGTCTAACTACATGAAACAGTACTAGTTTTCCATATTTTACAACCCAACAAAAGGAAGCTGGCAACTAGAAAAGTATATGCATTTAAATATTTGTTCAAAAAGTTTTAATTTGACTCTGCACTGTAAAACTTCTCAAAAGATTCAACCTGATTTTTAACTTTAGACACCAAAAATTAATTCAGACAGTAAGGAAATGGTAAATGCTAAAGAGATTGATTATATTTCTTTCTTATTCATCTTCATATGCAAAGTATCCCTGCTTCTGAAATTTAAAGAAAAAGACCAAACATCAAATAGTTGCTGGTTTGATTTGGATACATTAAGAGCACACCTTCCTGAACAAACTTATTATGTAGAGTACTTCCAATATACTGCACTTTTAGCCAAGTTCAACTGCAATACCTCAAACTCCAGGTTGTATTTTCCCTGTAGAAATACACATGTAATTAATTCTGATTTATCTATAAAACAAAACAAAACAAAACCCCTCAAACATTCATTAACCAATAAACAGAGAATAAAATAATTAAGGAGAAACTTCTAGGATTTTATCCATGCTTCTTTGATTAAGGACTGACAGAATGGACCCAAAACTTCCTGTAGCTCATTTGGATATAACAGTAAAATTAATCCATCTATGTTAAAATTGCTTTATATTATGACTAAATAATTTCTTTCTCTGTTATAAAGCAATTTCTTATACATACATCCTTGATGGCAGAGTGGCTTTAAATTTGAGAATGAAGAGAAAAAAGTTCATGCAAAAGAACGGTATTGTTTTCCATAAATGAAACCATTGTAACACATTAGGCAATTCAATAGCGAAAATATTTTCACCTGTCCACAAACCCTCTTTTCTTGCTGTTCTTTAAAACAAAACCAAAAAATCAGTGGTTAAACTATTGTACTGATTTTTTTGACCTGAAAAAAAGGTTGAATTGAAATCAACTGAAAAAAAAATATTAAAAAATAATGCAAAGAACTAAATATTCCAATGGATTTTCTTGGGTTAACTAGGGGAAAATTCAAGCAATATTATTGCAAGCATCAAACAACTAAGCCACATGTTGATTTTGTGAAGTATTCTTAAAGGACAGGGTGTCACTAACAATTTAACTAAACATATTTGCTTTTATGTCATGATTTGGTATAATGTAAGACTTCATGAGACACAGCAAATTCATATCTGGATTGCCCCTAGCAATATTTTAAATTTATATGCACTATCTTTTGCTGAATCTATATAGTCAAATATAATATATGGATAAATATATGCTTAATTTACAGAAAAATACTAGTTATCATATAAAATATATACATTCACATTCCATTTTATGATTAGTTGTATGCACCAATTACTTATGTGCATTTTTATGCCTTTTTAAAAGTGGATATCAAAATTACATGCAATAAATAAAAGAAGAATAATATTTGTCTGTGAGGTTTTTAATAATGACAGCACAGTAAACAGGTAGAGATAAGGATACTTATGAACAAAATTTTTTTGAGCCTCTGACTTTAAAGACGAAAGGTGGCATTTTTTATTACAAATAAAACTACTTAAACAAAAGCAGTTATTAAACATGTTGGGGAAAAAAATCCAAACAACAACCTTTACTTCAATTGAAAATTATCTGTAGTTCTTTAAGAATCAAATTTTGTTTTTAATTTAATTTTATTTTCTTCCCACATTGTTGTCTTCCATCACAAATGCATTAACTAATATTTTCATGATTCTTGAAATTTCTTTTTCATAAGAATAAAAGTCTACCTGTTTACCACTTTGACTGTCATGATTTATAGCTATTTTAATCAACAACAACTTTCAGTCTCAACACACCATTTAACCTAATTGAACTGCTAGACATAAATTCATAAATCAGGAATTATTAACAGGGAAGTAGGGAAAAACTTACCTAATTGTCACTTACTACAGTAAAATAAATATTCAGGTGCATATTCTGAACCAACTTAGATGACAGTTGCAGCTTTTGATTCATAATGGTCATGATGCCAGTAACATTCATAGAGGCCCAAATTCAAGGCCATGTTTTTCACCATTGCTTCAAATACTAACTCAAGATACTCAGGAGAACATTTTATCCTACATGTGTTCACCTCGCTAAAATATCTTTTTCTACTTAACTGCATTCCATGTTGTTTGCTGTTTTATATGTTCAAATGGACCTTAACTAATGTTTACAGAAGTTGATGGAAATATTTTCTGTGATTTTTGGGGTTACTGTAATAGATCTACAGTCCAGAGGAAAATTTCCCAAACCTGCGCATCGAACAGTGGATTTATCTGATGCACAAAGGATTTACACAACAGACAGGATAAACACGTTAATGAAATGCACAAAACATGAAATAAAATGACATTACACAGCACCATCGATGAAGTAGACTTATTATTTTGCTAAAATTTTTTCAATAAGTACGACTGTTATCATGGTAAATATTAACATGAGAAAATCAGAATGGCTATTATTTTCTACACTGATGATTTTTTTTCCTCAACACTACTGCTCTCTGAACTAGGAAAAAGAGATAACAAAAGTTTCTACAAAAACATATTCTGTTTCTGACTAGTATTAGTGCTAGCATTCCATATGAAGATGCAAAAAATTTGGAAGTTGAATAGTACAACAAAATTGAAAATTGTCCACACACTACTGGGAAAGTTTCTCTACGATCTCCAGTCATTGCTTCACACATGAAGCACTACCTCAGATGCACTTGTATAGATAATCACTACAGTTTTATCCCAAAGCATTTATTTTTTATTTTAGCCTAAGAAAGGTTTCAGTGGTTAATTAATAATCTGCAAGAATAAAAGTACTTAAATTCTCTTTGCTGATTTAAATTTGTTATATTCAATTTGATTTAACATTTTTTCCTCTTCTGTGTTCTGAAAAAGGGTAAATAATATAGCACAATTTACCTTCTCCACATAATTCTCTCTTCACTATAATTACATCATTTTTCCGTTATGTTCCTATTCTTTAACTGAAAACTTTTACTGTTTTAAAGGACTTATTTTATACAATTTTATGTACAATTCACATTTTTTTAGCCCAGAATAAGGAAGACTTGGGTTTTTAATTCTAATAAAACTGCACATATTTGAAATAGTTATCTTTCTGACATGTGGCAACAAAAAATAATGTTACTGTGTATTCTGAAGAGTATTATCTTTAAAAAATTGCATGCCTATGAACAACTAGTAAGCACTTTGACATCCTCAAACCATGAAACAATACTGTCATTTTTTAAAAACAAAATGTATCTATTTCCCAAATTATAAATTCTTTTAATATGTTAAAAATTTGGATAACACATTGCTTATATGTATCCCACGAGGTATCTATTATCTCCATTGCCTTTAAATTATTCCTGAATTAAGAATGACTCATTAAGTAATCCTCAAATGACGGTAAAAATAATATCTCCTAAGTTTAATATGTAAAATAACTTGGCTCCTTTCAAGTACGTTCACTGATCTGCTCCTAGAGCCTAGACTGTCAAATCTAATGAAAAGTAATTTTAGCATGGATTCGCCTTTATATTCCCCAAAACAGACCTTAAAGAAGGTTTTAGTAAACCATAGAAACGGAAGCCCTGATCTGGAACTCAGAAGTTATTGTCAAAGAAAATCAGGAAATCTGTGTCTGTTGATGTAAGAATATTAAAAGGATATGCACAGTGTGATTTAGCAAAATGTTATCAATATTTTAGATCAATTTTCTGAAATAACACACTTTGATATTTAGCCCATGCTTTAACACATGGAAAAAAAATGCTTTCACGCTTCTAGGAAAAAAATCATGTATGTTGTATGAGAAATAACAGATGATGTAACTTTAATGATTACATAAATCATTACAAGTTATCACTTCATTTTATCTGGAGAATGTTATTTCTTATATTTGTGATAGTCTAAAACCCTATGTACTATAACTGTCATGGACTTCACCAGATTTTGTAATGTTCCTAAACTGAAAGGGTGGGCTGAGTTCTCAGAAACTCCTTTACATAAATACTTTCAAGCTGACACATCTTCAAAGATTTCATTAGCCAGTTTTCCTATCTTAAGAAATCTCAACATCCTACCTAAAAGGTAGGAGCTGTATAGGCATTGCTTTCATTTTTCATGTAAGTATTTTTAAGTAAAAACACATACCAACCTCTACCTCCTTAAGATTACGTATAATTCTTAAACTTCATTATACAATATCCTATATTTGCCTATATATCTTCAAATACATTTTATTAGGAAACCTGGTCTGGAAATGTTCGGTGTAATTTAGTCCAATAGTGTGTAACACTCTATTAGGCTTCACAAAGCTGCTCATACTGTTGATTGGCATGTTTGCAATAACAAAGGATTCATATGCAGTACTGATTTGAAGATCTTGCCATATTTGTCCAAACAAAAATTTTGTGATGGTTATTCCATATCTCTGAATAAGACTGTAAATTTGTAATATAAAACACTGATAGTCTATTCTATATTAGTAACATAAAGTAATAAGTTACTAATTATTTCCATTTAAGAGAATAAAAAAATAGTGTAAGAGAGAAAGGTACTTGAGCAATTCAAATACTCCCTCTTTTAAAAGTGAAGCACATATTGATTTCCTCAATTCATTCAAAAGTTTGTCACAAGTTGAAGGGAAGAAGTAGAGTACTGCAGAGGATTTCCTAATGGCACATAATGAAGTGTGAAATCATGTTATACAGTATCAAAACATATGGACTTCTTAAAAAAATGTTGGTCATTCAAAGGTTGTATAACAAATCTGGCCTTTCTGCTCAATATTGCAACACCCTTATTGACAGCAGACTAGTTTAACATTTAACATCACAGCAAAGGAAATATCTAGTTTAGAGTGCATAACAATTCATTGTTGTCCTTCATCATACGTTAAATGTCAACCATCAGAATGACGTGAATAAAAAATTATTACACTAGAGTCACTACATAATAGGATATCTGTTAATATGGGCACATTGAATGCAATTTTTACACAGAGAATAAGCCATTAAAACATTTACAAGACCAACATTATGTTTCTTTCTGCTTTTAAAATTGTCAAAATAGAACATCCTTTAAATAAAATCACATTAATAATATGGGCTCGTGTGGAGTATTTTGGAGTATTTGTTTATAGTGAGCATTTTTTGCACTTATATGTCACTCTGAGATTAAAAAAGTTTTGTCATCACAAATTAAGATCTGGAAAATTGTTGGTTTATGGCTTGTTTTAGGGGCTTTTGGTTGCCTTTTTTTTTGGTGTGTGGTTCTTTGATTTTCCACACCCTCCAAAAAAAAGAGAGCATAATCCTTCTGTTTACTATTTGTACATAATATAAATATATAGAAATAATTCTGCAGTTAAAGTGCTTGATTAAAGACTCATCAAAAATTTGCATTGAATAGGAATATATATAATTCCATGAACTTCCATGATTATAACTGTATCAATATGTGAAGGGAAGGACTCAGACTTCAACAACGGCATGTAATCATCCATAGTTTATTTGTTAGGGCATTCCTGTTTATAGTTTTGGCCTATGCTACACTCAGAAAATGCCTAAATATGGTTTAAAGAGACAGGAAATCCTGTTGAACTCTGTGGGTGGGATAACTGGGATGATGGAGCATTTAATCATACAGAACTTTCTGGCCCTCTGGGGCCTCAAGCCCTGAACTCCAGCCCTTGCAAAGTATACACATACTATAAAATTCACTGTGCTACTATCAAAACCAGTGAGAGCTCTCACGCTGAATGCTACAGGAACATGATAGGACAATCATGTATCATTGGCAGTTGATTACAAAATGTTTCATCCTTTCTGATTATACCACTGCAATTGTCAAATGTATTAAGAATTATACAAATATTTCAGTTCCTGCTAATGGAACACACAGGCTTTCTTAGGGAAAGACCATGGCTTACAGAATTCAAAAGCAAGACACTTACTAAATTTAATAGTAACTGCAACTAGTAACTATAACTTCAGGGACCCTGCTGAATTGCAGCTCCATATCCTGATCATTGATAAATACTCTGTTGTTTTGGATTTGGATTTTTTTGTTTTGTTTGTTTGCGTTTTTTTTCCATTATCTAGAAACCTTTCTCTCACCTTCAAATAAAACCCTGAGGTCTGGATATGAGCTACCTATAATATATTAATCTCAATATTAATGAGATACAAGTACTTCTTTGATTGTCAGCACTGAAATCACATGCTCACATCCTCACCAGCAAGATGTCCCTTTCACAGAGTTATCAATGAGCTGTAGCTCACCCCTCCAGCTCTCCAGTTTGATAAAACTCTGTCAGGGTACTGAATATTTCAAGTCTTGACTCAGCAGAGTATTTCTTCTAGATTTTTCCAAGAAACTGTGATTCTAGAAGTAGTATTTCAATAATGCAGGGACTAGATCCAAATCGTCTCTGGGCATATACAGTAACATTCTTTTATACAGAAATAGATTATGCATAGGCCTTTCTCTTTCTTTGTTTCTGAGGAAGGACAATTACATCAACTTTTTTTTTTTACCGAGGGCCACTAACTTGACTTCATTCTGTATTTAACCCTGTCATTTGACTCAAAACATAGTGCTTCATGTACCACTGAATCAAATCCATTATCTTCCCTCTGACCAAACTGCCAAAACAAATGTTTGTGAGTGAAAAAATATAGGAGAGATTCAGCTGCTGTAACACCAATGTCTCAGAGATAAAATCCCTCTGAGCAACTGCTATGTTTCCACAAAGGCAGTAAGTACATACTCCTGTCCCAAATATCTGCAGAGCTTTCCATCAAGTTTCAATACTTACAAACACATTCTTTTCCACATAAACTAATCTGAAATGTAACTTTTCAGATTTTCTTTTTTCCTCATATCCACTGCTCCTCCCCAATAGAAGGACAAAGATGGAAGTGATTTTAATGTCATTGCCATAGGATAACCTGTGTAGTTATTCCACCAGTGCAAGTCGAATCTTATCCAGACTTCATGTCAGAACAGCCTCAAGGCCAAAATCAATACCTCTCTTTCAAAATCCTCCTCAAAGTTCTCTTACTTTATAATGTAAACAACAATCTGAAATGTGCTTCTACTGACATAGCTGAAGAACCGAACTATAACTGCTGAACCTCGCTTCTTAAGAAATTTACTCATTTTTCACTTCATTTTCTTTATACCTCATGGAAGTTTTGTTCCTATTTAACTATTTAAATTATTTAAATACTCCTTCTGAACTGTGAATTCTTTAAAGCAAGTATTTCGTGTTGTCTATGTAACAACATGACATGACCATGCTTAGTGATGCTCTGAAAGCTGTCCTGTGTTACAGGAAAGCCCAATTAATCTTCCCCTACCACCCAGAAATCTTCACTGCTTTCACCTGTGGAGCCACTTGGATTTGTACACAGAAGCAACACCACCATTCTTACTGGTGTTGACATTTGCTTTTGTTCAGGCACAACTATACAGTACAAAAGGCAGGGTGATGAGGAAGATGTTGTGAACATTAAAAATCCCCATCAAAATTTAAGCTGAAGGCACAACTGAGCTTCCAGCTGCAGCTCAACAGAAAGATATGAGGAGCCTCTGGTATGCATCTACATAGTAACTTTATCTAATTACAGTTACATTTGAAGCAAGGTGAAAATTCCTTTCATTACAGTAAATGAAGGGCACACTGACCAGATGTTGATGAGATTAACTACTGACTCTCCTCTAACATGCCCATTTAGAAGAAGAGGAGAGCAAGAGAGAGGAAGTAAGAAAGAGAAGTGTGCGGAGGATAAATATGACAAATTAGAAGCCTTTTTGAGCTATTTTTGCAAAGTGATGTTAAATTTGCCATGCTCCATGAACACAGCAAAGCAGTGCAATGCAAAAAACTCTGCTGCCTGCTTCCATTTTTCTTCTGGACAGGGCTCATTGGTTACATTGTGTCAGCCACAAAACCAGAGAATTTTCTAAGTACTGGAATTCCTTCCACAGGAACTTCTCTGAACCTTCATTACACTAAAAGTGTTTCTGATTTTCCCTACAAAATATCTACCAAGAAAATTGCTCCAGAACATGAACTAATTGCTATAGTACCTGTTAGCTAAAGCTGTTTGATATCCATGGGAATGGTGCTGTGGTACAGAACACTATACATTTACTTCTACAAACCAGATAAGTTAAAAGCAAATAGGCATCCTATTCTGTGTAAACCTAAAGCTATTTCTCCTAGGAAAGGACAAGAACTTTAAATACATTGGAGAATGGAAAGAAATTTCATAACCTTCTTTTGCTATCTACCACTTCACTATTCACCCTATAAAAAGTTTGCCATGCAGCATTCCTGCTCCATAAAGTTGAGGAAAGTAGAAACCAAAACGGAAAGAGGCAGTAGATCTGGGTGGTTTGCTATTTTTAATCTTCTAGATTTATATGGATGATGTCATCAAGCTAAAGTAACATTGTCTCCATGTTTCTTTCTCACAGCTAGAGGCTATCTGTTGTAAAATCTTTCGCAAAATCCTAATGGCAAGTGAAGGTGCCACGTCTAATGGCCACACAAAACAAAACAAACAGTATAATGAGAGTGATGTGCCAGAACAACCCTATTTAATAAAAACTGCATATATTTAAAATTGTCTCTGATGTGCAGTAAGAATTATTGACAAACTTTTTGATATTTTAAACACTTATTATTTTCTAATAGAATAATCTATATCCCTTAGCTGATGTGAAATTTTTAACTGTGGTGCTCAAAATTTTCAATATTATCAACTAATTTTCCTCTAAGGTTACCTTTGTTGCTAAAGACAGAATTTTTTATAATGCTATAATAAATTACAAAAAGCAAACAAACAAACAAACAAAACAACACAACGAAAAGGTAGCCACTATTTAAAGTCTGAAAATGCATGACTAGATTTACACTACAGCAATTTCACCATCATTTAACACAGAGTGACTTCCATACATAAAACAGAAATGCTTGAAGGACACACTACAGATTTCATTTCAGTATCAAAAACAATTACCATACTTTTTTTCAGACTGATTTCTGATCAAGCCCTGTCAGTGCTTAAATGACTCATACTCTCTAATGACTTAGAGATGGAACTCTTGCACAAGCAAGGTAAATTTCTGGAAACACCTAAATCAGAAAGAACAGGAGATAAATAATTCTCATATGCTTATCTACAGGAACATGTAGGGAACAATCTTATTCACTATTCCAGATAGTGAATAACACTTAACATCAAGAAATATTCGTTCTTTATTCCCTTACTCCTTTTAAAGATATGCTTCTGATTTGAAGTATAATGTTTAACTATGGCCTAAGTCTAATAATTTTTTCCTCCAAGAAGGAAATGCTCTATCATTCAGAGGTAAAGTTCTATTTTTGTTTGGGAGTTTTCTTTTTTTGCTTTGTTTTTCCTTCAATTTAGTTTTATTTACATGTCAGCTTACATTTATTTTTCAAAATATAATTGATAATGGTGATTGAGAGAAAATAAATTTAGAAAATTTGGATTTAGATAAATTTGAAAAAACTAAGTTACTGCCAGTTCTGAAGTCAGAAACCTATGCTTACTTGGAAAAAAAAACAAACAAAAAAAACCAAACAAACAAAAAAAAAAAAAAAAAAACCCAAAAAACCAACAAAAACCCCAAAAAATAACCCCACCTTATATTCTAACAAACAAGTTCCACCACTCCAAATAATTGGACAACCGACTATTTAGTCACAAATATCTAAAAGTACTCGAGAATTGTATCTGCATTTTTCATGTTACATAACAGCGTAAGGTCTACTTTAGAGAATGAGTAAAATTCATAAAATACTTTTGTTACCCAAGTTTTCCTTTCCTTCAAGTAATCCTGAAACCAAATAATCCAACAGAGAATTCTGAAATACTATGCTACATAAACTTCTATTTCATTCCACTGAACATCTGTTTCTAGAATTTCCCACAAGGTTAACAATTATCATGTTATCTTGGTTTTTCTTCCAGTGGTTTTCCTCTCCCTCTTAAGTTAGATGAAATAAAGAAATTCATGACATAGGGATCCACATATTTAGCAAAATTTTAATGACAATTTTTATATGTTTGACTTATTTAGCATAAAAAGTGTTTTTCAATCCTTCAGCCATTTTTGCTCAATATTATTTTATTTTCCTGGGTCCTCCAGAATAAAGATAAATAGAAATCATGACTGCTAATGTTCAATTTTCCATCCCATCACTATAACTTCTATGTTTTTTTTAGAAAATATTTCACTGTTAGTCAAGTATTCCAAGTAAAATGCATATGTGAAATTACTTCAAGAAATTAAATGTCTCCTACATTAGTTTTCTGTTTTGACTTTGGGGGAAAAAAAAACTCAAACAAACCAAAACAACAACAAACCAAACCAAACAAACAAACAAAAAAAATCCAATAACACCCAACAGTTCAGCTTCTGGTTGAATTAATTTTCTAATATATCAGATACTCTATAAATTCAGTCACTGGTACCAATGGAAAAGGAATCAGTCAATCAGCTAACTTGCACATTTTCAAATTACCACTTGCATCCATTATTAACAAAATCTTTTGACAACACTGCGGTACCTTCTTGGATTCTTGACTTTATTCTCATTCCAGTAGATCCTTGTGTTCTGTTCTTCAGGTAGGGGGAGTACATATCTCATGAGAATGAGGTTTTGCATATCTCATGAGACATCTGCTGCTATGAATTATGGTGAGAGTTACAGTTTCGTTCTCCCCACAAATACTATAAATGCCAGAATAAAACACATGAAATAAACCAAACCTAAATTAAAGCAAATAAACCTTCTGTTCTCTAACTCCAAAAACATAAGGGGCACTGACCTTTCTCAAAAGGATCATTTTAGCTTTAAAAACATTCAGCTTCATGTAGAGAGGAGCCTTTCTCTTTAGGCACATTTAACATTCCATGCTATCATTTGCTAAATAAATATACAAAGTGCCAAGTCTAAACTTGTGTTTTCTTTTCTTGCCACATATAGAGGAAAAGACTGTTTTGACAGAACAGAATTAAATGATCCAATATAAAAAAAACAGGAATGCTTGACACTTTTTCTGGAGAGTCATTTTCAAGCAAGTTATTTCATAAAAGCAATCCAATATTCTTCTCATATACTATATATGCTGGTAATTAGCAAGGGCTGTCAAAAATAAGGATAAACCCCTGCACTGCGAAAAATATTTCAAAACTAAAAACAATTGTTCCTCAGATTGTTTTTCACAAGTATGGACTATGGAATTATTTGCTAATGGATGTTAACACAATACACAGAAATTAACAAATCACTGCCCATGGTAGACATGAAATATTATTTTCTGTAATGCTATAGAACTCTTGACAAAACAGTCTTCAGATGTTGACTCACTTATGGAAGTTGTTTATACAAGACGCTTGAAAACACAAAAGTAGGTAGATGAGATCTACTTTGCTTTCAGCTAAACCCAATTAGATAAAGAAAATTATAGATTTTTAGTGAGAAATGTCACTGTTGTGACTGCAGAGATACTTTCAAAAACAATTTTCATAGTATGTATGTTTATAACATTTTAATTTGGCCACAGAGTGTGCAAAAATAAAGTCACAGGAATCTGGGCACATAAACTCAATTATGAGTGTGTAAGATAGGATTATATGTGTCTGAAATGACTGAAATACAGTGTGAAGAAATGACAATACAGTGTGGCATAATATCTTCCAGCATCTCCCATCTTGTTCTAAAGATGAAGAGAATGCAAATGCAATTATTAAACTGTCAGAGGCAGTCAGAAATAATGATTTAGATAAAAAGTGAATGGCATTCAGACAGATGTCTAGCAATGAACACTGTGAAGCAGAATGAATCAAACAGAACAATTCTAGTCAGTCAAAAATCAAAATAGGGGAAGGCCACTGAGTAAACTCATTATTTCACCAATGAAAACTTAGACGATTTTACTAGTAAAGCTGGTTTATCCAACTGAATCCTCTCCAAGAGCTTTAGTGAACACCTTTGAGATCGTAAGATACAAGGTGCTGTCGAGATTCAAAAAGATATATAGGATCCTGACAGGTTTGGGCAGTGAAATTCTCAGTGTAGCATGTAAAATAGAACTGAAACAAAGAAGAAATCACAGAATGAAAAGTAGCTCAACATGAGTTGTGAAACAACTTTCCATAAATACCCTCAGATTCTACAAAAGATTGCATTGCAAAGTTCCATCAACATGGAGAGGAAATACATGGTTTAAAATGTGTAACACCTATATGTAGGAAGTCATAAAAGTCAAAATGGATTCTTAAGTAAGTGAGAATGAAGAGTTAAGTTTTTCGTAGTAAGGGACACAAAATTCCTTAAGGATGAACAGAGTTACAATTCAGTGCAGACATTCAAAATACCTAGGTTCTTGGATAATTAGTAATGAATTCTAGAGCCTTGTGATGTCTTTCAGAATAATGCAACAAAAAAAAAAAAACCCAGAAAGGATGAAAAGAGTTTTTAGGCCATCTTCAGTTTTACACAGCATTAAGATACTTCTATACTCTTCATTTTAAAAAAATATTAAAACCTGATTAAGGTAACCTACAAAGAAATAAGAATTAACGTAAAACATACTGGTGAAGCAACTGGGACAAAAAAATGCATACTACGATGTGCTTTCCTTAAGGCACAAGTCACCAAACCTACTGCTTTCTTAAAATACCTACATCACGAGGCAAAAAAAAAAAAAAAAAAAAAAAAAATTTCTTGACATAGGAATCCAGAATTGATTCTCTTCAAGTGAATATATTTTTCTTCTTTAACATGCAAACCAAGATTTATCCAATGAGAGTACTACACTTTCTGCTGGACTGCTAAAGCAGATGATTATGATTTTTTCAGCCAACCTCAGTAAAATAATTTCAGTTGTTTTGCTGGCAGCGGTTTCTTCCCTGTTTTGATGCATGGTAAGTAGTATCTGGGATTTCAGATTGATCTAGCACAAATAAGGAAAAGATTTAGAGAACTGGGGATTTTACCCCTAAAACATAACAAGGATATTTATGTTAAAAAGTTTAAAAGATAAGAAGTTTTCTCTTATTGCAATCTCTAACAGTGTTATAGTAGAGGTTATTATGTAGATATTGTGCTTGTATGTAGACTCATAGACCTCCTGGAAGTACTGTCTCTTCTCAAACAGATGAAGGAGATTGAAAGCATTCAGAAGTAGTTCAAGCAAATCTTGAGGGCTTAGGATGATGAGTCTATACTGGGTTGTTTATTTATAAACAATAAAATTCATAAACTGACATTAAATCTCTTCCAGAAGAGTCAGAGAGATCAAAGCATTCTTCCAAGTGTCAAAACACAAAGTGAGAGATTGTTGCTTAAGTCATTCCTATGCATGTCCTTCTTAAAGCCATATATCCTCATCTAAAACATCTAGATTTTATAGCACTGATTTTGATCTAAATAATAATTTCTCAAAATAATTACACAACCTAGACGATGACAATGAGAAGGAATTATAATTCCAGTATATTTTGCAATTTATATATAAAATCGATGGATCATCAGATCTGTGTGCTAACCACAGAAAATTACTTAATCACTTACATACTGTTACTAATTATACAGATTTATGCTAATATAAATGGCATGCAGTGCACTGAACTGTATAACCAATTTAAAGCTTTCATCCATGTTTTGGGAAAAGTGAGATTTAGAAGTGTCTGAGCATATTTGAAATATCATGGGCAAGTCTAGCTTACAAAATTTCCAGTGACTGTTGTCCAGGCAAGATGTCTGTACAATTTCATTCTTATAGCATTTAGCAGGATAGACAAAGTAAAAAACAAGTGCTTAATAATTTGCTTATGAGTGAAAAAATTAAGATATAAGATAGAAGATATAATTGAGGTGTCTTCTTTATATTACCTCAGTTATTGAAACTTCATTTGAATGTTGGAATTCTAAAATTACAACTTCTCAGATCTCATGTACAGGAGGAGAAATTTAGTTCAGCAAGAAAGCTTTCTAGAACATTCTCACTAAATACTAGGATTTCTTGGTATAGCAACACAAACATATCAGTTAATAAAAAAAAGCTTTAAAAGCCACAAAAGAGAGAGAAAAATTCTTAAATTCTTGTCATGCAATCTGCCTGGTTCCCTTGATAAAAAACTCAGTTTTCGAGAGGCTGGCACAATTACCTTTTTTTTTTTTTTTTTTTTCCCCCACAATAAAGACAATCTCTAGTATTAGCAAGGATTTGCTTTTCAACCAGAAAAAAAATTATACGAAAAGAAGCAGATTATATGGAATCTTTTGGAAGCCATCAACTATGGGTCATAAAGTGCAATTGATTTCAAAGAAATAAAAATTTCTGATTTTGAAATAATTGTTATGGAACAATTTTCGGAAGTGTCTAATTTTTTGGCATAATTTTATCCTTGTCTAGTTACGCAGCATTTTATAGTAGAGTGACAATATCCCCACTTGCATTACAATTGAGGCAAAACTATCTTAAAACTGTAAAATGAGAAGCAGATTTCAGGGTTGACATCTGGATTGCCCTATTGGATGATGAATCTATTCCTGAAAACACCTCGTAGCATTTGCTGTAGTTCTCTAGGGAGACTTCAGGAGACAAAATTCTCATGAAAAGAATGTTTGTTAAGAATAAATGACAAATATGCTAACTTCCAACTTGAATAATTATCAACATAGTAATTTAGGAACCAGAGCTCCATAGTAACAGGAAAAGTAGTATCCTCTTGTTCTCTCATTCATTCCTTTCCATCAAGATAGTTTTCAAGAATTACATTGAAAATCAGTCAGATAAGATTAAGGACAGAAATCAGCTGATCAAAAATATAAAATAAAAATGAAGATGGATGAGATGTAAAAGGATATGCATGCACTCCAGAGAGACTTAATGCTCAGGCATCTGTTCCAGTCTGAAGCAGCAGGCTATTCCTAAGTTTCTTCAGAGAGAAGAGATTAAGATAAATGTGTGGATACTTTTTAAAACTTGTCTTCTTTAATTTTGGTTTATTCCAGCTGGTAAGAGAGAAATATAACTTGTTGATGAGGCAACGTTCATTGTGCTCTCATCAGTGCTTACAAGGAAATGGAAAAATAGGTGGTAAGTAATGCATTGGCAGCTGGAAGCAACACAAGGGCTTGACATAGGAGATGTAGAGTAGCATAATTCCAAAGGGACGATAAGACAAGAAGTCCTAGCATACAAAATGTGTTACAAGTAAAGGCCTTAAGCCCTTTAAAATGACAACCCATGATTCAATATTAGCAATTAGGGCACTGAGCACAGTTAAATGTATATTTGCGCAATATTCACTGATACTTCAGACGGCTCAGTGTAAGCATAAGAGCTAAATAGTGGACCATTTTATCCAGGATAGTTTATCTGCTTCACATCTGCTCTGCAAAAGTGAAGCACCTTGCTAAGGCAGCTGTATGCTGTACCTCTTCCAGTTTTGAAGATAGGTCACTTAAGAGCAAACTTCTTTATGACAGAAAGATATGGCCACCGCAAAAAGACCTTACTACACAGAGAAAACCTTCAGTGTGCAGGGAATAACTTGAAATCCAGTAAATTAGGCAAAAAAAAATGTGATAAAAATATTTAAGGAATTTAGTCTCCAATCTGTGTTTTCAGAAAGGATACAAGCAGACACGGATGCTTAAAATTATGCATAAAAGCCTCAAAATACAATACAATCATCAGAAAACTCAGCTGCAGATTAATTTTGAAAGTCATTTATAGGAAGACCTATGTAAATAAAACATGTTAAGGATTTTTGAGAGCATAAAACTGGTTTTCTTCATATTGCCTACATATAAAGGGAAGGATCCTTCAGTTTCCAACATATTAGATTTTAAAGACCAAACACAGCAAGCATCTGTTTCTTGTATACAGACTGATGGAAAAAATGGGACAATATGTGTCTGTGAAGTTGATATTCAACACTGTAAGAAAACAGTGTGTTGCTTCGAAATGAAACAATATTTTGCAGAAACAGTTAGAAATTTTAAAAAATTGCACTAATTGAGATTTTTGATTATACAGATCAGAAAATGCTGTGTACTTGACAGAAGTCCAAAAAAGAGTTGATGTACTTTACTGAAGTCTTAGTTTTCCTTCTAGTCATGTCTACTGTGAATTTAACTGGTATTCTAAATCAAAGGAACAAATAGAGGCAAAGGCATAAAGGGAAGGTATTGGAATGCAACAGGATTTCAGATGACACAAGACACTGCTAGCAGACACACAAAGACACTGCTATCTAGCACCAGAAACAGATCTATTATTGTTGTCACAAGAGGAAAAAATGTTACGTGAACTTCTCAGTTCACAGAAAATTAATAGGCTTAGTGTCAAGCAGACTGCATTTATATATCAGTCATCAGTCTGCACAACAAAGAAAGGAATTTTCAGACTAACCCTAACTAGTGAGATTCAACAATGGCAACAAAAAAGATTAAGAGGTTTTTGTATTTATAGAGAAAGCACAGTCTACTATAACTCCCCACAAAGGATGGCAATTAAAGAAAACACTGTTACAACATATATAGGTTCATCCTACCTGCAATGCAAAATCTGCATGTTCAAAAGTAGAATCCCTTTTGGGGGAAGCTACAAAAGGAAAATAAAATAGGAAAGCCCTCCAGGTAACACATAAATCTTTCCTAGCTTCTTGTCTTGTTGACTGTGCAAAGATTACAGCTCTTTATATATGGTTCTCAAACTGGAAGGAAAATCCAATGGTTTTGCAAATAAAGTACTGATATAGATTTATATTATATTTCTCTTTCTATGAAAGTAATTTCAGCAATTTGTTCTTAAAGATTATTGAAGCTTTTACTAATTTCTTCATCTTTACTTAAACATCACAATACCACTAATTGAGTGAGACCCAAGTAGCACAACAAAATGGTACTTTCCGTTTTCAATGTACCAAGCTCTTACACGCCAAAATTGTTTGGAAGACACGGTGAAACAATAACATCACAAAATATTTGACAGAAAAATGGGAGGTTTCAATTTTAAAATAAATATTCTATGCTGAACACTCTGATGAGCTGTAATTACAAAATATTATATCACGAAAGACATACTAAGCATTGCTCCAAAGAAAGGCACACCTTATTATGAAACACATAGTAATTATTATGAAACACTCTTAGTTAAACATCCATTATGGAAGGATTGTTATGGAATAGAAATCTTCTTAATAAGACACACTAGATAGAACCTATTGAACTAGTGGCATGCACTCCAAGAGTTTCACACCACCAGGACTGGAAAATGCATTATCAGCTGAAAAATACCTAACATATAATCTGCACTGAAAATATGTATCACTCTGCTGCAAAGTCCTCTTTGCTACCACACTTCAAAGTATCTCTCTTCACATGACAGATAACATTTTTAAATTGTATTTGCAAACAGGTCTTTAACATTTGAATAATATTCTTCTCTCTGCTTAGTATTCAGCAGGAAATTTAACTTTTAATTTAGACCTGTTTCCTTTTATGAGTGATACTGTTAGAAAATGCTATCACACGCTATTAAGTCATTCTGCTTTATGAATAAAATCTGTAGATTGTCTTACATAACCCTACATATTTTGTTTCTAAATGTGTTATCATTATTTGATTGCACCAGTTAAGAAATATTGAAAATCTCTAGATCTGAAGACTGATATAAATTTATGTTTCAGAAAATGTATCTTATACAACTCTACAAAAACCAAACTTCTCTGCTTACTGTAAAACACAGTCCATATTGCTTTACAATGAAGATAATGTTTCCAATTACATAAGGAATTTATGGTGCTGATCACAAAAACAGACAAGTGAAAAAAATTTCGGCAGTTTTGGTCTACTATCTGGTGCTTCTATATAAAAATATATATTCTTTCCTATTCTGCTAGTGAGCTCAAGTGGCTGAATAGCTTCAATAAAAATAAAAAAAAAGGCTTCAAGAAAATCTATCTTTCCTAAAAAAACATGTCAAGGCACATTTTCAAAGCATAAGTAGGAACTCAGCCATACAAATCCTACTAACATTAGTGGGAACTGCCTGTCAAAAGCACTGTGCATCATGCTGAAAATGTCCTTCAGTGATAACAGTAGGGTTAAAACTTTTGGACATATACATAAATATTTTACGTAAGGCATTTCACAAGATAACAGTTGTCGTTTATGCTCAGCTGTGCTTTCAGAGGTATCTGTATGACAGGACCACCTCAGAAATTATTGTACTCCCTAGTTATATAGTCCACTAAAATATACTGGTCGTTCACGAAACTTTCAACATAAGTGTGGCTCTTTAAAGCAGACTTTTAAAGAAGATACACAGCAAAGTCTTTCATTACACAGTATGTTTCAGTGTTATCTATAATATTTCAATATCTCATGTACTTCATCTACAGGTGCTAAATTACTTTTAAACTGGTTTCTAAAAATATTGCTTCTCCCTAATATAAGAATGATACAGCTTCTCCAAAATGAAATGGAGAATATCAGACAGATGGAGAATCCTGATACTAACTACAGTACAATAGAAAAATATGAAGATTCTACTGTGAACCACAGAATGAAATCATGGAAATCTCAGGACTGAAGTGAGATTTCATTATCAACTCACACATAAAGACCCCATATTATTAAAGAGATAAAAGCCAATATAGTTTATATACATTTGATTAAAAATATTGCAAGTGACTACTAAGGGAAATCTGTAAAGGAAATGACATAGACTGTTCTGACTTTTTTCTTTTGCTGTCATGACAAAAGCTAGAGTTATAACATTTAAGTCTGTATTTATGTGAGCATCTGAACTCAGCACTAATGAGTTAAGAAGGAAAAGGTAAACATATTGGGATTTTTTGTCAAAAGATGTTTTTCTGCTCATTTGGGTTGAACAAACCAGATAAAAAACTGAGCCCTATATATCACATCAATTTATAATTTAACAATTGATGTACTGTGTTCCTTAATTCCAAAAGCTCAGCTAAGTTTCCAAAAGCATTCTACTCAGAGACTTTAAATTCTGTGAGGTATCTCAGGGATTTCACTTAGCACAAAAGTAAAAAAATAACTGTTGTTACCCTATTTCTAAGATACTAATCTACACAAGCTCTTTTGCAACTGGTAGAGACCCTGTTTGGGCATCTAGAATTAATGTGGGCAGCTAAGTACTCAATTTGAGATTAAGCATATAGCATAAACAGAAATCAGGGTAACAAAATAAAACATGCAAACCCTGTGTTTCTAAATGCAGACTTATTGGGAAAAGATACTTTGAAAAGTTTCTAGGGTCTCTATATTTGTAAGTAAAAGAAGAAATCTAGCTAGCATACTCAAAACTTAGTGAAAAAGTCCAGTAACACACTGGAAACTTAGTATGGCAGTGGAGAATATTAATAGTGAGAACCCTCACCATTAATCATTCTTCTGTAAATCATGAAGTTTAAATATAAGAGTATGAAAGTAAGAAAATTTTTGTGACTTTTGACAATTATTAGTAAGAAAAAAATGGTAACAATTGCCAAAAAAATCACAAAAGTTGATATGTTACCTGGCTATGACAAAGAGCACACAACTGACACCCAAGTAAGCCAGCAGAATATACATCCAGATATCAGGGGAGAGAGGATTCAGGAAGGAGAAGACGCCCGGGTTTGTACCATTGGGCTTGCGGTACAAAATACTTATTCCAAGAGTCATAAAGGGCTTGGAAAAGTCGATGACCTTCTCACGAACATAGGTAATTGCCAATGGTGCAACTGCAAGGTCAGCTTTCTGTTAACAGAAATACAAAAAGAGAAAAAGGCCATAAGTCAGGAGAAACAGGCTGAAGCACACAAACAGAATATGCAAAACAGAAACTTTATATGGAGGAGGTTTTTTCTTGTACTAGGTAGCCTGAAATTTAAAACTCTCTTCTCCCTTTAAGTAAGGTAATAGATTTATTCTACTTCCTCTTTTTTAAACTGATGTAGCAGCATTTAGAAAAACTTAAAGCACTAGTACAGGGATACACGTGAATAAAAATATTATATCTCACAGAAAACATGAACATCCATAATCACATACTTTAAAATTTTATTAATTGTGCTTTTCAACCTGTGTCTTCTCTTTGTCACTCATTCACTGTGCTCTTTAGAAGCAAATATATTTGGGAACCAGATGTGAATATGCTTGAAAAAGTGCAGGGAAAGGGCCAGGAGGCAGTTCTTCATATTTCAGCATAAAATAACTGGTACAAAATGAAGACCAGTTTAAGATGGAAAGTTCTACACCTGAAACGTTGCTGAGGATGTTCTAACAAGTACAACTGCCCTTACTAGTGTGTGGCAATCACTACAAATCTTAGAGAGAGTTATTAATCAATTGGAGTATTCAAAATGAAATCATACAATTGAATGCATTTTGTCAATTAACATTTAGTTTTAGTTACTATAGCAACAATCCACAGGAGATTAGGAAATAGTCCATTACTATTATTGTAATCAAAACTTAAAGGAAATCAGAGTGGTAAAAAATCTACAGAATTTACTTCTTAATCTCTGTCAACAGCTCTTGAAAGACTCCTGTGCATATATGTGTATGTATGTGTATGTGCACACAAAAAAGAGGAAAGTTCAAAGTGAGAAAGTACACAGTCTAAGACCTGGAAAGCTGTAAACTAAGAATTTTTTCTAAACTATATGTAAATACAGGTATGTAATGACAGAAATGCTATAGCTGCCATGGAATATGTTATCCAGGTAATATGTCCAAGTAACAGAGCTGAAAAGAACACCATTTTCAGAATGCCTGTTCTAAGATACAGGGATTTGATCCACAATAAAATAATATAAATTCACACATTTGCACACTTTTTGCTCATTTAGTGTTGTGTATACTATGTGACACTCAAAATACCATACAATGTAGCATTTCAGTGTTCCTTTTAATTTTCATTGTCTCACACAAAATTCTTCTATGGTCTATTCTTGTTATGAGCATTTATATAATTAGATCTACTGTAGTAAGGTACAACATGATACTCTGTTGGCACTGTTCATTTAATTTGATAAGGGTTTACTGGTCAAAAAACTTACATGCACTACATTTCCATTGGTATTTAGAACTTAAAGATATTAATCAAAGCAGCACGCCTTAATTCCACAGTGGGTGACTTTTTATGGATTGCATATTATTGATGATATTCCAGCTGATGCAGAAAGAAAACAGTAAAGTAAGAAACTAAAACTAATTTTAATTAAAAGTTATAGGCCAACATGTAGAAGTTTACAAAACATAGCAACCCAAGCTATTAGTTTGTGAGGCAAGTAGCAGACCTTAATCTAAGAGTGAAGCCAACTAACTCGGCACTCATAGAAGAAACAGCTTCCCAAAGACAGAGAAATTAGATCTTTTGGAAGGCTATTGGTAGATGTGAATTTTGGTCTTATTATATTAACAGAACCTTAATGAATAACAAACAATTTATTTTAATGAGTACTATGGAAAATCCAATGCTTGGTTCATTAGATGGAAACAAAACCCTATACAAATTAGTATTGGTTGCAACTATCTCTAGTGGAGACAAGCTGCAGATGAAATTAGAAAAATAACTGATCAAGAAATAATACCTCTCATATGACAGAATAGAACAGACATCCCAGCCTGAGAGGAGAGATGTAAAATTTATGTACATAGCTTGACATCTCAAGATTCTCTTCAGAGCTGAGTAACTCTGTTTCAATATTCTTGAACTAGAATATCAGTGTAAGAAGAAAAATTAAGCATCTAACAAAAAGAAAATCCAGAGTCTTTAATAACTGAGGAAATTGCTAACTTAAAAATGTAATGTTGCCACATGTAACTACTTTTGCTAATATATTTTATCTCCAAAATACTCGAATGTCCTGGCAATCCTTTCATTCTGAAAACACCACTATTTCAAAATAAGAGAAAGAAGGAGCCAAGTTTCCTGAAGTGCAGTACCTGTGTCCCCTACGCTCATCTATAATGAAGAAATACAAGTAAGAGAATCCTCTTTAGTTTACTTCTCAGGATGAATAGTGGAGGAATGGTGTAAAATTACTACTTTATCAGTCGACACTTAACAACATTAACAAAACAGTATATCCTAAAATGGCTTTTTGATAAGTTCCATTACAAAGAATATTTGCCTCACTTGGCAGTGATCGATGTTTCCATTTTTTTTGAATGAATGTATGCATGTTTCTTCTCTTTAAAGGAATAAAAAGATATATCTATCTGAAAACATAATCCATAATAGCACTTATTCTTTCTTGAGATGAAAGTCTTTTCATGGCAACATCCAAGGATTGGTGAGGTGAGATAGTTGCTACAAAGAAAAATTCTGCACCAACTAAATGTTACAATAGTGATTAGAAACAGGTTTGACAAGGATATTGTAACAAAAGGGACAGTCCTGAGCGAAATGGAAGAGTTGTACAGTCCCCTGTACTGTGTGATGAAGGGCTGCACTGATAATAATGAAATGTGTGGTTGTGCATTCTCTCCTTTCCCACCCCAAACTACCCCTCAGGAACTCAGGAGCTCCTGACAAGCCTGGACCAAACAAGCTGAGCAGCAAAGCATCCCCTTGATCATAACAGGAGGGCAGTAAAGCATCCCTTGAAAGTACCAGAAGCTCATCCATGATACAGGTAGGAACAATCTTGACCTTAACAGCTACCTGACCAAGGTGGGGACAAAGGATAAGAATCCATAGTCTCTTTACACCTTCAAAAATCTTCCCTGTCTTGCTACTGTGTGCAGTTGTAGGATGTTCATTCACCAACAAAGAACTCAAGGTATCCCTGACTTAGTTCCCCTACGGAAGTGCCTAAGCCAGGCTAAAATTTCCCTCCGTTGCTTCTGCAGTTACATTTTACTTCCAAGCAGCTTGCTCACTATTTTACATAAAGTAGCCTTCAAAGAAAAAAAGGGAGGACATTTTTTCATTTGTACAGGGATGAAATTTGGTATGTAACCTCTAAGAAGAGAGATTTAAAAATTATGCTGAATTCAATCTATACTTGCAGCTACAAATAACTGCAGCAAGAAATATGCATGTTAATGTTGAGTAGTTTATGGTCATAAAAGTTAGTGTTTGGCCAGAAAATTGGTATTTACAGAAATTTATGTTTTTTCTGTGAAAATTAACTCTATAAAACCCAGAGAAACAATCACAATAATTTTGGGGGAAACAAAATTTTGAAAGGATCTCATAGATTCTACTAATAACACCAGGGAAAGGAAAAACAAACTGGTTGAATATTATTTTGTTGATAATTTTTTGAAAAGCTTTTGTCTCACCAATTTTGTTCAAAAGAATGAAGTATTTAAATACAATCTAGACGCAGACACAATAAAATTACTAATAGTTATTTTTAATTCGACTCTAGCATTACACAATATTTTGCCATAATAATTGAGTTTTTTAGCCACTGTAAACGGAGTCATCTGGTAAGAATTTTGCTGCTAACATTTTGCATTGATTTAAGATTCATGTTTATATTAAAAATATAAAGGGAATCATACTCTATCGATTCGCAGTTGTTTATTCAGTCAATCAGTATAATCATGTTGTAATTGTATAATATAGACAAAACTACACATGCACTAAAAAGACATTTAAGTAATTTCACTTCTCTACAGGCAGCAATGCACTTATTGCCTGTAAAGGAACCTATCTTTTTTGAAAGGAAAACTTCATTAAGCTTTTGTTTAATCCACTATGTCTCCTCAGCCTAAGATCCTAAGTCAATATGTAAACATCTTCAGCCACCCCAAATTTTTGAGACTGTTAATCTGAGTTGAATTTCAGTTTCATCCGCTTTGGAGAAAATGCATCCCTAAGATAAAAGAGGAAGCCTAAAGCCCAGCTTCAATTCTTTAAACTTGTCTGACACACTCTTAATGCACAGAGACCTTATGCATTATTCCTGTTCAGAGAAGTGCATTTCCCTGCCACTGGTTTGAAAAGATAAGATCTGTAATTTGCTTTTAAGCTTACAGTCTGTCCTAAACTGCCTTGTTCATGCTTCTACCTTACAGAAAATTTTATACCCCTCAAGCATTTTTTGGTCTTGTCACAAGATCCTCATTTCCTTTGAAACCATTAGGACCTTATTAGGGCTTTATTGCTATTTTTATTTTAACTAGCTACTTACATTACTTTGACAGAAATTGTTTCTCCATGTTTCACAGGATCATAGCACAATTCAAGTGGGGAGAGATGAGGAGGTCTCTAGTGCAATTTTCTGTTCAAAGCATCTACATGATGAGATCAGCTTGCTCTAGGGTTTACCCAGTTGGTGTTGAAAACCTCCAAGGAAGGTGACTACGTGACCTTTCTGGATAAGCTGGTCCGCTGCTTGTCTGTTCACATAGTGAAAAAGTTTCTACAGACTAGCAGTGGAGCAGGCTGTTTAGAGAGGTTATGCAATTTCCGCCCTTGAAGGTTTCCAGTTTATGCTTGCTGCCTTTGGTCTTCCTGACAGGTTCCTCTCTGAAAAGCCCAGATGAAGCTCATTGATAACCTCCTCATAGGTCCTGGAAAGTTGCTACTAGAAATTATTACCTTTGCCAAATGTGAGTGAAATACCATAAAGTAAGGGGCGGGGGGGGAAATCCAGATTTGATAGCTGAACGCCATAGCTTCTTATTTGTGGGACCCTAACGTGTATAACTTAAACTTAATTGTTAACAATATCCCATATAGATGGAACAGTAGCAGTTGCTACTTTATTAACATAATACTTTAACATAAGAAAGTGACGTATGAAGACAATTTCAATAGATACCAACTCAACTAACACATTTGTTTGTAACTGCGAAGCTGCTTCTCTGTATTTGTTCAGCAACAAAAATCACTGGAAGACAGGTGGTTTACTCAGATCCATTTCACTGACACTCAGTAATACTACACTGTTGTTTCATTTCTTTAGACCTTCCTGTGTCAGCATGGCTAATTCATTTCTTGGCAAAGTCTTGAACAGCTGTGGTAACTAATGGTTTTTTCATCTACTCTCCCTGTAGAGAGGACCCCGATCTAGAAATCAACAAGATCATTCACCCAGAGAGAGATTTCTTTAATAAAAGCAAAAGGTTTTGCAGAGAAAATCTGCATTCTGTCCACTACTACAGAAAGAATTGTCTATATTAATTCAACTAGACAAAAATGGAATGTATGGAATGCACAGAATCCTTCCTACAGTGGCTTTTAAATAGGATAAAGCATACTTTTTGATCATCATAGCATTGTCTAGAACTGACTTTTGGCATTGTTTTCTGTTTGCTCCTTTGTTATTATGTGAATGTTTAGTCAAGGAAAAATGATAGTACTAAATCAGCAGGAAATCTCTAATTAGGCAATTTACATTATTTCCTCTTATTCAGGGTTATTCTAGTCAATTCTCATTTGCCAGTGCCAGCACAGATAAGATTTAATAGCTGAATAGATGTAACATGAGTACCCATTAAAAATAGATTTTGTTTCTGTGTGTTGATTTATAATGCACTTTCACTAAAGTATTTTGCACCAACTTCTAAGCAACAGGTATGCAAATTGCATGTAAGAGGACTAGAGGTAGTAGACTATGAAACCATAGGTAGCAGGAAGATGGGTGACTATCCATTTCAATATTAAAAAAGCCTCAGCCTTAACTCTTATCACATCATTTCAGGAATTTTCCACAAAGGTTTCTTCTAATTGTTAGAAGAGCAGGATTCACATACCCCCAGAAGGAGAAAACTGTCAAAGACATTTACAAGACTGTGTAGATATTGTGGCTCAGAATTAAGGACAGGGAAACTCCCCCATTAAGAAAAAAAGAAATTAAAATAAGAGTAGTTACATTAAAATGTTTCAGTTATTTACTGTTTTACACACTCTTTCTAACATCATATTGTTGTACTGGACATGGTTATTAAACTTTAAATTATTAGACACCATGCTGCAGCACATCTTCTTGAAGTACACAGGTAACATTGATTCCTTTTTTCTAGCTAGCACTTTTATCCTTATGCTTTCCAGATCTACTGCAAATTCCTGGAAGTGTTGGGTTTTTTCCAGTTGCTAACCAGCTGTCACCTGGAATTTCAGTTACTGCACTCAGGACAAAAAAAAAAAACAACTCCTACATCTTTTAATTTTGACATTATTTCTGTTCTCAAATGGATGAGGTTTTATCAAACTGTTTCAGTGAACTCATTTCATCATGCAATAAAGTTTGACTTGTGTCAAATTTAACTTCCTCCCATTTTTCTGTATTACTTTGTCATCTGCAATTTTTCACAGTGGAATCAAAATGATTAATAACATTTTTGCATATAATTTGGATGGAAGGAGATCACTGCAGGGTATTCTACCTCTTATTGATTAACAATACTCAGTTAGCAACTTTTTCAAATCTATAATTTCATCATCTTAATTAATTAATGGGATAAAACTTATTAACATGGACAAAATCAACCTCCTGTGCACTCATGTCCCTCACCTGCATTTTGATACAGGCTTGATAATCCATGCTCTGAAATTCTCAATTTATCATTAGATATCAGAGTCTTAGACTTAACCAAACTTGATCATTATTATAAGCAATAACAAAAAAATGTATGAGCATATGAAAATGTAATACTTTTATAAATACATCCCTAATCCTGGATCTAATAATTTCCTAATCATTACTGTAAGCATGGACGATGCTTGAGCTAAAGTGTTATTGTTTGGAGTCTCATCTGAAAAACTTCATGTCACTGCCTTGATGGACTATGATCACTTTACTGGCCGCACAGTGAAAATTAATTCCAATTATTCACTGTGCATTTTTCTCTGTAACTGAAAAATAATAATTTTATAAACCCAAGTGCATTAGCCAGGAAAATCCATAATACCCTAACTGTAAAAGAACAATATGTAGGCATATAGTAACTAAACAATCAAGAAAGCAACAGTCACTTACTCTTAGTGTCAAGAAATGTCAAATAAACTACCCCTTGAGAACAGATCTCCAGAAAAAAATCCATACATCTCAGAACATTTAGAAGACCCTAGTATCAAAGTCTCCTGACACTTCTGGGGCCAAATCACTGAGAATGTAGTCAAATTTTTTCATCCAGTTTCTTTGGGAAACACAGGACATGATTAGCTCAAAAAATAATGAATTAACATTTATAACCCCTTAGAAAAATTATATACCTTATTATTCTCTCTGACTTACTGTAATATTAGGAACATTGCTGGGCCTTGCTTTAGTAAACACAGACTGTCTGGAAATTCCTCGGTCTTTGGAAAACAAATTGCTCACTTAAAACTGCTGTTATATTGGAAACTGCATCTTCATCTGCCCTGTACTTGAAATCAGTAACAATTTTATAGGGAATTCATATATGTTCCTCACTGAATTAACATGTATGTTTTGCAAACTTGACCTAAATTTCAGGTTTAGGATTTCTTTGGCATATTAGATTTCTGACTTTTTTTACTTCCCTGGCATTTTTCATGGACTTATGCATCTCTAGCTGAAGTTCACTTTCTGCATAACTTTTGCTGAGTTAGGATTTGTTTGCACATTTTTCCATGGAATATCACACATAGCCTTTATTAGAGAGTGACAAAGTAGCCATGAAAACTGTCTTCTTGTGAGCATAGAGATGAATGTCTACCTGTTGGTTTGAAATGAAATTCTATTGTCATGTAGAAGACCATCTCTTTGGTCTTTTACTTTCAAACAAACAAATAGGAAAAAAAAAAACCAGAAGATGCATAGTATGGCATATTTGAGTGAATAACATTGATAAATTGAGACACGAAAAATATGTGAAGAGAGGTTCTGCAAGTCTATGAATATACACAGTTTGCTACAAGTGAAAAACAGGATATCAAGCAACAGAAGTTGGTTAGCTGCTTCTCAGGGACACACTAACGCTTATTCACCTTGGGACAAATTACTTTGGAAATTAAAGGTCAGAGCACTTGAAGTTGTGGATTAATGAATTAACAATTAGACTGAAAAGCACAAAAAGAACAAGTGATATTTTCTGGCATATTACACATTATCATAAGAAATTATCTTATGACCCCAGCACGTTTCGCACAGAAATGAAATGCTACTTTAATGATGAAAGTAAACATGCAAACAATAAAAACTGGATGTCAATATGAGTATTTAAAGCAGTAACACACACATGAAAGGTAAGTTACAGGCACTTAACAGTTAAAGAATCATGGACACTATGTCATGACACAGAATAAATGGAGGGAGTTGGAATACTATTTTTAAATACTAAATAATGCAAATCAGTAGCTTTAATTGAAGAGATGGTTGTGCTGGACTTCCAACATAGCTTAATAAATGTAACTAAGAATTACTGGAAATTCAGAGAAGAGAGCTTCAGCATGTAATAGTAATGCTTAATCTGCAAGGTAAATAAATGAACACCAAGAATAAAAATGCACTCAAAACAGATGGCTTTCAAATAGCTAAAAAGAAAAATGGGGAAAGAGATAAATTATAAACAAAACATTAAAAAGCTGAAAATATAACCAGATAAATAAAATAAAACTGAAATACAATAGCAGCATTTTATTTTATGTTATTTTATTTTATTTACAGAGACTACAGAAAAAAGTGAATTGTATCTTTTTTTTTTTTCCTAAGAGGCTAAGTAAAATAAAATAAAATGCCAAGATACTGGAAAAACAACATTAAAACAGGATTAGTGGAAATCAGCAGTCATTCAGCTTACTATCCATCTATATGCACCAGAATTGCAGGTTCAAACAACAACAACAGCTGAACTGCAGACTTGCCAAAACACTATATTGTTTATGGAATATTACCCCTCAAAACCTCACCTTCACAAAGTATCAGAGATAAAACTTATTACATATAGAAAAGCTTTAGCATGAGTGAAATTTTGATCATATGACACCTGAGATGCAGTTGCAGATTCTAGTTTAGACCTAAGGTTTGAAAAAATTTAATCATGTCTCGCACATTTTGTCAAAAATGTTGCCTACATTTTGTGCTTACGATAAGATTAGATACCTCTGTAACTACTATGCATAATGTAGTAAATGATATCTTTAATTCCACTTTTGTAATGCAAAACTACTCAATATATCCTATGTAAACTCATAAAAGTAAAGATGTAATTATTATAAAGAGTGCAAAAAATTGATAGCTGACAATACATTTTGCAATGAAATCTATGAATAAAGAAGACTTGGAAATTCCAAAATCAAGATAGATGTATGTGTTCTGAAGGTGAAAACAATTTGAGATACGTAAAATGTTGCAGATGCTGCTGAGCAAAGCATTTAACTTGTTCTCACTGATATCCTTTGAAGCTAAAACTCACCAAGTGGTTTGTGACTGCTCTGAATTTCATGTATGTTATTACATCTTTTATACTGTGCTGAGATTTCTCCATGTATTAAGGATGTAACATTAAAATACTTCCCTGTATTAAAAAGTAATAATTTTGGTGATATTTTACCTAAAGTGTCACAGTTTTCAAAAGAAGTTTCCTTTAGTCTTACTTCTAGACTTTATATCCTTTTTCTGAAGGATTCCTGAACACCTTTCACGTTCTTTTCAAAAATTTAGATGTGTAGTTTTAAAAATCTACATTAGCAGATTGCAAAAGGTCTTCTCAGGCTTTCAGACAATGGAAAAATATTGTGACCTGGGCCGAGTGATGAAATCAAGGTTCTCGGAACAGCAACTGACCAGAATCCAGTACAAAACCACTCTACCTGCACAGGATCAGAGCAATCAAGATTAACGCACACCGCCAAACACTTACATAGAACATACACACACAGGTTTTGCGTGGGGTAAGCATGCACTTATTATACACACACTGATTAGCCTACCTCTTAAGGCACCTGATATATAAACCCTGCCTTCCTCAAAATCAGGGTCCCAAAACACGAGGTTGGGTCACTGCATGACTGTTGCTTAAGAAAAAATCCTTTTTAATTCTACACTTTCTTTTTCTCTCATTGGTCAGTAGCTGATTCCCAAGGCATAAAAATGGGTTTGAGCCCCACCAGAAACAGGTGTGCTAGTTGGTTTGAGTCCCACCAGAACTCCTGGTGCATTATTGGGCTCAAATCCCATTAGAAGGCAAGGGAGTCCAACTGGAATCCCCTTAAGGTAAGCTTGTAAGCCTGTTACAGTATCTACACACACATGGTGCCTTCATGCTGGCAACCAACATCCTTGGGGCCTTTCCTACCAAGCGCGGTTCCAGCCACTCTTCTCCAAGCCTGTAGCACTGCCTGGGGTTTTTGTGACCCAGGTGCAGGACCCAGAGCTTGGCCTTTTTGAGCCTCAGAAAATTGGCCTTGGCTCATCAATCCAGCCTGACAGAACCCTCTGCAGAGCCTTCCTACCTCCTGCCTAACTTTATGTCATCTGCAAACTGACTGAGAGTGCACTTGATCCCCTCATCCAGATAATTGATAAAGATTTTAAACAGGACTGGCCACAACTGAGCCCTGGGGAAAGTCACCAATCCATGGACAGCCAGTTTCTCCAAGGGAATATTGTGGGAAATAGTATCAAAGGCTTTACTAAAGTCTACATAGAAAGCATCCACAGCCTTTCCCTTATCCACTAAGGTCACCTGCTCATAGAAGGAGATGAGGTTGGTCAAGCAGGTGCTGCCTTTCACAAACCCACCAAACATTAACTGGAAATGTTAAAATTCAGTGATTCTATATGGAAAAATATTTTGACAAGGGACTAATAATAATGTTCAATAGGTAGCAGCATATAAGTGTCAGTACATTAATTTAAAAACACCGTTTTTTAAAAAAAAAACCTTTTAGGAGTTATGTTATACAGAGCTTTGAAAATGTTGACTTTAGATCAGTGCTTCCACTAATATAATGAGCTTGATCTTTCTTTTCCTTCTTTCTTTCTTTCTTTCTTTCTTTCTTTCTTTCTTTCTTTCTTTCTTTCTTTCTTTCTTTCTTTCTTTCTTTCTTTCTTTCTTTCCTTCCTTCCTTCCTTCCTTCCTTCCTTCCTTCCTTCCTTCCTTCCTTCCTTCCTTCCTTCCTTCCTTCCTTCCTTCCTTCCTTCCTTCCTTCCTTCCTTCCTTCCTTCCTTCCTTCCTTCCTTCCTTCCTTCCTTCCCTCTAATTGCCTGTTACTGTCAAGTCTTCCAAGATATTAACTAATAAAAGAGCCATGGCTAAACTGTCCTGCACTGTATTGAAAATCTCAGCTGTCAGACCTTTTGCATGAAAGTTACAAGAAGAAAGAGGGAAGAGTTGTTCCATAACCTTTTTATATGAGGGTTTCCTTCCAGTGTGAAGGAAAGAGGTAGAGTCCAAATAATGTGATGAAATTACATTTGAAATGGAAGGAAAAGAAAAATATGGAAGTAAAACTCCTTCACTGGCTCAAAGAGGAAGGAAACAAAAATCTGTATAGTCAGTTATTAGAAGTTTTTTCCCACTTAGACACAATAATATAAAGGGTTTGGCTATAGGTGTTCAAGATCATAAGGACCTTAATTTAAAATAAAAGTAAGAAATTAACAGGTTACTTGAGGAAAAATCACTAAAAATATTTTAACTGATTATATAAACATCTATTCTGCTACAAAATAATAAAAGTCTATTACTATTATTTTTACAAATGTAAGTATTTGGTATGTGAGTATTTAATTTTAAAAATTTATATTGATTTTGAGAAATTCAAAATATACTGAAATAAAAAACAATGCTATGTCTGAAGTTAACTCAAATTAAATAGTGCTTTCAAACTGTTCAACTGTGTAAGATTCCTCCAAGCTAAAAATTCTACTCTTCTGAGAGACAAAGAAAAGTTCCAATTTAATCCTCACATATAATGAAAGTGCAGTCATGATGTAAAAGTTGGACCTTCTTTGTAATTATTTGTGAATCATAGAAGATCCGCAAGCCTTGAAGTCTATTTGTAATGCATAAGCTTTGTGCTGCAGAAGAATCATTCAAAGAACCCCCAAAACTGTTATTTTTAATCATGTATATAGAATAATAAATTTTTTCCCAGTGGATTTTACATTTATAGCTCTGTCAAAGTATAAAACAGTGGTTTGGTTTTTTTTCGTGTTTTGGAACCCAACTATAAGGTTTTTTTTAAGTAATTCTGGATCTGTAAAGTAAGATGTCTAATTTTCTAAAAGTAAAATTATATGTTTTCATTCTATCTGTCTGTGCTGGCTATATTGGAATTTACATGCTCAAACTATACATCTCATGCAAGATAATACAGTGACATGATAACTTTTAGCACTACAGAACAACCTGAAGTTCTCCAGAATTCATGATTCAGTTCAACACCAATTCAATAAATCTGTCCTTTCATGAAGTTCTTGAACCAAAGGTAGCAAGTCAGTATAAAGAATACTTTTTTTATGAAGAATTCATTCATAAAGAATGGAGATACCTGGAACTTAGTTCCTACTCCCTCAAATATGTAACACTCATATCTTGAACTAATCTGAGAAGAGAGTAAAACACTGAATGAAAAATTGTGACAAAGAAATCAGAGAACTTAACTGGAGAAATTAAATTCAAAATTTATTCCCAGAGAAATGTCATCTGTATTTGCTGTCTTAGTTAATATTTCTCTTACACTTGCAACTCTAGAGCCCAGTGTCTTCTTCCCAACTAGAATTTATTGTCAGTTGTCAAAAGGAAGGAATTATTGTATTAATTTTTAGTCAGTGTTTACCAACAAATTCAAGAAGAAGCTACCTGTTGTTTGGAGACAAATATCAGAATGCAGATGTGAACTCTGAGTAAAACAGCCAAAGAAAGAAGAAACATGAGAACACTATGGGAAAGGAGATTTAAAACAAACAAAGCCTGATGTCAACCCTTCAATCTCTGTTCATGCTATAAAATTTAAATCCTGAGACTGACATGATATGTGAAGCTCAACTCAGATAGCATTATCTTTCTATCACTTCGATTTTTGAGTCTCAGCAATTAGGCAAAGTGACTAAGCATTGATTTAAACAGTTTATTTAAATCTTAGATTGTATTTGGTATTTTTAATCTTTGTATAAAGGATGCATTTTCCTTTCTACACACATAATTTATGAAAATTATCCATTTTATTTATTCTTGGATTATGCATGTTACATATTACCCTTGCAAACATATATACTACAGCATAGTAACCTTTCTTTTTGAACGTAATTGACTGACAGGAAAAACATAAAAAACAGATAAAAGTAATTTCTAAAAACATTTTTCAATGTTTTTAGTACTTACAATGATGTAAGTACGATGGTAACTTCAAGAACTGTCTTTATTCTTTCTGTAGTCTATCTGTTTTAATTAGAAAGTCCAGTTGAAAAATATAGACTCATTTCACCTTTCAAAAAATAAAGTAATTGAGTTTATTGAATTACTTTATAGAAAAGAAAACCTTGATGACAATTTAAAATTATTCTCTAAGGGAAAAGAAAGACTGAAAAGCTAATGGAGCAAGTGAAATACTAACCATCTGGAAACACCAAATGTGGTAACTGTCTATCTGGATTTCTTCACTAAATTTTTGTGCCTCACTTTTGAGATCTGAAGTGTTGCTTGCTGATAAAATGCACCAATAACATGCATGTAAATAAAGGGCACAGGTATATAAATAAATTGCTTGTATTCAAGTAGATTACAAAGTAAAAATGGACAAAACCAGGGAAAAATATAAAGAAAAAAATTAGCAATTGAGAAATTGAGACAGAGTAGTAAAAGTTATGATCCAGATTAGGAAGTCAGACTACATCTTCCATATGAACTAACACAGTCTCTAAACTTCTTTGACTCCTAAGTAAAAACAATTTTAAAAGGTAAAATAAATTTTAATCTAGGTTTAGTTGTATATTTTTAATGGGAAAAAAGAATACATGTTTCATTCTATATTATCAAGAGGAAAGGATGGGGAAAGCTACTGTTCCACACACTTTACTGCTGCAACTTGTTCAAATGCATTTTATTACAATATTATTTTAGTGTAAAGCTTAGGAGGCCATACTAGTGTTTTCTTAAGAATGTTTTAAGGCTGAATAATAAAAGGCGCATAAAAATGTGAGTTATTTTTGCTTCTGAATAAATACTTCCACAATATCTACCTCAATCATGGAAAATTAGTTCCAGATTATATTACCTAGTAAGCATCAAATTTAATAGTTGAACAGGCCTATGCACTTATGTTAAAATGCACATTTATAGAGATGGACAGAGAGTCTAGCTGAATATGTTTGCTTTCTATATATGTGTACTAGGTATAGTGCATACACACATTTAAATATAATATAACTATAATGCTCCCACGCATTCTTCTTAAAAGTGTGTAGCCAGGCATAGTCAGCATCTGTTGCAACACCAATACCAGATTATCATTTACTAGAAAAGCATGAAGATCAAGCCTCCTAGTAAACATGAATATTTTGATTAGCACATGTTCTGCCCATCTGTTGAAATCTTAAAGGAAATTGAAACAAGATAAGTAAATATTTTTTCAAGCTATTCATGCAGTTTTTGCCGTCATTAAGATGTTCCACTTGAATTAACTATACTCTCCTCTTCAGTCTATTTTAAATGACAGCGATGTGCAGAATATGTTTCATCTCAATCTTTGACCACAAATCTATAGAGAAAATGCTATCAAGCAATTCACCCAAATAAATGTAGAAAGAAACAATGGTATATTTTTTTTAATTTATGGAAATTTTTCTAAGAGACTGAATTCAATTCTCCTGACCAAATGAGAAAGCACATTTTGAAGAAACTGAAGTAATGACTCCTTTAATCATTTACAGGGCAATTGTAATTGTATCTGGTGTGACATTACTTTGTTCCTTCAGTATATGTTGACATTTTTGTCTTACTGCTTGCACTTTATTGTTAAAATTTCAAGAAAGATGAATATCAAATAATGCGTGTGTTTACACTACACACACAGAAATTTTTCTAAGAAATCTCACATCCATTATCAGAACAGGAGAGCTGACTTGTGTTGCTGTAGTGAAGACATACACTTTTTTTATAAAATCCCATACATTTGTCCTCATAAATAAATTCTGAGTAGTATTTATTTCATATTTTGACTTGGGCATATGCTACGGAAGAGCTAAACCAAAACCAAAATAAACACTGCCTATGGGCAAAACACAGATATTTTATTTTACAAACAAATTCCATACTAAGGAAATAATGGGTATCAATCTACTTGCATTACTTCTTAAAACATCTGCATTTTGAAAACAGTAGTATTCAAATGGCATTTTCATAAATGTTTTACAATTCGTATAGATAGATTTGAAGCCTGAGTGCATAGTTGAAAGGTTGTAAAAGTTAACTTACATGATCAATTAGTTCACGAACCATTCCATTCCACTGTCCGCTGGCATCTTCTTGGGCTCCGTATTTTCCATCTTCCACCAATCTAATCTCATAGGAAAATCCAAGGATTGTAGACAGCTCCCTGAGGAGGTCAATGCAATAACCTTCAAACCGATCATTTCCATACAAGGGTTTGTCAGACTTCTTGAACATAACATATGGCTCTTCCTGTAAGAATTAAAAACACAGAATGGATAATGGGTGCCCCCACACCTTTCTTCTCATTTTAGCTTTAAGTAGTAGGCAGTCATGTGCATACATATGCATACAGTCATGGCACCACTCCCTGTACAAAGAAATAATATAAAAATCCTTTTAGCTTTGGTTATATGTGTCTAAAGCCTTCATATATTTTCAAAGACTCTCTTCTTCATTTTTTTTTTTTTAAATTACTCTCTAAACACTTTAGAAATGTCTTCAAGGAATTAATATAAACATTAAATTTAAATGTACTCCTTAACTAATTGCATTATACACTAATATTAAATGTATTGTTTGGATGGACAATGTAAGCATTTTAAAATGCAAAAACAATGTGCTTTGGCAACTGGAACAAAAAATTTAATTAAATACCCAGACAGCAATCAAATACTTTAAGTGCCAGATTTTATACTTTTATTTATGCAAATATTTAAACTGTTTTCCCAATGCTTTGTTAAGTAAAGTGTAGAAAATCCACAGGGAGAAGGAAAAGTCAATGAAAGCACCTACCTCTCTATTGCTTTAAGTTGTAGGCTACCATTTATAAGACTGCAGCAAAACCTAAAAAAGCTTTACCCAAAAAGTAAATTCTATGATAGACATTCCATGAAAACTGAATTAAATTTCCTTAAGCATTTCTCTTCTTATGTTTATATCAAATTAAATGTATTTTTTTGTATTAAGTGGTGTGCAAACAGACAGCAACCAAATTAAAATGACTGGCAGAATAAACATAATTATAGGAAGAAAATTAGCATTTAGCAAAACACAGTACTTTTACATCTGTTTCTCAATATGAGATAGCCTTTCTCAAATAAAAAGCTAAAGAAAAAAATACAAAAAACAATTGGTAGTTTTCCACTACAATATGGAACCAATATTCAAGTTATGTTTGTTAGGTTAAATATGCAGCTCAGTCTTTGCTAACCTTTGGGAGAGACTATTTTCATATTTTATAATTAAAAAAAAAGGAACCAAGAAAAGTAAGACAAATCATAGTAGATCCAATCACTGCGCCAAATACAAGACTCAGTGAATAATCAGATAAACTCTGCAGGGCAACTTAAGAAAATTCTTACAGTCCTAAATCTCCACATCAGCACTCAGTGGGGTTAAAGGCATCTCATTCCACAGGCATATGACAGCTTTAATAAGTCAACACTCCTGATGTAATATTCTGCCTTAAGGTTTCCCATGATTTAAACATTATATCCACATAAAACTGGAACTTTAGTACATAGAATTTTACCCAAAGAAATGAAAAGAAGAATGCAGGGAAAAATCGTGTTCTTAAAACAACTGTTATACACACCTATTGAAATTAATAAGGTTACAGCCATATTTTCAAAAAGTACTTCACTGATCTTCATACAATTAACAAGCAACAAACACAAAATAAATTGTCCAGCCAAACTGCTAGGATATTTTGACAGAAATTTCTCAAGCAACAGATAAGCAAATGACTCCAGAAGAGCTCTCCTAGATGTAGTACTGACAAGAACAAAGACCTAACAGAAAACATGAAAGTTGAAAGCAATTTAAATGACAAGGATTATTGAATAATACTTGAAAAGCAGAGATGGTATAAGAGCAAAAACTACATGTGAAAATAGTTGTTAATAAGATTGGGAAATTGATATTAAATATCTCAAAGAAAACAACTGTAAGGAAAACAGTTTTTTCAGGCAAAATGAGAATTCCTTAAAGAAAGCATACTACTGGCCAAGCAGAAACTGTGCTAAGGCAAAACACAGTTTGCTTGTTTTGTCTGGGCTTGCAGCAATTTTCTTCACATTAACTAGTATGTTTTGGATTTGTGTTCAAATCAGTTTTAAAATACAGGGATGATTTCATTACTGCTGAGCAGTGCTTGCACAACATCAAGGTCTGTTCTGTAAGCATGAAAGAATTCCAATGTGGCTTGGAATGCTCATGTGCACAGATCCTAGATATTTCCTCTCAGAGTTATTCAGATATTTACAGTCTCACATATCCCTCAATCTCTGGAATCTTGGCAAGACTCTTGACAACATTTTGTCTCTGTCTTCCATTCCGAGCAATCCTGAGTTGTCTGGGACAGAATTTAAATATGTGCAATATCGGGGAGGAAGTATAATTGCCAATTCATGCATTTAATTCTGCTTCACTTAATAAGCACAGAAGGATTTTCTTCACTGGGCAATCCAGATCAATGATACATTCTTACATATATTACTATCAGATCATTACAGTAATCTTCAGACATTTTATCTGTTCTGCTGATGCTTATGCTTTTTTATATTTTGTTTAAAAAAAAATCTTGCAACTCTTTCCAGAATTCTTTGCTCCAGTACCATACTCATTTACATTCTTTACTCTGACCATCTTGGATAAGGGTTAAAATAGTATCTGTACTACTATTTAATAATTCTCAGCTTTTGCTGACAAGTCTGATCAATAAGTTATTAATATTTTCTTAATGCTTTTCCAATCCTACATTAAGTAATTTCTTACTGGTACTTGCTACTTTTCCTTATAGTCTTCTACTGTCAAAACATTTGTTTTTTCTCCTCAGACCTTTTATTTGCTGTGTAAAGCAATTTCTTACTTAACTTGAGCAGGGTTTTGGCAACTTCATCTGTAATAGCTCTTATTAATCCCTGAGTTTTCTCTAGGGTGCTTTCTCCACCAGTAATACATTGTAAATACTGAACATGGCATTCATGTATTCTGGGCAAGTGCATGCAAAGGGTACTACACGGTTTATTTGCTCAAGTTTTAAATTTATAGAATGGGCTAATGTAAAACTGGTTGCAAAATACACTCTCAGGAAAGTGTTTATGCATTAAATGTACAATCACCATTGGCTCTTGTCGGATTATCACTTCCACCAAAATCTTTCACTAGGACAATTATCAGCGATTAGGTAGACAAAGTTTTTAAACTGAGTGATTTGTAGATTGGCAGCTGATTTCTATTTACTGTAACATTGTTCACAACTTATGTTTTCCCTTCAGTTCCTGAAAACATGACCCTTTAGAACTACTAGACCACATCACGAAATGAGTGTTCTTTGAACTCTTCTAAACAGTTTCAGTTGAAATTAAGTCTTTCAACTGGACATATCTCCCCAAGAAAACAAAGAAACACCTTCCCATTAGAACTTTTATTATTTCTTGGAATGACATGAGTAGCTTGAAACAAAAAGTCACTGAATCAACACTGACTGTAGACTCCTGAATGTATCCTCAGGAAGAGAAAACAATTCCAGAAAACATTGCGACCCTAAATTAACAGGTCAGCTTGTTACAAAATTTTAAGATCAAAGTCATCATTTCATGTCTCATAAGACTAAAATATCTTCAGTGAAGAGGGATACAGAAGAGCCTCACCCCAAGCTAGATAAGCACTAAAGGTGAGAATGAGGATAAACTAGTAAATGCAAAATAATTTTTCTCAGAAAATTTACTGAGAAGTAAATTCAGTTAAAACTACTGCAAATAAAGGCATGGTCATAAGGAACAGTGAAACCACAGGTAGATTTAAAACTATATCTGCAAATAGAAGGTATCTATTTGAAAAATAATTAATATTGTAACTTTATAGATTGGTTTTAGTTTTAAAAATGTACAGTTAATGCTTGAATGAATGCACAGATTCTAAAAAACAATTTTCTGAACCTTTTTCTGTTCAGATTTAGACAATAAATACTTACTTGAAATATACCTGTGAGTTATATTTCAACTACAAAATGTTACTAGAAATTACAAGTTCTAAATTTCAAGTTCTTTTATTTTTTATGAATATTTATCAAACGTATAGGTTTTTCCTTAATAATTTCAACATGGACTTAGATATTTTTTAAAATCTAGGATTTGTTACTATCAGTATTGAAAAAAGCAAAACAAAGTAAAAAATAAAAAATCAACAAAAGAAAGTGGAAGCCCTAATGACGAAAAGAGGAAAGACATCTTGAAAATTTGTCACTGTTACAACAGAGGATTTTAATCATCAGCTTCTGTTCACGAGAAGGTGGAATACTAGAGTGTTAAAAGACGGCCACATCTTAACATTTATAGCAGATCTAAGGAATATACAATAGGCTTCCACTGTTGGCAGTCAAAATTCTCGTGGGAGAGGTGAAGCAATCCACTAGTTACTACCAATCAAAACAATTGATGGGTGACCCATCTTTATAAAGATAACAGTTAAATTTATTATTTTAATTTCAATATTATCTTAACATATATTGACTTAAAATTTAGCCATTGAAAACTCATGCTTAGGTATTCAAAAGAAAAGGGAGAGAAACTATGCATTGCCCCTTTGAAAAAACAGCATTTATAAACAAAATACATTGTGGGAATATTATACTTTGAACTAAACAAAATTGTTTTAAAATTCATTATAATTATTCCTTCTAATTCCTCCTATTCCTATTTCAAATCAACTTTTTCATGGAAGTACAATAAAAAAAGTAATTTCACTTTTCAAATGTGAAGTAACAAAGAATTACTAAATTTGAGAACATCACACACCTTTCATAACATTCACACACTTCTTGGAAAAATTAAACTTGACAACTGTGAGCTTTTCTGAGCTTTGATGTAAGCAGATACAGAAAAGTACATAAAAGCTACACAGGAAAGGAAACAAGCATTTATTTCAGCAGAACAGGGCAAAAGAACCAGTATGATAACGTATACAGACTGATATGAAAATAGCATAAAAATTCTAAGTACTATGCATATACCTTTATAAACATGCAAATTTAATTCCAAAGTTGAAAATCCTTTAAACTGAAAGTAGAATATATACAAGAATAAAAATATTTAGATACTTACATCTAAAGTCTAAAGAAAAAAAAAAATGTGTCAGAATTCTGGTAAGAGTCAATTTAGGAGAATCAAATTATAAGTCCTTATTACTGAAGGCAAAAATTTGTTTTCTGTAGGGTTTTTGTTTGGTTTGGTTTGGTTTTTCTAAATGTAGAATATTCATAAAGTATACTTTTAAATATAAAAGAAATTCTGAAGTTTCAATGCAGATAGTTTTACAATAAAGCAATATTGTCAAAAATATTTATATATCCAAAGCTATGGCTATAAAAGATAAATAAAGTATATTTGTTATTATTTTTCAAATGTTTCCCCACTCCCGCTAAAAAAATCTGACTATCTCTTCAGTGGATGTGTTCAGGTGGTATTTGGGGCTGCTATGGGATTAGAATTTGGAAACCAGACATGTTTCTTCAAAAAACTACATGTAGGTAGATTTCTGACACAGGATGAAGTCCTGAGAACCCCTACCCCTTTCCAGAATAGAACACTGAATTGTTGAGAACTCAAGGAATAATCTTTCAGCTAGCTACCTGTAAAAGGCGTTATGAAGAATTTAAAAAAAAAAGGAGCACATAGTTCTGTCCTCACTTGCAGTAGACAAATTTATGAATCACAGTGTATTTTTTATTTTTTTTTCCATCAGTATATTTTTTTCTTCAGTAGACTCAGCCACCACTGAAAATGCAGGGTATATTTACAGCTATAAAGATCTTAATGACTGCAAAATATAGGAGGAAAAAGATATTGTTCAGAATTTCAGAAACGGAATTAAAAATAAAAGAAAAACTGGGATATTTAAATGAAAAGTGAGCATTAAAGCAAACTAGAGAAAAATGATTAAGGCTGCACAGCTGGCAGCATACTATAGACTATTGTAGGGAATTCTTAAAGTGAAAAAAAAAAGCATAGAAAAACCATATAAACAACTTAAATTATAGAATTGCCTTTTCTTTTTCTTTAAGCAAGATTTTGCAGACTCAAAAAAGGAGAGAAAAGGAAGCTGCTGATGAAGAAGGTATGTTTTTAGGAGCTTTAGCATTTTATATTGTTCTCTTCTATTGCTACAAAATGAATATTCAGTAATATGCTTTCTGTCCAACAGAAATGTAATTTTTAAGCACAGAAAAAGATAGAACTACAAAATTAAGCTAACACATGTGTTTCTGTACCAAAAATGGTTTGGGTCCTTTTTGCTATTCTAATTACAGCTCTTATAATTTGTACCACTTCTTCTGAATACCACTCTTCACAGCTGAAAAGAGTAACTGTAATTACCAAAACTTTTACTAAACAATAACTGAAGTAAATAAGGCAGCTACAAGTGAGCAATTTGTAAGACCAATTTAAAGTCCTCATATTTCTTTTATTGATTGCATTATTTAGATACCTGCAAAGAGGACAGATTCTTAGACCACTAACCAAAAGTTAAGTCTTAAGAGAAAGGGTATCCTTGATTACAGAAAGCAGCTGTTCTTTTAAATCTCAGGAGTCTTCTTTGTTGAGCTTTACCAGATTAAAATCAGTGTTCATTAGCAGCACTGCTATTTACATTTGTGCAACTTACCATTTCGTGAGCTAATTATTTCAAACACAATCATGCTAGCATCACTATATAAAAGCAATATGACACTTGGAGTATATTAACTCAAACATCATCAACGAACAGATGTTAATACACAAACAAACTTGAAACACCCTAAGTTATTGAGTGTTTCTTATGTAATCTTGCAGGGATTGTTCCTTGTCCTAGAATTGTTATCACTGATATGGAATCAAGCATACAGTGATGGCTGCTGAAGTGTGCAGATACAAATGGGGGTTCATTACTGACTAATGAAGATAACAGGTCACCAGCAGAGACAGGACTATATTCTGTAAAGCAATAGCTCTAGGAGAAATTAGGTTCACGTTAATCAAAGTTATATATCAATGAAAAGCATCAAGAAAAATCCCAGGTAGGATATCTGGGTACAAAGCAACAGCAGTATAGTGAGCATGGGAGGTCAACTGGAATTACTGAGAAAATTTACTTGGTAATGCAGTAGTTCTTACTATAGGAGACTCGTGAAAGTCATTGGGAAGAAAATTGACAGATTAATACTCTAGAAGACATGCTTTTACTATGAGAGACTATAAGGCATTCATTTGTATTTTATTTTTTAAAAAAAAGAAACAAGAGATTACATGTTTATGAACCATAATTATAACTATAGTGTACCTTTACCATAATTAATGTAAGGAAAGTTGTGGTAAAACAGCACTGGTCTTAACATAACAAGAACTTACATCTGACATGTAAGTCAGCCAGGTTCCAATTTATACATCTGGTATGTATTTTTCAAGTAGCAAAAGAAATGAAACAAAGGATTTCAGAAGGTTTTCTATCATCTGTAAACAGACCTTATAAGCAACAAGAAAGTTACCCACTGGATGAAATTATATTACTTCTGTTACATAAAAGGTTAAAAGCACACTGGCATTTGTATCTATGTACCTGTAAAAATTCATTCAAGCTTGAAATGTCAAAATATATGTTGGTAGGTAAAAGCTTTGTAATAAAGTATACACCTGTTGGGAAGTGAAATCCTTTTTGATATCTGCAAATTCACAATAATGGTGGTAGCAGGCAAACACAGCAGACACACTTCTAGAAGGTTTTTATTTGTATTGAAATGAAAATTATTATTTCAAAATTACTGTGATATTAATGAACACTTATTTTTACCTAAATAAATGTATTTAATTATGAGCAAAAAGTACCTCAGTCACTGCTGTAAATTTACCAACAATGAAAATAAAATTGAAGTTACTCAAATTGTTTCTTCTAGATCAAATGACAGATCAATTAAATATCTGTATGACTAAAAAATTTGTTCAATAATTGAGCAATAACAATGTTAAATAAATGTTAAATACTTTGTATTTTCCTTTGAGGTGCTAGAATAGCAAACAAAAGCAATAAATTTTTGCTGGCTGAAATCATCAGGTTAACAGAAAAAACACTTTTTTAAACCAATACCTTTTGTCCTCTCATATGGTGCTGAAGTACGTAGCTTTGTAAAGAAGAAAACATTTTAGTCAATAGTAAGAAAAGTTAAATTACTAGCTAAGTAACATAACTCTAAAATTGGGATAACTTGCATACTATTAGATAAGAGTAAATATCCATGACTAGCTTAACTGGAGTTCATTCATGACACATTCTAAGTAATGGCAACACGCACTGCAGACTGTTCATTCCTATTGCAATTAGTGTATCGCATTCTATTAGTCTTTCTGCGTAAATGTATATCTCAAAAAGTAAATTTAATTGCTTACCAAGATGGTAGTGACAATTAAAGAACGATTGGACAGGGAATCTGTGATGTTTGCTGGTTTTCCTTTCTGATTCTCTGTCATGTTAAGGCCACTCAATGGATCCCAAGTTCCAACCTACAAAATAGTAAATTACTGTGTAAATTGCCTGTTAGTTACATTTCAGCATCTAGAAAAGACCACTGTAAGGAAAAAACAGATTGCTACAGGGAAAAAAATTGTTGCTAATAGCTATTATTAAATTTTGTTCCATTTTTCTCTGTCATTACATTTAAAGCCTGCTTATTTAAAATATGATTACCAATACCTCAAATTATGTGAAGTGTGACATTAAGTGTAAAAATTATATAAAGAATATCTAAAGCTACTCTTAATGCTTAATTTTCCATTTCTCAAGATAAACCACATCTGAAGATAACTTAACAGGCAGAAATTAATTTGCAGAGACACAGAGCATTGTCTCTACAAAAGGATTTACCCTTTTCTGTGATCAGAGAGAACAGCAGGACAAAATATTTTTTTGGGAAAAAGTAATGGAGAAGATAGAAACAGGCTAAGTGCAATAACTTAATTCATTTACAGATAAATCTTCAACACATGAGTATTTTGACATTTTATACTTTGAAATAAAGTCTGTAGGATTTTTATCTAAGTAAGAACATCCAAGGTTATGCTTTAAGGTTCAGATCAAGCACAGACTTACACACTAAATAGTAAGTAATGGGCTTATATGTAATATATCTGCATTTTCATCACTATATAATTAAAATGGTCAAGCAGTAAATATAACTATCCATTTTGGAAATCAGAATGTTTGTATTACTCCGTTGTCTAAATAAACCCCACAAATATGTCTTATTTTGGTTTTAGACAGAATTTTAAACATAATTTCAAATACTAAACAACATCTATAATACAAGGAAAAGATATTTTAAAATTAAATCTGGACAAAAATTTAAAAATTCTGTAAGGATTCATTGTGAATATATATGTATGTATATAAACACACACAATTTTTAAAATAACCTTTTCAACTGACTCCTGAGAGACTGTTTGTATACTTTTAAGTGATTTGTTGCCACAGGGCTGTAAAGTGAGTTTAGGATGCAATGTGGTGTGAATAAAAAGAATTCCATTTCTAAAACTGCAACTACAGCAGAGCATGAATCAGCGGATGCTGTAATAGAGAAAAGACAAATTTGATCACTTTTTCTACAATTTTCTGTTCCACAGGAATCAATATTTTATCTTTCCTCCTTGCTTAACACTCAGTTCCAAGAAGTCACTCTTTTGAACTTGGTCATTCAGTACCTCATAAACTGATCAAAGAGTCATGAAGGGAAGAAAGAATATGTGTGTCTCAGAAACAGAATTGGAAAATAGCATCTAACACATCATTTCAACGTATCAAAATCAAGCCTTGCTACCAGAAAAACTCTCCCTTATTTACTGTTTTAATACCATTCAATTTGGCAAATTGAAAGGCTTTCAGAAAACACAAAATGTTCAGCCTTGCAGCTTGGCCAGAATTAAGAAATTGTAAAAGGATTGCTAACATTTGATTGCAGTGTTCTGTTAATTATGACAGTCACAGTGTTTGCTTTACTTCAAAGACCAAACTAGAGCAGAATACCAAGGAATGACAAAGACCAGAACCTGAGTCTGTCCCTGCATAATTGAAGCTGAACTTATTTTCTCTATGAGATATAACTTCAGGTACACAAGGTGCACAAAAATTTCTAAGGAAACACCATCAACTTATATGATGAATTTCAAATCCTAAATTCGTTAAATCATATCCTTTGCTCAAGTTCATGTTCAGAATTCAAATTTATGTTGGCAAAAGTCAAGACATGGTTAATTAAAATACTTCCTCTCCTACTTTTTAACTTAGTCACAGCCACAAGCAAAAGAATATCAACTGTTAGAATTTGGATTTTATCTAACTACAGACTTAATCTACTAAATGTTAAAATTAGACATTCTTTGGATTATCTTTATTGATGAGCTCAAACTCAACAATTTGCACCACAGGTTTTTATATATTACTGATATATATATAACTCCCAAATCACACAAACATGTTTTCAAAGATGCTTCTTATAGAAAATTGTACATAAATACTGCAGCAAGTTAATTATTTTCTACTCGTTTTAGCACAGTCTTCTAATTTTTAAGTAGTCTTTTGAACTGAGTAGAATTGCCAATGTGTTTTTACTAGAAAAGTTGAAATACCAAAAATGTAGAAAAAAGACATCAAGGTAGTCTGTAATTGAAATTCAAACAAGCTACATTTTAATGTATTACATGTATTTTAAACAAACGTACAAATTTTCCTAAAAAGTGAAACAGGCATTCATGCATACACTTTAGAGTGTTCACATAGTGAATATAGTCCCAGGAAGTGACTATATTGTCAGGCCCTCAATTTTCTATTTTCTTTTTAATTCCTCTAAATGGCTAAACTATTCTGCAGTGACCATGCCAATCTGAACATTTTAACACTTACTATCCAAAGTACAGGATCCAAAGCAGGTGTTCCCAAGAACATGTGCTCCACATTGAGGCAAAGGAAAATGATGGAAGGAATTACCTTAGGCAAGAATCAGCTTAAGCTGAAAAAAATTCCAAGAGCTACACTCATCACGAATATCATATTTTGTAACATGGTAGTTGCAGTGGTCCTCAAGGATATGGAATACAGTTTCCCAACTACATGTGAATGATTAAAAACTTGCATCCAAGCTTCCATGTATTCAACTTTCAGGTAGCTATCAGGTTACTGCAGTCCCTAAAAAGCAGATTTTCTCTCCCAGCAGGACATCTCCACTCAGAACTTCTTTGTAGCTTTGCAGGCTAAGGAGGCCTTGAGTCTCTGTAAGCACTGCTTAGCAATTGCTGAAACATTCCTGTGTTATCAACACTGTTTTCAGCTCAAATCCAAACTACAGCACCATACAAGCTTATAGAAGGAATCTAATTCTGTCCTAGCCAAAACCATTACAATACTTCATCATCCCCCCCAAAAAAGAAGCATTGTACACTCATGAAATTTAAAATTTGCTGAGTTTACATATGCTCTAGAGCACTTTACTGAGATTCAGTCTCATGAGATGCTAGTCACAAAAATTCAGTAGCTTTCTTACTTCAGCATGTTCGAAAAGTTATTTATCTTCATGAATAGAAAAGTACACTTTCAAGTATTATTCTTTTTTATTTTTCTTCAAAGTTCTCCTGAGAAAATTAACATTATTTTTCTTCTGAGTCAATCAAAACTGTGAATATGACTCACAGTTAAGTGCCACGAGCATTGTATTAGGAAGGATCATTGCCTTTCTGCAGTGGTACCAACTAAGCAGCCAAAACCCGAGCCGTATTCAACTCTTTGAGAATTGTCAAATCTATCTACAGCATACCACCTTTATTTAACTTTGAGGTAGTAGTAGTGGTGACTGCATCAAGGCAATAATTATACTCCATTAGGAATATTATTGTTTCTTCATATTTCTGTATTTCCCATTTGTTAATTGCTTAATTTATTTTGCTTTCTTCAGTAATATTAATATTCATGCTTTCTTTATAACATTAATAACAATACTTCAATGCTTCTGGATCCCATAGATTTACTATGTCTTTCTCTTTTTGTTTCCCTTTTACAAAACCTGTTGCTTATGCTATTTGTTTTTCGTTTTTTTCCCCAGATCATTATTAAAGATACAAAATAAAAACAGATCTTGCATTGGTATGCTGGACAATGAATTACAACTAATTTTGTGTCATTTATGTTCACCCTGGGCAAAGGTTTCTGAGCAAGGTTTCAAGCCAGTTGTAACATCTCTTATTCAGGACATGTAATTTTTCTTCAGTGACAAATTTTCATATCAAAAGTGGTATTAAATTCAGGTATTTGTTATCTCCTTGAAGTATGAAGTAATTTTCTTCAAAAAGCAGCCTCAGTGTAAAGACTGATTGACTGCAATTTAAATTATAATTTATTATGCTGGAGTGTCACAGTTTTGGATTTTCACTGTGCTTAATCATGAATAGTTTCAGTCTGTCCAGAGTGACTATAATAAAATTTTGTGGTACATTACATTAGCAGCACTCCAATCATCTCTTAATTTTGTCATTTTCATCTTACAAGGAGCTATCACTTTTGTCAGACATGATTTTTTATTTGGAAACACATACTTCTTATTGACTGATGCCTGATTATCACCTCTCATTCAAGAGTTTCAGGAACAAATATTTTACGGAAAATCTGGGATCGCACATGGCATTTTTTTTAAATCAATGAAGAATTGTTCTGACTTCAGCAGCTGTTGAACTTAAAATACATGATTTAGGTAATTTCCCATTATACTAACCAGGCAATTTATCTAGGGCATATTTTACAAAATCTAAGTTTAAAAAAAATATGTCTTCTAACAATTTTTTACAATAATTCTTTTTTTGCCCCCTCCATCAATATTTTTCTCCTCATGGATTACAGCTAAAATTTTTGAGTTAAACTGTTATCCTTCACAAAAGAAATTTTCCCACTTTATTTGGAAAGAGATTAGATGAAAGAGTTTACAGTATGGAAACATGACATACATAGCATAGCACATAGAATTCTTATCTCCCCACCTTTTCTCATCCTACAAGAGGGAGGATCGACAGAAGAAATGAAAAAAAAAACCTGTTCAGGAACTCTAACACAGACAGAGAGGTCTGACAAGATGGTTTGGGAAGAACATTAAGAATGTACAAGAGAAGGACAAAGACATGAAAAGGCTCCTGAAGGAAGAAGAAAATAGAAAGGGCAGGGAAAGAAATGAATAGGTACAAGGGAGAGGGATTAGATGGGGGAGAGGGATTAGACAGAAAAGGAAACAGACAGGGAGGCTGTGGAGGCAGAAAGTAAGGAATGGGAGAGGAAGGAAAAAAAGAGGGAGGGAGGGAGTAGCAGAAAGCAGGAGAGAAAGAGTATGGTGTAGAGAGATGGAGTGCACAGGTGCAGGGAGGTAGCGGACAGAGAGAAGAGTGATTCATCATAGCTTTAACACAATTCCGACTTGGAGAAAAAAACCCAACTTTGAGACAGCTCTTTTACTTAAGTAAAAGAACTGGCTAGAATATACCCTTTCTACTAAGAACCCCAGAATTTAATCATTCACCCTGGATTCAAGAAGAATAACGTTTTCATTCTTCCAAGGTAATGAAGTTCTGTTCAAAGAGAAACATTTATCCATTGGTATTGATTTATCTTTCTCAGTAAAGTACCTCATATGTTCCACATGTTTAGTAAGCAATTCAATTGAATGTGCATACACTTTAATTTTCTTTTTCCTAATCTTGTATCCTTACATTCCACATATACAGTAACTGATGCTTACAGATCCTTCCAAAGATTGTCAGCACTTTTTGGTGGAAAAATAACATTGTCTCTTCCATTTATCACATGACCAAAATAAGCCATGAAGGCAGAAAAAGTATCTTACTTTTCTATGAAAATCTTTATGCACAGCTTCAGCATCTACTGTTTGTTTTTAAATATCCATATGGCTTAAAAACTATTTCTGTTGTTGTCTCTTACTTATATTTCAATATACTGCTTCCCAAGTTCCTTTTTTCTATTATGTGTTTTAGAGTACTACTGTATTTCGCATTGAATTTTATTGTCTTCCATATTTCTAATCTCTGTAGACTTTTTCTGCTTTATCTCTATATTTTTGCTGATATATATATCTCCTAGTATATTGCCAATTGAGATTTTATTTTCCAGAAATTTCATGTTGCTTTGTGGCTCCCAAATGCCACCCAATATTCTTGAAGCCATCCTAAATTACAAAGACTGCCTTTCCTCATTTTCAACAGTTGTCGCTTACATGCAGACTCTTCAGCCACTACTGACTTATTTAGCTATTACCATTACATCAATTCTTCCATTTCTGTTAACAGTAAGGAAGAAAGGTTGCAGTGTATCTATTCTACTTGTACAAAATGTTAATTTACTTTTCTAGTCTAATCACTACTATATATTTTTCCCCCCCCTTAAGTTTCCAGAGCTCACTTCACGGGAAGCTTCGTAGAAGAAATCTACCGTCAGTGTATTGCTGAACATTTTAAAATATAGTTTAGTTCTTGAATCACAGGTTTTCCACTGGACAACAAAAATGTTATTACCTATGAAAGTGTTTCAAGACAATCTCATGGTTTCTGACCTATTACAATTCTTCCCAATAAGAGAAAATTAATATTCCAAATTTAATCTTGTGAGAAAGACTTTTGGAGAAATGTGCTGTTTATGACAGCTTCTCCATTCAGTGATTTACAGAAGAAAGGTAATGCAACTCTGCAGTATGGTCCCTTCCCTCAATTTCTGTCTTTATTTGTGCCCATAGTTATCACCCTGGGATAACAGCTGTTAGAACTTTATCTGAAGATGAAGAAAAACATAGTTCTTATGGAACACTGAACATCACACCTAAATGCAAACTACAAGACAAATACAAGTTACGAAACCTTTGCCTGCTGATCACAGCCATGTGAGATGTTGTATTTTCCTGCATTGCCTCTTCATGGCAAGGTGCCTCGAGGGAAGATGATCTGATTTCAGATCATGATGGTGTTATGTACGCAGGCCAAGTATCTGTAACTACTTTCTGAGGCCTTAAGTTCAAATATAGACAATATTAATCTACATGGAAAGACCATTTCTCAATTCTTTGGTCATTCACTCCATCTCTGTACAAGAAAAATTAATGTCAGAAGACAGCTAAGCCAGTCAAGCTACCAATTCTTAATTTTTTAGTACCACTCATAGAGAGAAATTTTTACTCCACAATGAGATTCAAAATTCCCTCTGAAAACACAAAATAGCCAAAATGAAATTATTTTATTTCATTCAGTTGGTGGTGATTTTTCCTGATTTAGTAATGATGTAAAAAAACCACAAGTACATATACCCACAGGTTCACACAGGCAATACAATCAGAATCATAATATAAACTGAACTTGGTATAAATTGAAAACAAAGTATATTAATGTATTACTTCAGGCCCAGCTATTCACTCTTCCTAGTCCTCTTGAATCTAAGAATGTGGCTAGAAGCACACAATTAAGCCAGACACCAAGATAATAGCTTTTACTAGAAGGCTTTGAAACCAGATATCGACTTGAGAACAGGTACACTGTTTTATGTAACACATGAAATACTACTGTAAATGTTTTTAAGGGGTGAGTTTTTGTTTTCTTTCCCAGCTCCTTGGAGGTAAATGTCTTACACACCTTTTCAAGACCTTCTTCCTTTAGGCTGATGACATCTAAATCAAAATCTGTCCTTAAACCATTGGTTTTGTTGAAAGTTATCCTGCCTGTGAGGCCTTCCCAGTGGGCCTATGGAGAAAGAAAACACAATTTCTGTAAATAAATACCTCTTCCTTTTTTTTCCCAGAAAGGACAAATTTTACTCCTGCCAAAATGGGATCATTAATTATTCATTTTATGTAAATAATTTACCTTGTGACTGATTTTTGTTTTTAAATATTTTTAATTTGCTTTTTGCTAATGAAATCAAACCTTCCTTCAATCTTCATAGACAATTTTTTAAAAACTTTACATGTCAGGCAATAGACTCTTCTACTGAATGAGATAAAAGGCTGCTTTGTTTTCATTCCTCCATCATTCATGCATGCATTTCCCCTTCTGCTTCCCTAAACACCTCCCCCTCCCCAGTCTCCAAGCTTCAATCTGTTTCATTAATGCTGGACTTCATTTTTTTGTCAGGAAATTTAATTCAAATAAAGGCTTACTTTTGGAAGATGCTGATTCCCTTGAAACCATACTGAGACAGCAAAAATTGAGGTCAGTGAGCCAGCCTTTCAGAGCTTACTCCTTACTTTTAATAAAGTGCAATAGCCTCATTTTTTTACAACTTAAAATCTAGCCTAGTTCTAAAACTATACAAAGTAGAGGAGGAAATGTGAGAAATAAAATTATCATCCTAGAAGGAAACAATATTTTAAAAGAACTACATTCCATTGCAAATAATTCTCCTCATCACAATATTTTGCATATCTAGATTGTGAAACACTGTATTAAGAGTTACAGTATGAGAGACTTGAATAGTCTGCAGTGTTCACCTTGAGCATCTTAAATCTCCTAGCTTTACTATCACTATCAGTATCTAAGCAGAATCTTAGGAGATCAAGGAAACCTATAGAAATTCACCACATAAAATGAAGAAAAAAAAATTTAAACCAGGAAGTAAATTCATTCCTGGCCCCTTTGAACTTATGCCAATATTTAGTTGCTGAATTTCTCATAAGCAGTCTATGGTTTAGAGCTTGAGGTGTTTGGGTTTTTATGCTACAAATGCTCCACACAGACCCAATTATCTACAAACAAAAGTTTGATTTAGAACACAGTTATTTCACACTTTCATATTTATTTGTCCCAGCTAACACTTCAGGAAAACTTACTTTCAAATAAAAATGCTGTCTTGCTTGTTAAACTCTTTATACGTAACAAGATGAGAGTTTATAATTTACTGGGGGAAAAAAGGCAGAAACCAAACAAAGTGAAAGCAAAATAAAAGGGGAATTGGGAGAAAAGAAAGCAGAGGAGTAGGACATTTTATTAGTGACTTACCTCCTTAATGAGACTCATAAATCGGGTCCCAAAGCGCCACGGTTTGTGGCGGTTGCACTGTAGAGAGCTGACAGTCATCTGTGGGAACTGCTGGACAGCCACCGACACCACATGAACGGCATCGTACATTAGTGCTGCATCCGTCTGGAATGACAGTGACATCAGAACCGTGAGCACAAAGCAAACACGCTAGACAGGCCAGCAGTGAGAGAAGGAAACAACAAATTAGCACTGCTCATTGTGCTAAAGGGAAAAAATGGTCCAATTGCTTGTGCAGCACTGTAAAATGTAGCCTTGTTGCCGAGTCCTGCATGAGTTATGTCAGGATCTTCCACCAGTCTCAGCATTTCTCTTTTCAATGTTGCAAAAAGGTCTCAAATAGTTACTTTTCAGGATCATGGGAGTAATCTAGTATCTGATGACCCATGTGCATTAGGGAGCTATAAAAATCACTGTGTGCATGTTTGACTCAAGTTGGTTCTTTTCATGAGTGATGCAAAAGAAAAAAAGAAACAATTACCAAGTTGACAAAATCTTACCTGTAAAAGAAAGTGTACAGGCTAAGGAAGTAATTTTTTTTGTTTTGAAATTACAGACAAGATTCCAGCCCAACAGTACTCAATCGATTCATTAATAACTTTTTAATGTGAATCAGTTTAAATCCCTATGGCAGAACTAATCAGTATTTTCAATAAATCAGAGGTAGATTAGAATTACATTAAAATGCACACTCATTTTAATAGTTTTCATGTCCCATCCTAAATAAATAGGCTTAGACATAGTGTGTGCTAAGTAATGTTGTATTAGCAAAGGACAGAGACAGCCTCTCTCAGTACACACTGTCCTGCTGTGCAAGAAGGTGATATCTCTCTCTTGTTCTGTTTGATAAACAGAGGCAAGCCTCGGAACCAAAAGCACAAGAGGACCTTAGATTCAGCTGGTGGAAATGAGTGCTACGCCATCTGCTCAGCATACCTTAGAGAAAAAGGACCTATTTCCCCTTCTCATTCACGTAATTAGTGAGCTGTGAAATTAGTTCTTTAATGGATAGGAAACCTGGAGATTATTGTACTTGTCACAATACAATACAATGCAATACAAAATGAGCTTATATAGTGCCTTTCACACAAAGGCATCCAAAGGCTCTTTACAATAAAACTAAACATAAAAATGCAAAAATATTCTCCCATTATAGCCTATAAGCTACTGTTAAAGAGAAAAATGTACGTTCACATTTAAATGGCTCTCCCAAGGAGAGATTTCAAAATTCAAACAGAAATAAATCCTAATTTTAAAATAGCCAGTATAATAGGTTTCAATGATCTTAGGCTCCAAGTAGTTTATGCAGGGGCTCCAAATCAGTCAGAAAATATTTTTGCTGCCAAAATGTTCATTATCTGCAAGGCATTAAAGTGCTTTTAAGGCAAGCTGATATTTGACAAGGAGGCAGTGAAACACCAAAAAGTTGGAATGACATGCTGAGTAAGCGCCATGCAAAGTTTAATATTCTAGAAGCAAGACTTGGCAGTCGTTGAAGTCCAGACAACAGCTTTTTAAATAATACAACAATACAATACAACACATAAATCTGGCTCAGAAATGCAAACTTCTTTTAAAATCAGTTTTATTTCTAAAACTGTAGTCCTTGTACCAATGAAGGAAAATTGAAATTGCTATGAGACTTTAGCACAAACAGCCCACAAAGAAACAATCAAAAATTCAACACCAGCACCAACTGACTAATTAGATGCAAATTTGGAAACAGATCTGTTAAGACTTGTCAGAAGGAATCAAATGGACATTATGCCAGATGCGGAACAACATGGCTTTCTGTCAAATTCTATAAACCACTGAGGTAGAAATCTCTAGGATGACAAAAACACCCAAAGAAGCCAAAGGCACATGATAAGTTCCAGTAGATGTATGCTGTGAGGCACTGGAACATGTTGCTCACAGATGTTGCAGATATTCCCATCGCTGGAAATGCTCAAGGCCGGTTTGGATGGGGCTCTGGGCAATCTGGTCTAGTGCAGGATGTCTCTGCCCACAGCAGAGGGATTGGAACTAGATGATCCTTCAGGTCAGCATTCTATGATTCTTTGATATTTGTCACACTCTCCTGTAATGATTAATCAGTACTGTAAGGAAGGTTTTAGTTTTGGGAGCTTGGAGCTGGAGCAGAAGGTTTGCAGAGTAGTGTTTTTTACTGATTTGTAACCTATATGGGCAAAGGTGATAAAGAAGAAACCCAGTTTAGCCCAGGTCTCATCCAAGGACGAGTCTTCCCCACACCATGGAATAAACTGCTTCACCAATCTCTTTCTGCCCTTCTTATAACATAGAAGAGGTTACTGACCCTCAGTATGGCGGTTAGACAAGAATCCACTGAAAGTCCTAAGCCAAATGGGCTGTTTATGCAGTATAGCTGCAACCCAAGGTGTACATCTGTTTCCTAACGCCTTAAAAAAAAAAAAAAAAAAAAAAAAAAAAAAAAAAATTTTTAATTTTTTTTTTTTTTTAAAAAAAGAAGAAAAAGTGCAAGAAAGGGCTGACAATGTGACACATAAATAGAGTTTAGGAAAGCCTAGCAGAACAGAGCAATCATGGCCTTTGTAAACATCTTCCGACTTCAGTACATAAGAGTTCATTGATGTCATATGATATCTGAGTCAACAGATGAGCTAACTGCTTTAAGAATGAACTCCCGTGTTTAATTAACTAGAAAGAGTTTTAAAAAATTGCAGAGTTCACATTTAATGAACATCACATCATGACTTGCTTCTGCACCACTTATCCACCACCATTTTCATTTACCTCCATCAAACTATATGTAAATTTTAAGTACTAATAAGCCATTGCTGTGTGATCCATATCTCAGTGCTCCAGAACTATCTCTCCATCCCAAAAATAGGTTAGAAAACATCAGAAATAGTACACTTCTCAAACAAAAAAATTTATATCTCAGCTTTCACTAGAAAAAATTGTAGACATTTATAAACAAAAAAAAGTTGAATTATTTCACAGGCATGATGTGGAAGAACTTTCAGTTACTTAAATACAGGTCATTAAAACCAGCTTGAAAGCAGGAAAAATCCTTAGGTTTTCAATTAAATGTTCAATTAAGCTAATGTGATTCCCCCCTCCCCTTAATTAGATTTATTACTAAAAAAAGTCTATGGAGAAACATGGTCTTTTACTTAACAGGCTCTCTGTGAAGTTCTTCAAAACACCAAGAAATTTTCTACATTGAGTGATGTGTGAAATAAGGCAATGGAAAAGGGAAGCTTAATAAATTTACTTTTTGCTCTTTAGTATTTGAAACAGAGTGGATTCCAGACAAGAATGAGCTATTTGCAATATTAGTAGTTTATTTCCCATAGATCAGAAGTTTCTTGCATTTACAAATCTGACACACAAGATCTCATAATTGCCCTCTCTGCTGTGCCATTTTTTTCAGAGACTGGGGAGAGCTTTTTTTTCCATGGAAAAGGAGTCAAAGGATAGGGTCAAACAAAAAAAGAAATTATCCTCTTAAAAATACAAGAATTACATTCATGCTGATTCAACTGCTTAACCGTGGGCAAAAGCGTAAGGAATAAAGATTGCCTCCTAGCAAGTATGATACATGTTTATAGTGATCTGTGTTTTGTACATAAACTTGACTTTATTAATTTAAGTGATGTTCAGTAAAAGCAAATTATCGACACATCACTGAAAGAAAGAAGAAAAAGGGAAAGGAAAAAAAGACAAATCTTTTATATGTGCCAAAGAAGGAACCCAACTTCAAATTTGTCTCAGAATCAAATTCAGATACAACTCTTTTATAATCCGATTTGAAATTCTCTTGACAGCCTTAGACTGGATTTTCCACTATAAGAACATTAAGGACTTGGGAGTAATGGTTGATGCAAAACACAACACAAGTGTGCACTTGCAGTCCAGAAAGTCAACCAAATCCTGGGCTGCATCAAAAGGAGCATGGCCAGTAGGCTGAAGAAGGCGATTCTCCCCCTCTACTGTGCTCATGGCAGACCCTGCCTGGAATAATGCATACATTTCTAGTGTCCTCAGCATAAGGACACAGAACTGTTGGAGTAAGTCCAGAGGACACAAAATTGATAAGACTGGAGCACCTCCCCTATGAAATCAGCCTGAGAAAGTTGGGGCTGTTCAGCCTGGAGAAGGGAAGGTTGTGTGGAGATGCATGGCCACCTTGCAGCATATGAAGGGGGCATACAAGGAAGCCAGAGAGGGACTCTGTATCAGGAACTGCACAGATCAGACAAGGAAGAAGAGTGCAAATTGAAGAAGGAGAAATTTAGGTTAGATAGTAGGAAGAAAATTTTCACTGTCAGGGTGATAAGACACTGGAACAGGTTGCCTCAGCAGCCTGTGGAGACCCCAACCCTGGCAATGTTCAAAGATGGGTTGAATAAAGCCTTGAGCAACCTGTTCTAGTGGGAGGTGTCACTGTCCATGGGAGGCAGGGTTGGGACTAGATGAACTTTAACGTTAATTCCAATCCCTTAATATTCTATGATTCTATGATTCTGAAAACATGTCAAAATCTATTTCTTCATCAAATACAAAGCAAATGAGGAAGAAAAAGCAATAGTGTCATATCCGTAACACAGTTGACAAGCCCTGTCCTATTAGATGGACAAATCTGAATCTGCATCTACCAGTTACTACTGTTATTAATATCAAGTTACAAATACATGATAAATTAAATATATCTAGATTTTCATACAAAGACAAATACATTGCTGAAATTCTTTTAAAAAGCCTGAATTGTTCTTTAAACATTCTAGAAGAATACGTGTTATGCAAACTAAAATAGAAATAAAAAATTAACCTTGACATATAGTATTCTTATTCTCTAATCAGTTTTATATTAAACTGAATTGGCTTATTAAAAATTGCAATGGAAGATATTGTACAGTTCACTTAATGCATAGCATGAGCCAAGCTTATTCTGATGATTAGTAAAATATGCATATACCTCATTACGTTTTAGTTCTTATGCTATCTTTACCTGCATATTATCTGAATAATACTACTAAAGTAGAATAGCTTATAATTTTCATATGCAGCTCATCATTCTCTTCAAGACCATCTTTGTCTTGCTATCTTTAGTGAGTCAACTTTTATCCTTGTGAGATAAGTCCAACTACATTTAAAAGGTCAAACTGTTCATAGGGTTTTGCCTCGTGTCTGATGGTCACTAAGGTATTCTGGAAAAACCGTGCATTAATTAAAATTATGCTTAAGTTCTTTCAAGTGTGACTTCCTTAGCCACATCAAGAATGAAATGAAACTCCAAATGCTCACAAATGTATACCTGCATTTGTTTCCTAGGTGACCATGACAAAAGTATTCAACAAATGCAGAGAAAAGAAAGAACATTTTCACGTTTTATTAACAAAGTCCTTGAAAATGAGTGAACACATTAAAAGCAATTCATATCAAGTCGTTAATCAACTGTGAAACTTATTTTATCATATACAATAAATCATTTGTTACTGACTGGATTTCAGACCACTCTACTTTCCGAAATAAACTTAATTCAGACTGACTGTGTTCACTGGTTTAAGTGTTAACATGTGCATTTCATATGGCAACAGGTTGTCATTGCTAAGCTTGCATTTATGGTACTTGTCCTTCCAAGAATTCAGAACAGGATGAGAATGTTTCATTCCCATTTGGCAAAAGAGGTGTAAGTACACAAGGCACGGCATGATCCACAAGGAATGAATTTTCCATTGGCCTCTTTAAATTGTATTTTATTTCTTACACAACACTAATGCCCTGTATCCAACACTGGATGCAAAGTCAAGGTATTGGATTTGGTGTTTTTTTGACTCCCAGTATAACCAGTCTATTCGTAGTCAGGTTTATGAAGGACAGAGATGACATAGTACAATTTGAAGAGTAAGAACAGAAGCTCTTTTTCTTTAATCTGACAGCCTGAGCAAGTACTAGATACTGGAGGTACAATGAACAGGACAGCTTAATCAAATCTTCTCCCGCCCCAGCATAACCTTTTTAGGGAAAAGGAACATTATTTAGGAGTCACCACACAGTAAGGATTTACAGTGGATTCTTATTTCAAAACCATCAAGAAATTCCTATAATCTCCTTAGGCTGCTAAGCAGTACTTCTCCTTTGATAATTACTTATTCTCTTTTATATTTAGTGACAATTTAACACACAATACATAATTATTGTTAGAAAACTGAATAAACGGCAAACTTCATAAACAAACAAAACACTTCCATTTTTTTGTTCTACCAAACTCCCCACCACCTGCCATTCATTTTTATTCTTGTATTTTAGGTTATTTCCATTGTGAGCACAGTGAACAGAAGTAGGCCTCTGTCCAAGGTTTTTTTTTTATTATCATTATTTTCCTTTGAAGACTGATTTTCTTACAGAAGCTGCCTCTGCTTCCTTTCTTTTGAACATCTTTTTAAAAATGATGTGAGAAAAGTCTAACACTTAAAAGTCAAGAAGCAAAGACTACCTACAGTGCAGGAGAGGTCTCATTACTGGCACTATTACTTTCCTTAAAGTTTGTCTTGTTTGATAAAAGTTAAAAAGTTTACTTTGAAAATTACTGGATATAAGCTACAGAAACAATGATAGATTACATATAAAAGTAAGCTAAGATTTACTTATAAAAATCTATAGTTTCTCTATTATAGATCCTACTATTGCTTGATCAGAAAATTTTAAGGGCCAGATCTTGAATTGTGATAGGACAATGATTTTAACCCACAAAACAGAGCAACTAGTAGCATAAGAACTTTTCCCCCCTAAATTCTCATATAGCATGGTGCCAATGGTACTAACATTACCCTAGTTCATTCACTATGTATTCTTGAGCAGCTACCTCCGAACTATGCTTTCAAATCTGCCCTACAAAGATATTTTTCAAGAAGATCCGCTAGAGATTAATATTGAAGAAAGTAATTTTTCTTTATATTTTCTTTTATCAAGTGTGCTAAAGAGCACCAAAACCAAGTATGGATGAAAAATATTAGAAAACAAACAAAAAAGCCCTAATAAACCCAACAGGAGTAATTTTATCTTAGAGGTAGAGGTTTTAGTTGTAGTAGATTTAAATATCATTAACAACCATTGGCAGAAATTCTGCACAAGCCCATCAACAAAAGACATTTCAGTTAGATGATGCCTGACAAATGCAGCATTATGCAGACAAATTCCAAAGACCCAACATACTACTACTACTCACAGAGAGCTCTCCCACACTCAAGGCAATTATAACTAGTGAATGAAATTAAGAAGAAATGGCTTGCAAAACTAGTTCCTCCCCTCCTCAGCTAATAAAATCCATTGCCCCTGAAATCATTTCACTTAATTCTCACTTGCTAACACATCCCACAAAACCATTTTGCTAAGTGAGATTTAATAAATCTCTCAGCCTGGGATTAAATTTTACTGTTTTATGAACTGTTAAATTGCATTGTATGCTTATTAATGCTCATGTTTTCTTACTTCTTGACATATTCCTATCCCCACTCTGGGGTACAGTTAAGAAAAGAGTACAGATATGTTTTTTCACCCCCAAAAATGCATTCCAATAGGCAACAAGATATGAGAACCAGTAAGCTATAAACAATGTTCATTTAAATTTTTTAAAAATCAGTTATGTTGGTTTTTTTTCAAAATAGCATAGTATTTCAATTAAGACATACCTGCTTAAATTATTTTTTTAACATTTAGTGGCCTAGTTAATTTTAGGAGGTTTACGGAGATGTGTATGTGATTTTAAGTGGAGATAAAACAGATGCAAATTATTTTTCCCGTCAAAAAATACTTGTTTTAACATTCAAACAAAGCAAATTATTTATTTCATATACTATCAAAAAAGATATTACACTAACAAAAATTATTTTGTTTTTTTTTAAATCTAGAAAAAGTGAACTAGCCAGGTTATCTTACGCTTTAAAGCGTAATTTTTTCTTACACAAAAAGGTAAAAGAAAACAAAGGATTTCCTCTTTTGCCTCAATGCTTCCTAGTTTGAAATCCATTTCAAAGAGAAATAGCAAAGTGGAACATGAAACAAAGACAAATTTTTAGAAAATGCCAAGAGAATAAAGGAATAGGAAAAGCATTCCAAGCTATAGTCATATGGGTGCCATATTTACTATGACTGCATTGTGTTTATACACTATATTTCCAGGTGAAAGATATTCTGAAGTACTTTATCCACCTTCCTTCTGAACTTCAGAAATTATGGTATGTGCTACAATATTTTTTGCAATAAAATACCCCATCACACTCTTATATACCTTAGGGACAGATAGCAAAAACCTAATTACAAGGAACAATGGGTCATTACTTGGTCTTTGGTAGTCTATTTCCTTTCATCTGTTCTCAAGTTCAAAAAATCAATATGATTGAATAAAGACCTGACTGCTACTATTGTATCAGCTCAGCATTCAAGACTTATCACACCACATGAAAAGTCCTTCTGCATGAGCAATTCATAAGTAATTACAGAAAGATCCTACTCAGCATACACAGTGGATACTTTTGTAGCCGCATGCAACAAGAAAGTACACTTGGCAATGCAAATGAGAGGCATAAAGCTGGGATAATCCAGAGATTAAATGTAAATCTGATCAAAAATAGAGGGAAAACCCCACATATTCTAAAGAATGCATCTCTAAATATTCTAGTTTTGTATCCTGTAAAAACTGTACAATGTTTGAGGGTTTCAGAGGTTTCACATCTTCCGATTTTGCAGGTAAAATGAGAAAAATAAATGTATATTGAATATTTTGAAATGCAGATAAAAGAGTTATGAGTATTCATAATAAATTTCTTTCTCCTGCTTTAAATTTCTCTCCTGTTAGAAAGGACTAATGATACAGAATTTAATATCTTCAGCAAAAAAGATGATTATATGTACAGCATTGCAAAGCTCATGTTTGCAGGAGAAAACAAATTGTTAAACTGTATAAAATACAAGCAACTTGTGAAAGAGTATATATTTATTTCAAAATAGAAATATGTTTTATGTCAGTCTCCTATAATTCTTTTATTAATTTATGTCCTATGGCTCTGTTCTAAATAAGTAACTTTTTTTTCTTTTGAACTAACACCTCCTTAAAATCGGTAATAGCTAAAGAAAAATGTATTGAAAGATACTCTGCTGGCCTGAGACTTAGAAAATCAATCTTTTTTTAGATCTTAAAAGTAGATATTTTATGTAGGCATTTTTTTGTCTTGGTGACTGTTTTGAGGTTTGGAGATTTTTTGGTTCTGTTTTGTTTGAGAAGCATACCTATTTTTAGATTCTTCATTGTTTTTTTCATAAATCTTTGATCAACTTCTGTGCTATAGGCAAATGAGAGTCTAGACAAATTACAGAAAAGCAAATTTACCTTGCAATATTACTTTTTTTCTCTGCCACTGTGCCTCCACCAACCACTTTTCACTATATAATTACCTTTCTATTTCAATGAAGTACTCCATTAATTAATATTTATTTCAGAAAAAAACATTTTTATCATGTTATGATACTAGTTGTTATACCTAGATTCTCATAAAATGTTGATTCCAGCTTCACGGAGTAGACACAGAATTAAATAGATTGTCATATTTGCATCAATTAAAATCTGCTTATAGTAACTCAATTTATCCAGTGATTGAAAAGCTGCATTCTGATATGTGACACTACTTTTCCAGTCTGTCATCTAAAACTGCCCTCATAAAACCAGACATCATTGACTATTACTCTAATATACTAGCCCACAAAAATTTACTTAATTTGAGAACAGCTTCAAATTGCAATGATTCAGAAAAAGCTGAGTAACTTTTAACGGGATCCTCAATGGCTAATGAAGAGAAGTACCTTGACACTGAAAGCTTATTTAAAATTTTAGGTACTTTGACATCCTCGAAGAGGAAAGCACACAGACATTAAAAGTATATTAAAAGAAGGCTATACAAATAAACAAAGTATGAAAACGAAAAATTGTGCATGTGGGTTTCATGTATATGCAATTTTCAAAACTTACAATACAGGCTTATTAATCAGAACAACTCAAACTGATATTACTATCATCTTAGACGTAGATGCCCTTCTGGTAAATATAAGAACCAGCCACAGTCTTCCTGATGATCAGAATCTTGGTATGTTCAATAAAATTTGTAGCAATATACGGAATTCAAATTCACACAGTGATCCATCCTGAAAATTTTGGAACTCTCTCTAACCACAGTTCACTTTCAAAGGGATATTTATGCCGTAAAGCCAACTGATAGTATATAATTTTAATAATTACTAAACCAAAAATAGGAACTGAAAAAACTGAATATTCTTCCAACTTTTTCAATACTCCATCAGGATTCCATCCATCGGGGTAACAGTCAACCTTCTTCACTGTGTCTAAATCTACATTTGAAAACAAAAATGGTCCAAGCTTTTGCAGAAGTTTAAACAATTTCTTTGCATGTCTCTGACTAATCTGGTGAGAATTTATTTTTTCTGAAACATACATATACCTCTTAACTATGCTTAAGCAAGATTTAAAAACCTATTTTTCATACCATTTATCTTATTTTTCAGAACACTGTCCATGTCTGAATTTGAAGACTGTAAGAAAGAAGAAAGAAGAGAGAAGAGAAAGAAAATCGAGGAAATATAGAATTATATCATCTCAGTATCACAAGGATTTCTAGTTTTATCATTTATACTCACAAAAAACTCTCCTAGCCAAATGGCCTTTGACAGATGAAGCAATATCCTAGTCTTGTCTCTAAAACTAAATTGAAGAGATTATTGATCAGGTATGGGAAATTTACAGGAAATAATATAACATTTTTATGATCCCTGGATAGTAAACAAACTCAAAATATAGTGTCACAAAACTAAAATCACAAAGGATCACATTTCACCTAGATGCCTAATGTTATGGTCTTATTGAAGCAGGTTGTTTTGCAAAGAATTTTACAGATTCATCTGTAATAAACTCATTCAGGTTAAAAATTTTGTCATCTTATTTTCTTCATCTCTTATTTTCTATAAAAACTTTCATGGACAGTGGAACAATGCATATTCATAGAAGGAAAATTGTTTCTCCTGACATTGTTAATCTAAGATGTTAACTCCTGCCCTTGATAAAAAAATTCCAGATATCATAGAGTGCAGTAAATGTCATGGTTATTTAGGAAAACCTTTCCTGACTGGTCATGAATATCTCAAGGCAGCAGGCAGCATACAAATGAATCTACAAGAAAGTAGTTTCTTCATTTTAACATGATTATCTATTTCATCTCTTATTCTAATGAAATTGGGAAGGCCTTAGTAATCTAAAGCTCAAAAGGTAGATATTTCAAAGTCTCAAAGTTCTTAGCAGTTGATTTCTTTACAATTTTTAATCTAATATTTAATTAAAAGTGTAGCAAAAAATTATCTGGTTATAAAAATCACAAAAAGCCTTTGAGTTCCAAAGAAGTACAACTATTTGCAATTTGTCGGAAAGAAAGCAATGTAAGAGAATTATTTCTGCAGAGAATAATTTCTGCATGAGTTCTTTATATTGAAATAGTTGAGAAGAACCGGTCTATCCATGCAGTGTAATAACTTAAGAATCTCAATCTCACAGAGCTCTAGTTCACCAAAAACAGTGACACAGGAACAGTGAAATTTGACACCAGAGCCATTAGTAGGCTAAGACTGCAAAGAATAGGTAGGAAGCACTTCTTAATCACTTCTCTGTTCTTATCACTTCTTATTATGTTTCCCATAGAACTGCTGACTTTCTAAATTATGTGGAACTGTTTGCCTCTTACAGGTGTGTTTCCACAACAAAGTTGATGTATAAGAGTCTGCTTCCATAAATATTTAGCTAAATTAATTTGATTCAAAGCCAAATGTTTTTAACAGGCTTATTTTGATACTTTAAACAAGTATAAATCTATATTATTTACTTCCCTTTCTCTATATGGCTTTTTCTATGTCTATTTTTGTTTTAGTCTGTCACCAAAACAAAAACACTTGCCCACTCATTTCCCTCTCATTAAGATTTGTTCTCACAATAATTTTTGAAGGCTTCATTGCTGTGAAATATTTGCCACAGATTTTACTTTTGAACAGCAGCAAGCTTTTGAAGTGACTCTCCTGATGTGAGACACCACAGAGCAGTGATGTGGTGCACATCATGAAGAGGTCTCATAATGCATGAACCGGGCTCACTTAAAACAAAATTCACTGAAAGATGTGATTAAGGACTGTACTTTATGTGCTCCATCTGCTAATTGGCTTTGTCCAAAGGAATGGACTAGCAAGACTCTGAAGCAAAGTAGATGGAAATAGAATGGTGTGAAATAAAAAGAGTCAGGTTTTTGGTACCAACAGCTTTGCTTTATGAGGCTGCCTCCAATAGGCCTTTTCACTTGCTATTTGTAACCATGTTATAGCTAAATTCCAGTGATCACTTAAGAAAATCTGGTGCCATATTCAGATCTGTTCTCTTTTGTTGCTATTCTGAAAATATTAGTGTTATCTTCACTTCATCTCTAATTCAAGTGTCCATATCCTGACCCTGTTTACTCAAAGAAAGAAGAAATCCACCTCTGATTTGAAACAAACAAACAAAGAAAAACTTTCGGCCCTGAAGTGATGGTGACTACTCATTTAAAGGATGAGGAAATGAAAAATAATAAAGCATTTTCTACTCCACAAATATGAAGAATGGAGAAGCAACGTGTATATGCAATTTATTTATAGTAGATAATAGCTTTTTATAGTGGTCAATAGAGGGTTGGGTTGAAAGCCATTTGTCAGACTGCACAAATGCATAAGAATTGAAGATGGGAATGGTTGCCTTTGGCTCTAACTGTTAGAAACCAGTTATCAATCTTCATCTAAGTCTTCAAGGAGCTTCTCTTGGTGAGCAATCGATACTGCATTTGCCACAATAGCTCATTTAATTATTTTCATCCTAAGTATCCTGTCAGCAGGGGGAAGTCTTCCTGATTTTAATTAATTTTGAGATCATTGATTTTTTTGCCTTTTCCTTTCCTGTGGTTACACATACAGACACAAAGGCACAGACACACACTTTTAGCCTGCAGGCTATGTAAGATGTATGACAAGTCCTTGGTGAAAACCCTGCATATAACTGTAGTATACCTAGATGACATGCAGCTTTACTTTTAAATCTTTAACCTTCAACTGCTGCAAATGAGCCTCTGGCATCTAAACCTAGTTGGGAAAAATAGTAAATTGAAAAGCATGCTTGCTGAATAGTTTTCAATTAAAGAATCCTTAAATCAATAGGCAGTTAGGATATCACAGCCACAAGCCTGCTATAAGTTGCAGAGAAACAAAAAGACAGAAAATGGAAGTCAGAGAACTGAAAATAGTAGTCGGAAACATGAACTTACATTATATTTGTAAATAAATAAAGATATTGTATTGAAGGATATCATTACCCAAAATAAAAACACTTTAGGCTTTAGAGTGCTGTGTCACATTTCTCCAATGTTAAGTACTATAAACAAACAAGACAGAATGCAAGTCATTCAGAACAGAGTCTTAAAATTTGTTAAAGACAAGCTCATAACAGAAGTTAAAGAAAACAGGTTTAGTCTATACACGTTAAGAGAATAATGCATCTTCTACATGAGAATCTTTGATTCCCATTTGCAGAGAAAACTGTTAAACCTATATTGTAAACTGTTAATCCCTATATTGTAAATTGGTGAGATGACTGCTCTCAGGATCCCCAGCAAAAGCCTGGGAATCAGGAAATGGAACTCAGACAGAAGTACAGTTTTTCCCTTAGAATAACATTAGTATTTCTGTCTAAAAAGTGATGACAGGTAACAAAATCAGGTAACAAAATCAGGTAACAAAATACTATTTTGAACCGCTAAAAAAATGTAATTGCTACTTGGTCTGTATATACAGCTACCTGTATCAGGGATACTCCTGCATAAGGAAACTGGCCCATTAAGAAAAAGGAAGTTTCCACTAAAAAACCCCACTCAAGTAAAAATATGAATAGTTGAAAAATTGCATACCTGGTGTTTAAAAGATCAGATGGATTAATTTCAACCATATGTATAGTTTGCAATCCCATTCGTGCCACTTCCACCTTTTCAGGAAAAGGAGAGGAAAAAAACCCACTAATCTGTAGTAAATAAATTGCCAGCTACCCTAATGAAGACTGATTAAAATCTACATGCATTCTACGGTGGTTAAAAACCACTTCATTCATAGCTCCACTACCAGAGACGACATTTTATTTGTAGCTAATAATGAAGCAGTTATATATGATTATTCTTATTTAGCATGGCATGGAATAATTGTGGAGATACTTATTTTTATTAAAAAAATATAATTTCACAAGGTGCCAGTACATCAGAAACAAGGGAAAGTGACACGTTTCATTTTAATACCCCTGTACAAGGCGCAGAATTTTCTGGATCAAGGAATGTGAGAAAAGATACAGTATTGTAGAGAGAAACTTGAGAAACATTAAACAGATATGTAATATCATTCATTATCCTGCTTGTAGTTGCTGTCTTGAAAAGAGAGGCTGCCCCTAAGTAGAGCAGCCAGTTATATATGTTTTCCATCAAGATTCTTAGCTTAGACCTTGGACAATATTTCCATGTGCAGCTTTTCATCACAAAACGGTTTTCTCCACTATCTTTCCCTGGAAATTATAAAACTTGCCTCTAGAATGAACCCAGTAATTTCTTTCTCCAAATCCATAAAAATTAAATACATTCAGTTTAAACATGAGAAGCAAGTGGCATTTATTACTTTTCCTTTATAAATTAAGGAGGGAAAAAAGCATTTAACACTATTTCAGTTTGTTAAAATCTGAAAAAAGTTATCAGATTAAAACGCTGGTAAAATATCATCACTATATTCTCCTTGGATCAGCTACTGCTCTCTAAATGGCTATGTATTAAAATTCTGAGAAAGTCACTCTCTCAGCCACAATCCATTAAGCAGTGTATAGTATTAACACAACTGAAAGAATTTGGAAAGTAGATGCTTGTTTGAAAAATGAAAGGTGGGAAAAATAAAACCAGGAAGCAGTTCTGTACTTCAGACACAAATGCAGTTCCTCTCACAGATGTTCCTCAGGGAAATAAACAGCAGCAGCAAGGCCAAGTCAAGAAAGCTCTCTGAGAAGCAAAGCAAGATTGTGAAGTACTCTACCACATGCTCACGCTCCTCTGGGAACTGTTATCTTGCTCAAACAAATCCAACTCACTAAAACTGACAGTTGTGCACTTCTCTTTATTCTTAAAGGATTAACATTAGGGAAAAAATATGAAGTGAAAGTATCTTTCAAGGTGCAAACTAACTGAGAGACTATCTAATCACTGCTGCTAAAGAAGGGAGTATGTGCTGAGACTCCAATCTCTTTTTCTTGTGTATGAGTGGCACAAGAAATCTGCTGAGACTGTTTTTTCAAGGTGGCTCACATTCTTAAGAAAAAAATAGGAAACTGTGCCACCAAATTATCCTAAGAGAGCAGTAAATATATGAAAAAACCTCTTAAAGACTGAACACCTGTTTATATACACATTTATGAACACTTCAGAGCTATTACTTGGATGCACATAATGCATGTTGATTTGTGTATGAATATTTTCCAAGTGTGCTGCCTTTTAAAAATTTTATCCCAGTGAACTGTAAGTTTACAGAACAAATTGTTATAGAATTCATTTCTATGACTTCAGTCATCTAAGAACTACCAGGAGAGCCATGAATTAAAAACTGTGATTCATCTGGTTATCCTGAGCTTAGAGGAAGCCTAGACTTATAACTTACATTGTGTATCCTACTTTGAGTAAAACTCTCTTGACAAATTTCAAGCATTTCAAACTATAAAAACTCAAGATCTGAATGGAAAATGTACAGTGCATTTTCAATATTTCATTATATAATTATAATAAGCTCTAATCAACCCAAGTTAGGCCCAGGGGAGCAAACTGTTTCATTGGATAATACTGTATTTTGGAGGTTAGACAGGATGGTTCACAGCTGTGGCGATCCACAAATATGAATTCCTGTCTCTGCTAAGCAAATTGCTCCCTAGGCAAGCTGCAGAAATTCTCAGTTTCGGAGAGGGTTGAAAATATGCTGTTGCTTTATTTAAAGGGTGATTTCTGATGTACAAATGAGAAACAACAGATCAAAAATATCACAAAGATAGTACTGTGAACAAACAGTAGCTGAATACAATTTTAGTTTTCTTAATCCCATTCATTCTTTACTGTAAGAGATGGAAAGGGGATAGGAGACAACCCGCATTTAGCATTTATCTGAAGTACTTGGATAATAAATAAAACATCTTATGTAAATTGTAATAAACTACACAGAACAGAAAACACACTTGTGCTTATTACTGTAATTCAAGCAGTAGAAGAAAAATATTTTTTGCCTCAAAACTATGTGTTTTCCTATTTAATTCAAGATTATGCAAAACAAAAAAGATATGCAGGACATACCTTAAGAAATGTAGAAACTAATTAGACTTCTAAGACTTAAGACACAAAGCCCATTGAGACAGTCTATCTTTGTTTACAACCATTTTCATTTTTAATAGGAGTTAGACAGCAGGTAGCATTTCACAGTTTTAGAATGCACATTGACTGCCTCCTCAGCCATGAACTCATAAACATTCCTTGCACCCACTCAAAGTATTATAGCAAGAAGCTTTTACACATTTCCTAAATGTATTTTGCTGCCCTGACCTCCCTTATTCTGAACAATCAGCAGTTCAGATTGTTCCACTCCTGTAACTCAAAGCACTGCATAGTGTTTTATTGAGAAATTTTAACAATATTTTGAAATTAACAACTCTACAGACACTTGTTTCCTTGGACAATCTTCCACATGTTTACTTAAGCTCAACTTCCCCTTATCTTGGAGGGACTTGCCACTAGGATCACACAGAAACCTTAATGTGACAGGAAACTGCCTCAGGAAAGGGATATTGTGTACATATTCAGTGGTGCTAGAGATCTTTGAAACAACTGATTAAAATGCACAAAGGTCAAATGCAAGAGAAAAAAAGTTTGTCTAGAAAGGGAGAATGGAGAATGAGAGTCCATTATCTCTGCTTGTTGCGCAAATGCATTTCTCTGTCCAACCTCAATAGTACCCTGCCCCACTCTCCCCCTGATTACTTTTACTTACTGAAACACTACTAAAATAGTTAACCACTAAGGATTACAAGAGTAATATGTGGAACATACAGAGAAGTAAGGAACTCTATCAACAATGCAATTTAAATGGATTCAAGCTATGCTAAGCAAAAGGTGTGATATCAATACACGTCCAAATGGACAATAAATAAGATACAGAGCTCAAGGAAAGAAAAAATAACTCAAGGAGATTATCTTTTCTGTTTATACTGGAAACTTTTCTTACCAATAGTGTTAAAAGAAAGGAGAAAGGATTGGAAGAGTAAATCTGATTATGTATCTAAACTTATTTCAGCTACAGGCACAAATAAAGTGGGAGAATAAATGATTTTCAGATTAAGGACATTCCAAAGTGAATAAACTACATAAACATGCAACACTTGTGAAACACAAATGTATACAATGTGTTTTTTCTATCTTATCAAGCTCACATATGAACACAGATATTAACCACTGTAAAAAATATTTAAAAATGAAGCCAATTTCAAGTTCTTCAAAAATAGATTACATAGAAGAAATTTGGTAAATCCAGATTACAAAGGGAAAAAGCTTGCACTTTTCTAATTAAATGCATAATCATAGATGCAGAATCATGTTAGCAATGCTAAATGTCTTCTGTTTTAATGAGCCATTTGAAATGAAATGGTTGCCTGCAATTAGACATCTGCAGTCCAAGGACAGCAAGCCAACTGTGTAGTCTGTCTGCCAGAATTACAGTTGCATTCCTCAGCAGGACAATAAGGAGAATGGATAATTGTAATTATAACATATACATCCCTTAGTGTTCTGTGGTTGAAAGAGTGTGAACAACAAGGGCTCTTAATACATTTAATTGCTGGCTGCTAATAAAGGGTTGTCAAAAAAAAGAACCATTTTTAAAATGCATTCCAATTCCACTACGAATTACAAACCAAGGTCACTAACTACCCACCTGAGGACTAATCTCCAAAACTGTCTCTTAGACCCTCTAAATAGCTAGTCACATAGGCTTGGTGTTGAGAAAGTTGCAAGCTCATCTGAAAGCAACTTGAAGAGATGGGAGACAACAGAGTTATTACTCTAGACAGTTTAGTACATGTTGCAAATACTCACATTCACTTTGCAAGTATTTTTGCAAGCTTTTTTCATGAAAACTTGAGTGAAGACCCAAAATGCTTTTTAGATGTGTGTATTTCTGTCTCTTTCCTTATACACATAACATGTCTGAATATTTCACCTACCAAAACGTTTCCATTCCCTTATAGGAATAAGAGAAAAAAGAAATTGTAGTCTGTCTATTCAAACTCAGTGCAGAAAACATAACTGCATTGCAAAAGAATGTGTGTCTCACTTTGCCAAATTATATTAAAAAAAAATAGAATTTAATTACTTTCAGATTTTATCTTTCATTCAGTGCTGCTCAACTTTGCACTTTACTGCGAGGATTCAAGAGTAAAGAGCTTCTTATTACTTCCAGTTTTGCTATATATTCTGAACATGGATTGAAAATTCACTGTGATATAAGTTTTTCTGTAGCAAGCAGCCACCTGAACTGCTCTTTTCTGTGAAATCCCACTGATTTTTTTAAATATAATTCATTAATAGTGTTGACAAAGTGAGAGCATCATACTGAAAGGAGAGTTCTTCCAACCTTACACACAGGCTACAACGTTAAAGTCATTAGGTAAGATTTCTTTGATATAATTTCTTTCCTCCATTTTTATTTTCATCAGTTCCTAGATGAAGCTGAAACTGAGATTTTGCACTTCTTGAATTGAATAGATTCAATTTTCCAGATGTGGCACTTGACTAATTCATTATATCCTCTTAAATACTTATCCCAGGTGAACCAACCAACTTGCTGAATTTCTAAAATTTTAGAAACCATGGAAAAGATCTTTATTCTAATAGTCAGTATTGTTGCACTGAACTTTTAGGAACTCAGACCTACTAACAGAATCCACATGCCTTATGTAACTCCATATATGATGCACAGAAACAGAGATTTTTCAGAACACAATTCATCTTAGCCAGCACTTTAATTCAGCTGGCCAGTAGCAACTGCTCACCACAAAATAAAATCCGTTTCTTTTTATAGACTTAAATATTTGAGAATGTGTGGAATTTCCATAACACAGGCATCTAAAGCCTGCAAACCTCTCCTTCTTAGAAGGCCTCATCCACTCATTTGTAAAGAGACAGACAATTAATTCCTTTTGGTAACTTTGCCTCCATTTAATCAGAATATAGAGAAAACTCACATTCTCCTTTGATTGGCATATGAGAAGCCTGATGGAGTATAAAAAATTAGGTAAAAGATTACTAGATATCTGGTTGTGGATGAAAAAATTATGTTATTAGACTCTAGTCCTCTAAAAGCACAAAACCCAAAGTCTGGTTTCTAAGTGCTACCTAAGAATAGTCGAGATACTCCTACTGCTCTTCTCTGAGAACAACTGTCTTCAAAGTAGAGGAAGACAAATAAAAAAGCAACTAAGAGAAAAAGGATTTAATATTAGAAGATTCTGAACAGAAGCAGCTAACATTTTCTAGGTCTTGCAATTTCACCTTTTTCTTTCTTCAGTGGAGGGAAGAAAATAGGAGGACATCTACAGCTTTGCAAGTCAAAATCTAACTGGGCTTAAAAATGCTAAATGCAAAACATCATGCTGGGCATAAAACAGAAAAAATAATTAACATTTGCACAATTATAAATTCTCCTTAAACATGATATTCAAAAAAGTTCTGCAGATTTCTGTATGCTCTTTATTACCTTCATGCTCTTATAAATTTTTCCAGTTAGAAACCTCTGGTCTTCATTTGAAGATACTTCAGTCATCACCATAAACCACCGGTGATTCTCATGCTGTCTACACAAGCAATTATGGATGTTTACACTCTATGCTGTCATATTTCATTCCTTATTTGTATGTTCTAATGAATGACATGTTTACTACCAGAATATGGCCCCAAGCAATTCACGGGGACATGATTCAGCTAGTTCTTTTTAAAACATGAAAAATAAAGCATCATTTACACAAGCCATCCCTGTTTATCAACTTTCATTAAATTTCTGGAGTATCGCTGACATAATACTACAAAGCAACCAACAGTTTATTTCACACAGTTGCTCTTCATTTTCTATTAAAAGTACAGAGCAGCCAAGCAGACTGCATTTAATGAGGACTGGACCTCTTCTTTGGACATTGTTCTCATGAAATGTTATTCAGCATATAGAAGTTATTTCTTTAATCTGCCCATGGGGTAGGAAAGAGTAATATGTAAAAAATTCTTTGCTTCATAGAATCACAAAACAGTTTGGGTTAGAAGAGACCTTAAAAGTCATCTAGTTCCAAAACCCCCTGCTGTGGACAGGGACACCTTCCACTAGACCACGTTGCTCAATGCCCCATCCAACCTTGCTTTTAACTCTTCCAGGGATGAGGCAACTTCTCTAGGCATCCACAACTTCTCTGGGCAAACTGTCCCAGTGTTTCAGACCCTCACAATAAATAATTTCCTCCTAATATCTAATCTAAACCTACTCTCAGTCTGAAGCTATTCCCCCTTATCCTATCACTACATGCCCTTGTGAAAAGTCCCCCTCCAGCTTTCTTGTAGGCTCCCTTCAGGCTGAAGGCTGCTCTAAGGTCACCCTGGAGCCTTCTCAATGCTGAACAGTCACAATTCTCTCGGTCTTTCCTTATAGGAGAGGTGTTCTATTCCTCTGATCACCTCTGTGGTGCTCCTCTGGACTTGCTCCAACAGATCTATATCCTTCCTGTTCTGGGGACACCAGAAATGGACCCCAGAACTCCAGGTGGGGTCTCAGGAAAGCAGCATGGAGGGAAAATTCACCTGCCTCAACCTGTTGGTCACAATTCTTGTGATGCAGCTCAGGATGCAATTGGCTTCTTGATTTGATCTGGAATTGCCTGGATCAATGGGCCGAGGCCTGTTGTATGAAGTTCAACAAGGCAAAGTGCAGGATCCTGCACTTCAGTCACCACAGCCCCACACAACACTGCAGGCTGTGGGAAGAGTGGCTAGAAAGCTGCCCAGTGGAAAAGGACATAAGGATGCTGGTCAACAACTGGGTGAACCTGAACCAACTGTGCCCAGGGGTCCCAAGAAGGCAAGTGGCATACCATACCAGGGGAAGTAGGGAAATTTGCCCCCTGTACTTGTCACTTGTGAGGCCACACCTCAAGTAGTGTGTCCAGTTCTGGATCCCTCACTACAAGAAAGCCATTGAGGTGTCAGAGCCTGCCCAGCAAAGAATGATGAAACTGGTGAAAGGTCTAGAGAGTAAGTGCTATGAGGAGTGGCTGAAGGAGCTGGGGTTGTTTAATCTGAAGAAAAGGAGGCTGAGGGAGACATTATCTCTCTTTACAGCTACCTGAAAATGGGTTGTAGCTGGGTGGCTTTGGCCTCTTCTCCCAGGCAACCAGTGACAGGACAAGAGGAAAAGACCTCAAGCTGTGCCAGGGGAGATTCATGTTGGACATCAGGAAAAACTTCTTCACTGGAAGGGCAGTTAAGCATTGCAATGGGCTGCCCAGGGAAGTGGTAGAGTCACCATGCCTGGAAGTGTTCAAGAAATGACTGGACACGGCACTTAGTGCTAGGGTTTAGGTGGCAGGGTGGTGTTTGGTCAAAGGTTAGGCCCTTGGAGGTCTTTTCTGTCCTTAATGATTCTATTGCCAGCTCATCTCCAGTCTCTTATCCACCAGCACAGCCGAGTCCTTCTTGCCAGGGCTGCTCTCGATCCCTTCATCCCCCAGCCTGTATCGATAGCAGAGCTGCCCCCACCCAGGTGTAGCACCTTGCAGTTGGTCTTGTTAAACTCCATGAGATTCCCATGGGTCCACTTCTTGAGCTTGTCCAGGTCCCTCTGGATGGCATCCTGTCCTTAGTTGTGTCAACTGCACCACTCAATTTGGCGCCATCTGTGAATTTGCTGAGGGTGTAGCAAAGGACACCACTTGCCATTGATGTCCACCGGGACTCTGAAACGCTGACCTTTACCTTCTGGATGTGACCATCCAATCAACTCCTTATTCACCAAACAGTCTACCCATCAAACCTCCTCTTAACTATATTCAAATTAATGGATAAAATTTTCTCATTATATATTAACACATATTTAGTATATTTATATTTTTAGATATTAGAAGAAAATATTTGCTCTTCTCTGAACAGTATGTAGCCTCTGAAATGCATCTACATCTGCACCAGATAGATATCTAAAAATGCACTGAAAAAGGTAAACAGGTAAATCATTTAATCATACAAACTCTGGACCAACAGAGGAGGTTATTATATCCTTTGCTGAAACAATACAAATAATGTTTTATACCAGATTGAAATATATTTCATAGGAATCCATGAAATTAAAAGCTTATCCCTTTTGAAAAAGGACATCCAGTGCAGAGCTTCAGCTACCTACTTAATTTTTCAAAGCTCAATCTGTGAAAAAACTACCAGTCTATTAAAAAAACCCTTCATTCTATGATTCTGTTAGATATCCACTTTACCCTTAGACGTAATTATTCATAGATTTGAATAACAGCTTTGTGCTCTGTCTTTAGGGGGGTTGTGTCTACAGAGGATAGCTGACTTCTATTAGTAATTTCTAATTTAATTTCTATAATGAACTAAACAAATGAGAATTCCACACGAATAATACATATTCCAACTAAAAATCTATCTGTACTCTCATAAAAGCAGCAGCCAATTGCTCTTTTCTTCTTCTTGTTTCCCATCTCTTGCAGGTAAAATTATATTTGAATAATATATTATTTATGGTTTTGGCAAAAATAATTTAAAAAGTCTTTGGAAAATTAATAAATTAAATACTGGCTCAGTTTCACACCCTATAGCAAAAACGAAAAACAATCACAAGGGGGTTTATAAATGTCTATAAAGAAAATATCATTAAAATTCAGGGGTTATTGACATTGACAGACTTTTGCCTAAACAACCAAGTACAACATTATACATAGCCATAAGCCATGTTTTAGGATACAGTAACCAGAGTAATTGAATTTAATTGAATTTAGGAAGAAAAGCTTAAAAACTTATGTTAACATGCAGTTTTTGCTTTCTCAGGTCTCAATACTTTTTATCACACTCCAGAAATACACCAGTCTTTAGGCTTGTTTAAGTAATTCTGTCAAATACAATTTCTGATTTTTAAAAAAATGTTCCTCAGAAATATAGAGTAAAAACTGAAAATATACATTTGACTTCATTTCAGAAAGAATGGACCCAAATCCTAATATACCTTTAACATGTAGATGAATTCCTATAAATGAATCATCATTGGGATTCAATTGTTTCTTAATGCATGTTAGTCCTATGTTAGTCCTAAAATAGGTATACTCCAAAACCAGTATTATTTTGACAGTTTTCCAGCCTTTACTTCTGTTTTCATCCACTGTCAAGTTCTTTAGGACAAAGTCATTAGTTTAGTGGTCAAATGATTGAGAGGTTATACATACACACCGTTCCTCTCTGAATATAAAAAATCTGATCTTGAAAAGGCAGCTTTCTTCAAATCACGGCATGCCAGAAAGCAGTCAAATCCTATTCAAAGTCAGTTTCTGAAACTCCAGTTTCAGACAGATTTTTGAGACTGCACCTATAAATCATGTCTGTATAGCCATGTCTATGCCACTTTTTTTGTGCTCTGTGATTCAGTTTCATATTCATCAATCACACACTGAATGGGGTTACAAGATCATAGCAAGCAAGGAAGCTGGATGGCACATGTTATGAGTATTGAAGAAAACAGTTTCATAACCAGTGCGGATTAAACAGTAAATCCAGTAATACAAGTGGAAAAAACTCACTAATTAGATTTTGTATGTTCTGTTTCTGGGTTGTGAGTGGGTGGTATTTTCATTAACCCATAAAACCCAAATTTTAAAGGAAGGTATGGCCGTTTTGACCATTAACTGCCATATGAAACACTATAAATAAAGTAGTAAACAGTAACCGAAGGTATAGAACTTATTTCTGTGTACAGAAATGGTATTTAACTCTTATTTCTAGCTTTTCTGAAATGTTAAAGATGTACTTCTAGTGATTAATAGCGTGCAAAAAGAATAATATACCCCAGTATTTGTGTCATAGGTGAACAATTACAGCACCTTTACAGGACGACAGAATGGTTTGGGTTGGAAGAGACATTCAAGATAATCTAGTTCCAACCCCTCTGTCATGGGCAGGGACACCTCCCACTAGACCAGGCTGCTCAAAGCCCCATCCAACCAGGCCTTCAATGCTGCCAGGGATGGGGCATCCACAACTTCTCTGTGTAACCTGTTCCAGTGCCTCATCAACCTCACCACCAGCAAATTTCTTCTCTATATCTAACATAAATTTCCTCTCTTTCAGTTTGAACCCATTACTGCTTGTCCTATCAGTGTAGTTCTTGATGAAGGGTGCTTCTCTGGCTTCCTTGTAAGCCCTGTTGAGATACTGGAAGGTTGCTATGAGGTCTCCACTTACTATCAGTTATAGCATATTTGTTAAGGACCAAAACTAGAGTCAGTGTATGATAATTATTTATATCATCTCTGCGTAGGTATTAGGTCATTTACAAGACTGAGTGAAGATATAAAGCAATACTAACACTAAAAATCCAGTAGCTCTTAGGAAATACACGATAAAATAAAAATCATATTCGCAGGTCAGAAGAGGCTAGAACAATCTTTGTATGTGGGAATGTATTGAAAACGCTAGCACAAATTCTTAATTGAGCCAATGATAATGTACATCTATTCTTCAAAGGCTTTATATTTCAGTTTATTTACTATTACTAATTTTACTGGTTTGGCTTCTTTGGGGGGAAATACCCAAATAGTTTCAGAGTATAAATATTTAACATCTAAATAATCAATCTATCTCTGCAGTCCTACCCCACTTCTCTCTTCTAAAATATTGTAATAGCAATATTCAAGAAATATCTATCAATGTAGACAGTGGAAAATAATTTTTTAATGGCTTTATCTGTAAAAATATTTGCCACAACTACTTAAAGCACACCAAAAGGAGAAAATATAGATAAACACTCTGTATTAGTTCTTACATGATCAGCCATCAAGAGTTGGACTGAAAAGAGAAAGAGCAACAGCAGTGGTAGGGCATGTGGTAGAAAAGGGAGCTCCACTTTCTTCCATATGGGATATTAGGATAGAGATTTCACACATATGAAAGTCCTAGATGAAAAGAGGCAAAGAGAAGTCTGGCAGAATAACTCACTGACGAAATGGCTGACTCATCAGTCTTGACTTCGCAGGAGAGATGCCTTAAATCTATTGTAAAAATTCACTGCCAACTGAATCTGCCTCACGTACTTAAAAGACACAAATCCATAGGAAACAAGCTTTTCTTACAGTTAATGCTCAAGGTTCTACTTATACTGTTGTAACAATGAAATGAAATAAAATCAATCAAGCAGTCAGGGTCACACTACTGGCAGCAAAACAAGTACAGCCATTGTATTATTTCAGTGCCAACTCATAATGGTCTTAGTAGAACATGAGAAATACAGTCATTTTCTGTGTTATTTTTGGAAATTGAAGCACATTTACGTATTACTAGAAGTACAATGGTTCATAAAATCTAAAATTTGCTGTAGGGCAAAGAAAGTTCAGTTCATGCAAAATTCAAGCTATGAATATATATAGTGACAAATACACACTAGTCAGTGTTTCTACCACTACAGGCAATTCTCTGTCTGAACTTCCACCAAGAATTATGTAAGCTCAGTCTAGTCATAAAACAGAATTAGCTTTTAGTATAATAAACATTTATAAAATGCATGCTGTGTTTTCAGCTTCAGAATGGACAAATGTGTAGGGATTCTTTTCTGTTGGTATTTTAATTACAGAAAGCATCTTCTTCCCCCAGGATGATTAAAATCTCATATGCATTTCCAAGTATTTTTAATATTGCCGGCTTTTATTTTACCTAAAATATCCCCAGTGAGAAGAAAATACTCATTGAGAATGTATTTTAATTCTTCATTTACAAAAATAATTTCTGTCAGACTTTTTTTGAGTTGAAACTGTTTAGGATTTTATTCCTAATATTATTAATACCTAGATACAGATTTTCTGTGGCAATTTTTGCTCATTCAGATAAAAGGAAGTCAATAGAATCTTATTTCAATGACTGGTGACCCTGGTGAAAACTCAGATCATCTCTGATGATGTATTAATAGCCACAGGTATATTCACTATGGCAGTCAAAGTAATATTGCTAAGAGGGCAGTGCACTAGGAAATGCATACAACAGAATTTTGACACTTCTAACTGCCAATTCACCAGGAGGAAGTGCAGAGTTAATTCTGAGCATGTTTTATTCCTTTATTTTCCCTTTATCTCATGAGAAACATCTGCCTTTTTTAACAGTTCCCACTTGTTTGTAGAGAACAGGAATCTGAAGAAAAGCCAAAGCAATTATTAGTAATGTAAGCATTTAAATCCAAAACCATGGTGAAATTCTGCTCTCCAAGGAGGAACAGTACACATGCTATACCACAGTGTTTTTATCTTAAATTCCTTTCTTTAGTGTATGATTCTAGGTTTTTACTAAGTGAATGCTTAGAACTTAAATCTACCACTACTCTAGCCATTTTCTGAAAGGCTATGTGTAGAAGACAACAGACCTTCTCCATTTTATGAGTATCATCTTATTTTCAAAAATAAATTTAAAAACTCTTGATGTCTAAGAGAAACCAAATTATCAATCCCAACAAAAAGAAGACTTTTTTTTTTTTTTTAAATAAAGTAGCTTAAATAGTACATTCACTCTAATTCTTTATTTGGGGATTTTTCATAATTTTCTTCGAGCCATTGTGAAAATACAACTTTGCTTTCTGCATCCTGAATCCACACTGATGGGTGGTGGATTGATACCCATTAGAGTTCCATGAATGATTGTTGCTTCATGGTCATTTAAGTACTACTTAATTTTCTTCATGGCACATTGTTTATATTTATCAGACAGATATATAAATAGTTCATCTACTAATCAGGTGTCCCCAAATTATTTCCATTTCTCCAAAGCAGAAGCACTAGCTTTCAAAACAACCAAAAGATAAGATTGTGCTCATAAAGGCCTATGTAACTAAAGGTTTACTTCTAGTAAAAAGTCTATTATCTACTGAATATATTCCTTTGTGAAAACAGTTCATCTCTACTATCTTTAATGCTACAAGAAATCACCGAATAATCTACACTGCCAAAGAGGTAAATGATACTGTTCAAAAATGTACTCCAAGTACTTTAAAGTTGCATTTTTTTAAACTAAGTATGGTCTAAAACTAGATTTAAATACTAGCATGAGAATCATATTAAAGAGAGGGCATAGAACAAAAATAATTCAGGTTTTAAAGGAGATAGATACTTTAGTGGGTTTACAATCTCAAGATGGAGAAGCATCCCACATGAAGCACTGAAAATTAAAAAGAACTTAAGCAGATTATACTTTATCAGGTTATATAATACAGTCCCATGTTTCAAAGTACTTTGCTCTAGTTAGAAACTCACAGCCAAAACCAGAGTTGTATACCTGCTCTTTACTTCTTCTCCAGTTCACAGTTCTTCAGGCACTAAAAGGAAACACACCTGGTACACCCAGGTACCAGAATTGAAACTGTATGGACCACAAAGGGATACACATCTCACATTTCTGAAAGTACTTTTTACTTTACAACTGCTTCCATTCAAATCTTTACATATGACATATTGTATACATATATAACATACTTTGGTTAGACTTTAAAATTTAGTATACCTGTAAATATTTAAAGAGGAGGTTTCTCGCACCAATTTTTAAGACAATTATTTAGTCTGGATATACAGGAGAATTTCTTTACAACAAAGTTGTTCAGACACTGGAATGCTTGCCCAGGGATGTTCTGGATTCCCCATCACTGGAAGTGCTCAAGGACAAGTTGGACAGTGCTTTGAGCAACCGGCTCTAGCGAAAGATATCTCTGCCTATGGCAGCAGTGTTGGACTAAATGAGCCTTGAAGGTCCCTCCTAACAAAAACCTTTTGACAATTCTAGAGATTTGTGTTTACTTAAGCCTTGTTATCTACCTTTTTCGTTACTCTAGATACAATCCCTTCCACTCTAGCATACTTCTGAAAACTACAGTCTTAATCACAATTTTTGCTACATTGTAAATCAAGGCAAATCTGATTTTACAATAAAGTATCAGTTAGGGATTCACAGGTAGGTTTTATAAAGAAACTGGGGCATGCATAGAGGACAGAGAATATCTATTCCACTCACTCTGGACAACATCTACTTTTCTGTATTATTTGATACATGCAGATTACTGCATTGCCTTTCACTCCAAGCATCTTTTATGGATTGATAGAATGAAAAAATTTTGCGGAACAAGGGCTTCTAGAAAAGGAGAGTTTTTGCTATTGTAGTTGAGAGAAAAATAGGAAAAGTATTTTTTGGGTCAGAAATATCAGCAGAAAAGTGAGTAGGACAGTTCGTACTACAAAGAAAGGAACTTCTTAATCAGATTTTATTTCTCATTTTTGAAAATAGTATATAAGCCCACCTTGCACAATAAACAGTAATAATTTTATGCAGTTTAAGAAGAATATTAATGTGTTTACCCTCCTAAAAGCTTACTTATTAATCACCAAAAATAAATTATGAATACCCTTAAAGTAGAATCGCATAATAGAACTATGCATGGAATATGAAATATTTGGAGACACAAATAGATACCAGAAGATCCTGGCATTTCTACAGAAGACAAGATGGGATTTATGGATGACCAAACTGAATAAAACAATTGCACGTATAATGCATTCAAGCAGACTAGGAAAATCCAACAAAAGTCAGCAACTACACCTGAACTGGAAAGTGTAATACGTTAATGAATTCAACCTTTTTCTGACAACAAAGTACCTTCCCAAGTCAGATTAAAACAGTATGAGCTTGATTAGGGAATGAAAATAAAGGCCATAGTAGTCATAGTGGAGACAATGGCTCTAGGAAGAAAGTCAATGGACTATTAAATAGGAAATAATCTGTTTTCAGATTTTACTTCACCACTAATACTTTCCTCCAATGAGCCATTGTCTGGTAACGGGGGCCTTAATTTTCTGGCAGAAAATTCCCATGCATTCAGCACAGCTATTCATATAATGTGCAATCACCTCTTCATAAGAAATTCCAAAGAAAATATATGCTTTCCCAGTATGGTGCCTCCATTAGCACATTCAACTGCCTAGTGAACTCGGAAGACTTAATGATATTGCATTACTGGCTGTTGAAGGTCTCATATCTAATTTTGACCTATTTAATGGTTCACACTTACTCAGAAAAAAATCTTTCTCCCCTTGTTTGCCTTCCCACAGGGCACAACTTGAATGGACAAAATCACAAATTGATGTACGTAAATACTATTATCTTGCCTACCAAGAGACCTCTAGGTCACGTGAAGTTGTTAGAATAGTACTGGAATGTATTTGTTTTGTTTTGCTTTGGGTTTTTTTGGGTTTTTTTTGTTTTGGTTTTGTTTTGTTTTGTTTTGGTTTGGTTTGGTTTGGTTTGGTTTGGTTTGGTTTGGTTTGGTTTGGTTTTGATTTGATTTGATTTGATTTGGGTTTGTTGTGGGTTTGTTTGGTAAAAATAACAAAACGACCAACCCTTGGATTTTTGTTGTTCAGAAAATGAGAAGATGTATTGAAAGAATAGCATCAGAACAAATTGACCCATGGACATTCAGTTTACTAGCTTCTGCAGAGCAGCCTCTGGCAAATCTGAAAATGCTAAGGAACTTCATAAACATTTTTAGTACTCTATACAATTAGGGACTTATCAACCCAAAAGTTCTGGAGGTTTATCCACCTTTCTGACATAAAGCACTGCTATATCTATTTGAAGAATTTAAAACTATTTCCTCCCTCTTTCCATCTCTAGCAAGAAATAAACATGAGAAGAGATAATTTTATCCAGTCTCTACAAAATACGCTCAGGTTGATTTGAACAGATAAGGAGTGAGAGTTTTCACTAAACGTCATCAGGAAGAAAGTAGCGTAGAGTGATATAGTTTTTGATATGGTTATTAACTTTGCTACCTGAGCCCTATCCATCCAGATGAATTGTTAAGAAGTTCCTTCAGGGGGTAAAATCTGCAAGAGTTCACAACAATGAAAACACACTCTTGGATAGGTTGAGACAGTTCTGACAACTGACATTCTGGGACCAGTCTTGAAAGCAACAATGCTCTTATGCTTTAGGCACAAAACAAGCAATGCTATTTACTTACAGCTTGTACTGTATTCTTGGTGCATTTTCAGTTAATTTATCAAAATACATATCCACCTTGGAGTGCATGTAGTAACTGATTCAAGATAGGGAACCAAAGTAATATAGTCCATATTAAGGAATATGTCTCCTTAGAGCTGCAGGTAAGGCAGATTAGAATTGTAAACACAGTTTCAAATGTCAAAGAACAATAAAATAAAAACTCTAGAGGGGTCTTTATGTGCAAAACCCACATACATCAGAAAGGAATAATTCCTTCTAAATTCAACCATTTAAGATTGCCTGTCAATCATCTAGGCTGCCTATAGACACCTCTTCAGCAATATAGTCTGTGCAGCTTTTTTAGGAGAAATTTCTCTATTCTTCCTGTACTGACTGCAAAGGTAATATAAGCAATTACTAGACATTTGAATTTTACATGGATTAAGTTAGGAGAGGCAAATTCCACACATACTGTTTAGGCATCTTCTTCATTAGGAGGTATGTATGTACAGTTCATTCTGAAGCACAGGCAAAGGATATTAAACTTGCTCTCTGGGAAGTTTATCTGAAAACAGAAACAAATGAAGCCTAAGACATGGCCACCACCATGAAAGAATATGGGTGAATATGCCAAGTCACTGCTGGACAACTTAGCAGACCACTAGTCATACCTGGAAATGTTCTACATGATTTGTCACCAACTTTCTGGAAGGCTGCCAATCAAGAGCTGCACAAAAAGGAGACAAGCAGATTGACCACTACACCCGTGACTGTACAGCATAGAGTAGCTGAATTCATCATTCTCCTTACCCTAAAACACAACAAACCAGTCAAGTTCTGAACAGAACATGGAATTATAAGGTTTCTCACTGTTTCTTTTAATGTTGCATTCATCATTTTAACTATTGGACCCTTTTAAGTTCTTCACACTTTTAAAGTTTGTTTGAGACATAATTCTGTCTGTGTGGATTGATAGCTGTAATGATGACCAACTTAGACTATCTTACAAAGCTCACCAACATCTCATAAACATCCAAAAAAGCATGGTTTAGGGTATTCCAGGAGAGATGCAACTATCCCTGTTTTGTTTCTTTTAATGAGTGGATTCACTAAATATTTAGGTAATAGCATTAGTCTGATAATATCTTGACTGATATATTCTAACACATCTTCTGTGATTATGTAAGCTTAAAAAATTACATTTGAGACCACACTAAATTTGATGAAGTTTTGCTGAAATTTAAAAAATTAACATGCCCCTTAACATTAAAATGAATAAAATCAGGGAACAATGCAGATACATCTCCCAAAACAGGAGGGTAACTTCTAGAAAAAAATTAAGCACTTGTACTCTTGTTTACCAACTGTATTTTGTCTGTGTGATTAAGCTACAAATCTTCATGAATATGAGGATAGTTTACAATTTCGTGACTCTTAACTGCTGCTGCTTATGAAGAGATTCCCTCAGATCTAACAGTGCTCTTCAGAGATATCGGAGATGAACCTCTCAGAGGACAGCCACAGGCAGTTTCTGGGTATAAATCACAGATCATAGGACATGTGAAGTTGAAGTGACCACAGGACTTCCCTAGTCCAACACCTTGCTCCTTTGGCATTGCTGTCAATGTGACCTCCAGGAACAGACCTGCTGTTCAGAAATTTATCAGGTCTTGAAAACCTGTAAGGAGGGAGATTACTACAACCTCTCTGAGCAATCCTTTCCACTGCTTTATGTCCCTTACAGTGAAAACATTTTTCCTTAAATCCAGTCAAAATCTCTCTCCTTTCAGTTTATGCCCTTGCTCTCATGCTCTCATGCACTGGTGCGACTAGCCTGTCTCTGCCTTCTTGATAATCTCCTTGCAGATGCTAGGGAGATGCTGTTAAATCCTTAAAAAGCCTTCTTTTTCCAAAGCTAGTTCCTTCAACCTCTCTTCATAGTACAAGTGCTCCAGTCCCTCAGTTCTGACAATCCTGGTTATGGCTAATTTATATTCCCAGGAAAAGACCTTTAATGTTTTTCTCTAACAAATATAATACCTAGTGTTCAGAGAGTAAAGAGTGTCTCCTGATAGTGCTTTATTTCCCACTGCTCTACTTATGGACTTTCTCCCTTGATCTTACTTGAAAATCAATACAGGTCCCTGACATCCAAATTCTATCCAACAGCATTGGATAAACTCAATGTAGAACATACAATCATTTAACTTGGAAAAGACCTTGAACACCAACAAGTCCCACCATTATGACAGTGCTGCCAAGTCCACCACTAAAACATGTCCCTTACCACCACATTTACCTTTTTAAAGAGAGAGATTTTCTCTTGGCAAAGACCCACATGAGAAGGACAAAGGACAATGGGTAGAAGGTACACTGGGAGAGCTTTCATCTTGAGAAAGAATTTGTTTACAGCAAGAACAATCATGGGAACAACCTCCCCCAGAATATGGCGAAGTTCTCAACACTGAACGTTTTCAAGACACGATTGGACAGAGTGCATCTTGGCTCCCTTTCCCATGAAAAGTTAGACAAGATGATATTTCAAGTTCCCTTCAAACCTTGGCTGTTCTGTGATTATACAAAATGCACCATTGGCCAAAAGGTGTCTATGGGTTTCAAATTTTCTCAAAGGAGTTTGGAATAAATAGCTCAGTCAGGAAATATTGTGGACACCACCTTCTAAATTAGTCTATCAATTTCATTAAATAACTGACCAGCAGTCCTCCAGCTGCTACCCCGATGTTCCCTGACTTAAATTCTAGTTGTACACTGCTGCGAAACTGTCTACTCATAAAGACCCACTTCCAGCACTCACATTAAGATGAATCCCACTGTGTGAAGGACCCAAAGGACTACAACAGAAATAATGAGCACCGTAACAAAATAGTTGGGGTTTTTTAAATGTTAATTGAAGATAAAAAATTTTAAAAAAAATCTTATGTTCAGTAATCTTGCAGATAAGATTATTCCTTCAGATACAGAGTTACTTTTATTTTGATTCTACCCACAGTCTTACCTAAACTTTGGAATTCCATCAGAACAACTATCCTGTATTTTTAGCAAATAAAAGGTGAAGAAATCCAAAATAGTCTAAAGCTAATGCTGTTTATCTTTTATGCAGACAACACTGATAAAAATCATGTCATCAGGCATGCATAACTTGCAAAATGGTATTTTCTGAACTATGTCTGTTCTTATGAAGAGACTGAAAAAGAGTTGCTCCTTGCAATCAGAAATACCTTGAAATTCTCTCTCATTCTTTCCTCAAAGTAAGAAAGTGAAGAAGTGTAACAAAGTAACTTAAATAAAACTTTTTTTTAGGCGTGAACTTTGAAGTCACATTTAAACAAATTATATACTTCACACGTCAGAGTAGTCCATTTGACTTCAGCAGTACTACTTGACAGCTTTGTATTGCTTTTTCAGCAAGAAAGTACACAGAACATTTTTGTTGATCTGAGGTCTCAATCAACAGCTCAATAAACAGACAGAATGGATAACACATCCATTGCTACATATGACAAAGAGATAAAATGAGATTTTATTTTTATAAGCAATATATATAGAAACTGCATGCACAGAATATACTTTACAAAACAAAGGTTTCCCAGTAGCATTTCACCACAAGGTTTGAATAAATTATCCTACAGGATCAAAATAAGGAAATTCTGATATTTTAGTACTTATTTCCAGGGCATTACAGAGACTGTCATTATCTGAATTAGGTTACAACCTTATCACTGGTATTAAAATACTTTACATATATTCAGGCCTTGGGAAGTGTGAGTATGAAAGCTGAAATCTCTGTTTCACAGCATCATGACACTTGATTCTCTTTAGTGCATCAATTGCATGTTTCTCACCTACCTCCTAAGCTGAATGTGGCTTGAGAGGGTGGAGGCCTCGTATTCACAGAGAAAATATATAATAATGAAAGCACATTAATTATGTTTCCAGGCTCATAAAGGTATCCTGGTGCAGATTCAGGTTGTTGCTTGAATTTTCCTAGGCACTGTTTAATAGCTCTGTATGTGTGCTTGTGGCAATTGTATTCTCTCCAGACTGCTTAAGAGGAAAATATATTTACTGCTACAATTCTACTTAAAAGCTTGACTAAGTAGCTTAATTTCAGGCATATAGCAAAATTTGAAATATCAAGAAGACACGAAACATTCACTGAAGGTGGGCAGACATGACTTTGGACTTTTAGGAGACGTTTGATCTTCTGAAGGGCCAGAAGGGTGGAGCCAAGCACAATATCCTGTGCATTTGTAAAGCTCTAAAGTGGAGTCCATGATGTTATGGACAGAAAATAATATTATCCCTTAGGGAAAATCATTTAAGCAATTACTACATATCTGATCTTTATGGAAATCCCCATGAAGTCAATATGTATTATATGAACCCTGTTAAAAGCAGAAAGTGTGCTGTGACCTAAGGAGATAAGCGAAAACTAGGGGAAGTAATATGTCTTATTAGACAAATTTATAAATATCTGGAAGTGGGGAAAAAAATAAAAAGGCAAAAATTCAAGCACATACACTTACAGATCTTCAGCAGAGAAAATGGTATCCCCAGAAGCTTGTTTATTTTTACCAGCTTTGTCAACTGGTCTGGTAATTAACAAGTATTAATTAGTAACAGACAGAAATAGAATATTCTTGGTTTTAATATATGAGAAGCATATAATGAATGAAGACTGTTCCAGCCTACTAAACAACATCCAAAATAACGACCTGCATGTTCAGAGACAAATATTTACATATGATTTCACTCTTTTCTGTTCCATTACAGTATGTAGTGTTTAATACTCCACTTTTATTTTTTTTAAATGGTAGCTCTTCATCTGCTTACCCTATCTGAGCCTGGATTGTATGTAGCAAGCTAAAGTTTAGCCAAATTACCCATACACTGATTTCCAAAGGACCAGGATTTTACCCAGAACATACTTTTAAGTGTCATTATTAAGTGTAATACATTACTAATCCTAACGGGCAGTGCCACTGTGAAGCTGATAAGCACACAGTAAACACTACACTGATGGTCGCTTTTCTCCATAAATTATATTATTTATATTGCTGCTTAAACCTAGCCTACCCTGTCACCACCCCACATCCTACAACTGTAGCCATAATGATTCCTAGAGTTATTCATTCCTGCAGATAAGTCTACTGATTAGAAGCACTAGCTATGCTGCCCCTCAAGGCAAGTTCTAAAAATAACAGCAAAGAGAATAAAAGTAGTCTTTTTTTGGTTCACTTTTCCTGAAAAATTACAATAAACGCAGTGTATAAATAAACCATTAAAATTAATTCAGAACGCATAGATTAAGAAAAATATCTTCATAGTGTCATAGAATTGATTAGGTTGGAAAAGACCGTTAATATCATCCAGTCCAATCATTAATCCAGCACTGCAAATTCCACCACTAAGCCATGTCCCTAAGGGCCACTTTTATAAGTCTTTTAAATGCCTCCAGACATGGTGTCTCCACTACTTCTCTAAGCAGGCTGTTCCATTGCTTGATCACCCTTTCTGGGAAGCAATTTTTCCTAATACCCAATCTAAACCTCCCCTGGGATGACTTGAAGCCATTTCCTCTTGTTCTGTCGCTTGTTACTTGGCAGAAGGGAACAACTCCCACCTGTCTACAACCTCCTTTCAGGCAGTTGCAAAGAGCAATAAGGTCTCCCCTGAGCCTCCTTTCCTCCAGGCTGAACAACTCCAGCTCCCTCACACACTCCTCATAAAACCTATGCTCCAGACCCTTCACCAGCTTCATTGCCCTTCTTTAGAAACATAAACTTTGACATATTATGGTTACTTAATTGCAGTCCTCAGACTTTAAATTTCATACAGTGCAGACACTTGCATATTTCCTGAGCAAAGGCACTCAGGTTCCTATTTCAAAAAGCAACCTATGTGCTTAAGCTACCCTTCTATGCTGTGTGGGAGATCCTGCAGGTTGCACAAGCTCTGCCATTTCCCTATTTTCTGCTGTACTGAGTTCCTTCTATTGTTTTTTAAAGATTTAGCATCATGCAAATTTCTAACATAAAAGAATGATATTAATCAATGGTAATCTTAGTATATCTATAAATATATACATATATACTCAGATCATATCTGGAAGAACTCAATGAAATCTTCCGTAGGAGAGAAACTGAAATTTCTGCTAAATGCTATACAGCACTTGGACATATCTTTCCTTTGGGATAGGATCATATGTTTCTGATCTATCCCGTCTCCTAAAATACTAAAAATTACTGTATACAGTACTCAAATATTTAATAATGCAATTAATTCTCAAAACAGCTGACAAATCATTTCTAAAACATCTTACAGCATGAAATCCTCCATAGTCCCTAAACTCATGAAATTAACTGTGCCTAGGGGAGATTCTTAGCTTGTAAAGCAGTAATGAGTAATTGTTTAGTATTTCCTTTGAAGTACACATTTGCTGCTACACTGTTACTAAACACATCTCATCAGCAAATCCAGAAAATTCTTTTAGCTAAAGGGATAATTATAAAGCTGTCTACATAACAAGATATCCTCTTTGAAGCTCTAAATCAGAATCCAAGACTGTATTTCTGTAACAAGTATTCTAATTTTTATTGATCAGGAAACTTAACAGCACCTTCTCATCAAATCCTTCTGTCCAGTCACAGTGCCTGATAACAGTTACTAAGTTATTATTTAAATAGCTGTTTTATATATATAATCATTATTTCCATATTGTCATGTGCACAAAAGAGATTGCAGTTTCACAGATATCCTTTTACCATTAGGAAAACCAAAAGACCGATTTATATCAAGCTACTCAACAGTTTGTACTGTCACTGAAAATAGTGACATCAAGGATAAATAGTGTCAGTCAAGCTCCAGGAGCACGCTGAAAGAAAACCCTGAATTACACCTTAATTTGTTTGCTTCCTTTATGAAGCGTGCCAAACAATGAATTTTGGAGAACAATGCTCATGAAACTATGAAATTGAAGTAGAACAAAATTAAGTTAAAAAATATATTTAACTGAATACACAAAATAATAATAATGCTAATAGAATATATTTCCAGTTTCGCATCTCCCTGATATCTTGAATCAGTAATTAACAGCATCATTCAAACTCTATTTGGTTAACTTCTAATACCTACACTTATCATAGCATCACTTTTTTTTAAATTCACACTTTTTCTTGGCTCTCACTTTTTACCTAAACCTTGATTAAAATGGATTAGCAACACCTAGATTAAAATTATTGGGATTTGAGGGGATTGGTTTATTTTTTTTGGTTGGTTGGGTTGGGTTTTTTGTAGCTGCTTATTTCCTTGTTTTTAAGTAGAGCACAGAACCTGGGAAATGCATACTTATCTTTCAGAGCAGTATAAGAGTGCCCTCAGTATTACTCATGTCCAATTACCTGACATGGGAGTTATTTATCTCTTTCATGAAAAATATCATTAAGCCTTGGTTATATCACAATAAAATAACTGAATCCTTTTCAGTTTTGGATTTTTAGGTTTCAGGCAATTCTTTCAACTACAATTGTCATAGTTTCAGTGCCATGACTTTCTTAATCTTTTTCTAAACTTTATAATGCAGGAAAAGATACGTTTTCCAACAGCAGCAGCTTAACCAAGTTAGTTTAACGTGATTCAAACACCTTTGCCAAAAATTACCCAGAGAAATCTGTTGATTAACATGCTCTTTCATGTGATTACAGGTGGCCATTTAACATGATCTTCAACCTTCCTTACAAGGTTTTAAGGTTTTTAAATTCACTGATTTAATGCAACTGAAAATACATCATTGTTGTCCATCTATACTCGCTGTTTAACCATACATTTTTTATCAATTATTTGACTTGACCTGGACTCAACAAAACTTTTGAGAATATTAAACTAATATGCCCACAAAGCTAAGAAAGTGAACATGCAGATAAATTAGATTTTACAAAAGAGTAATAATGTTTAGACATAGAGAGATTGCTTACTGGAAACTTTCTTACAATCAGGGGAAAAAGAGAACAAAGAATATAATATATAAATGTGACCCCCCAGTCTTTAGGTGTGCAAATATGGAGAGCTAATTAGGGGGAAATGTCTACACATTTACAAATCCAATGTTATTCTTTCATTTCCATCCTCAAATACCAAAGGAATTATAACTTCAGGATTCTTACGGTATCTCTTAAAATGCTTAGTTTCAAAATTAATTTCCTAGGCAGCTCTGTGAGAAAATGCATTTGTACTTTCCTTCAATTAGGCCCAATTTATAAAGGTATTAGAATCTCTCCTCAGGATCTTTGCATCTTCTTTGCACTTATGTACTTACAGAAAATATCATTGAATCTGTTTTCCTTAGCCAAGAAAGTCTATACACCAGCTTTAAAAATTTCAAAATTTAATTAATACAATGTCATTTCCCTTTTTTTCAACCAAATGAAAATCCCATGCACAGAAGTGAACCATGAATCCATTCTGCATATGCAAAAATAATCACTACAATTTTGCCTATGTTATTTAATAACACTCTAAATTTCAAGGGTCTTTTTCAATTATCATTTTTATTTACTGGGAAACTAAATAATATTTTTTTTAAAAAAAGGTAAAAAATAAACAAGATAATTAGGAATGAAAATAGAAAGTGCACAACTAAATAATGTCCCATTCTGCCAGACAGCACACAAAATGTATCAGCAGCAAACTGTGATTTTTCTGGGGAAAACACCTAAATATTGAGCTTGACTCTCACATTCAATGAATACCACAGTGCTTCTCTGCACCTCCCATATACAGCCACTAAAGTGGGTATTAAAGAATAGAATTGATAGACTAGGAAAAAAAGTACATTCTTTCCTATATAAGAAGAAAGCAGATAGCTAAACTGGATGATAGGCAAAAGCAATTAGTAAGGAAAACTTTATGTTAATTAAGCAGCAGGGCTTGTTAGGTCATCTTAATTATGCATGCTAAATTCTGACTTGAGGCACAGAAAACTGTGAAGATTAGTAGTGGTAGAGTAAAAGAATTCTGAACTCATAACACTTTATTTATGCTCTATTTTGCTTGGTGTGAATCATGGTTGTCATATATAAATGTGGAACAGTATTTATGTTTAGGGTTTTGTGTGCTTTTTCCTCTTTCTGTTTAATACTAGTACAGACACAATAAGTGAAGTATACCAAAGTAAAGTTTCTTTAAAATAATATGTTCCCCCTCTGTTTTCTGGAATAGTTTACTTATACAGTACAGATGACAAGGGTAGAATTTAACAAAAATATTCTGTCATAGTAGTTAAACATAATTTTTCCATTTTGCAAGAAAATCCAAAGTTTATCTTTTACTCCAGGATAAAATAAGGATGAACTCCTGCAAATCTAAACTTTTTAAGAAAAAAAATAGCTGAAGTTACATAAATTAAATATATTAATTTCATTATGACTCAGTTGGGGTTTTTATTTATATACTTATTTACAAACTTTAAAAAATGACCTTACAAGTTCATTTTTCAAGAAGAAATCACAATCTGGTTGAAAAAGAGCATGGTTTTATTAAGTCATTCTGTTCAAGTGGCTGCTAAGTACCTGCTAAGTACCAATCACTTTCAAATTTCAGAATTCGGTATATAGTTGGTGGAAAATAACAGTAATGAGTTTGTTTAAAGAGCCTCCATCTAGTTAGAAGTTGTTCAGTAAAGTGATAACACAAGGTTCAAATGCTAATAACCCACCCTATCCAGAATCTAACTTTTATAAAGTGCTTTTCGAACTGCAAACATGTAAGATTAGGTAGTGAGAAATGGAAATGCATAAATGAATGAATGTTTGCCCATTTGATTTTGGCAGAGTAGAGACATTTTGGATTTTATTTGTAAATAAAATAAGAAGCCAAATTTTAAAAAACTCACTTTTATGTATTGCCGAATTAAGTCAAGAAGAGTAGGATCAAGTGAGAATTAATTAAAAAGTTTATCCTAGTCTGAAAAAAACCCCCAGATTTGAATTTTAAATGGGCAAAAATGCATTATTTGTTTCCTTTGCATTTTTTCACCCACGTAACAAGAAGAAACAAGAGGACAGCCAGAAATAGATACTGAAATAGATACTGTTAAATACAGTTAATTCTACTAGCAAGAAAGATAAAGAATTGCAACAGTTTGATTTTTGACTCTTCTTCTGTAATTTTCTAAAGGCATAGTTTATTACTTGTGGCAAAATTATTATTGACAAATTCCTGTGCTTTTATTATAAGAAATAACAGCCATGGCATGTCCCAGTTTCATATGAAAGTTACTTTTATAAGCATTATATTTTCTTTCTTTCTGGTTAGCAAGAGTATGGTGATGCAAAAACAATGGTCAAAGTAAATATAAGTCTGCTGAGAATACTTAAAATAAAAAGGACCATTACAAATTTAAAAAATAAATATAACTATTTAAGTAGCTTAGTAAGCTATACCATGTGTGCACATGCATTTCGGCACAAGAGTGTGACAGATAAGAAGATAAAAATGTACTTGAATAGCAAAATAGATTTAGATTATTATTTCTGTGTTTTAAGGAAAAGTACCATTTTGATTATCCTCAGACATTAATAAACATGAAAGAACCACCAAAAGCACAAATTAGATCTTTTAGTATGTGAATGATAATAGAAAAATCTCTTCAATAAAGATAGATCAGTGAGACTTCCTCAGGACTTCTATGTATCATATTAAAAGTATATTTGCACTTTGTCTTTAACAGAAATTAGTTTAGACTTTAATAGAAATCATATCTTATAAACATTTATACAAAAACAACTTTTATCTCAAGAAGAGTAAGTAAAGAAAGGGTGTATAGTTTGAAAAACACAGCAAGTGATTTTCAATATTTCTACAGATTTTCTGGAGTCATGGAAGAAGCAAAGCCAACTGTACTGTAGATATTCGCCTAAATCATAGAATGTATTTAGTTTCTTTGTTATACAGATAAGTAAACATTTATTATTAGAATTATTCAATATGGTAGCATTGATCAAATAGGTTGGTTTTTTTCCTCCAAAGTCCATAAAAAGAAATACTTTAGAAATCCTAAGAGGAGAGTGAAATATGATTGAAAAATTGGTTTTGATCACATTTCCTCTCAGATGTGCTAAACCATTGCCCTTTTCAGAGCCATGCTGAGTAATAGCCTAGAAACAAAGGAAAAAGTATCATAATTGAACTCAAAAGAATTCACACTTGAAAATTTGACTTGGAACACTCCAAGGAGATGAGATGAAATTTTATACCAACTTTTTATTATGTTGGGATGCTAAAGATAACTGTGAGGAAAATTATATACTAGTTAGAGAACTACACAGGCCTTCAGACAAGACCTTAAAACAACAATCGAGACTGGGAACTCTATGAATCATAAATAAGGAAAAGCAATGTCAGAATTATATTGATAATTCTAACTGTCTTAAGGGCAAAGTCAATATGGTGAAAAAGTCAGGGGTAGAAGTACCTTACACAAACACCACCAGAGCTTAAAAACTTTGCAATCCATAACTGCCTGGTTTTACACCACCAGAAAACAACTGGTCTTCACTGAGGTCCCTAAATGCTTTATACAAGCCTAGGGTTTTTATTTGGCATGAGTTTCAGGTGCTTTAAAAGCTGATTAAATGGCATTTAGTTATGTGGTTCAAGTTGAATGCACTCCCATTAAGCAATCTTCTTGCTATTTTTTTCTGATGAAGCTGTAGCCATTATCAACCAGTGAAAATAAAACACATTTCAAGTCCAGCCCACCTCAGTTAGAGTATTCCATATCAAAAATATCTGTGAAGAGTCTTTAATTCCCAAATCCATTTCTGACTTTAAATACACGTGAACAGTGACATGAAAGTCAAATTTTACACACTCAACTGATTTTACAACTTCACTGAATAACAAGTCAATAAAATGGCTTATTTTATTCTGAGCACAGAAAGAACATTCTGCAATGATGTCATGATGTGACTTTTTTTCACACCTTCCAAAGGGACACCCTGTGGATGTTCTTTCTGTATCTAAGGGCCAGACAATAAGAGCTCTGTAATCTCATAATGCTTGCCAAGATTATTAGCCCTTTAAGTTATCTGCATCTCTCAGGTATTTGAAACCCAGGTAATCAAAGTACATTTAGATGCTCAATCAACAAAAAGAATGACCATAAAATATTCATCACAGTCTCTAGGAACACTTGGTTCCACTTAGAGCATAGAGGGCTCTTAAGGGTCCAGAAGAACCACTGTGTTTTTCAAGCACTTTTTATACCTTTCTGTCCTGAAGCAAAGTAATGATGTAAAGTATTATTCTTACACAGTCATATACTAGCAATCATAAGTCTCTGCCTCACATCAGAACTTTTTCTGAGAAAAGCATTTTCTTTACAGGACCACAGGAGATGAAAAACATACAACTGGCCCCACAGAACTCTATTCCAGTATTTATTATTCCATTATTTTTTCACTATTGCCCTATATTCTCGTAAAGTAATTACCTCTACAGTTCGTGGTAAATATCCAAAGGTTTGAGATCAGTTACATCTTTGATGAATACATAAAATATATGACTACAATTGTATTGAATGAGAAGAAGTGATGCAAATTCTAAATTCAAAAAAGTAAAAATAAAAAAAAAATTAAAATAGTCATGCAAACAAGGAAGCATGAAACAATGACTTACAATAGTTAGTAACAGCTATACATAAACCAGATGCATGCTTCACACACTTTGCAGATTTTAGAAGATTCATTTGCTTCTTTGAAATTATTTAGAGAAATGAAAAATATAACTCTTAAAGAACTGTATGATGGAATCTGTAAAGTGCACTGCAAGGGAATTAGTAAAGAAATCAAATTTAAAATGTTTCAAATTTTCATGCTCAAGACATTCTATAGAATAAGTACATTAAAAAGTATTTTTCTCTCAAAAGAGTAATTTTCTGGAAAAAAATTTAGATTAACTTGTTAAAATTTTTATTGTATTTTAGAATCCAATATCTATAAGATCTTTAAAACTTATCAGCAGGAAAAAATTGTTCAGAAGCTTAGCTGTGTTATGTGGAATAATTAACACAATGTAGGCACCTGATAGATTGCTGAGACCTGTCTTCAAGAAACAGAACTTGTTATTTTTCAAATGGATGATGAAAAGCCTAAACAAAGAAAAAATCCAAACAAACAAACAAAAAAACCCCAAAACCAACCAAACAAAAACAAAACAAAAAAAAAAAAAAACAACAACAACAGAAAAAAAACCAACCAAACAAAAAACACACAGACACAAAAAACCCCACAACACCAAACAAAACCCAACTACCTAAATTCCTAAGGGGCCAAACTGGAAAACCTTTCAAAAACTTTGACAACTAAAGCAGTTTTAATGTAGGATGTATTTTAAAACAGATCCTTTTCTTACATTATAATTCCAAATTTAATTCCAACTAATGAAGAAAACCTCTCCAAAACCTAGTAATGAAAGTTTATTTGCAGGAATAGAATTATCATTTTTACAAACTGAAGTGAGGCCAAAGAATAGTGGCAATGGAAGGAAAGAAATAAAAATAAACAACCAGATTAATTAATCAGTTTAATCTCAAGGCACAAAGAGTAGAAAAGATAGTAATAAGGCGTTGTTTATAATATTCATATAATAGTTTTAAATAGGATTTATGTAAAAATTAAAAAGTACACATTATTATGAACGAATCTTGAATACGGCAGAAAACACAGAGAAAGAGACAATTGTCATTAGCTTGACTTTTGTCCCATAAAAAATTTTCACCAGCAAATTAAAGAAACATGGATGAAGTGAATTTGACGTTTAGAATACGGCATTATAATTTGGGGAAAAAAAAAAAACAGTATGTGTAATTTTGAAAGAAAGGTAACATAATTGTATTCAATCTGAAAAATATTAACAGAAACATCACCATTACCCTCTGACTCGGCTACATACATCTAAGCACTTTTAGTAACAAACAAAGAGTTAAATTATTTTTAGCTTTACACACATATTAAAAAAAAAAAAAAAAGAACCAAATACTGGTATTCATACCGTCATAAATCCATCCAGCAAACCTGAATCAGGCTTCGGGGGTGCTTGCAAGCGCTCCATAGACCACTTCTCAATGATAGATGACACCTGGGTGTTTTCTGTGTTCAGAATTCTGAATCCAGTCATATTAACACCACTGTACCGATAGGGTTCCACATCCAAGGCAAACAGGTCCTGAAAAAATTACCATTGCATAAATTCTGTAAGACACTACAATTGCTATTTTAGTCATTGGACCATCTCCCCAGATGAGAGCATGGTAATTTTTCAGTGCTATTTATGCTCGGAAGTGTGTTCTGCCTGTCTGGGGGCTGTGTCTGTGTGTGAGCAATTTGGCTGCCCTTATAGTGGGAGTAATCTGATTCTCAGAGGAAGAACAAACTTTCTGGAAATGTTGGTCCAATTACAGAACTGTATCTGCTACTAGGTAGGCTAAAATACTATAGTAAGCCTAAATATTATTGTTAATTGTGAAATATTAATATTATTTACTAGTTCTTGAACTTACCAGAAATCAAACAGACATCAAATAATAAAATAAACTGAACAAGAGTTTCGTGGCACCCTCAGTGAGACTTAAACATGTTAATCTTGGGAGGATAAATTGGTGGAGGAGAGTGGGCTGGGAGTGTGGGTGGTGGTGAGCAGGGACAAGAGGAAATGTACACAGCTTTAAATTTAATCAAAAGCGTTTTTCACTGCCATCAAGTATACCTCCAAAAATGGACATATATTTGATTAGCAATTTATCTTTGCAAAAATAACTTTTGCCAATTGATATGTTTTCAATATATATATATATGTGGGTGTGCACAGTTAGCCCTCAAACACACTCAGGGACAAATATAATTAATAAAGAATATTTTTAAATTCAAATTTTAGCTCAAGAAAGTAAATTCAGGATTGTCCTAGTGCTTTGATCAAATCCTAAGAAGCAACGTAGAGACATCTCGACTTCAGGAAAATCAGGTCTAAGATCAAGTTTTGAACATGGGGAAAAAAAACACGTAATCAAGGCTATACATAAAGCTTTGTTTCCCTATATCATAATTTTTGGTTTATTGAACACAGAAATTTTCCCCATAATTCATACTTAGTCATTCATCGAATTTTTAATTTAATTTTTATTGTTAGGTAGTGTTAGGTATAACACTTGCCTGAATCCATTTTGTTTACTGGCTAGAGCTGAAGAAGATTAAATACTGTACTATGGAAAACCAGAATATAGCACTCATTGTTAACATCACTAAGCCCACAAAATATCAACCAGTTATCAATCACTATCCATTTTTAATTCTATAAATAGTAATTATGATATAATTTCCCATACATAATATCTAAGATAAGCAGGTGTCAAGATTCATTTAAAATAGCCTAACCCACTTCCTCTCCACAAGGAAATAAAACCTTTTATTGCAAAGGCAATATTAGACATAACTAGAACTATGTTACATCTCTCTCTTTCAAAAATTCTCTCAGTTTTTACTCTGCAAGAAGTCAGAACCTTGAATATAATTTTTTAATCCAAACACATTCATTTTTACACTGGAATGTAATAAATATAGACAATATTATTATGTATATATTACAAATGCACACAGGTCAGTGTATTAATGAGCTAGTGCATTAGATCCTGAATCAATCAAGATGAGATTACACAGAAGACTGTTGTAAACACTGTGACTGGAAAATTTATTTGACAGGACTTTCACTATGTCAGGTAAGAAGCAATTAATATAGCAAAACAACTAAATTCTGATGCAAGTTCCAGAGCTACACTGTAAAGTCAGAATCTATGATATGTTTGTGCACTGTAAATTATCTCTTCATAGTTCCAAGTCAATATAATATTCTTGTCTCCATAGAAAATCTAATGTTTTAATAAGTAAATAAGAATGATAGAAAATTCTGATTTTTAAACAGAGCTGTAAGAGTAAAAATTCAATGTCAATGGACAGCAAAGCACTCAAACAATTTTCATCAGTAGCAAAACAAAAATCTTTAAAAAAAAAATTGAAACATCTATAATCCATTTTTATGGAGGGAAATCTATTTATTGAGAGAAATTCTATTGCATGCAATCCTAAATCTATAAGTGATAGAACAGTTTACCTTTCTAAAATAAGATAGGTATTTGTGCAGGGTTTGCCTTTGAACTTCACAAAGCATTTTGCTTTCTATTCATCAAGCTATTTCATGGTAATACTTTCCATGAGCTTCTGTTTTGTGATTCTGAGGTGGACTCCTACCCTACCACAAAGGATTTATTTTCCTAAGAACTCAAGCATGTACGTGGCTTTAAACATGGGTCATTTCAAGCATGGTTTTGCCAAGGCGCATCTGTCTCAAGCTTGTCTCATACTGTTATTTTAAAAAACTCAATAAACTGCAATCTAATTAGACAAAACTGAGTGCAAATTCAAGACAGAGAAATGTGCACAACTGTAGTATCAAGAATACTATATTACTAACTTTTAAACTGTTTCATAGTTAGACTATGGTGAGCAGGAAAAAGGACTTCACATACATGTTTGTTATGTTTTGTAAGAGCATTCACATTTTAAATGTTCATTTATTGCAAATGATCCAAGAATGATCAAATTCCTTCTAAGTTACATTTACAGTGGACACCAAAGAATACTGCATAATTCATGCTCCTAAAATGCTCATGTGAAATGTTAAATAATATGCTGCTAAGATTCACACCAAATTATTCATGAATCATATGACAGAGAAGAACTACCTTGTAAAATGTGGAATTAAAAATATGGAGCATATGGGTAAATTTTAAAATGTCATAATCTTCACATACAAATAACTAAAAGATAAAAAGGACAAAATGCAAAAAATAAACAATGAATTATGAATAATGCACTTAACCCTCCCTGACAGTTAAAAACTGCAGTGCTACAGTCAGTTTCTTTTCCAGGTCTATCAGTTTCTAGGGCACTCTGTTGAGCAATTATTAAACCATCCTGATGACTTTTCACTGAGAGTAAGAAAACTCCGCAAAGAAAACATCTTGCGCTCCCACCCCATTCCAGAGAGACCTTTTTCACTCTGTTAAGTAATATAATTAGGAAAGTAACATCTTGGTTGGATGTCATCACTATGTTTTTACAAGTCACTTACCAGCGTGGTAAAGATATAGTGATAGTATTCTGTCATCATCCCCATAGCTAAAGCCTTGAAAAAATAAACAAAAGATTAATGTTTCTGAGGCCACATAATACATTTTTATCACACTTAACATGGCAAATGAAACACTGCAAAAGAACACTACTAAGACCAGACTATAGGGTTGGAATTATACTAAAATTAGGTCAAGCAAGTCATTTCTTAGCAGTTAGAGAAGATTACTGACTATTAAAGGAATTTATGAACCAGATCTTCTGATAGAAAGAATATTATTAGACTGTTTAGTGCAGTAAATGTGAAAGAGGCTTGTATTTTGACATACTAATGGATACATTAAGTTGCAACATGAAATTTGAGTCGACAATATTTTCATTCATTATTGAACCCTTCCCTTAAAATGAATTACCTAATAAGAATTTTTTTTTTAATATGGATGAACAATACCATGCATTTAAAAGAAAGACCCAAGCTTATATTACACATGTGCACAGTTTTCCAACCATGGAAGAAAATTTTCTTGAGTCAAATTTTGAACAGCTAGATAGATATTACTTAAATAAAAATTAAGAACAAATATTCATAGAATTACATTATAAATTCAGGTATCTCTCAAGTACCTTTATCACTCTTGCTTACTATACAATACCGAGTAGTTTCTGATAAACTGTACATGTCAAAAATTCATGCTTTACTCTCAGCTGGAGAAAAACCCCAAAATATTTGTAGATAAAAAACTATGTTTCATCACATTTATTCATTTAAGGGCACTTCTCCTGAAAAGCATGTATCTTCATGCTCTCCACAAAAGGTGCCTTAGTATGATTTATTGAATAATTTTAGTATCTATGGTGATTTTTATTTAATTCATCACTATTAAAAAGCTACACAGGTAAGAAATTTATCTTTCTTTCCAGGAATTTTTAATGGAATTCTTTGCCAAGTTGTTACCAGGTAGACTTCCTTAAAGACACTGAAGGCCACATTATACTACTGTGACAATACCACAATTTACATAAAGAAGAATTGTCAGCATTCTAAAGGCTGTGGAAGCCTTTTTATTTGTGACATTGTCTGAAAATTGATGAAATGAGTCTATATGTTCTTTTCCAAAGAAAAAAATCTAACACTAATTCAAATATCAGTTGCAGATCAGATTTTATGATATTTTAAACAAGATTTTGAAAAAAACCACACCGCTTTTCCAAAGAATGCCTATATTTGTGTATTTAGAATTCCACAATAGTATTTAGAACTAGAGTATAGTGTTCCAGTAGCAATTAAATTCTCTTAAACACAGGAAAACCACATGCTCATGAGAAATATTACAACTTCCTAAGGAACTCTAAAACTACAAACATTCTTAGCTTTTATAAGAACTGGATTTTTTAAATAAAACCAAAGTATCTTCCTTCCAAAGTATTTGCAGTCACCTATATCATAACTGCTTCTAATCAAGTCTTTCATACTCCAAAGGATCCCTACACAGCATCCTACGCATGTTCCTTATTCTGCTATGCGAAGATGCTGTCTCTTTTCCAGGTCTTCCTTCTTTCACTTTCTCATTTCTCTAAAGATCTTGCTTCTTTTTCCTCTTCAAACATTGTAATTTCTCTGTTCTCATTATTACAGTGCTTCCCTAACCTTTTAAATTATGTATGCTTTCCCTGGTTGCCTGGTGATGTAGATAACGATGAGATTTGCCTTAATTTAATTATGCTTCTCTGATTGATAAGACTTTTTTTTTTACTTTTCATTACATATCTTTGGCCAGCAAAGAGTAGTTGTAGTTTCACTAGGCTCTCAAGGTACTTTGTTTTCTTTCATTTTTAACTTTTGTTGTTTTCCACCAACTTCCTTGTTAATCTTTCCAATCATCCTCTCAATCTCAAACTCCTTGTCATGTCTCCCCAGATTCATCCCTCCGTTACCAGGAAAAAAAGATTGATCAGTTAATAATTCAGAAATGGATATATAAACATTTTTATTCAATAATCACTTAAAAACACTATATTTGGAATATTAACACTGAATAATAAATATATTCTTAACATCCCTTCTGTCAATTTTGACATCAAGAGCTCACATTCAACTTCAGAACTACAAATTTTAGATATATTTAAAACATTGCAGTATTGGAGCTGAATGGAAAAGTAAAAATCTACAGAATCGGTATAAAGATCTAAACATTCACGAAATAATTTTTTAATATCTTCCTTCTGTAATCTTTAGGATGAACAGTGTAGTTTGATGAAAAAAATTACAATTTAAATTATTTAAAGAGGCTGAATGCTCATTCTTAGATCCTGGGACGTGATTCAAGATACAATGCTTTTAATTTTTTTCCCATTTCCCTCTATTCATACCTTTTTCACAGTGTTGTATACTGTGAAATAAAAGTTTCTTTTCACCTAAAAGCTACTGGGTGCAGTGTAAGTAATGTATCTTGATAGAGTTATTGTTAGTATTGCATCTTAATAGTGCCATCAACATATTTTCCATCTGCATTGTTTAGATTTTTTAAATAATTAAATGTACATTCAATGACTTGGGCTAAACAACTAGAATAACTAGGCTGGCTTATGTTTAGGAAAAACCACCAGCAGAGTTTTAAAATTACTAGGAATTAATAAAAGTTTTTCAATCAAATAACAATAAACAATAGAAATTACATTACACTATACATGTATGCTTACCAGCAATTTTAATTGTACCTGCAATAACACCCACAAGTACTTCTAATGAGACACATATTTCCAACTCTTAAATACATTTTATTTTCAATTTACACCCTACAGTTTCCTAGCAAACATAATATAAACATTAATTAAAGTCAGTAAAAGCTATGCATTAAAATGTAGAATACTGTTTTAGTGTTGGTATTCTTCCTATTCTCCTTTTTGCAAGCCATAGCTCAATTTAAAAACTATGGGGAAGATGGGCTCTGAGCCACTTAAGAACTTGGAATTCTGCTGTATCTCACCTACTCATATATCTCATAAAATATTGCACACAACATTTTCAAAGCATCTACCCAGACGTACTTGGGTGTTTTGTGGTTGCATTATTTGTGCAAAGAGAATATGACCCTAAGATATCAATTATTTCTGTCCTCTCAACGGAAGACATTAATGGGGTCTGTTGGTAAGATACTATTCAGATATCACTATCTGATTGGGAATACACATCTTAGAGGCCTCAAACAAAATTAAATCTATAAATAAATACATACATATATACATACATAAAGAATTGATATATAGAATAATGCTAAGCAAGCATTTTAAACCATACTTAAAACATCAATTCTCCAAAGTACCAGTTCTTCATATTTGAAAGACTAACATACCTTCATGTTCCTCCTGAACATAAATTGATTAATCTGTTTATTTATAAAAGCATAATTAAAGTGCATACCATTTGTGTCACCAGTAAAATTACCTCTGAAATCCTTGGCTGATTTTCAGTTAGGCCTCAGTAAAACTGACATACAATTTCCCTGCTTGTTAAATACCATTAGGTCTGGATAATACTTTTATTTATTAGGGATGAAAAAGATTAAGCCATCTAAAGCAAAATGAGGATTACCTGTTTCAAGATGCCTGCTGCCATTTCATGGCTGCAGTCAAAGATTACATGGAATTCTTTGCCTCTTTTCATCTCCTTTAGCAATGGCTTTGCATCTTTTGTGTCAGCTGGTAACTGACGGATTTTTAGTCTTAGGTTGTATCGTGATGGAGCCTTGATGAGCTCTTGTAATCGAATGAGACCTTAAAAAAAACAGGAATCAGGAGAAAATTATCAAAACAAGAACCTGAACTGCTAGCAACAGAACATACTATAAGCATTCAAGGTTTCCTGATTTCTTTTCCCTTCTCAGTAGGTTGGAACTGACACACAAAAATGTTACTAAAAAGAAAAATGAAGTATCTGCACTCCCAACACTTTATCTCAAGTCTCTTTTCCCTTTATATTAACAGACATTAAGCAGCCTCTTTTAGGATTACCTTAAGACAGACAAATCTTCCTCTGGCATTCTTGTGCAACTATAACATTCCTCTTCAAAAAACATATTACTCTAATTCAATTAAAGCCATATCCCAGCCTAATAGTTTTAAAACAGACTATTCAGTGTCCTAACTAATTTACAAATTTATATATAAAGTTGTAAATAATTTCTGCACTGTAGAACACTCATACATGAATGTGTTCTCATGTTTCTATACTGAACCACTTTTCAAAAGCAGTAAGAGACAAAAGCAGCTTTACACTACTATGCATGTTTTGGAATCAAACACACTCCAGAACAAAACTTACTATGTTTGTGGAAGTGACTTTGAAATTAATTTGATTGTATAAGACATTATAGCGATTCATGATGTTCAAGTTTTCTGTACAAGTACTGAGTATTTTTAATACATCAAGTGTTGAAAGAAAGACTGATTGTTCTTTCTGGACAGCAAACTGTTCTTTCTAAGCATTGTTTATTCAAAAGGGCAGAGTCCCTAATATGCATGTTTTATTTATATTTTCAGGTGTTACGCCAGTCACCTTTGTTACACCTTTGGAGATGGGATGGACAGTTAAGCTGTCAAGGAACTTTGAGATGGGATGGAAAGAAGGGAAAAAAGGATGCTGCTTTTCTCTGTAGCAAGTTTAAGTTACAAAATTTTAATGAACAAGTGTAACAAACTACAAATTGACAGGTCCCTTGATCTATCACCACTGCTTGCACAAATAAAATACAGTTTTGATCCTTTATTGCAGTCCTAGATTTGTTACAGAATTGCAAAAAATGCTTTGTGGCCTACAGGAGATTTGGAAGTAAATGCCTTCCAATACTCTTATGAATTAAACATCCAGTTTAATTAGTTTGAGAATCACAGAATAATCTGAGTAGGAAGGAACCCAAAAGGATCATCAAGTCCAACTCTTAACTGAATGGCCCATACAAGGATTGAAACCACAACCTTGGTGTTATTAGCACCATGCTCCAGCCAACTGAGATAATCTCAAAAAAACTGCAGTGGGTGAAACCCAAGGACTCCAAAATGTCCAAGTTTTATTCTGTTCCAGAGCATTACCCAAAAAGATCAGTACCTCAAGGTCCTAACTGGGCTCTTCAAGAATTTAAAAAAAATAAAATAGTAATCTTCATAAATCTTATAATTATTGGGCTACCACAGAGAAAGAAAAAATCCCACCAAAATTTGAAATAGAAGATTTACAGATGCAGTAACTCATGCTAGGGCAATTAAAAGCTAGCAAGGAGAATTCTATGATAGTGTCTGCCTGCTGGGTTACCTTTGTGTCTGAGAGCAAAGTGATGAGCAACAAGCAAAGTACCACACTGGAAGGCAGTACAAAAGGTAGGAGGCTACCAATGAAACCTGAGGGTGAGAATATGGGGAAGAAAACTTATGAATGCACATCTCTTCAGTGCACTGACTGGACCTCAGTGCTGGGGCAGTACAGATGTACAGGCAAGCACATGAAGAAGTTTTTATGCCTCCAATAACTGTCAATAACAAATAGTAATCAATGAGATTTCTCAAAATACATTTTAAGATAAATTAAATCTGAGACATAAGCAAATTCCAGGGGTTTCAAAGCTATGTTTTTTCTCCTGTCTTCATCACTGTGAAATAAAAAGCAACCTTTAACTTTTAATGTGTAGTATTGTTCATAGCTTCTACATGTAGCAGAATATTTAATTTTAGTAATAGTACAGTGAGCACATACTTCCATTTTTAAGATTTTAACATATGTATTTCATCATGTTTCCAGCCACCAGCACTTGTAAAGTTCAGACAGATTATGGCAGGGAACAAAACATGTTCCAGTCTACTGAATGACTCACTTCAGTAGTCCACTTGGCCACCCACTATAAGGAATAAATTCTTTACTGACATATGCTCAACAGCTTCCAGCTTGCTGGGCTCTCAATAGGATGATTTTGGAAAACAAAGCCCCCTCACCTCCAAGGGAGTGAAGACATGCCCCTCTGTGGAAAGTGCATGGGGTGGGGTGCTACTGTGAAGGTGTGTCACAGGTGGCAAAACCACTGCCACAGTTACCCTAGAGCTCCTTGCTGCTCCCAGGACAAAAAAATATCTGACAGTGCTGAGCATACCTTTCTCTGGTTAAGTGTTGAGAAGCAGGATTTCCTTATTCAGACACTAGTAAGAACTGGGAGCAGGTAAAGACTTTCCAGTTCTGGATCACATGTCAAAAGCTGGCTCTTTTAAATACTAATTAAAGGCCAGAAGTTTCCTTCTACATTGTATCTACAATTTGGGATGTAGCATTTCTGTTTTTAAAAGTGTGCAAAGAATAGATTCGTTTTACTGGAAAGTAAAACCCACAAAAACAATTTCCTGAAGAAAAATGGCATAATTCTAAAAACAAATGAACAAACAAAACCACCACCATACACAAACAAAAGCTTTTTTAGATTAAATATTGAACAGTAGGTCGTTACTTGTAACCAAACTAAAAATTAAGCACTGGAAAAATAGAACCTAAAAGAACAGGGTCCTACGTGTAAATTGCAGCACTTGGGTTCATCTACAGACAATAACTGCTTCTCAACTTCTGGTTGTCACTGATCTCTTCCCCTGAACACCCTAACATCCTGGATTCTGCAGGAGTTGTTTCTACAGCAGCAATGGCCAAAAAAAGTTCCAGGGGAACAAAACATCACACAGTTGAGAAGTAACCCGGCAATCCATGTATGATATAAATAAATTCTGCCACTATCCTTATAGCAGCAATCTGTTTGGAGTTCAATTTTTCACAGCTATCAGACATCATATGCAAAATGCTTTTTACAGTAAAACTAATTCCTTGGAGTAACAAAAAATTAGCTCTACCTTATTTAGTCACTTTAACATATACTCCTGACTACATCAGGTGAAGTCAGACAAATTAATTGTTTACTTTCATTTTTAGATGTTACCCAAATTTTTTCTATTTTTTCATTTTCTCCATTTGGATGATTGAGATTCCCAAGACTCAAAGAAGATTGCTTGTCCCTACTGTGTGCAGTTTGTCTGTCCCTTCTATTCTCTGTGCATATTGGTAAGGACCATGGCGGTTTTAGGTCAAAAAAATGTATTTATACATTAACTAAGATTTTTGAACTACTGTTAGTTCCAAAGTAAGTTTCATTGCTGTTGTGTGACATTGGAGGAAATGTCATAACAAGCTGGTTATGCAGGATCAAAGTAACAAGCTGTCATGTACTGAGAAATAAAAGTTTCTGAATCAGCAAGGGACAGTTTCAAAAAGACATGTATACAGCTTATCTGAAGGAGGTATAAGAACCTCCAATGAAGGGAAGAACATTATTCAAGAACTACAAGTCCTTTCCTCACCACGACTTTGAGATCTAGAATATTTTTAATTGAATACTTGTCTATAATACTTTTTAAATAATTGATTTAAAATATAACATGAATTGCAGGCCTCAGAGGAAAAGGTGACCTCTTATTTTATTAGGATTTACAAGATCCCAGTGTAATGAAAAAAAAAACAAAAACCCCAAAGCAAACAGAGTACAGTCATTTGTGTGTATAAGCTTCTTAAAAAAAAATCTATTTTACAACAGTATAGAAATAATAGCCGCATTTTGGGAATGTACTTCCTGCATTTTCTTTCACCAGGGACACCTTTTTCCTGTCCCTTTAAACTCTCAATTCCTTCTTTTAGCAGCCACTGTGATAGAGCCCTACCTCTGAATGGCTGGGAAGAGTGCGGTGTGAGTAACTCTTTTCAGAAGCTGCCATCAATTCATCTTTAAGGAGAATCCTGAAGGAGCAGTTTGTGAGCTCTCCAGCTGGCATCTTCCTCCAAAGAGATCAATCACATTACCTCCTCGACATGTTCAACTTCAACCAGTCCAGGAAGCAAGAGCCTCAAGTTTGTTTTAAAACCTGTCTCCAGCTCAGCAGTCTTGCAGGCCATTGCTATGCCACCTGGCCTGCTCATCAAACTATTTATCATTTCCATTAATGCTGCCTTTGTGCTGCACAGGAAGAATGCACGCAAATGCACTTTGCAATAGGCCGAACACATGAACCTTTTTCTGTACGAAAACACTAATGCTCTTTTAAAGGCTACTCCTTATCTTCACAACATCAAAAAATTCAAAACTAGTAATATACTGCTTTGCAGAGCCACCAGAATAGTCTCTCTATATTTAGCAAGTTGCTTCTTCTCACACCTCTCTGGCAGCCCCCTGCCCAGTTTTTCTGGATATGTCTCAGAAAAATCTCGTTGTGTATTGGGCTTTGAAAAGGGTATGGGTAGAAGGGAGGAGAATGCTGGCTTATTGGCACTGATTGAATGTTTCGCGTCAGCTGGGACAGCTCATTGCTGTAAAATGACTCGCAGAGATTACCCATGAAATCTAAAGGTTAGTTTTATCATCCTCAACTTAAAAAAAAACACCTCTAGTGAAAGGATTAAAAAGAAATTGCACTAGCTAGCAGGGGTTCTCAAACAGTGGGCTGTTTTGTGTTCTTTATGCTGTTATGTCTAATACAGCAACACCATTAGAAAGTCACACAGAAAATAGAGGTGGAGGAAAAAGGCAGCTTGATAGATTTTTCATATTTATTCATATTAAGTTTTTTTACTACATTAAGATCATTTCACTCAATTCCAGCAGTGTAAAGCATCCTTAAAATGATCATCAATTATATTTAACCCCATTTAGGGACAGTAGAAATGGTGCCTTTAATGGAAAAAGTTCTAAGATATGTAGTCCAGACAAAAAAATTGTCTTCTCACTGTAAATATCATTAATGCAGCTTCTTATTAGTAGCTTTAGAGTCCAACATTTTAGCAGGATTTTTCAATCTTGTAGTTAAAGCATTGGAGAGCAATCAGAATAGCATGTGTGTATGCATGTATATATTTTACAAATATTAATGCACTAGAGTTTGATGCCATTTGCAACTTGCAATATTTAAAATGTTCTATAACTAGTGGTAGTGACATGAAGAAGAGTTCAAAGGTATCTAGTATTATGCTGACTTATTTTTTTGTTAATCTTGACTTCTACAAGGGAAATCATAATAGTGTACCAGGAAAAATAAGGAAATGTGTCTGGTAACTGACTTCAAAGAATTTTTGCCAAAGAAAATCCTATTTAAGAAGTCCTTTGTCAAAAATATAGCTGTTTTCTTTAAAATGTCTTTAGGTGAAAATTTAAAAATTAGATTCATGAGGGCAAGCCAATACACAAGAGTCACCCATGATAATAGTATTTGCTCAAATGAGTTCTAGAGGTGTATTTGTATGACACAATTTTCTTCTGGGGGGGAAAGTGCAGGTGTATAAAGTGTGCTCAATGTCAAATTACCTGTACCTATGTACTCATATCCTTATCAAACCATACTGTAGAGACTATTCCCTGAACTATTTCTCAGAGATACAGAACTGTTTATAAATCAGAACGACCTTAGACTATATTGACATGTTCTATCATATCTTAAGGAATTCAGTCCAAGTTCCACATTGCCCATATGTGGCCTTTTGGCTGTACAAATGCATTTAAAGGACTGACACTGCAGCGGTTTTTGCTTTAGAAAAAAATAATTTGGTCATCAAATTAGGATTTTTGAGAAGAGGGGAAGAAAAGGGTGGGTGGTTTAGGTAATAGGGTTCTTTTGAGCATATCACTAGCTGAAAAGTTTTACTTGCCCTGGAAAGCCAGTTCTGGACCAGTGAGTATGAGAGGATGAATAAAAGTTACATTATTTCCTAATGAAAATATTTTCAAAAACTATCCCTTGGATGGTAGCCATGCCAGTAATCAGAGAAAACATTTTCGTTTAGGTAATTAGTTTCCTCCTGAAATTTGTTTTCACAAACTGTTAAATAGAATAGAATCATAGAAACATAGAATCATTAAGGTTAGAAAAGGTCTGCAACATTACAGAGCCCAACCTTTGACCAAACACCGCCATGCCGGCTAAAACATAGCGCTAAGTGCCATGTCCAGTTGTTTCCTTGAACACTTCCAGGCATGGTGACTCCACCACATCCCTGGGCACCCTCTTCCAATTTTTAATATCTGAGAAAAAGCCTCCCTTCTAAAACAAAAAAACAAAACAAAACAAACAACCCCCCAAAAAAACAAACAAAAAAACAAAAAAAAAACCCCAAACAAACAAACAAAAAAAAAAAGGCAGAACTATATTTTTAATTAGACGCATGTACAGGTATGTATAGGTGTTTGAAATACAAACCTCATTATTGTGAAAAATCTAAAGAATGTGCAGACTAGGCTAGAAAAACAAAGAACTAAGACCCCAACTCCCCCTTTCTTTTACACTAAAAAATAATTTTGAAACAATTATTTAGTACAGGAAAGAAGAACTGTTTAAAATTATATTTGTGACTAATATTGAAGTTGTAATTACTAAAGCACCATATATAGAAGAGACTAGCTTAAAAAAAATCACTGAACAAGAAAAGCATGGATCCAGGTTTAACTCCATAGACATTCAAGATTTCTATTCTCATACTGTGCATATCCCTTAATTTTTCTGTGTCTTGAGTATTAGCACCAGAATGTTAAATCCATTGTACTGCTGTTTCAGCATAACCAGCTATAATTGAAGAGCAAGGCAATAATCAGCTTTATTGTTTTCCTTAAATATGCTAAGCAAGCACGTCAGAGCATGGGTGCAAACATCTTTTATGGTTAGTTGCAAATAGCCAATCCCAACTCAGCTTATTTCCAGTAACAATTCTTTTCTAATAAAGGCTTTTCAGTACTGCAGTGAAAAAAGCCCTCTACCTCATCCTACACAGTTCCACAAGAGACAATCAAAGTGCTACTAAAGTTCACAAAAGACCTTCAGTTCATGGAACAGTTTTGATCTTGAAGATCACCATACCAAGACGAAGAAAACTCTTTTTCTTACCACCTAAGTACTTATCAGTTGCAGCATACAGCAGCTAGGGAAAAAACAAAAAAAAAAAAAAAAAAAAACCCACCTCAGAGTCCTGTCCATCTTTTCCTAACCTTTGCATCTAATTTGTGAAAATGTAAGAAAAAAATAACAATTCAAGGAAATGCTGAAAATTAAGACAACATTATGCCCTATTAATACATTAGATTCGCCATATTTTTCTAGTCTCTGGCTACATTTGACATTTATATATGTCAAATGCTCTATTATGATATGCATGATTTGAAGTGCTGTTGTTATTCTGTCTTCTAAACATTTTTTTTTGAGGATTTTAATGAAGTTTTATCATTAATTCGGTGTGATGATGGTGACAACAATAAGAATTAACAGTCCTGGGCATTTCAAAATAATTATCTTAATCGTATGAAATATGATCTCTCAAGTGGTTGACCTACAAGCAGTGCAGTTTAATGAGGGTGAAGCGGGAAAAAAAGAGGTATGCTACACTCAAAGGATAAAAGATTTTGTCAAAGATGTCAGAATCAATGATAAAAGAAGTGAAGCAGTGGAAAAAGTTAGCAATTCCTAGGCATACCACAGAAGTATTACTATTGTAACAAACTATACAAAGCTAAATAAAAAACACTGTCTACTATAAATCAAAATGGACTTAGCTTGAAAAGACACGTAAATGACCATCGTAAGCTGGAATTTACACTAGTTTAGCACATTTATTCTTGGAAACAAAAGCAGCTATATTTTTGCTAAAAAAAAAAAAAAAAGAAAAAAAAAAAAAGAAAAAAGAATTGGCAAGAGTGTGAGAGAACTCTGAAATTGAAGCCAAAATGAATTAAGACAGTAATGTTTGAACTGAGAGTGATAGAAAGCAATTCACAAAGGGACTGACACTGGAAGTGTATTTCCCAGTAGTCCTCCAACCAGAGGACAAAATACGTAATACTGAAATAGGAGTAAAAGTGTACTTAAGTTTGGATAAATCTTAAAGGTATGCCCCATACAAGATGTGAAACTGATCTTGTCTCAGCTTCCCACTTTTAATTTTTCACTTAGTGCTCCTATCACATATTTCTGTATTTAAAAATAATATTAAATTTTCCTGTCTTCATGAAAGAAACAATTCTTTTGATCATAAGTTCCCTAGGCAATTTTCTATAAGATTTAGCTTCTTAAGTTTATTCAAACCCACAAAAACAACTTAAAGCACTATTTGAAATATAGTCATTGTTATAACTTATAGAAATATTACCCCCACCTCTGTTCCTTAGGCTTATAGAAAAATACTATAAAGTATCTTATGGATTTTTAGAATTTATTTATTTTAAACCCATAGATATGCTTTTGAAGTACTGAGTCTTGTTGTAGTAAATCCAAATTCAACTATTGGCCAAAATATGGGTGAGGGCTGTAGTACATGTAATCCTGAAAGACGGGCTAGAATCACGCATTTTGTTAACTTGTTAACATTTACTTTGCCTTTCAAAAAATTAATTAAAATCGGTATAGAATCATCCTCAAAGAACAATTACAGGCCCATTTACCAAAAAAGAATAACAGAATTTAACTCTTTCTTTTCAGACAAGTTGCTAAAGTAATTATTAACATTCAAACTGCATAAAGACTAAAAGAGTGTGAAAGTTAAATTTTAACTTCACAACATCTTCCATACTGCTGATATATTCATACAACACTGAAAAATGTTTCTGAACTTTATTGAATAAATGGTACAATAACTGTCTTAGAAAAGGAATACTCCGAACTGTGTAACCAGCTACATCAAAATAACAAAATTAGGTTTAGCACAAAACTACTAATTGTATATTCACTTGAAATTACTATGCACAGCACTTGAAACTCTCTGTATTTAAAATACATGATGGAATATGTAATCAGTCAGGATAATATTTCTTCATTGTCCAAATTATTAGTGCAATTAATTATTGTAATTTTACCAAATCTGAATTTATTAAAGAAGGCTTAAAAATCTATTATCTTCAATAAAAATATTCAATAAAAGTGTTACAAATGAACTGGTGACTGAACAGGTGAGGAACTGAGCTGTATGCCTTTCCAGCTTAATGCACGGGAACCTTCAAGCCTGCTTTATTCACATTGGCAAATGTAACCCTGCTTTAAATATTTATTCCATTCACTCCACTAAAGCAACACCAAATAACTGACTATTAAATGATAATGCACAAATTAGAAATGAACAAGCATAGTTGCATTTAGCATTTCGTGCTAAGCTACCCCACCCCACTCTCTACCTTTGATATGATTTATATACAAATTCTTTTATTTGCAGAAAGGGAAGCCACCTAGCCCCTCACGAGCAACCAGTACTGTGAATTCTGCATCTGCTTCATAGAACCAGAATAAATGACAGCTAAAACCACACAAGTCAAAACAGTATAAATATACAAAAATATGCACAGATACTGTTTTCATCTATACACAATATAAATGTAAATCCAGTTTGAGGAATCACAGTCAATGTCAGTGGAGTAACTTAACATTAATTTTTAATTTAATGTTTCTGTACATTTGATAGAGACATTAGTCAGCACCAGTGGTAGGTAACAGTCCAGATAGAGACCTTTGAAGGCCACCTATACCTGCCTTTTTTTTTCTGTTCTGTCTAGGAAAAGCAGTATGAAAACATTGATATTGAAAAAAAAAATAAAAAACCCCAACAACACCCAGAAAGAGCAGCAACAAACCACCAAACTCATGAGGTGGAGTTTCTATTGCCTTCCAAGGATACCTGTTATTTTTTTCCTAACCTAAATGCTCCTACCTGAATTCTTTTGCTACAGTTTTTTTTCCTTTTGCAAGCCTTTTTTGTCCGCTTCCCCTACACTAAAGTAACACTCTTACAGTCTTCTCCTCCCAGGTCATGTTTTCCTTAACCTCTGCTCTCAAGAACCTTCATCTTTCTTGAGATCTGCTGCAAAGAGCAATGTAATAAAATGTGATACTTTTTTTCAGTGCAGATTAAATTTTAATTACCTGGGAATTTCTTGCACATTAAATTCCAGGTCAGACACCTGAGTTCAGTGTTATTCTTTCTTTCTCATAATGCCATTGTTGGCTTATCCACAATGTGACCAAGTCTTATGCTTAAGAGAGAACTACTAAAATACTTTAACACTACTTATATTTTCTAGAGAATTATGTCTTCTGAGATTGCCATCTCCGTATGTGATTTATAAACTCTTTATACCAGAAAATTAGCCTTGCAAGTCTGTCTTTTCAGTAAGCTATAACCAATCTATTTACATTTATTACTCTTTGTTTGCATTCATTTGGCAACAGTTGCATAAAGAGCCTATTGTTCTAATTTGCATAGATGAATGTCGCCTTGAACAGTTTGGCTTTCTTAACTCAAAATTTATTATATCAACTAATTTTTTTCCTTGCCCACAAGGCACATTGACCTGGTAAAGGAGGAAGTTTTACATTATTTGCTCTTGATAAAGGACACCTCATAAGTTTCCTCAAACTTAACACTTTGAGACCTTTTTAGTGTTTACAAGTAAAAAGGGGTGGGTTTTTTTCTCCCCCAGGAATAGGAATTCAGTTAACTGGTCTTTTTAAACAAAAAACAAAAACAACAAAGAAAAAAACCTAAAAAATCAAAACAAAACAAAATAAAACAAACAAAAAATAAGCCAAAACAAAAAAAAACCCCAAAAAAACAAATAACCCCCCCAAAAAAAACCAAAACAAAAAAAACCCAAAACAAACAACAGATGTCTCCTACTGTATTGTGGACTGAGCAGCCCAGTTTTTTATTTAAGAAATCTCATCTTATTTCTGCCTGTCATCTATTCTTGAACAAACTTTGCCCTTCAAAAATATCAAAATTTCAAAACTGAAATGTGTTCTACTGCATGCCAGCCATGTTAGTTTCCAAATCTCTGTTATAGATCACCAAGATTGAAGCCTTGTCTTCTAAACTGGGGTGAAATGCACTGTTACTATATTAGTTCAAACCTTGAAATACAGCATTCTCATCTCTCGCGCCTTCCCTCTAGGAATAGGCCATTTTTACATAGTTGTGTTTATAAAGGAGAAGAACTTTTCATGCAAATTGAGACGTTGCTTAGTTCATTTACATAGAAGCAGAGACAAGCAGGCCTTTTCAGACCAACTAATTTTCTTTGTTTTCTCAGTTGCCTGCTCTTTCAAGTGCCTTAAAAACCTTTTCTCATCTTTACAGTGCACTATGTATATTCTTCTCATAGAGAAATTTTCACCCTAGCCAAAATTTACTTTGAATCTCTTAGAACCTTTTTCTCCTTAATCCTTTAGCAATATTGTCCACCTGCCATTACCCCACACCCATGTCATCAACAATATATTTAATTCCCCTTGGTTTAAAAGTTATTTTAACTGCAAAAGTGACTGTCCTTCAGTAGTAGAAATACAGGGTAAAAAGAAGGGAAAAAAACTCAAATGCAATAAATTACAAGTTGTAAGGTATCTGGAAATAAGGTACGTGAAAAATAGAACAGAATAATTCAGTTGGAAGGGACCTACAATCATCATCTTGTCCAACTGCCTGACCAATTCAGGACTGAACAAGTTAAAATTGTTGTCCAAATGCCTCTTAAATACTGACAGGCTGAGGAGTATCAACAACCTCTCTAGGAAGTCTGCAACAGAATTTGACCAACCTCTTAATAAATATTTCCTAATGTCAATTCTGAACCTCCCCTAATGCAGCTTTGAGCCATTGCCACATGTTCTGTCACTGGACATCAGGAAGACAAGATTAGCACCTCTCTCTCTCTCTACCTTCCCTCCTCAGGAAGCTGCAGAGAGCAACAAAGTCACCCCTCAATCTCTTTTTCTCCAAATTAGACAAGTCCAAAATCCTCATAGGACATCCTGCCTTCCAGCCCTTTCACCAACTTTGTTGCCCTCCTCTGGTCACACTCAAGTGCCGTAATAATATTTTTAAATTGTGGGGGCCAGAACGGCACACAAAAATCAAGGTGAGGCCAAAATAACACTAAATATAGTGGGAATTAGATAATGGGAATTTTAATCTCACTTTCTTGGTATTACTGATCCCAAGAAAGAGTCATTTTATTACTAATCAATGCTACCTGTATACTAGAGTGAAAATATCAACAAAATGACATATTTTCCTTCATTTCAGTTAAAGTACAGGATTCAGTACTAAAGACCAATACAAAGCATTTTTATTTCTGAAATATTTTTTTTCAGCTTTTGCTTTGGCTTCTGTTCATAGATGTAACAGATTTTTGATGTTTATACTCATTCACCCAAGACCAAAACAAAAGTTAATTAAGAAAAAGTACCCAGAACCCTGTTTATATCAACTTGTTCTGTTGATATATAAAAGTATCAATATATTGATATCTATACCAGTGCCACTATAATTTTAAAGGCCCATCATCTAACTATTCATGTATTTTTTTCTTTTTTTAATTGTCTGAGATTCACAAACTTATTTAGAGTTTGTCTAGTCTGTTTTCTTTAGCACAGAGATTAGAATATGTACGTGAAATTAAGTTACTGTTCTGAGACCAATTAAATCCATTAGGACATGTAGCTGATGAACATACTGTCATTTTTCCACTTTTCTTTCTTAAAGACAATTGACTGTAGCAAATCTGTAAATCTGAAAGGACTTAATTAGTGTCCAGGGACAGTTTAGTGGTATTTAATTAACAAAGAGACCATAAATTACTTTAAGGGGAAACAAAAGCAACCAGCCTCTCATTACATCCTACTAGGTGGTTTTTTGGTTTTGTTTTTTGGGGGGGGTTGGTAGGTTTTTTGAGTTGCTGGTGTTTTGTTTGTTTCTTTACTTGTTTTCTAACATTAAATTCTAGTTAAAAGGAACATACTTTGCCATTTAAAATTTAAAAAGGAAGCAATATTTATCTTTTTTAGTGAGAAAAGTGTTTTAGAGCCTCATTACAAATTTTTTGCCTGTACAACAGATGGATTATATTAAAAAAAGTCGAGAGAGAAAAAAAGGAGAAACTAAATCACAGTAGGAAGCAGAAAGTATCCATTATTTAATGCAAAAAAAAGATTTAAAATAACAGAAGTGGGAGCAGTACTACTAAAACAGAGATCCACAAGAAAGGACTTCTACATTTCTAATTCCCTGAAAGAAAAGACCTATCTACATAGTGCCACAATACCTACTCCATAAAATACTACCAGGGCAGAGGCTTTCTTGTAATATTAAAACCTTTGTCCATTCTATGTTCATTTTTATTTCTATTACCATATCCCAACTGTAAAAAACTGCATCTGTTCTTACTGAGGCAAGGTAGAATTAACCTTTCCAGTCTATTCATCTACTTCATCTTATTTGTACAGTCTTGAGTCTTCTTTATTACACTGTACCCAACCTGATCTTTGCTCACTAGACTGTTATTGATCATATCCCTCTAGAAGCTTCTCCGTACCTGTTCCAGCATGGCACAACCTCTCTTTTCTGCTGTGGGAAGTCATCCTACATTCCTCATTACTGATTCATGAACACGAGGCAGGTCTGACCAGCACAGAGCAACCCAGTATTCTGAGGCTCAGTCTGACATGAGGCGCAATAGCTGGACTGCACAGATTCATCTTCTCTGACTTAGCCATTTCTGCATCATAAAGCTTGAAGCAGGGTCTAGCTGTTACCCATGGTGCATTAAAAACAACATACCTTCTCTCAAATTGGGAGTAAGAGCTGTTCCTCCACTGAGAATACTGGGAGAATACTTCAATGAAGGAGACAACACACTAATGGCTGTTCTTAGTAGTAAGCTCTTAGATTATCACAAAGAGAGACTGGGATTCCAAATTTTCTCTCTTATTTCAAACTGGGCTCTAGACAAGCACTGGCTTCCCCTGTATCACCTTCATACCACACAATCTCAAATCAAATCATTTCAAGACCAAATATAAATATCTATTTTACATATCTCACAGAATCATAAAATAGTTTGGGTTGGAAGGAACCTTAGACATCATCTAGTTACAGTCCCATCTCCACGGGTATGGACACCTCATATTAATGTTTTAAAGGCAGCTACTCTAAGGATCAAAAGGCACAAACAATATGGAAGACTGCATTTATACTTATGTGGATCAGTCACATAAATGGCTTTCCTTCATACAAGACAGAAATATGGGGGATTGCATAGAGTTGGACACGATGGTTCTGTCCAGGGCAGCGGAAGTGTGCACTTGGAGTATTGGTCTCTAGCATATCTCTGGGAGTGACACTAGAGTTAGTGTGTTTTACTGACTGCAGAGTGCCAAATAATCACACAGCTTTCACCACTTGTTTTTACTCTAGAAGATATATCCCACACTGAAGGAATGAAGAATAAGGACATAATTTATTTTTTTTTAATGCTTTGAAGCAGATGAGATAACTCTCCTTTATTATTACAAAACTTTAACAATTCCTTAGAGAATTCATAAAACAGAGCCCTAACATTTAATGATATAAAGACATTTTTAAAGTACAAATAATTAAATAAATACAGGAAATCATGCTTTCCCTCAGAGTCAACCTACAATCTTGCAGGACTTTGGCATTTGGGTAACCCCTCATAATTTATTGGGGAAGTACCCAGACCTACTTTATGCATGTTTTATACCTTTTCTTACTCTCTATGATAAAAGTATCAACTGCCCTTCTATCTAAATTTATAATAATAATAGCAATACAAAAAGCAAATCTGACCCTCCAAAAAAATATTAGTTTTAGTAATCCAATCATCACTGTAGCTGCTATACCAACATATTATTGTCTTGACCAGGATGCCTTTTGAGAATCATCCATTCAGATAAAGGAAATCCATAGATCTAAATTAATCATTTAAAAAGGATACATTATCATTCTAAACAACCATTCAATAAAAGATTGTAAAATGTGGGTGATTAAAAGAGAAGCAAAGGAGAGGGAATTAAGAATTATATCCATCTTACATTAGGGAATAAATGACCAAATGGAAGAAACAGACATAAGCAGTCATAAATTATTTGTCTTCATTGCCTTCATTTTAATGGATTTGAAACTAAGTTCCAAATCTAAGTTTCAACAAGGCCAAGGCCTTATTTCTGACCACCACTAGACCTCAAATTAAATGTGAGTTTTATAGCATTTTTCAAAGATGTCACTGTCAAGGCAAAACAAAAGGGCAAAACAAATTTTAGGGTGACTAAGGGAAAGGTAACAAACTCGTATATTTCTGCTGGAAAGTCAGGAGTTCACATTTAATTATTGTAATTCATCTGCAAAACAAGCCTCCAAACTTCCTTTTGTTCCAATTGCTAAGAACTGAAACCAGAGATCCTTCTTCAATTCTACCTGAAAAAGCAGATACTAAAATTCCAAGCAAATATGGCATCTGTTTTCAAACTGAACCAACACCAGAAGCAGCACCAGAATTTAGGGTTTCTATTTCACTGGGCATGCTAGGTTATCTTTCAAGTTACCATATTTTTCTTCCAAGTTTTAAGTAAAATCAAAAGACATAGACATAGCTGTTAGAAACTGTTAAGACACTGCAGAAAACACAGATAGAGTGTGACCAATTTATTGACAGCTGTGAGCTCAAACATACAGAACTCAGCAACTCAACCATACTTATGAAAATACTTATGCTAATAAATCCGCATTATTTGTTATACACTGCCTCAACAGTAAAATTCTTGCAAATCAGTTAAGATTCCTTAGATTAAGAAATATGAGTAGAGACACCCTTCTTCCCTCTCTGTATATATGAATATATCTGCACATAGTCTAATACTTTGGCCTTACCAGTGCTGTCATCGTAAACAACGGTAACTGTTTTCCACTTGAAAAACTGCACAAGGTCAAGGATGGCACGGCTGAGCGAAGAGAAGTCTGGATAGAGGCTGACATAGAAGGAGTCCTTGTTGTCTGACACCTGATGTTTCCAGCGGGTCTGGATATGTGGAACTCCCAAAGCATTGCAGATGGATTGCACAGCGTTAGCTGAGGAACTATGGGATGGTCCGAAGATGGCTGCCACCCCAAGGGACAGCTGATCGCAGGCTGAAGAGGAGACAGAAGTCTGTCAATGATGAGAGGAAAAAAGGCAGTGTGCCAGAAGGTATTGCACAATTCATATTAAATAAAAGGCACTCCATGAAATTTGATTATTATAAAATTGTATTACTGGCAGAGCTCCCTTTATTGTAACACTTTCACTTACACATTTCAACTTCGGAATATGCTACTTCCTCAATCAATCAACGCTATTTCTACTGAGGTCCTAATTACTCAGAAATTTTACATGTGAAAGTAGCTTCTAGTTAATTATCAGACACAGAGTTAATTTCATTGAAATGGACATTTGAATTTCTATATCTGAGTGTAGGCATGTTGACTAGAACAACTTAAGGATCAACATTTTCCCTAAAGTTAAATTGTTGTCTATTAGTGAAAAAAAATTCAGTCTCCCTTCTTAAAAACTCTAAATGCGGTGTTTTGCTATACTTGTATGAGTGTATAAAACTGGCCCTGAGAGTCACTGACATGACACTGCTGGTATTCAAGCACCTCAGCGTCCTCTTTCTGATACAGGATGCCCCTACCTATACTGTTTATTAGCAGTCTCTGGTCTGTGTTATATCCCACAGCATACTCCAGCATCATCTTGTCAAATATTAGTTAGGACATGCCAAAAAGAAGGCAGGAAAATAAAGTCAATACTGAAGGACCATAGTTTTGGCCAATGCCTAGCTCCTATGTCATGCATTACCACAGGCATAACCTTTATGAGTATGCAGTTCTGAAAAACAACAGACTCTCTCTTCTAGGAAAACAACTCATTTGGTAGAGAGAAGTAATGAAAACCAAACCAGACATGAGTATTTGTATGGGGTTTGATTAATTCTGTTACTCCACCATCAATGTTTCTGACAGCTGAGGAAATAAGCAGTAGAAACACATCTTGCTGCATCGCTTTTCTCATCAATTCAAAATTAATTGTGTTATTGTGCACATTCTTTTCAACTTGCTGAAAATGTTGCTAAGTCTTTCAAGTGCATTCCAGAAACTATGCTGGCACACCTTTTTATTACTGCAGAACACCGGTGGTTTAAATAAACTTTTCAGACACACAGGATCCTCATTGCTATTCGTGTGTTGCCTAAATGACTAGCTCAATAAAAAAAACATTTATGCTAATATTGCCCTTCCTAAGAGTAATCAACAAGCTTTATGCAAATGTCAGTAAATGGGATCACTAACAACAGCAATAGCTACCAGATGGCTTTTCAATGGACTTTTTTTTTTTCTCTTTCTGAGATTTGAATAATGCAATGCCTTCACACGTGATTTAATATGGCACTGGCTCTCTCAGACGCATACCAATTTTCCTAGCACATTGAGGGATATTTTGTTGAATTTACATTATTCTTCACTGAAACAGTAACTTGGAAGCATCTTGCCTTCAGGTTGCTTTTTCATATAGTACCTTTAAAAAACCATTAATATTTCATCTATATTCAACTTCAAAAGTATGTGTTAATAAGAGGTCTAAACAGGCTATTTTGGATGCAGTGCCTGCCTGCTCACTAATGGACATGATAATGAACCACAAAAATGAGTCAAATGCTTAAACCTCATTGTTAAAATTCTGCTTTGGATCCATCATAATAAAATGAACCATTTTGTGTTAACCTTTAGCCTTTGATTCTGAACTAAAGCACCTGTGAGCACAGATATAGTTGTCTGTCTTGTGAATTGATGATGCAAAAAGCTATTAGCATTGGAAGATTACACAGAATTTGATATGGCCTGACCAGTTACAAATAAAGTGCTGCATTCTCATCCAAGACGCAAGTGGGAAAAATGAATATATGCAATCTATTAAATATATTCAATCAATAACATGTTGTCATTCTAACTTCAATGATTATAGTTTAACAAGAATTAGCAACACAATATTCGGGCTAGCAAGACCCAAGTAAAGGCTAAAAGTAGTTGCATTGTCACAGGAAAGAATTAAAGATCTCAGCAGAAATTTCTCTGCTCTCTACATCTACCCTCAGGAATGGGGAGAAACTGTCCCATTAGATTTCACAGGTCAGCATGTGCAGGAGTCAGGAAGCAGTTGAATTTGGACAGTGAGAAAGAAAGGAGAATGAAGGAAATAGAACTAAGAATCAGCCTGTTTATTCCCTGTTGGCTGAGATGGAAAGGAAGGAGTAGTCTCTCTCAAGACCTGCTCTAATCCATCATCCAAAACACTAGAATAACAACTCAAAACACACTGTTAAAAGTGTATTTTTGCTTCTTTTCTTCTACCAGACACTCTACCCTGCAAAGAAACCATCTTGCTAGGCATAAATATTTAGCTTATACTTTTTCATAAATCAAAGCATCTTTCAATGACCAAACTGCATGTATTTCTGTGTAAATAAGGATACACTCTTTTCATCCCTAACAAGACTCTATTTGATTTATTTGTCAAATAAACAAATAAACAGATAAAACAGGTGAGCAAGATTAACTCTGTTAGTCTGTTACAGTAAAAGAGAAAAAAAATTTCCCATAACTTGCTGAATAATATTAAACTGAATAATGTCTAAAAATTTTATCGGTATTAAATTCCACTTTTAAGACGTCTTTCATATACATTCATCATGACACAATAGTTTTTCCTTATGTATAATTTCTAATGTTGTATCAAATGTTTTCACTCAGCCCACTATAACACAAAAATCCCTTATTGTATAAAACTGTGTCTTCAGTACCTGGGAGAGACATGCTGGGACCAGATCACTTGGTAGATTTAGGCTAGAAACCTGTCATGAGAAACACAGGCTGACCTCCAATTCTTTCACCCTTTTTATAGTCTTGTTACATACAACATTCATATGAAATTAGCTCTTCAATTTATTTAAAAATTGCTTTTAAAGAACATGTAATACAGTGTGAAATTCAGTCCTACTGAGCTTTGACAGGAGGTTTTGTACTTTCTTCTGTAAATACAAGTTGAACTTTCTGGTGTTTGCACTTTCTAGGATACAGCAAAGATGCAGAAACTTGTATCTGCTCTCCCTGACTTAAATGTAAAGCAATCTGAAAATCTGGATTTTCTTTCGAGAATCAAAGATTTTTAAATCTAGAAAAAATGATCAAAATTAATTTAAACTTTAATTCTTCTGTTAAACATATCATTTATAGTTAGGCGAAAAGAACTTAGGCTGAGACATACACCTGATAGTGATAGTCTTAAGTACAGACTTAATATTAAGGCTTATTTTTATGCCATGCTGATACCAGATGCACAAAATTACAACTACTACTTCCCTTTTCAAGTCCATATATTATTAACTATATAAAGGCATTTGTGAAGATGTATTTAAAGTGGTTGAACGCTTAAGATTGAATCCCAGGTTCAGCAGAATTTGGGGGAACTTGTCATTTTGCTGGATAAAGTCTGGAGATAGTGTTTTCTCACTCCAAAGGAGTTGATCGCAGAAACACACTAGTCACAATGTTCAGCAAAATTTATTTCAGATTTTAAATATTTAAGGGAATAGCTCTTAGATAAGGGTCAGTGGGAGCAAAGGTGGCAATGTAATTGTCAAGAACTCATCATTACAGCCTTTAATAAAACAGCTCTTTAACGTCAGCAGCAATAATGTCACAGTTTCATTGTATATGGCTTCATTGGATAGACATTTTTTCAGGTGAGCAAACTGAGTCTTAGTTCATTAAAAAAATTAAATATGCAAAAGGTTACCTTTTTTGGATGCTTCAAAACTGTCATAGAGATTTATCTTTTGGGTGTCGTATGTTAATGTGGTGTTTGGCAGAAGAGTTCTGTTTCTGTTGATTGTGTTCACAGCAAATCTGAAGGCTAATTCTTCTGCTCCCATTGGACCAGATTCCACACACTCAAAAATGCCTCCTGGTAGAGGGACAAAGATGAAAGAAAAGAACACTAGTAAGCAAAAAGGGCATAAAATGACATCTTTAATCGTCCTTTTGGAAAAGATTCATCAGCCTGAAACATTTACTTTAATAAACCTGGAACAGTGCAACTCATGATTTCAATGAGCTTTGAGTCAGACAATAAATAAGCCACCAACAATTAGAACATACCTTAAGGAAAACCTGTTGGGTTTTTTCCATACAATACTCATTTTAGTATTGTGAATTTAAAAGAAAGTGTAGCATTATACATTAACCACACAATTTAGAAGCAAAATAGGAGACGTATGAAGAATATTTAATTATTACTTAGCTATTACAACTAAAATTATTATTTTACATAGTTAAACTTGAAATGAATACATTTGCCCCTTTCAGATCTTCCGTGACCTCTGTGTGCGGGGCAGGCACAAGGGAGACTTTTGGATTCCACTTTTTTACTTATGATAGTGAACAAAGAACTGGACAGTTCACTGGAAATTCAACACACAAAGGAGCATGGAACTGGGATGCCTCAAATTGCCTCCAGAAATGAAAATGTAGAAATATTTTAGCATGACTGTTTGTCTGAATTAATAAATATGTTGAGAAAAAGTTCAATTTTTGCTCTTATGACCTGAATTACATGTAGATGCTAACTTCATTCTCAGTAAATACAGGAATCCGAGCAACTACACCCTGCATATCCTCTGCCATGCAATGAAAGCAGCCCCAAATGAGGCAAGCTATGACAGTAGGACATGCCCCGAATAATAAACAATTTCTAGAACACTTCTGAGCCAATAATCTTAAATGAAGCAAATATGTTTGTGAGACTGTTCTGTGCTTCAGCTTTTCTCATTAATGAGATATCATTGCCCATGGAATGTAAATTTATGCACACTTTGGGGTAATATAATTTACTCTTGGATCTGGAAAGGCCAAGGATACAGTGACAATAAAACTAATTTGGAGGCATGTCCATACTTTGGTGACATGGAATGCCTCAGAAAAATGACCAGAAAAATTACCTTCAACCCTTGTGTTAACAGCCATCTGTCAATACTAGTGGACAGAAAATGACCATCATCTCAGGATCACTAATTACAAGCCAGGCATTGTGCTTCTGCACAAAAATTTATTCAATTACTCTCTCCTAGACTGTATATATTAATTTCCAAAGCAGTGTTGCTACCTGGACTTGTATTGCCTAAAAAAAAATTTATTCAACACAGCTACTTTCTCAGCAAGAGGCTCTCAGAATCTGAATATCCAGTGACTGGATCAAACTGAACTTCAAAAACTGCAGTCAGTTTGTAAACAGTCTTGTGCGTAACCAAGTAGATAAAGTGTTGGTAGAGCAAAAATATGTGTATTTAATATTTACTGATAGTATTAAATATAAAAGGCATTTTGAGTTTGCAAATCTTCTGCCTCTTATAACCCATTTCTCACTACAGAATTGAGGTGTTAACCTTTTTTTCCTGCAGATGAGCCTTTTAATTTCTGGCAAGAGCCACAGGAGCAGATGCTCATATAATATTACTTTAAAAGCACAAGCCCTAACCATTGAGATAAGATGTGACTAATAATTATTTAAGCATTAGTCATTTAAAACTGGAAAAGAGGCAGTGATGGGAAAGGCAGACTCCTAAGAAAAAATTAAATATCTAGGGAATCCAAACTGATTGAGCATAGAATATATATATATATACGTGTATATATATAATAAGTAAGCAATATTAACAAAATTGCAGGAGCTAGAGGTAAAGAAACTTAGATAATATTTAAGTAAATACATAAGCCTAGCATACTTTAAAACTCAAAAAAATTACGTTTATTTGCACAATGATGGAATATGAATATGAAAGGCAACCTACTGCTTTTGAAGTTAATGGAGTGCTCTGTTCAGGGAAACATATTCTAACACACGAAATTTTATGCTGCTGAGACTTACAGAATCTAAACATTGTAGTTCAAATGGTATCATAGAGGAGAACAGTATTTTGACTTGGGGAAAATATTTTAAAATTGTTGCAGAAATCTAAAAATTAGTAATAACTTGTAAATATAAATATTCAGAAACTATTAAAAGACATTTCCATAAACAAAATGAAAATTAAGATAGATTTCACAGGCTTTCCTAAGGCATCTGGAGGGATTATTCAAATATATTTGAATAAACCAGTATCACATGAACAATTACAAAAAAAATTATATCCTAAGATAAAATGCATTAATAAAGAGAAATAAACAATCCAGTATTTTTCTTCTCCTGAAGTTTTTACATTGGAATATTTCTCCTGTAATTTCAATGTGTCGGAAGCTCAATAGCATCTTCCTTCTTTATTCTTGCATTTTTCATTATGCTGATTTCTAAATCCTTGAAACAGGCAATTCCTTGTTAAAGATGCAGCCACTACCTTCAGCACAAAAAAAAAAAAAGAAAAAAAATTGACCTTGCTTGTCTAGGTAACTCGTAGTGTTAGTGACAGTCCATCAGACAGTAAGACAATTTAATGAAGATTATACTTCCTGAGAGTGGCCATGATGTGTAACTACCCACATGCCCACATGCACCATTCAGTGTTTCTTACCCTCACTCATTGATTAATTTTCTGTCCCTCTGATAAAAAAACCCAAACCTGGCATCATATGGTCTGTCTGTTTCAAGGTATATTCCATTCCCAAGGGAAAGAGAAGTAGAATAGCCTGTTTCTGTTGTTCTACATTTAGGATATTTTGATGGGAGGAAGGAAAACATATCTTCTGGTTCCTGCTCCTAAATATTTTCACATTTAACACTAGGTAGACACTGACATTAAAAATAAGAACCCTAGAGAAATTTAAATTAGACCATATATTTGACATTTCCTAGCTATTTTCTAACCTGTAGGTTGTTGAAAATTCACTAGGTTCCTTTCAGTTTGGCAAAATACATAGTAAAATATTTTGGATGCTGGAAAGTGTAGGTTCATCTTAACCTTCACACTAAGAGACTCAAATCAGCTGGTTTTCAAAATTGCACCATGTCCCACTGATATGCAAAATGGCTGAAAATTCCAGGGCCCTCAATAATGAACACAGCTTTGGCCAACCTGATGCAGCACACAGGGCAACACTATTGTTTAACTGAACATATAAACAGTTTAAATTGAACTCATCTGCTAAACAAAACAGGAGCTTAGACAAATGCACATCTTCATTCTGAATACTGGAATATACTAAAAAAACAGATCCTCATTCTCCAGATGGAGAAACAGAACTTCTAAGTGTGTTGGGAAGTCTATGCATTAAGTGTTTCCAGGGTGTTCAGCAAAGACACATAAATGAGTTCAAGCACTGACAAGAATGAGTAGTTTTAAATAGTGCTTTTCCATTTCTGCATAAGAAATAGAAACTTATTCAGTAACTTTAAACTTACTATAATGTTCCTATATTTGTTACTGAGTATATAAATAATAGAAAATTAAAAAATACTTTGAGTATTTTTAAAGACAATGTTATGCAAATCCACTGGCTTAATACTGGGAGACAAGCTATCAATTGCATTGCATTTTTTTATAAAATGGAAAGGAAAATAAAAGAATTGGCTTTCCAGCTCAGATATACTCAATTATGAAGGGATAGTGGCATCCAGAAGCTTTCATAGCATATTGTATCATGTTGTTCCCTTCCAAGCAGGCAGCTCTTTGCTACTGCTTTACTTTGTATTCAGGATAGCCTTATTAATAATCAAATTGAGGAATGCACTGCATGCCTTCAGATAAGCAGAGAGAGGAGTCATAAATCTTGCCATTGGTATGTGGACAAGCAGCCAAACCAATGACTATCTCTGTCTAACAGCTTGAAAAATGCAGGTGTGGGGATTTGGAGGTTTTTTTTTAAACAGAGCTTATAGACTCATGATAGGCAGAAACATTAGTCCTCAGATACAACCAGCAGCACATCCTGGAGGAATAGGCTGAAATTCCACTCCTACCTCAAAAGAGAGACAGAAAACTTAGAAGCAGTAAAAAAAAATGCTTATATAAGTCTTAACTTGCTTGAATGGTCTCATATATGGCTTCTTAATTTACAGTGTTAATGATAAGGCAGTTTGTCTCTGGCCTGTAATTGTGACACCGGGGAATATGGGATCACGTAGCTACAGTTCAATCTGTAGCCCATGAAGCTTTATTGGCTGTGTACAATAGGTGACTGCTGGATAGCTGAGCACTTCCAGATTTTACTGTCACAATAACCACTTAGCAAAAGCTCACTAGATAGATTTTTAGTAGTGATCAACACCTGAAGAATCACAGTGATGAAGGATATTTCAGACATGCCAATCTAAGCCAGATAAGCAAGAGCAATTGAAAAATATTCTTTACACACTGCATCGTTGAAGTGACATCTGGGATAATTCAAATTTCCTATTAATCTCAATATGAAAGAACTGTTGTTAATGTACTTGAAATCCAAAAGTATTTTTCATCAGTTGTCTCTATTGAAAAAAAAATTTATATGACCAAGTTCTTTTACCATAACAAATAGGAAAAAATCAATCATCAATGTAATACTGATGGAATAAGAGTTTCTTCAGAAACAGAAACCACTGGAAAGAAAAAAGAAAGTAATATTTTACCAAAAAGGGCATCATGTAGATGTTCCAACTATTTTCCAAGGAAAAAGAAAATCTAAAATAGTTTATAATTATACAAGTCGCAAAAATTGTCCTGAAATTGTTCAAATGAAAAAATCTGCAAATTCCGTCAAAAAAAGTGTAGTAGAATTGGCATTTCTCATTAAAAGTCATCCTGTTTTTCTCAAGTTTTCAAATAATTTTCTTAAACACAAAATCCAGGGGGAAAAAATTTAGCTTGTTACACATCTTGGTGAAATTATTCCTCACAAAAAATTTTCCTGCTCTAAAGTACCTAATTTCACATATAATAGGTTAACCCTCTGAATGATTCAATTTTCCATTTCTATTCCACAACAGGGTCCATATGGAAGATCACCATCTTGTGTGTTTTCTGTTATCGTCTCTGTACAAAATCTGACAAAACCCAACAGAAAGTACAAAATTACTTAACTACACAAATCATGAGATAATTAGAAGTTCCAGAACAAGTTATTAGGAAATCTCTCCTTCCCCTTCTTACAGGGAGAGACCTTTCAAAATAAGGGTATACCATGAAACCTTAGCTACTGTTAGCTGCTTGAAAAAATCCTCGTTTAAGCAAGTTTCAAAAGTATCTGAGTAGGACTCCAAACAAGCTAATAGCAAATCTGGACAATATTAAATCAAAGAATTCCTCTTTTGCTTCTAGTACAGTCACAGTCACCTGTTTGTTTCATTAGAAATGAATGCTATCTAATTACAGCTTCGGGCTATTTTGCAATCTGTGCCCTCTGAAAAATTAAGTCTTTAAACATGTAACAGAAGGCCACATTACCTCAGATCATAATCTATCAAATCAGTCAAAACGAAGCTTACAGACTACTTGAAATTACTTACTCTAAAATAACTGGTTTTAATAATATTGCAAGTGTATGAACCATATACACAGAATTAAAACTTCCATGGTTTTTAAATGTGAAACCAAGATATAAAAATTCAAACACAAAATCATTCACACATAACATTTTTCACATCAACAATGTTATGGAAGCATTAACATTAATCTTAATTTTAACTGTGATTTCCTTGTATGAAGATATAAAATTAAGTTTATTTTTTTCTAATATCAAACCAACTGGATAGAGGTCTTGCACATACACACACTAATTATTAATAGTTATATATTTTTTAACATTATGGCCATATTATCTTCAAGGACCAATCTGCACAAGTTTACTGACATTTATTAAGGTCTTCATTAATTCATTATAAAAACTAGCATCAGTCGCATGTGACATGAACACTATTTTTTTAATGATACAGTAACTCTTTAAATATAGTAATGGAAACCTCTATCTTAAGTAACATTAAAAACTGGACTGACAGCCTGGAGAACAATTGCTTTTAAAGCCCAATAACATTTCTTCCCATCATTTTACTTTGAAAACAAAGTATTTATACAAATATATTTAAATTTTACTACTAAATTCTATAGGAATGAAAATATTTTATTTCTTTTTCCTTGCATCAGGTCAATGCTTTGAATCTAAGATAATTATGTTGCCCAGATCTAATCCTAATGTGACAAAGAAATCTCTTCTTTTGATTGAATATTTCACATTCAGAAAATACAAACTCTCAGACAGGCTTTGTTTAATTAGCCGTAACATTTGGGAGAAAGGAATAACTGGTATCTGTGATAAACAACTTTTCCAAAAAATATTTCAAGACAAAATGCAAGCAATTCTATCAGGTTTTAATAAAATATATGCTTATGTCTGACATAGCCCAATTCTGAAATTGGTCATTTGGTAATCGGAGCCAGCGATCTGTAAGGAGGTACTACACAGAGAAGACAGTCAAAAGAACATTATTGAGAGTTCAGAGGATAGTATTACACTATAGACATTTACAGAGACGGAACTGATGGCTTTTTGGAAGTGCGAATGGACCACACTTCTCCAATAGAGGTATAGCCAGAAGGCAGTGAAGAGGCTCATCCAGAAAACCTGATATCCCTGACTTGGCATGTCTGGTACTGCGAGGTGGAGGCACGGGAGGTGCTGAGCCACAGTGACTGATGGAGGCTGCTGGCTGAAGGCATTTTAGCCCTAATCAGCTGTGCTATGCACTGTGCTGATAATCCTCTTTCAGGTTCTGTTATGGATTTGAAAGCTACAGAGGTGGTTCAAAGAACTCCTTAAAAGTTGACAGCTTAGACTTGTGCTTCCTATAAATACAGAGCAAAATTACATCTTAGCCACTTATTTCTGTCTGGAACAGGATTTAAGAAATTGAATCACTTTCAATCAAGATGTTAAAAATGAATGAAAAATTTTCTTCTTTGCAACTTTTGCCATAAAGTAATGGAGTTTATGGAATTATAGGTTTAGAACACAGTAGTGTGCATGTGAACCATGCCATGTTTTTATTACTTCTTTTCAAAATTATATTGAAAGGTTTCTGAATCTCATAACAGGAAGAAGTTGAAAAGGATTACTGGACAAAGAAAATGCTGGTTATTTGACTTTGAAGCTGGTTGTATATGGATAAGGCACTGTGGAAAAAGACAGCACACTTCAGCAGTAACCTTTATCCTTTCTGAGTGCACGCAGGGTTTGGAGGAAGGGAGCAGGATCTGAAATTTCAGGGGTTTACTTTCATTGCTACTGATTTGCTGCACAATATTGGACAAGAAGCTTTTCTTAAAAATAAATATTTCATCCCAAATCATCTCAACATTGCAATACAGGAACAATTACTGGAAAATCTAACATGTTTTGAAATGAGATATAATTTCTGTTAAAGCCATTCATGGAATCTGTATGAAGACATGATCACAGGATCCTGAAAATTTTGCACTATAAGATGCATAGAACTATTAGCTTCAGCATCTAAGTCATATTTGAATTGATATTTTAGTGCAGTTGCATGAAACTGACAACTTTAAAGTGTCTTCAAGTCCTAAAAGAAATATCCAGAGATTTAAGACAAATATATTTTCTGTATATTTTCTGATTACACAATAAAGAACAGGCTAAATAATCACTCAGTGTTAGGCTTACACTGTTATTGTTAAATATCAAATGAGAAAGAATTTGGTTTGTTTTTCTTAAATTAAGGGAAAGAATAAGGAATAATATGAGGAAACCATAACTGTGGTCTCATTTGAACAAAAGTTTCCTTACCTTATAAAACTGGTGAAAAATGTTTTAAATGCTAAGTACATACTAACGATAAGTGTCTTCAAAATTGTTTTAAATGTAACTGGAGGAATTCTAACATCTTCAAGTCACATGCAACAAACACACATCAGAATCTTCCCTTTCATCAGCGCAGTTCCAAATATGCTTTGAAAATTAATAAATAAAATGCAGCTTAAAAAATAATACTAGGTTGAAATATGCAGTATGCCTTAAAATACTGCTTTTGATAGCATCTCTAGAAATATTACTCCTTTCAGTCAGAACATCAAAAGAGCACAGATAAAGATGACAGATAAAATAACAATACCTGAACACATACAACTACAGTGTTAGAATGTATTATCCATAAGATTTCTTCCCACATTAGGGGGTGTGCATTGGCTTTCTCTGACATGTTAAGCAATGTATTAAAGAATACACTTGATAATATCAATGCAATTATCACACTCACATAATAATTAGCCTCTCATGATTCACAGTAACAAAAGGAAACAAAATAATAAATTAAGTCTGACTTCAAAAATGCCCTCAGGAGATTTTGCTAAAATGTGCTTTTCATTACTTTGGCTAACAAAATGTTTTAAACTGCTTGAAACAACATGTTTGTTTCCTTCCCCCCCTTCTTTTTTTTTTTTGAGACAGCCAGTACCCAGAAAAAAGCTTCTCAGTATCCATGAGGAAGACTTTTTTCTCCAAAATTTCTTTAAACAAGATAATATGCAAACTTAAATGCCTAAATTTTACAGAAATAGTTTTACACTGGTCCTTATGAAAGTCTTATGTCTGTTTATATGTTACTTACTGGGCAGTTACCATCTTCTAACTTTCCTACTTAGAGGTCTGAAGATATACAAATCATAAACCATTTCATTTCATTCTAGAAAGAGTCATAAAATACACTAGAACACTGACAGAACCAGTTCTCTAACCTCATCATACAGACCATAAAAAAATGCTGACAATATTACACCAGGCCAGGATTTTTATTTTCCATAATGCTGTGTGCCATTTGTCTTCTTAAACATTAGGTTGTGTCTGGAATCACATTTGAGAAGTCAAAGCATACACAGACAATGAAGAAAATTGTATCCAGGTTTTCATTTGCTTTTAAAGTGACTCATGTATAAGAAATAAGTTAACATTAAAGAAGTGAATGTATTTTGAACTTGACTCCTACAATACTATGCTATAAAATATAAATATGTCTACATGCAAAACCTGGAGAAAAATGAGGGGTTTTTTTTTGTTGTTTTGGTTTGTGTTTTGGTTTGGGGTTTGTGGGGTTTTTTGTTCAGTTTTACTTTAATAAAGTAAACAAGAGTCAGGAAAGAATGTCAAATTTTACCACAACTTTTCAAGCAGAGCTTGGAAAAGTCAAATATCTAATTTCTCTGAAGAAATTCACCGAGACTATGGTTCAACAGTTACCAGAAATCACTTCAAAATTCCTGGAAACCAGGAAGATTTTTCAGGAACTGAAAACATCCAAGCAGGTAGAGATTATACTTCTTATACTGCATTACAAAAAGCTCATGCTTGGATCTCTCAACATATAAAGATGAAACAGAAAAGGGCTTAAACTTCACAGAAGTCAGAAGACTCTTAATTAGTAAAGGCTAAATGTGCAGCTTACATGGAATGACAACTTCAAGGAAATAAACTGCTCATGATTATGTGGTTATTTTTTTTTTTCAAACAAACTTTTAAAGCACTTGCCAATAAAGCAGAAAACAAATTCCATTATACACAGTGTTCAGAATGATGTCATAAGCAGCAGACAGCATGCTTGCATATAACATAATTTTCAACTTTGAAGATGGGTTACCACATAGGAATTTTCACTCTACAAGATCCAAAAAACAAGAGTAACTCCGAAATTATCATGTATTTCTATATGTCTCTGCTAGTTATAAAAGAGTAGCCAGCCCATGATTTCTAGATTATTTGCTTCTAAACAAATCAAATTCTTGTAGAAAATGCTTAAATAAGAGATAAATTTGGGGCCAGGACTCAGGTTTCCTTCCTGAGTAATCTACAGTCCCAGCCTGTAGCTTCCAACTTGCTTTCTTACTTAATTCTTTGATTCCTTCCACAGTGCCAGGGCACCTTAACAGACTGGTGTCATATGGTCAGGTCTCCTTCTGCTTGCCCTTTCTGCTTAGGTAATTTCTAATGCATCTTCAACATCAACTATCAGCATGTGCTAGCCAGAAGTACCTTCAGGGTCAAATCCCAGTTATCCAGATAATTTGACTCACCCTGTTGAGACCAAGCAGGTGATTTAAAAGCAACAAACCAAACACTGCAGGATCCAGCAAATGAGAATCACAAAATACGCATTTCTTTTCTATAGGAAAAAAACCAAAACCCAAATTCTCACAATTAAGGCCCATAAAAATCCTCCTAATAAATAAGGTCCATTTCCTCTTTCCAAAAATATCAAGAAAAAAACTTTCTTGAAATTACTCACAAAAGCTTAAATTGCAAAACATAATAAAAAATCCATTTCTTTCTTAAAATAAACTTTAAGAATACTGGTTTTCATGTCTTTGGACATTAAGGAAAGACAATAAAAAGTTCATTTGCAGTCACAAAAGACTAAAACTTAAATCCTGAAAATGGATAAATAAAAAAAAAAGCCTGCCCTAAGGCTTGCCAAATGGTGTGACCACCATTAAACTAAGTGAAATTTTATTGTCTGGACCCCTACGCAGAATCTTCTTCAGAAATTAAATGTTTAAATGGTTATTGCCAGCTTTAGGATGATTTGGTTTTTTCCTTTAATGCTTAATGTTTTAATGTTCAGGAGTTTTTAGATATTTGAGTGATTTAAACAAGTTCAAAAACTGCATTTTCATATTTTTCTTCCTTCCATCAAGATTTCCATGCATAGAATCCTTCAGTAACCTGAAACAATTCTTATTATCTAATTTAATCAAGAGGAAAAGAAAACGAACATAAAGACATATCTAGACTATATATATCTATATGTATATATGCACAAACATACATTTTTGTAACAGATGCAGAGCAACAATATCATTCTGAGTGGTATGAACCGTGAATATGAACAATCCTTTTTTTTTAATACTTATATGAATTGAGAAAAAAAATTTTGTCAGTTATTTTTATATTTCAGAAAAATACTTTCCAGTTTTTAGTTTGCTGCATCATGTTTACCTTACTTTATAGTAATTCATTACTACTTCTTAATGCTGCCATGTTCCAGTGCATTAACTGGAACAGTTTATTGTTTCCATTTTGCCCTTATAATTATTGAAACATAGATTTTCTCAGTACTTTTGAGGCATTTTGACTTCTTTCCAAAGTGTTTTCTGACTGCATTACAATTAAACAGTTTGAAACCACTGCTATAGTAATGTCATGAAATACCAGGGAAATTTTTAATAGCCATAAAATATTTTAAAGAAGAACCCAACAAAACTTCAAAATTAGAATGATGGAAGAGTTTTAGAATGTGACAAACACTGTCAAAATTACTGTTTCACTTCAGTACTCAAATGCTAATTTTCAAAAAATGTTTACATTAGAGAGTTGCTTAGAAATTAAGTCATTATCTTTTCATCTTAGCAACAATCTCATCAAAATCACTTTTGCCAAAAGTACTACTACCTTGGTTAAAACATGGCATGTGCTGCTATGAACATAAGGTTTAGATACTTAGAAGCAATTTTCAGAAGACCAAGGTGGGTTATTGAACATTTAGAAAAATCTTCACTATTTCTGTCCCTAATGTACTAACTGCTTGGATTGCAAGAAATGGGTATTTTGGTATTCTTTCAATGATTACCTTTTTGAGTCTTCAGCCATGGAAGGAAAAAAAAAAAAAAAAAAAAAAAAAGGATATACTCTGAATGAAGAAACAAGCAAATGGTATGAGCAAACATGTAATATTAGGTGCTGATGCTAAAAAAGACAGGAAGTAAGAAATAGATGGATCTTCAGTGCTATTGTTAAGTGTTAGTGTTAATAAAAGAGAAAGTTAAATACATAAGTATCTTTCCGAAAGCAGAGATATGAGGTGCTTCCGCTGTAAATTCAGCAGATTTAATTTTAAAATTTTAAGTATACATTGGTTCAGAGTTCCTAAATTTGCCTATTTCATAAGTAACAGCAATAGTGAAGCTTATACATTTTGTAATGTGACCCAAGATAAAAAAAACTCAGTATGACTTATGCAAGCAAGAGTAGCAAAAGAAATTTAGACATGGCTCTCCAAAGAAATGAATGAAATTTACTATATTAGTTCCATAAATAAAAAAAATAAAAAAAAAACCTAAATTATCATCTAAATATTTGTAAAAATTGCACAAATTATGCCACAGAGTCATATTTCTAAAGAAATTTAATTAATGTGATAAATATCAATTGAAAGCACATAAATGTATATGAAATTTGAGTGCTTCAGAAACTAATAATTCATGGCACACTCCTGCAAAGAACAGATTCCAGTGGGCCCTTGAAGTAAAGAAGGAAAAATACTTAATGAGGCACAAGAGGGTCTGTTTCAGTATGCTGCATATCACAGACACTGATTCACATCTCCAGTGATAAACCAGCAGTGTTAAATTCACAGCCTGCAGTATTATTATTGGAGGGGCTGGGGGAAAGTACCATACAGCAGCAGAAGGTAAAAACATTTGATCTGAAGCACAGAGACACTGAGTACCTTACACTCCTCTCTCATTTGCAATAAATTTGACTGTCACTTGTATTTCTTAATAATTACCCAATTAATCTTTTCCGTAAGAGGGAAGGTGTTTATACTCCTAATCACTGAAATGCAATCTAGATGTGCAAATGATTCTTCCACAGTATATACTTTTACCGTGTTTCCATCTGCATGCCAAAATTCAGCAGTAGTTTTACCCAGAGTTTGGGTTTAGATTGATCTTCAATTATATGCAGATATTTTGTTTTATTAAGAGTCTAGATGCTAAGAAGTTATTAGCTAATATGATAATTATGCTCTAAAATGTTCACTAATTTGATAATTAGGTTTTAATTACTGAATTAGAAACCTCTTGAGAAAAACGAAAAGTTGTTTTGGCAGAAAACAAGAGTTATGCACCCTACCTAATCTGAACCCTCTATTTGGATTAAATATTTACTGTTATTTTATACAAAGCTTTTTATTCTCTCTTCTATATATTTTTCTGGTGCATAGCCAAATAGATACATCTTGAAGCAGAATACTATAATCCATGACCAAAGTATTTGCTTTTGCTTTTTATTTAAAATTATATGCTTTAAAAAAAATCTGAAATGCTTTCAAAGTACTTTGGCCACAGTGAAGGCTTGTATTTGTAGCAGAAGACTAAGCAGTATCACAAAATTACACAGAATACTCTGAGTTAAAAGGACCCACGATGATCACTGAGTCCAACTTTCAAGTGAATGGACTATACAGGGATTGAACCCAAAACCTGGCCTAATTAGTGCCATGCTCCAACCAACTGAACTAATCTCAGTGGCCATGTTTTTCTTCTATTTCTCATGGTTCAAGCAGAAATTATTTTTTTCATCCAATACAATCAGTGACTCCCCATGCTGAGGCCTCTTTTTTCTTTCCCTGAACACCTCCACAGAGGACGCAAGTTTTTCAAAAGGAAAAAGATGTTCCATGAATTGTAAGTATCATATAAAATGTGCTCTTAAGGAATCCATATCTTAAAACTGGATTTGTCAGTGCCTAACAAAAAACAGTATCTTCAGTGAAGATCATTCTGGTTTATGCATATGAACATCTAGATATGAATATCTAGCAACCTTTTTCACAAATCTTACCTTCACAGCATCTGTTTTCAGGTATTCAAGCAAAGAAACACATTTAGAAAGGAGGTAGGATATTGACAAAATCATTCCAACTACTTCCATTAGGAAGTCTAAATATCAGCCACAAAATGGGGGAAAAGGATTTAAAACAGTAAACTGAAAGATAAATTCTGCAGTAGTGTATAAGGTGAAAGCTTTACTTTCAAAAGACTATCTTGCACATTGCACATAGTTTCAATCACCTGCACAGGGGGAGGGGGCACGGGCAGAGCAGGGAGAAAATGACTGAAGTTGAAGATTTAGACAGTTCTGTGTAGAAGCCAACAGGTGCAGAAGGCAGTAGGTGTAGAAGGCAATAGGTGAGCCAGGAGGACAAATTCCAGTTACACTCATCTGACCTGGTAGAACAGTCGGCCTGAGCACAGTCAATACATGTGCTCACATATGGGCTACCTGACCTTGTTGAAGCTGCCCCTCCGGGCCTCTGGCACACAAAGGAATGTGTCTTTCCCAGGTGTCATGTCTTACCCACACAGGAGTCTCTGGAATGCAAATAGATCTCAAATTAATTCAGTCCTTTTGCAGATTATGAGATCAGTTTGCCCATTTTGTCTGCTAACTTCCACTGACTAAAAGGAGAGTTTGGGTATTTGGCACATATATGTATCTGAACCTTGAAGCAAATCCTGCTCATTTCAAAAGTTGTATAACAGATCTGGAACAGATAAAGAAAATGGCAACAAATTTCATTATGAATTTCACATAATGAGTGAACAGGAAAAGATAATTCAACCTGGTAAAGAGACAGCTTGGAGTAAGGTAGAATTCTGCAAAAACATATATGCCGTGCAGATGGTGGGTACAGCTTTCTTATTCACTGTTTCTTCACTCACAAGAACTAGAGGGCCTTACTTGGTGCAAGTGATAAAGTATTCAGTGCTAATTGTCACTTTTTTGCAGAGGTATGAATTGGGAAAAACAAACAAGAAGGAGATTTTAGTGCAGCAGACAGTGGATATAGGTTACCATCACCTAAGATGGCTTGAAATCCAATAACATGACAAGATATATATGTCTTCTTTCTGGAGCTGGGGAATTTTTCTTCTTTCTGATGGTGTGAACTTGTGATATTTGTAGGAGATAACTTTATGTAATGCAGGTAGTTTGTATGCTGAGAGAGAATATCTCTTAATCTGGTATTTAAATTTTCTCCATTTCATGTTTATTGTGAAAAGATGTATTTGCTCACCAGTTATACAGTTTATATAAAATATTTAGTATTTCTCAAGCACAGCTGACAGATAAAGGTCCTAATAAATTTACCTTTAGTGCCACACAATACAACTGAAATACGTTATTAAAATTTATGGAACAAAAAGGTCAGGGAAAATTATATTTAATATTTTGGTGGTGTCAAAACACAGCTACATTTTTACATTTCTAGACCCTTAACGCATTTCTTCTACATCAAAGAGCAACATGATTGACCTTCTTTGTTTTTTTTTCCATTTAGGTCTTTATATTACTATGAATTTTGCTGGTTTAAGCATCTTTTTTTCCATCTTTTTAAAATATTGAAAAGCTTGAAATAATTTTTATATTTGAACAAAACAATGGATTATTTTTGTTAAGAAAAACCTTATTACTAATTTTTACTTATAGTAGCTTTTGGTTATTTCAGACTATTTGGTCAGAGTATTTCAGACCAAAAACAATCAGCTTTTTGAGCACTAAACTCTAGTGCAAGAGTTGGCCATCCAACACAAGTAAAGCCTCAGTGACAATTCTGAGCCAAAGAGTTAGTTATGTTCCACTGGTTTCAATGATTTATTCATAATCTTTTATGTTTGCTATGTTTTTTATTCTTGGGTTCATCAGCCCAGTAATTTACAGCTTCTTGCAGTCATAGTTAAAACTTTAACACTGAGCTGTAAAGAGGAATTTTAGAGAGACACAAAGCAGCATTCAGTTGCCTGAAAACAGGCATCTACTGCCTTTTCTGACTTCCTAAGTCTGCTTTAGGGTGCAACCTATAGAGGTTGGCAGATATGGCAAAGGATTCTCTGGAGTTGCAAGTGCTTTTATAACTGTGTCTGGAGGCACTATATCTCATAGCACCTACATTTTGGCAGCTGAATCCCATTCACTGAGTTGGATTCAATTTCACCTACAATTAGTCTTCTTTAAGATGGATGTCGCTTCTGAGCTTTTTATTATAAGCAGCCTTTATAATCTTCCTGAAAATGAGATTAATTGTATGCTGAAAGTGCCATTCAAAAGAGGTCAGATTTCCCTGCTGCTCCTTATTGAATACACATATCCAACATTCCTAAATACTCTTGCATAATCCTCAATGACTTCCTGCAGGTGAAACTCATTAACAGTTTTTCACTTAGAGAAAAATTAAAATCTTATTTCAGCACCCTTCTGAAGATGATACGCAGAACAGATTCATACACAGAGGTGTTAGCCACTTTCAGCTACACCAACCTGCATCCACTTTAGAAAAACCAAAACATATATTTTGTCTGGATTTGTTACTTTTCACACATTTCATAAAACTAAGGCATTGATGTTTGGCATTGACTGCTCAAATAATTAACAGAAAACAGGCTACAAAGAAGTAGTGACCTTCTGACCCAGCTAAACGGAACATATTCCCTGAACTAGAAATTAGTTTTCATTAAGCCAATACGTACTCATTGATTTTAAGAAAAATAGTCTTATACATATGAAAATAATTTTCTAGGTTACCTTCTGGAGGTATATTGAAAATATCTGTAAAGGTAGAGTTCACCCAACTAAAGGTTTACAGGGGATTCAGAACACAAATGAACAAAATTCATCCTATTGCTGAAGAGTCAGACTGTTGAAGTTAGTATGATAGCTCCCACTATAGTTAAAAAAAAAAAAAAGGCACATGCAGAGAATGATTTGAAATAAGTAGACTGGAAGGCCCTTGGCATCTGTCCTTTTTCTTCCTGCTCATTACAGAGTTCAGATAAGATGAATTAAAGATTGTCCTTCAAGCCTTTTACTTATTGGTGCTTCTCTGAGTGTATGTATCTAACGTGTAGGAGATAAATGCACATGAGCCAGTAAAAATATGAGGTCCTACAGCAAGAGTCTTCTGGGCTGTACTCTCACACATTCATAATTAATTTTGTATTTACACACCAGTGTGCTTATTTCTTATTCTTTACCAGTTTCCCTTTGTTACCACGTTGCTACTGAATGATGACATAAATATTTATTCTCTTACTACAGAACACTGTTTAAGTTGTTACTGTGGTTTAATTATTTACTGTTAACTACATTTTGAAGCAAACAGACATCATAAAACGTCCTTGGTCTTTTTTAGGGATTCTTTCTTACAGCTCTTTTCCCAAATAATCAAAAATTAAATATTCCATGCAGTAATTTTCCCCATGAATAGTATGTTGCAAAATGTTCTCATAAATTATAGCTTTCCATACCCACTCAGTAGCAGGGATTTCTTTAGAAATGACACAAGCAGAAGGATATAACTCTGCAGCTAAAAAATAAGAAAAAACCCGCAGGATTAGGTTGTCATATATATAAAGATATCACGTAAATTAGATTTAAATAACATTGTCTTATTATTAGCTTGTCATTGTTAGTGTCCACTTTTGAGAAAAACAGGTTTTCTAGCCTTTCATATTGATTTATGTAAACCACTAGCCTCAGTGTCTTTATAATTCAATTCAAATCTGTAATGAGTCAGACCTGTGGAAAGGCCTGCTCAGAATGAACAGTGACAACTTAGTTGAAATGCTGCTCATGCCATGGAAACAATGAAGTGTGACACTTTGTCTTTTACATCTGGCACAGGTTTACTGGGAAAGAAGAGTCATTTATTCTGTTTTCCAGAAAGGCAGCATTACAGATAGGAGAATTAAACATTTACTTTGGAGGAGTGAAAACTGTTTCTTTGCCTTTTTCACAGGTGTATTAAGCTGTTTTCTAAATTGATTTGGTACCTTGAATATTCATTTATTTTTAGCTTTCCCTGCATTGATGTCTATACATAGTCCCCTTTGAAAAGCTTCTATGACATTTAAGATACTTCTTATGAACATTTATTCCTTCTGTTAAAGGCTGTCTCCAGAGCACCTTTCAGTTTGCCTGTGTTGAGGTATTTATCCATCAATACAAGAAACCTGAAGCATGTATAGGGAGCAAGACAAATGTTTCAAAAAGTCTAATGGCATGTGTTTCTCTGTCACATAAATTGATCCAGAGTAAATAATAGTGCATTATTATTTCTCTTAAACATAGCTTAATATTAACATGAAACTGCATATACATGCTGCTCATGCTAATTTTTTAATAAAATAATATCCTTAGACCAACATTTTATGCACTCACTTTCCAGAAAGCTTTTAATCTCCGATTCAGATTTCCTCAAGAATAATATGCTTTTTAATATGGTGCTGATTTCTACAACAATGTAGGGATCTAGAAGATTTTTAGATTTCCCCTTAATAAGGGGTAATTTAAAGAATTATCTTGTATTATGAATTTTTACACCTTAGATTAAAAGACCATTTTCAAAACTTGGAAGTGCCTAAAGTCAGATTCTGTCATGTCTTAGCTCCATGATATAAGTTGTCATTAGACATGGGCAATATAGATACATCTCTAGTCAATTCTTTCAAGCCAGCAAGCTAATGAAGTGAAATAATTTAGGACTACATGTGGAAAGCAGTATTGTTCATGTTAGAGAAAAGACATGCAGGCAGTGTACTGCAAAAGTAATACATAAATGTATAACCAAACCACTGATCCAAATCAAACAAGGAATATGAATTCATCAGCTGGTCACAAAAGCCTAAAATAAGAGCCTTGCTCCAATCCTCATTTCTATAAGCTGTTTCTGGATCCCTCAGAAAAAAACCCATAACTTGATAATTTTAAATGTATGGATCTTCAGATGCAAAAAAAGATATAAATAAATGTATTCTAAACATGTTTGAAGCCAATTCTCCATTCTGAATGGTTCAGTTCAAAAGGTCTTATGCTCCAGGCTACAATTGCTTGTTGATTGTGCCTTGTTGATGGTTTTAGCAAATGATAGGCAACTGAAATCAGAAAGGGCTTGAATCAGACAGTTACACACGTGTCATCCCTTATGCATGCTGCTGCAGGAGATAACTGCATCTAGCATTAGAGAAACCTTCAAATCATATCTGTTAAAGTCTTGCTCAGCTATTCAGTTCCGTATAAGCAAAAATAGAGTGATTTGGGGTTAAGGTGATGTTTTGTTGTGTACTTAGTTTTGCAAAATACAGATTTGATATCAGTAAGATTTCCCATTTTGAGCAAATGATGCTAAATTAAAAAGAAAATAATTTGGTTGAACTTACATCTCAGACTTTTATATTTTCACTGTTGCTCAAGTTATTTTACACTTATATAATACTTATGTCATATACTTAAATTGTCCTTTAACAAAGAGTGAAAAACAGAAGTTTCAAATTGAAATTTCAAAATAATCCTGTCTTCTTAAATTTGGTGTATAGTAGTCTAAGATTAGACTGTTCTTTCCCACTGTTCAATGTTGCCAACTAAAACTGGGAACCACACAGATTTTACAGTTTTTCTAACTGGAAAGCAAAGCACTCAAAAGCTTAGAAGTGTAACAACTGAACATGCTTGTTCAGGCATTTACTGGGTTTGTCTGAGATGGAGTTAATTACCTTCATAACAGCCTGTAGGGTGCTTTGTTTTAGGTTTTTGGCTAAAACAGTGTTGATAATACACCAGTGTGTTTGCTGCTGCTGAACAGTGTTTTCACCAAGCCAAGGCCTTCTTTGTTTCTCACTGCACCCCAGCAAGAGGTGGGGAGGAGACAAAGCCAGGACAGCTCACCTGAATTGACCAAAGTAGCATTCCAAAGCATCTAATATCATTCTCAGCAATACAACTAGGGATGGAGTTCCTCCAAAGTAGTTATTGTGCGGGAATTGGCTGGGCGTTGGTCTACTGGTGGTGACTGATTGCCTTTTAATTTTTTTCTTCACACTTTTTTGTTTATTTTTATTTACTTTTGCCCTTCCAATTCCCTCTGTTTGAAGAATCTCTGAAAGGCTTGGTTTAACATGCATGTATTTGTCCTTAAAATCAGCCACATAGGGTTTGATTGCAACCCAGTGCTTCAAGGTGATAATTGCAAATTACAAGTATTTTTCTTGGTTGTAAGTATATAGCATACGGAACTGTTATATTCCATTGATTCACAGATTAGAACATGCTGTATATTACCTGTGGGTTTGCGTCAAATAAATAAACTATTGTATTTTAAATTTTTATTATTATTTAGAAATAAATTGTCCTAATACCCACAATGAACTGAAAAATTTATATAATTGATAGCCTAAATACTGACAAAAGAAATAAATTTAAGGTTAGATTGTCTGGTAAATAATATCTCCAAGTGTCATTAGTCATGATCTTTTTCCTTCATTTCTGACTAAGTGGTTCCATGCCACTCCATTTGTTTTCTTTTAGTAGTTTATCTGCTAAACTTCTCTGTTTCCCATACATTCCCATACATATTCCCTTGTCAGAGTAAGTTGCCAATATTCATCAATATCTTTGTCAGTGTATCTGAAAATTATTTTAAGAACTGAGCAGGTTCTGCTAAAGCCTGGAGAACCTTTACTCAATCTTTTTGGAAGTGAACAGTTTCCTTGGATATTGTCAATTAATTATTTTACAGTTCTGAAATCCCAAATGAATGAAAGAACTTAGAAGAAAAAAGCAGACAGACCCAAAACTAGTCAGAACGTGTATCAAGTTTTCTTACCTCACGTTTGTGAAGTTTGAAAAATCTACAGTGCTACATGCCAGAGTTGAAGCATCAAGTCAAAGCCCGCAGGGGTGTACAGCTGTCAGAAGAATCTACCTGACACTGTGTGCAAAACTAAACGCTTAAGAAGAGAACAGAGGGGAGATAGGAGAAAATTAAGCCCAGGAAGACTTGAAAAGCTTCAAAATAGCAAACAGATAGGAAAGTCAAGGGCAACTGCAAAACTCAAGCTTCTGCAATCATAGTGTAGTATTTTCAAAAACTCTCAGAGCACATTCTTTTCGCTCAGATGCATGAGATTTGCCTCTCAGCTGTGGATAAAGAAATTACTATGAAGGTTGGTTTGTTTGTTTGGTTGTTTAAAAAACCTTCTGGTAATAGCTAAGCCCAAATACCTTAGCTCAGAGTCACAAACTGAAGGGATTTCCTTCAAATTAATGTGTTTATTTGAATTCTTCTGTCTCATTCAACTGTTGAACCTTTATTAAACTTGAAACCTGAATGTTTACCTCTAATGGACAGATAATACTAGACAATTGCATCTATATTAGCTGCTGGCCTCTGTTGATACCTGCTTAGCTTCCTCACTGCATTAAATCCCTGCACCTCTGTCCCAAAACTCCCACCCCAAATCTCCATTCCTATTTGCATCCCAATTTTTCTCACCGTCTACTGTGCACTTACAGTATCCAGCATGCATCTTCTAGAGCCAGAGATGATAGCTGCAAGCTGCTCAATAGCTGTGGGGCCTCTTTCATAGATTTTCTTCATTACTCTAACCTCCTAAAACACGCATCTAGTATTGAAGAATGAGTTATTACCAGGAAGAAAAAGGTACATACCATGGCAGCAGACTACTATTCAGTAGCAAAGATTTACCCTCTCTGCCCAGACCACATTTTCCAGAAAAGGAGGCCAATACTTCGTTCAGGTAACAGTAAACTAGCTTTTGGAAATGCTACAAATTCAGATCTCAAATTTGAAGAGAAGTCAGCAGCTCCTGCTCTCACTTTCTCTTGTAAGAATGATAGACATTACCTTGGGGGTACTCAGGTTTTTCCTTATTTCCTTAACAATCAGACCCATACTTTATAATCACTCTTTTTTAAAAAAGATACTTTATTATTATCTTTTATCTCCTTAAAGAAATATCCCAGAGTACAATTCTATATTGACTTGAGCTAAAAGCTTTTAATTAAGAAAAAAAGAAGAAAATAAACATATTTTGATTTTCTACTTAAAAAGGAGTTAAAAATTAACTTTTTTATGGATGCTTTGAATTAATCTACAGTAATGATCTATGATTATTGACCATTACTCTCTGATTATCCTATTTCAAATACTCACCCCTATAAATACTCAGTTTTTTGTAATTTACATAAATTTTCTCCCACAAAATGTTTCTATAAATGCAGGTCTGTGGATCTGTAAGTAGGCTCACAAAATACCTTCCAATCAATGTTTGTACTGAAAGGAGGTCACCAGGAGATTAATAAGGGGTGCTAACAGATAGAAAACCTGCCATTTTCAAGCTAAAAACCAGATTTAAGTCCAAACCTTAGACTCTGTCTGCCAAAGCAAAGAAACAAAATAGCCTGACTAGCTGGATTTGCATTGATTATAAAAAATAAACAAAAACTAGCAGTGATACTGGCTCTTTAAAAAGAGTGTGGTTGATAGTATGGTAAAAATCACTGCAGTAAGAGCAGCTTGTATGAGATGCGACCAAGCTGGCGGGTAAACAAATGCTGAAATTATATGAGAAGGCACATACCCTGGAAATCTGAATATTTTTATTGTGTACAGAACCACTGACATTTTGTACTCTAGTTGTTTAAGTGATTAAGATGTTAACAAATTAAATTGATTAATAACTTGTATATTCCATATTTCCAGCTTTCTCAACTATTCCAGTGTTAGTTATGTTTTATTCTAGATCTATTTTCCATATCCATAGATGAATGGTCAAGCAGATACTAAATTATATTAAAGTATGAAAATATTTTTTTAATATATAGATATAGATAAATGTTTTATGAATCTTATTTGGATCAAAGGAAAAATTACTAAGAAAAATTAAAAGTCAATTACTTCAGAACACTATCCTTTAACCACAAAGTGCAGCAAATTTTCTTCCTCTAGGAAGATAAATTGGTTAATGCCTTTGCACACTGCGACAGTATGCCATAAAAACATGCATTCCTGTTCTTTAACCCAACAAGAGACTCCCTCAATAGCTCATTACTTCCTTTATATTCTGGACATCTTTTACACAATGGGTATGTTAACAATTTCCTTTTTAAATTCCTTTGCATGGCATCTAGGAACAAGAATATGATTTGGTAATGGAAATTTTGCAGTATAAAGGAATTTTTTAATGCAAGATGATTGTGATGATCTCTTATTGCTTTAGCTCACTGCTGCTGTATTAATCATGGGTTTGGTTCCCTTTCTGGGTTCCCTATGGATTATTAACTGCAGTGATATATTAAAAAAAAGCATCCTAAGGCAGGCATCTGGTGAAGCTTTTTAATAAACAGTAGTTATATTTCTCTGAATGTATCATAACAGAGTGCTCAACGTATAGTGTTCTTTAATTCCTCACTATAACAAGTTCCACATTCAAGACTCAGACAGCACAGAATCATATATTCATAGAATAGTTTGCATTGAAAGAGCCCCTGAAAAGTCATCTAGCCTCTGCAATGGGCACAGATATCTTCAACCAGCTCAGGCGGATCAGAGCCCCATCCAAACTTGAATGCCTCGAGGGACGGGACAACAACCACCTCTCAGGTCAGCCTGTTCCAGCATTTCGTCACCCTGAGGATTTATCACTGCAGCACTTAGAAGCTAAATGTAAACACATTGCTATACAAACATTGTCTCTGTTAGACGCCCAGGATCAAACAACAAGAGAATTACTTAATATAGGATTTTTTTACTCTCTTTTTATACACTAGGGAAATCTGGAGTGGCATGAATTAGCTTGATACAAACACAAGTCAAAAAACTACATCGTGGAATTTCTGTCTGCAAGGAAGACCTTTTTTTTTTTTTAAGTCTTCATGGTCATTAGATATAGGAGTTTTCAAGTACTACAGGAAAATACACAGCCTCAACCTAACCACAAGTCCTACTACAATTCAACTAGGTCAAGAAGAACAAAGGAGAGAAGATAGTCCTATTTGATTTAAACACAAGTGAAAAAGTAGATGCAAGAGTTTTCTCCTCAATACAGCAGCTAAAGGAAGTAATAATTTCCTAATGGCTTCTGAGAAGCCATTTTTTGTTACTTTCTCTTTCTAATCAATGTTATCAAACAGCTTTTGCCTAAGGAAGCTTCCCTTCCTAACGGTTCTACTTTCTTTCTCAATGCAAACCTTCCCTAGGAGGAACCATCCCTGTAAGGTATAAGTCTGTAAACAGCATCTTTCTCCTTATAGCGGTGGGTGGGAGCTCCTAAACCAGAAAAGCTTTTCTACCAAGATCCACAGTTCTCATGACCTCTCAACTTTCCGATAGTATTCTTTTCTAATGTGTTATATTTGTTGAGCACTGTCCTCCCCCAGAGGGCTGAAAACATTTCAGATGCAGACTCCTGGTACCTGCTGTCTCCCTTTACGGAACAGAACATCACACTTCAACCTCCTGTAGGCCTTATTTCCAAAAAGTTAAAATTTATTCCTGACTTAAAATGCTTTTTACAAATAAATATAAAAATAACAACCATTCATATTTATTTATATCTGGTTCTCATTGTTTAAATGAAAAATGCACTTAAAAATATTTTAAAGCCAAGGTCACTGTCCTTTAAGCAAAATAATAGTACACTGAGTCTCTCTACTAATGCTTTTGTTACAGGTGGGATGATCCCAAAATACAAAGGCTCAGTATCATGCAGTTGTATGTTACAAGTTCGAGGAAAGAAAAAAAGATATATTTATATCTCTGAGGACAATGTAACTTCCACAAACCTCTGACTACTAGAGTACATAAGTTGACAGACAATAGCAACAAAAACATCACTCCTCTAGGGATTCAGATAGCAAACATAAAAAGCTATCCTGGGGCAGATAAAAGATCTGTCTAGGCCAATATACTGTCCCCAAAAATGTCCAATCATGATCATCCTGGAAAAAAATATTCATGCAGACACTCACAGGAATAATTTCATCCTTCTTACATACAATATATACTAAGGCCTTGACACAAACCAGTTTGCTCAAGATGTTTCTTTGGGGAAATCCATGGAATAAAGGCCCATTGAATGCAGTCACTGTTCGAATACCCATGAACTTCTAGTGCCTACAATGTTTCAAGGCAGGAATTTCCACTGAACCTGCTACCTGTTAGAGTCATTTCATGTATCACGGTTCTTGTATTGGAAGAAAGAGTGTGCAATCATTGTGCATTCACCTTTGTATTCACCTTCTCCACGCTGCTCATTATTTTACAGTCCTATGTTATAAACCCATTCAGCCATCCCTTTTTTCTAAGTTAAGAGAAGTGTCCTACTGAATTATTTCTGACATGGAAGCCATTGAGCATCTTTGATCATTCTTTTCTGAAGCATGTCTCAAACACCACCTTAAAGGTGCATTTACACTCCTATCAATGCTCTTGCTTTTAGCCCCTTCCACCTTTCATTTCCCCACTCGAATGAATAGAAAGATTTTTCTGCCACTGTTTTGCCACCGCTGCAAATCTACCATTCCAAATCCTACCAGTCTCAGTGCATCAGACAAGTGCCTTCAGGACCTTCATGATAAAGAATCACAGAATTATTTAGCTTGGAAAAGACCTCCCAAGATCATTGAGTCCAACTATTGACCCAGCATTGCCAACTCCACCAACAAACCATATCCCTCAGTGCCATATCTATACATATTTCAAATACTTCCAAGGATGGTGACTCAAACACTTTCCTGGCCAGTCTCTCCAAACATTGACAACCCTTTCACTGAAGTAATTTTTTTCCTCATATCCAATGTAAACTTCTCCTGGCACAACTTGAAGCCATTTCCTCCTGTCCTGTTACTTGGGAGAAGAGACCAATCCCCACCCCACCTGGCTACAACCTTCTTTCAGGTGGTTGCAGAGAACAATAAGGTCTCCCCTGAGTCTCCTTTCCTCCAGGCTAAACAATCCCAGCTACCTCAGCTACTGTTTACAAGACTTGTGGTCCAGAGCCTTCATCAACTTTATTGCCCTTAATTGGACATATTTTAGCACCTCTATGTCAGATGTTAATAACAATAATAGAGGTTTTGCTGGCTGCACATAATACAGAAATCTTCCACACATTTTCCTACTGAAGAACAACCAGATTTCTAAGCTTATTGTCCATCAGTTACGTCCCACTCTGAGGCCAGAGAATCACACATGCCATAGACATAAGGGACGTGGCTGTGTAGTTTTAGAGCCTGTACTCCGTGATCATCCAGTAGTTAATTCTCCTGACTGAAAATCCCACCTCCAGTTGTCAAACTTTTTTTTAAATACTGACAGCAGATGACTCCTTTTTCAGGAATAAGACAAACCCATTTTGTCCCTGACAACCCACAGATTTCTCTTTCAAAAGAGGAAAGAAAAATAAATGCTACAAAGCATCTCATTGTAGCTTTGTGCAGTTATGATCATCAACAATAATGTATTGGTTTATTGCTAATTAAACATGTCTATCTTTAGTGCTTTACTTTACTAAAATTCCTTTCATCATCCCCAGCATCATAGACTCAAAGCATTATACTTTTGAACAGTTGTTGTTGTATTTCCCTGTCACTTAGGCAGGGGGAGAATATTTATACTCCCAAGCAGAAACCATGGTTCAAGAAAAGAAATTGCTGCTTGTAAAAATTTCTGTAGAAACAATCCTCTTGGAATGTCAGCTGTGCATGTAGGATTGCTTATTATTGATCTGGAAGTATTTTTATAGGTCATTTTCCTATGCAATTTATCCAGTGGCCTCACATTCAGCAGTGTGTATTAAGAAAGACATTAAACTATGAGACTTGCAGCCTTATCCTTATGTAAGGGTTGGAGACTTATTTTTCTGGCATGTTTTAACTAGAAGTAATCACTGCTTTTTTTTTTTTTTTGTGTGTGTGTGTGTGTGTGTGTGTGTGTGTGTGTGTGTGGTTCTGACATATAGTGAAACTTAAGCAGCATTTAAATGTTCATAAACAATTTAGCACTGAAGAAAATGCCCGAAATTAATTGCAAGACAAAGTGGTCCGGAAGCTTTAATTTTAAATATATATTCATTATACCCACCTTTCAGGAAGAGAGAAGGGGAAATGTGTATTTGTACTGTTTCTTTCAGGGTATCATACTCTTCCAGGGTATCATAGCTCCTAAACAGCGTAGAACAGTATACAGCCTCCTCAGTAGGCACTGAGATAGAACCACAGTGCCTGCTACAGACTTATTTCATTGACCTTTGGGAGGGTGAACATCTGAGAGGTAACTTTTGGGAGCACAAACATCTGCATGAAAGATGTAGATGGTTGAATGTATCTTAAAATTTACAAAAGAGTCTCCCTAGGAGATAGAGTTGGCAAACTATGATCTCTCATTTTTCATTTTTGCAAGCATGGAGGTTTTCAATAAAACCAGTATAAGTATATAATAAAACCTATATATATATAATCTATATAAGTAAGATTTTCCCCATTCCTAAGAGAACACTAAACACACACACACAAAAAAAAAAGTCATACATAAAAAGACTTTTCAATAGACAAAAGACAGAAAGCAAACTATTCAATAGGTGCAAGGCTCAATACATCTATACATGGAGTTGGAGCACTGCTTTAGACTTAATTTTAAACATGTTTTACAATAAGATTTTTTTAAAATATACCCTTTGTGTTAGCATACAACTAATTTGTTTCGAATTCAGCAAAACATTACCAAAATAATTGGGTATTTTTTTAATCATACCAACGTAGTAGGGATAAGTTGATACTAAATAATGTTTGCTCAAAATTATTCAAACACTGAGAGTTAAGCAGACGATAAAGTGCTTCACTCAATCTCTAACACTATTTCTCAGGTCTGTCTTAAAAAACCTCTATAGAATTCCTTATATGTTATTATCCCTTAAATTTTACCCAAGGAATTATAGACTTCATTGTCTAGACAAATAAGAAACCTTATTTTTATTTCTAACCAATATAATATCATTAAACATTTAAGTTCTTATAATAATGTTAAGATCCATGTACAGAGTAACAGAAATAACAGGTATCTGTCAGCATTTAAACAATTCAGTTGCTGAATGTAAATTTAAACTTTAGGGAATGGCCTGTTATTTATTTATACAGCTAAATAAACACAGCAAAATTATAATTATCCCAAAGGTTAGACATAGTGAAGATCACTTAATTGTCCCTTAAATTTCATTTTATTACTCAAGTGCTTTTCATGTCTTTAGGATTTCCTGCATAATATGACTGAATCTTTCTTATGAATTCATGAGTTGCTCTACAGACTTTAATATCTGACTCCTACTGATCTGTATGAAGAGTTTAATACTTTTTTTTGTTTTTTCTGTCCTGGAAAGAGAATGTTTTGCATGAGGCAGAATAAAACCCTGTTATTTCAGAAATGGCAGTGCTCATATAAATGCATAACAGTTACAACCAACACAGAGACAAATAAAATGTGGGCCTATCTAAATTCAGGCATGATACCAAGATTAAAATTCTTAACACATTTTCTTATCTGTTTAAATTCTCCTTTTAAACATAACTTGGACTGTCACTGTCAGCAAGAATTCGACTAATTCTCTGCCAGAGTTCATAATAAGTGAAATAATATTAGATCCTGATTTAGCAGATAGTCAAAATCACCGTTAGAACTAGCAGGCTCTGTTCAAAACAGTAATTTTCTATGAAAATAAATGGGGTGGATTTCTTAGTCAGGCTACTGGAGATCAAATTGCCCGAGATGCAGATTACAAGTACTATTTCATGGCAGAGGTTTGAGGTCCATATTTTTTCCTTTGCATGAGAACACTGTCCTGGAAGGGGATCTAGGCTATCACTGTGTATATGAGCAGTGTCGTCCTCCACATGGCAGCACAGCTTCTATAGGAGAATGGAATAAACATGGCCAGAGAGGAGTAGGAGGAAGCCTACCTTTTCTAAGCTATTAGCTGAATCAGCTGAGAACAGTGAAAGGAATCTGACTGCTGCTCCTGTTCCCACAGAAACTCATGCAACCTTGCCCCACTTTCTAAAGGAATGGTTTTGTAATGAATCTTAGGAGTTTCAGACTGTTGAATCCAGTAAAACTCCCTCAAGTCTGTCTGTTATAGGAGGTCATACTGAAAAAGCAGCTCTGTAAAAGCTGATTTTCACAATACTTGTATGGTTGCTGCTCAACACTATTACTTTTACTTACATATTAGCTGCAGCACTTAATACTTCTGATTATCGTTTACTGGACAAGGGAAGGTTCTGTTATCCTTGATAATGGCCTATGAACTAGGTGCCTAAACCTGTCCTAGTGGGAGGTCTCCTTTCCCTTTCCTCACTTCGCCTTTGTCCTGCATAACCCAAATATCTATTCAGAAGAGGAGAAGTGCACTCAGGAATCTGAAAACACTCACTTTGTTTGCTCCTGTCTGCCACTACACTGATGACAGTCAAACCTATGATCAATGGAACAACGTAGCCAACATAGCCTGCAAACCAAACCTGGTGAGCTCTGTGAACAAGCCCACTGTGAAAAAAATATTGGGCCAACACTAGCTTGGGGAATTTGACAGCCATTGTGCATTATTTCAGATGAAAGTCTTCTTCATCTCCTATGACCAATCCCATTGTGATTCCAGTTTTCATTATATAATAAAGCTTTTCATGAGCTTTGAAAAAAGAGCTTGACCATGGGCATATTATGGCAGTGGTCTTGGAGATTTAAGCTCCTTAAGATACTAGGAGGGACTCCTAAAGATATAAACAAAAATGGTTAGTTCCCAGACATTAAGGAGTGCAGCTGTGAGCATTAGTAAAACTGATTTTAGAGCTTAAGAAGAAACAAAGAATCCAACATCTTATGTATCATAAATACATAAAGGGGATAAATAAAAAAACATATTCCAATATGAACAGTGGAAAAGAAAAACAACAGAGACTGCCAAAGCATTTTCTTCTCTTGTTAACAATGCTGCACTTTATCAACACTATATTTTAAACCAGCAAATTAGGTAAAGAAAGAGTGCTCTTTTTTTATTAATCTTGTATCCTCAAGGTGACTGGAATATCAGTCACATTCTACAGAATGAGCTAGTCTCTGTGTTTTCAGTTACAACCTTTTCCACACTTTGACTAATACTGCAGTACCAAGCCTAAGTCAGCCTGAGTGCAAGAGTTCTCTGTACCCCCTCTAGCCCCAGGTCAAAGTGGTGTGAGGAACAGATACTACACTTAGTATTTTTACTGAAACTGAAACTATCCAAGTGAACTGGACATCCTTTGGGGTATAAAAACAAAATATCAGAACTTATTTTCAATTTAGTTAAGTCAGGAAGGAAAAATACGACACTTTTTTTAACAAGCATGAAAAGTCACAGAAAAAATACGTAATGATGTCTGGTTCCAATCATCTGTACATATGGAAAACCCTAGGCTTAACCATCTCCATCTACATCAGTTTCATGGCTTAGCTGAAAGGGGAATTCAGGCAAGAGTTAAACAAAAGAACCACATGACTACGCAGGAAACATGCGAAAAATACAAATGATACTCAAATTCATCTTATTCATCGCATACGTCAGCATGTAACATAGGTGCAAAATTTGATTTTGCAGCGCAAAACAGCAGGAAGATATTTCAGCTGCTTAGCTAGCAACCAACTTAAGACAATATTTAGAATTGCAAGAAAATCTATGGCAAAAGTGGAAATGAGAAATCACTGCCACTAGTCACTGCCCCCGTGATTTCATCAGTGTACTGCTGTGATGAAGCAGCAAGGAGAGCACGCAGCAAAGCCCCTGCAGACAGTAGATTATAACATACATTTTGCAAAGCCAGTTTCTCACAGCTGATTAAGCAATCACATTTTTTTTTTTTTTTTTTTTTTGCTTGATCATCTGTGAAAACAGACGTCTTCAAGACAATACAAGAATGTACTGTTTCTGATGAGGCTGCTGTAAATCTCTGCTGCTAGTCTGGCCAAATATAAGCCATTTTTCCTGAAAACATATTCTTATGTTTGCTTGCAGCAGCCCAAAAATGCAAGTCTGCCAGTGCAGTGAGTCACTTTAAAGACTGTTAAAAAAATTTGAAGAAACCTCTGCCTGTTAACACATACAGTTCTGCACCTGCAGGTGTCATATATTGTACCATGCCTCCAATTTGTAAACTCCAAAGACACAGAACCAGCATGTATTTTACAGATGCTGAAGGTTCTTAAAAGTAGAAACCAGAAAACAATTAGGAAACTCTTTTTTCTTGTCTAGAAGGCTGAAAAAATTCAGACCACTCAGGTTCAGTGCTTTGGTTCGTGCCCAACAATAGTTTTTACATATTAAAAAAAAAAAAATTTAAAAATCCTGATATTTTCAAACCTGAAAAGCTATCCACTCTGTGGAAGGGAAACACTCAAATATCCATTTAATGTTAATGAACAACAGAAATACCAAACTCCATAGAATAAGTATATATTTATTCAAATTTAATGCATAATCACTTCATATTTTGCATTGCAATGCTGAAATAAAATTATTTTGTTTAAGTACTATTAGTACTTATTAGCAAAACATGTCAACTAAGGTAATGTTTGCTTCTTATTCTGAACAGCATATACTGTGTAAACAGTGAAAAACACTTCGTCTCCCTGGCAACAAGTAATTCATCTACATATATAGTAGGAAATAACTGCTGATGAAGTCTTTGAGATGTGTGAAAATTTTACTCTATGTGTAAAGGTTATAGAGAAATCATTTTTTTATCAGTATATTTACATTAAAACTTACTGAGTCGCAATGCCTAGGTACTGGCAGCAGTGGGGCTGCAGGGCTAGCGTCAGGGGGCAGAGGAAGGGGAGCAAAAAAATTGGGAGAAACAATCCTGTTAACAGCAATATAAGAGCAAAAGAAGGGGACACGATGTTCCAGGTGCAAAAGCAGACATCACCTCGCAGACCGGGGAGGACAACATGCCAAAGCAAGTGTATATTCCCTGGAATAACTGCAGCCAGTGGAGGACCTTCACAGCAGTTTGTGAAGGACAGTATCCTACGGAAAGGACTCACACTGGTGTAAGGAGAGAGAAACTGCTAAGGAATGAGCAAGAGGAAGAGGAAGAATGAGGAACAAGCCTCATCCCCCAATGGAAAGAGTTTCAGTGTTTTTCACAAAATATTCTCCAATTTGGGTTCAATTCAGAAGAAAAATTTGGTTTTTTTATGAAGAATGCATCTTCCAGATTTATAAATTTAAAGCAAAGTTTATCTGTTTGACTATAAGACCCCAAGTAATTGGTCTGTGTTAGAATGAATCTTGAATACAGATGGTTATTTGGATTTGGTTTTTTTAATTGCGCACTTGGTTAGTTGGTCAGTAGAAGAATTTATGTGCATGTAACATACAATTGACAAGCTATTAATCAACCCACATGACATACTGTCATTTTTAATCACAAGAAGTTACCTGTTACTAATTGCTAACTGTAATCTTAATTGTTGACAGTTAGAACAAACACAGCTCAACTTACAATTTGACATGGAGAAGAATAGAAGCATATGATCCATAATGTATTAGAGAAACAAAAAAAAAATTCATTATCTGCCAAAACATACTTAATCAAAGATATAAAGAAGAATAACTAAGAAGGAAGAGATAAATACACGAGGATAAGAGGATAAAGGGACTGTCTAAGACCGTTGGCAGCACTATTGATGGAACATAGACAAGTTATATCATGGTAACAGATAATTTAAAATCAGTTCTTGAGTTCCACCTCTCTTCCTCAGCAGAAGATAAAATAAAACTTTGAAACTAAATGTTTGATTTACAAATAAATCTGTAGATGTGGATCTTAAAACATAATAGAAATAAACTCATTAACAATTGCCTGCCAACTTGATAAAAGTCTGCCTATTTCAGTGTTCCTGGTCACTTACAGCTACTATGAAATCCAGCTGGTTGCTTTTTCAGAGAAAATAATCACATATGGGCAAGAATGAGATTATGCCTGAAACTTGAAATAAATTTTCATTTTCAAGTGATGCAAGCAGAAATGTATATGCCTCTGACAAGTCCTGCACTGCTCTAGTGCTGATATAGTCTGGGTTTAAGCCTATTTCATGAGTGTTGTTCATTTCTATGCAATATTTAGGGTAATATCAAGAGTAAATACATGATCTATGGGATTGTTTCCTTTCACATTTTACTTTGAATTTAGAGTTGCATTTTGTAACTTCAATGCAATTTCTATTTTACCACCCTGCAACATTATTTTATCTCAACCAAATCTACATCACTTCTTTTACAGAGAAAATGCAGGTTTTTACACTATAAGAGTGAAAGCATTTCAGATTCAGTCATGAGCAATATGTTAATGATGTAGTACAGCGCTCAGTGAAATAATGTCAACATTATCTGCAATCTGCACAGCAAAAATGAAATGTCAGCCAATTCCACCAAATGGCAAATGATTTTGCTGTTCAAGGAGCTGATTTATAAATCTGTTAGTTCAGACAAGATGACATAAAATAGGAAAACGAAGGCCTGGGATGGAGAAGAAGGAAAGTAGTAGCTCCATTGATTTTTCTTTTAACCCTTACCCTACAGTAAATTGTAGAATTTTGTAGGTGCTAATTTTTCAGTAGTAAACTTCATCACCATAATGGGTAAATGTAGAAGAATCAATATAGTTTAAATGTTTAGGGAAAACTACTGTAAGAAAAAATTATTTACCCTTTCTATAAATGCAACCTGCTTATACACAAAATAAACCCTGCAAGCATTTCTAAGCTCATGAATTTTTCCCATAAAATCCATCTTTTATATTAATAGCAATAGAAAGTATAAGCTGGACAAACTTGTGTGTCATCCAGTCTAGTCAGTGTAGGAGTTCCATAGGCATTGCATCCTACAGCAGAACAGTAAATGTGACTGAGTTGTTTGGATAGCATTTATGTATACAAGTGGCTTCCCTGTCTCTTTTTAACTGATATTGCCCTAAAAACTGCATAGGGTTGTGTCTGGTATAGGAACTCTCACCATTTACTGCAGCATCAGTCTCACCAGGTGCAATGATTACTAGGAATTGTGGAATATTTCCTTTGAATTGTGGAATATTTCCTTTGAAATCCCTACTGGAGTTAAAAAATGTCAAATTAATTCTTTCAAGCTAGGTTACTGAGCTGCTTTTGACAGTTTAGGCAAGATGGCAGAAAGGCGCAATCATCAAACAAAACAGATGTCTTTAAATAACATTCTTAATATTGAAGTAATACACATTGGCTACCTAAGCTGGAAACACAGCCCAGGTTTTATTATAAATGCCAATAAGCAACAGAACTATTTTTCACTGTACTACATACATTCCTTGATACATTTCTGAAAATATCACACAATAATGCCATCATTAAGAAACATAAAATTACTATTTTTTAAAATAAGTTGAGCCATTCTGTAGAACAGACAGAGAAGATTTTCTGAAAACTTTCGATAGAATTTTCCTTATTCACTTTTGTCACTAACTTAATGCAAACAAAACCAGTTTGTAGTGCTGGAATTTGTGGAAACTGTTTTGTTTTAATGTTATTGAATACTGAGAGAAAGAATAAGCACAAACTCTGCATGTTTATGACCTTGCCAGTTTACCTCTTGGCAAAACTGAAGTGACTTGTCTTTGCAGCATTTTCACAGTGCCATTTCATGGCTCACACATTTTTCTACCCGAACATGTGAAAAGTGTCCCTATTCAGCAGTTGAAGTGAAGCCTCAGTCAGAAGAGTGTCTTCTTTATACTGCATTTATAAAAATGAGTGAAAGCTCGCCATAAAATACAATGGGAGTAAGAGGGAATAGGGGAGGAATTCTTATGCTTCTACTTTCCTAGTACAGCTAAATCACTGCCTTTCTTAACACATTTTCTGCTGCTCAGTTACTATATCAGCCATTAGAGAAGCTGCTCTGGTTTAACTCAAAGCCATACTCTTTTGTACCAGCTGAGAAATTGACTCCACTTTCTCCAGTGAGGGGTTGTTTGTCTTCCACCAGAAGACAGTACTTCTTGAGCTTGTCAGCTTGCCTTGCGCCTCTGGACTGTACGCTTTCACAAAAAATATTATATAAAGGACATGAGCAGCAACTCTCAAACCCCTAAAACCATTTGCCGAAGGAGGTGGATTAATACCTGATTTTTCAACCTATAGTTTTTCAGCCTATTAAGCTATTGCTTAAAACTACTAGGCTATTGCTAAATACTGTGTGAGATGTAGATTCATTCCCTCTTCCACCAATGAACACTGAAACTCCCATTTCCTTGATGGCAGCAGAGTCACTGTATTACTAAGGGACAGGCTTTAGTAAAACAAAGTCGCTGGTATAGGTGCAGGAAATCCTTAAGTCATTTAGCTACTATCACTACTGTCCTTCTGTCTCTTTCTGTTCTATAAATACATATACTAGATTTCCTACACCATATACTTGTTATAAAATTCTCCCTGGACATTGAAGCTTATGTACGTATTTCAGAACTGTGAATTCTTATCAGCAGGTGTCTGAAAATTAGGCACTATAATGTTCAGTGCTGTGATGTTTCAATACTTTTATACTTCAGTCCTTTTACAGTTCTATTTCTGAATCCACTACTAGATACCACACAGAGTTCTGAATTCACAGGGTTAAAGTTTAGGAAAGGGGAAAAAAAAACCAACCCAAATCCCCCATTTCCCCAAATATCCCAAAATACTCAGTGGGAAAGAAAACAACAGAGAAACCACAACAGATGTGAAGAAACTGAGGTGCTGTTGAAAGTTAGAAGACAAGTACAGCACTCATTGGCTATTTGGAAAGCGATGATTAATCATCTATTTTAAAGTAAGCAGGGGATCTGCTTAATGCTAATGTATTTCCCAGGATCACCATCCAGACCTTCACAGTCACTGAGTAAATAGCAGCAGATGTTGAGCTGTAAGACCACATCATTCAGCTAAGATTAGATATTTAATAAAAATAGACATGCTTGATAGAATCTTGAACTTAGTTTAATAAAGCTCTATGGAAAGGGTAGGAGGAAGCTGTTCCCAGAAACACACTGTAGACTGTCTCTTCAAACCTAAAAAACAGTGTTCCCTTCTGTGACTACTATTGCAACTAGTATGTGTTAGACTCCACACCTCACCTACAAGTTGAAACTTCATCCAATAACAGCTAAAAAAATTGCCAGATAAAGTAAGTCTTTGAGAGACACCTTCTGTTTGTATAGACATTCTTTAAAACGAAGGAGAAAAGAGTAAACATTTTTCAAGAGTGGTCAAAGTATACCTGCTTTTAAATCAGTTTGCAATTACCCTATCTCTTTCATTGCTTCCTTGCATGTAATAATTGAAAAACACTGTGAGCCCTTTCTTGGCTTTTTGGGAATTGTGAGTCTGCAGCCAAATGAAATGTGGAAGTTGAGTGTCTGTAGGTTGGCTTGGACAGGCATGTGGACATGGAGTAACATGAAATGCATTTATCAGTCCCATTTACAAAATTAAACAAACAAAAAAATAAATCTGTTTTGTTTCTCATCAGAAAAAATGTATTTTTCCTTTTGTATTCAGAGATATTTAATGCAGAAGATATCTCTCAGATAGTAAAATTTTGAAGATTTTTATGAAGGGGCTGCAAGTCCAGATTGCGTCAATACAGCTCAACAGCGCAAAAAAGGGTGCTAAAGCACACAGAAAAAATAACTAAAAGTAAATAAAAAACATACACAAAGAAATACAATTATTCTGTCCTATCATTGAGAAATTGAAATTAGAGGCATAGGCCAATTCCTCTGGGATTCAAGTTTAAAGGGTTCCATAGTCACCAGACCTAAGAAAATAAAAAACCAAAATCCAGTACCCTAATGCACCCTTTAATACAGGAGTACATGGAGTGCTGGTAGATAGGCAAAATGAAAGTGCACAGCTGCCAAAATAGCAAACATCATGAAATGGAGACAAACAAATGTTGCTTTTTATAGCTCCATTGTTGCCTTTTATAGCTCAAACTAGATAGAGGAATCAAGCAATTTTTCTTAATGCGTAGAAACTTCCTAGATAGAAAACAGCACACAATGGGAATTGGAAAAAAAGTTTGTAAAAATCCTAAACACAGAAAAATAAAATTTCACTGCACTTTTGAAAACTTACTTAAATTTAAGCAATGCCTAAAGTATAGCAGACTGATCTTAGAGAATACATATTGACCAACACACACCATTTAGTTGAATCCATCTAGAATTCTGTGTCTTTACCCCAAAACTAAGAAATGAAAAAATAAAATTGGGCATATGAATAAGCCTACCCTCCAAGTTCAGGTATTCATTCAATATTGAAGCTCATATTAGATGAGTAGTCCAGATCATAGTTTGTCTACAATCAGCTGCATACAGATTCATGTTCAGAAGGCACAAAATTGTGCAAAGATAGCTCTGAGAAAGCTTGTACCTCCCACTCCAGGTTCCATAGTCTATCCAATAGCTGTATAGTATTGACTATATAAACAGTCTTTAAAGAAGAGAGGGAATGGATGTTTCATCTAATGTTAAATATCTTATTTGTTTCAAACTACATCATTCAAGAATGAAACTATTTAAGAAAATAAAATTAATTGAAAGTCTTCTCACTGTGCATCCCCTTAAATAAATCAAATGTCTACTCCTTGAGCAGTCTCTGGGATTTCTGAGAACCTGGCTCCTCAGAAGAAGCTCAAACCTGAAGTCTTTGGTCAAACCAGTAAATAAAATATTTCGTCTATTAAACTATTAAATAGAAATGGCATTATGAAAATAACTCTTTCCTCCTTTCAGTATGTTTGGTGTGATGACTGCTCCTGTAATTTCCATGTTGTACCGGGAGCAGAGATGCCTCACTCCCAACTAGACTTCAGCACCAAAGTAAACTCCTCTTTAGCTCTTGAGCCCATAGAAGATATAGCTGTCTTGCCAGAAAGAAGACTGCCTAATCTGCCCCATCATTTAACAGCTCTTACAGAAAGCTCAAAAGTAACAGTAAAATAGATAAGCTAAGTGGTTACAGATAAAAACTGATACGTATTCCAGCATTACACATACACAAATGCTACTTTGCATCAGGAACCAATACAGACTTTTCGACAGAATGCCACAGCTTTGCTATTATATTGCTCAAGCACCACAGCAGAACTTGTCTGCATTGATTTACAATTAGCAAAGTCAATAATCTCTGTATGCAAAATTATTTTACATCCTAAGCCATGTTGAATCGTCCCAAGAGCTTCCATTTTTGTCAATACTGTTCCTTGGAAAGGAAAAGAATCTGAAATATCAAGTAAAGTATGAAAATTTTGACCTTATTTATATACAGTCGAAAGTTTGAGCTCAATTCTAAGCTGTCCTAGAAGATGGAATCCCTAAACCATTAATCACTGACTTCAAAGGATGTAAAATTAGATCACAGCCAAAGGAAAAATCTAGGATGACATGGTTCATATCCACAACCATCTGAGTTATCTTTGAGTATTAATTCCATTATATCTCCACTATGTTTTTGTCACAGTGAAAAACAAGATAGGAGTTATTTTAAAGTGATTAATCAGATTCACCACTTGCACCATTATCTGAACAGCATTTACTTTGCTAAATTATTATTATTTAGTGACTGTCAGATTTTTCTAACAATGAAAGATAAATCTATCAGCCAACAAATCCCCATAAAGCAATTAGAGAAGCAATTAATGAATGTTAGATCTTAGAGAACAAAACAATAGCCTTTGTGTTGTGTAAGAAAGAGACTATTTTAATAGTTCTGAAAATGTTGTCTAAAAACTAGACAAAATGGGTTTTTGTAACTACCTCATCCATCAGGCATGTCTAGGACCTTTGAAGTCTTATATTCATTGAATGGAACCACCGCATTATCATCAAATTCAACTTTTTAATCATAAATAAAACATATGTAGTTCAACAGGTTTCCCAACCTTTTTTTAGTTATTGTAGCAAAAATACACTCAATTTGACAGAAGTAGTGTAGTACCCTTTTGTAATAAGCACAACTCTTTCACTTCACTACAGCTCTTTATACCAACATTCTGGCAATGATATTTGGTAATATTTACTAATTCTTGTATCTCCAAACTAAATTCTGTTATTAAAGTGATCATTTGCAATTCAATATTTAAAGTTACTTAAAACTAGGTCATTTTTATAAGAGCATGTAAGTTATTCTTTTTCTTGGAAAACCACCTGAGTTTCTAAATTAAGAATAGACTATCAAAATTATATGTTTAATACTAGAAACTTTATAGATACTGAACTTTTGATCAACATACATTTTCTGTTTCAGATCATTAATTGTTTCACTATTTTAAAAAGGTGATTAATTTTTTTTATTCTTGAAATGTAGGAAAAAAATATAAGTAGAGCCAAGAGATTTTGATATAGCAAGCACAAGCAAATCTCAACAAAAATTCTCATTGAAAAGAGGGCATACATCTTTGATCCTTTCAAAGATTCCAGTTGTGGCTGATATTTTGTTCTGTTTTCCATAAAGTGCAATATTTTCTGTCAAAGAAACCTCAAAGTATTTGTGCAATAGTAGCAACATTTTCTAAAAGAGCTTGGAACACCCACGACTTGACTTTGTCTTTCTATGACACTTTTCAAAAGGTTTAGTCCTTTCATTCGGGAGCCTATAGTTATACAACTGGTTACAAAGATTCATTCTGAAACTGAAAAATGTACGGAACAATCAGATGTAAGAAAGGACACAAATTAAATTGTCCATGGCTTTGTATGATTCACTATAGAGATACGCAGTGTGGACATGTAGAATCTTTTTCCTACTTTAAGAGCTCTATGTGGTATTTTTGCTGATTTCATGTATGTAAAACAAATCCCAAAGTGACCAACTAAAAGCATCGGTCAAGTACATGAATTCCTAGCCCAAATTGTTGTTGCTTGTGTGATCTATGTCATGGGATCTCAACTTACTTTGGCTGGAAAATGATTTTCAGTCAAGAGACATGTAATTTATATTTCATTTGAACTCAAATGAAATATCCACACATATGCAAGGCTCTGCTCAAAAGAACAATTTTATTTAGACTATCACGTACAAAATAAGAATACACTATAAAGAAAATCTATAACAGCCATTATATATATGAGTAGCAACTACGTATAAAGCAGTACAAACCATATGGTATAAGCCTGTTCAAATCCAAGAAAAAGAAAACATATCAGTAATTGTTTTATTTCATACAAAAATTATTTTCTTGGGAACAATGATTTAATTGTTATTATGAGAGAACATTGATAGATAGCAATCTAGCCCTGATGATGAAGGCCTCAGAAGAACAAGAGTCAAGTGTATAATTTAATAAATGATGAAACAGTAGAACTTCTACCCCACAGGTGCATATCAAATTCTATGTTGATACAATAAGTGTTTGTTAAAAACACTCTAGATGACTGCAATAAAATTTAGCATTATGTTTCACAATGTACATATATCAGAGATAATAATTTTAACAGATGCAAGATTTAAAGAGTTCTCAGATGCCCATTTTGTGCCCTTATTTCCTATAACCAGTTCAAAACTATTATCTTTATGTAGCAAATGGGCTGACAGGATTTAGTGATCTTGGGGTCATTGTCACTATCCCAATCTTAATGTCGGTTCTGTCTTTTATTTTATGGTTTATCATACTAAAAATAAGGCACAGAATTGCATGAACTCAGTGCTAGCGAATTTTATTTCCAGTTTAATTTGCCTCAAAACAAAGATCATTTCCCCACTAAAATGAAATCATACAAGTTCATTCTTGCCCTTTTCATGACAACAGAGGTAAATCTTATTTTAGTTTTTTAATTTTTGTCATCCTGGAAGAGACTTATTGTGTCCCTAAAGAGATTATACCATACAATCTTAAAAACATTTTGACCAGTGTTTTTAATAAATTGATACATTTTACTATCATTACTAATGACATTGTGGTGATGAATTACCTAAACTTTCGTCCTACATTAGCTTGCAGTTAGGCTTCAAGACATCCTATAGGTAAGATTTAAATATGAACTGTATATCAAACAACATGTTGCAAAGTTTACCAATATGTTTTTTATTTCAAGGATAAATAGACCACTCTTACCTGAGTATTTCTGCTCTCCAGAGCAAACCTGCTATCTGGAGTAATTTTGTGAGGTACATAAATTGCACATTATTGCCATCAGGTATAGGTAGAAAAGGAATGCACATCAGATTTTAGTCCTTTTAGTAGGCACAGAGATGCTAGTAGGTAAATTTTGTGTTTAAACTGAGCATGTTGGCTTAAAATTGATATGCATGGTGGGATGGAGGGCACATGTTACGAATAGTTTTGGGTAGGGGATTTTGTTGCTATATTGCTGCTGGTTATGGGGTTATGAGGCATAACATATTACAGTAAAGACATTCAATCATTTTCAAGAAAAAGGTAAAGAAAAGAGAAGATACACATAAGAATGAGGTCAACAGACTGAAGGAAAAAAGTCTGCAAAGAAGTAGGCATTACAGCTCCCTTCAAACAGGGAAAGAAAGAACAAAGCTAGGTTTATAACATTTCAGTGTAAATTGTGATCTGTTAGCTATGATAACTTTGACTCAAACAGTAATAAATGCTGTGTCATATACATAAATACCACAGAATAACATTTAGGAGACACAGCTACAAGAAAATGTTTAAAATCACCTATAGTGTTGATGGATTAGAAATGTTTCTAGCAGTCACACTAAGAAGCCAAAACACTAGCTGCATTCAAAATATATGCACATCCACCATAAATATAATGAAATTATTATCAACCTACACTCAATTATTTTAATAAAAATGTCAATTCAGAATAAAATTTAATTAAAATGTAATTTCTATATATGAGAAAATTAAGTGTAACTTTAAAATTATAGATACAGAAATTGTGTTAGAATTTGTGTATATCTTTGAGAACAGTAACACTGTTTCAAACAGGAGACTGAAATAAACATTTGGGAAAGTAAAACCATCAAAACAATTTAAAAAAACCCCTCTTTTTAAACATCATTTTTAAAGCAATGCTAAAATATAAGATCTTTGTGAACTTTGTCATGAAAGAGTTCAATTAAGAACTGCAAGCTTATCAGTTCATGACATTCATATCCATGCTAGTCCTTTAAAATCTCTAAATGCAGAGCCTCAAAATCAAAACCACTCCTCAGTACATTATGTGGGTTTTTCCTGTCCTGATTTAACAAAAAGAGAGAAAGAGCACAAGCACCAAGAAACTTTATTTACTAACCCAGAATTACTGTTCATCACTATTCAAATCACACACAGTCTCTTTTGGTATATTCATTAGAATGTTGAAGCTGGTCTTGCCAAGATTTTAGTTTCATTGCAAACATTCTCTTTTACCTATTTAGGACCCAAAATCATGACATTCATGTATAATCTAAGACCTTCAACAGTCAAATAAGATCTCATTGACAATTTTTCTTTCCTTACCTTCCCTACATACCACTATACAGTTGGTGAAGAATAGATACCTACAGTCATGTCTGTGTAGATGCAAGTGTTTCTCAGGCTACATAACCAAAAATGTTCCCAGAGGAACAATATCAAGAAGCAGTTGATCCCATCAGCGTGGCACTCAGTTAATAGACTAAGAGCCACTGAGAACAATCAAGGAAGGCTTCAAAGGTGCCCTTTGCAACAATCACGCGTGGAACAAAGGTGAATTTTACCACCGTGACTAAGATTTTGACCTAGATCTGTCACAGATAACACTTTGCATTCATATAGCACCTGTCAACTTTCATCCCTAAGGATTTCAAGCACTTTTCAATATGGCAGTACTGCTGGAATAAGCATTCAGGAGGACATTTTAAGAAGTATTCCTAACCTTTGACACCAAACAGACTAATTTTACTTTTAAAACTGTGTAAGAGGTTTGGGTTTGTGTGCCATTTTGTTTTTTAAAAATAGCCCTGTAAGGACAATTCTAAGGATAAAAACCACAGAAGTTTAACAAATTAATAACGATTCTTTTGAATAGTCAGCCCACAGCCCTGGAAAGTATTGCAATAAGAACTCTGTATTTAATATGAAAATATTTACTTTTAAGGGCTAATATTTTGAAATCACATACTATTTCTAACAAAAACATATAAAAGCAATGCTCTGAGGAGTTCATCTTTCACTTCTAAGGAAAAGCTATGTTTTTCAGAGCTGCACACATAAATAAAATAGGTCTTACTTTATAAACCATCTTTGAATTCTGAAGGTTAGGTCACAGATGTCCCATCCATGTATCAGTACAGGCACATGTGCTATGCCTGTGGATGCTGAAAAATTTTGTACATTCCAGCTGTGGCTGGCTTAGTTCTTCAAAGGTAAGGACGTAATAGAGCTTGCACCCAAAATAGAGGCTGAAAATGCTCCCTTGTCCATCCACACCACCAAAGACTCATGCATTCACATTCTTCAACAGACAAGGCATCTTTCAATGTTTCTTTGCCACAGGAACTTGCAGCATTCACACCAGAACTTTTCCGGCACTTGCTGTCATTCTGTCAGTGCTATGCAGAAATTATTTCCTTTTACAATGGTACCTTCATTATGAGAGGCAAATAATAGCAAAGGGGTGTGAGGAAGCCTGTTATCTGGGCTAGGTACCTTCCACTATGGTCTGCAGGGGTCAACTTCTGTTTAGCCATCTAAAATCTCTTAATGGAGTCAGACATCCCTGTGTTTATCTTAGAGCATAGAACTCCTAGCAACGTGTGCACTCAATTAAAACGTGACCATGTCAAGTGTTATTTTGCTCCTTGGAGACAGATGACAGGGCAGACCTAATGTCAACCACACTCACCAACATCCGAAGAGACAGCACAGGTCAAAGGGAAGTGCAAGGGAGAAACTACCCCATAGTATGTAGGATATAGGTAGGTAGGTATGTAGGATAAAGGATATAGCTTATCTTTCAAGAGTGAGTAAAATTTATACTAAAATCCTCTGAAACCAGGCACAGATCAGAAAAATATATGAACACCAAGGGCACATGTCTTTTTCCTTTAGTTTTGACAGTAACCACATGGACTCCAGCCTTGCAAAAAGATTAGAATTTACTTTGTCCCTGTAACAGCAAATACATCAACACCCAGTTCTTTTCAGCTTGACCTCTAAAGACAGAGCTAAGACTGCCTGGGATCCAGGCAGCTTATTTGTACCAAGCAACAAAAAAGCCCCTTGATAAAATAACCAATTCTCCAAACACAACTCATCCAAAACAGTTGCTTTCCAACACTTCAGCTCTAGAAAGCTAAAGGCTGGGCTCGTTCTGGAAAGTCTGTTTCTGTCACATCTGTGAAGGGTGCAATGGCAACCTTCCATAGGCTCATTAATAATTACATTCAATGCAGCCGATCCTATGCCTCCAATAATTACATCCAGTGCAACCTGTTCTTAGGTTCAAACCACCTGCCTCCATGCAGCAGGAGAACAGTTTTGACTGTTCCTCTTACATTTCTGTTTGCAAGCTTGTCCTCCTGCAAAAGGAAAGAGGCAAAAATACTATAGATGTTCAAAAACTTCCTATGCTCCAGCCTTACATAAATTTCTTTCTAGTGCAATGGGTATGTTTTACCTAGCTCAGCAGTGAGCTCAGCCCAGGAAAAGCAGGGCTGAGCTCACTGCTGAGCTAGTGAAATTGACAATATTTGAAAAATGTTTAGAAAAATCTTTAATGTGTTTCTACTTCTTTCATTGTTCTGAAATGAGTAATTAGAACAGATCACAAATATGAGATAATCAGTCAACTATTCCCATTCCTGCACTGGTATTGTTAATTTTGGCTAGACAGTGGTCCGCAGCACTTAACATAATAATGCTTTACCTTTGGATGCTTGACACGTTTTTTTTCCTCCTAAGTGTTCCACTTCTAAACTTCTGAACCAGTGAAGTTCATTTGAGTTTACATAACTGCAACTGAGGGACAGTTGTGGCCTCTAGTTATTTCTTTCACTTAGAGAGATTTAAATCAGATGTACAAAAAGGGTCAATAAACATGACAAATCCTGAGAACTGCCTTCCATAAAAATAAGTAGGACTCGCAGGTGTCTATCAGCTGTCAGGAACTGATGTCGCCTGCAGAGAAAAAGGTGTTCAATAGAAAAACAGTCTTTGAAATGGAATTAAAGTCCACAAGGAACTTTGCTATACATTTTCAAAATTATTGGTTGTACTGAAATACACTTGCAACCAGAACCACAGCTTAACTCTCTAGCAATATTCTCGTACCCCACTGAATCAAAACTGATAAGCTATACCCGAGATGGGGGGGGGAGAGTAAATGTGATTTGGGGGTTTTGTTTTTGTTTGTTTGTTTTTTTAATAACTTGGTTTTAAGTAAGTGGATCCTGTAGTAACCTTGCAGCTTCCCTATGCAGTGAGCAAGTAGTACAGTTTAAGCAAAAATTACCCTCTGAGCTTAGTTTTAATGATATATTTTAGACAGCATTTTTTCTAAATGAATCTTTACATGATGACAATGGCTAGATGTCCAGCTGAACTGACCAGGCCTAAGACAGGAATCAGTATCAAGTAGTTTATCCTTAATAGGTCTGCCATGACATTCTAATGAAAGATATCATTAGTGTCTGCTTGCATTGATTTAATTAATTACTAATGAGAAGCCATGCCAACTGCTTAACACAAGTTAGGGTCAGAGCCAATTTTTTATATACACATGCTTAGTTAACCGCACGTCAACATTTTCTTTTACTCTCAGGTAGATGTGCAGAATATCCTTAATAGTTTATGAATGAAAAGCTAGATGGGTGGATAAAATGGGAAATAAATTATTTCATTGACTAATTATTTTTCAATATTTGAAAATAATGGCTACTAGAATAACCTCTCAAAATTTCATCCGATTGACAATTTCCCTCGTTCAATTATGCATAAATATATTTTCTTTCAGTCTTTGGAAAGTGCACTCTTTTAAGAAGAATCCAACAGTCAAAAATTTCTGCAGAGTTGCTTTGTTTCTCTCACTTATGCTACAAGGACAATGTAAAAAACAAGTTTCTTTTATTTTAAGTCATTTGCAATTGTCAATTGCAGCTGTTCTCCCCTCCGACAGTACCAGAACTTTGGCTCCCTCATCTTTATTCTTCTTTCTTCTCTATGCAACCAAAAAAACAGAAAGACAAATTTTATCATTTCTTCCTCATTGTCACCATAGTGGTCAAGTTAATCAAGTATGTGGGCTGTTGGCTTTTCCCCCCCAGTTTATCTTTATTGATTGATTGTGCCATGTTTTCAAATGGGAATGTGAAGGTGGAAAATTACATTTAACAAAAACTTCAAGCAATACAGAAGCAGCTGAGAAGTAAAACAAGCACAAAAACAAGAGATCCAGCAAATTTCCATCTCTAAGGAAGGTACTGTCTGCCTCTATAACACACAAAAGTGTTATTAAACATCGCAGTACATTAACAGTGACTGTTTTCTCACCAAATACAATTAAACAAGCACTTGCTGTAACACTTTGAAACTCAACATGCCTGACTTCAGAAGGCACACTTTGATCTACACTATAATTCAGTATTAGAGCTGCAGGTTAGTATTCCAGGACTGGTATAGTATACAATATTCCTTTCAGTATGTTTGTTAATTAAAAAGTTCATTTAAAATCATATTAAGGTACCTGAACTATAAGTGCCAATACTTAAACCAGGAACAACATGTGCTATTGGAGCCATAGTTTACTGTAGAACAAAACTATTCAATACTTAGATCTTCACGCTCTAGAAGAAATAAGGCATTTATGTTATACTAACACTAGCTGGACACCCAGACCTGATATTTTTCTTAAGCAGTGCATGAAAATATTCAATAGTTCATATAAAAATCCTGCCCCAAAAAATCCAAATTGTAATTCACCAGTTCTGTAACCAGGTTAATTAAAAACTCTCAGACTCCTATTAAAATATACATATCTTTAGTCAAGTGACCAGAAAACAGCAAATTCAGATTTTAGCATGTGCCTGGGGTTTAAGTGTGTGATTAATTGTATGGGTTTGGGTGGTGATTAGCAAGAAATCAGACCTTATAATACAGTCCAAATAGAGCAACAAATCTATTAGTACATACTAGAAAGAAAAAGACCATAGAATGGAGGGGATATATTTAAATCAGGCCAAACCCAAACACCTTTAATCTCCTTCAGTTCAGCACAGCTGTCTTGAACACTTACTCTTAACTTTGCCAAAGCTTTAAGCAGGGTGCAAGGAATTCCTTAGTGGGTGTGTATAACAAGAATTAATATCTGCTATTCTTGTTACATATGATCTTTACAGCACCTTATGTTATGACAGCATTCAAGGTTATTTTTATGAAAACTGAAATCTGCTTCCTGTTTTAGTGAAGAACCATATAACATTTTTTGAATTATATTTGATAGACAAACATTGTTTAATATTAACTAATACTTTCTGTCTGACTAATTAAATGCTTTCTAAATGGCCTGGAGCTGAAAATGTACATATACACACATTGCAAAGAAAAACAGTTCTCTTAGGAAATAGCCATAGAATATTGAAAGTAAATTTTAGATTTGCAAGAAGAGAAAAGAAACGACAAAAAATAACATCAGAAAAGTCTATGTTTGTTTCTATACAACTGAAGTTTAAAATACTAAGTAAATTTCATTTGTACCACAAAATGTGTACAGTACTGTAGTTTCTGGTCAACTTTCATTTCCACCTTATGAACTGACTGTATAATTTAAGTTCAGGAGCTCATGATTTCTTTTAAAATCAATACAGAAATCAAACTAGAATTTGATAGATTTCTTCTTTAAAATTCTTTGTAAAAATTATGTTTTTACATTTAATGTTTTGCTGAATAGATTAATGGCTGTGGAGAGTAGTAGAGAGAAATATTTATGATATTTTGTAACAAAGACTGGGTGTAAGTAGAATTATTCTTTTTTTCAGTTCAATACCCTGAAGTATTTTCCAAACTAGTTTTCCATTTGTAACAGTTTTTATGAGAATAGTATTCATAAGACTATAATATGTATGGAAATAGTTTGCACTAAGGTAACGATCTGCAACTAAAGCCCTTATAAAACAAAATGTTTGTTTTAAATGAGTACTGCTTGTAAGATGAATCTTCTGTTTAACAACTCACTTATCAGTTTTCTTCTTCAGCTTTGAATTTACAAGTTTACTAGCTCTTTTCCATTTTAATGTTTTCCTGACACATTATCTTTTCAAAATTTTTCTTGCATGGTTGTTGATATGGTAAGAGAATAAACATGTTCATTATACTAAGTTGTATATTCTGCTACATCTGAAATTAGTGAGCTTCTTATATGATATACCAGACTTAAAGGAAAAAAGTCCAACCTGAAGAACAGTCAAGGGTAAATAAACATGGTATTCTGAGTAAAGGGGAGCTATTCAATTAAAGACAGTTTTAAGATCCTGTTATTTCTTTTTGACATATTACAGGTCCAGATGTAAAACTTTCATATCAACTTTTATTTGTTAGTATTGCAGAGACTACTAAAACCTGAAAGCAAGGATACCTTTTAGTTCTTGTAGTAAAATAACTGCCCCTTTTCAACAGGAAATCAAAATTTATAGCACAATTATAACCAGACATATGATTGCGAAAGCTATTGCTACAGCCCAGCAATATGATTTTTAATAGCAGGTAAAAGCATTGGACATACATCAGCCACTATTGGACACAGCTTCCTGCAAGTAAGTGTCAGGTTAAATAGCTTTGTTCTGAAATAAGTGGTGAGTGAAATGCTTATAATTCTTTCACAGACAGCTAGAAATAGGGTTCCTATTTTTTTCTTGAATGCTTGAATGAATGTTGAATGGTATCAGATAGCTTTTCTTACATATTTCTGCGCAGCAGTGACATACAGTGAACAGGCAATTCCAACAAGGCAGTTTTCTACCAATGGGTTTACATTAAAAAAACAAAGGAACAACAAACAAATAACAAACAAACAAAGAAAAAAAGAAAAGAAAAAGCCCCACCACATTTTGTCATCTTACAGGTTTTGCAATGAAGTAAATATGGAACTAGATGTCTCAGAAGAGCATCTCACTAATGCATTGCTTAGATTTCATATTTAGTTAATATGCTAAATCTTTGGCTTCTGGTTAACCTTGTGAAAAACAACCATTAGCTTATTCCATAAAGACATCATAATATTTAACATTTTTTGTTTTGTATATGTTTCTAAATAGTCACAGAGCTTATCTCAGCCTACTGGCAAGTTGTAAAACTAACAAGTAGACATCTTGAGTCCACTAGGTCATGAGACATTCAGAACACCTTGCGCTCATCAGTCAACCACCAAGTAAAAAAATCTGCCATTGAGTAGCTGAGTGTCTCAACAAGTGTTTTCTGGGTGGCTGAATGGGACAAGATCTGCAAGATTGCAGACTGTCCCATCTATCAAAAGATCTGATTGATACTTGGATCTCACAAGAGAGGACTAGTCATTTGTGAAGTGAGGAACTTTGCAGCAAACAAAAGAAATTAAGTTATTTGAATGAAGTAAATACATATTTGTGCTCCTGCTACACTACTCCTAATTTGAGAAGAAACTTAAAGCATGGTTTTACAAGCCACTATTTACAAAATAGTTTTCATTTTTGAGGGCAGCTAAACTGAAGTCAAGGCAGACTCCAGCTAATGTGAACTTTAAAGAATACTAGAAAAAAATTATGATATAGATAGAACATAAGAAAAACCTCATAACATTTTACATAGATACGCATTTAGCCCAGCAACGGGATTTTTTGCACCCTAAGTACAAAAAAACCCAGCTGACACATTCTCCACTGTAAACTACTAAAAACTGTTGCATTTTCTCCACAAAAGTATATTAGACATGAATGTTTAATGTGCCCATTCAAAAAAGTTATAAGAAAAACTATTTAACTAAAAGTGGATGGTTTGACCCACTCAACAGTTATTTTACATTCCTCTGCCTGAAACTGCAGCACATCAGAAGACACCTGTTGACTGCAATTTACTTGCTGTGGCTCCTAGAGTAAAAAAATAGCATATAAACTACCTTAGATGAGTATATATAGAGAGCTGTTTACTTTCATGTAGCTTTACATATTTTTCAGCTGAGACCAAGTACCATAACCAGCACTAGCAGAGAGTACACATGTATTAGAGATACAAAACCTTGAAGTTTACATAACTGTGTTCATTTCCTTGATCTTATATACTCTATCTAATTGCTGTTTAATAAATATTAACATATTGTTCCCTGTAAAAAAAAAGTTACTTTGTATACAGAAAACCTTCAACTGAAATACACAGCCATGAAAAAAAAGTACATTAAATTGTCTTTCAAATTCTTGCCAGCAGAACGGAAACCATTTTTCTGTTTCATTTAAATCATATAACAAGGGCCATAGTACTCTGAAATATTAAGAATACTATTTTTTTTGCCTTCTGCTCTACATTTTAACATGCATCTCTTCAGTGGGTTCAGGTTACCATTCACAAAGGGCAGCAATATTGAAAGGGGGAGGGGGAATATCACAGTCTAGACAACTGAAATGTATTTCTTTCTAGGCTATTGAAATTCATGATTTACACCCAGTACAAATAGTATCTCAAATACTAAAGCAAAAAAATTCCTCGTCACAGACTCATATGGCTACCTTTTCTTACTCTCCATTTCAACTTTCTTAGCTTTTTGCCTTTTTTTTTTCTCCTAGCTATAGAATGTGTTTTGCTCCCTAGGTGGTGTTTTGTTCTTTGGGGTTCTTTTCATAAGGAATAATGTTTAATTTGTAGCCTAAGAAGAAGAGAACGAAACATTGAAGGAAATGCTGGACATTCTCATTTACAATTCAACCAGTTGTGCAACAAATACATCAAAAATCTATAATTTACCACATATTTTTTTATCTTTGATTGTTGACACTGTGTCATATTATTCAGATGGACAAGACTCCATTAAGTAAACTGAGTTTCAGAAAAAGGTGTAATCAATATTTGTAAAGGTACTTAAAACATGTATATCTGTATCATATTAAAATTTTATGCGTCTTGTGGAATTTACATGCAATTTGGTGATTAGACTATTACCACAGTAGTACTAGAAGAGGTCAGTCCTTCACTCTTGATTTATTGCTGCTCAGCTCTTAGAATGAAGAGACAAAAGGAATATTCTGAATGTCATCTACAGGGTTGTTTCTACCTTATCCCCTCACAAAATGTTCCTTGAAAACTTTATTGAGGGGATGTGTTAGTTACCAACACATCCGTGTAAAGTAAAGAGCTGTAAAAAATGTTAGCTGCCAGTGTATTGACCAGAAGTTTCTAAAACATCAGTGTGATTTGTATTATGGATCATTATCTCATATCATGAGAGAGAAAGCACATTAACAAAAATTTAGGAAGCCTTATGGTAGTTTCCACTCTCCTCACAATACTATAAAGCAGACTCACAAAGGTACCAAAATTAGATCCTGTATTATGGTATCAAATATACAGGGTTTTAGGAGGAATATGAAAAGATAAAAACAAAATATGTTAAGATAGCAGAAAAAGCAGGAAGAAAAGGTAGTAATGATACTGAAGAATCACATTTGTACAAAGAATGGCTATTTTAGACATTACCTGTAGTAACTGCAAATTTCCTGTACAGCCCCATACAAAAAAGGTTAGAGTTTAGTATAGATGGAATACACAAAAACCAGACTTCACACATTTTATCACATGTGCAGATAGAATAATTCTAACCTTGCAGGAAGCCAGACTGGATGACTGCCCTTCTCTCAGGTTGTCCAGGTCTATTCATGCCCATTAATTTAAATTTGCCCTGCATGGGGAGGCTTTGATTCAAAGCTGGCTCAGGTGTAAAAAAGCACACCCACTAAGTAAGGATTGCTAGAATTTCCTAGTTCAAACCTGCTTTCAGTATCAGAAAAAAATCTTGTCACAGGGTTTTGTTAAAATAACTAATCATTATATGCCCAGATTTTTCCCCAGTTTGCTATAGCAGTTCCTTGTTCCACTGTGTCTTAGCAAATTCTGTTGTTACACACTAAGAAACCCGAACTCATTCAGAACCAAAATTTAGCATTCTGTAATGAAGAATTCAGCAATAATTTCCAGTGTACCTAGAAGGTATAATGTACTGTAACAAAATATTAACATTAACTGAAATTCCATAACCTAATGACACCATCCTGAGTTACAAGAAATAATAATGGATTTTTTGCTATTGTTTTCATGTACAAACATGCATTGCAGTGGTAGTGTAATGTAGTTATACTATGAGTACACAGAAAATAAATATTTTAAGGGTTTGGATTTTTTACCCTTTAGAAAATCTTCGATAATGTGATAATCACTTTTCAGACAAAAGAAACTCTTGTGGAAAAAACCAAATCATATGCAAGCCCATGTTTTACTGCTTTACCCTTTTAAAAAAGACAGAGCATACACATATCTGTTATATTAGTCAAGCAGAGTTGCAACTTTCATATAGCCACAGGTCATAAAATACAACCACTTGTTCCCTTCAGTGTTAGTATTCTCCCATTATATTATAAATTGGTCTACTGAAAAAAACTCCAAACCCAATAACAATTAATTTTATCCTCCTGAAAAAAGAAAAAACAACATAATTCAATATTCCACTTTATATAATTCTAGGATATTTTACTTAAGAACTTTTAAAATTATTTCAGCTTATTTTAAATCAAATTGAACCTGCTGTTTGTCAGTACTAGGATTTCTTATTGATGTACATGCAAAATCAACACTCAGACAGAATTTATATTGAGTATTTTGAAAGCTCATCTAAGATCTTTACGAACAAGATGCATCTCCTCCAACTTTAGCCCCCAGAAGTTCGATATCAAATCTCACCTAGACATTTACTTTATTTCTAAGCATGAGAAAACTATTGTTTTCACCTCCTGTTTGAGAGATGAGTCTCAAGATAAGCATCTTTCAATGTCTTCTAAGGAAGCCTAGCAGTCTGCTTACAATTTACAGCAAGATTTATGACGGTGAGAGTTAAGCAAAGTAAACTTTATCCTGTATTTCCAAATCTCTGATAAGACAAAACTGGTCTCAGGAACACACCTATCCATTCACTGCATTCATTTTAACTCACCCAGTCTGAGTAAGCATAGTTCAGGAATGTCATAACCAACACTAATTAAAAATCAAGGCAAGTTCTACAGTGGTCATTTTTGTCACCCTCCTGCATAACCAATTTGGACAAGATTAGAAAGCAGCACATAAAAAGGCAAGATCGCTGTCTCCTTGTGGAAGCTGTACTGAAATTAATGGCCATTTTCTATCAAGAATTAAAGATCTAAAGTAAGACTTGAGACTGGAATGCTTTCATCTATAAAAACAATTTTGACAAAAAAGCCAAATCAGTGCTTGCTTCCCATTTAACATGTGAATTGGAAATGAAGCTATTTTCATCTAGCAGGTAGTAAAAAGGATGCAGAAAAGCCAGCCTTATCCCTAAAATAAGGTCATCCACGTTTCTGTGCTGTGGTTCCATGCTGCTGACATACTGAATGGTTTTGATGCATTCAAAAGAACATTTAATGCAACTCCTTCAGCAAGAAGGAATAGGAAGTCAACAGGGAAGCCTTCTCTGAAAAGGAAAAGAATTTTTATAAAATAACAAAGAGGGCAATTTGAAAGGAAACATGATTCTACCAATTCAATAATATATTGCATTGCTGAATTATGTACTGTGCTTAAAAATTAATAAAGCAGAGTAAGTTTTACTTGCTTACTGTAACTAAATTGGTTATGCAGTTGTGTACATTTTGTGAGCTAAATGAAACCCATTTTAAATCATAACCTAAGGGACTGGCAAATGTCACTAGACTAACAGAGACAATCTTTAAGTGCAAGTCAAATGAAGGTTGTACTAAAAACCTTAGAGGTTCTTTGGAATAGTCTTGTCAGTTTTAGTCATACAAGTAGTCCTTGGTATTGCTTTTCTCATGGTATTTGCATACTTTGTATTTAACAGTAACACGCTGATAATATGGTGGTTGCTTCAAAATAGGAGTTGCAATATCTCACCCCTCTGTTCCTACCCTGTGAAGATAAAAATCTCCTATGTATAAAAAGCCTCCCATTACATTTTCTTTTACTGCCATCTGAATATTTCAGTTTGCACGGTGGGTATAAACATGATATATATATTTAGTCCATCTAGCTTTTCTAACATATTCCTTACTCAGTGATAGTTTTTTATTAATAAAATGCCACTTAACCTCAAATACACTATGTAGTCAAGTTTATTTGCTGAATTATTGATATAGTAATTGGTTAATTAGCTCTCCTACACATACTCTGAGGACAGTGTTAATATACCAGCCTTTCAGAAGAGAGTAACATAACAGGGCAGGTGACAGATATGACCAGGGTCATTGGAAACATCCTTGCCAGACACACTAAATATTAGCTAGCTTCTGTCTTTTGCCTAGACCATGTCATTCACTAATAGCAAGTCTGTCAAAAAAAAAAAAAAAAAAAAAAAAAAAAAAAAAAAAAGTACATCCAGAGCATATGGTGCATCATAACTGTCTGCTGCAGTTCCGGAAAGCTACTTGGAATAACAGTTGTCGCATGGGGTGGAACACACCAGATTTAATGACAGAGAATGAAAGCAACACATTTTGTTAAAAGTAATTAATATTATCATCTTTGGTTTACATAACATCTTTAGCATGAAGGAAGCTAGTGTATTTTACAAACAAAAGGTCTGGCATAAAGCAAGAGACAGTGAAATAATACTACAGAACTGCAGGCTGGCTGCAGCTAACAAAATTGCTTCTGGTAGGGTTCAAAAGCCTTCAGTGACCCAGGTGGTTCTGCTGCCTGGACTAAATTTTTCCCCAGATTTGGCCAAGTTCCCTACAGGATCTTCCTAAGAACCTTGTGCAAAATAACTGTAGACCAAAATGGTTGAATACTGTTTCCAAGTGTTACATCCGAAATCATAACCAGGTCCAAGCAATTGCTGTTCTCATGATTTTAATATCTGAATTTTTGTTCCAAATGAGGTCCTTGAGTCACATGAGGCTATAAGAAAAATGTGGGTTTATCACTAAAAATTCCAGGCTCCCAATTCTCTTGATGGTAAAGAAAAACTTACAGATGTTGTCTGTAGTATACTTTCCTAATACCAACAGGCAGTAACATATACTCAGACCTATTTCTCCCTTTTTGATATTGTGGGAACCATCTTTTTGACCAGAGATATCAGATTCATTTCAGCTCAGAACTGTCTGTACATCTTGTTCTTCATTCATATTAGTTGAATCAACTCAAAAGTTACAAACAGAAATGAGATCAGCAGTGCCCAGAGGAAGACAGGGAAGAGCAAGCAAAGTCTGTAGAGCCCACACTGTGTGATTCCTCTGACTCACAGCAGTGGGTCCCACCCAGCCCATAGGGATTCCTATCCAAAGCCTCCTTTTTCAGTATGTTATAAACAGAGAGTTTCTAATTGCATGACTGTCTAGACCAATCCTGCAAAGGTCTTGGTTGGGTTTGTAGATCTAATATCATTAAATTTGAAAAAAACCAAAAACTAAAAGGCACTGTCTTGTCCTATGCACCAGATTTTAACATCAAAGACTTGATGCAATTTATATATTTATTTTATTATTTATGCTGTGTTTTATTAGGCTTAAGTGGAGTTACCACATTCTCCTGAATAACTAGGTCACAGATATATACACAAAAATACTTCTCCCTCTTTGTATATGCAAAACACTGGGATGCATCTCCCTATTATAAACCTTACAAATAAGTTTAGCAGTCAGTTAGCCATGATACGCTAAATTATAGAACCACATTTTGTGAAATGTTTTCATTGTAAAATATTTGACTGTGTTCAGCAGAATAAACTAGAAGCTATTTCTCCCAATATCAATTCATTTGGGTTTTATTAGGTCTTTGCAAAGCTCTGGATTGAATAGTAAACATTCACATGTTTCTAAAATTTAGCACAGAAACAATTACAACATTTGAAGATTAAGCATTCTCCTTGTAGAATAAGGTAAGAACAGTAAAACAATAAAAAAGTATATAACTTTGAAGAGTCATGGATAGTGAACACACTGAGGTCCCTCTACACAAGAAACAAGAGTATGAAATATATTTTTCACCTAAATTAGTCAACATGATCATGTGAAAAAGTTAGGATATATTGTAGGGTTTTTTATTTACGTCATTGAAACCTAAACTAGTCCCCTTTGAACACTGGCAAAGAAATACAGACTATAATCTAAATTTTATCATAGAGTGCCAAATATTATGTATGGTGAGAGAATACTACATTAAACTGCATCTCTTAATGACAGAAATTCACAAAAAAAAATACGTCAGGGAAAAAAAAGAATACATTAAAAAATTTTCTCTTCTTAAGTCATAACCTCTTAATGTTGGATCTTATTTAGGTGTTGTAGTCACTTATCCACTGGACTGCAATCTGAACACCTGATCATGCTCTAGGTTGGTTGGGAGATGAAGGGCACAAATGCGTGAAGTGAGCTAGGAGTTAATAATTGGCTGCTGCCAAAAGCAGCTGGAGTCCTCCTCCTCCTCCTCCCTATGTGTCTTACCCGGCCTTTTCATCCAGACTTCCAAAGTCTTGTTTCTGGCACTTGTTTGATTCTGCAGTGAGCTCATTTAATTCATTCATTAACAGAAAACCAACCACAGAAAAAAAAAACCCTAAAACTGCTGGTTTGGCAAGCTGCATTGACTGACTGGAAGCAGAGAAAGGCAAGGGCCAGGAAAGGCAAAAAGGAGAGGATTGATTCATAATGTTGGAAACAGGAGGCAGAAGTCAGCCATCAGCATCAGGCTACCAAGCTACCAAAAAGGATAGTCACATATGACCTAGATATTGCAAGTAAATATTAAGTGATTGTTTTCCCTTAAAATACAGAACACCAGCTGCCCAGTGGGGCAAATTTCCTATTTCAAAAGCATGCTACAAAGCAGCCACAGCACTGAGCAATTCCCTTGTATTTATATACTTTCATGGCATAGTGGAAAGCTATTTCTTCATTGATGGCTATGAAATAAAGTCCTGTGTTGTGGGTAGTAGTGTGGCTCGAAAAATAGTCATCACTGTGTGACTAATCTATTGGCATTCTACAATGGAGTAACCACATGAGTGGACAAGAGAAGAGCTACACTCATCATCCAGCTAGACTTTTGTAAGGTCTTTAACACAGTTCCCTCAGGACAGTCATGCTAAAGTTATCTTAGCACTGTATATTACAATCACAGAGTATTCTGAGTTGGAAGGGACCCAAGGGACACAAGGATCATCAAATCTAATTCTTAAGTGAATGGCCCACTCAGGGATCAAACCCACACCCTGGGCATTACTTGCACTGTGTCCTAATCAACTGAGTCAACCTCAGGCTTAAGTTCTAGTACCTGGAGAGTATCTACTACAAGCTCATTTTCTTAGCTAGACTGAAGGCATATATTCTTTTTTATATACATGACCTTTAAAATCAACATTACAGTTTTAAAGATAACTTTACTTCAAAATCAGCAAATATAGTCTACTGACTAATTTACCACTCAAAGCAGTCTATTTCACTCTTTCTAAATTGAGACAACCAGACTTATAACATTCCCTGTTTCTTATTTTACCGACCATTCAGTTCCCCACTCATCAAACTGCTTTATACCAATTATCACAGACTCACGCATTCATCCAAGAGTTCCAATTTTAAACTTTCGCAAAACCTATCTATGATTGCCAGAAAAAGCCGCTCACCTTCTATTCTTGAAAAACCTTTGTTGAATTCCAATGAGAGATGAAGCTGTACTGTTAAAAAAATTACAGAAAAAAGAAATTGACAACACAACAGAAAAGGAACATCCCTTTGCCTTAGATAAGAAAAGGAAGAGGCTTTCAGGCTAGGTTATAGAAGCATGCATGATATGAGTGTTAGCATATTAGCACATAACCTGTGATTCTGTAAAATCTAGTCTGAGGTGGGACCATCAGGATCATCAAGTCCAACTTCTGGCCCTGCACAGGACACCTCAAGAATTCTACCACATGCCTGAGAGCATCGTCCAAATGCTTCTTGAACTCTGTCAGGCTTGGTGCTGTGACCACTTCCCTGGGGAGCCTGTTCCAGCGCACAACCACCATCTGGGTGAAAAACCTTTTCCTAATATCCAGCCTAAACCTCACCTGACTCAGCTTTATGCCATTTCTTTGAGTCCTGTCACTGGTCATGAGAATGAAGAGATCAATGCCTTCCCCTTCACTTCCCCCCATGATGATGTTGAAGGTTTTCCCTCAGTCTCCTTTTCCCCAGGCTGAACAAGCAAGTGATCTGAGCCACTCCTCATACAGCTTCTTCTCCAGACCTTTAACCATCCTTATGGCCCTCATTTGGACAATGATTGTTCAACCTCTATTAGTTCAATATCTTTTTTATGCTGCAGTGACCAAAACTGCACACAGGACTCAAGGTGAGACCACACAAGCGGGTAGCAGAGCAGGACAATCCCCTCCCCTGCCTGGCCAGCGATGCTGTGCCTGATGCCCCCTGGACATGGTTGGCCCTCCTGGCTACCAGGGCACTGCTGGCTCATGTTCAAATTGAAACTGACCAGGACTCCCAGGTTCCTTTCCACAGCACTACTCACCAGCCTCTCATTCCCTGGTCTATACTCACAACCAGGGTTGCCCCATCCCAGGCCCAGAATCCAGCATTTGCCCTTGTTAAACTCAGCATTGTTAGCGATTGCCCATCTCTCGAGTTTGTTGAGGTCACTCTGTCCTCAGGGAAGTCAACAGCTCCTCCCAGTTTTGTCATCACCAAACTTACTTAGTATTCCTTTGAGTAGCTAATTACCTGCCAGTTGGTATCATGTGAAGGTCATTAGGGTTATCAGCAACCACAATATCACAAAGGTGAAGCCACTTTGAAATTTAAATTTCTTGAGTTGATTTACAGCTCTTGAAATACTATAGTAAGGTATACCTTTCCTAATTAAGAAAAAGCTGCCACACGTACAGACTTTCTTAGATATAAACTATGTGCTGAAAGGAAGTGAAATAATGTTGTTCTAAGTTCACTCTGTAGTTATATGCATAACCTTTTTTCATTCCATAGAGAAATACTTCCACCATCAAACAGTAATTAAAGAATGGCTTAAATTCTGACATCAGTTTCTAGATTTATCCTAAAATGGAATAACCTGAATCCATCTCTTTTCCCTTGAGAATTAAAAGAGTTCTCTTCATTACCATTTTCCCCCCAAAGTTTAGAAATTGTTTTAAAATTCAGAAAAATCCTCATCCTGTTCCCAGAATCATCCTCCTTCTTCTCTAGTCAAATCCCAGGAAAAACTGTTTTGGCACCTACAGTTAACATCACAATTCCCCAGAATAAGGAAACACTCAGTCCTTTTGCTCTTTGTCTGTTTCGTCTGTCAGACTTTCATCTTAACATTGCCAAATCAGTTTGGTTTTTCTTTCTGTATGAGCTAAGAAAACTAAAAAAATTCAAAAGGTTCTTCAGCATTTTGCAGACAATAAAGCATATAAAACCAAATTAATAAATTTCAACATAGTAACTCCTCTGTGCAATGCAAAGATCAATAGGAAGGCATAGACTGGCACTTTGAAACAAATTCTCAAAAAATCCTCCTTAAAACTATGTCTACAGACACATATTCTGAAATTAATTGACCCTCGTGTACTAAACTAATGGAAACCCAGAATACCATCCTCAGGTTTTAGGGACTGATTCTGAATTTAGGTTACGTTTAATTAAAATACAAACAATCTACAGACCTCTCAGTATTAAACGGTGCACTGAATAATTCATCTTTCATGAACACTGGGATATTTTAGAACTAAAGGTGTACTGCTAAAATGGAGATTGTGGGTGTTCCGCATTTCAATTGCTGCAGTAAATCTGAAAGAAATGAAGGAAAGGTAGCAGCAAGAAAAGACATAAAATTGCCCTACTAAAGTAGAGTCTAAAAGCCAACACTGGTGATTTCCTTGGAGTGAAACTAACAAGACAACACTGATGCACCTCTACTATATATCACAAATAATTGAAAGTGATTCACTTTTAGATCAAAACTGTATTGTTTTAGTGTGGGAAGGTGGGGGCTTGTTTGATTTTTTGTGAAATACAGCTGTGGTTGGCTTCACTGGACGCTGTCTTATTCCCATAATTTTAAGACCATTTTTTCTATTTAAATGAAAGTTTCTGTTCAACTACTCTGGAAATATTAAAGTGGAAAAAAGTGCAGTTTTACATTTTAAGGTTCCTTTGCAGAACAACAACAACATAAGGAGAATTTCTTGTAAAAATCTTAATTTAGCTGCAGGAAAAAAAAAAAAAAGGTTTCTTAAGTATAGTCATATTCCATTTCTAAAGGTGAATGCCTTGACCTATCTGAAATTAGTTTATTCAATGTCTGATTATATGCTATGTTCTATGTTGAGTCAATTTTAATTCCTTTCATATATATATCTTCTAAATTTCAGAAAATCATTTTGCTTAACAGTGAAATATTTATTAATATTTATATATCTTTTTCTTTTAACTATTTTGCATCAAGGTCAGAAATTGAGGTCAGAGAGAGGAGGGCCGTACTTGAAGAAAATGCATTCTTAACTTTCAATTTTAATTAGTTTCAGAAGAACTCTGTGCCTTTCTAAATCATAGATCACTTAGTAAAAAGTATAGAATTTTTTTCATAGTAACATATTTACATTTATGAATATTTTCTGTAACATAATCTCTTAAGTACTAAGTAAGTAACCCACACTTGATTTTTAAATTGTAGTCTGCAAGTTTGGACTGTGTTCTACTTCAAGGGGTAGTGGTGTTGAAGAGCTGTTTTAGAAGAATTTCAGAGCTTAAACACTGCCTCCAAGAGTTGATAATATTTCCTTGGACTATCACATTAAATTTATACTAGCATTTTCTACTACATTATTTCACACAAAGCTGCAGAGGTAAAGACACTGTAACCACATATGTTCACATTTCAGTATCATACGATTCTGGCAGGAAGAGGTAAATATGTGGATTTTAAAGACAAACTGACCATAATACATCTTCCTGTCAAATGAGAACTGTAAGAACTTCAAAGTTATAAGAAAGAAAAAAATAGAGATATGTTCCATTTAAGCCTAGTGGTTATGAAAGCAAATATGTGATAGTAAAATTCTTGTTCAGAAATGGCTCAGGGTTGGTCTCTTTAAACTATTACTGCTTTCTTGATCCCTGTCAGAAGTTCATAAACACAGCTCATTTAGACACGCCCAAATACCAGGTCCATAAATCAGTGTAATAACATGAAAGTAATAGATCATTGAATGTTTTCCTAACAAATAAAACCCTATACTCATTTACAGTGAATGTCCTGGAAGACATACTCCTATAAAAAGAGGCAAAATTTCTTTTTTTGGCTTTGCCTGAAGGATGCAGGTTTCTCAACTCATTCCAAGAGCTGAGAAGTAAGAAAGGAGCAGGACAAAGAACTCATAGGACAGGTGTTTGCTTCTGGAAAGTCTGTCCCTTCACACTTTTAATGGTGGTGAATTGTAGGGAGAAGGGCTTTTTCCACGAAAAGAAATCATGCTTTAAGTAGGCTTTGGAAGGAAAAGTCCTGTAAAGAAAGGATACTGTTAAAGTAATTTTAATGGACTGTTTGACCAGCAAATTGCAGGCCAAAGTGGAGCTGTAACCCAAAACATGTCCAGTATGGTATGGCCACCATAGCTGCATATTCTCCAGGTACATGGATATAATGTCTCTGTATTAGATCACTGTCCCCTTTATGTCTCTTGATCTTTGTTGTATTCCTTTTAAGAAACTGTGAAATAGACTTTTTTTTGTTTTATTGGAAGGATTACCATAATATTACCTCATTTTGCTACTTAGAGGACAACTTTACTTTTAAAAAATTAACTACATATACTGACTCTTTCCTATTTTCTAAATAAGTTCCTTTCATGGTTTCAAATATCTCTGCTCCTTTAACTGGAAAAATTAACAAATGTCTGCTAGCCCCACACAGCCCTAAAAAGGATAGATCTGAGATTGCACTCAGTAGCTATACTCACATAAGCGTATTCCAGACAGTAAAGTGTGTTACTGAAGACATTGAGGACAAAACTGAAATCTTAATTTGAAATTCAAAACTTTTTTTCACTTATGACAGCACAAGGGAAAAACACAGCTTCTCAGACCTTAAATTGGATGGGTAGGATTAGCAGTTAAAATATTTATTTATAAAATGAATATATTTGTTAAAGCAGTGAAAGGCCCTAAATATAGAACTACACCATTTTTAGAGCCTTTTTTTATAGCAGAAGCACAAGCAGTGCTGTACAAATGTTAATATATCTTTTTTTTATAGGGTGAAACTCTGCTCTAGTTTATTTCAGTTCATATGCATGTAGGGTCGGGAAAGATGGCCTGAAAAGGGCCTACCCTTAATAGGTTAACCCATACTCTTTGTTGAAAAATACACTGTAGCTCCCACTTAAATGCACAACCAGGCAGCTGAGGCAAATCCATTATTTCCCTAAACAGGAGTTGGTTCAAGACATAATTTTAATTATTTATTAATGAAAGAAGAAGTTGCTATTTTGAAATGTTGTTGAACTTGAACTAAATTGGAATGACTTCAGCCACAGCTGAACAAAATGAAACAATATACTAGTTCATCTCCTAGCACATAACACTGTCATTCAGATATGGCTATGGCCACCCTTGGCACAGTTGGAAGAAATGTGAATACGAGCAGAGACTAAATTGCATCTGCAGCCTGCTCCTGGAATCATGCTAAACTGGGGAAGGATTGCATTGCATTGTAGGAGGTTGCTTTTGTTGTTCCTGTGAGCAGCAGGACTGTGTGCCCCCAGCCAGTGGTTGCTGCTGACGATAGCATACACACAAGCCAGGTAGAAAGTTTGATTTACCATGCTTTCTTACAGCAATGCTGGAATTCACTATGAGTCTGCTCTGATGATAAATTTTGTTAGACTGACGTCTAGACCCTCCTAAAAATGTAACCCCCATTAACTGCTGCTGCTACTGCAGGAGACTCGCTCCAGCTTCCATGGATGACTGAAGTGTCATTCTAGTAGCTTCTAAAGTGTCACGAAATTGTGTTAAGGGGAAATATAAAGAAATTTTAACAATATAAACAGGCATATTAATGTCCTTAACACTTAATTGCCAAGTCCTCTAGGCTTGCTTTTTCACTATTTTCTACATTAACATGCCATGATATATTTGTTTTTATTTATATGTTGCTCATTAAGAAGTAATTTTCTATGGTAGTTTTAAGCCATACCTTTCTTTTCTGTCTTAAGAGTAAGGGCCAGGAGTATCCCTGCACATGGTGTATTTTTTTACAGCACTGCTTATCTACATTTTATGGTGCTGCAGTCCACCCATAGTGGCATATACAAAGTATGAGATATCTAAAAATCCCATCTGTCTTTTTTTGCACACAACCTGCCACCAGGTACATAACATTGCCACCGGAACAGATTGTGTGTGCATGACTAATTTCAGACCTGGCCCATCTATATACCAGGTAGTGCTTGCAGAGCCAGAGGTAAGGGAATAGTATTCATCCATGCTCCTCTCGTAACTAAATCAGGCCACAATGTTAAAAGTACTCTCCTAAAAATGAAGAAAGCTCTAAAAAATGAACACATGCTTTCCCCTCTGTTGTCTCTGATGGGATTTTTATTTACCATATAATTAAAGAAGGAAGTGAACTGTATGAAAATAGAACCTTAACACTTGTAAAAGCATCTCAGAAAAAAAAAAAAAAAAAGGAAGAAAAAGGGAAAAAATATTATAATATTGAGAAACAGTAAGAGTCAAGACCACAGCTGACAAAAGATACTGTTTAGTTAGTAATGAACAGCCTACAAAGACTGACAGAAGCACACTTGCTTGGAAACTGATCACAGATGCATTTTTATTAATTTGTTTTTCACTTGTCAGAATTGATTTTAGAGCAGTAGACTATTTTAAATAATAAGTATAACAATAATTTTTAAAATGTAGCACCTAGAATTAAACCGTGAGGTCATCTGGAATATTTTGCTGAACATAGAGCTGCAGCAAATGAAGTTGGCTTTACAGCAGCTGTAACATCAGAGCCATCAATAAAGAAATTAGCTACTCACATTTGAGATAAAGGGCAACTTATGCTTACAATCACCAGATCCAAAAACTGCTGTGAGAGCAAAGTAAACATCCAGCTCATAAACCTATCAGTATAATTTTTTGGAAATAGTTAGAGGTCAGCATTGAAATTCTGATTACAGCCAAAAACGTCAGTGACTAAGAGAAGCAATTTAAGCAGTGGTGTCAGTTCTCATTGACCAAACAGTAAATCATCCTGTATTTTCGAGCTGATGTTAGGATACGTGATATCACTAAACACAAGTCTAGAATTTTGTAATAAGTGAGGTGGAAACAATCTGTCAAAATTTTCTGCTGTCCACAATGTGTTTTTGTCACTATTAAATGTGACTTTCATCCCTTCTGCTATCCCCAGGTTGCCAATCATCGGCCTGACTCTGTCCTCAGCTTATACCTTTGTGAATTTTGTGCTTTGAGAAAGTAGAAACCAGTCAGTGATTAGTGGATTTGCTATTTTTAATTCCTGGATTACTTGATTTTCCCAATAATGAGAAGATAATTGCATATTTTTTTTTTAAAAATCAATATATAACAAATTACTAGAGAACAAGTGACTTAATATATTTATGTGGTATATACAATTCAAACAACCTTATCACTACCAGACAGTTTGTAAACTAAGGAGATTTTAAAAAATAATCAAATGTAAATTTTGTTTTCCTCTTTGGAAAGACTACAAAACTCTGAATATAATTCTGAAAAGCAGATGTTTCCAAATTTAAGAAAGAGAGCTCTTCAACTCCTCAGATAGAGTTGCATTTTTTAATCTCCTTTATTAGAGTATGAACACTCTGGTCATGAAAAGGCCATATTCAATCATTCATTCTACAGTCATTAATTATGTGATTATTTAGCATATGCACTCTGAATAAATAAGTGCAAACTTTCTTTGTAACTCATGGAAAATGTAGGGTTTTGTAATCTATTTTGGTAGAAAAATGTCATGATATATATATGTACATATATATATATATACACACTTCAATTTTCTATAATTAAAAGGGGTTTTTTTGAGACTAAATTTGCAACAGAACTTTTTATCAAAATGTTTCAGTGTATACTCATAAGGATTAGACAGTCTAAAATAACTGAGAAAAATCAAGGCTACTACGAGTGCTGAATCACTGAACTTAGGTATGAAAATGCTCTATTGCCTTCATGCTTAAGGGTTTCCAAACGCCTATTATTTATGGTCAGATATTTCCAAATGTGAACAGAGCTGAAAATAGGAAAGTAGTCTATGAAACACTCATAACACTATATGAAAAAATACACATCTGCAAAACTGAAAATCTGATACCTTAACATTATCCTGTAATGTGATAGATGTCGGAGTCAATCACGATTTCTCCTATTAAGTTCCTTCTGAGAGTGTCTAAAAATGAAAGACACTCTCTTTTGACTGCTGCTCATTTGAAATTGGCATTTTCATGTGGCAGATGGTGACCTTATCCCTGTGCTTTAGGAAAAATGATTTTTATTAAGCCTAAACAAGTGTGAACAGTGTTAATTTCCTGTAGCAGGCAGAATTTGAATGAGAGCATATAATGATTGGAAGAGTCCTGCCTCACCATATGGAAAAATGCACATTATGCCAACAGAGTAGATTACTAACAAGACAGTCCCTTAGAAATATATCCAACTTTCCATTTTATCAGTAGTCACAAAAAGCATATTTATTTTAAGATTCCTAGGAGCTGCTGAAGGTTGTTTGCAGCTAGCTCATATCCTAAAAGTTAAACACTTAATAACAGTGACATTGGAAAGACTACATGAAATATAAATTGTAGTTAAAAATTGCCAGATGAAGAGAACAACTGTTGGTACCCATCAAGACATAGACATAGTATTTCAATAAAGAATATGTAAAAGTACAGACATTGTTTTGAAAGTGATATCTGCATTGCAAAGTTATTAGTAAATTTGATATTGTGGATAATGTTCTTACCACTGTCTATAACCAGTAAGAAAGAATAAAGAAAAAAAAATAGGCTCTCCTTGGAGGTGCACAGGGACAGGACAAGCATTGAAATCCTGAGTAGTTTCTGGTTAAAAAACCCAAAAAAATCCCTGTCTAATCAACAGGCACCAATCCACCGGCTTAAAGTTTGTCCTGCTTTGAGATGGAGATAAGACAAAATGACCTTCAGAGATCCCTTCCAATCTAAATTATTCTGTGTATCTCTAAGGGCAGGCACTAATCTCGAAGCAGCGTGACTTCCCATGAAATATCAGATTTCACTTTAGGGTTTCTGACTGAATCTGAACGGAATGACTTTAGGAATTCTGACTGAATTGGAACACCAATTAACTGATCCCAAGGAAGAAAGGCAATCATTAATGTTGCAAGTCTTCTGTCTTCTGAAAATTTTTCTTAGTAATACTGTCTAGGATTTAATATCTTAAAATATATTATGGAAATATAAATAGTATTTCTAAAAATTAGAAATATTAACAGTAATTAATTTAAAATATTTTTAATAGTCATTTTATTCACTTATCGATTTCAATTTCCAAAACTTAGAACTTACATTGTGAATCTAACTTTGCAAGCAAACATAACAGTGTTTTTACATCCATTGACTGTGAGAACATAAACTTCTTAAAGAGGAAAGATAATATATTTCTCTCTCCTAACATGCTAGGAAGAACAGAAGGAATAAAAGTCACATTAGAAACTTAAATCCTTTTGCCCATTCCCTTTACAATCAAATAGATTGCCAGTGTTGGTTTCAGCTGCTTAGTAGTTTGTGAGGGAAAAAATATTACAAACATACTAATGTTTATTTTTGCAGTAACTCTGTCATGGCTGTGACCTCTAGGTGGGACTGAGGCATCCACTGTTTGATGAGGAAGTCAAGAGCACTCTTGAGGGCATTGAAGGAACTCAGGCTGGATAGAAAACTAAAAGTCACCACCTGACTTTAAAATGTCAGTGAAGATGAGATGAACATTCCTTTAGGGAAAACAAATAAAGCAGCAGAAGGGGAAGGTAGAGAGCAAAGCTGAACAAACTCACCCAAGGGATCTTCCTCCTATATGATAGCTTTATTATTATTTTCATGCACAGACACATTATTTGGGAAAGGAAATGTTTCATTTCCAAGAGTGAAAAATCTACTTTCCTCTTATATCTGTTTCATTGCTGCAGTGCCTAAATACCTGACTAAAGGTGCCCGAATTATTTTAAAAAATATTATTCAGTGAAACATTATACTGCAATCTCTCTCACATGAGAGCGATTCTCCTAGCACTTTTAGGGAAAGCTTGTATGGTGGTTTGATTTGTTTAAGATTTACACATCATTCAGAAGTATAGATGTTATATGAATATTGCTGGATACTGCAAAATATAAAATCCACATTTTGCTTTAAAAAGAGACACACCTGATATATGTCATAAGCAGAAGAATTAGAAATGGTCATTCTATCACCTTGCCGCACTACAAAGGATACAAGTTCTTGTATTAGTCAGATACTTCCCTTCTCTGGTCATTCCCCAGTTTGTGCTGAGGCCATGTACATCAGTTTGTACTGATATCCTCCCCTTCCAGTGTATAAATGTCAGTCTCCAGTTTATCTCAAACTTTTGCTGCCTTCTTTTACCAATTTTTATTGCACCATTGTGCAATTCTTCTCTTCCTTTTATAAAAATACACATCCTTCATCTCCACCTTGCTCAAAATAGCTGTAGGTTTATACAAAAACAATGGGAGACAACCTCACTGAGAGTACAAGAGACAAGTTTTGGTTACTTAGAGGAGTAAGGGATTACATTCAAAGTCAACAGTTTGCAGTTGACTCAGTGTTGCTCCAGGAGTTTGCACCTTTGGCACCAGGACAGAACATGTTCACTCTGTGAAAGAACTGCATATATTAGTCATCAGCAATCTCAGAGAAACCTAATGATGCCCAAAAGAAATTTTTCTCTAATATGAAACTGCAGGTAACCATAAAAATAAGCAAAAATAATACTTCTTTAGTATGTGTTTTGATATTTTGGGTTTGTTTTTATATGCACTACCTAGCCTCAGACTGAAGTTTGTCAGGCATCAAGTTGGCATGAAAAGAAGGGAAGGTCAGGAGTACATGGGGAAAAAAAACCAATGAAATACACACTTCTAAGGGCTTTTCTTTAGCAGTAAGAATGTATATAAATAAATAAAGGAGAAAAATAAGAAGCCTGACCCCTAAAATCCAAATTTAAAATATTACTTGTAGTTAAGAAAAAACTGATACAAAAATAGAAAATAGACTTGGATAATAAAATATTTGTTTAACTAACTCTTCATCCAAAATATTAATATTTCATACATTAACTGCTGGAATGCATTATAGTCTCAATGAGATCCTTAAGCACTTTTTCCTTAGAATTTCTCTGTTTTGAAAGGAAATTACTCACTGTGAGGAGTCTTCCAAGTGTGTTTAACTATGGAGAATGCAGTAACATTGCCTTTCAAAGGTAATATTGGATCTCTTGGTTACAGTTCTCCTAGCTTAAACATGTGTCACCTTTCGAATGCCTTCTTACCAGTCATTAGAAATAATGAAGGCAGAAAAACCTTTATTTCCATAAATCTTTTCTATTTCTCAAAGCCTCAGAGAAAATTTTACATTACAGAGCAATGTAAGGGTCAGTCCTTTTAGACATCTGAAAAGAACCAACAAACCACATGATAACTTGGTTAGCTTTTTGTGCATGCTGAAATAGGGAAGGCTGTGTTTGCAATTAGCAAGACTAATCAGTGACAGGACTCAACGAAACAGCATGAAGCTGAGTCAGGGGAGATTTAGGTTGGATATTAAGAAAAGGTTTTACACCCAGAGGGTGGTTGGGCACTGGAACAGGCTCTTCAGGGAAGTGGTCACAGCACCAACCTGACAGAGTTCAAGAAGCATTTGGACGATGCTCTCAGGCACAAGGTGTGACTTGGGGTGGTCCTGTGCAGAGCCAGGAGTTGGCTTCAATGATCCTGGTGGCTCCCTTTCAACACAGCATATTTTATGATTCTAAGATTCTATAACTGCTAAATCTTATACAGCCTGGCAGCTGTTTGGTTTTTCCTAGGAAAAAAACAAAAAAGCAAGGCAGGAACTTTGTAATTAGTGGGACCACTGGCATGGTAATCAGCGCATATTTTTATGCACTGTTTACAGTTTCAGAGTTTCTTTAAGAAAACATAATACCCTTTCTTAGACCTCATTTATGCCATCATCTTTCTGCTACCCCATTATGATACAAAGTCCTCAAAAATGGAGCTCACCAAAGAAATATTTGTCCACTGATGATGTCAACATTTTATCTCAATGCACAGTTTTAACAATAGACACATACTAACAATTCAAATCTTCCTTTGCACCTTAATGCGTGTAGTATTCCAAGTAATACCATGGTGCTATCAAACTGTTATTTAAGAACACAAGAGTTAAAGAGGAGTTACATTATAGTTTTGTGGTAGGTTGACCCTGGCCAGCTGTCAAGTGCTCACCCAGCCACTCTCTCACTCTCCTTCCACAGCAGGACAAAGGAACAAGACAAGATGTAAAATTTTATGGGTCAAGATAAAGACAGAAAGATGTTCATTTACCAATTAACATCATGGACAAAACAAACTCATCTTGGGGAAAATTAATTTATGGCCAATTAAACTAGTTGAATGGTGAGGAAAAAAACACAAATTAAATTGGCATTTTCTCCAATTCTCTCATCCCCTTTTTCCCAAGTTCAGCTTTGCTCCTTCTTTCCCAACTGTCCTTCCTCTAGTCCACACCCAGAGCAGCCCAGGGGATTGAGCAATAGGGCCTCGTGGTCAGTATTCAACAGCTCCTCTGCCGTGCCTCCCAGCTCATATTTTTTCCCAGTTCCAGCATCAGTCTTCTCAGCAGGCTGCAATCCTTCAGTATAAACCTGCTCCAGTGCGGGCCCTCCACAGGCCACAGTTCCTTTCAGGGAATGTCACCCATTTCTGGCATGGTTCTCTCCAGAGGCTGCAGGGAATACCTACTCCACAGACAACCTCTCCCTGGGTGGCAGGGTAATATTTACAACACAGAGCTGCCACAGTTTATCTTGATATATTTGTATTACCCAACTTCATAACTTACCTACGTTCTGAGCTGCTGTGTGTAGAGAGGTTGCATATAAACCTTGTAAGAAGTTGCATACCAGTATATTCCTTTAGTTCAGCTTTCTTCTCTTCCAAATTCACTAATACACAAATAAATGCATATTCTGACAAGTGTCTATACTGCATGAGAAATTAGGAAGAAATCATAACATTCCCTGCCACCAGAAAGTCTGCTATTCCTGTCCTTCAGTGTCAAAATTAGATGAGAAAGCAATGAGGGAAAACAGATGTAACCCTGTTACTTTCAAAAGATCATGCACTCAATTCTCAGTATGAATAAGAAAGGAAAACAGAGCATAAACTGAATGGAATTGTGCTACAGCTGCCTGCATATTCACAGATGTCCTAACTTAGTCTTCCTTCCATTACTTTTTTTATACCAGGGATATTCCATCTATTTTCACAGATATATTTTTTATTTACATTATTGTCAATGATCCTAACTTTCCTATGTATTTGACATTACAAAAGCCTTACTCCCATAACACAAAAGTTGCTGGTTGGAATTCAGTAGCTTGGTAACATTTTTAAAAGAAATATCTTTGCCAATCATTCAGTAAAGGATTCAAGAAAGTTGTCTGTTTAGATGGGATTTTCCTAGACCGTGGGTATGAGACAGTCATTTTCTCATTAAGCTCATTATCTGCATGCAAGTAAAAGACAGAGATAACCTCTGCATTCCTAGTACCTTCTTTAAGCACATCGTCATGGTGGGGTTGGGGCTTGCTCCTATCGAGCAGTTTGTGAGATGCTACAAAGGCAGTGGCCTGAACACAATGAAGACACTCTAGAACGAAAGGAGCAATGGTCAATGAGACAGAATGAGGAAAGGCTTTGATTTCTCTGAAAGTCAGCCAGGCAAGTCCCAGTCTGATTAAACCAGGGGGTTTTATAACAGCAGAAAGATCATCTTAGGAAGTCCTTCTAATATATTTTCTTACGGTAACCCTTACATAGGTCAGAGGCCTAAAGACTGCTGTAAGCAAACAGTACTTTGTAAATATTCCAACAGTTACAGAGACAGACCTTCAGATAACAATAAGCAAATCCAAATTGGCAGGATAGGGAGGGGAGCTAAAGGTGAAGCAATAGAATCATTTAATAGTTCAAATACTCACAGCTACTGCTATAGTTTTAGTTTAGACTTTGTAAGGCAAAGCAGAGTAGTTGAATACGTTACAGTGGTACTGTTTTGCACTTCAATGATTGATCACCAAACTTGCTTTCCTGAAGCCAAAGGACCTAAGTGCTTTTCTCTAGAACTAAGCTGATAAATATTATGTCTAACATACCTAAGGGCACAAAAGGTCCTTTCAAAATGTCACTAGAACAAAGTGTACACTTGGAACTAATAATAGCAAAGAGAGGCTGAGGTGTTTTAGAATTGCTGCAAGGGCAGTAAAAACAACTTGCAGAAACAGTTCATGTTACTTCATCTGTAGATGTCAAACTAGGCTTTGAAATATTACAAAATTTGTCATTTTTTTAAAATTTGTCTCTTCATATAGAATTTTTTTAAAAAGTAACAAAAACAACAAAACTACTGAAATACAAAGAAAGAAACCGTGTTAATATAAAATTTAATCCCTCGAGATCAATATCAGGAGACAAATTCTCAGCAGCATGAAATGAATAGAAGAAACCTTTATTAATCACTGAATTATGATCCTAACAGAGTGGAAAAATTAAACAGGTAATCAGTTCCGTGAAACATGAGGTTTGCAGAAATAACACAATGTGAATTGTGCCATAAATTATATAGCCATCCTCTCTAAAACAGGATTTCCAAAATTTGTTTTAATGGAGTAAAATTGACTTTAATTTTTACAAGTCATTTCTTAATTTTTACATCCCATATAATGGGTAGAAGTCTACATGCTCTATACACAGACAGAAAAGTTCAACAGACCACAGATGTTGGCTTTCAGGATGAAAATCTATTTCTCAGTCAAACAAATAAAAAGTGCCTGGGAATATTCTGCTTAAATATGTCCAGGCCAGATTACTTGTAGTGGTCAACATTATGTGTCAGATTCCTCTGCATCACTCATCATACTTAAGGGCTAATATTCAAGTTATAGTGGAAATGTATATGGATATGATTTTTAACTATTCAAGTCCCTAAAGTATAACATATCACAAACTTTTTCTTTAAAATTAGCAGTCACGTAACTCTGGAAAAGCGATTGTAGAACAAATTGTATAAGATTTTAAAATCACCATCTGAAGGACTGCCAATCAACCAATTATAATTACATATTGTGCTTTTTGAAAAGAAACCCAAAATAGAAATCTGTCCTCATTCATACGCTAAAGTATGTCATTTTTTAAAATCTGTAACTTCATGAATTTTGAACTGATGTTCTGCTTTGTCTTGCATCTTAAATGCATAAGACCTGAGTTATATAAATCAAAGTAGAAAGACATAAAATATACATGATTTCAAAAATACCTGTTTGCATGCGGATAGCCCTACCTGGTTCACTCTACAAAGGGCCCTTGAATTCTCTTTAGTGTATACACTCAGTTTAGGAAAACTAACATTTGTCTTTTAGTGTCAGGTAGTGAATATTTAAGTGCAAACATATACCTTTGGAGGTCTTGAAAAACAATACAACAAACAGCCAGTTTTTACTGTAATTGTTTTGTCAGATGCAGAAAGAGCCATGGTCTCTTTCTGCATCTGACACAGGAAAATGACATCTTTGAGAGGATAAATCCTCAACAGTATTAAAATCCCCAAAGAAAATTACCTTCTCAAAGGGGAGAATATCAGAAAAAATTAACCACAGAAAAAATTAACCATATCAGAAAAAATAAACTACTATCTTGGGTTTAAAAAAGTGAAACGATAATTCATAGATATTCACCTTCTTTGTCCCTCCAAAGGAGTCCAGTGGAACTAACACTAAGGATCTAAACTTATTGAAAAGTACCACATCACAAACAGAAAACAGTTGGGGTTTTACAATTTTAATTATCAAAAGATGATGAAGATGAGGCATGAGGAACAACAGGGCTTTTTAGATCTGCTAGTGAATCTCTGCCATTTCTATTTTCAACACTGCCAGATGTATCAATGACTGAGCCTTTTTACTGGGTTAAGACCTTGATAGTTCACATTATCCACATCAAGTCATAAATTGTTCTGGAAGCTGAGGCATACTGGAACAAGTATCTTTGTCACAAATAGTCAACTAGACTAGCTAGTGAAAATACATGTCTTTATCCAAATCCAAGTAGCATTATTTTCCTTGTTATTGACAAGTTACTCAGGTTGTAGAATAGAACTCTTTAAACACTCAGTAAAGTAGATGACAATTTTATAAAGCATCTTCATGTGCTGAATATGGAGGAAGACAACGAACTTCAATGTAAATTAGTGAAAAAGAGATTAATTTCCAGGTCTGTGGCTTTCTGACAGCACTTCTGCTCTGCACTTGACAGTAAACACCACTCTGGCTGGGGTAGTATCAACACAAAGAGTAACTTGAGACGAAGGATATAGAAAGGTCCTAATGTGTAAATTCAGCCTTCATATCAGGATTCCTTCAAATCCATGGGTTTTGCCAGAAGTTTAGGAGGGGAAAAAGATATCGTAATGAGCAGAAATTTCAGGATATGACAGTGATATTTTCTGACAGAATATCTGAGCTATCAAGAACAAGCCCATAAGTGTATGCCATCTGTGACAATAAATGAAAGGTTAGCACAGACTTGTGTTTGTTACCAATTTCAGCAAGCCATTATTTCATTCAAGCCCTTCCAGAATCTATGGGTTAATCCTTTTTTTCCTGTAAAACTTCCCTCTCTAGTTCTTAATTGCTGCTTGACCATGCAGGAAATCAAACTAAGAATGTTATCCATTTTTGCAGGTCCCTGAATCTGCAATATTCATTGTCCTTCCACCCTTCATTTTAGCAAAGGGAAAAATGTCATCCAGAAATAAAATAAAGTATCTTGATTCTTCTTTGTCTTAGTTGTCTATTATTACCTCTTCACTATCCATTTATAATCAGCCACTACGGGTTCCATCTCCATATGTCTTTCCTACATATAGCATTTTCTATAGGAACTATTGGGTTTTTTGCTAACCCAAGGGTTTTTTTTTTCTTTAAACTTATGTGATTTCCATACTACCTATGCAGCATAGTATTCATTATTTGTATTTATAAACATCCTTGTAGAACACCTGCTGGGAGATGGTAAATTCATAATATTCTCAAGATGCTTTGCAATCAGTGAACTTGGATTTTTCCCTAGTGATACAATGAAAAATGTTGAGCTGATTAAGGAAGCTTTACATCTTGTAAAACTTGTTTTGCTAGTCTGCAAAGACAAAGGATAAACATGAGCATTCATTCTATATGCATTACAGACCCAGCTGGTCTGATTACCCCATGTAACTTCCAACCATTAAAATATCAACACAACCTACAAATTTTTGAAGAATCATACCTCAATTTTCAAACTATTTGCACTGAAATAAATTAAAATTATAATAACTGTTGGTTAATTTTTCATGGGAAGTGATATCATTATCTTCTTGTTAAATTTTATACCTGCTGTTATGGTATTTACTTTCTTTTATACTCATAAATCAATCACCATAATCTAAAGACTAATTTTCATAATTACTTGGTCGATGGTTAAAAGCAGAACTCTTAGATTTATTTTTCCTTTGTGTATAGCAGAAATTTTAATGGATTTTGAGTTTACACATTCAATATGCCAAATAGATACCCACATATTTTGGCAAGATTAATTACAAAATGTCAGTAATTTCTATACCGAAGACATAACTGTCATTCTGTAGAACAAAAGGTTCTTTAAAAAATTCAGTAAAATCCTCACATTTCACACGACTTCAAAAGGCAATGAAACACTTGGTACTGATTTCAGAAGGAATTTACAAAGCAATATTGATCCCCTTGTCTTTACGTGACACACATGACATATTGTGATTTCTGTTGGATATTTAACAGAAGCACATCATCACATTGTCACTTCTTCATTTTGTAGTTTGTGGCGCCTACTGTACCCTTTGCTTACTTGGTGATGTAGAAACATGAGGATGTTTCCTTAACAGATTTCTCATTCATTTTCTTATTAACTTAAATATACATACAGCACTTTTTAATCAATACTTACATTTAGAACAGCAATTCTTACCTTTTACAATCACCAGTTTTAAGTTTAAAAATAAGTGTTAAGCTCTGGAATAGGATTTTTTTTTTTAATAGAATAGAATGCATTTCAGCTACTTCATGTCAAGGAAAATCAGAAGAAAATATAGTTTTCTAAAGATGGTTTCAAAGTTCTGTGTATATTCTCATGCTGGATGCAAAGAAACAAAAAATAAAATTATAGAACAAAACATGCTTTAGAAGTCAGATGCTTTAGATGGATAAATCCCTAGTTACAGCGCATGTGCAGTTTGAAAGATTCCAAAGAGCCATTTCTCCAGATATATGAAAATGTCTCACAGGTGTCCAAAGTCCTGAAATTCTGCCTAGACAAGATTTCCATTTTACCAGCTACAACACGGATCCAAGAGACTGGGCTTAGCACCGCACTGAAAGATTAATACAGGCAATTCAAAGAATTGTGAGGATTCAGGTCTCAAAGGGAATCCTCATGAAGGTATAACGAACTACACATGTGTGACCTGAGGCTAAAAGTATCATCACTTCATACCCAAAGCAGGGAGCAAGAGTTTGAGTGCAAGGAGAGGATATGAATATACTTACTGCACATGCCTAAGCCCTAGTTTTACATCCTTGAACAGTGTTAAAAGTGGTGGAATTACATGCAACACAATCAATAGGCAAATTTCACAAGGTGAATTTTATCTTGTGTCAAGTTACACAGCCAATAGGTATTCAAGGAACTTAAAGAAAAACACGAGCCTACTGAAATTTAGGGTTGTATGTCTAATGTCCTGTATTACTGTCATGTTCTAGTGAATGACTTCATAAGAACAGCATATAAATGAAAATATTTTGCTTGGCATATCCGAGAATCAGTTATTCCTCCTGGTGCATTAGAAGGATTAGCAGCCTCTCTAAAAGAAGATCTTGCATGTCAAATAGCATTATCAAAAATATGGGCATTGCTAGGAAGCTTTTTCCACAGTGGATTTCACAGATCCAGGATTCAATTCAGAATTCAACTGCAGAAGTTCAGGTCCTAACTGGTAGCTGCTATTATTGTACACAAAAATAAACAACAATTTCTATTACAATTTGCGTCATTGTGTCCAGAATGCCACTAAGTGCAGAATTGCTCTAATAAATAAAGTTATAAAGTATAAGAAATAACTATAAAGAAATAAATAAAGTATTATAAATATAATGAAGTAATAAAACCATGGATTGTTTTCTTTAAACTAAAAAGTTTGTGAAATAAATCGAATGACACAAGCATCAAATATTGAAGAATCTGGAAACGGTTATAGTAATGTTTTGAAAATAAATCAGAACAGAAAAAGTGAAGAAGCACAAGGACTGAACAAAAAGAAGTGGGTGCATGTTAAGATATGTACAGAAAGCACTGAGTACAAGACTAAACAAGAAGTGACGAATGTAATTTAGTGAAAAGTCAGCTTACCAAACTTCTATTTCATTTAAATAAATAGATTTTCTAATGAAGCAGTAATATATATTAAAAATTTGAAAGCAAACTGAAAATACATTAACAGAATGGAGTCAGTTGGTTAAGCAGGAAACATACCATCCCAAATTCGCTGTGTTTTATACCTACCATTGTATACTTGTTTAAAGAACCACATAAATAACACTTAAGCCAAGATGACTTCATCTTGTAACAGTTTCCTCTTAATTGCTGAATAATTTATGCAAAAGCATTGTATTTGTGTTAATTAATTTTTTTAAAAAGCCCATGTAAAATGCCTATTTCAACATCTCCCTAGAACCAAGTTAAACTTAAATGTGTCTTCTTTTTTTTTTTCCTAGACATCACACTGTGTTTGCTTGTAAAATGTGCACACCATGGTATGAACAGCGCTGAACAGTGCATTCTGGGCTGGGGTTTTTTTGTTTTGGTTTTTGGGGTTTTTTTGAAAGACTGTTATACAGAGGCAGCACAGGTTGCAGGCTGAAAAATGCTTAGAAACTACAGGACTAAACACAGAAAATATTTCCTACCCAAAACCCACAAACCAGAGTGTTGGAAATTCCAGCAGACTCTTATAGTCTTTCAACAGCTCACTGGTAGTTTATAATGGCATAAAGAAAAATACAGATACACAAAAAAACCTAGGAAGTACCACTGTGTTTACATCAGAGTATTAAATTACTTTCTCGATCTGCTCAGTGAGGGGTCCAAGGCTGGAGCACTCTCTCCATTGAATCAATACAGCACAACTTCAAGAACATTTAAGTCACATATATCTGATTTGTGACCACCTTGAGGTACACATGAACACACTTATTTTACCAGTTGTATAATACACCCAGCAGAGACTCTTCTAGAATTTGATCTGCACTCAATACATCTTGCATCACAGACACCTAATAAATTCACTTTGTTGTCCTCTGCAGAAGACCTGCCTATTTCTTGCTAGCATTCACAATAATATCTAGCAAGAAAATAATATGCATGCAGCTGGAAGAGAGGCCAGGATTTAAATGGAGCCAAGACTATCAGTCTCCCTTGCTCCTTGCCAGGCTTTTCTGCACTCTTTGCTCATTGTCCTGTTGCCTGCTTGGCCCAACTCAGGATATTGTGGGAAACCTAGACAAGGTTTCCCACAATAGGGAGAGCTTGAAACTGCCTCAGTCTCAAGTGAAATTTTTATGAAAAAAATGTGTTTTTCACACTAGAAAAGTCACTGATTTGTCCATGCCTCAGACTGACGCCTTCTGGCCCTATAAAGACAAGAGGCCACAAATCCATACTCCACAAAATCCTTTGAACTCAATGACAAAGTGAGACACTTCCCCCTCAATGCAGAAGCAACAGATGTGGCAGATGTTTGTAAGAGAACCCTCAGCATTTTTCATCTATCAGGTAATAAAGATATACCCACAATAAAGAAAAAAAATACTGGACAAGCAATAGCTGCTGTATCTTACCAGTGCTCATATAACAACAAAGGCAATATCACATTTTCAGTGGTAATTATGAGGGACTTGAGATACATTTCACATGAGGCCTGAATGCTGGCTGCAAAGAAGATTACATTTTTTATATTTATTTTGTTTTGGGTACCCAGCAATTTTAACCAGGGAAACAACTTTCCTTATTTAGTAGAAAATAAAAAGCTATACTGACATAAAGCTGTCTCTCACCTATCTGTTACAGCTATCTGGAAAGGGGCATGCTAAAAAGTATTTGTTGCCTTTATTGAAATGAAGGAAAGAATGAATGAAGGAAATAAAAATTCCCCAAACCTGAACCAGTATCTAAAATTATTTCTCTCTTTTTGGGGGACAAATCATCATATATTTAATAACCGTGGTCTCCTTCTACTGCTTCTCTTTCATTATTCTCATCTTCATTCTTGCTTAATAGAAATGTGTAACCTTGGCCGTTAATTGCAATACATAGCCTAAAATAATGATCAGCCATGGAGGTTCCTCCCTTTTAAATACTTAAAGTTTGAAGAAGCATATTAAATGAAAGGCTGACCAGTTTTACTCCAGCAAATAAACAGATCTAACCAGACTCATGTTGAAACAAGTGAGACACAGTCGACGTAAGAATATTGTGAGGGTCTAATGGCCGTTTCCAGAACCAGGATATATTCTCATCTTCTTCCTTATTATGCTTTTCAGCCAGACAATAATACTACTAATACTACTAATACTACTATTAATAATAATAAAGATTAAAGGCATTTCACCTACATCTTAGGCAATAATGAAGCAAGAGAGAGATGTCTACAGTTTTTCCCACACAAAGCAATATCATAAGCATTTACTAACAGCTGACAACCATCCTCTAGTTCCTCTGCATCGCAAACCATGGGAAATACTCTATGCTGGACTTAGTTACCATGGGCCACCTGTGTTGTTAACATAATGTGTTTTGTAATTTCTTCTGAAGATGGAAGACATAGAGACCATATCAGCTGAGGCACAAGGATCTAGGATTACAACCCTTTGATCTTTTGCATTCTTTCATTTCAAGCAGAATTGCGTCTTGATTAACCATGGTCTTTATTAATCACTCCTGACACAGCAAGAATTAAAGACAATTATGTTTGGGAAAGAGGTAAAAACAAATCAGGTATGTTTTCTAAGAAATAGACTTAGGATTTCTTATTTGTCCTCAATTCTTGTGGTCATAAGTAGGAACAAATTAAAAGAGAATTTTTAAAACTATCAAGAGGTTTAATGCAAATAAATATTTGTTCCCCTCTTCAAGCCTTAATTTTGCTGGGTGGTTTTCCTTTGTCCAGCTATTTCTTACTACCTAGGTATTGGATATGAAACACTTTTTGCAGTTCTACTAATAGAATGTTTTGAGTCTAAAGTGCAAAATAGAGGAAGGTCTTTTTCTTGAGATTTGTTTTAAGATAGTTTTATTTTCAAGTTCTACAGCTTCCTAGCTCTATGATATCTAAATATTAAGTACTCATATAATATCAACAATGACAAAACCAGGAGTATAATTAAATTATAAATTAACCTTTCAGGCACAGAAACATTAAGATTCAGGAACAGAAGTGAGATGTTTTAGTTATTTCATTTCTAAAAATAAATATTTATCAAATTTTCGTAAGTAAAAAAATCCCACTGACTAACTCTGTTGTCTTTCTTCTTGTTGATTTTTCTCTTTTGACACCTCTCTGTCTTCACAGCTCAAGGAACAGCTTAGGTTTGGCAGGTTTTCCCCATGGCCTTGAAAGCCTCAGGCAAGAATGGGTAGTCCCAGTCTGCCCAGTCCTTTTCTGTTCATCATGCATGGTGATTATTTGAATTTTGCATTGAAAATGTTTGTACTGGAAATGGTTTTTCCCTTTGCACCAGTTATTTTTTTTAAACCTTTCTGTCTGGGTGACTTTGGAGGCATCTAATTTTGCATCTGTTTATGACAAAAACTCTAGTTCCGCTTCAGATATGCATTTTCTTACTAACCTGTGTAGCTTCCGACAGGTTTACAGGCAAGACAAAAAATATATTTAAGGCCCAAAATTAATAAATAAATAAGTTTTGCTATACAAAACAAAGCAAGTGTTTTATTGACTTCCATCTTGTGCAGACTTCAATTTTACCAGTGCTGTTCTTCATTCACATTTCTCTTTCTCACTACTCAATGTAGACCTAGTGTTTAACTCAAGGTTTAAAATGGATGTTGATTCCTAGATTACACCACTCATGGTTTTGAAAGAAATTTTTAAATGGTTGGCTATTGCAGCAACTAATACAGATGCACTGTAAATACAGTAATTTAAAGGCAGGTTTTTTAGTATACTTCTTTTGGTTTGCAAGAGTCAGGTTCATCATTAGCAAAAGAGCTCTAGTGCCAGTGCCACTTCTCCCTCCATGCAGCTCTTCCAGCTGAAGTCACAGTGGTCTGTCGGTGTGGATGTCACTTATTTCTTGTGCCATCCTCCTGAATGGAAGGATAGCACAGAAGAACGTCCCAAATCATAGGCAGCTATACAATGGTCAATATCCATACCTTTTACACCTTTTTCCTTAACCACATTTATTTTTTCAGGGTAAAAATACCACAGAAACCCCATATCTATCCTGGTTTTCTACCTCATCATCATATGAACCAGAATAGGTCCCTGAAACACTTGCATTTACCAGGCAACTGGATGATTCTGATATGTTTGCATAACTTAAATACCACAACAAAGACTATTTGGAGATATGTTCAAGATTATTTAAACAGAAAATCATGCACTTTTCTGCACAAAAGTAATCAGCTGGCACAGATCCTTACTAGCCAGCTGTGAGTGATAAATAGACATCATGGGGAAACATGATTAATTAGACATACAGAGTCTGCAGAAATACCAGAGAAAAGCTGCCACCTTTCTAGAGTTATATCTTGATTGAGATTCAACACAACACTGTAGCATCAAAATAGAAGCTACTTTTACCAGAAAAAACACCCCAACAAAACCCTTCAATCATCTCTTTTAGTCCTATGTGGCTTTTGGCTAAGGACAATAAATAGGGGTTTGTCAAACGCAGTTACAAGGAGCTTAAGTACACCTTACTCCATCAGGCTCGGGATCTCCTCAGTATTTGAGAAATTGTCAAAAATCCATTTCCTTTTAATTCCTTTCATATTGGTGGGTTGATAACACACATATTCTACTCCTGCTTTGCAATTCTTGCATAAAGACAATAAACTCTTCCCTCAGAATTTATGTCTGTGGTTATGCAAATGCAGGTGGATATATAGAGACATTAAACTGATATTAATTATGATTGATCAGGAATGGAATTTTCTCACAGGACATTCCCAGAGAATCACTCAGGGGTATTATTATACAACTGCCATATTCACATTAGCCGTGTTAGTATGCCAGTAGTGACTCTGGGGACTGATTTAACTTCAGAGGCTGTGACCAGTTAGATGAACACCAATGAGAGAAGATTCAAACACTGTCTGATCTGACTTTTTGAATGCCTATTGAATGTGCATTTTCCAAAGAGAATATTGACAATGCTAAGTTTGAAATGAAGAGCAAAATTTTTATTAACTTAAAAATAAATATTTTTACTTTTTAAAGTATTTATTACACAGTGTTAATTAAGCAAATGAAAACTGAGCTAAGCCAAATTGTCTACTGATTTTTCAATTCTACATAAAATGAAAGATTGTAAAAGCCACACAAGCAAATGTTGCACTGAAGAAGACTTAAGCAGTCATTTCACAGAAAGGCACTGTATTTTCTGCAGTTTTCCATGTGGCTTGAACACTCATGTTTTACATGCTGTTTTCCAATAAATGGGGTAAATTTAAACCACAGGAATAAAGTTGAAAACAAAAAGACAACAGGGTTACAGACAACAGCAGTTACTTTTTTGTTTTAAAGCAACACCAAAATAAAATAAAATAACAATATTAAGGAAGACGCAAGTTAATGTAAAGTTTGTATCGTTCCAAGACTTATAGATGTGTGGTTTTGATTCTACTTTTTCTTGGGTTTGAGCAGATAAAACAATTGTTTAGTGAATGCAAAAATTGCACAGTGGTTTTGGCCTATGTGCATCCCACCAATTTGAATGGAATCTTATCTGAAGGTGTCCTAGATATCCCATTTAAATACACAGGATAACAGAGGAGAAACATTTGTTCCCTTTCTGAGTGGACTAAGCAGCTGATTGATGTGCTGATACATCTACCTAACCTTCTTACACCTCCTTATCTTGAAGCATACTTTTTTTCTCAGTTGTACAATCCCTCCAGTCCCTATTCTTTTAGCCAAAAGCATCTGAAGAGCGGAAAAACCCTGCAGCTATTTCTTTCTTTTGTGTTGTTTCACTTCCCAAAATAGGTCAGTCTTCCAGCAGATATGAGCTGAAGGTTTAACATAGGTTATCTCACAATTAATTGCACTCTAAAGCAGTAGCTGGAGTGTTAGTGGGTACTTAAGTAAAACTGCTGTGTGATGAAAAGACTTCATTTCTATGAGCATTTTGAAGGTGAGAAAAGCATTAGAAAAACCTAATTCAAAACTTTTTTTAGCTACACGCTACATTCTTAATGAATATAAAGCAGGAAGACATACTCGACTACAAAGACTCTCTCTTCCCTTTCATATACACTCAATTTACACATTTGAGAGTTCACATTTGTGAAATCCTAGTAAGAAAATCTAGTCACATTCAATGCCACAGAAATATGTAAGTAAAGAGTAAGGAGGAACACTTTTCCCTTCTCTTCTAAGAAAAGTAATTCTTCTCAAAGTATGCTGTAGATTTCTTCAGCTTTCTGAATAAAAACGACTTGTTTATGCACATAATTAAACAATACTATTCGAGATACAGGAAAAAAAGTCTGTAACTGTTACAAGAGCAGAAAGTTTTGAAGAAAATTTACTTTGCCAGGCAAATTACTGGTGCTGTAATCTCACTGTAAAAGGAAAAAATGCATACAGTAGAATTTTCTTAGTCCATGGTGTATTTTTGCAATGTTCACCCTGTTCCTCCTTTCTTTTCCTAGATTCCAGTAAAATCAGTCACTATCCAACCTATGGTAACATTTCCAGAAATTATATTAAAATTATTTCTAAATGAATCATAAAGGTTACATCTATTTTCAATAAAAAAATTCTATTTGAAGTGAAACATTAGTCTTTTGTATTACAATACAGCCTTTTCATTCAAGTTAATAAAAATGAAGGGGCTCTTCATTATCAAAAAGAGAGTAAAAATACAGTTGAAGTTGGGTACTCTCACTAAGCAATTGAGGCAGGGAAGATTCAAAGAGGGAAGAGATTTTCTGGCTTGTCTTTTGTTTTAGATTACTGTCCTCTCACTGCTCAAGATTGCATGATACTCATATCAATACACCTTAACCCAGCTTATGAGAACAGGTGTGACTGACCTTTTAAATTTGCAGAAAAAGAATTGCCCCAATGCTATAAAAGGCAAGTATTTCCATTGGACCTGATCCTCCACAAACTTTCAACTGCATATTGACTGTTGCAGTTGCTCCTTCACCTGTTCCTACTAACCACTCTTAAACTCTGTGTGAATAAGAGCATGGGACTGGACCCTTTAAGAAGTTTCATGTATCAGATCCCAGTCATATCCATTAACTAGAAATTTGGTTCATGCAAGTGATGAACTTCAAATGATCATCTTTCTGAGCTCATGACATTTCTTTATGCTGAGTAGCGCAGTACACTTTTATTCATTTCCTACTAGACTTCTCAAGAGAAATGCAGTACATATCTTTATTTACATATGATTTTCATTTTCAGCGTATGATTATAGCTAAGCCTATAAATACAGACTCAGACCAGCATAAAAGTACTATCTGATAGAAAAAAAGAAACAAACCAAAAACAGAACCCCAAACAAAGCAGAAATCCCCATAGATACACCAAAGTCATTATTTGAAGGGACCTATTCAACAACTCTCCATAACATCAGCTGCCTGCTGAAGAAAAAGAAATAGAGTATCTAACATATCTGTCTCCACTGCAATAATATTCAGCTTTTATTTATGTCCTTTTTATCTGTTCAGGTTTTGCCATAACATATAAATGAAATTCAACAACATGACATTTAATTCTGAACAAAACATTAAATAACAGAAAAACAAAAAAAGATATACTTTCTGTATTTTGGAGTGCAACATATTGGTACATAAAAACTAGGTTTCTATTGCAAGGTATTATTAAATCAATTCTCTTTATTTTTATCTTTGCATATTCACTGTGTCTGCAGTTTCTCCCTATTCTTGAAACAAGTTATACTCCAGTGCTGTAAAGATTTATGAAGCTATTTATGGCATCAGTGGAATACAATCTTTGTCAGCATAGTCCCAGACCACCAGGTACCCAGATACTATCTTATTTCCCAGAGTTTAGCAAGAGATATATTTATATCCAGCTAAAGAATTCATTGTTAGTCCATTTCTTGGAAAAAAATAAGACCTGAACTGTGAGAACTGAAAATTCATGAAGGGGTGTTGTTCAAAGATCAAATGCAAATTCAAATCACAGGTGCTTATCTTACTTTCACATCACCAAAGACAAAATCATTATATGACATAGTAATATATCATATTCCATACAGTATTAGGGGTAGAATGATAAAATCCCCTTTTAATGGCACTGCAACTTTTTTGTAATATTTCCTTTAATTATGAAAATACGTGTTGCTATTGCTACACATTACTGTCCCAAGCTAGAAAACCACATTAAATGCTGTGAAAATTTTCTTTTCAGTTTCAAAACCTGATATTCACTGATCTCCATAAAATTCATACATTGACAGACCTTGTAGCAAGTTATTTTCTGTTTTGATCTACAAATAACAGCAGTGGCCCAAAAGCCAAAGCTGTTGATTAAAAACAAGCACCCACAAAGGCCAAGACAATGTTGGAGAATTAGTCAGCAGCATACATTTATGTAGCACAAATCCACAGCATTTCCATTTAACTTGCAAAGTGCCACTCAGGATTGAGAGAAAAATTAACAAAGTAAAATTAATTCTTTCATAGTCCATGCAAGCTAGACTGCATCTAGGACTAATAAAGCAATTCAGTCTCCATGTCTGTTACTATGGTAACAATAAATTCCTTTCGAATGTAAAGAAACAGTGGACTGGAGGTGATCTCTGAAACCTTTTTCATCAAACACAAGAAACTTGTCACAGAAATGTTGTATATTTTTATTTGACACTGCCTTAAATATAATTTCATGTTTTACTCCAGTGTTCCTATGAAAGGTGAATCAAGAAAGCCTGAAATAGACTCCTGACATTCTGAGGTCAACTGTGCTCATATGCTAGCATTCTCCTCTAACTTAGTTTCCCAAAAATGTCAAGTTGTGTGTTACATAGAGATCATAGTCTTATCATTCGCCCAATATTTTCCATGGTCAAAACTATCTTAGTTCCCTAATTTAAGGCAAGTTTTGGTTCACTGACTATTCACACTTCCTTTTCTTTGCACTGCTTTTTCAGTTTCTGTCCATCTTTACTGGATATGGGTGACCATAGTAGCTTATCTCTTCGCAAGTGCATTCCTTATACGCAGGCATTCCCTTCCTGCATCTCATTATTTCCTCTACACACATATCCATGCCCTTAAGGCATAGGCAAGCTACATCTTTCAAATTCCATCCCATTTCTACTATCCTTTCATCAGGATAGTCCTTCTTGCTTAATGCAGATTTCACCCTCACAGTTGGCATTTTCTGGATTATATTAGGAATTAAAAAGTTTAAAAGTCGTTGCCAAAGTGTAACTTGAGATACACCACCTCTAACTTTACTCTTGCCCATCAGAATAGTCCACATCACCACCTCTTCAGTTTCTTAACATAATCCCATGATAATGGTCACCATTTCCAGTCTAACTACAGCATTTCCCGTGTAGCATCTTGTCAAATCACTGTTGCAATTTAGAAAGATTAGGTATACTTAACCTACTTTTGCTAATTAAAAATAATAGTTTCTCAGACAGTTTCGGCAAATAAAATCTACAGTTCATAAAACAATTTTTACAATTCCTATTTTCTGTTTAAATCTAGCTTTGAGGTTTCCTTCCCTTCAAAACTTAGTTGGCAGTTTAGCATGAGCTACCAGAGAATGCACATCTAGTAGTGCTCTATCATTCGCTAATATTTGAATATATTGTCCTGTTTTCCAATACATAGAAAGAGAGATTATTAAATCTTTACTATAAAATTATTAAAGGGGTTCAATTTGTTTTCAATTTGTGGTAATTTTCATTTTCAAGTGCTCAGTACAATTTATTATTCTTTTTTTGCTTCATTTTGTACCCTGTACTATGACCATCATCAACCTTACTCAAACACTGAAGAAAGCATTTAGGTTTTAGGTCTCCCAGATCACATACTCTTCAGTTCATCTTCACTAGAAAAAAAGTCACATCATGTTTTTTGTTTGGGTGGGTATTTTTAACTTTATATTTTATTCTCATAATTTATAAACCTAAGAAAACTTTTCATATTAAATTTCTTTGCAAGGTCTATTTCATCTTGACCTTGGACAACTTTCATTTTATACTTACGCTGCCTCATTCCAGGAAGGCTCTTTTTCCAGCTGACTACTCCTAGCCAATGCTCTTACTTTACCAAAGGTTGCCCTTTAAAACTGAGAACACTGGTTCTCTTATTTAATCTTCAGCTTAAATGTCAGTCCATGTGAAGTTCCTGCCACTTCCAAAAGAAAGTATAACATAAAATCCTGTCCTGCTGGTTCAATGATTGGTAAAGAAACCTGCTGGTCTCTGCTTATTTCATTACTGGTAATATATTTCTACTAATTATTACTAATTATTTTCTATGAGAAAATAATAAATTTTATAGTTAGAATTCCTGGAAATTACTTTCCCTGTTTTATAACACATTCTCTTACCACATCCCTATATAATAGGGAGCACCTCAACCAAAATCATACCACTGCAATATCTCCTGCACAATCTATCTCCAAAACTGATTCCAAATCAAAAAGCTCAGCTGATGATGCCATTCATGCACATTATGCAGTATTACACTTCTAAAGTGAAGGAGGATTTAGGCCGTTGATTTTTTTCTAACAATTGAAATTGCTCATAAGGTTGATCTGAGCATTATAAAACATGAAAAAGCAAGCAATCATTATTAGAAAGTATTTTTAATTTTTTAATTACCTGTATTTTATTTCTGTGTAAGACGTCACAAGCCAGCACCAAAAAACAATCCTAAGCATTAGAGAAATGTTTATGTTTAAACTTTTTCATTAGAAGTTTATATTCTGTAAAAGTAAGTACTTTTTCTATGCCACTCAGAATCATCAAATGACATTTTGTTGTTATATTTATTACTTTTAAGGTATGATCTCAACAGAGGATTGATTTGCCTCACATAAGAAGTTAATTTGGATGACAGCCAATTTATTACTTACTTAAGAATGTAAGTAATTAATATTCTCTGATTTGTTAAGTGTTGTATAGATACAGTGCGCTTTAAACATTTTTGCTGTTATTGTGCTAGTCACCTCAATGAAATCACTCAGTCTCACATACATCTATTATTTAACCAGCTTTGAAATCCTTTCCCAGAAGAGATAATTCTGGGATGTTTGTTTTTTCAGAGAAAGGTTTTTAACTTACTGTCATTATCATCTTGTATTCCTATTTTACTACGTACCTAGAATGAACTGCACTGCTCCCCAAAATAATCTTCCAGATATCAAATACATAAGCAATATGAGAACTTGGGTTCTGTCTAGACATAACAATATATAATTTCAGAGAAGGTGTCGCGTATTGCATTCATCCGTATAATCTCATTTCAAACATCTATTCAGGCTGTGTGAAACTGATCTATTATTTTGACAATCTTCAGTGCAACAAATCCCTTAAATAATAATAAAGGATCTTTTATGTAACACTTAATTTTTTTAGACCTTAACCTAAGAAAAAATAATTATGCCTTGATTGCTTTATGCTTTTATGAGTGATTTCCTTACCAAAGGTAATTATAATTGTCACCTCTAAATCTCAGTTGAGGGCTTTTTCCGTTCTGATATTTTAGTTGCTAATTCTTGCATGGTTTATTTCTCTAATACTTTGTAAATCAGGTTCATCCCAGCAGCTGAAAACCTGTAACTAGAACTCTCAAGCACTCAGAAGAACTGGCGCAGAGGTTAACCGAAAGCCATGGAGTTTTGATGCAAGGGAACATTGACCTGTTGGAGTGAGCCCAGAGGAGGGTCATGAAGATGATCAGAGGGCTGGAGCACCCCCTCTAGGAAGACAGGCTGAGAAAACTGGGGGTGTTCAGCCTGAAGAAAAAGCTTCTGGCAGATCTTATAGCGACCTTCCAGTACCTAAAAGGGGCCTACAAGAAAGTGGGAGACGGACTTTTTAACAAGGGCGTGTAGTGATAGCACAAGGGGAAATGGCTTTAAACTGAAAGAGAATATGTTTAGATTAGATATTAGGAAGAAATAATTGACTGTGAGGGTGCTGAGGCACTGGAACAGGTTGCCCAGAGAAGTTGTGGATGCCCCATCCCTGGCAGTGTTCAAAGCCATATTGGGCGTGGTTTTGAATAACATGGTCTAGTAGAAGGTTGCCTGCCCATGGCAGGGGGAAGAAAAAGCTTATCTTTAAGGTCTGTTTCAATTCAAACCACTCTATGATTCCATGAAGGAAAAAGAGAATGAAGGACATATGGCAAATACAATAAAGATAAGAATTTTCAGTGTTTTCCATGGAAAAGAACTGAATTCCAAAATAACCAATAATACCAAAATTTGTCTTTGCTTTGAATCTCGAAAGCTGTTTCATATTCAGGATCAGCCTAAAGAGTATTCCACATACAATATCAAATTATCAGTCTAAGTAATAATAATAGTAATAATAATCTAGAGTATTAAATTTAGGGAGTTACAAATTACTTACATGTGTCTTAAAATCAGTCTTCCTTTTGTAAATATCTTTCACATGTGCTTTGATATTAATAAGCTTTTGCATGGAAGAGATGGTGCCCAGTTAACTATTCTAGAATTGGGAAAGTATGTAGTCTCCTGTTCTTCTGACCAATCTTGGCGAGATTTACCTTGTTCTGCTGACATGGCGCACCTTGTCCTCCTATCATAATTGAATCTATAGGTATTTGTACAAAACAATGATGTTTAATACAGAGAAAAAAGTAAGTAAAAATGACTGTGAAAAAAAAACCTCAATGTTGAGATTTGCCAAGATCTTTTTATGCTGTATATTACATATACATTGGCCACATTGGTTTGGTAGAAAAAAATTCTATATTTTACAGTTCTTTACTGTGAGGATGGTGAGGGACTGGAACAAGTTGCCCAGAGAAGTTGTGGATGCCCCATCCCTGGAGGTGTTAAGGGCTAGGCTGGATGGAGCTCTGAGCAACCTGGTCTAGTGAAAGGTGTCCCTGCCCATTGCAGTGGAGTTGGAAATGGATGATCTTTAAGGTCTCTTCCAACATTCTATGATTCTACGATACTGGTGAGTATGGTTGTTGCTAATATTAACATAATGAACACCTTGTGGGAACACTGCATATGTAAGGCTTTGTGGTTGTCATTGACTCTGCTGATTACAGCAGTGTCAAAGCACGTATCAGCTTCATAAATCAGCTTGAAGAAAACCGCCCAACCACTGCCATTAAAACAAAGAAATTATGAAGTATCTTACTGTAAAAATGTCTGAATAATCTTACATTTATTTTGCTTTCTTTAGTTCAATACAAACAACACCCTCACTTTTATTTTTCCTTCTAATACATAGGTCTAGTAATCACCATACCCCAAGTCCAAATGCCTCAATTCTAGTTTTCACCCCACTCAGTTTCCACCTAATTCTCTCAATTAATCCTTTAACACCTAAAGCCAGTAAAGCCTGCTTCTTATTTTAACTTTTAACTTTTCCAACCTGCTAAAGATTCTGCTTTCATGCGTGCCTGGAAGCACTTAAGGCTCAACAGTACGAGAGAGCTCTGTACTCAAGTCAGGCTTAGACCTTCTGGGGTGCATAAATAGATGAGCCGTTCCTCCTTCTGCTTTGCCTGCAGTGCTTAATCTGATAGCTGGTGTTAGAGCATGCCTATTGGATTTGGTTTCACACAAAATACCACAATAGCCACAGGAAGAGATGGCTTCCCTAACTTTTTCCAGGGCTCAATACACTCACCTGCCTCATTCTTGCAAGAATTTAAATCTATGCTTTAATCCTGAAGCTGATTGTATTAACCATCAAATTATTGAAAATTCAAAGGTCATAGAATTGGTGAATGCTTTTAATCCCTGCTTCTGTTGAAGCATTTCTGTTGTACATTAAAGCATTCAAGATTCAAAAGACCAGCAGAGGAAGAAAGAGCAGTATAAAACTCAACAGATTAGGAGGAGTCATGGGGCTCAGTCTTTTGCCAGAAGGATTATTAAGCCTTTAACAGTCAAGGGATAAAAAAAGTTATTTTATGTCTGGAAGAGAACTCTTGCAAGCAAGTCTGTTAACTGCTAAGCTAGAAAGTCCTTTTCCTTCTTACGGTGTCTGCCTCAATACATTATAACACAAAAGCTGAAACAGCATCAGCAGTAGGTTTGCAACAGATGTGTATTAAATCCCCATCATACATAGCAAAAAATTGACCTCAAAATTACAACATCCTGTAGGAATGAATTAGCTACTAGATAATTCTATTAAAAAATGGACATCTTCTCTATTAGACTTTCCAATAAAATGTTATAAATGTTTGTAGGGGCTTTTTCCAAAAGCCAGTTTTACAGACAACTGTAAAAATAGTTCCTGAGACATGAAGCCACTTCCTTATAGCTATGAACAACATCCAATTCCAGGACATGAGCCATTTTTGACTACTGTTCCACATGTCAGCTTTTGTGGCTTCCTCTCCCTATGTACCCAACACAGATCCTGAGTGCCTAATTCAGGCTATGTTTCTCCTTTTTAGGATGCAATTCCCCAAATTTAGGGATTGAAATAAACAATCAAATATTGAGATAACTGATTAGTATAACCTGTCACAAGATCTGGACACACTGGAAAGAACGGGTCAGTATTTCCATTTTTCACATAAATCTTTGAAATCAAAACAATTTGAGGCTGTTTGAATTTCTTGCATGTATATTTGGGACGTAATAGTTTCTGCTTAATTGAAAAGATTTGCTGAAAACAGATGAGTTTGCATCTCACTTCTATTACAGGGGTAAAAACCCCCCAAACTAACAAACAACCAAAGAAACCTTTGCTGCAGTGCTTAAGTTACTCTTCAGTTTCTAAATTACAACAAATTCTACCCACACAGAACATGACTCAATTTCTTGCCATCACTTACACTGGAAGAAAATTATATCCGAGATATAAACATATACAAAATAATGGAAGGAAAATATAAAGTAATAAGGAGCTCACATTTTAAATGCTGTTAGAAATCTTCACAGGATTATTTACAAACAGAGCTCAGGTCAGGTATTTAACAGAAAGGTACCATTTTCTTTGTAGTAGGTTTGTGTTTCAAAGCATCTCCAGGCAAGTTGGTTCTAAGAGCCAGTGTTGGAAATCCTGCCAACTGCCTCAGCAGGCATCTTACAATCATGTGAATTTTGATTTGTTTCTGGAAGTGTCTTATGTTTATCTGGCTACTCCAACCGATTATCGAAATTTAAGAGGCCCAGATCTGTGTGAAAAAAGGTAGCTGAAACTACATATTAAATCTGAGCAGACTATTGAGAGAAGAATAACTACCTTTTTTTTTTGTGCCTTTTGATGCCTTGTAAGCATACGTGTGTAAAACACAAATCAAATGTTTTCAAATATTTTCATATGCTTTTTTCGCCATACCCATCATGTCCAGGAACCTCACATCTCAGTTTTGCATTTGTTCGGGAAGCAGTGGCCATTTAGGTCTGCACAAAAAGTCTTTCAGACACTGAACTTTCACTGAAGTCAGAAGACCTGCTTCCATAGGTGAAAGCAGAATCAGTGAGAACTAAGTAGAGGCCATCATGTGATTTTGCTATGTCTTATTTCAATTCCATTACATTCAGCAGAAATTTTATAAGGAGATTAATTTCCTTTTGTTATATGATGTTTTCTTCAAAACACTTTCTCTTTGGAAGAATTCTTCCTTTTCCTGCAGCAGAAAGTGAAAATGCATGGATTTATTCCAAAAAGAGGAAACAATGAGGAAATGTTTACTAGGAGGTGTTTCTGGCTTGCTGTGTTCCATTGTTTTATTTTTAAGGATGATGCTCTGAGCACATATACAGAATAAAGAGTATTGACAGCACAATGGCAGCAAAAGGACTTCCCACAAGTAGCATGTATCCTATCCTCCAAGGACACTTCTTCTGCAAAAATAAAAGTAGTGACTGTGCATGTCTGCACTAGGAATCTATTCCAGAAAGCGAGAGCAAGTGGATTCTTTTCACTCTGTCAGTGAAATAGTGTTTACTGGAAATTAGCTAAACAAGAGAGAAATACTCGGCTGTGCATTAAATACGTATATACGCAAATACACACACACATATCATTCATTAGAAGTAGCGATTTATCCAGTTTTTAGATGTCATTAGTGTGGGCTGCTTCAGCCATACACACTGTTCAGAATTTCTATGCAGTTACCCAGAGAGGAAATTAAAGATTATATCTGAAAAGTAGTTTAAAAGATGAACATAATGTGAATGAAATGAAACATCCTTTAAAAATGCTGGGTGAGCTTTACTTTGATTTACAGCTGTGCTGCTGTCATGCCTGCAATGACATTACACAGGTATAATGAGAAGAAAAATGTAACCCAGTGAAACAGGGCGTTCATTTTGGAAGCAAGGTACAACTAAGGGCTAGATCCATGTAGGGATTTCAGAGCCTAGCCTCAGGGTAAAGTCCTTAGCTAAAATCCCTACATAATTTAGAGAGTCCACTAGGTGATCATGATTAGCAACCTAGTGGTTCTTAACAGGTGGTTGATGGGATGACATAGTAATCTTGCAGAGACATAATCTGGGGAGGCAGAGATGCAGATTCAATACCTTCCTCATAGAAAGGGGGTTAAAATCTCCATCTTCTATCAGCCTTGGAAGCATATAAATAGAAGCTTTACAGAACTCAAGGGACAGCAATAAAGGAATTTTGCTGAAAAGGAAAGGCAGGAGAGAATGAAATCAAAACGCTCCACAGATGGGTTGTAGAAGCTTACATGAAACTCCAGTTTACATATATGTGTATGTAATATGCATGTATGTATGTGACATCTAGACAGAGAGGTCAATGAACAGAATCAAAATTTCATTTAAAAAAATCTAAAATAAGACTACATCAAGATGCTGGAGAAACAAAAATAAAGTATTATGTCTATACGTGCACACATGTCCCTGTTTGCAAATACACACATTTCGAATGTAGGCTCAATATGTCTGTGTCCGCCTTTCTCCCTTCCCCAGATGGGATAATCCACCCTGAGCTGGTTTTCCCTGAAAAGAATCATACAATCACAGCTTGAGTTGGAAGGGACCATTAAAGACTATCTAGTCTAACCTCCCTGCAGTGAGCAGGGACATCTTCAACTAGATCAGGTTGCTCAGAGCCCAATCCAACCTGACCCAGAATGTTTCCAGGGATGGAGCATCAACTGCCTCTCTGGGCAATCTGTTCCTGTGTTTCACCACCCTCACAGTCAAAAACTTCTTGCTTAGATCTAATTTAAATCAACCCTCCTTTAGTTTAAAACCACAACCCCTTGCTCTATTGCGAGATGCCCTACTAAAAATTTTGTCCCCATCTTTCTTAAAAGCCCCTCTTAAAAACTGGTAATGCAGGAACAGGACAGGGCTTGGGATTTAGCTTTCTTCCCCCACACATCCCTACCCCATATTATTTGGTTTAGAGTTTCAACTGTCTTTTTCTGTATGAGATAGACAGACAGGCTGGTAAACAGACACCTACATAGGCACACTGTAGAATAAATCCAGAGTTTTATAACTCTCAAAGCACGATTTTCTTTTTCTGGATTCTGTAGCAATCAGGAGGCATTTGTCCCTTCGTCCAAGTCATTGATGAATAAGTTAAACAATACCAGGCCCAGTATTGAACCTTGGGGACAGTGCTAGTGACAGGCCTCCAACTAAACCCTATGCCACTGATCACAACCCTCTGGGACCTGCCATTCACTTCTTGAGTTTACCTATGAGAACACCATGAGAGCAATGTCAAAAGCCTTGCTGAACATCCACCACTCTCCCCTAATCCATCCAGGCAGTTGTCTCATCATAGAAGGCAACCAGGTTGGCAAAGCATGATTTCCCTCTGGTGAATCAATGCTGACTACTCCTGATCACCTTCTTGTTTTCTGTGTGCTTGGAGAGGACTTCCAGGATGAGGCATTCCATCACCTTTCCAGGGATTGAGGTGAGGCTGACTAGCCTCAGGAATGCTAAAATTTCTGGGTTTGCTTCTCTTACAGGATCTATTTCTCCACAGGATAGCATACATATTCATAGATATTTTTCCTTTGTTTTACTATTTAAAAATACACTGACTTTTGAATTAGTGTATTATTGAATTTGATATTCAGTTTCCTGCAATACATACAAATGTAATGCATAAAACAAATGCTTTTAACTGTTCAAAGCAAACACACATTATTTTATCTATTCAAAATATTCCTTTTCCCAAAACTGTTTTCATTTTAAAATATTTTTCTTTACATCTATAACTAGTGAAGTTGTGTTATGCCATAAATTTCCAATCAGTTAGCCTCTGAATTTATGATTGCTAATAAAACAATGAAACCATTCCCTATTAAACAAAGTTAACACTGACTATCAATTTAGGCTACATGCCCAATGTATTTTTTGCCATAAAACAGGTTTGCAAGTCTTAAATGGTTTCACATTCCTCTAAACCATACTAAGAGCATAACATGAATATTTTAAGCAGCTTAGCTTTGATTTAAATATATTTACTCGGGATATGCTGGCAGCATCCCAAAATGCAGTGTAATACCCTTAAAGCTGGCAATCCCAAACTCAATTTAAGAGAGCAGATAATATGGACTAGTAGCATTAAAGCAAATAAAGTCAATTAACAGGAGGTTTTTTTCTTAATTTGTTTTCTCTAGCTTGAAATTGCAAAGGATGGATAAAGCTGTGGGATTAATGAAGAAAGAAATTAATGGAAATGGAATATAAAACAAAAAAGGGAACAGAGAAGTCCAGGAGCTATTATTCATTACTCAGTTCTTAATGTTTAAAATTGTAGAGCAATATTCTTTTATTTAAAGCAGTCACAGTGCAAAATGGAGATTCCATCATTGGAGTATTTCAGACATTCACCAGCATATTATAGGAGAAGCAATACGTTAATTTGAAAGCATTTACTTCTCCTGAAAAATAAATAATTGAAAATACATATCTATTTATGGAAAATAATGTTTATTGTAAAAACCCTGCCAAATTATCTGTGCCTGAGATTTCCCTCAGACATAAAGACTAATTTAATTCATTGTTAAATGAGTTATTCAGGCTGCTGTATGTGCATATTGAGATGTTGGCATTTAGGTGTTCCAAGATCAAGATAAAAACAGCCAAAAATAGTCACAGAATAGTAACACATTCCACAAGTGAAAGCAAATGCTTACATTATTTAGTTACTGCTTGAAGATATTTTGTATTTTGCTGCCTACATTTCAGCCAGCGTAAGAGCAGAAAAAACAAGTTCTGCTCCTATGATGCTGTCTACAGTTACACTGGAAACTTTTTAATGGAAGTACTGCTGAAAACATTGCTAGTAAGTTCCCAGCACACACTGGTACTATGTTTTAAAAGTAAAATTTTGCTTCTAAATATGTATATTTCCAGAGATACCTAAAAAGTCAAGTCACTCTACCAGGAGAGCATTTCCCAACAATTGTATAACACAGCTTATAGGAGGCTCATTCTAAAGAACATTCTAGACATATGTATACCCATATGCTTTGTTTCGAGACCCATCTGTTTGGATTTTATATATGTGCTTCAAAATAACATTTATTTTATGAAACATACACTGAGTGAATGGGCCCACAATACTTGCTTTGAACAACACAGGGATTTCTTGCAAACCAATTCTGTTATTCAGATATATTCTCATAAATTTGCCAAGGAATCTTTCCAAAGTTGGAAATTGCATTAAACTTCAAATCAAAATTGTGAAGTTAAGATGTAAAGCAACATTTTTTAATATTATTTCTGTGAATTTTTAATTTCTGTATTATTGAAGTCTTTCATTACAGTCAGTAAGTCATTGAATGTTGTAATTCTAAGTAGGTAGGTATTTTACTAGTCTCAAGTAACTAGATTTAAGCACCTTTGCAGAATTGCTTTGTTTCACAGTTATCCAGCCACATAGGGTACACTATCCTAAGACAAGTCTATGCAGGTGTGGAAAATGCATTCAGAGTAAGAATCAAAGATTATTTGTGCAAACACTGAAAAGAATTATTGTAACCAGATTAGGGGAGGAGATGCAGCCATATTCGGTTTTATCAGAAAATAGATACCTTATTCATGCTGACAGATTCCTCAGAATGCTGACTCAAAACCAAACTTGTAGAATTTAATTTAATTAAAAAATATTATTACTTTATTATGAATCAAAAGATCCCAAACACACAAAGCACAACCAAAATACCCTAAAGCACACCTACCAAAAAAACCTCACACATTCCAAGCTTACACAAATTTTAAAGCCAAAAGTTTTTAATTGCAAAACGTAAGGCCATTAAGAAAAACCTATGATTATTGCACCGACTTTAATTTATAAAAATTGATTCACACAAACAAAAAATTGTTTGTCATTTTGATCAGATCTAAAAGGATGTATTGTGCATGCGAACAGGTGTACACTAATTCAGAGGGGACAGGACAGGGACATGACACAATATATACATACTATTTCTGTAAATAAAAACAGGACTTAGAAAATGTTTAATTGTCTCTGTGGGCTTTTTTCTTCTATATCATTTCATATGGAATCCAATGACCTACCATGACAACTGTTAAAATATGATTATAATGCTTTGCAAAATACACGCAGGAATTTTCTATCACTACTGTTAGAAACTGAGCATTTAATATTATTATTAAGCAGGATTAGGATGGATTTAAGAATGTTTTGAGAAGTAACATGAAAGTGAGACACCCAGTTCTGAAACACAGTCTTTCCCATTGTAATCCAACAGATGCATCTGTAAAAAGTGACATAAAATCCAATTGCAGCACACGCCTGACCAGCATTCCTTTAAAAAGATAACTTTATTGATTTCATTTATTTATTTAATAAATTTTCAGTAGTTATCAACATCTTAAAAGAATAACTGCCCATAACCTTTGGTAGATTTCTAAGGCTGTGATTTAGGTATGGTACTCACTTAAATTTGTGGTCTTTTAAAAGTAATATTTTGTTTTAATATGATTGAAGTTTCTTTTGTGTTTGTCTGGTCATTACCAACATTTATCTGTTAATTGGAGTTGTATCCAGTCAAACAAGCAAGGTCGCTGGAGATCCATTTCAAGAAAAGATAAATCAGATAGATAACACAAGATCTTGACCAAAGCTGTTTCAGATTTATTTTTAATGAATCATCTCATAATTTTATCATCAGTTTCATACATGGCTATACTTATATCTCTTTCTTTTGTAAAAAGGAAATAGTTTTAGAAAAGTGGTACATGAAGAGTCTTGGTCTGTGGATGAAAACTCCAATGTTTTGCACATGTACTGTTTAAAGTACACAAACACGTCTTTAAGAAAATATCTACGTCTTCATCACTTTTTCCATTCAAATACTGAAAAAATAAATAATAATGTTTTATTCTGTGTAACCAATGGGTTGATTGTCCTTCTGAGCTTTGGACTCTCAACAGCCACTGGGCAGCTGTAGGATGACTTTGAGTAAAAGACTTTCTGTCATCAAGGTAATGATCAGAATGATCTACCTATTTAACAATGACCAGCCATTCTTTTTCTTGTGACACAGTAACAGCATCGATGTTTGATTATTGCATGAAACTATTCTTTGTAGTTTCATCACTCTGAAAATTGTATTTTCCAGTCTCTAAAACAGTAATATCAGTGCCCAGAAGGAAAGACAGTTTGGTTTTGGTTTGGGGTGTATTTTAGTTTGGGGGCTTTGGGGTTTTAATAAATAAGATCAAAGTACTCTTAACTCCAAGTTTCATATAAACTTTTTCACATTTTCACCTCAGCTGAACACATTCTTCTTTTGAGAGAAATAAAACAAGAAGCTGTCAAGTTAGATACAAGCTTGCATAGTTTAAAACACCATCCTCCACATATCTTCATACCCATAGGCCATACACTTCACTGCTGACACAAACCTCTGAGAAGCCAAAGTGTCAGGACTCTGTTTAGTATTTTACCTGGAGATCTCCAATGATAACTTCAAGTTTTTAAATTAACTCTTTCTTCTACATAAATGCTGAAATAATAGAAAAAAAAGGCATATGGCAAGGAAGGATTTGTAATAGCAAAGGAATATGGTAAAGTAAACACTTGGTAAAGCAGTATTCAGCCAAAGATATTCAGCCTGCATCAGAAAAAGTTGAGGAAGTGTAGTAGTGCAATATGGTCACAGAAATGTAGCTAATTTGTCTTTTTGCAGTTGTCAATACTAGTGAATGTAGTGATTAGATTTTTTTTTTTTTTACATATAATAATTTTAAACTTTTTTTGAATGGAACTTAAACTTATTTGGAAAGTTTTTGCCACTTTGTGTTACTCAACAAAGTGTTTGCATAGGACAAAAAGGAGAAGATTTGCTTGCTACTGAAAGAAATATTATAAATATATATAATACTGTAAGCATGCTAATTTTTCTTTTTAAATAGGCTAGAACTTTCCATAGAATTTTAACATCAGTCCTAGTTCTGAAATAACAATTGTGTTAAAAAGCTCTTACCTGTGAAGCAAACAAACCTAAATGGTTTTCTTAAAAATATGAAATTCTATTGAAAGGTAATTTTCTAAAAAACATTTTAAAAAAATATAGTTAAGAGAGCTAATTATAACACATGGGCTAAAGATATTTGAAAAAACAAAAGCACTGCAATCCTCCACACTTTCAGCTCACTTCCACTGCAATTATGAAATGCTGTACTTAGGGCATTTCAGAACTCATAAAGGATTTGAAAATCTTGACATACCCTATTCCTTGGCAGCCTGATAGATTTTTTAAAAATACAACAGCACAAAGAAAGTTTTCACCAACCCTAATACATTTCATTAATACCTAGACCAGCCCTTTCCAGTTTTCCTCTCACTTTTCTTAACAGCTCAGCTATCTTTAGGGTGACACCAAAGCCAATATTTTCTGGTTATCAGTTGCTTTATTTTCTCACAAAATTAACAAAATTAATGTCCATTGACTACTTCAGTATCAGAGCTACATGAACTGTAAACCATAGGCTGGTATTTTGTTACTTCCTTCAGCTTCTTGTTTTTTAGAATTATGGTTCAACAGGATTCATGGAATTAAAAGCTCTTCTGGCTTTGCACCTATTAACTGTATTTGTGAAATTATCTATGTGGGTAACCTTCTGCAGAAAAGGCACCTGATGGAACGGAAGTCAAATATAGAAGTAATGAAAACTCTTCTGCCTCCTCAGGAGTTCCCGTAATTGAACAGCAAAGAATTAAATGCTCAGCATATCATGGCTCCTTAAAGCCAAAACCCAGAAAACCTACCTAGAGGGTTGTTGCAGTGCCATAGTTTTAATCTAACTAATTAAGAGATTAAACTGTAGCAGAAATGGACTTTACTAGGCCCAGCTGATTTACAGCACTGCTAGTTGAACCCAGAAACATTGGCATAATTACCTCCTCTTAAAAGTGTGTTGAAAGGAAGTTGCTATGGGTCTAACACAGGTAAATCCTCTCTAAAGGAAGATTTCCCTTACACCAAGAATATTGCTCCATGGCAAATAGAGTTGATGTCTTAACAAGCACCACTCCTACGTTTTAATCAGTTGTTATATGCCAGAGCACATATATATCCACAGCTTCATTCACAGAATGCAGTTTATCTTTTTTAGGGTAGAAAATTCTAGTGTTCTCTTTTTTTTTTTTTTTTTCCCTGACATAAATATACTTGACTTTGTGGGTTCTTTGCTAAATTTCATGGTTTCTTGCTTGAATTTTTTTGTTTTGTTTTCACGACCACTTTGAAAATATTCATGAAGATCACACCCTGTGAGAACAGATTCTGCCACCTTCACAGCACTTTGCTATCCCAGGCTCACACTACTTGTCAGGAAGCAGATGGATAATCGTTAGGAGTCCTTCCATCAAAGACCCCTGATGCACCCTCAGGCACTTCTCCTGGTTTACATTAAAGACAACTCCAGCAAAGGAAACATACTCCCATCTTTTTTTTCTGCATTTGGGTCACCACAGCACAAAAATGTGTGTGCCTGTACACATTCACACAGGGCTGCACTTGTAAAACCATTGTTGCCTAGTTCCTTTGTTCAAGTCAGAAAGAATACTTGGTGACATTCAAATTATTGCCAAAAAATAAGTAAAGGGACTTATCATCAAAAGTACAATAATCAATTGTTAATATGGATTGGTGAAAATATTGCTGTTTACTTCTGTAGATATATAACAGTTGAGTAGACAACAAAGAGCTTCCAGTTTTGTATCCCCATATCTTCAGAGTGGCTCTGGTGAGTAGGACACCAGTTGTCTGTAGAATCAGAGTGGAGAAGGCTTCCAAAAATGTGTTACAACCTTCTTACAAACTAGAAGATGACAGTAAGGAGAATAAAGGGAATCAATGTGAACAGAGTGCCTGTGGCCACAAAACAGCTAAATACAACAGCTTTATCCAACTCAAGCATCTTCCCATGAATGAAGAGAGTGGAGAATACTCTGAAAAACAAGCCACACTCCTTATTTGAGAATAGGGTAAAGTCTTACCTTAAGTGACAACAAAAGTAGTGTTTAATGAACATTGATGATCACAGGATGATACAAATCTACAGTTCAATTTGAAATCTCCAATGTCTAGACACAAAAGGTCACAAATGGACATCACTGAACATGCTCTGACTGACTAATGTTGATTTGATCTTTAAATGTGATTTTTCATTGTTTAGGCAGGTTTGAAAAGACATTAGGAAATCTGATTTAATGCATTTTTGAACACATTTTTCTTAGCTGTATCACAGTCACACAGTAAGTTTCTGCAGGCATATTGAATGTCGTGAATGATAGAGTCTGCCGAGATCTGAAGAGATAAGCCTTAATAACACTCATATTTTATAGTCTTTCCTTCTCAAGGACATCCAAACAAATACATATAGCAGTACTGAATGGAAGTCACATGTATCTTTCAAAAATTTCCTTTTTCTTCCCTTTCACTTACAGATGAGGCATGCACAGGGCTTACAGTTTCTCCTGAACTGACCCCATGCATGCTTCCTTCAAGGCTAAGAAAATATCAAATCTAGGTAAAACCAGATTATTTAACTGTGTTCCTCCTCGCTATGTAAACATTACACTCAGTATGCAATACTAAGCAGAGGGACTTAACTGAGCAAATTATTGGCTTAAAAAAAATACGGGGTTTTTTGTTGAATTATCAGATCATTTTGTCAAACGGCTTTATGTTTGATTTTGATTAGACAGAAACAAAAATCTTAGTATTTGCACAGTTATACATTTGTACATATGGCCTTTTTAGGCAAATGGTGTTTTTTCCATTAACCCTTTTCAATTCCTTCTTGTTATTTGTTCAGCACTGGTGGCCTTGAATTCATTTGCATTATTTTTCTCAAGCCACCTCCACCCTGCCTATCAACTTTTTTTCTTTAAACAAAATGAAGAGAATAGTGTTGTCAGGGCTATCTGGGAGCATGTCCAAGTAGTTCATCGACTAAAATAGATCAGCACCTCAAGACATGAAGGCAAGCACCAAAAAACTTAGCTTTGAAAATGGACTGATTCAAAAGCACAGTTGTTAAAAATCAGAAAGGCATACTCCCTCAGTACTTGATATTTTCTTTTAAAAGGAAGAACTGCAAATTTGCCTTCAAATTAGCTATGACTGGTCACTGGCCTTGTATTTAAATTTTGCACAGTAATATTTTTAAAAATGAGCTTCAGAGAGTGAAACATCAAACTTTCATTGCTGCATGGACTAGAAGCACATATGGGTGCCACGTAACACCAGAAAAAATAGATATTTCTAAGCAGTATATAAATACTTTTTTAAAATGTATAATCATTAACATAAAAAGGTGGCAGGGGTAGGGTCTTCTTATCATTTGAATTTTTAAAAAAGCTATGTTTGTATAGCATGCATGAAAACTGTAAACATTTTTGAACTGCAGAAATCACATAAGCAAAGAGATTACAAGCTAGATTCCCTAGGATTCATTCCTGATATTGGTCCTTAAGTGGCACAATATGGAACAACAGTGATGAATTTTAATATATTATTCAAATGTATGCTGATAATTTATGAAAAGTTCTGTATGATTATTTTAAAGATTAGTTATTGAAATGCATAGTGTGAATGCACATGTTGCCATTAATGTATATAAACCTAAAAGGCACTGTGATTAAGCATTTTATAAGAAAATTTATTCCACTCTTTTAGAGTACTCTGTGTGCTTCTAATTTTCTTAATGTACCCTTTTACCCATCTTCTTAACGAATAAGTAACTTGGAACTTCTTTTAAAGATTTCTTGCCTTGTAGGATAAATTTTCCAAATAACAATGAAGTCATTGTTTAATAAAATGCTTTTCTCTTACAGAATATGTAATCTTCATGTTTGCTGGTATTTACATATAATTCTACATAGTACAATGTTTCTTATTGTGCTACAGCATTTATCAGTGAAAAAAGTTGTTCTGCTACCACTGAACTGTATTAACCAGTGAGTATACCCTTTTCAACTTAAAAAAAAAAACAAACCAATCATCCATCAAAATTATTTTTATCATTTTGAATTTGTTTTATAGTATATGCCTCCATATTGTTAAGGTCAATTAGTGAACAACAAATGTAGCTGTAAAAAATGGTAGTGTGACTTTAATTGGGGAAAAAATGTCAAGGAAAGACAAGTTCTGGAATTAGGGTCTTTGCTAATGGCAACCAGCACAGATGGTTTGCCTGGAAGAGCATTGCATTCAACATCACTATGGACCTAATCATGCAACTTAGGAAGAATACTCTATCACCAATTCATGCAGGCAAAGACTATACCTAGAATAAACTGGCAAATTTCCAAGAACATTAACATAATTACTTAATTTTAGCATTAGAGAGATCTAAACCACTCTTTTTCTAAACAGCATCCTATAGCTTACAGCTTTGATTCTTATTTCACTTCATACTAACAAAAGCCACTCAACAGAAAGTTAGATAATCAGACCTAAGGCATACTGCAAGCAATCTTATTTCAATGTTTGATCCATAAATTGTAGTTTTGAATCACTACACATAAGAAACTTTACAGAGTTTCTTATCATCCATGGTGTAAAAATAAAAACACACTATCATAAATCAACTTAGCACTAAACTCTCAAGGACTGTACATCTCTGACAATCTCAGTAGTTGGTATCGACTGATGATTGAGCACTCACACTGAACATATAGGTAGAAATAGAAGAATTAATTGGTTTCCAAGTTAAAAAAAACTGGTTTCATCCAAGTTTTGCAATGTGAACAGTTGGGGCAGGACTGAAAATATTTGCTTACAAGCTTAAAAAAGTGAAAGTCAAATTTTACCATTGTGAGTTATGAGACTCAGATTTTCTTGTAAATGTTTCATGCTTACTAGAGTAATTATTTTAATTATGGACTCTTTGGTAAATCATGTCCTAATTGTGCAACTTTTAAATAACAGCATAAATGTGAGTTGATTGATATAGCTGACATATGTTTAGCTCTTGAGCTGATTGAAATAGCTGGTATATATTTAGCTCCTAGGGAAGGACAAAAGCCCAAATGGATGGCAACTTCAATAATAAACTAATCCTTAATAAATTTACCCGGATTATTACCTAATCAGATATATGTTTGGTTTGTTTTGGGGTTTTTTTTAAGAAGATTATTTTACATTCAGTATCAGTTACCTTAGGAAAAAAAACATTTTAAAGTAATAGCTATTTTTATATTCCGAGAAATGTGACAATTTGAAATATTGTGCTGGACATAAAGAGCTATGTGTGAAGATGGCACACTCTTTCAGAGTGAAATAGTTCTGCACCTTTTGAAGCAAGTGTGATAAGCTTTATTCAATAAATTTCTGTACAGTAAGTAATCAGTTAAATATATGTGTTCACAAACAAGTCCTTATTTACAGGACTAGCTATGATTATCTATTGTGAAAACAAGTACCACCCACTTGCTGGCAAGATTTTAGCAGAATGAGTGAGCGGTCTCTGATTCAGCATTTTCATATTTTTATGTCAGGAAGAAACTGATGAGCCATTTATATATTAATCTTTCCCTTTTAAATTTCAATCTGAAAAAATGAGTTCAATATGTGGTAATAAACACTAAAGCCTGGAGAGAAAACAAAAAACCCTACTCAGTCTGCTTTGACTTCCTCCATATTGTTGATTCCATGAGAGACATGGTTCATCTAGCCTAACTTAAGCCATGTGAGAATTATCCAGCTTAAGTCAACCTTGTCTAATCCTTCTGCCTCTTTCAGTCTCCAAATGCTGCAGAGGAGCCCTAAGGCGTGGCTTAGACTAGAAGTTTAGTTTTAAGACAGAAATGAGGACTTCCAGATTTTTTACTTTTTCCATGGAGTTTCCCAGAAAGTTAGAAAAACAAAGACTTTCCAAAAAGGACCAGAAAAATCATATTCAAACATACATTCCGCTTTCAGATAAGTAAACACTTTCCACTTCAGTATTTAAAAATAAATAAGGAAAAAGACAAAGTGAGGGGAAAGGATAAAATAATTCAAGGTACAAAAATTTTTTTAAAAGAATAGCCAACCAACCAACCAACCAACCAACCGTTTTTCTTTCAAAATTATTCTGCCCACCCACAAAACCTCTTTTTTCCATTTGTCTGCAAAAATGTAAAGCTAAGATTTAGCTAAACATATTGAAATCAAATAAAATGTTTTCAAAATTAGTAAACATCAGAGACAAACAGTAAAATATAAAGATAGAAGAAAAGAAGAGGGGAGAAGAAAGTAATCATAATTTGAATTTAAAAGGACATCAAGTGCTCCAAACTACAGTACCTGACAGCAAAGTAGGAAAGCTCTACCTGGAATGTTCTTCTGTCAGTTTTTAAGCCTTATGCAAGAATTAATGACTCTAACAAACACGTTTTTTTCATGACAGAATACTGACAGACATTTTCAACATTCCTAGTTCAATTGACTTTGAATCCAAATAGCCATTTTCTAGAAAAAATGAGATTTTAGAGAGTCTGTGGATGGAAATACTAATATAATAAAACACACATTCAGTTAATGTGAATTAATGTATTTCTCAAAAAATTAAACTCTCTAAGACCCATAAATGAATTGACCTTTCAATGCATTGATAATAAAAAAGTTTGCTCTGAACTAAGAACAAGTGATCTAAACTCTACACTGTAGTTTTGCTTTAAACAACCCCTACCGCAGACTCCACTCACAATACCAGCAGGGAACCTCTTTTCCTATACCCTAGGCAGAAAGACCTGGAAATGGAAACACTTGAAAAAATAAGTTATCTAAAAATGTGTATTTCATTTCAAAGCAACCTATCAAACACATTGATGAGTTACTGTATTTCAATAACATTTTGGATTAGAAGAATAATTTTCAAGGAAATCTGTATCATGGCTGATCCAAGCTGCTTCCAAATTTTGATGCAAACATTGCTTTGTAGCAAAGTAAAAAGAGTAGTCTTGACCTGAGCACTGCACCCATTTGTCACTTCTAATTTTTGCCTAAAGGAAAAAAAAGCATTGTGGCTTTAATTCATTAAAAAGTACTTTTTAATGAAATTTAGATAATGTTTCTGAGTTTGCTTAGTGTTTTACACAGCATTACTATACCACCTACTTTATCCAAATCTGGCTGAGCTCCAGTATTGGAATAATGATCATCACATGTTTATTCTGTATTCTTTGCTTTACTGAAAGCTTTGGCTGTTTAAATTGAAGGTGCCTGAGACAATTATTATTGTATAATAAAGGAACCAAAGGACTCAGGGGGGAAATGGGGCAGGAGTGAGGAGAAGGGGGGAACACAGCATGGATGGCATGGGACATGCACAAAATTATAAGTATTAATATGACAGTGATCTTTGTTTCTCCATATTCCAATTCAGATGTGACAGCATAATGACATTATGTCATTATGTTATCATGTTGTTTAATCTAATCTTCCAACATACATTACAGCATAACATTATAAAAAGCTTATTCAGGAAAAATTAATTTGCCTTGCAGATTGGGGAGTATGGAAATAAGGCACGTTCTAGTTTCTCTTTTGCATTATTGACATACCTTCTAGTAATTGTTCCTCTGAAAGAGATTAAAGAGGATGAAGGTTAAAACTCAGAAACAGACAAGGCAAATACATTAAGTAGGGGACAAAGATCTGCTTTATTTACAATGACTACAAAATGTTTGGTTTGCTTTTTTCCTAAATCGAGGGGATTTTCTCTGGTATAAAATAAATACACAAATAAATGGAAAAGAAAAACTAAATAAAACTAAACTAATAAAACTAAACTCTGATATTTGAGTTTAGAAAAATCTCTTTTTCTCTAGTTTCTTATCTCTGGTGGCAGAAAACATTTCATTCAGCAACCCCATTTATACTGGAGGTATTACTTGAACTTTGCATCTCTTCAAAGGACAGCACCAGTCAGTAAGAAGCAAGTTATCAGTAAGAATAAGCAGTCTGTAAGAATCCAAGCTATCAGACAATTGTGTGCAAATCATTTTACGAGACTATTGGTGTTCTAAACACTGGGTGAAAGGATCTGGGGATATTCCAGAGAGCCCACACGGATGAAAGCTTTCTTAACCTACATTAAATCTTGATAATGCAATAATGAGTCTTTTAAAAGGATAATTCTAATTCCCCTATCTAGTGCAATAAAGACTGTATACAGCTAATCTGCTTTGCCCTTTCAATTAAACTCGTCCAGGACGTTCTATGTAGTCAGCACCCTGAATGAGTCATTAAAATTCTCGTTCTGTAAGAGTTGTGTGCAGTGCACCGTTGTTTCTAAATTCCATTAAATCCAAACGGTCTTTATCGCCCCATGACCACTGTGACTTCAATCAGCCAATTTAATTACCTTACAAAATTGTCAGCAGAAGCAGCAAAGAAAAACAGGAAGGGTTGTGACGTTATCAAATTGAAATCTTCCTCTGTGCTGTTTAATCTAGACCAGTCAATAACAATGCTTCTCACCTCCTTGCTACCTTCCCGAGGCTCTTAACCTTACTCTTCTTTCAAAGATTTCTGTTGTTGTTTATAAGACTGATTTCGAACTCCTCTTCGTGAGGATGTTAACAGATATTGAAAGCTTCTTGTCCTTGGCAGTAAATTTTTCATTGGCTCTGAATGCTGGACTTTCCAAGACACGGACCCCCGCGGGCTGCCATAAGAGTTTAGCTTGCAGATTCTCATCGCACTCTTGATGTGAAGGCAGAGCGCCTCCCCCACTAAAACAAGACATGTACTTTTTTTTTTGTTTCTCTCAAATAGAGACAGAAACCTTACCTCCTTCCACTAAAAGGATGCGAAATCCAAAGGAAAGAAAATACACATCCAGGAGAGTTAATGCAAGTCAGCTCTACTCCATTACCCAGCAGGTATTTTTCACTTAAACTCTTGTCTCATACACACCTGCACAGAGGTAGCTGCCACTGCTGTGCCATGACTTCACTGGTTTTAATTGCTACCATTTTTAAATGGTCTTCTGAATCCCAAAACTTTGTGGTTTGACATCCACTGTCAGCTGCACAGGCAGTGGATGCAACAAGCCAGCCTCTTCTCTGGTTTTGCCACGCTTGAGATCATAAAAACAATTCTATGGAGATAAACCAAATCCATTTGAGACAAAGGACTTCAGCTAAGAAGTATGTCAGATGAAACCCATGCTAAATCTTCACAGAGGGGACTCAAGCATCTAGCAATTCCTCTCTTGGGGTTCCCACAAGGGAGTGGAAAAAATAGGGGTTTTTTCCCTAAGTCAAAAAGAGTACATGATTTTATAATATTTGATTTGCTAGGATTACTGCTGTATGTAGGGCAACAGGAAAGTGCTAGGCTTCATGAGGACTTGGTATGGTGGATTTTTAGGAAAAAAAATTTAAAAAATAGTAAGAAATGCTTCTGGTAAGAGTTCAAAACTTCTTTTTTTTCCTTGAAAAGTTTTTCCTACCCCTCTCTTGACTTTCTTTTGCTTTTAAGCTGGAAGAAGCCACATGTGCACACACACCCTTCCTTTATAGTTCATTGTGACACAAAACATTCAGCTCCCTTTCTCATCTGCTTCAAGTCAGGCAACTCCAAAGCAACAAAAAGCCAAAACTACAGGTATATGCCTCTACTTGTCTTTACCCTTCTTGAATGTCCTGAAGAAAATAAAACATCACACAAAGTGGGTTAACACTTATCAGGCAATTGAGCCCCCTGCAGTGGACGTCTTTAGTCTTTCATCACACTTCCACGAATAATGAGAGCAAATGCAGTGGCCAAACCGCTTTCACCTTCCCGTCACAGGTCTCTCTTCACACCTTTGCTGTAGGAAAGACGAATTGCTCACAGCAGTAGAGATAAGGCCGGAAACGGGCATTTTAAACCAAAGAGAGCATTTTAGAGCCCTGCAGACTTCACAGAGGGGACAATCAAGCTCCATACAGCAGTAGTGGGGGGGGGGGGAGGGGAAGGGGGTTTAAATAGGCCAGGCTCTTACTGCCTTGGGCAAGACAAAAGGGTTGGGCTTCTGAAAACACAGGTGAGCAATTGCTGGTGGTAGACAGCTATTAATGGCTTGTTAATTCAGCATTTCGGGGACAAGGTGCTGTGTTGTCCTCAGGAGGTAAAGGCAGACCTAGGAAAAGGCAGCCCGACGTGCTCAGCCGTCGTGGGCAGAGGGGCGGCTAGGTTGGGCTCTGGATCCGCCGAGTTCCCTGAAATTTCTTGGGAGCCGCTGCCATGGGTCTGCGCTTACACAGGAGCAGTGAATCGGAAAGCTGCGAAATGTGATCCCCGATAACGTAACCAGAGTGCCGGCCGTCACGTATTTTGGCTTTCGTTCGGTGCCAAGTGATAAGGAAAAGGTTTCCATCACACTTAACACAGCGGAGAGACAAATACTAGGGCTGCTGCTTTTCTCCCTCGTCAAGGTGGGACCTATCCTTTTATCCGCATCAATGCTTTAGTGCTGTTCCCATTTGACACCCTCGAGTACCGTGTACAGAAGCCTCAGCTTCAGAGTTTCCTGGGCTGGCTTGTGGGAAACTGTTCAGAAACGGCAAGGGAGAGAGCTTATTCGCATGCCCCACGAAGCAAAGTGTCATTTAGGCAGGGTGCCTGATGTGATGCCCGAATACCACGTTGCCCAAATCCAGCAGCAGCAACAGGCGGGTGCCCAGATGCCCGAGCAAGTGTCGCTGGGGAGGGAACGGTGCCATGGCACCAGCCTCTCTCCGTGTTTGCTCCATGAGGTACAGACAGAAACAACCTCCCGAATTTGACAAATAACCCAGGCGATTCGGCTTCCATGTGTGGTTGCTAAAAGGTAGCTTTAGAGGGAGAGAGAGAGAGGGAATGAGAGAGAGAAGGGACATGCTGGCTAGTCCCAACAATGAGAGGAGCCGTGGGAAGGACAATGCGAATCCATGGTGGCTAATTTGCACAGGAGGAATGAGGGGGCTGCAGCTCTGGCAGGCTTCAAGCTCTCCCCTGTTGCCATAGCACTGCTGGCTGAGGAAGAAGAGCGGGGGCTGGCAGCCTGCCTTCTGGAGGGAATCTCCTCAGCTCTCGCTTCTCCTCGGGAAGAACTCCACGGCATCCCGTCCTCCTGGTCGCAAGGACATCCCGAAGGGACAGATAGCACGGGAACCCGGAGGAGGCGGTGGGGAATTCCCCCTTAGAAATAACCAAAGCTTTTCCACAGCTCATTCCCTGCTCCTTCCCTCCATCCTGCTGTGCCCTACACAGAGACAGAAATGTCAGCCTTTGGGGAAGAAGTGGAAGTTCTCGTGGTCACAGACAGAGTGACTTAGCCTGGATTAAGCTGAATCCAGACTCCTTTAAAACAGAGATGTGCAACAGGCCCGGAGGAGCAGGGCAAAAGTCTTCCTGCGCTCTTCACGTCTAACAATAATAACCAAATAAACTTACAAACTGCTCCCTGCCTACTTCTAAGGTTCAGTGATGGTTTGGCGACAACTCTTTTCAAAGACAGGGAAAAGCACGCAGAGATGCAGAAACGGATTTCTACTTCGCTGCTGCAAACAGTGAGCACAACTCGTTGGCCAGCTCTGTGACCAGGATGCAGCTGGGAAGGGAAGTTAGCCCAGTAAAACATATGCATGTACGACCATGTCACCGGGTAACAGATCTGCTGCACCACCTTTCAGCCTCGGGATTATTTATTACTCTAACGCTTGCCAAACCGCTGCTCTCTAGGGCTGTCTCTAGAGGTACACTGGACTAACAAGAGGGAATGCCACTCTAAAGAAGGAAAGTCCGCCTCTTGCTAGTGCTGTGACCGGGATGATGTTTGTTTACATAGCTACACCTGAAAGTAGCTCAGGCTTCTAGAGACAGACTCTCAGTGCCCGTTGGGAATCAAGATTCGTGGAAAGACACACAGCCGGCCAGTGCCAGATTACAGGCAGCCTAGCTGCCAAATTCACGGCCATGACTATGGGTCAGACTGACTGCAAAATAGACCCCACAATGATATACGGACCCGTTTAGCCATGTCCAAAGACACAGGCATTCCTGAGGATGGTTGCTAAGAGCAACGTGCCTTAAGCACCACCTTTAGACCAGATGTAAGCAGAAAAAAAAGTGCTGCTAGGAATTCAGCACACGAGATCTGTAACAGCCTGGTGACTTTCTAATCATTACTCACCTTCCCCTCCATATAAAAGTGTGTGCGGGGGTGCTGATTTAAATTAAAATAGATACAAAGCAAGGCGTTATTCCCAGGCAAAGGCAAGAGATTTCAGTGCCCCACAGAAATTAATGCAGCGGCTGCTACAGCTTATGGACAGCGCGAATGAGGGAGATCGGCTCTTCCTCCCTCCATCCATGCTCTAGGCAGGCACAGAGGATACCACTTGTATGCCAATTTTCGGCCCGTCCCCTCCGCCGCCGCCAGCCGCGGCTCGCCCGCGGTACCCGGGAGACCAGGAGGAGACTAATGCGGGGCTCCCATAGTAGCTCGCCCCTAGCGACTAGCTCCGAAGGACTTTCCCCGGCCGCAGAGACCCCTTCGGACCTGCTTTCCGAACTTTCCGTCCTGCCCTTCCTCACTGCAAAACTTCTGTAGGGGATGCAACGGCTGGAGTTTGTCCTTCGCTTCCTTGCTTAGACGGACGAACACACGCGCGCATGCACAGGGCAGAGCTCTTAAGGTTAGTGCCCTGGTCCAGCTGGGATAGCTTTCAACTGTGAACCCTCTCTATTCCTGAAATTTCATTCTGATCTACTTTTTTTTCTTTTTTTCTTTTTTTTTTTTTTTAATTTTCCCGGGGGAGGGGGGAACTCCTACAACTTTCCTCGCATAGAAAAGCTGTGCTTTTGAAAGGTACCGCAGAAGCCCTTCCCCGAGCACCGCTCAAGACATAAATCACCTCTTCTCTAACCCTAAACGCCACTCAAGTGTCAAGCAAACAGACAGACACTTCAAGGGAAATCAGCCTAAGGGTCTCAAATCACAGCGTCGCGCCGGCACGGGATCGGCTCGCGGGGGATCAGAGCCGGGCGGCCGAAACTTAACAAGTAGTTGACAGGTTTTTAACTGATCAAGCGCCGTATTAGCCATGCGTTCCCCTACTATGGAAACAATAAAGCAAAACAATGGAAACAATTACGAGGAAGCCACGCAAGCTGCGCAGAGCCTTAGGCAACCGCGTTTGCCAGTCATTTTTCTATTGTTATTATAATTATCATCATCATCGTGCCGTTACTACGGCTACAATGAGCTGCAGCGACAGGAAAAAAAACACACAGCAATTCATCCCTCCGGATGCAAAATAAAGAGGGACTTCGCTGCCCGACTCCGGTAGCACGTCCCAGCTCTCCCCCAGCATCCCCTTCTGAGTCAATCCTACGTACATCACATTCAGGCTTAAACACACAATGAAAAAAGTGTCGGGAAATCTTACCAAATCTCAACACATGTGTGGTTCCTTGAGAATATCCAATCCACAGTAAGCAAAGAAGGAGTCTAATGGTGCATCTGAAGACTGACTTAGTTACAATAGGGGAAATAATCTTCATGATGTTTCTATGCACACACGCGCTGCCTTACTTCCCCCTTCTAAGCCGTCAGGTTTCCCGGTAGGGTGAGAATGAGGATACGTAAACTGATGGCCCTCAGACACGATCACGGCATGGTCACAGAGAGAGCAGAGTCTACGCTTCCCAAACCCATTAGCAATCCCTGCATGTTCTTCATTCACTGCGCCAAGGAGCAACCTTCAACTGCAAGGAATGGTGGGACATCCATGTTAGTCGGGGGAGAATCCTTGAGAAATCCAAACACACACAATGTCCAGCCGAGTAAACCTGGGAGGCAAGAAAGGAGGAAAATCAATAGGTAATCCAGCTCGAGAAATCGCTGAGGTACCGCCACATAGCGAGCACCAGCCGTTTCACTGGCGAAGCTTTTGCCGTGCTCCCATTCTACTGCACTGCTGCACAGCTTCTGACGCGAAGCCAAGATTAAGTGAGAGAAATTGAGATAGCTCTTCTCTGCTTAAGGCTGCCTGCCAGACAGCCTTCCCAATTTCTATTATGCAACCGATCTGATCGCCTAGCGTTGTTGGAGGGAAAAAACAGCTAGGTTTTATTTACATGCTTCTTATTGTTATTAGTAATTCAGTTGTCCTGAACAATAGCTGGGGGGGGGGGGGGGGGGGGGGGGGCTGGCTTTGGTGTTGGAGGGGAGAAGGGAATCAGTTGTGTAAAAATCAATTCCTGTATTTTAATACCTGACTGCCTGGGTCGAGATCACTTAGCTTTAGAGTTGTGAAAGAGAAGGCTGACAACAAAGTCATGCAGGTTATCAGAGCAACGTACAGGTTTGGGGGGAAAAAAAAGATAATGATATTTACAATCACTAACTGTTAATAATTTTAATGCATGAAGTAGGGTAAATGTTACGGCTTGGATACTGTATGTCCCTAGGAACTTGCTCTGGACCCAGTGATAACAGAGCACCAGCCTGCTTTTGCAAGGTAACAGGAACCGGCAGCGCTGGAACAACCTTGTTGAATGCACAGACCTGTTTCACTAAACTCGCTTGAAATTGCAGTGTTGCTTAAAAGACAGTAACTTCGGGATTTGCTAGTTTATGATTTTCACTTTATCCTGGCATTCTCTTATTTTGCACTCTGTTTTCCTTTCACTCCAGTATTATGCTGTTCCTCCCCGTACTATGATCTATGTAGTTTGTCATTTTGCTGCCCTCAGTGAGAACAGCATTACCCAACTTGATAATGGGATACTGAGTTTACATCTGTAAATGTAGCCACAGACTTTCGGTTTTTGGCCAGGTGTTCCAAAGGAGATAAACTCATTCTCTGGACTGTTTCAGATTTTCCTTGGAAATGTAATTAATTTTGTGCCTGTATCCATTGAAATACATTAAACCAGAACTGTCAGATTTTGTAATCTGTCAAGATTTGCTGAACCCACTTAAGCATTATTGCAAACATTAAAATATAATTCCTATATTTCCCACCAGGAAAATGAATTACTTTTATTCTACATTCTGCCTACAGACATCTTTTGTCTCCTTTATCTGCCTCCCTTGCTTTTCATTAGTAAAGACAATATCACTGAGAGACTTCCCCCACAGATACATACAGAAGAACACAGAATAAACCTGACTTTACAGAAGTAAATACCAATGATGCCAAGCTAATGAGAACACTCTGTGGAATCTATCAGAAGCAGAGCACAGCAGAGGTGAGTTACAGTTTATTCTTGAGCAACATCTGTGTGCTGTAGAGCTGGAATTAAGTAACAGCAGCACTTGGATTATAACCTGTAATGTTTGTGCTCTGTAACCCTAGAAGTGTTAGCAATTCACAGTAACTTTTTACCATTTTGCCTTACTGATTTCCTCTGCACACTTTTACTTAAAATACTGCAAAATGCTGATGAAAAGAAATGTACATTCTGCGAGAGGATTATTAAACATCATTGATTTTTTTTCCCCTTAAGATGGAGGCATAACTGCAGTGTCAAAAATAAGTATCATGAATGGCTAGTTCTGCAGTCTAGCAGGGAATTCAATCAGACGATTTGACTATTGGAGCACTTTAAAAAGAACACCTAGTGTTAAAAGCAAGGATATCTAGCGACTCCTTCAGTTCACACGTAGAATATCTCCCAGTAAAAATGCGGAGAGATGCTTTCTGTTCATTTTACAATTTCATTTATCCTCTTCTACTCGTTTATCTTTTATCTTAGTCCAAGGAGAAATAAAATCAACCCGCATGAATACTGTGAAAGTTCATTGCCTCCCTCCCTGGTGTTGCTGAAATAAAGGACATTAGACATCTTTAGATACGTTTGTAATTGTGAATGCTCAGATGCAGCTTGCTGTCTAACAGGACTTTTTTTTTATTTATTTAATTTAGTTTTGGTGAAAAGTTTAGAAAACATAATAGTCGTGGTCAGCTTTAGCACATTAAACAAGACATAAAGTTTGGACAAAATGACTCCTGTTATCAGTTTGATTTTCTAAGGTATCTTGAAAAAAAAATACAGCTACCTGTAATCTCAGCCCAACAGAGCACCTAACTCACCGAGGCGTTTAGAACTGGAATCATAAAACAACTTGTGGTTAATTCCTGTTACTATTAAACACTCGGTATCCCACGCTGCAGCCCCTGGTCTGACGCCTGAGGCTCGCACCGAGTTTCTTTCCCCCCGCGCCAGCCCCCGCCGCCGCCGCCCGCAGCGGCCTCAGCACCGCGGACAGCGCCCGGCGCGGCCCCGGGCGGCCCCTCCAGCACCGCGGACAGCGCTCCGGGCCACCGCCCCCGCTTCAGGTGTCAAAACGCCTGTTTTTTTTTTTTTTACCCTTTCCAGTCATTTCACAGTGCGGAAAGGAAATTAAAATTTGTTATCGGCTTCTTTAAAGATATATATTATATCTTCTATTATGTTAGCTAGCCAGATATTTTATGGTATTTTGTGGGTTCAGAAGAAATACCAATCTCCTCCTTATCTACAATCAGACATCGCCTAATGTTCTGTGTTAACGTCACTCCCCTCTTCTATCAAACTCTAGCTCCCACCTTGAAGAAAAGTCGTGGTTAACCCAGAAATATTTTCTCAAGTATACAAGTCTCTTATAAAAAAAAAGCAAATCTTACAAGACATCAGATGTTTAGAACTCACAAAACATTTGGTGACTGAAGATCACTCATAGACTATATAATTAACTAAAGCCTCAGTCTTCCCCACCCTAGACTCCTTTTCTGTTATTTGGACTTTAACCTCACTTCTTCTTTGGGAAAAAGAAAAAGATATTTGTGCACTATCCAGAATGATTTCAATACAAAACCAGGTAAATGGTCTCAGTGCCTTTCATATTTCTTTCCCTGTGAGATGTACAATAGAACGTCTGGAAATCCCTAATAAAATGTCATACTAGATAAGCTGGTCTTCTGTTTTGGGAGCTTGTCACCACTGTTACATAGCTCTTTTCATATTAAAGTCTGTGAAACTGCCCTCTACACTTCAGTGATCAGCAACTGGGAAATCAGCAATTCCTTGGATATATGTTTTGATTTGTTTGGCCATCTATTGTAGACATGGTGGTAACACATCTCTAATACACAAGGACATCTTTAATACACAGGACTATGTTCAAGTGTGGCTAATATGAAAAATAGTAATCCAGCTATAGACGGGGAAAGAAGAAGAGGCAGTCTGAGGCCTTTGCTTCTTTTCTGGGTAATAAAAACCTGCTACACTTTTAGCTGTGTGTCAAGTATAAATGGTGTACATTATGTACATAATGTTTCATTTGGAAAGGGGAGATATGTGATTCTGATTACCTTGCTATATCAGGAGCTTCTTCCATCAGATCTAATTTTTATGTGCTGTTATCATTATAAAAGTTAACCCAGTTCCAGCTAGCTGCCACCTACTGGGATATATAGTTTTATCATATTACTTTAAAAAGGAATGGGCTTTCATTTTCAGGTCATAGCTGTGTCTCTAAGAACAGATAGTGAGGTTTTTATATCACGTAATCTACTATTTTGACCTCTCCCCACAGCAGCTGATATAAATTTAATGTGTGCATAACATATGGTCCCCCAAATGTTTCTCGGACATTTTTCGGCAAATCCTTGCAAACGTTTCAGATTCACATGCCACCACAGTCCTCCTGCTGTTGCAATCTGGTGTGAGGAGAGCCACAGCTTACTGCAACACCTGACCAGCATCTCCAGATCTCTAGAAACAAGTATTGCAGCTTTGCTGACAAAGCAGTAACACAGTCCTCCGTTCTAAGACGTTTGCCAAAGTATTCAAATGAATGTTGATATTATCATTTAAAAACACATTGCGGCCCACTGGCATTTCACTCCCACCAGCTATAAAAAAAGCCCCGTAGGTCCTTCTCTGTTTGTTATTATCTCAGTCCAAATTTACAACCAAGTTTCTGCTGCGCCAATGATTAATGACATTTTAAGATGGTAATTAATTTTTAGCTAGTGGAAAGATGCGTATTCTAATTAACAAAGTGAGTGTGCAATAGACTTACTTGTTCAGGCACTTTTAAGTATCACAGCAATGCACTTTCCTAGCAAGTTTTAAGCAGCAAAAACAAATACTTGTGACATGATCTACAAATCAGCCTTGGGTCCCTTCAGCTTCCTTTGGGGCTGGAGAAGCTGTGCAAGATTTTGGAAGGAAAATGATGGTGCTTGATGTTTTTAATGCTGTACTTCCCGAAAAGTTTCTAAGGAGAATGTGAAGAGAGGTTTTCATTACAAGGTATTCATTCCTTCTCGGTGCATACACGGCTCTTGCAATCATGCCGCCACTCCGTAGGCAGGAATGTCTCTTGCTTTCCACAGAGTGTCAGTGCCCTGGCTACTTTAGCGATGGATGCTCACCCAAAGAATGCTGATTTTGTTCAGAAATAAATGACTGAGCTGCCGATAAGCAACTCCCCCCAACCCCCGAAAGGGGGATTGGCTGCGCCGTACGGTGGGGGCCGGGTAGGGGCAGGAGGAGACCCTACGGAAGTAGAGACTGTTGTCCACCCACAACTCTAGCGAAGTTAGAGCCCCTTTCTCACCTCCGCTCGCCCAGGAGAGCGGGGGACACGTCCTCAGTGCAGCCGGCTCAGCCTCCCTGAGCCCGGCTCCAGCTGTGGGAGGGAGTTCCAGGCTACCGGGCGGGCACCGGGGGGCTGCGCTGCCCTAGCCTCTCGTTCCCTCTTCCCACACCTCCACTTTCAGCGTGGGGACAGCAGCGGCTCTGACGATGCGGAGCAGCGATGGGAGGAAGAGAGGAAGGCGACAGGTTTGCCTTCTCCACAGTGAGGGACAGACCCGGGCGGCAACAGCACTCGGGTCCGCCAGCTCAGAGCCCGCCTTTGCCCTGAGACACCTGGCCAAGAGCCATCGTGGTGTACAGCTCTCGGCACAACGCGGCCACGATGCATCCCCCGCCACCCTCGGCCCCCCCTCGCCACCCGTAGCCCCTCACTGGCATGCAACCCCTCCGGCCGTGGCGGCCAGCCGGAGACCCCGAGACATCCTCCTACCTTGAGTTGCGGGAGGGGAATCGGGGAGGGAGAGAAAGGCGGAGGCGGGGGAGGAAGGGCGGTGGCAGGACGCCGGGGACAGCCCGGGCTGCGGTGCAGCCGGCGTCCGGACACCACTGACGGCGGCGGCAAGCGGCGCCCGAGCGAGGGAGGGAGGGAGGAGGGAGAGCGAGAAGGAGGGAGGGAGGGAGGGAGGGAGGGAGGGAAGAAGGGAGGGATGGAGGGAAGGGAGGAAGGAGGGAGATCCGCCTCCCTCCGGGAGCGCTGCACAGCGCCCTTTAAAGGAGCAGAAACCCGCTTTCTCTACGGCCGCCACTGCCGGCTCCCCGCACCGCCAAGTCGCGCCGCTGCCCGCCAGCCACCAGCGGCCGCAGGGCTTCACCCCCGCGCCGTTCGCCCGAGGAGCCCGAGCTCGCCGGACAGCGAGTTTTCATGGCGTTAGAAGTCCAAGGTCTTTACTGGGGTCTCCGAGCCCTTTTTGCCAACGGGAGAAAGTGGGGGCTGGATTCTGCCGCCTGTGAAACGGCGCTAAGAGATCCCTGCCCTACCCCATTTTTCCCCGTGGCTGCGGGGCTGACTGGAGTGCTCCTACCTCACCCTGCGGGGGTGCTAGAAAAAGCTTCGGCTGCCTCTCGACTCTATTCCCATGCTGAAACCCGCCTTTCCCCGCTCCTTCCTTCAACTAGCGGGTACTAAGCTCGGGCGCTTCCCCGGGCTGGAAGAGGATCCAGGGAGTGGGTGACAACATCTGCCCCTCGTTCCCCGCCCGACTCGCTCCTAAGCGGCAACGCTGCGGGAGGGGGGCTCTGGTAAAAGGGCCAAGGCCTCCCTAATGAACTGGGGTGGGAAATGTGTTGTCCGCCCCGCCTTGCGGGAGTGTCAATGATTTCTTCCCTCGCCCAGCCGCGCTCGCCCCCGCAGCGCCACAGGCGTCTCCTTTGCCTCTTCTGAGCTTCTCCCGATTTTGTTTCGTGACTCGGACATGCCTTGAAGAGCTGCAGGATTTCCCCTGCGCCTCCCCCTCCACACCGCAGCCTTCTCGAGGTCGGACCTCCAGGCAGATGTGATGAGCAATTTGACAGGAAAATCCCTGTCTCCTCGCCTTTCCCTCTCGGAAAATTCCCGTTCCCGGATCCTCAGGGGAGCGCAGCCCGCACCCCACAAAGGATGCTCAGGCGTTGCCCCGCTTCATCTACCCAAGCGACCAACTGGTTATCAGAGGCGGGAGGGGAGGACTCAAAAAGCGTCGAAGAGACGGGGCTGGGGCGGGTGGGGGTTGGTGACTGAAAAGCTCCTATAATTAAATAAACAGCAGAGTTGTTGTGCGGAGTAAATAAATAGTCAATGATCCCATTGTGAAGCCGAGCGCAGGCGGCACAGATCGCGGCGGGCTCGCAGCGATTGGGCTCCGGCCGCTGTGACTTGCAGCTTAATCGGTCCCACAGCACATCCCTTAATTACTTGCAGCACACTTCCATGGCCGACAGAAAATTCATTAGTCAGTTCATTTGCCTGAAGCGGTAATGGAGATAACTCTTGTTAAAAGCAAACGCACTGCTAAAGCAAAGCGCTTCCTTCATGCCACCCTGGGCGGCGAAGGGAGCCGGGCAGGAGGTGCCACTCCAGGACTCCAGGACTAAGCGAGTCGCGGGTGGAAAACTGAGCGGAACAACGTCGTGGAAAGCTGAGCTCTGTGCGATCCTGCAAGAGGGAAAGGAGTGGCGGAGATCGCCAGGGGAGTGACCAAATCATCTCCACGATCTCCGGGAAGGCAGGTTAACGCTGAGAGGAGGCATAGGGTAGGAAGCATATGAGGTCGGATGAGCAAACGTTTGTGCAAGCACTGACTCTGTGATTTCGTCCCATTTTTTTCATCACTGACTGCTTTTGCGTTGTTACTTACTATACAGAGTTTTCTGACCAGAGAACAAACAGCGAACAAGTCAAACATAAAAACACATGAGTCAAAGGTGTCTCTCTAAGGTGACAGAAAGAAAGGCAGAGGAAGAAAAGGGATGTGGTTCTAACATTGCAGATGGATTGTGTAATACCCTCATGTAGTCACTCCAACTCAACTACATTGATGTAGAGCCTTTTCCCTTGTTGCCTGGGTTACATTTCTGTCCAGACATTAAATTCTCAATGCTTTTTTCAGCCAACAACAGTTTGCAAAGAATTCGGTCCTCTTTCACATAGAAAGAGGTTCCCAATGCCACCAGTCCTGTTATCGACACCTATTGTTAAGGGTATTTAAGGGACTTTGCATATGTCTCATTAGTACTCTAAGCTCACACTGCAAGTCAGTGACATAATGGGAAGATAACACTCTGTGATTGTCTTTTCTCAGGTGTTGACTAGTGCAAAAGTTCTTCATTTTAATACTGTCAGAGCTTCTCGTTATGTTTCTTCCCAGTTACACTGTAGGAACTTTGAACTTAATCAATATTGATCACTAGGAAGAAACAGGAAGGTTTCTGAGAGAGATGTGCCAGAGAATTTGCTACACAAAGTCCTGGACTGTAACAAGAAAAAACAAAACAAAACCAAACAACACAACACAACAACATAAACAACACAAACAAAACCAAACACCAAAAAAACAACAAAAAAAAAAAAAACCACAAACCCAAAACCAGACCCCAAATTTCTTTACTTGCTTCTTTTTTATTGTTGACTACATGTAAATTTATAAATTTATCCGATGAAAATATACATCTTTACACTAGACATTTGAAATAACTTTTTAAAATGCCAATAAGAATTTAACCCCATTAAAAAGTAAACACATTTGCAAAGATCTTTGTGAGAATGGGTTTTGGGTTTGTTTGTTTTTCCCAGCATTATTTCTAAACATTTTAAATGACATTGTCTGGGTTTATCACATTCCCATTAGGTGCATTTACACCTCAAAGTCAGGAGTAATGTAAACTTGTAGCCTAATTCCTTTAAACCTTCCAAAATTAAAATACCAAAGGATACATCCATTCCCCACAGAAATCAATCAGTAGTACCCATTACATCTGAATATTTAACACTTTTTTTCTTTCCTACTTTGTCTTTCAATTTAGGTCAGCCATGATAACATAAACACTGACAGAATTTAAGATCTTTCAAAAGAGTTCCCATCAAATTTTTTTTGTAATGCCAGATCTACAAAGACTCTGAACCAACCAAAATAACAATCTTTTAGGGATTCTGGATGCTGTGCCTTAACAGCCCTAAACAAATTCTGTCCAATTTAATGACCCAAATCTGAGTACTGACATTTGTTCAAGATGAGTGGTTCACAGCTTGTGCCCCACCACAGAAAACACTGAACCAAACCCTTCAGACTTCAGATTGCAGATAACTGAGGGGTTTTTCTTTCTGCCAGCCATTGTTGTTTTTTTTTTTTTTTTTACCCTCTTGCAGTTATGAACAACGCTGTGTGGTCTTTCAGGACCTGTGTCTTACTGCTATGAGGAAAAGATTTCTTGTACAGCTCATGGGCAAACAAAGAATCGTTGCTGTTGTTTTGGCCAAGGAAAATCCTCCCAAAGGTTATCTTCTCACAGTTTTTAATGATGACCTTGTATACTCATATTCCCAGTCAAACTGACTGCATGTGTCAAGCCATGACCCTTCAAACAGAAGAATGAGTCAAAGCCATATGGAATAAAAGCAAAAATCTGTCTAGAAGAAACAAATCACTTTTCTTGTATTATCCACTTGAGGGAGACAATGAGCCATAGGTTATATCCATATGTCAGTTTGATGGGTCACATACAAAACTGATGAGCAATTTGTGCTCATTGTGTGTTACTGTTAATTCTGAAAGTACAGACCTGTGTAACATAGCAGGAATGATGTTTCTCATAACACTACATTGATCTATACATCAGACAGTTTTCTTCTCCTTACTGCCTAGCAAGATGGAATCATCCAATGACTCACTCATAGGTCTTAAACAGGAATGTCCAGACTCTTTCAAGATGATATCCCATAACTCTAGAATTAATATCTCACATTTGGACAACCTCACCTCATTCAATACATTTGACTCACTTCACGGTTTAAGAGATATACCAAAGTGTACTACATTACTAGGAGGGCTAAAATAGATACTACCAGAAGCCATAAAAGAATAAAGCTTAACTGGTATCTGAATGCCTTTGGACATGCATAGATGGCATGGAAGTTTTATTTTATTTGGTGCCAGTCGTGATGCATTGTACAAGATTCTCCAATAGACTGCCATATTTTGACATCCTCCCAGGAAGACTTTCATGGCTTAGCTATCATTATTAGAAAATACTCTGCTGTTTGCCTCAAACAGCCTTATGGCAACTGACAATCATCACTCTTACTTTCACCTGCAAAGGACATAAGAGGAGTTTTTATTCCTCTCTCTAAAACTATCTTCTGAACAATGGAATAAATATTATGCAGGAAGCTAAATCTCACTCCTTTCTTGAAGAAGGGCAAGAAGGAGGACCCAGGAAGCTCCAGACCAGTCAGCTTCATCTCATTTCCTGAAAAAGTGATAGAGCAGCTAATACTGAAAACCATTTCAGGCACATGAAGGACAGTAAAATCATTAGTGGTCAGCATAGATTCACCTAGGTGAAGTTATGTTTGGCCAACTTGATAAACTTAAAATTAGGTGGCCAGCTGGGTGGATGAGGGGAGAGCAGTAGATATTGCCCACTGCACTGTTTCCAATAAGATCCTCATAAAGAAGCTTTTGATCTTTGGGTCAGATGAGCAGGTGGTGAGCAGAGATAGGCGGAAAACTGGCTGAATGGCCAAGCCCAGAGGATGATGACCAGTAAGTAGCATTAAGTCTGGTGGGAGGCCAGTAACTAGCAGCGTACTTCACAGGTCATTGTTCCATCCATTTTTGTTCCACATCTTCATTAATGATCTGGATGATGGTGCAGAGTGCACCTTCAGCCAGTTTGCCAATGACACCAAACTGAGAGGAGCAGCTGATACACCAGGGGATTGTGCTGCCACCCAGAGGGATGTTGACAGGCTGAAGAAGCGGCCTGACAGGAACGACATGAAGTTCAGCAAAGGCAAGTGCAGGGTCCTGCACCCTGGAAGGAACAATCCTCCAACTTGCAAAAGCAGCTTGGCAGGAAAGGCCCTGGGGTCCTGGTGGACACTCAGTTAAACATGAGCTAGCAATGTACCATTGTGGCAAAGGCTGGTGTAATCCTGGGCTGCATTAGGAGAAGTGTTGCTAGCATGTTGAGGGAGATCATCTTTCCCCTTCAGTTGGCACTGGTGAGACCCCCCTGAAGTAATGTGTCCAGTTCTGGGATCCCCAGTACAAGAGACACATGGACAAACTGGAAAGAGTCCAACAAAAGGGGATGATGAAGGGACTGAAGGATCTGCCATATGAAGAAGGGCTCAGAAAGCTGGAACTATTTAGGAGAGACATCACAGAGAGGAACTTATAAATATCTGAAAATATCTGAAGGGAGGGTGCAAAGGAGAGGGAGCTAGGCTCTATAGAGTGGTGCCCAGCGACAGGATCAGAGACAAAAGCAACAAACTGAAGCCCAGAATGTTCACTCTGAACATCAGCAAACACTTTTTAAATGTGAGCGTAACCAAGCATTGGCACAGGTTGTCCAGAGAGTGAATGGAGTCTCCCACCTGGAAGGTATATCCTTCCTGTCTGGACATGGTCCCAGGCAAACAGCCGTTGGTTGCCTTGCTTGATTAGGAAGAGGGTTAGACTAGAAAACCTTCAGAGCTCCTTTCCTGTCTCAACCATTCTTGTTGATTTTCTTGTGTCTCCCCCAGCCTACCCTACTCTAGATGATTTCTAAGTATCTCATAACTGCATTTTTAAGTGTTTCTAACTGGTCCATATCACTGCATTACAACATGTAGAGCTGTATATAGTACAGAAAATAACTACAGCAAAAGTAGAGGAAGGAAGGAAGGAAGGAAGGAAGGAAGGAAGGAAGGAAGGAAGGAAGGAAGGAAGGAAGGAAGGAAGGAAGGAAGGAAGGAAGGAAGGAAGGAAGGAAGGAAGGAAGGAAGGAAGGAAGGAAGGAAGGAAGGACTGTTATTACTGTTTTCAGGTTCCCATCTTATTCAGAAATCCCAATACAATGTTTGACTCCTTTGCAACAGCATGATATTGTAGTTTCATATTTGCCATGTCACAATAATATCTGTGTGCTTTTCTGCTTAATTACCCCCTGATTAGTTGTTTCCCCACTTGCACTTGCTGAACTACTATTCCAGAATGATACTTCAATTTATTGATCTTAATTCTGGGCCTAACCAGCAACATTTCTGCAGTTGTCCCTATATAGCTCTCATCAAATGTTTAAATGAGGCACCCAAGTCATTAATATTTGCAATAGCAAATATGCAATAGCAGCATAGCAGGTCATAAAGAATTCTAGAGAAGACCTTTTTTTTTTTCTCTCCTTGAGGTTCAACAGCATACCAATAAAACTGTTTTGCACCAACCTCTACATTCTATTTTGCTTATGCAAGTGTCAAGTCTTGTTCAGTTTTATTCTTAGAAACTCTATAGTCTAGTTTATGAATACTAATATATTTCATCAAATGTCTTATCCTTGTGCTTTGTTCTTTGAGCCCAGTAGAACTTCCCCTCCCCCCCTTTTTAAAAAAATATCAATAGGAATATGTATTTATTGATTTAATGAACTTGTGTGTCTCTAGCTTTATACAAATATAGTGCTAATTTAGATGCACGGAAGAAAAATGTTAATAGACAGACCAATAAAGTCCTATGGCTATAAATGAAACTTAAAAAAAAAAAATAAACCTAAGTGGAGCAAATTCTACTGGGACCTAGTTTTGCCTCTAAACTTAGAGGTAGTTTTAATGGGTGCAAAATTAAATAATTTTTAAAAACCCCAACAAAACTGGAACAAAACATCACAAAAATACCACCAGTTAATTTTGACAAGCACAATACATAAATGTCTATGAGCAAAATTTCTGATTTATGTCATAAACAAGAACTGGATACACCACCTGATAATAGAGCCTTAAACAGCACTACAAGTGATAATAAAAAAAAGACTTTAATTAATGAGGAGTGGAAGTTTCTCTAGCATGAGACAATGCCCAATAGATAGGTAAACTTGAACTGTAAATACGGAAGAGGGAATTCTAATAACGGGAAGAAACTTCAATTTAACTTTGCAACTGAATTGTTACTCAGGGTTTAAACTTCAGTAATAAGAATGAAATCGGTCTTTCATCATTGTGCTTTTTTCGTGTCTCACTCAGTATATACCACATAAACAACTGATATTAATCATGCATCAATGAGCTGCAACAGTTTTTGTATAGCTGTACTGTTACATTGCCAATATTTTGGCAATTATGCCCAAACTCTCCATACATGGGGAACTTTGTGTTTGTTGATTGCATTTACAATATTAAAAGATAACTGATTTCCAAGTGTCTGAGTTATTTATTCTCTGTGAATTTAGAGAACTAATTTTCAAGGGGGAATATCATAGCAGGAGACCCATGTACTAGATTGTTCAAAATGCCTAATCTTAAAATGATAATATAAATAGGATTCATAGGTGATACTTTTGTGGTTAATATACCGCTGAGAATAGACCTTCCTCCTCAAATATGCAGCCATTTAAGACAACTAATCTATTATATAGTCTGATGAATTATAATTAATCCTATTTCTTTTCCTGGGATTTAGAAATTGACATGAATCCACTGTCAGGATTAAGATATATGGCACTATATATCCCATATTAGTTGTGGTGACAGCCACAGTAGCTAAGCTGTGGCAGTACTAGCAACTCATTAAGACAACAGGTAAAGTGTGCTCCATTGACTTCAGACTCAGAAGAATTAAAGTGTACTAGTGTGTAGAAAATTACAATATCTGTGCAGTGTCTAAATCTCTTTGAGGTTTTGGAAAGTGAATTTCACCAAAAGCAAGCCTACGCTTCTAATCTACCTTGAAATTATTTTAGTTAGACTATATAAAGTGTATTTGGTCCATTTCAGAGGAGGAAAGGAAAGGAAATTGCTCCACTATTCAAACCTAAGCAGTTTATCAGATATGGAAAGTAATTTCTAGTACGTGAAAATACCCCCCGGGGCACATTCCTCTACAATATGCATCTAAAGTAGATAGGAAGTCACATACCATGGCATTATATTATAAAATAGAATAATGACCTACTTTAGCAATGATAACCATAAGTGAAATAATGAGGCCACAAAAATATGTAAAAATAAACACCTTTATTAAGAATTTCTAACTTTTTTTTTTTTTAAATATATATAGAATCAAGGAATTGTTTAGGTTGCAAAAGGCTTCTAAGATTGTCAAGTCCAACCATTAACCTAGCATTGCCATGTTCACCACTAAAACATGCACCACACCCACATGCCTTTTGAACACTTTTAGGGACGGCAGTTCCACCATTTCCATGGGCAGTCTGTTTCAATGCCTGAACACCCTACAAGTGAAGAAATCTTTCCTAGAATCTAATCTAAACCTCCCCTGGTCCAACTTGAGGCCATTTCCTCTTGTCCTTTGTTACCTGGGAGACAGACGCCCACCTTACTACAACCTCCTTTTAGGTGGTTGTAGAGATCAATAAGGTCTCCCCTTAAGCCTCCTTTTTCCCAGGATAAACAACCCCAGTCCCTCAGCTGTTCCTCTTGAGACTTGCACTCCAAAACCTTCACCAGCTCCATTTCCCTACTCTGGACTTGCTTCAGCACCTCTATGTCCTTCCTAAAGGGAGAGGCCCAAAACTGAACACAGGTTTCAAGGTGCAGCCACACCCATGCAAGGTACGGGTGGACAATCACTGTCCTAATTCTGCTGGCCACACCATTTCTTATACAAGCCAGGATACCACTGGCCTTCTTGGCCATCTGGGCACACTTCTGGCTCATGTTCATCTGACTGTCAAGCAACACCCCCAGGTCCTTTCCCTCTGGGTCACTTTCCAGCAAAGTCTTCCTCTGCCCCCCTACATGGGGTTGTTGTGACTGAAATGTAGGATCTGGCACTTCTTTTTCTTCTTGAAACTCATACAATTTTCCACAGCCCATTGATCCAGCCTTCTTATTATCCATCAGATCAACATTCCCATCTTCATGTCATCTACAAACTTATTGAGGGTGCACTTAATCCCCTCACCCAGATCACTGATAAAGACATTAAACAGGACTGGCACCAACACTGAGCTTTGTGGAACATCACTTGTAACTGGGCCTCAGCTGGATTTAACTCCATTCACCACCATGCTCTAAGCCAGCCATTGAGACAGCTTTTACTCAGTGAACAGGGCACCTGTCCATGCCATGAGCAGTCAGTTTCTCCAGAAGAATGATGTGGGAAAGGGTGCCAATATTCATTCCCTCTCCTGACCCTTAAGCCCATCACCGTTTCTGAGGAGGAAACCAGATTAGTCAAGCAGGATCTGCCTTTCCTAAACCTATGCTGGCTGGCCCAGATCTCTTGGTTGTCCTGCATGTGTCACATGATGACCCTCAAGATGATCCGCTCCATGACCTTCCTCAGCACCCCTGTCAGATTAATAGGCCTGTAGCTCCCTGGATCCTCCTTCTGACTCTTCTTGTACATGGTCACCACACTCACTAACTTTCCAGCTCAACCAGGACTTCTGGTAAAGGATGGAGTGTCCTGGGGAGATCTTCCACAAGCTCCCCCAGTACCCTTGGGTGGATGATATCTGACTCAATAGATTTGTGCATGTCTAAGTAGCATAGTAGGTTGCTGACTATTTCATCCTGGTTTATGGGGGCTTCATTCTGCTCTTCATCAGCAATTTCCAGTCCAGGGGGCTGGGTACTCAGGGAACAACTGGTTGCTCTATTAAAGACTATTAAAAATACCTGCATTTTCCTTATCCTTTGTCCCTCTGCATCCAGTAAAGGATGGAGATTCTGTTTAGCCCTCTTCTGTTAATGATGTGTTTGAAAAAATGTTTTTGTTGTCTTTTAGAGTAGTAGACAGATTAAAGTTCTAGCTGGACTTTGGCCCTTCTAATTTTTCCCCTGCATAACATCACAACATCCTTGCAGTTCTCCTGAGTGATCTGCCCCATCTTCCAAAGATAATACTCTTTCTCCTTTTTTTCCCTGAGTACCAATCAAAGTTCTCTGTTCAGCCAGGCTGGTCTTCTTCCCCACAAGTTCATCTTTTGGCCCATCCTGGATGGCCTACGCCTGTTTCTTTAGGATTTCCTTCTTAAAGCACATCCAGTCTTCCTGGACACCTTTGTCCTTCAGGACTGCCTTTCAAGGAACTCTTCCAGCTGCTCTCCTAAACAGGACAAAGTCTGCCCTCCAGAGGTCAACATAGCAGTTCTGATGGTTCCCCTGTTTACTTCTCAAAGAATCAAAACCTCTGTTATTTGTGACTACTGTGCCCAAAACAGCCTCCATCACATCAACCCCCAGTCCTTCTCTCTTCACAAATAGCAGGCCCAATGGGACACATCCCATGGTTGGCTCATTCATCCAATACTTTTTATATTTTTAAGCATTTTAAGGACCATGAGTTCCTAAATTTCTTTGCTATCATTCATTTGCTTGGGAGAAAAGTCTTAGCTTCTGGAAGAATAGCTTAAGCATTGTAGTCAGGACATTTTGTATATTTAGTCAAATACCTTGTCAAATTAGGATCTGACTTAAAGAAGCCATTTCACACTGTGCAAGGACTCTCTTCTCTGGAGAGTGCACTAGTACCTATATGCAAGCTGAGAAATGATGAAAATGATGATCACATTTCAGAGATGAAAACTGCTTAGTGATCCAGGTTTGGACACCCACAAAAATAATCTTCATAGCTTAATTACACAGTATTGTTGAAATACATTGTACAGAAAAATCTTCTAGAAGTGAAATGGACAAAGAAGCACTTCTTTCTCATTATTTGAGATTGCTGAAACTAGAATTTCATAGTCACTGCCAGACAAAAAAGGTGGTTGCAAATACTATTCTGAGAGAAACTTCAGGACGAGTTGGAGAGGATGAAACCAGTGATGTAGATAGCAGAACCTGGACCTGAAACTGGTAATTAGGAAGGCTAAGAGAAACCAAAAACCTGTTCCAGAATTAACAGTTCCCTGGCTGGGAGTAAGACAGGAACTTAAGAACAGTAATAGAAGGGAAATAAAATATTCTAAACCTACTGCAATTACTTGAAAGCCAAGAGAAGACACTATATTGGGACAGCTGCCAGGAGTGAAACCTCTCTGAACACGTAAAGAACCACACAAGCTGTCTTTGAATAATTTAGGGGAGTTTGCTTCTCCTTAACCCTATGTATAATGTAAAGCATCTTCATAAAAGCATTTTAAACTCTCATTCTGCAATCTGTACAATTAATGTTTTACTCCTAACTTGGCATGTTTCTATGTCTATAAGTGATGAGCACTGAGGTCTTGAAAACACAGAGGATCAGACTTAACTGTCCAGTAAGTCAAATGTCCTGTCTAAAGAAAAGCTGAGCAACTTTCCAGCTTCCTAGATTTACTAAAAAAAAAAAAAAAAAAAAAAAAAAAAGAAAAAAGGAAAAAGAAAAAAAAAAGGAAAAAAAGCAGTGTCCCTCCACTTTAAATGTTTATTTTTTTTTCTCCTAATAGAAAAGAGGCATTCCTCTAGTATCTTTTGATACAAAAGAGAAGAGATACATCTCCTTTTCTAAACATAGCATTCCCTTTTAGAAGTCCTCCAGGAAGAATATCTAAATCAAATGCAAATTCTTATCTCAACAGGATGAATTTATAATGAACAGTAAGGAGGAGACAAGCATATCATACCCAGACTTAATTTGAAGTCAAATGCTTTGCTGGTTTTGTTTCTTCTTTCAGACTTGACATGAATCCAAGAAGGGAGAACTAGCATTAATGATACTCTCATCTTTCATGTTTTATTAACAACTCTTTTACAATTGGAAAACAAACAACAACAACAAAAGGACAGGGACAACTCCAAAAATCACTGAAGAGGGAATTGAGACAAAGCACACAAAAAAAAAAATCAAGTGAAAGCTAGCTCTTACTAGCAATAACTTCTTATACATGTCACTGCAATTTAAATAGCTGGAACACACACAAACAAATGCAGTAAATCTGAGTTTTTCACTTTTAAACAGAGATGGGAACATTTCCACAAATGATAAGAATATTTTCATGTAACTTCCTACATTTTACAGTAGATAGCACTGTGAGTCAGATGATTAAATAAAGTTCAGAATTTTGAACAGCAGGTTTTTCTCCAGGTCCCACAGGCAAAAGAATGGAACTAATAATTTCATATGGGCTTCTCTGTGGCAGGTAAAAGGTATCTTTCAACAGTCTAAGCAGTTGGTTTATAGCATCCAAAGGAGCAGAACAAACTTGAATTAAATCACTTAGATGATATTTGAAACCCACATATCTGTAACTAATATGAGGACCTGTCCAGTCTGTTACCAAAAAAACAATTGACATTGGTGTTATTTACTCTTTTGTTTGTAACAGACCTTGAAGATCTGCTGTTATCTGATGTTTCATTGTTAACTGCCAGTTTGGGAAATATGTATTTCAAAATTTAATTACTTTTCCCCAACATTTTTACTTTAGGAAAGCCATAAATAAACGTCTACAAAGAAATAAGAATTCGAAGTATTTCCAGTTGTAGCCATTTAGAACCTGAAAGTACTTTTAAGACACCAAATGCCACTAAATGCTAATGCCCACTCTTACGCAACTGGGTCGGTTGCAAACACCCTCCCCTCCACCGGGGAAGGTATAATTCACCCCTTTGGATGGGCCATAACTGGCTCAGGTGTGAAAATGCCTTCCAGGGAAGTACCAGGACATTCACACATAGGCTTGAGGGTATTCATGCCTTCTGACTGATTCAATTACGCTGATGTGAGAGGCAGCTGTCATGTCTTAGAAGGTGTCATAAAATATCAAAGACCCCCAAAGTGCCTCCAGACTCATTTCTTGGGATTTCCAACAGAGGATTGTGGTAGTACTATGTGTTAAAAAAAACCCAGAAAAATAGCAGCAATGATACAGCAGAAGTACAGTCTTCACAAAGTAAAAAAAAGATGGTAAAAGTCTTGATTGATGTTATTCATGATCTCTCATTGGGCTCTGAAACTACTTATCTTAGTTATTAAAGAAAACAGGTTTTTATCAAATTCATAGACATTAAACTACAAGAATTTGGTCTTGTTTTGCACTTCCATCGGAGCATTATGGCCCAGAATTTACAAACCAATTTTAAACATCATAACCTTCACTTTGGCATAGAGACATGGTGTTATTTCCACTTCATTGGCCAAAAATCCATGAATTTAAGAAGCAAAAGCTAATTTTTTCCCAAAACTTTCCCTTATATGCAGATTATTTTTGGCTTACTTTTTCTGTCACACATTTAACTCTTCAGATGTGTCTGCCTTTCTGTGTGTATTTGGCCCTTAATATCTCATTCCCTGTCTTTTAAATGCTGAAGATGCTGACTGTGAATAAATTATGCTAAGGGAAAAGAAATGAATCCACTCTAAACTAATTCCATGTCTTTTTTCAAATTTACCCTTAAATCTCAAGAGATAAATGGCTAATATATTAGTCCAAAACCAGTTTGATTAAATGAAGATTTCCTCTTATTCTGTGAGATAGTAATAAGGAAGTAACAAGAAATAAGTAATAAATTTTGCTAATGCATCTGGGGCTGGTTCATCACCAAAGACAGATGAATAAAAGTTACCAATTTTCCATAATGAGAGCTGTGAAACCTTGATATGTGTGCTTGAGAATAGATGCTGTCTAGAAATGAAGAGATTTCACTGACACTGACAGGCCCAATGCAGCTGAGAGTTTAAAGGAGACATTTTTAATTAAACTTATTAATATTTAAAAAGGTGTGTATCCACCTTTTTTTTCTGATTTGCATTTCTGTTTGAGATTCTAATATTCAATATATCCTACAAATTTTCAACTATTTTGAGACTGAGAGAGAGAATAAATGCCAGGAGTTTGAACCAAGGAAAAATTCCTTACACCAATGATCATAGACTAGTTTAGGTTTGAAAAGACCTATAAAATTATTGAGTCAAGCCATGAACTTAACACTGCCAAGTCCACCACTAAAACATGTCCCTAAGTGCCACATCTACACTTCTTTTGACGTAAGTATTAGCAATCCACCTTCTGACCTCTATGACTAAATAGCTGAAAACTTCACCTATTCTTTGAGGAATCTTTCTTCTATCCACCTCACTTGTTGCATTTCTGAAAAAAAATCTCATTGGCCCACTGATCTGACTGCATCAAAATTCTTGATCGGTGAGCTTATATAATGGTGATTGCTACAGGGGCAGGACATTTAGTGATATTAGTACAGTTTCATTCAAAAGGCTAAAATGTAGCTCCTTAGTCATAATAATTATTTTAATTTTTTAAAATTTTTTCCCTGCTGGCATACAAACAGAGACACCAACAGGCAACCCATAAAATATTAAGCATCTTTTTCTTACAAACACTGAAGACCTGTCTCCTGAAGTGTTTTGCCAGAAAAAGTCTTACAGCTAAACAATGAAAATCTGTTTTAGTAGAGTTAAATCTGGAAAGACTCCAGAAGAATATTATTGCATTTCATAGAAACACAAAATGTTGATAAGTCTGCAAAGTACAGGTGATTTCTATTAATTCAGCCCTGTTTTTAAATTAGAAATGAGCTTTTAAAATGGCTATGAAGCTAGACTTAGTTTGGAGGAGGGAATGTGTGATTTAATGACCTCATCCAAAGTTTGTTGAAGGAAACAGGAAGACTTAAAACACAAGCATGGAAATAAAAGCTTTACAAGAGAAGGAGGAAGGAGGAATTAAGGGATTAAGGTGTAGAATTGGTTTAGGAATGTTTCAACTATGTCTCAGGTTCTAACAAAACTTCTAGTCATTTATGTCTTTAGATTTGCTGTGAAACAAGGAGCCTGATTTCTGACATAAAGTTTACTTACTGTGTGTACAAACCAAAATGAAGACAGCAAGTGTTTCATACATTTAGTCATGGGTTTATATGCATATCATGCTTTAAATTATCAACTTGCTCAAAGTTTTCTTTTAGTTACACAGGGTAATGTCAGAATTATCGAAGTAAATGAAAGATATTCAAAGTATTAAAATCTAGAAGAATACTGCCTTCTGGAAATTTCCTCTTCCTCTCCCTTTTTCTTTTTTCTTTTCAGAATAATTAAGTTCTATGTGCAGATTTAAAGGTTTACAATTTATAACATAGTGGTATTTTCTATTAATTTATACTTGGCAAATGGAATAGGAGCTAACCAAAAAGCATGCACAACCTGAGCAGGTCAAGTAATCTCTTTTTAGTGAGTGAAACACAAGACACCCAGTTGAAACACACCTGACCAGAACATAAAACACCAAACACAAATGTGAAGGTTTAAGTTCTAAGTATCCAAAGATAAGTGGTATAAATCCAATTTACATTGCCTGATTTTTCTTAAAAGGCTTGTTAGTCACCCATCTTAAGATCTTTAACATCAATGTCTAAGTATATTCCTACATTTCAAAGTTTTATTATTTTGTCATAGTTATGTGATCTTCACAGTGACAATAACAGGCACATCACTGCTACACTGACCATCACAGCTCTGTTTCGAAGTGCAGAGGAAAAACTGTCTCTCTTTCACAGTGGTTAAGCTTCTGTAAACCCCTTTGAACTAAACTTCTGGAATAGGACTTCTCTGTCCAAATTTAGACAACAGCATCCAAAATAGCTGTCTAGATTCCTTTAAAGTCAGTCACAAAGAGTAAGCTTCCTTACAAATAGATGGATCTGACCCATTTACTCAACTACTGTGGGATGAGGCAACTGAAAATAGATCTTCAAGTAAAGACTGAGTGCAATAAACATTTCTGCTTTTTTGATATTAAGTAGCTTGGATGGTTTAATTTTAAATTAAAATATTAATCGTGTACTGAGAGAAAGTTTATTTTGTTGCTTGGTTTTTTCTTTTAAATACATGTGTGTGATTAAAATGTTGTGTATAAATGCAAGTATACATCTAAGTGTTTAAGAGAGTATACCTTTACTTTCCTAATACCTTTAAAAGAGCAGTGTAATATAGGAATTATATTCTAAATTGTATCATGGAACAGAGAATAGAAAATACCGCTTTTCATATGAGTGGCATCAGAATAATTCACTTCTATATTATAGGCCATCTGCTTTTATTCTTTATTTTCTTTGCAGGGATTTATAAAGTTCTTTAACTCTATTTTATAAGCATAAGTGCTTGTACAAAACAGTAAAATATACAGTCCTGAAAATTATTAAACCAGCATATAATTTACCCAAGCTTGCACAAACGTGCCCCATTTCTCTGTTAACTGCTATTTAGCTACACATAAAATCTATTGATCATAAAAGAATTTTCTCAAACTATCCAAAATACCTGAGAAAAACACACTGGCCTTTTAAAATGTCTAGAAAATTTAAAATGCTGATTGTGTTAAGTCAAGGAAAAGGAGTGTGCACCCATGCCACGGATGCTCAGAGCACATGCAGTGCTAAGATCCTTAGACATGCACAGACTGTGAATTTCAGCATTCCTAATTGTGACAGTAGGATAATATCATATATAATGAAGGACAAAATCCTAAATGGTTTAAACTCTCTACTGCAAAGGACGGTTAGCTAGCCCAAGGTGGAACTCAAGGCTGAATTCACTGCCTATCTCCTGGCAAGAGCATTCATTTGGTGCTGTGACCTAAACACATTGGGGGTCTGAATATGGCATTTCATTAAATTCAATACAAAACCTCCTCATTCTGATTGACTTAGAACATATTCAAGATCTGAAAGAGGGGGTAGTTAGGTAGGGAGAATGAAGAAAATAGATTTCACATAAAACACATCTTATCTTGGTTTTGCACTGCAAATGTCACTCTGTTACTTAGATTGAAATTGCGGAACATAATAAACTGGGAAATAACCTCAATAAGAAAAAAATACGCTTACAGCAACATTTTGCATGGAATGAAGTTATGGTCAAGAAGACCTAGAAAAGACTTAGAGAAGTTTAGGCCTGACTTGAAGTCAGCATTTGAAGTCAGAACTACTACAAACTCTCTCACAAACCTTGCAAAATTATAAATTATAAACTATAATTATAATTATTTTATTAATTATAAATAATAAATCCTTGCTGCAGTCAGACTGCTTCAAGAGGAAAAACATTTCTTTTCCCAAGGCTGGGACTTTAAGACTCAATTCAGCTAAAACAATCAAATATGAATTAGAAATTGCAACCTTATTCCATGATATATTTGACATTTATTTTTGTTTTAGTTTTGAACCTATAGTTCTTTCCTCAGTTGAAAGACTTGAAAGACCCTCACATATGCAATGTAAATGCATTGATTTGTTCAGGTAAGTGCATTTTGTTTAACTTTCATTTTATTTTATTTAATTCTTTGGACCAAATATTTACCTCATGCAGTTGCATAGATCTTCCTGACTGAGTTCTCACATCTATTCTAGAACTAGCCTTGAGCCTTTTAAAGGAACAATGGAATTAATGTTTCTCTGCTATAATCACAACTTATTTTGGGGTTGTTGCATCATATTTGTGAGAAACAATAGCTAACAAAACACCAAAATACAGATTGCAGACCAAGAGCTTTCATTTCAAAGTGCATACATTCATACACGGTTTATTCAATTCATAATAGCAATAGAATTAGCAAACTGGGTGGCCAATCCAGGTCACAACTAAAATGTTTAAAGTATGATTTCAACCACAATCATTTTGCTTTCAGAACTATTCTACTATTACATCATTACACTGTGAAGCAAAGCTGCATAATATATTGTACTATGTTAAACAACAAAAAAACCAAAAGGTGGAATCCCAGCAATGCAACTACTTTTTTGAATATTACAGCAGCAATTTAACAAAGATATATTCATAGGCCACAGGGACGGAAGAAAATTTTTGTTGTCTTTCTACCAGTACAGGATTACTTCTTATTTTATGTTTGTTAACATGAAGTTAGAAGAGAACAGCACCACACTATCTTAGGTCATTGACAAATTATTTAGGTTATTAACAGAATGTTTAATGAGAAATTATCCAACAAACCCTGTGGGAAGAATGTGGGCATCACTCTTAATACTACGGTGAGTTCCAGGTTTTGTTTTCTTTAGAATTTGCCACCTGCAAGGGTGCTTGGGGGGTTTTAATGACATTTGTTTTCTTGATTACGAAATAATAGCTAGAATAGCTATGTAGTTGTAAACAGCTACATAGACTTTGGCTGAAATTTTTGTCAGATTTTCCTTCACAAGAGAAATAAGAAAAACCCAGTAATGTCTAAGGATTATAGCACAAGGAACTGTGTTGAAACCAGTTAATTTTTTTACAGACACTTGGCTGTATGTACACAAGCTGTCTACATGTGATACAAAGGGAATCTGCTTGACTGAAATAATCATCCTGTTGGAGCTCTTCCTCTTTGAGTGTTTTTAAGCCCTAACAATGAAAGGTCTTATCAGCTATTTGTGTTTGCACTATTGCTTAGGATTGCTTTGATGCTGCTTTAGAACTGACAAAGACTTTTTAAGGATGGATTCTTATTTTCAAAGAAAAAGTGACAAGATCATGCTCATGTTGAAAAAATTGCTTCGCTATTTCACAGTACTTTTTTTCCCCCCTTTTAAATGAGTGTTAGAACTTCAGAGATACCAGGGTAACTGCTCTGTGGCAATGCCACTCATAATCCAGAATTCTTGTAATTTTCAAAAGTATTTTGCTGTGTGGATTTCACAAGCAACCCAGAATCTATACCAGATAATTGGGTAAATGATCCATGAAACTATAAGGACCTGGTAGGAAACTGGTCAGAATACTGATAACTTTGGCTCGAAGAAAATTTGAATGTTTGTGCTCACAGCTACTCTGTTTATTTTTTCTTACATTTTTTAAACTAAAACTAAGTTCTTGAACAACATCTGCAAACATGTTATGAATCAGTCTCTATACATGGATAGAAATGTTTCATTGCTGTGGTATATAAGGCTGGCTAAAGAACTGTTGCAAGTTCTCTATAACAGTAAGTAAAATATGGAAAATCTGGGGAGTCCCTGAAAAAGATGCATGCAAAAAGACTTTTCCAGTGAGCTTTAGATGGACTTCAAGACTAAACTGGAAGGCAAATCATTAGTAAATTAAAATCTCAGGACCTGTACTTCTAAATATTGCCATAAAGTAGTTTTGAGATTGAAATATGATGTCAAACCACAAGAGACATCAGCATAGAAACAGGTGCTGATCTGCATTCATATTCTATCCTCAAATCATTTAAATGAACATAGATGAGGAAAGAATATAGAAAATATCAGCAAAGTCTTCAATATGCTAAGGAGTCATGAAAAAAATTGAATTACCATATGAATATGAGACAAGAAAGAGAAAACAGAAACAAAAGCAGGATAAAAAAAAAGCAAGCTGCAATTGCTGCTCTGGAGAAAGATGTGAATTCAGTTTACCAAATTACAATATAGCTGAAATAAAATTAAAAGAAAAAAAATAGGAAGTCAGATAAAAGTGAAAAAGGAAAATGCAATCAAGGAACCAAAAGTAGTCATACAAATTGTCATCACTAGAAAATGGTCTTGGATAGGAAGAATCACAAATCCTCCTTTTAACACCACAAAAGCAAATGTCAAAGCCCGGAGTAAGGCTCTCAAGTCTAATGCAGCTCCCAAGCCAAGGGCAGGAGGCCCCCAAAGTGCATTCTCACAGCCCTTCTCCCAACAGTCAGGTTTGAGACCAAACAGCTCTGCCATATGAAAGCTGACCTTAAACACAGTTAAATCCCCAGGAAGAGGGAGGAACGGGATCACAGAGCTTTTGCACCTTACTCAGGACCCTGCATATCAGATATTAAGCCAAATAAAAAGCCAGATATAAAGTTAAATTAAAGCCTCTACAATGTTTTGAATAAAATATCATTAAAGACATTCAAGGGTATCTTCTGATGCTTGCTATGTGTTCCATATATTGGCTGGATTTTTTGAAACATAATTGAAAATAAAATGAGAGAAAATAGATAATGGACATTGAATCAATACTTTTAGTCCAGTCTGTATTGAGAAATACAGAACAAAAATTAGCAAAATAAATCAAAATGAAATATGGAAGGCAGGATGCTTTCAAGAGCTGTGGGAAGAAGGACAGCAGGCTACAAGTAGCTAGCCAAAGAGAAGACTGCAAACTTGTGCTTCTTGACTTAAAAGTATGTACATATGGCTATGACAAAAGAAAGTGGCAGCTATGCACAGCTATCTTCCTACTCTTTCATTGCTACTGGGAAAACAAAATTGAGAGGACAAGACATCATACACTAAAAGCAAGATAAAAACCTCTGGCTTTAAACAACTTTGAAGCAAACACTAATTAAGTTCAATGAATATCTAGTACCATTCTGAGTGTGGGTGGTTGGCCTAAGATGTGGGTTTTTGCCCTCCAGTCCTCTGAGAAGAAATTAATACATGACCCAGATTCTTTCAAAGTCTGATAGATCCTGAATTCATTCTTGACAGATTTACCAAAATTCTTAAACTATTCCATTTTTCAACTTCTGCAGGCATAGGCCACCTTTAGGTGAGAATCAGTTTTTGTAAAAATAAATTTCTTAGAGTCTTTAGTATGGCCAGAGTAAAATAGCTGAAAAAGAAAAGGAAACCTGAGACAAAAGTGGTATGTACATTTGGTGCAATTATGAAATATTCTCTTTTCATAATGGGCTCCAGCTGCGATTCTACATAAACTAGGAAGACAGGCAGCTAGTTTAAGAGCACTGTACGCATAGGTCAGTATGGGTTTGTTATTCAGTGTTCAATCTAATAAGGATACAGATGCTGCAGTGGAAAACCTGACTCGCTGGACAGTATTCAATATATTATACTGTGAATAGATAGGAATAGTAATTATGTAAGTTCAATTGATAAATAATTAAAATTACTAGAAAAGAACAAGTTGTAGGTCCCTTTGGATTTCCATGTAAAAGAAAAAGTACACTGGGTTCATTACACAAAAGCAAGCAAGAGTGTGAGAGTCATATACACAGTGACAAGATATTAATTCTGAAATGATAATTACGTTCAAAGTCAGTAGATCAAAACTGAACTGTGTAAACAAATCTGGTATGGTTCCCCTCTTTATAATAGCTCTGTCAAGATTAGTTATTGGCAAAATCCAAAGGTTTATAAGTTCACCAGTGATATGCAATCTACATTTTAAATTTGTACTTGAATATTAGTTTAAAAAGCTTTATTGCAAAAATGAGATGAATATTCTAAAAAGTGATTACACTTTATTTCCTTCTCTCCCACACAGGAGAAGAGCCAAAGTTTCAATAATATTTTAGACCATCACATGCCAAGTGGTCACTCTTTAAAGAAGCCTGTTCTCCTTTATTTAATCTTCATATGGCTCTCACCCAGCTTCTTCTGGCTGTTGTTCCCATCAACAAAAAAGCATCCATTCTATTAATTTTCTCCACCTTCTTGTCCTTCACAAGGTTAAGAAGAATATTTGAGATTCTCTTTGAAAAGCTGTTGGACAAGAGCAAGCCTCAGCTCTCTGATCCATAGAATATTTTGGTTGTCAAGAAAACAAGGTTGTCAAGAAAGACTCCTTTCCAACTAACCAGAAAACTGTGAAATCATATGCATGTTGATGTTTTGTTCTAAAAAGAATCATGTACATGGACTTTCATGTACAAAAGAAAAGTCATAATCATCCACTATCATTAGTGAATTTGCAACTTAGTTCTACAACTTAAGAACAACTGATACTCTAGTGTCTCACTATTGGAACCACACCTAAATACTATTTTCAAGTTATTATCCTAATTACTGATGAGAACAGGAAAGCCAGAATTTTTGGCTCATAAGGCCTACATCAACATTTTATGACGAAGAGCTGCAAGACACTTCTCAGAGGCCTGAGGGGACAGGGCCCTCCAGGAGTAGCTCGTAGATACTTCAATCACTCTACTAGAAAATCGAAGAGGATAATAAAACAAGATGTCTGGATTACCTGGCAATGCTATTCTCAGTAGGACTTTGTCCTTTCAAAAAGACACATATAGAATTATTCATCTCACCACCATCAGAATATCTCCAGAGCAGGACACATGATAGAGTTATGCCCAGCCTTGCTACATTTCAAGTGCAAATGTATCCCAGTAGCCATGAACTATCTCTGGACTGACAGTGATGGGGGAAAAGCCATTGACCTGCAGTACTGTGTACCGATTTCTAGCAAATATTGAGGGTTTAGTGGGAATTTAAATAACAGATTATCTGAATTTAAATCTTCACAACAAGATCCCAAGTTTTGTCAATTTTACTTTGCTCTCTATAGTAAAAAAATATTCTTCTGTTTAAACCAGAAGTGATGTGGTTTAAAAAAAGACAAAGTGAATGTTTTAAGGTATGGTTGACGTTGTATATGAGTGGCAAAATGTTTAGTGCTTGAGGACAATTAACAATATTCAAGTTAAGTCTGGTCAACTGGCAAAAACTAAACTGAAGTAGAAAACAAATTGTAGGAACTAGGTATTTCACTTCTAAAAATTAACCCTCTTCCAGGTATACACATATCTCACTTTCTCACTGATGCACTGCACTAGTAGCTTCCAGCAGCAAACGACGGAATACATCTCATACAAAAGAACACTGCACTTTAGCCATTTCTTTAAAAGAAAAGCCTGCATAAATATTTCACCATTGTAAATTCAACGGTTATCAAGACAGCACCAGATGTAGATTTATCCTGGAGGATTTTATGTGTTTTGCGGCAGCATGACTCATAAAAACTGCAATAAATATGATAATTTTTAATGTCTTTGTGCTTTAGTTTCATATTTTATCAACTTATAAAACAAAGATTAAATGTATATGGATATTATACTCTTGGATATTGCTTTCAAAAGTGTTATAATGAGAAGAATATCAAGATTAATATTTCAATAAAGGATGAACAATTATTTTTCATTTGATATTTGGAATGGCTAAGTCTTTGGACACTAGATGCTATTATCAAGGGACATTAGTGGAATTAGTTTGATATGATGATTTCACCTTCACTTTAATCTTTTGGCAGCAGTCATTCTGGATTTTCTATTGATATGTTTACATGAAGGCATTTGGCATTCATGTTTCCTGCTAAAAAATCCTGATTCAGAGGCAGAAGGCTAAAAAGTGACACAATATTTAGTGGGGGGGAAGGGTGACGAGTAGAGGTATTCTATTTTTCTTTCTAATTATCAGTTATCTAAGAGGATGAAGAGAACTTTGATCTTTCAGGTGAACTTAAATGCAAAGTATAAGAGGGATGTAATTAATAGTCTCTAAACAATTTCAAACTAGTTACAGTGAATATTTGGTATTATTTTCACAAATGTTACCTTTGAAGGCCAGATTTTGTTTTTGGGATGTCCACATTTTTCAGCAAAGCAGACTAAGTCTAATTTGCATGTTGATTATGTATCACATTAAAAATAAGCCTCCACCACACTGTATGCTTGTATTTCTTGTGCCTTGATAAATGAATAGAAATTGATGAATTGATGATCACCTATAATAAAATCAAGGAATAGGGCCTTCATCTTGTTGTTTTTGTAGAAGGAACCCACGTGGTATGAAGTTCAGAAATCACAATATATGGTAGTGTAAGAGTTCCAGGATTGTTTCACTGGTATTAGCAGGCAAAGCACATGTATGTTGTTTCTGCCAAGATTAGTGGCTGTTCCTGTGCCCTCAGGTGAGATGTAGTCAGCTTGAATGTGTTTGTCCATCTTGCTTTCCTTTCTGCCAGTTCAATCAGCAGTTTGCAATCAAATCTTTATTTTGGATAATAAATCACTGACAAGTAAAGGCCAAGAAAATATCCTCTAGGATTTCTCACAGCCTCCAGATGCTGGCCCAGTGATGTAATCAATATATACTTCTGCCAGTGCTTAATCATTCATAAAACCATTACAGACTTTGGGATGTTGCTGGACCATATGTTCCAACGTGGGTCCTTCATATTATGTAAATTTTTTAAAATTAAATTCCCATTGTGTTCTCCAGGATTACAATTTTCATGCCTTTGGAGCACCTGTTCTACCAGCTGTGCTTCAGAAGATGTTGCCTTACAATATAAGAATGTCCACAAAGGTACAAATAACCCTGTTCCAGAAATGGAGAGAGAAGGTTATTGCATATTCCAGATCTCTGGCCAGTGCATGAGACCTATTCTTAGTGTCAGTTTACATATATATTGCAATATCTATACCTTTGTGAGAGAGCGAAACCTTACTATGAGGAGCAGTGTACTCCGATTCATAGCTAATATCTGCTTTTGAGTTGGGATTTCACTTCAGAATAACCAAATGCCAGTGTATTGACTTTGTCTGTTCCCTCACTCAAGAAACAAGCTTTCAGAGCATCTCCAGGCTGAGAAAGTTGGGGTTTTCAGTCTAGAGATGAGAAGGTAGCATGGAGACTTCTTGGCAACCTTCTAGTACCTGAGGGGATCCTACTGGAAAGCCAGGGAGGGACTCTGCATCAGGAACTGTAGTGATAGCAAAAGGAGGATTGGGCACAAATTGAAAGGCGGGAAATTTAGGTTCTTCAGCTGAATTTAACAAGACACAGAAAATGTACTATTTCATTTTTTAGTCGATTCCAGTAACTATGACCCCTCTGTAAAAGAAAACGTCTAACTAGTTTTCTATTTTAATTGTTCTCCTTCATATTCCAGCTTTCTTTTCTGCTAGATTAGAGACCTCACTGTTTGCTTCTATTAGATTGCATATTTGTATACAAATATTTGGCATAATTGCATTATCAAAGAAGTTTATGTTGAAACTCTTATTTACTACAAATCCTAAGTATTCTCACAGTCACCATTTGCAGTACCACTGGTAAAGACTGAATTATTTCTAGATGTGAAAGTATGGGAGTTGGCTGGTTAATCATATTTCGTCTTAATATGTCATCCGTATTCAACTTTTTAAATTATTATTCGATGTTTACTCATTCTTCAGCATCATTTTATATTATGCCAGTTTTCCTCATCTGAAAATGTTGCTGCCTGTGCTCACGCCTGTGACAATTACCTCATTGTCTTGGGAAAGATCATTGTTCATGTAGATATACAGGAATTTAACAGCACTTGTTGGATTTTCAGAGAAAAATAAATGTGTTTTCTGTGCATGTTACATGGTATAACCCCAAATTATCCATATTAAAACTGTGTGCATCTTGCTCACTTCCTCATTTATTTACCACTCTGTGATAAAGGGATTATGTGGTGCTGAGATTCTGAAGTATATGCAGCAATATATTGATATCCTGTATTTTTAAAAATGGCCTTCTTAACACTGTCTGAAAGCTTTTATCTCTGCAACCTTCTCTGTGAGACAATTATAGCAGTATCACTAAGTTGACATACAATATGCTCCATTTCACCAGGGAATAAGCTGGAATATATTTAGACTAGAGGGTTTTGCTACTTTATCTGCCAGTAGTATAGGTAAACCAAAACTTTTGCTTAGATGGATGCCCACGTGGCTGGATAAATGAATAAATACATCAACAGATGGAAGAAAAGACTTGCTAAAAGTGGTGTCCATTTCTCTGTTGACTCTACTGGCTGCCATGGGGGGGGTCTCTCACAAATGAATGCACACCCCCATGCAGGGAGAATATTTGTAGCAAGTGTGTGAGAAGCCAGAGGCTTCTCAGGAGGATTATATCAGGAGGCACATAGACTCCTGAACATACTACAGATCTAAACTTAGTTCAGCTCTTCATACACAACTTTTGAAAGACATTTTATTGCCTCTTCCATACCTCTTGTAGAACTAAACTTTGAGTCATTCAACAATTCACTCAGAGTAGAAATATTATTAATAGCTCTACCAATAACGACAGAAAATCTGCAAAGCTAGCATGGGTTTTGACAGTTTTATGCTGATAGACTTTTTTTTAATGGATAGACTTAGTGCAGAATACAGTCTAGTGGTGTAAGATAGAGGTAGTGTTCCAGAAAGACAAGAATGGCAATGACCATGACTTGCAGCATACTGTCTGTCTGCTGAACAGTTAAGAATGAAAGGTCAGCTGCATTGAGCCAAGCACATGGTTTAAAGCACATCTGAGTACAATTTAACCACCAGCTCCTCAAAACTTTTAGCCAAAAAATATAGAAATGAAAGAATAAATCTCTCTTAAGAAAGATATCATGGTTAAAGTCAGGAAAAAAGTCTGAGACTGGGCTGAAGCAAAAGGTGACCAGCTCACACCACGAGTGGTGCAGCAAACATTTTTACCATGCCCAGCGCTGCACATCCCTGTATAGCCACTGAATTTGACTCACCACTAGACAGGTGGATGTTTAAACAGCTTACAAGGAGGACAGTGATCAAAAAGACTTGCACTGACTGCATCGAATCGCCATGAATCACACGGGGGAGAATGTGTTTACATAATTATATGTATACATACAGTTCACTTGCCAGATAATGCAGGCTTTCAGAGGGAGCCATATGAGGCATGTGTTAACATTTACTAGAGATGAGGCAATTTAAATTCTTGGTCCTTTACTAATCGTTCAACTCCACTTGAAAAAATAAAAAGTAACAGCTTCACTTGAACACTAATGTTACATGCTGGGAAGTGCTTTATTGTAGCTTGTAAAATTACCTTTGAGAGAGCAGAGTCTAAAAGCAGACAATAACAGAGCCATGGATTTAAAGCATGCTTTTATTTTGGAAAGTAGCTCTAAAAATGGCATCTTGCGGAGGTTCTCTGTTCGTTATCCCTACCACTCCAATTTAGCTTTGCTTAAGTGTCAAGTGAAAAAGATGTTTTCCTCACAGTTCCAAGCTCTGTAAACTCACCCTCATGACTGCCTTGACAGCAAGTCAACCTGTGTTGCTGCCTGCTAACATATCAGTGCCAGTTCCACTGACCCAGTGGGAAAGCTGAATTACATATAACTGTAAATACGCACAGAGATTTATGAAGTATCTTTTGGTTTTAAATTTGTCACTGGCCTATGTCCAAAATCAATCTGGAACATATATAAGAGAAGAAAGAAAGTGACAGAAAAGAGGCTGTCATCACCATTCAGCACAAAGAAGAGTCATGAGAAGTTCAGTGAAAGATGCTAAAGTGGAGAGGGATGAGGCAGGTCCACATCTGAGCATGTCAGGCCTCAGCATGTCATGCTGAAGCTGAAGTCACAAGATTGTTGCTGGATGGGGAAATACACGCTGAAGAAGACACAGAAAAACCCCAAAGGAAACAGTAGAAGATGAGAGGCAAGATATCTTGGCAGCTGTTAAAGAACTGCCCTCAACAGCTGAATGAGATATGACATTGTTTGCCTCACAGAGCCAGCTACACAGGGAGATATCAGAATATAGGCTGATAGGCATGGATGCTAATCCACAGTGTAAGAGAGGTGTTTGTGTGATTACAAATAGTACTGTTTGTGTGATCCCAAATAGTGATCACAAAGAGTACTGACAGATTACAATCAGTCATTCAGATATCACCATACTATGTTTCATTTACCTTTACCGTGACATGATCGCTAGACTAGAAGGGATGCAAAAGTAAAGAAAATCAAGAAATCTCATGTTCATTTCCAGGAGCATCCCACAGACTAGCTAGAGATTGGTAGTTAGTCATTTAAGTTATCTAAAATGGGGTATGGTATGTCATCTGAGCCATTCCAACATTTCTGCATTTGACTAAAAGAAAGTCTAGCATGATTACCCCAAATGTGAATATTTATATCGTAGAAGCATATGTAACACTGCACTTACTGTATGCTATGCCAAGGCTGAAAATTCCAGTTCAGAGCTCTGAGTCAGCTTCCATTTAATCTCTTGAGCTATTCCTACAGGACTAATATACATAGTGTCTGGGCCCATAAAATGACATGAGGACAATTGGCCCAGAACAGCCTATATCCATATGATTATATTCTCTTAGCTTCAATATAGAATTGTCCATCCAAGGAGCTTTTCACACATGCTAACTTTCAGATCAGGCCTAGGAATTGCTTTGATGAACACTAGTTGACCCAGGCCAAGTTCAAACCAAAGACCCTGATAAAAATTCAGCACTATGGAAAATAACATCCAGTGTTCATTTCTGTTCCCCATCACTGTTTATTAGCATAGATAACTAGGTAACTAGATATGTACTACTGAGTCTGAAACGCAGGCCATAGTTATTTCCAAACTGTGGCTTCTGAGATCCAACATCCCTTTCTCCTCTCAGCTCTACCTTCACTCCCATTTTCCGCTTGTCCCCCCAGGACAAAAATGTGGCAATGCACTTGAAGCAGGATTGTACTTGGTTCCCCATATTATTTGAATGGACCACTCTAAGGCTCATTTACTTTAAGTACAGCATGTCATGACCAACTGGGTTTGTTGCAAATTGTGTTTGAATTCCCTGCCAAGTGCATTTACCCTTGGAAAACACCTAGTCTTCAGTCTTTCCAGTACTTACCTGTTGTCAAATGACTACTAAAGCACTAAAAATCAAGGTTTCTTCAGACTTATAAGTGCTGGCTGGTAGCCTAAAATTAGCAATAAAAATTGCTTGCCGGTGTCTAGGTGAAAGACAAGGAATACTATTTTACCGGGTGGAAGAAAAGGCTCCCTAGTAAGTATCCTAGTCCCCTTCACAGACTTTCTGAACTGACAACAATCTCAAGGGAGCGAAGAACACAAAGCAAGGCTGAGGACACCAGCAGCATTTAGCTAGGCCTTGTAGAGATTATGTATGAAGATAGGGCTTTCTTCTTCAAACAGTTTAGGAAGTCTTCATCTTCAGTCTTCATCTTTAGTCTTCATCTTTGACTATATGTCACCACTATCAGATGTGAAAACAAAAAGTCAAGCAAGTGAACAAAAAAATCCAGGCACAGTTATAAACACACACATGCCCCATAGCTCTAAGAAAAACAAACAAACAAAAAGAGTTAAAAATTCCAAAATTGAATCTACTCATTCTGAACTCTTCTTGAAGACACAAGAATCTTGTCTACTCTTCTGCGAGTCACATTTTTTTGAAAATATGTTGTTTATATTTTAATTTCTTTTAAATAATGAAAAACACCAGTGATGTTATAAGGAATTATTTCTGCATTTCTGATTTTCATGGGGTTTGCTTAATAATAAAATTAACAGAACAATTTTCAAGGCAAGTGGCACAAAAGCATGTAAAAATTCATTTTTCTCTAGTTTTCCGTTTTTCTATTTAAATCAAGTGATAAGTGAGTCCTGATAAACTGAGCAACATCACTAAGAAGCATGCACAGTGAAAAGCTAAAAGCTTTTAATTAGACTCTCACTCAGTAGGGGTGAAAGTATAATTTAAAAGACTCAGGGAAAAAGCTGAATTGTTAGTTTTACATTTTAGCACAACAAAGCTACAATTAGACTAAATTAGTTAACAGCTTATTCATTAGCCTTCAATAGAAATTTGGATGCACACAGACTCCAGGTCATTGTTTGCAGCAAAGTATGTATGTAGCACAAAATAGTCACATATAACAGTTTAAACAGCAGATGTAGAGGTTACATGTAGAGCTTGTGTTGGGAAGTCAAGGTTTTATGTGTTCAAGCTATCAAGCCAGAAAATAAATTTATTTATTTATTTTTAAAACCATCAGAGTAATAATGTTACATTTCCTAGACTTGTAATAGAGAACCACTCTCTTTTAAAGGAATAACAGAGATTGTAAACCCAAGCATGCAATATTTCCATTATTTTAGCATTCTTTGTATTTTGTAATTCACACATAAAAGAGCACCTTTTCGGATAACAAAAAATAATAGCAAGAAAGAACAAAAGTAATGGCTTGGCAGAGAACACCAAGTGTGATCCCCCATTGCAGCAGAACATAACAAAATTCACACTCTTGGCAAGTCTAAGACAAAAGACATATGAATCATAACTGTTTGCAACATAGAGGAGAAAATCTTGGTTTCACCCAAGTCAGAGGCAAAGCTCCCTTTGATTTTACTCAGGCCAGCATTACAACCTCAGTAAATCAGGAATAAATGTTAGCTCTTGGGATGTATCACTCACATGTTCCACTTGTTTTTCAGGCTTCCTCAGGCATGAACAAAGGAAATCTATGACTACTGTGCTCCACATCAGACCTCAAAACAATGGAAAACCACGGATGAGGCATCACTGTGGCCTGCCAGTACTGCTAGCAAAGGGTATCTCACTTCTCTTGCAATTGGTAAGTGTTAGGTATGGATAAGATTAGCAATGACTCCTGTAATAAAAAACAAATATTAGGGAAAAAATATAATGCCAAGTTATGATGGAGAAAAAAATTTTGGGATGCCAAACTAAGCCCTTGAGTTCAGATATTTATACTGGTAATAGCTCAGAGGAAAGCTAAGAAGTTATTTTCTTAAATCTTACTCAGACTAAACAATTCTGAGGAGTGTGGGAAGACTGCAAGATCTGGTCTTTTCATCTTCTGATAGTCTTAAGTTTTGTGTGATCTCTCTCTTTAATTTGGATAATATAAGATTTTTTTTTAAACATAAGCCTGAAAAAGTAATAAGCATTTCAGAAATTACACTACAGTTTAAAAGCACACAAATGGATTTAAGTAATGAATCCTGAGGACTGTGAGTCATACCATGCTACCTTGTTTTTAACACTGATGTACTAACTTGTAGAAAAGAACATATATTTTATTTAAAAATATGACAAGTTGAATTATCTTTCAGTCATCATAGAAGTATCTCAAATGGCAGTCTTAGTCAGAAAAACACATCATGTGATATGGAATATATAAAATAATGAATTAACAGCTCTTACTAGTTTAATTGCCAGCAGAACAAATTAAGATAATTGATCCCAAAGTATCCATGCAGTCCAAAAGCTATCGTTCTTCTGTGGCTAGGCACCAAACTCTGAGACAATTTCATGCCAGTAAAGATATAAGTTATATAAGTTTTGAGAATGATCCAATAAGCACAGTAACAGTCAGTGCAGAAAGAGGACAATGCATCATCCTTCAACACAGTCAGTAATAACTAGGAAATGACAATATCTATCAAATTGTAATGAGTTTCCTCAAATGTTCAAGTGGTGTCTTCTCTCGGTAAACTAAAAGGCTATCTCTAAAATTTACTAAGTGGTTTATTAAAGAACTGCTGCCTCCCTTATCCTCCCCAGGCTGCAGCAAGTATGGTATGTTTATTTTCACAAACATTGATTCAGATTAAAAAATGAACACCTTTCTGCTATACTTGCATCGTGTTTATGATAATTTTCTGCACACATTCAAGCAATTGAATTTCACTTGCATAAGGATCTAATCAATTCCCATTAAAGTCAGTGATAGACTTTCAGCTGCCAGTCCCACATCAATCTAACACTCAAGTATTTGCACTAAAAATGATATAGTTAGCCGGAAAAGGAGAGCTGTTGAGCTAACGAAGGAAACGAGATTCTTCTAAAACTTTCAAGAGCTATTTTGAGGAAATTATAATTCCACACAGGTATATAAAAAACCTGTTTTTCAGTACTGTCTACAACTGTGCCTCTCAGTGTGTTGATGACATAAAGCTACTTATATCAAAGATAAATTGCCAGTTTCTACATCAGACATAGCAGTTTATCTCAGTTCTAAGAAAATGTTCCCAAATACCTTATGAGAGACAAGAATCAAGCTGGACATTTCACAACTAGAACAGAACACCAAGTTGATTAAAACTAAAAGGAAACTCTGTGAAATGGCAACATCAATTCCATAGAAAACCTAACACTGTAGATAATGCCCAGCAGAGTCGAGAGACGTATCTTAAAAGACTTGCCCAAAGCAAATGGTGGATAAATTCCTACCTATGCTGGGTGAGGATCTCAATGAAAAAGGAAGATTTTGGATCTGTTTTCTGAGAACATTTGCATTGGGAGAATATTTCAATACTATTCCCTCAGTCTCTGCAGAGAAGTTGCCTCTACTGTTTTGATTCTAGGTTCAGAAAAGAAAATCTGAAATTTACTAAATTGTATCATCTTGTTATTACTTATTGATATCTGGGAGTGCTGCTGGCACCTGAATCTGTTTACCACTATATAGTGACATAAATGTAATTCAGGAGAATCTTGTACCACAAAATAGAGAAAGTCTAAAATATTAGTTTACAGATATTGTTATGTTTTCCCTTGAGAGACTAATATTGTCTCCATTTTTTATCAGTCAACAGATATCTATCTGAAAGGTTGATTTATTTTTATTATTTTTTATTTCTTTCAGAAACAATTACTCAATTGGCAGAATCAAAGGGAAAAAGGGAACCAGACATGGTAGAGTAGGCTGACATGGTAGAGTAGGCAGAATGCAAAGGCAAGCAGAACCCTAAACTTTGTTAAAGATTATCAGGGGTTTTCTTGGGGACACTGTCCTCCCCATCACACTGGGGAGTGGTATGCATGTTAAAAATTTATCTTACTGGAATTTAGCACAGTGAAAACCTTTACAGTGCCTGTGACCCATTCTGTCCTTCTTTTATTTGACAATATTCTAGTCCTTTCAACTCATCACTGTTCATAATCCAGACTGTCTTCTGGTTCTTTTAATATGCTCAATAATCCAGGCATACGTAATGTTATTCTAAAAAACTATGTCTTTTTTCAGGAAAAAAATGCAACTGCCATGCAAATTGACAGAATACAGAATCACTGTGTTCTGCTACTCTTAGCCAAAGAAAGTTCTGAAGAATGATAAGAAAAGATAGATTTCATCCCTTGCTACATCCTTTAAATGTATAGCCAAAATAACAACATAAGTAAAAAGCCAGCAGCTGGGCTCTCTTCTCACTTACACTATTTTTATTGCAATACATGTCTTCTGACTTAAATGAGATCAGTCAGTTTATAAAGTGAATGAACCAGAATCAAATCAAAGTTCCAAGAATATTGTGATGTTTTATGGAAGACAACATCTAGAGATAAAAGCCAGCTTCTGGTTAGGATAAAGTAAACTTTACATAGATTCAACATTGCTATTACTGCAGAACAGTTAGATACAGAAACAGGGGACATCATGAATGAATGCCGACAAAAAAGTGAAACTTGATGATGAGAAAACCCAACATCTACATGCAAATTAGCCACAGATTACAACTGTTTTAGTAGATAATTTGTCTTTTAAATAAAAAGTGATCAGGTTCTGAGGATGGTCATAAGAAAACAAAAATACTCAATTTAACTGATACAAATTATGAAATTTTGCATTGTCAATGTTTCCACAGTCTTGCAAATAAAAAACAAAACCAAAAACAAACAAATGAAAAGATCCACAATGCTTGTTCCTGCTGATTTCTTGTCATTGCTTTGCCTTCTTAAAATTAATGTGGGCTCAAAACTTCTCTGTTTATATTAAATATATTTACATTATAAAGCTATATATAATTTTGCTACATCCTGTAAAATTAAAATGTGTGAAAGTGTAATTATAACATTAATGTTAATCCCTTAAAAGGAAATATCAAGCCCTTGCACAACAGTGAATTACCAGACTAATTAGTCACTAGTATCTGGGCATTAACTCCTCAGACCCCAACAGTTCAGTGATCCTATTTTGGAGAGAAAGGGGAAATATAGTGTGTAGAAAGAGAGTTGTCTATGGAACTTATTTTTCAAAGGTGATAGGAAGAGATGGGAGAATAAAGAAGAGCAGTGAGAGATGGGGGCAAAGCTGTTTTTCAATAAATTTATTATACAATCATACTACCATTTGATATAAAGTAACATATGGCATGAACGCACGTGCTACAGATGGAGTCCACAGTGACACAGACATCTGGCATCCAGGTATTTGATTCTGTGTATGCCAGCAGGCAGGGGCTTTTCAGAGCTTATTCACCCACTAATTTTTCACAGCAATGTCGGTGTTTTGTTCACACTTTTCTTTTGCACACTAATGCAGAATATTTTTTTCACTACTTTATGTAGCCGTCTTGAGATGAGTTGGCCCCAGCTGGCAGCTCAATTCCCACCTAGCTGCTCACTCTCTTCTGTGCCTCAGTGGGACAGGATATTGTAAAGAAAGAGTAGGAATGAGAGAACTAATAGGTTGAACTAAGGGCAAGAAGATTCCTCACCAAGCACCATTACAGGAAAAACAGAGAGGTTTGGGGGAAAGGTAACCTAACTTACTGCCAATTACAGTATATATGTATATATTTGATTACTGTTTCAGGTACTGAAAAAAAAAGGAAATAAACAAACATTTACACACCCAGGGAAAGCACCTTTCCTCTACATTTTTTCAAGATCAGCTTCACTCCTCCCCTATGTTATTCCTGCAGTTTAACTCTCAGCCCCATCTGTGAGGCAAAGTGTGTGCAGGAGTGTTGTGGTGGTTCCTCTCCTCTTCCTCACTCTCCTCCAGCCTTGGTGTTCCCTTTGCTGTTTCTCACTCCTTCCCTCTCTCTCTCTCTCTCTCTCTCTCTCTCTCCCTGTGGGTCTTTTCCCTTGCATTTTCTTACATTCCCAGAGGAGCCACCTTCTTGGATGACAGGCTCAGCTGTGTCCTGTGGTGGATCCATTTGAGCCAGCTGGAAGCAGCTTTGTCTGGCATGGGGCTGCCCCATGCCTCTTCCCACAAAAGCCAGCCCTGCCATTCCCCCTGCTGCCAACACCTTGACACCTGAACAGAATGCACTTCCATATTCTGCAAAATGGGAGATATTTTGCGAAGTTTGTTTTGGTCTGTTTGAACAGTGGAGTTGTCTTTTTTCTGAAGGACAATTATCTTGAATAGGTCAGTAGGGAAACAATTTGCTATGGTTTATATTAAAGAAAAATCAAAATTAAACATATATTTAATTTACATTGGAAGCAGCTATGATTTCTGTGGCTTAATTTCTCAATTTTGGATCATGCCATAGGAAAAATTCTACTGTTCTCAATTGTTGTCTCCATAGCTATTGCTTTATTTTATTATAGTGTTATTCTCACAGAACAAAATTCTTTGCCACAGACTTCACTAAAAAGCTCTCAGAAATGTGTATATATATAGAATATGTTATCTCAAGTTTCAAATTTCTCACTATCACCATGAAAAGAGGGGAAGCAGAGTCCTAAACTGGTTTGAATGTTGTTGACAATATGAGGCATTGTTTGCCTTGTATCTGTGGCATGTCACAGAGCTGCTATGAAACACTGAAGTCCAGTCTTTGTTCTTCATCTGCCTGTACCAAGGAGTACAGATCCTGTTAGGTGACCTAAGATGACAGAAAGTATCACCCAGTATACTGGCTTTAGCCTGGGAAGCGTTAAATGTCTTCATAGTAGCCAGTATAGGGCCATATTTTGGATTTGTGCTGGAAACGCAGGGGTGTTTTTGTTATGGCTGAGCAGGGCTTGCACAGAGTCAAGACCCTTTCTCCCTCTCACCCCACCCCACCAGTGAGGAGGGTGGGGGTGCATAAGGAGTTGGGAGGGAGCACACACGGGACAGGTGACCCCAAATGGACACAGGGATGTTCCAGACCATATGGCATCATGCTCAGCAACCAAATCTGGAGTAAGAGAGAGGAAAGGTGAAGGTTCAGAGTTCAGGCATTTGTCTTTTCAAGTAATTGTTAGTTGTGATGGAGCCCTGCTGTCCTGGGGATGGCTGAACACCTGCCTGCCCATAGGACATGGTGAATGAATTCTGCATTGTGCTTTGGTTGTGAGTGCAGACTTTTCTTCATCTATTAATCTGTCTTTATCTCCACCCACAGGTTTTCTCACTTTTACGCTTCCAATTCCTACCCCTATCCCAATGTGGGAGGAGAGAGCAAGCAACGTGTGGGGCTTAGCTTCCAGCCATGCTTAAACCACAACACCCAGCGAAAAAATTAGGGAGAATTATGGATTAAACAGAAAAGCAGAGATGTTTTCTTTTGGACAAAACATCCACAGAGAAGTTATAATATCTGAAAAGACATTTGACTTTGCCCAGAGCGCACTCTCTGCCTGGCCCAGGATTGCCTTTTGCCAATCCGTTAATCATCCATAAACTGATTGCATTTATCCTTGGGCTTGGCTGTAAGATTGTGGCTCTATCTTTGAAGATGTCATCTGGTTTTTACTGGCACTGCAGTCAGTGGTCTGGCACCCTCACATAGATGGTGTTTTCAGAAAAGAGAGCAGAGTGCTCAGTCCAGGTGTGCAAGGCTTGGGATGGCAGGGATCTGTCATTGCAGGCAGGTATCTGGTAAACCAGGAGTTGGGTTTACCTGCTGTCTCACATAATATTGCGGGTTTCTCTTCTAGCACACCATCTGACTCAGTAACATTTCAGCAGCATTTCTTTTTCACAACTATCTTTCATGAGCCAGGAAAGGCACTTTTTTTTTTGTGGATTATGTCCTTGATTTGCAAGGCGAGATGTCAGCTCTAATGTGCGGACAGTTTTATCAGGAAGATCAAAGACAATCTGTCAGGCATGTGAAAAAATAGTTTAAGACACATTTTTCTTCAGACAATATATTTTTTACTACTTCTTTAAGTACAATCAATATTGTACTGACAATTCTCAGTATGATAAGCCAAACTTTATGACTTTTCTTCAGCATTGTAATTGTTTACAGTAGTTTAGCTGCTGGTGGATTTTCTCAGATGAACCAGTTTGAATTAATTTGTCTTATATGATGTGACTCCTTTGAATATTATATTTTGTAACAAGATAAATGTGGATTTGATACCCTTTTTTGCAGGATTAAACTTGCATTTGTTGCAGCAAGATGATTCAGGAGTTACCCATTATGACTTATTTAGATCTTGCTCTCTGACTAACACATGCATCAAAAACACACACCGAAGGAAAGGAATAACTGAAGGTTTCATAAACTACAATTATCTTTTATCATAAATCCCTAAATATTCACATGGTCACCTAACCTATATCTAATTCTAGAGATTGCTCAATGGTTTTGTTTTTTTCCTAAAATCTTACATCCATTTGGCGACAGCTTTACTAGATGTGAGGATATGTTTTCCATATCATGAATATGTGTAATTATTTTGGGAATTATAAATAAAATTTCAGGAAAACCAATTCATTCATTTCAACCAGAAAGAAGGTATAGTTTTGTCCATATAAAAATAATGGTCATACTAAGCACTGAGAAAACACAGGCTCTTACGAAGGAAAATATAACATGATAATAAAATATATACCTTACTTTGCTTTGGTTGGTGGGGAGAAATTGAGAATTAAAACTCTGTCACTTGGTAAGTTCTGGGCATTTAACAATACAGATTTAAAACTCCTTTAATTTTTTTCTATATGCATGCTAGTGTTTATTTAAAATTACAGATTATTTCCATCTCAGACATTGCAATTTTAAAGCACCTTAAGATCCTGATATTTTTAAAGTACATATACTTTACATATGTGTATATTAATGCTACTATCTTTAGTTTACCATTTAATTTTGCAGGTGTTAGTCTCTTGACTGCTCAAATAGCACCAAGTTAAGTGAGCAACACAATGTGCAGACAGGAGTAAAAGGAGTGTCTTCTGTAGCCAGACTGCCTTAAGCTGTTTAGAGAACTTCCCCTGTGGCTGGTTCAGATGAATGAGCATAATTAACATGAATCTCCAGTGGCATTGCACATGACAAATGGATGATTATGCATAGAAAAGCTTTACTTTAATGTCACTAAGATCTGCTGCTGTGATTGTTAATTTTTCCCTCTCTCTGTCTCACTTCAGGGTATCTTAAAAATAACAAAAAGATCCTTGTTCAAAAAATAATAACAAGTCAGTGAGTTCTATATTAGGCTTATCATAAAATTCAGAGCTTTCATGAATAAGGAGTTCTAGCTAATGAAATAGAAACTGAAAGATCAATACCACTCAAGTAAATACAATGAAGGATCCAATCTTACATCACTGAGGTTTTGATGGCAATAATTCAATTTTTCATAACTCCTGCAGAATTGGGATGATAGAAATCAGTCTATATAAATGTTCTGTAACATAATGGCATGGCAATGCATATAATTCCATAAGCAACACTGAGATCTTTTTGTCAGATATCTAATTAAAGCAGTGAGTGAGTCCAGTTCAACAATCAAAATATGTGGAAGCCACAATTTTATCATAATCATTAAATTTTTTTAAACAAGGACATAACTCTGGATCAATCCAGTAAATCAACGCTTCCATGAAAGGCACTTTGGTGGTAGAAGAGTTACCTAAGTACCACTTACTATTGTGCACAGGAAGTCTAGAAAACAGCTCAAGAGAGCTGTTACCAGAAGCAACCCATTTTCAGGAATTCAGGAAAAGCTGACAGAGACCCATCATAGAAAGAGAGTACTGATTTCTCTATAACGTACAGGGCAGAGTCCTGATCAACATCAGCTCTTGTGCCAGACTGAATATTTCAATAAAATTTTTGGCCATGAGAAAGAAAACAGTTGAATACATCCTGAACTTTGTAAAGATGCTGTGCTTTTGAGCTTTGAAAGGGGAGATGAAATACAGAACCACTAAATAGGCCAATATTTTGTCTTAGACTCTTAAGAAGTATTTAAGTCCTCACATCTGCTATCCGTACTCTGCACTGGGCTCATATAAGCTTTAAAGAAAACATGAATTTTCATATATTCAAACCTAAGAAGGTCATCCTCCAAAACCCCATATGACATAGAGCCTGCTGTTTCTCTTTTGGAAACACATACATTTTGATTTACAGACCTGATGATCTGTTCTTAAATAATTTTATTCCAGAGGTTATTACTTCTCTCTGTGCATTGAGCCTAGTTTCTCTTCTGAATAATCTAACTTTCCCTTCTAGTCAACCAATTTTATTTGGCATCTCTTTGCTAGAATGGTAGACCCTCTGCTACTGACTTTTCCTCCCATGATAGAAAAAGACATGACCAGACTGTGGTCTTATATTACTCAGCACTACAAGCCCTGCTTCCCTCTGTTGATTCTATAGGTTAAGTATTCAGGCTTCCATTTCACGATTTCTTTGCTCAGACTCTGACTATTTAGGGTACATTCATTGGAGATGTGAGTTTGAATTAATTCCGGCAGAAAAGGAAGTCTGAACTTGGGCCTCCTACTTTCCTCAGAAAATATTCTGTCACAAGGTATTTTAGAAAATACACCCACAGCCTCCCCCTCTTTCTGTTCTTTTTAGGAAAGTATCAATGAAACTCTACAGCCTTACAGCTTAGTTCTGTCAGTTCATCTGAGAACACCATCTAGGCTGAAATTTCTCAGGGGACTGAAGTGAAACACTGAAATTCAACATCCGGGCTAGACCTGGTCATAAAATAGTGATCAAGCCACTTGAAACCAGGACAATTTATAAGATTCGTAAGGATGCAGTTCTGATCATATGAGGAGCATAAAGACTTGCTATAAAGTCTGGCCTCTCTTTACATGGTAGCTAAGCAAGACTTTTCAGAGTGACAGCTTTACCTTGGTGGGTGTTATCAGTTTAGAACATATAATGCTTTTAGATCTGGCCTTTACAATACAGCAGAAAGCATCACAGCTTTCTACAGAGTAAATTAATGACTGAATAGACTAGACTTTACAAACAGGTAGTGATAAACTGATGAAGGAATTTTGTCCACTAAGTGAGCAATAATGCTCTACTTATTTAGGAAGCAAGCATGTTTGGATACTGCAACATCTATAAGCCACCGCTGTCATAACAAATTAAAGCAAACACTTTCCTGCTTTGAATAAAGAGGATGAGCAGCTACTGACTGCAGCCACATCACTTAACACAGGAAGACACACTGCAGCAGTCAGCATTTTTAGAGAGCTTTTCCTTTTTGTAGCTTTTTGGTTTCCCCACCCTTCCTCAATAAATCTCTGCTCAGAGTTGAGGGACATTGGCAAAAAAAAAAAACCTGTGAGAAGATTTTAATTCCCTATGAAGAAATTAATTCCCTATGACCGCTGCAGTTCCAATTAGGATGTTACACTGTAATTTTTTGACACTGCAAGTCCTGGTCACAGCCTAAGGCTTAACCATGTACAGATTTAACAAGGAATTTAATCTGTACACATGAATGCATTTATGCATTAAGCAAATGTAAAGCTAAGCCTTTACAGTCATATCATTAGCATACTCACAATCTTCTTCCAGCTGTGGTTACACTGGCTGAAAAATTACAGTCACCAGGCCCAGAGGCAACTGTTGTCTCTCTGACCCGCCATGTGAGTATTCCTCAGGACTTTTTATTCAAAACAAACCAGGACTGCTTAAAAAATTTAAGTAATACATCCATGCTAATCTAGTTTATATGGACTAAAGTGATCCCACAAGCACCTGAATTGAGGTATCTGAAGAGGCAGTAGCCTCTGGCCCTAAAGCTCTGGAAATGTTAAACCCTGGTTAGCAGGGTAGCAGCAGGAAGAGAAAATGTGATGACACTTCTTTCTCTCGGTAGGTCTAAGGAAGAAATTGGTCTGAGAAACCCATTCAATCTTATTTAGTTATTTACTTACCCACTTATTTTTAAGTCCAGTAAGGGTTTTGATTTATCTGAAATTTCATTTTGCCCAGCTGAGATAAATGCCATTGACACCCCCCACAAATTAACAGAGATTAATTTTGAGAGACAACGATCTGAATAATCTTATGCATAGAAATGCCATGAGATGATTATGCAAACAAAATCATTTACGGTTGTTACCCTATTGAAAATTATTAATCGTTTCTGAAATTATATCTTTATCTCATCTACATGATAAACCAAGGAATCATTAAAGAAACCCAAAAAATGTAGAACCAAGCCATGCCAAATTATATGGTAGTGCAATTGTGGCCAATTATAAGGCTCAATATTCATTTTTTTGTGTATACATATAATATCCTACCCATTATCTCATCAAAGATTTAGGCTAATTAAGAGGAAGACATTTTGGCAGTGAGCCCAATTAGTTTTAGATAAGACATGAAGTGATATTATCTCCTCTGTAAGTAGAGAAATGCCCAGATATAAGCATCCAAATAAGTTATGTTGTACTACTCCTTTTGAGTCAGAAAACAAAATATTTGTGAAGAGAATAAGTTTGAAGATAGATTAAAAGTTAAGTGCTATTTTAAACTTGAAGTAGAAATAGCCAGTTGTATTTAGCTGGCTGAGAAAGGAAAGATATTAACTCAATTGACAGCAAAGAGCTATTGTGCAGCCTAGTAATGGCTCAAGAATCAAAGACAGGAAGGAATAAAACCAGGCACACAGGAGAATTAATGGAATTTTAAAAAAACACAACTAGCTATGAAGGACTTATTAATTCCATTTTAAAACTTGTTTTCTTTATTACTTCATTTGGACAAGTTATAATCCTGAGTATTTTCTGTGCAAATAATACTTTCCTTAAAGTTTGTAATAAAATAAACATTTAAAATTAAACCACTAGTAAAATTATTTATAAAAGGACTTACCTACATAACTGTACTAGCACACACTTATACTGCATTTTTTATTTTCAAAGTGCTCCATTAACATTCAGTAATTGAAAAAGGTTCTGATAAAGGATTTTGATAAAGTCCATTACATAAAGCTATTAAGGAAGCTTGATGATTGCTTGATGAAAAGCAAATTGTACTTATGCATATACATTTAATACAATCAATGGTCAATTCACAGGTTTTGTGAGCAGGTGCAGTGTCTTGAAACAGGGAATAATTCTATCAGCCCTGCTCTAGGGATGCTTAAGCATATCAACAGCTTGATAGGAGGCAAACTCACATTAGTAAGTTCTGTAGTGAAAAAAAAATCCAAGTTATTTAATGCAGAGTACTCACAGAGATGTTTATATATTTATTTATCACCTGAGGGACATGCCTGCACTTCAAGATTTCAAATAGATAAATAATAAAAAAGAAACAAGAAGCAAAAAACTATGGTTTTTTAAGAGATCTAAATATCTTGTAGATATTGTTTTTGCATATAAGCAAGGAAAATTTGTGGTACAACATAATGTGATTTATTAATTTGATATTCTGAAATGAAGGGTCTTTATTTTATTGGAAATGTTTTAAGCTTCCTAGTGCATTGCAGTAAAACACGAGATTTTTCTTACAGAACTAACATATTTCACTTTTAGGGCAGATATCCACATTGGACACTGCACAAAAGATGTGGAATGCCATCCAGCAAAACTTAAGATGGGCCAGGTCAGGCAGGGCTAAATTTGGTCCCCTTATCAGCCAGAAGTTATATGCTCCAAGAGTGATAGTTGCATACTCCAAGAGCAATTTCTTTAACACACAGCACCCAACATGCCAACTATCCCACCCCCTCCCAATCATTTACCCCATGATAAACCTTCAGCTTCAGAGCTCAAAAAACTATCAGTGTTCTCTTACCTGCTCCCTATTGTCTGGTGTTCTTTCCTCTAGAAAATTACCCTTACTTTTATCCTACTTGCCTGTAATTCCATGAGCAAGAACATCGATAATAACTAGTAAATCTCTTGTTCATTCATCCTGAATTGCATGGAGTGGATACTATGAGTAAAGGAAGCCAGGAATAATTTAGCACCTATTTATCATGGAAATAAGAGTCTTTTATAATCAGACCTTCAAAGATCAGAAGGATAATGATCTCAAAATACGGCTTCAAAACATATCATTACCATGAGTCAGGATCCAGACATATCCATCATTAAAATATGTATTACAAAATCTCTGCTAAAAATTTCATAGCATTGATCCAAGAGACTTATCAATCATCACGATCACAAAGGGCTACTCAAGGATAACTGAAGAAGAAGTAATGCCACCAAGGTGATGAATTCATCAGTGAAGGAGAATTAGATGCAACATAGATGAAGTTTCAGGTGTATCTGAATAGAAACAGGCTCGAATACTGAGAACAGAGTTGCTTTTGCTGAGACTGAACTAGGAAAAAAGCCCAGAAGGACTTGCCTGGTTTTGGGACTTAATTGATATAAACAGAGAATGTGGAAGTAGCAGATGTCTTGCATCAGTTCAGACTTTGAAGAGTACTCACATTATCTGGTCTTAAAAATATAAAAACCCATAATTGGCCAGAGAGGTTGAGATAATTTTTTTGACAAGACAACTGTAAATAACAAAACACCTGAGTTGTATAATACAAGTCATTAGATATAAAGGTTTCCTCTTCTTGGTTTCAGGTCATGCCACTGAAATTTTAAAAAGTAGAAATCTATAGAAAGGTAAATGCAAATTTCAAGATTTCATTGAGATAAGTATTTCCATATTTAGTGGTTTAGGAATGGCAAAGAATCAATTAGATTAGGCATGTAGCAAAATTAATCTTAAGAAATAACACTACAATCAGGAAGATACCATTGTCTTGTTAATCTGCAGAACATACATTCAGATTTTCCTGTTTCTTTGGATAGAAAATAATTTGAATTTTCAACTCAGTGACAACCATAAATATCAGTGGCTTAGGATCCCATAGTTTTTACAGTTATATCTCTCTGCTGTTTTCCCTGTTGCATCATGCCATAGAGTGTTTGTTAGTACTACAGAGCATAAAATCATAGAATCATAGGAAAACTGAAATATATCTCAGAAGTTCATTCAATTGTGTTCATGCACAAAAGACCCTTTCTTTAATATCTTCAGTGTTGGAGACCCCTCAGGCCTTCCAGATAGCCAGTTTCAGCATCCAGTTTCACTGGCAACCTTTAGAAACTTCTGCCAAATATTTTTCCTTTCTGCAGTTTGAGCCCTCTATTTCTCGTCCTGGGCATAGTGAAGAGATTATCAAACTTCTCTTTGAACCAGTCTTCTATTATTTGTCTTAATTTTCTCTTGTCTTCTCTAGCTTTAAATAAATCAAATGTCTTCAATATTTCCCCATGCTCTAGAAATTTCTAATTATGTAACTTATTAAAGAAAAACCCACAATGCTGAAACTGAAGTAGAAACATGCTAAAGAGCAAGATAGACTTTACCTTCTCAGATTAAATAACAAAAGACAAACCATGAATTATTATTTGTCCACTCTGTGTGCTCTCTAGAAATAGTTTAAACTAGATTGACCAAGGGTGCAACATCTCCTTCTCACATATGGGGAGAAACTACCAAACTATTTGGTGTTGTCATGTCATAGTCCTTTGTGGACTGTCTGCGTACTGTTCTCATCCTTACATCTACTCCATTAAAATGAGAGATGAGGGCTGAGGAGAATTTACAAACCTGACTTCAATTTTAGGTAATACAGACCGAATGAATTTGGACTAGTCTTTGAATTATTTTCACACCTCAAAATCTTGGAGCTGCCATTGTCTATCTAGTGATAGCCTACAAAGAAAGCTCTATCAGGTCTTTCCTACTCTGTCATTCCTTGTGTTATACCAACAGATAAGGACTGCCGGGTAATAAGTCATCCATATCAGCCTGTCTTGGAAAGGCAGGTTCCATCTGCCATCAGCTTGCTGTTTAGAAATGCACTTCCTGGAATTCCCCAAAGCTGCATTTAGTTAGCAGTAATGGACCAAATAAAAAGTGAACAGGCCTCATGAAAATCTGCAATAGCATTAGGCAACCTAAAAACCACAGTGACTTCAGAAAATTTAGGATTAAAGATTTCTTCTTTCAATTGTTGTGAAGAAAGAAGTTTCTCACAGATTAAGTCTCCGAAAAGAAGTCACTGGGATTTTTGCAGCCTTGCTATTGATTCTCTTCTGGACTGTTAACAGGATCTATTTACTGTGCTTGACTCCAAACCTTGTTCATCCATATTTAATTCATAGCTACATTAAAACACATCTCTATAATAAATAAAATGTCAGAGGTCGTTTATTTTACATGGGGGTTATCTGTCTGTACTTCTTTGTTAGACTGGTGTTTATGACATTTGTGAGAAAAATACTTCACCACATTTTTTCCATGATGTGCATTTTAATATACTGGTGCAAATTTACTTAAATTGCTCATTTTTATCATCAGCTACTTACCGGTGTCACCTACAATTCTGTAGGACATGTCACAGTCATGCTCTAATAATAGAAAATCTGTATTCCTTCTTGGTACTTTTACCTTAAAAATGGATATTTTTTTGCGATGTATTATCATGTCAGTTTTTACTGGGATGGGGTTTTTGATTTGTTTTTGCAGGAAGCCTGTGGCAGTTTTTTCTAAGATCACCTGCTAATAAAGAGTTAAGCAACAGCACCATCTCTGGGCCAGGGGAACAGCACTCCGGAAACCACTCTAAAGTCTTGTTTGCAGGCTAAAGATACAACCACTGAACTGGAATGACAGTTCAACAAAGAAAAAGAAGCAAATAGTTGTTGAAAAGGACAGAGGGCCTTGGAGAGCAATCAGGGGAGTGGGAGAGGGTGAGGAAGCCACTGACTGGATCAAAACCCTACTGTAATAGATAAATAAGGTTTCTGATTGCATGTCCAGAAAAGATTTAGCAGCAAGGAGGGAAGCCATCCTCCTCTCATCCCATTACCAATATCTAGCAACGTATCACACAGTCCACATCCAACAATCTCCATGCAGCTCTTCTTCCTTCATCAGTATCATTCTGGTATCCAACTCTTACATTAAAGTATGCAGATGTTTACAGATCTGGTGATGTAGTCACCACTTCTCTGTAAAATTTTTGCACTCATTGGAAATAAAGCAACTGACAGCAAACTGAAACAAAACTGACAAAGGCATTGGACCCGTCTGTGCCCTTTTCTCGCTCTAGAGAGTTATAATGCAGCTAAGATAAGCCAGTGAATTTGTTTCTCTGACTTTCAGCTGCTTTGACATCTAGCACACTACAAGCATACTTTTTGTTTTCTCCCAGTAGTGTAAACTTGGGATGGCACTTAAAAGGAAAGGTGCTTGGCCAGCATAAAAACATGGCAACTTTGTCTCATGGCATTGAAAGTCTGTCTTGCCCTTTCAGTTTCTCCTCTACTGGACATTAAGTAACAGTCAATAAGTTAATTAATCAAAGTTATAATTTACAAGTTTGGGTTTTTTTCTTTTACAGTAAGTGTGTGAGGGTTTTTAACCAAGGAACTCCTTCTTACTGCTATATTTCTGCATTCACAGTCCTGGTAAGAAATGAATTTACTCTGATCTTTGAGAGTATCTGAACAGTTATTCTGAACGCTTTCCCTAACAGCCAGACTCAGCCATCCTGTGAGTCTACTCACACTACATACACACACGTGGCATGGGAACTACATCCACTTGCCTTGGCAATGAGTAGAGCAAAAGTTATGACCGAGAGGGCAGACTCCTGCTTTTCACGAATCAGATTCAGTACATACATCCTCACTGTAGGGATCCAGCATGTGGCACAAAAAAGATGCGGTTAGATAACAATTGGACTGTGGAGACCTAAATGAGTCATTTGCCTGATTTTTGTAAGACACTCCAAAAATTGTAGCTCATTAAACACTCAGCTTGAGTTTAATGTAGAAGGTTAGAGGCACCACCTGTACATAACCTTTCACAACAGTTGCTTAGTAATCATTCCAGCATGTGTTTTCCTAGCATAAGTCTCTGAAAAAATATATAATTCAATTTCTCTGCAAGAAGGGAAGCAAGACTTGTGAAATGTTTAGATACCATGTCTTAAGAGGAAAGGCTGAGGGAGCTGGGTTTGTTAAGACTCAGGAAGAGGAGGCTCAGGGAGACCTCATGGTTCTCCACAACTGCCTGAAAGGAGGTTGGAGTGAGATGAGAGCTGGTCTCTTCTACTGTGGCTGCAGTGAGACACCAGGGAAAATGGCCTTCAGCTGAGACAAGGCAGATTTGGAGAAGATATCAGAAAATGTTTTTTCACTGTTTGGGTGGTCAGGCATTGGAATAGGTTGCTCAGGGAGAGATGGTAAAGTCACCACCCCTGGAGGTCTTTAAGAGGCATCTAGATCTGGTGCTGGGTGATGTGGTTTAGTGGTTTAGGGGTTGCAGTGACAGTGCTGAGTGAATGGTTGAACTGGATCCTAAACACCTCTTGCAACTGAGATGATTCTTTGATTTTATAGGATTGCAGTTGTTCAGTTTAAAGGCTAGTATTGGAGACAGCGGAAACAACAAGTGAAACATCATTGATATATTTGCAAACAAACTGAAGTAATTTCCCTGATGAGAAAAATATCTAGGACTTTAGCCAGAAAAATATAAGTAACATGTAAAAAAGACTTGAGGAAATGTAAGTGTTTTACTATATAAGTTATGCCCTGTCCTTGTTTTATCTTAGTCTATCTTCAGCTTTATTCATTTCCATTTCTAAGACTGATAAGCCTTTCCTCATTTAAGAAAGTTACACCACTTAAGAAAGTGCTTAAGAAAGCAAGAAGAAGAAAGTGTACTTAAGAAAGTACACCACTTTTTCATCACAATTACTCTAACTGGGTCCCAATTTTCTTATGTTGTACATTGCTGCAGGGGTAAAACAATTTTCACTAAAAATAGCAGAAGTCCTGAGTACCTTTAATGCTATAGAAATAGACTATTGCATTTCATATTATTGCATTTCATTAACTATATGAACTATTGCTTCCCTTTAAGAACCCAAGCAATCACAATATTCACATGTGATCTAAAGCAGAAATAGTAAGAGTGTTGTCATACTTTTAATGATATGAACAATATGAGGAAAGATGCATAGGTAAACTTCCATTAGTCTGTTACTTCTATTTCTACCATTAGAAATTATTTAGGGAAATAAATACTATAATCTATCTTTCAATCTAAGAAAAGATCATATAGATGTAAAGCAGTGTAGAACACCTAGAGTAGGCACACCAAACTATCTGTAAAAAAAAGTTTAAAAATGTATTAAATTCTAAAATATTTGTACATAGATACAATAATGAACCTCTGCACACTCACCTTCTGGTTATCCAGACTGAAGATTAAAAACTTAATGTGACATGAGCTCTTCCTAAAGAAAATGTATGTCAGTCTCATAGAACACAGCAAATAAGTTAAATATTCTTGAGAATGCCTTGCCTATAATCTATTAATTTTATAGAATTAATTTAATTAGAAAATAAATTTAAATTAGAATTAATTAACAATTTAATTCTCTCAATTATTATGTCCCAGTGTACCTCAGCCATCAGAATTGTACTTTTGAACTGTCAGAGGTTTCCATATTCGATAGTGTTTATCATTATGGCAAAAACTCAGTTGACTTAAATTAGTGGTTTCCTCCATTTATCATGCTTCACTGACTATTTATAGTTTTAGAAAATAATGCATTTTACAGTATACTGTCGTTATACTTCAAAGAAATAAAATACTTATCTGACCATACTGATAAATTTTTTTGGTAATTTTATACAGCACAGAATCATTATGCTTATTTTTCTTGCTAACTACAAATGATAATTATATTTGAAGTTACCATAAAAATCTATGACAACTAATAATTCTGCAGTCATCCAGCTAGCACATCGATAAACTAGTTTCCTTATAGTACACCGACTGCAAAAGCCATAGTAAGCTCAATACAGACAATACAGTATATTTGCCAATGGCACAAATGAGATTATATAGCAGTCTTTTTAATGCACAAGACTTTTTTTTTCCAGTTTGATGTATAAGTCAATTTTATTTTTCAGTTTACAAGTTTTCTATACATAACTACTGCAAGAGAAGTAAACATTATTAAATTACCTCTAACACTGAGAGCAGAATGCGGGAAAAGACTATTACCTATTTCTAATCTTGAGTTATGTAATCACAAGATAATAGAAATATAGTTTATATTTTGAATTAGATAATGGATAATCCACTAATGTTCTGATGGGACATTTGCCTATGAATGGTGACTAATGTACTAAAAGTTACCCATCTGCAGTATGCATACTGCAAGAGTTTTAATTATAAGAATAATGCACTTATTCATATTTGTTGGTACAATATCAGATGAAACTGAAAACTTAAATATTCCTGAAAAAATAAGCACAAGCACAGCACTAGAAAAGATTTAATACTTAGCAGATGGCTAGTTCTGCAGAGATGCTTTAACAGATGGTTGGCATGAAGGTCTGAAAAAAGTTTACTAGAGTCTGAAAATTACAGTCTTACCAAACAAGACTCTTTCTCTATTCCCATGAAGGTAATGTGTGGCATCACACAGTGGCAAGTAAATAATATGAGGTTTTATCTCTTATCTACAGGTAACCACTTCCTAAAACCTAGTGCAAGAATTTTAAAAAATCCATGGCTTTGTTATTGCCAATTGTTGCTTGTTTTCATGACCAGTGAAAGCATGTGTGCCTATGCATAAACTTGACAGGAGACTTTTCACCTGAAAATTTGGGAATCCTCATGGCTATGAAGTGGACATGGTACCCAGAACATATGTATCAAGTCAAAAGAAACACCACAGCCTTCTGGGGTGCTTTATTGGGTAACTCCATTGTTAAAGTTGTTCCAGAGTAGGGAAGAAGATGATAATCCTTGACATCCCTGAATATTTCATGGCTTGAGAGCATTAGATCTTTTGTCAATTCTACCACCCTGTGGAAGGTTGGGGGGAGGGCAGGGGGCAAGTGGAATTTTTCCCATTCTGTTGCTAAGCAACTAATGACCGATCTTTAAGGGCCATCTACGCTCACAAAGGAGACAAAGCCTTTGGCTGCCAGGCGGGGAGAACTAGAGATTGGAGATTTGATAACAGCACACTCACTCGCCCGGAGTTCTTGGAGGAGGGAGCACGGGGAAAAGGCGGCTCTGCTTTTTTGGCTGCAACTGCAGAAAAGGCCCGGTCTTGCACTAGGTTTTTCTCTGCCTGCTGGGTGAGTCCTTGCTTTGGGGGGGGAAGGTCACGGGACTCCGATCCTCTCGTCCCCTCCGGGAGGGCATCTACCAGCCGCGCCGCCGCGGAGCGGGACCCCCCTGCCTGCCACCACCCCGCAGCCTGCCTGCCGCTGCTCGGTACCCTGCCTGCCCCAACTGCGGAGTTTCCTGCCGCCTCCTCTGCTGGCTGGCCCCGGTGGACTGACCCGGCTGCTCCATCTCTCGGCTCGGGGCTCTCTGCTGCGTCCCTGTCCATCTGGGCTCCACCCGGCTCCAACCCGTCCGCCATTACACGTGTGGCACAGATCCAACCTCGCGCCACAGCGCCATCTGCAGCTTCCCGGGAGTCATCGCACCTGCCCTGCTGGTCTAGGAGCCCAACAGCGCCCCTGCTGGCCGTGACCGTGACTGCACCAAACGGGAAAGTGCCTGACAGCCCCAGGGACATTTGCCACTAAGTTTTGTTTTGTTTTGTTTACTGTTTTTTACCTTGTTTACTGTTTCTTTGTTTGTTGATTGTTTACCTCATTATAGATACTAGTAAAAAACTCTTATTCCTTTTCCCATACCTTTGCCTGAGAGCCCGTGATTCTAAAGTTATAATAATTCGGAGGGAAGGGGATTCACATTCTCTGTTCTAAGGAAGGTTCCCACCTTCCTAAGCAGACACCTGTCTATCAAACGAAGACAGATTTTGGCGCCCAACGTGGGGCACGAGGGCATAGAGAAAAAGGTGCAAAAGGAATAAAAGTTTCTAGGAGACCCATTTCTATTTTGCTGAACATAGAAACCTCTTTAAGTGACACCATGTGGTCTAGCATACCTTGGTTTGGCTGGCACATTCTCGTGGCCACAGTTTTCCCATTTGCAGCTCCCTATCTAAACATGGGTCCTATAACTAAGGCTTTGGTGGCTGTTATCCAGTTCTCACAATGGGTCAATAAGGTGAGGAATCTATGGATTTTCCAATTCCTTTGGACGGCAGGCACTTGGTTACAGGGCTTTAACACCGTGAGTACATGCTTTTGGAGTCTCTTTGGTAATGGTACCTTTTGTGAGGAGATGACACCCAGTCATCAACCTTTCACCCATCTCTTTGGGCCTACCCTGCCAGGGCTCAGAGGGTTCATTCACTCTCTGAATACCAATGACGTCGTACTGTGGTTGCTGTTGCTGATAGGCCTGTTCAACTTTGTATTCCAAGTGGGAGGGGAAAAGATACGTCAGGCATTGAGGGAATATACTTCCTCAGCTGGTGGGAAGCCCTCTCCTTGCCCCACAGGGGAAGAGGTGGATGGTGCATCAGCGGAACCCACGGACATTACAACCGTCCAGGTTCCAGCTGAACCTCAAGGGCAGTCACAGCCAGCAGCAGTTGCCCCTGTACAGCGGAGGAAGTATAAGACCAAATCAGTACGCCCAGTTGATGATGATGGGGAACCAGGGCCTTCACAACCAGCAGGGGAGCCTGGGCCTATAATCATCACCGAGTCCCTGCCGTACGACACTATCCGTAATCTGCACAATGACATTGTGCGGCGGAAGGGCGAGGCTTTCTCAGCCTGGTTACTTCGGGTTTGGGACCGCATGGGCCCAGGCGTGCAAGTGGATGGTGGCGAGGCCAGGAATTTGGGAGCTGTGGCCCTGGACGCGGGGGTTGAAAAGGTGTTCGTGAGGGAGGCAGGACCCATTTCTCTCTGGGAGAGGCTTTTAATGAGTGTAAGAGAGAGGTTTGTTCACAAAGACAGAATGCAGGAGAACTACCGTAGAGGGCCCTGGAAGACTGTTGAGGAAGCGATCCAACAGCTAAGAGAAGTGGCAGTACAGGAGGTGCTTTTTGGGAGGGACGGACAGCACGAAAATGATCCCGACAAGGTCAGGTGCACAGGGCAAATGTTGTGGAACCTGGCAAGTCTAGGGCCAACCCAATATGCCACCTACATTGCAATGATTAATCCTGATGACAACCGTGAGACAGTGGGGTCTGTAGCTGACAAGCTCAGGCATTATGCAAGTGTGATCACTGGCCCAATGCAAGCTCAGATCTCTGCTGTGGTTAAGGAGTTGAAGGAAGAGATGAGGGAGATGAGGAAAGAGATCAGGGACGAGATCAGGGAGGAGGTGAGGAAAAACAGTGTGGCGCCAGTGAGAGTCACAGGCCCCAACACCGGAGCCCGACGTCCCCCAGCTAGAGAGAGAGGGTACACCCCACGAGCTGAGTTCTGGTTCTTTCTGCATGACCATGGGGAAGACATGAAAAGGTGGGATGGGAAGCCCACCTCTGTCCTGGCAGAACGGGTGCGTCAGCTTAAGGAGGGCAACGCTAGCCGAGGGGGTTCTGCCAGAGCCAAGGTAGCCTCAGCTTCCTGTAGCCAACCTGCTGAGTACAACAGAAGGGGAAGTGTGTCAGATTCCCTTGACAGTGGAATGCATGCTCAGGGAGGGAATGATAACCAGGGCTAGAGGGGCCCTGCCTCTAGCCAGGTAGAGGCATGGGAAAACCGTGTCTTTTGGACTGTGTGGATTCGATGGCCTGGTACATCAGAGCCACAAAAATACGAAGCATTGGTTGATACAGGTGCGCAGTGTACCCTAATGCCATCGGGACATGTTGGGGCAGAACCCATTTCTATTGCTGGGGTAACTGGGGGATCACAAGAGTTGACGCTGGTGGAAGCCGAGGTGAGCCTGACTGGGAAGGAGTGGCAGAAACATCCCATTGTGACTGGTCCAAAGGCCCCGTGTATTCTGGGCATAGATTTCCTCCGGAATGGCTATTTCAAAGACCCAAAAGGACTCCGGTGGGCTTTTGGAATAGCTGCTGTTGAGGCAGAGGATATTAGGCAATTGAACACCTTGCCTGGACTGTCAGAGAACCCTTCTGCAGTTGGACTCTTAAAGGACGAAGAACAACAGGTACCAATTGCCACCTCGACAGTGCACCGCCGGCAGTATCGAACAAACCGAGATGCTGTGATTCCCATCCACAAGCTAATCCGTGAGCTGGAGAGCCAAGGGGTGGTCAGCAAGGCCCACTCACCCTTCAACAGCCCCATCTGGCCTGTGCGCAGATCTGATGGAGATTGGAGATTGACTGTGGACTATCGTGCCTTGAACGAGGTGACTCCACCACTGAGCGCTGCCGTGCCAGACATGCTGGAGCTCCAATATGAGCTGGAGTCCAAAGCAGCAAAGTGGTACGCCACTATTGACATTGCAAATGCATTTTTCTCCATTCCTCTGGCAGCAGAGTGCAGGCCTCAGTTTGCTTTCACCTGGAGAGGCGTGCAGTACACCTGGAACCGACTGCCCCAGGGGTGGAAGCACAGTCCCACCATCTGCCATGGACTGATTCAGGCTGTACTGGAAAGGGGTGAGGCTCCAGAACATCTGCAGTACATCGATGACATCATTGTGTGGGGGGACACAGCAGAAGAAGTGTTCGAGAAAGGAGAGAAAATCATCCAGATTCTTCTGGAAGCCGGTCTCGCCATCAAAAGGAGCAAAGTCAAAGGGCCTGCCAAAGAGATCCAGTTCCTGGGGGTGAAGTGGCAAGATGGACGGCGTCAGATCCCCACCGAGGTCATCAATAAAATCACAGCGATGTCCCCACCAACCAACAAGAAGGAGACACAAGCTTTCCTAGGCGCCATAGGCTTCTGGAGGATGCACATCCCTGAGTACAGCCAGATTGTGAGCCCTCTCTACCTGGTGACACGCAAGAAGAATGATTTCCACTGGGGCCCTGAACAACAACAAGCATTCGCCCAGATCAAGCAGGAGATTGCCCATGCGGTAGCCCTTGGCCCAGTCAGGACAGGACCAGAAGTGAAGAACGTGCTCTACTCTGCAGCCGGGGGCAATGGTCTGTCCTGGAGCCTTTGGCAGAAGGTGCCTGGTGAGACTCGAGGTCGTCCACTGGGATTCTGGAGCCGAAGCTACAGAGGGTCTGAAGCCAACTACACTCCCACAGAGAAGGAAATTCTGGCAGCCTATGAAGGTGTCCAAGCCGCTTCAGAAGTTATTGGCACGGAAGCACAACTTCTCCTCGCACCCCGACTACCGGTGCTGGGGTGGATGTTCAAGGGAAAGGTTCCCTCTACCCACCACGCCACCGATGCCAGTGGAGTAAATGGATTGCCCTCATCACGCAGCGCGCCCGTATTGGAAACCCGAATCGCCCTGGGATCTTGGAAATAATCACAAATTGGCCAGAAGGTGAAAACTTTGGCCTCACCGATGAAGAGGAGCAGGAACAGGTGACTCGTGCAGAGGAAGCTCCACCGTACAACCAACTGCCACAAGATGAAACACGCTACGCTCTCTTCACTGATGGTTCCTGTCGCATTGTGGGGGCAAATAGAAAATGGAAAGCAGCTGTATGGAGCCCCACACAGCAGGTCGCAGAGGCTACAGAAGGAGAAGGTGGATCAAGCCAACTCGCCGAACTCAAAGCCGTTCAGCTGGCCCTGGACATTGCTGAAAGAGAGAAGTGGCCAAAGCTATACCTGTACACCGATTCATGGATGGTAGCCAATGCTCTGTGGGGTTGGTTGGAAAGGTGGAAAAAGGCCAACTGGCAACGTAGAGGAAGACCAATCTGGGCTGCTGATGAATGGCGAGACATTGCCACTCGGGTAGAGAAGCTACCTGTGAAAGTTCGTCATGTGGATGCCCATGTCCCCGAGAGCCGAGCTAATGAAGAACACCGAAACAATGAACAGGTAGATCAGGCTGCAAAAATAAAGGTGTCACAGGTAGATTTAGATTGGCAGCACAAAGGAGAGTTGTTCCTAGCCCGATGGGCCCATGATGCCTCAGGCCATCAGGGCAGAGATGCCACCTATAAGTGGGCACGAGACCGAGGGGTGGATCTAACCATGGACTGTATCTCCCAGGTGATCCATAACTGTGAGACATGCGCTGCCATCAAGCAAGCCAAGCGGGTGAAACCCCTGTGGTATGGGGGAAGGTGGTCCAAATACAAGTATGGTGAGGCCTGGCAGATCGATTACATCACACTGCCTCAAACCCGCCACGGCAAGCGCTACGTACTCACAATGGTAGAAGCCACCACGGGGTGGCTGGAGACCTACCCTGTGCCTCATGCCACTGCCCGCAACACCATCCTGGGCCTTGAAAGGCAAGTCCTTTGGAGGCATGGTACCCCTGAGAGAATTGAGTCAGACAATGGGACTCATTTCAAAAATAGCCTCATAAACACCTGGGCTAAGGAACATGGCATCGAGTGGGTGTACCACATTCCTTATCATGCACCTGCTGCTGGTAAAGTAGAGCGATGCAACGGCCTGCTCAAAACCACCTTAAAGGCTCTAGGTGGAGGGACTTTCAAAAATTGGGAACACCATCTAGCCAAGGCCACCTGGCTAGTTAACACCCGAGGCTCCACCAACAGGGCTGGCCCTGCCCAATCTGAACCCTTGCAAACAGCAGACGGGGATAAGGTTCCAGTGGTGCAAATGAGAGGCATGCTGGGAAAAACTGTTTGGATTCATTCCGCCTTGAGCAAAGATAGACCCACCCGTGGGGTTGTCTTTGCTCAAGGACCAGGGTGTACCTGGTGGGTGATGCAAGAGGATGGAGAGACACGATGCATACCTCAGGGGGACCTCAGTTGGGGTTGAACTGCCCATAACACTGTGCCTGTATGCATATCTGTATGTATATAATCAGAGTAATGCTTGTATGTATATAGTTTAACAGTTTAAGTTCAATGTAATATGTTGGAATGGAAAAAATTCGGGGTGGATAATGTGGAAGGTTGGGGGGAGGGCAGGGGGCAAGTGGAATTTTTCCCATTCTGTTGCTAAGCAACTAATGACCGATCTTTAAGGGCCATCTACGCTCACAAAGGAGACAAAGCCTTTGGCTGCCAGGCGGGGAGAACTAGAGATTGGAGATTTGATAACAGCACACTCACTCGCCCGGAGTTCTTGGAGGAGGGAGCACGGGGAAAAGGCGGCTCTGCTTTTTTGGCTGCAACTGCAGAAAAGGCCCGGTCTTGCACTAGGTTTTTCTCTGCCTGCTGGGTGAGTCCTTGCTTTGGGGGGGGAAGGTCACGGGACTCCGATCCTCTCGTCCCCTCCGGGAGGGCATCTACCAGCCGCGCCGCCGCGGAGCGGGACCCCCCTGCCTGCCACCACCCCGCAGCCTGCCTGCCGCTGCTCGGTACCCTGCCTGCCCCAACTGCGGAGTTTCCTGCCGCCTCCTCTGCTGGCTGGCCCCGGTGGACTGACCCGGCTGCTCCATCTCTCGGCTCGGGGCTCTCTGCTGCGTCCCTGTCCATCTGGGCTCCACCCGGCTCCAACCCGTCCGCCATTACACGTGTGGCACAGATCCAACCTCGCGCCACAGCGCCATCTGCAGCTTCCTGGGAGTCATCGCACCTGCCCTGCTGGTCTAGGAGCCCAACAGCGCCCCTGCTGGCCGTGACCGTGACTGCACCAAACGGGAAAGTGCCTGACAGCCCCAGGGACATTTGCCACTAAGTTTTGTTTTGTTTTGTTTACTGTTTTTTACCTTGTTTACTGTTTCTTTGTTTGTTGATTGTTTACCTCATTATAGATACTAGTAAAAAACTCTTATTCCTTTTCCCATACCTTTGCCTGAGAGCCCGTGATTCTAAAGTTATAATAATTCGGAGGGAAGGGGATTCACATTCTCTGTTCTAAGGAAGGTTCCCACCTTCCTAAGCAGACACCTGTCTATCAAACGAAGACACACCCTCATGAAAACTTTTGGGTATTTTAGAAAAAGAGTAAAACATAGAATTTAAACATTAACCCACACAATTTAAACTTCAAATTTTTACATTTTATGATTGCGCATAATTTCCATTGACTCATAAAAAGAAAAAAAAAACAAACAAAAGAAGACTCACCCAGTAATATTTAATGATGTGAAATTCCTGTTGAAGCTTGCTACTTGCAAAATATCACCACAGAGGTTAACAGAGAGGTGAGTTGTCTTCAGTACAGCTAAATGTGACTCTTCTTGCCACAGAGAGAAAACTGTAAAGCAAACAGAAGATTCTTTAACAAAAAGAAAAAGTGTCTATCAGTAAGAATGAGTTTTAGATTATTTATTCCAAAGATAGTATGATTCAATTGTAGTTATATGGTCATTTGAGACATCCAGGTTTTAAACATCAACTCAAACACAATTATTTCCTGATTTTGTTTCCCAGTTGTGTCTATGAACAAAGCAATGCTACCTTTCACTACAAGAACATACGTACTATTTTTTATTCCTAACCATTAGAATTTGCATGTTCTCTTTGTCCTGCCTCATCTCTAGATGTCATAAACTTTAAGAGGTTTTTAGATACTGTCCCTCATTCCTTTGGGAAACAGAAGCATTTTCAGTGCAAAAGGGCTCTGAGCAACCTGATCTAGTTGAAGATGTCCCTGCTCATTGCTAGGGATGTTGGACTAGATCACCTATAAAGGTTCCTTCCAAAGCAAATCATTCTATGATTCTATGACTCTAAGAGATTTCAGTAATTTTGACTAACAACTTAACTAAAAGAAGGCAAAGACAAACTGTGACATGGCAGACTGTTGAAAACTATGAATTACTAAATCTAAACAAGTTAGAACTCTTGTACATTCAGTAATTGGAAAGATAACAGGGACCAAATTCATTGCATGATTTAAGTACAAAGATCTAGGTGACCTCACAGAATCAATCCAATTGTAGATGAAATTATTAATAAATTGTAATATGTTCTCTCATGATTCATTATAAACAGATACATGCTGTGATGATGGCAAGCTGAATTATGTCATTGATTATTTTAATTTACAGGTTATCATAGAAAAAGTGGGCTTTAAACAATTACCTACATTTACCTGATAAATGTTAATTATCATTAATAATAACTACTGTAAAATCTATATTAGATACTTGATAGCTACATTTTCACATGTTGCATTGTGAAATTGGTTATTCTCCACAGTAATAACTTTAGTCTTCTCAGAAATTAAAATTGTATGTTGGTATTGAATGCTACATTTAGCCCTTGTTTACTTAGATTACTTAGTGAAAATGAAAGATTCATTTTATTTTCACTGACAAAATCATGCAGTGGCTACTCTTAATGTTGTACAGTAATAAATACTGTTCAGTTGTGAAAATATTTCACAAAGGGATGGATCTTCACTGATTTTCTGTGTTCAAACTAGCCATCAGTACCATCCCATTTTACACCAAATATTTTAGGCAGATGGAATGAATTGAGCTCTGAGGGTACCTATCATTTTCATTATAGTGAAATCCTAGATTCTCACTTAAATCAGATATGAAGTGAGCAAAAGGGACAGGAGACTGATGCAAAATGTGAACAACAGTATGAAGGTAAAACGGTAGGAAACTATTTTTACAGAGAAGTTTTTAAGAGGAACATTACATTTCTACATATATGAACTGGAAAGGTATGCTGGAAATAAAAAAAAAAAAAAGGCAACACAATTTCACAGAAGTACAAACCCAGAAATTACTGCCTGAAAAAAACTATGATCTTAAAGCATCTCTAAGTTTTTTACCGCCAAGTCCAAAAATGCTAGCACCCAGAGAATATTAGAGCGTTACATCACAATTCCCAGCCCCAGATCCCTGGCATTCTCATTCCCAGTGAGTGCTGCTGCATTCCACCATTATTTCCACAGAAATTTGCACATAATCATGCTTACATTTCTGAATATTAGTATTTCTGCTGACTTAATAGTTTGCACTTGTGCTAAAGTGTTTAAGAGTGTATCCATTTAAAAGAATCTTTATGTCTACAAGAGACTCTCTTTGATACTTTAACTTCCTGAGTAGTAAAGTCAAAGAATGTTTATAACTTGATATATAAATGCTTGAGACAATATATCAACAGTTTTCACTCTGTGCTGATCATTCTTGTGTATTGAATGATAAGTGTTTCACTCAAATTTTAGCACATATTCTCCTTCAGCATACGACTCCCATACCAGTATTTTTTAATCTGTGGAAATAGCAATGGTACTTAATTATAAGCAACTCTTTGCTTATGTACTGAACATATATAATTAGAAAAAAAATTACAATATAACAGAAACATAATAAAAATCAAATTTACTATTACTTCATTTCACTGAGGAAGATTATGTAGTAGTAGATTATAATGTATCTTTTATGAGAGAAAACTACCACTAATACATTTCAAACTTATTTCAGACGATGATGTAAAGAGCTTCATGAACAATTAATTAAGTTTTACAACAAGTCTCAAAGGTGCATTAGGCAGAGTAAAATAATTAATCCTTCTGTTCTTTTCTGTCAGGTCCATTAGGATTTGATTTTGAGTTTAACTGTCCTTGTTATTGTCTACTGTTGCAAATAAATGCATAGCTCTTCAGCTTTCCACCTGCCAGATCTGAGGAAGGGATTTTCCCTAATAAGCCATCACATACATTATATGTCACGAGCTTTTCCATAGGGAAATACATACAAAATAGAGTACATTTTTTTGCTCCATAGTTTGTTTATTTTTTCACATCTAGTCATGCAACAGACTGGAATGTATTGATGTAATTGCAGAACACATTTATAACAGCATTATTGACTTACATGGATCCTAAGCAAAATTTCTTCTTTTTTTTCTGATTGAATTCAAATTACAGTCAGAAATACTCCAATTTGGAAAAACTGTTTCAGAATTTCAGCAGTCATCAGTTTATTTTCCTCTCACCATCCAAACTCCAAATAATTAATTTTGTTACTAATTAAGATATCTTCCACGAAGAAGAAGTGTACTACAAGGAGTCCAGGGCTGTGTGCATCATAGAAAATACAGATCTGGTAGCAACATAGAAACCATTTCTTCTAAGTGCCATTTACTGCATTCTGTTATATGAAATGCTTACTTTCTATCTTTTGTTTCAAGGCAAAGAGACACATTTCTTAATAACTTATACAGAATTAGCAAGATTTATGAAAAATGTTAATTTATTAATATTTTTATCAAAAATAATTTTCAGTTGAATAATATGATATAAATGTTTCTGTCCAAAATTATATCTGATGTTTTACATGCAGAAGTTCACATAGATAACTGATCAAGTATCAAGAAAAAAAGCTCAAAGTCGTATTGCATGGATCTTGGTGTCTGTAGAACCTCTGGCTAGATTCTGGAAAAAGATCTTTACAACTCATATTTTAGTATTGCTGAAAATCCACAATTCGTAAATGGGGAAAAAAGGAGCTGCTCTTGTACACTCTATTTTGTCTAATCCCCTCTGAAGAGAGATTGGAGTTAAGAAAACTAATACATGTGCTTGATAAGAACTTTGCTTTTACTTCATTCTGTTGAGGCTAAAAGGGTTCTTTTGTAATATCCCAGTAAACAGTTTCAATATTTTTGAAGCACCACTCATCTACCAAATTTCAATTGCTCTACAAACGTTTATTTCAAGAAAGATGCCAATGTAACAATCTCACAAATGTCATCTTTGAGATGACTGTCATAGATCATAAATGATTCACAAAAATACCAGCATCCTGAAAGCTAAATTTTATATTTGAAAGGTAAACAGTGAATTACTCAAAGTAGTATTTGACAATTGACTTTCTTCATACTTTTTCTAAGCAACTTCAAGTATTACTTTCCTGAAGATGAAAAAAGTCAAGCAAAGCAAAATACTTTAAAAATATAATTTTTCCAACATAAGTGACAACTATTTTGTTAAAAGGTAAAAATTTAAATATGGCATTTATGATGCTCAGGGAAATCACAAATATTCTGTGACAGAATACACATTCTCCCTTCCTTGAAACAAGTAGTTGCCACGACTGGCAATTCTTCAACAGCTTGTAGCTTGGTTTTGTGGATCAGTCTCAAGGATCAGGCTTTCCTTCCCTCCTGCTTCCCATCATACCCCAATTTTCCACCTTCACCTATCACCAAACTGCCAGAGTAAACATCATCCCTCGCAACTTTAGCCAGTGCCCTCTCTCTTGCCAGCCAGGTAGATCTCCTGCAAACACCTGCACAAAGGTGTCTGCCCAAGCTGCACTCAGACAGTTACTTAGATTTGGTAAATGTGTTAAAAACCTCACCTCACATTTCACAGAAGTTCATGTGCTAGCGCAAGTACTAATTCATGTAACACTAGTTCACGTAGTTAATGGCATTTACACCACAGTCTGGGAACTTATTTCTTAAAAAAACCAAACCAAAACCAAAACACACACACACACAAAACAAAAACAAACAAACCAAAAACCAAAACCAAAACTGAAGACCAAAAACAAAAACAAACAAAAAAAACCCCTCCCAAAAACATTTCCCTTTGTTTTTAACCCATCTTAACTTAGTCATAGCATGAACACAATACTAATGGCTTTGAATATTTTATAGTCTAACAGTCAGACTAGCTCAAATGGAGCAATGACCACTGGTGGTGTTTTATATGCATAGCCTTCCTATCCCTCATTCCCCCAGCTTCATTTTGCTCAGCTTCAAGTATCTAACTGAAAAATGTAAATTATGAGCCTTTTTGGGAAATTCCCCTCTCACATGACAAAAATAAAATTTTTCTGGATGTGGAAGTCACATGTAGTTGTAAAAGGCTTCTCCATGCATTCTTTCTGAAGTTGCAGTAGTGACACAGGTTTATTAATTTGCTTAGCTAATCCTAAATTTTAAGATATACTGATTTTCAGTGGAAAGACACAGCTTCCCTTCCAGTCTCTGTTTTTCAGTTAGAAAACATTTCATGATAATGCTTAAAAGAAAATGAGAGGTAAGCTATTGTTTGTCCTCATAGTCTCATGTTTAAATATTAATTTTATAGTCTTAAATCCATTTGCTCCAAAGTTTCCCTTGTTGCATTCTTTATTCCCCATTGAACTGAAGTGGGTAAATTAAATATTTTCCAAATAAAAAATTAATAATTGGATTTACCTTAAGCTCCTGCTGAAGCCAGCTATGTGCTTCCTGGCTCTGCTACATTTCTAGTTAACTTTCACATGCATACTAACAAGGTCTGGCAAAGCAGGAACGACTCCCAGTGAATGCAGTTGTGCAGAGCCATTGTTGTTCAGTCAATAATGAGGGCAAGGGAGCAGGAAGCAGAAGGAAAAGGTTAGGGCAATGGAAGACATTTTTCCAGTAACTAAATTTACAATAACTTTTAAAAAGCAAAAGATGAAATGAAGAGCAGAGAGGCCCTTCTTTTCTCGTCAGAAGTCCTCTGACTCTCTCTGCTGAATCACATCGAGCATAACTGCTGCCCTTTAACTCCTCACACTGAGCCCGTGTATGGCTGAGCTGACTCACTCCCATCACAACTGGATGTTCTACAGCAACTGTAACACAAAATTAATTTGCCCACACAGAGGTTTGACCTTCAAAGTCTGTCCTAGATATTAGAAAGCACTATCTCCTTTTATGCCATCTGATATATAAATGACTGAAGATTTTTCAAGGGAGTTTGCTCGCTGTCCTGCAACACATATCTATTAATCTGCCTGTTTTACAATCTTATCAGTATATGTGACCATCCACTCAGTGACCATTCTTATCACTTTATGTATAGATTCAATATAATGCCTTCCCATAATTCTCCTAGAGACACACAGATCATGGTGTGAAATTGAACCTGATTAGCAGAAATTTGACTTTGTCATTTGAGGAAAAATTATCTCAGGATTGTTCATTAATGACAAGGGAAGACAGGTTTTAATTCCAATAGAAATATTATTATCATAAAGGTATAAACATTTATTCAAAGCTGTCCAAAAAAGGGAATATAATTAATTGTACCAGTGTAAGACTAAAAACGTGCAAGTATAATAAGAATTTAATCACAATGCTAAAATTCTGATAGAATGTGGCATCTGTACAAAGAAAGAGATTTTCATGCAACAATTTAAATAATCTTAATTTTTTTGTTTTGGTTAGGGGAGACTATGACATAATAGAATTGAATGTGTCTAGTTTTAAATTTAAATAGTATCTTCTTGCAACAGAGAAAACATCGATCCAAATTTTGACCTATTCTGCTGTCAAGGGATACAAATACCACTAAAATAATCAAAGAAATTGTTTTGATGAAACGTTCAACTGACTGTGTACATTGCCAGTGCTCATCACAGTAACACAGAGACAAACAACAACTTAGGTTTTTAAAAAGGCAGTGTTGGTAGCCTCAGCCCTGGACATCAGGCACCACCCTGAGAACAGCAGGGCATGGCTTTGGGGAGCTGGAGACTGGCCCTGATGTGACATCTCTGGGGCAGGAACTGTTGGCCCTGGGGGCTCAAAGGGACCCTGGTGGGGGGATGGCCCAGGTCTGAGCATGATGAGTGGAGCCCAGGGAAGACTATCAGGGACAACATGAATTAGCAGTGCCCTCCTGACAACCCACAGACAGTGTTGGACACTATTTTCTGTGCAAAACTGCAGACAGTTATTGCAGCTCTTCCTTTTGGCTTTTGATACTATGGACAGTACCTACAACAGCTGTATTTGGGTATAGTTCAAACGTCGAGGAGTTCTCCACAGGAAACAAATGCCTGTGACTGTATGTTCAGACCTATTTTTGATTTATTGTAGTACCAACATATTCATATGGATTAGGATTTTTTTTTTTTTTAATGCAAAATGGTTGATTTTTTTAAATACACAAAGCAACCTTTTGCAGGACAAACATAGATTCAGTCAAAAATTCCTCAGGTCTCACCCTTTCCAATCAGCTTTACATCAGAAGATACTGAAAAAGCAGGTAGTACAACCATTTTCCACATAATTCTTTGCATCATGAGGAAAAGGAAGAGTTCCTCTTTTTCAATTCACACAATCACAGTACCAATTTTTTTCCCACTTAGCCGTCAGAGCACATGTAGTGAAAAAATAGGATTATACAAATACCATAACCATTTCACTATTTTGTTTTTGGGCATACAACTGTAGAATTTAATTTATCTTGTTTATAAATTGGGTTCATTTTCAGCTGAATGTTTCTGCCTCCTCTTCCCCAATGCTTTCTCACTCCCGTTTTCATGCAATTTAAATGAGAGACTCAAGGATGGATTTCTTGATTAGTTTATGCAAAAAAGTGCGTGCGGTGTTCTGCACTGCTCATTGCCAGTTGAGAGATGGAAAAAAACAAATACATATGCACCTCTCACTAAAGCTAAAAATAAAATACATGTTTTTGCAGTTGACTTGGCAAGTGTCATTTAGAGTTACAGGGCTTCCCTCCCTCCCCAGAAGTATTTGGGTATTTGCTTCCCATGGATTACCTGCCTTTCCTGTACATTGGAATGATAACATTCTGTGGGCCAGTTTTAGGCCACTTAATCAAACAGCTTAGGTTAAAAATTATTTGGAGAGATTACAGTCCTACGATACCGTCAGACACAGTTATTAGAATCACATGTGTGGACTTAAGCTCACCCGTTAAAGGACCCAATGACGTCTCAACATTATGGGTGGTTTCACTCCTAATTTGGGCACCTCCACTGATCCTTTGAAAGAAGATATACAATATCTTCATCACTATACTAAAGCATCAAGACCCTCACAAGTATAAATTAAGTATGCCAAATCAAAGAGAGTGATTTTTTAAAAAAAGTAAATATATTTTCATCTTCTGGTGTATGTATTGGTTATGGATGGTAAGTTTTCCCATCACTGCTTGACCATAATCAAATTGGCATGTCATAAGCCTGGACTGATTTAAGGAAAACAAAACATTTCTCTCACCAGAAGTAGTTATCTGTAAGGACAAATGATAATTTTTTTCTATCTGATCTCCAAACTGACTTTTCCAAAACTACCTACTTTTTTAAAAATATTAAATATTTTCTTGTTATGAAGGAAATCAGATAAAAATTCCTGGCCATCCATGCTCTCCTTTGATTTCTAAAGCAGACTTAAGTGAAAACACAGATCTACTGCTCAAGTAATCACTTTGAAAAAACATGTTCTCATAAATCATTCTAAGAATGATTTTTCTTTTGCTAAGAGATGACATAAATAACAAATTTGTATTTTTGTGACAGAAGTTCCTCAAAAATACTAACTTACATCAAAATAATATAGTCTAAAACACACAGCATATGCTACCCTTTTATTTCAAAAATGTCAATGGCTACAAAAATTCACATTAATTTATGCTATTTGAAGAGAGAGTCCCTTGACTGTATACAACAACCAGCCTAGAACTGCATTCATTTGACTGAAGGGAGTAAGAAAATGCTGCTAGTAACTGAGTGAACTTCCTTTAAAATTATCCTCTGGGAATTTGTAGATCTAGCCATCTGAAAAGCCCTAACTTGCAGACATCACGTGTCTGCTGCTCAACCTACTTAGGATAGCAAAATGAAAATGATTAGGAGAGACAGAGAGCCCAATAGCCTTGCATGGTATTAGTTTTGAAGGAAGGAGCAAGGCATGAATCTCACAAAAAAAGTCTCTGTCACGTTTGAATTTTTGGTAAGAATAGATGTTACAAGGCAAGCTCTCCTTCTGTCCAATTCCTCGACCCTTTCTTTTTCTCTAAACCACTCCATCTTCACCACTCCTATCCCCAGTTACCATATGTTTAATGCTGCTGACTGTCCACTCCAAAATGCCCATCACTGAGCTATAGCATGATGTGGCTACAAGAAGAGCTGTTAAACATAGAGGTACAAAGATAATTAAAGAGCAACTGCTTTTGCTGTAGCAAACTGCTCTGGAAATATGTTTTAATATATCATTCTTGTCTATAAAAATAGGCCAACTTTCATTTCAAAATGGATCTCAAAAATTTCAGAATCAAGACACAGTTGTCTAAAATCTACTTGAATTTCTGCTGGCAGAAAAACTGGACAAGTTTAAAAAAACAAAGTGATGAATAGTGGGTCTGAGAGTTTAGTTTTCTTTCTTGGATATGTGGACAAAATGAGCTCACTTTTCTGAGTCAGATTTCCTTAAACTCTGTTGGCCAATATCTGACTTTCTTAAGGCTGTGAATAAAGTAATCTGTTTATAAACTTTTACTTACAGCAACAAAAGCCCCAATACCCAATAGCTTGCATCAGCTAAGGACCCAATCCCACATTCTCTCTTTCACTCTGCTAACCAGAAAATAGAAGTCTATTATGTAGAAATAAAACTATTTTTTTCTACAGAAACACAAGGGGGAAAATTTAAAAAAAAAAAAAAAAAAAAAAAAAAAAAAAATTCAGCAAGCTAAGAAGCAATCAAGCATCCCCGAAAAACAAACTTGAAGCACCCCTCAAAGATCCATTTTGAAGTATGAAAAAGGTTTATGTTAAAAGCTTGTTCAGGAAGGAAAACCTCAAGAATGTTATGAAGTTTAACAAATCCTGTCAAGTCAAAAGTAAAGTAAGTTCTTTAAGCAAAGTAAGAGCACTGTGCATTTTGTACTTTCTATAGAACTGGAATGGGGTTAAGTTTTGATGTGAGAGCTGATCCCAAGCAAAGTTTGGAATCAAATGCTGCAGATGCCCCACACTGATACAAAATTCTCCAGCCCTGCTACAATACTCTTCTAGAAGATCCAGTCTCCACAGAGGTTACTGCAATTGCTGACACATCATCGCTTCCCAGGAGCAGAAGAGGACTGTCTGCAGTGTCTGCTAACACCTCTTATATCTGTCATATGAGAAAACCAAGAAAATACATGTAAATCTTTTATCTTTGACAGACTTTTAAGCTACATCCACCAATGATTGTGGCATATCAGTTTCATGAGCACCACAACAGAGATTTGAAAAGGCACTGTAGAGACACTAAGGCACCTACTTTCTCTGACTGAACTGGATTCATCTTTAGAGATGGAGCTGTTTCTCTTATTCCTTTGCAAAAGAAATGAATTCAGTAAATTCAGTCTTCTGTCTCTCATCCATCTGCTTCTTTTACTGTTGAGCCCTAAATTACTGTCACTTTTACTGTGCATAGATCTAAGGCCAACTGAATATTTGATTGGGCTTTCTCTCTGTCATGGAAACACAGGAATATTACACCTTTGCATTTAAAATCTCTGAGAGAATTTCTACACAGATACTTCAAATACAGATGACAGAAGACAAATTGCTAAAACTGTGCCTGAAATGAACTTTACTTCCAGAATAATAGCAATGCTAATTCTCCCTCCCTCATACTTGCCAGGATCACATCTAGCACAAATCAAACTATTATTGTTTCTACCAAGCTCGCATGTGAGATACCCATATGAAGGTATCTTGTGTCACTGTGCAGCTGGCTGGACTTTCTGATTTATAGTTTCATATGTAATTTTCCATGTTATGGCACCTGGCATGCTACAGCATCCAAATGATTGACTGAGATTTACAGAATCTTGAGATAAGAGATTATAACAGTGCTCAAATGAATGTGAAAGTAAAGGATCCTTATGTAGCTTTGCATGAAAATCCCTACTGGGCAAGTGGATACATCATATCCCTAGTAGATTTCATTAATTCCCAGATTTATTAAGTGTGCCTTTTATCTTCTCATCCAGCCAGAATTTTATCTCTGCTGCCAAATCCCAGCAGCTGTATTCCTACAGTTTCATAGTTCTCTTTGGTGTTTTGACAGCCTTGTCAAGTCTGTTCTCACAGACAGGGATGTTTCCAGCCACAGTGGGAGCTGGCAGCTGCCTCAGTTGTGGCAGTTAAAACCAATATGTATTGTAAGGAGGGTCCTGAGCTGCCACCTTTCACAGTCAAGTGCATTAAACTGTAAGTAATAGCAACTGATTATAACACTCCCAGCTCGGAACTGCTCCAGCTAAATACTGAACACATGATCTTCCACATTTTTATCATTACAGGGGGAGTAATCCCAGGTGGATGCAAAGGGATGAAGGGCTACCCAGATACAGATATCAGTCCAGTCTGATGCAGGACCAGAGCCCGTAACACAAAGCCTTACTTTCATGCCTAAAGAAGGGATGCTCCTGATTCACAAGGTTACTGTGAATGTTGCAGTCATGTTCCTGTAATGAGGAACAGCATATGTTTTTCAGATTCCTAAAAGTCAGATGTTATATGCAACAGAAACTTGGAAAGATTCACTTGACATATGCACAGTCCATTGCTCAAGGACTTAAAAGGTATTTACAATCTTTGCAAGTCTCCAGTTTAGGGTGTGGACTCTTAAACATAAGGAAGCCCATCAAAGTATTTGGTATAGGAAAAATAAATAGAAATTCAGATCTGGTATTTTCCTCCATTATTCGTTTGAGGTAAAAAATGTGAAGGTTTGAGATTCTCTTTGCAGTAAATGAAAGAATTCTTGCCTACAACTACTGAGAAGTGGAGGTGTCTGTTTTTCAATATTTTCTTGATGGAACACATCAATTTTCTCAGCCTTTCATTTTGCACATTACAAGAAATAACAACAAGAAATATTCTTCCATATATTGTATCTTTCTATCATCTTGTTTTAAAGAAAACCCACAGCACTTCAGTAAATTCCTATGTATATTTACTCTATGTATATGCAGATTTCTTAACGACAGGTTTATACTTGAACATTGTCATAGAAGATTTTTAGCTATTGCTGAAATAGCATAATTCAGAGAATGTGGCTGTAACAGTGGCCAAAGCCCTCAATTAGTCCTACCTTCACTCATTGATAAAATACCAATCTTCTCTTATGTTTCTTCAGAAAAATAAAAAAAAAAAAAAATGGAAAATACACAGATCTTAACAAGCAAGAAAGACTAACAGAAGCATTAAGTGTTAATCAACCTGTATTTTTCTCCAGGTACAGCAAGCTTAAGATTTTAATGCAAATTAATTGTCAACAAGACTTTAATACCACAATTGTACATGCTAAAGTAAAGCCCATGAATATTTGTTCCAATAAACATTTTGACTATCAGTGTTGGCTTTCCATGATCATTGCTTTTTTAAAACTTTCATGTGAAGGGTTTTTTTCTAATGATTGCAGCCTGTATCTATGTTTTTTACAAGAATCAGCACTTGTGTAGCTGAATGCAGTGATAAGTAGGGCAACAGTAAAGCCAATAGCAAATTGCAAGATGTAAAGAGAAAATAAATGATGCTTGTAACTCTGAGTTGGGTCATGTGAAGATAAAAGGGATATGTATATAAGAAAATTTTGGTATTTAGGGACATGGGAGAGGAGAAATCCAACTGAGGATGGATGAGGGTTCTAGAACGAGGTGATGAAAAGGAGGGGGCAGAAAAGTATGCGATGGAAGTTTGAGAATGACAAAAATTGGTGTCAAGAGTCCACTGATTAAATTCTGATCTGGAGGTAGGGCCACAACATTCTCTGCCTTATTGTACTTCAGTTGCCATGAAGATGGTCACTTTCATAATTGTTTGTTCTTGTCCTGCTGATGGACCACAATCACAGCAAAATGCAACTTCACAGAGGATCACAGTGAATGTTAACGTTTTCCCCAATACTTAAATATCGTCACTACCCACCACGATGGTAGTGACTATAATGGGTCGAATCACTACCCAGCCCAAAGTTCTGCATTAAACTCAACTCAGGCAGTAAGGATTCAAGCTAAGAGCTTAAGTTGTGGGTGAAGAGAACTTATTTGTAACATTTTGTACTCAGAGGGAAGCAGTAATAGTTCTTCTTGGCTAAAGCATCTGTCCTGAAGATAAATGCTTCTCTTCCTAATTCCTTTATTTTCTTCATTTATTGCACTAAACCCAAACACACTCCTATACACTGCTTTTCATACTGGAAGAAAATCAAACTGAAATGTCTGGATCAAACTCTTATTTTAGCTTTATGACCATACAGTTTAAACTTTTTTTTTTTTTTTTATTTTCAGCATCCTGTATCTCAGATAAAGGCTCACTCAATAACTTTGAAACTGTGGAAAGGTGTTTCTGTGAAAGAGCCCTAATATCTTTTCCTGGGGAATTTAAAGATTCAGACTTCTAATAATAAAGCATTATTTTTTCTCAGGTTGAGACATAATTATGGAGCAATATAGGACAATAAATCTGTTTGATAAATAAAAAACACTGCAAGTAACAATTGCGAGAAATAACTGATTTTTTACTGATCAGTCCAAGGTGATGTAACTCAATGGCCGGGTGAGCATATGACTCAATATGAGTCATGTAAGGTCAAGAACAATCCAATGGCATAACGAGAAACTGAACAGAGAGGTATGGCTGAGACATTGTTTTGGCAATTAAATGCACATCAGTTGTCAAACAAACTGCTTATTGCAGACAAAAAACTACGTCCTTTAAGCAATTCACATCAGTTCAATATATTATTCAAGGATCACAATTTTTTATTCTCCTTCTAGTATTACAGCTCTGATTTTTTTTTTTTAATAAATTTTTCTTTTTTTTCTTCATATATTCTTCAAGAACCCTTTGATTTCTTCATAGAATTAAGGGTGAAGTACACATCCCTATTCTGTAATGAAATCAACATCTTCCAAATGGTACATCAGCTAATTACAGGTCTCTCATTTTCAGGACATGTTATAGATCCCAGCAAACACTTGGAGGAAAAAAATAAGGAAACAAAAGATATATGTTAATTGAAGTTGTGTAGAAGCTACAAACATTCCTTTTTATCAGCTTTACATATTTTATCCTATTCTGTAGAAGAGTGAGTTTCAGATACAGATGCAGTTAACTATGAACTACAGCTACAGAACAGGAAAAACATCAATGATTACGCTATTACCCAAGACTTCCTCAAAAAAAAAAAAAAAGCTCACTGACTGTAGTCCTTGTCCACATTTGTGCTACAATCACTACAGCAGAAGGTTGACTGCAGCTGTGGTTAAGTCACTGTCAGCAACAATAATTTCATTGTGTTGGACAAGAGATAAAAGGGACAGCATGGAAAGAGAAAATTAATAATGGAGAAACTTAAAATACAAACCCTAGCACAATGATTTGCAATGAACATCATTATTTGAAGAGAAGTAGGGGTATATTGTGTTGTAAATACAACAAAAAGCCTCCAGCTCATGTGAATCACTTGTTAATGGGACTATTGTGCCATTGTAAATTACTGTAAAGCAACATTATCACATGCATCATCCAAGCCATTTTCTAACCATTCATCAACATTAACTGTCATTGTGAAAAGACAGTTTCCTGTGTTTAGAAGCTACAGTTATAGATATATACAAACTCTAGGAATTTCAGTCACATATCAATTCAGTTCAGATGTTTATTGAGTATCCCTCTGTCCCTACACCATTGTTGGATCAGAAATTATGTCCTAAAAGATGAACCAGAAATAAAACAACAAAGCAGACTAAACCAAAGATGTGCAATAACTTGAATTATTGAACAACACCACCACCAAAAAATAAAACCAACAAAACCAAAATAAAACCCAGAAAATCAAAACAACCCGTGATGCAGCTAGTTCTCGGTTTGCAATATTCCTGAAATTTACAAGGAAATTTTTATTCAAATATTTGTAAGGAGGTAGATGTATGCATGGCTGGGTTGAGAAAAAAGGAATTTACATAGAGGATAATCTTTCGCTTGTTTTTCTTTCAGAATCTGAAAAAGAAGCGAATGTATATTCAATGACAGACAAGCATTAGAATTGGCCTAACAGCATCAGACATTGCTCTGGTCTGCCTAGAGGAGTGACCATGGGAAATGCAATTCGTGAAAGCTACATAAACCTGACCATCTTCCAAGGCACTCAAAGTGGACAGCATCCTCATATCCCCAGCCAGTAGATTAACAGTCTTGGAAGGCACATGATTTTCTAAGACTTCCTTATATATATATATATATATTATATAGTCCTTGAGTTTGTGCAATCCATTTTTTTATCTGTTGATATTGTTTGCCTCTATAATTACCTGTGGCAACAACTTCTGACATTTCACCACTTGCTGCCTAAAATCCATACCTTTAAAAAATGTCACAAATCAATCTTCTACTTCCTAGAGCTAAGTTCCAGTATAATAATGTTGCGTGAGTAATGATTCTGTATTTATACCATCTAGTAATTTCATGATTTTGAAAAAGCTCCTTTACAAACAGCAGCTTTCCAAAGATGTACTCTTAGTTATGTTATGCTTGAATTGTGAGTAGGTAGTGAGTTTAATCATTCTGGACAAGGCTTGTTATTGAGTTTACTTAAATTGTCTTCAGGAAATGAATTCAACGTCTTGGGTCTCTCAGAATTTCTCTAATTATTTTCTCATTTGCAATAACCCTGTAACATGTGATATAATGTATTTAATTTATATGGCAAGGTTTTGGCAGCATTTGGGGGCTCAGGAGTGGCTTCCATGTGAAGATGTCAGAAGTTGCCCCCATGTTGCACAGAACCAGTTTCAGCTGTCTCCAAGGATCCACTTCTGGCCAAAGCTGAGCCGTTTAGCAACACTGGGAGCACCTCTGTGATAACATATTTAAGAAAAGGTACAAGATGCTGCACAGCAGTAGCTGGAAGATAAGACTGAGAACATGTGAGAATGAGAACTCTGAAGACATGAAGGTTAGACATGAAGGAGCTGAAGCAGAGATTTCCTTGCAGCCTGTGATGAAGACCATGTTGGGGCAGGCTGTCACTCTGCAGCCCATGGAGGTCCATGGTGCTGCAGGTATCCACCTGCAGCCTGTGGAGGACCCCAGGTCAGAGCACATGGATGTACCCTGAAGGAAACTGTGACCCCCAGAGAACCTGAAATGGAGTCATCTCCTGGCAGGACTCTGACCTGTGAAAAGGACCCCAGGCAGAAGTAGTTTTTTTGGCAGGACTGGACCCTATGTGAAACAGGGGAAGAGCATGAGGAGGGTGGAGCAGTGAAGATCAAGCATCACGAACTGACCAAAACCCCCATTACCTGTGACATTTGGGGGAGAGAGGCAGAAGAACTGGAGATGAAGTTGAGCTTGGGAAGAACAGAAGGATAAGAGGAATGTGTTTTTCAGAATTATTATTCATTATCCTATTCTCTTTGGTTGGCAATAAATGAAATTAATTTCCCCAAACAGAGTCTGTTTTACTCTTGATAGTAATTGGCATGTAATTAGTAGGTGATCTCCCTGTATTTGTCTCAACCCATGAGCTGGTCATCCTATCTTGTACCCCTGAAGAGGAGGGGGAGTGATAGATCAGCTGGGTGGGCACCTGAAAGCTAGTCAAGGTCAACTCACCACATATGTGCTCATATCCCTAGAAATAAATTGAGTTCCCTCTGGATATAAGCTGGAACTCCCTATCGAAACATTTTCCCATTGGAAGTGTATACCTTTGACCATTATATTTTCCAGAGTTAAATGTTCAATTATTTCTGAAGAGACATTAGTAATGTCAATGTTCTTTCCTGTGAACTATTAACAGTCTAACAGGAATTAGAGAAGACCTTTAAAAAGAGCTATTTTCCATATAGATTTCTCCAACATACTTGCCAGAAATATCAACAATCTAGAAAAACTGACATGTTGAAGGCTTTAAAACAGTGCACTTTTTCTATTCTTTGTCCCATGGAATTGATGGGATGAAAAAGCTTTTTTATGTCTGTCCCATGGAATTGATTTTTCTGCATCACCTCTCATCACATATCCACTTCTTTTCCTTCTTTCAACCAAGGGAAAAAATTGGAGAAAAAAAAATGGAGGAAAAAAAGATTAGGGAAAAAAAGAAAGAATAAATGACCTTACAAAATGCATTCTGTACTTTAAAAGTCTTGTCAAAATTTCAGTTTTCATTTCTTTACCTGGGAAATAATATGTCATTACATTTTTATTCCTATCACCTCACACACTCCCCAAATGCTAGTCATACTTAATAATACTGTAAGTGTGAGGGTATGTATTCTGAACCTAAAGCAAAAATTAATCACAGACTATGAAATAAATTTTACTATTAGAGTAGCAATATGTTATTTTTATATAAATGGAATTTATTTTCAGCTGTCACACATCTTTAATTTCCAGTATGTTACTTCTCATCAGTGGAGGTAGCACAGTGCCAAGAAGGAACTAAGGGTCTTTATCAAATGAACCTCAGGAAAGTATGGGGCCAGTGTTCTGTTGTGTAACATTATTTTTCAGCAAGATTCAATTTTACAGATGTAGACTCAGTCTAGGCTATAAAAGCATCATTTTAAGTTTTAGTTGTTAAACAATTTCATAGTGTGTAGGTGTTATAAAAGAGAAGGATACACAGTGAACCTGTATTTTCAATCAATTACTGTTGTCTGTTGACACTTCATTTTAAGGGAGTTATTTTGTAGGCAAATGCGAAACAATTTTTCCAGTAAAAATTGTGATAAGTAGAATGACTAGGATGTAATAAGAAGAGAGCAAGTGAAATTTACCTTGGATAATGAATCAACCTTAAATTAAGGAAAATAATACAACAATTCATTCATATGGATAATTTCAGAAAAGAACAACAAAAGGATTTGTGAAATTCTTTTATAGATTAAGTGTACGTGTTCTGAGAAGTTTAGACAAAATTTTGTAGCATAAATTTGAAGAATGATTTCACCAAACCAGTTGTTATATTTCATTTTTAGTAATGGTTTTAAGCTTTTAAAATGTTGTCAATATAGGTTCTGGTTTTCATATTATACAGAGTACAACACATTTTGATCAAATTTCTATTTGAAATTGTAAGGTAAATTTCAAATATATTTTGAAAATACCATCTCCCAAAAGATACCTTCATTAAACCACTCCCTGCATTGGCCAGATTTATAATCTAAGACAATTTGTGTTATAGAGAGCAGCTCTGCAGAGAACAGCTGAGGGGTACTGGTGGATGAAAAACTGAATATGAATGGGCAATTTGTGCTCACAGATCAGAAAGCAAATTGCAGCCTGGGCTGTATCAAAAGAAGTGTGGCCAGCAGGTCAAGGGATGAGATTCTCCTCCTCCACTCTCCTCTTGTGAGACGCCAGCTGGGGTACTATGTTCAGCTCTGGGGCCCCCAAAATATGAAGAACGTGGACCTTATGAATCAAATTCAGAGGAGGGCCATGAAGATTATCACAGGGCCAGAGCACTTCTCCTCTGTAGACAGGCTGAGAGAGTAGGAGTTATGCTGCCTGTAGAAGAGAAGGTGACAAGGACACCTTAGAGCAGCCTTACAGCACCTAAAAAGGGCCTACAAGAAAGATGGAGAAGGACTTTATACAAGAGTATCTAGTGATAGGACAAGGAGGAATGACTTTAAACTGAAAGAGGATAGGGTTAGATTAGATATTAGGAAGAAATTCTTTACTATGAGAGTGGTGAGGCACCAGAACATTTCTCCTAGAAAAGTTGTGGATTTCCCATCCATGGATGTGTTCAAGACCAGGTTGGATGAGGCTTTGAGTAAGCTGATCTAGTGGAAGCTGTACCTGTCCATGGAAGGGGAAGTGGAACTAAATGAGTTTCAAAGGTCCCTTCCAATCCAAACCATTCTATGATTCTGCGATACTGGAGCTAGTAAAACAAAGAGTGCCACAGAGCACCAGTTCCAGGCACTGGAGCAAAATAATCTAATCTGTAAAATTGTTAGAATGGTCATTAATGCAGCTTTAATCTCAACCAAGTATCAATCTTTCAGAAAAATTCCGGACATCATCTTGAATTTGAAAAAGAGAAAGCGGTTACAGATGTTCAGACATGGCCAGCATGCATGTGGGTTTTTGTCCTGTGCTATCCAAGTTCAACACCATTTAATGACTCTGTGTATTTGCCACTAAAATTTTCCAGCATAAGTATAGCCATTGCAGATCATAATTTTAATTTTAAATTATTTGACAATATTCATTGCTTTCAATGAGTATTAGTTATCCAAGCCTCAGAGCTTTCAGAAGTATTTCAGAAGCCTTTTTTTTTAAGGGTTATACATGGCTCAGTTAAAATGCCAATGTACTGTGGAAGACCATAAAAAAGAAATTAAAATAAATATTTCTTTGCTTAAAAATAAAGCAACACACTCCAACTGAGCATTTTGTTCACTGTTCTGTTCATCTTGCTGTATGAACAGAAATTCAAAACTCATCTACTGAAAGCTTTCTTACATCCGTCTCTGCAGCACCTTATTCTTCACATTTACAGACACAGAATGCTGCAAAATATGGATTTTCACTTTGATCCAAATCAATAGCTGTGTTTCTTCTCTAGTCTACATTTAGTATGACATTCGTATTAGTCCAAACCCAGGATGTCAGTCTTCACTTCTGTCTTGGTTCTGGCCAGAACAGGGTTAATTTTTGCAGTAGCCAGGAGGGGGCACAGTTAGGACTCGAAAATTTTTAAAGGGAGGAAAAAAGATAATCTTCATATTGCTAGAGTCAGGTAGCCTGAAGGACTGTTTGTTCTTTCACTGACAGCAATTCCAATGAGTTGTTGTACGACAATGGTGCTCTGTACAATCTTCAGCCACATGGGTTGTGTACACTGGGCCTCATCTGGATCTACTGGGGTATTTGAATCCCTATAGATTCAGCTCGGTATTTGAATCCCTGTAGATCACCCCAGAACAGCTAATTCTCTCAGGCACTGGATACCTCTTCCATGGCGTTCCACCTGCTTGGGCGCTCTACTAGATCATCCTTGAGACAATACCTTCCCTCATGATTGACAGGAGTTGCCTCCAGAGGCTGAGGGTTTCAGTCCTTTTCCCAATCCCTTTGTCAATGCCCACATTCCAGGACAGGGATCCCAGCTGCTTGGCTTCACTACCATCTTCTTTTGTATTGTGGGCTGTGATATCAGAGCAGCCAGGTCACCAGGGTCTCACTTGACTAGTGGCTGAAATCTTTTTCCATATCTTGCAGCTCACGCAGGGATATGTATCAGGTGATTATCTCTGGCCCTGCCTCTTCCTCCTGTTGTGAGGTTCCTGCTTCCTTGTCATCTGTCACTGAGCAAACTGATTTGGTTTTGGATTTCTTCTTCTATATAGGGGTGACTGCTACCAACCATCACAGGTTCTTCCTCTGGTTCAGCTGCAGTTTGAGTGCCCATGATGCCTTTTGATCTGTTTTCCCTCTCCTCCCCCTGAGGGTGCTGTCCAGTGATGAGCTGTGTCCAATAAATAGTAGCCAGGGCCCAGAACATTGCGTAACTTCCCACCTCTCTGGAACTGCTACAGAACTTTCCTTTCAAATATTCTGCCACTCTCTCAGGGTCCTGTAGTTGTTCAGGGGTGAACTTCCAAACCATTGGAGCAGAATAATCCTTCAACGGCTGACCCATTATCTTCCACCTTCCACACTGCTCATAACTATCCACCCTTAGGGGAGATCTCTGAAGAACCTCCCTAGAAATCTCTGTCTTGACTCTAAACACTGAGGAGGCATGGCAGATTTAATAACAAGAACATGCTTTCCTTAACATCCAAAGGGAATTCAAAAGTCTCAAAAGCTGTTGTAACAGCCCTGAAGGAGGAAGGGGAGGGGGAAGCTGGGAAAAATCCTCCTCCCCTGTTCTTCCCATTGGCTGGGTACAATTATTAATGGACTTTCAGAGGTAGCACCTGAGGTAAGGGCAGGAGTGCAGCACTGAAGACACATCCCAAATGATCCTCATTGCCCTTGATGTTATCATGTCCTAAGCCGATATCACACAGTACAGCAACAAAGAAATCCTGATCCCGCTCTCTGCTCTGAAAAAAAGAGCACTGGAATGGACACATATCAGAATATTTGGAAACATCTACAGGGTTAGGTACTACAACCATGTGAATAACCAAACGTGTCCAGTGGCTCTGGAATTAATACAAGAAATACTTAGAACAAATTTGTTTCCAACCCGCTCTGGTCAGATCTGACCTTCAGCCCCCAGACTAGGCACCAAATTACGCTGTCATGATTTAGAAATGGCATTCCCCAATTTAGCATTCCCACTGAAACCATGCGTTGCTCACTCAATCCTTCTCCTTCTCCGGTGCAGGTGGCTGGAGAGAACTGGAGGCACAAAAGTTAAAGACCAAAGGTTCTTAAAACATCAATGAGATAAGAAAATTAAGAGTAACAGCTACAATATCAACAAGAAAGTGCACAAGATAAGCAAATGAGTCAAACATGGTTGCTTGGAACTGGCATTCCCTGACCCTGTCCTGGCCAGAACCAAGATAACTTCTTACAATTAACATTTCATTTGTTTATACTGAAGTCTCTAAGAAAGCTGGAAAAATATTCTAAGAAATAGTAGTAAATCTACTATATTTTTTAAAGGTACATACTGGTTCAATTTTAACAGCTCGAGAAAAAGTAGTGCAAATCACCAAGGCAATGTATGAGTTAGAAATTTCTAAAACCTACAAAGTAGGCTGTTACACAAGAGACTAAAAATAGCTGTTATGATTTATCAGGTCCTGATTCCTTTGGGGCTGTTAGAATTTGGAACAGGAATAAGAGCCCTTTTGTAAAATCTCTCCTTTTCTCATGTTTGTCTGGCAAACATTAGAAAAAATTCACTATTTTCTCAATTGCCCATGAAGTTCGTTATATACTCACTTCATAATTTGGAGCATGAGTCTGTAAACCACACATGTTAATGGTGAGTTTTCTAACAAAAAGGAATATATATTTTGTTTTAATGTTACTTTAGGCAAAAAACCACATCTGTAATGTAAACTGGTAGACAATAAGCAATTTAGAGCTATGGCAGAACATCAAGAATGACACTCTCCTTAAAGCATCTCATTACATCCAGATGCTGAAGAGATGAAGAACACAATGCCTAATATCATGCAATCATCTCAGACAATGAAGATTGAAAGCCTGAGCCTGCAATTCTTGAGGCAAAACTTTTATTTTCTGAAAGACTGCAAAGTCAAGCCATATGTTTCACTGACATTTTCTTCTGTAGCTCTATTGTATTCTGTTTTGTATAATGTGTTAAATCAGATCTTTATGTCCTGACTGTAGTTTTTCTGACTGCTATCAGCTACAGTTGTTTTTCTATGCCTAGCAGGTACTACACGTAGCTGGGATGAGAGAAGGGCATTATTTCAGAGAAAAAGTCTCCATCGTCCTTTGGATCCTTAAAATGAAGGAAGGAAAAAAATCTAACACATCTTTATGTTGGACTGTATGACAGGCAAAGCAAAACTTCTGGCTATCAAAAAGCAAAGTAGAAAGGCCTGGTGTTTAAGAGAACTGAGCTGATGTTTGCTGCCTGCAGGGTGTAAGGCAGATACCATGGCATGGATGACAGCTTCTGTTTTCACTTACTGCTTGCAGAAGATTGATGACAAGTACTTTATGAAAGAAAGAAAAATTGCACTGATCTGAGATATGTGCACAGTATATCCACACAACTCCTCATAAATGTTTAACTGAGGCTGTGTGTCCATAGCTGTTTCTCTCTGCAGCAGTACAAGTTGAAGCAGTTATTCTCCTCTCTCTGCCTTGTGCTTGTTTCCCCATCAATGCTGCTTGCTTGCTTTTGTAAATAAAACTGACTGTAGGGCCACAGAGTAAACGGGATCAGCAAATTGAACCAAGCTAAAATATTCATACTGAAAGTAAAATGCTGATGCGGGTTGGAGGAGGAATTTTCATTTGTGATACATTTCAAAGACAGTAAAGATACCGAGTTCTGCTACAGGCAGGGTAGCATGAAGGATAATATCATTAAAAATAAGGACAAATAAAGTGTACATGTATCATGAGAAGAAGGTAATATAATTATGTTCTGCTGTATGGATCAAATTATAAATTTATTTTTTCAGACAATATTGTATGAGTAATTATTTTTAAGTCATATAAGCATTTTCTGTTTTATGAATTTAAAGAAATATGCATTATCAGCATGATGCAGACCTTTTCTCTATTTAAGTACTATCTTTAAAAAGATGATATTTTATGAAAGTGAATGTACTGAAGAATCCTCCTTTTTGGAGGTCATCCTATCCCTATTTTTCTTTTCAGAGAAAGTGCTTTCAAAATGATAAGCAAAATGCTTACCAGCTGGAAGGAGGAGGAGTCTAACAGTGTGTCTGTGTGCTATGAGGACTGTAAAGACATGTCTTTAGACAGAGATACTTCTCTGCCATGTACTCCTGCCCTGCTCAGCCCAGTTATTGGAGATTGATATTAAGGAGAAAATTCCAAAATAATCCTCAACCTTGCGATGTAATTTTCCCTTAAACATAGTTTTATGATATAAATAAAGACCAATACCTTTATTTTTGGAAAATATCCTGAACTTGTGATGTTTGTCAAAGCTTTAATTGACCCAGCTTTCAGTTTAACTCACAAAAATTAAAAATAACTTCCAGCTTGGTAATTACTATAAAGGATTTATCTTTATAAAATCTGGACAGATTTCAGATAGATACACTCTTTAACAGAAGGTGCTTGACCCTGAATTCTGCCAGTCAACATTCAAAACCTAATGCTATAAAGCACCTTTAACTGATTGTTCAGAAACCTTCACTAATGCTATACCACATTTTAGTTATAACCACCAAAGACAACGGCAGAAAATACAACACATTTTACCAAGTGTATTTCTCCATGACAGAATACACTCACACAGAATCAATATTACACTGAGGTTTGACTCTCTCAGTGCCCACGCCTTTTTCTCAGGCACAGATACCTACAAAGTAATAGACATGTATGAACTAACTGCCTACATTTTGGGAAGAGAAAACCAATAACATGTTCAAGAGTTGGCAAAGCTCTGCTACAATAAAATAAATGTTTTCCTTATGGTAAAAATTACAGTCATAAACATAAAGAAAATGAAAAGGAAAATTTTATTTCTTAATTATTACATTTAAAATAGTTTGCTGTCATTAAATTTAAATGAATGATAGCCATACTCTTGCAAACACATAAAAATAAGGAGTTTTTTTCCTCAAAATTATCTACTACAACTTTGTCATAGACAGTATAGCCATGATTATCAGGGCAAATTTCTGTTAAATCTCTTCTTATGGGCTCATCAGAGAGCTGAAAATATAAATAATTCCTTGGAACCTGTTTCAAAATTTAGAGAAATTATTATAACCTCCAAATTTTTTTAGCTATGAGAGTGGTGAGAGAGAATCATAAAAAAAAATATTGTCACTATAAAATCAGCAGTTAAGCACTGCTGAAAGCAAACAGCAATTTAGGCATCACTATTCAGCAAGAGAAATTACACCCCACTTGTTGATTTCCAGGCTTCTCCTAATAGCAGAGGCACTTAGTGTTACCTCAATCAAAAGCAACAATAAAGCATGTCAGATGCAAAAAACTATCTCAAAAGCTGTAGCCAGATACAGTCACAGCAATTCAGAACATGAAGGTGGCAGGAGCAGAAGGGAATTTTCTATTTCACACAGAAATTCCTTGTGCGGCTCTTTTGCATGCAGAAGACTGCAAGGTAAATGCTTCAGAATTGCAGGCTTGATAAAAGTTATATGCCATTTTTGGGAAACAAGCCCACAATTCTCTGGCAACTGCTTAAGCAGAAAACTTTTAGTGAAACGGACCAGAAAAAATAAAGGAAGGGAGGACAGAAGTAAGGAAAGAGATACGGGTTGAAGGGAGGATTAAGTACGTGCTATGTCCATTATCTAATTATCTAAGTTTTGTCTAGTGCTTTTTCTAGTCTGTTACAGAATTGTGGCTGGCAAGTTTTCAGAGAGACAGGTTAGTTTCAAATGAAGACCAATCTGACATGGTCCAGTGAGAACAAAAACATCTGCAATGAGATTATATTGACAAGCTCACCCCAACACAGTCAGCAATGTAGGAATGGTGCATCAATAGGACAGGAAAATCATCCCCTTGTACCCCAGCCTGTTCTGGGGAGGGAATGAATCTCTTAAACCATTCATTTCTAATGCCTTGACAGATACTGCTGAAGAGCAGTCAGTAAGGCATTTCTGATCTGTCATACAGAAGCACTGTTTAGTGTGTTTATTGATCCCTCAAGAAGGTACAGAATAAGAATGTGAGAACCAAACAAAGAAAATAATCAGAGTCAAACCTGACTTTTACAGACTGATGTTATAGAAAGACTTGGACAACTCAAATGTAGCAGTACCATAATTTCTCTCAGTCTGCAAGAAGAAAGGAGAGGAGAGGAGAGGAGAGGAGAGGAGAGGAGAGGAGAGGAGAGGAGAGGAGAGGAGAGGAGAGGAGAGGAGAGGAGAGGAGAGGAGAGGAGAGGAGAGGAGAGGAGAGGAGAGGAGAGGAGAGGAGAGGAGAGGAGAGGAGAGGAGAGGAGAGGAGAGGAGAGGAGAGGAGAGGAGAGGAGAGGAGAGGAGAGGAGAGGAGAGGAGAGGAGAGGAGAGGAGAGGAGAGGAGAGGAGAGGAGAGGAGAGGAGAGGAGAGGAGAGGAGAGGAGAGGAGAGGAGAGGAGAGGAGAGGAGAGGAGAGGAATGTTTCATTCTCCTCCTCCCCCTGTTATATTTATTGTCATATTTCTTATCACATACTTATGTATCTACCTGTGGAGTCATATATATTTACATAACAGTCCACAGAAGAGTTATTTCAAAATAAGGAAATATATATATAATTTTTATACTTGGTTATTAGCATTGTCAGGACAATATATACAGGAAAAAGAGGCAAAACCTAAAGAACATGGTAACTGGAGTCTTGATTTGAATAAACGTTTGTTCATGAATAATAAGAAGAGTTATCCCTCACAGAAATTACTAATGTTTCTCAACAGAGAACACTCTTGACATAATTTGCTGTGAATTTAGGAGTGATCCAAAATTGAAGTCAAAAACTGAGCAAAAATTATTACAAATTTTGGCTAAAATCCCAAAGTCACTATAATAGATTCATTTTGCAATTTGTTAAAGCACCAGCTAACCTACTTATCAGACAGCAGAACTACTTTGCAAGTTTCTAAGTGACAAACACTGCTCACAGTAACAGATCTGGTTAGACTACATACAAATCAAAGCATAATAATCTATTCATGATAATATCTAAAATGTGAGCAAAAATATTGTTATAGCATATATACCAGTTAGAAGGAAAACAGAAATAGCTAAGGCCTAGGAAAACTGTGGGTTTAAATTTGAAGTAATCAGAAATGGCTTGACAGCAAACTGTAGATAGCACTTCATGAAGAAAATGACTTAAACTATTTCACACAGGCCTTTGCAGTAGGGGGAACACCTGGAGAAGCATAGTTTGATTAAGGATAACTAGCAAGGATTCTGGCAGGGAACTGTTATGCTTATCTAGCCTGCTGGAGTTCTTTGAAGATATTGCTGCTCTAAGAGATAAGGGGAATTCAGTGGATGTAATATACTCAGATTTTCAAAAGTATTTGACAAGGTTCCAAACTAGAGATTAGTGGTTGAGGTAAAGAATAAGGGTTAAAATGGGCTACTGGATAAAAAGACTGGATCACATGCAATATATAGAGTATTGCTATAGAAGGAAACTTCTTACAAATTGGAAAGGGGTTTGAGGTCATTCAGGTTAATAGGCATGTGCAGAAGTCTAGAAATACGTTATTCATGTGATAGCGCTTTGAGAGTTGAGTTGCCAAATGTCCACATCATATGTGATTGCATGCAAAGTGATTAATCAAAAACAAATATAAAAAACACCACAGGAAATGAATAAAAGTGAATTAAAGAATTCTCACAAGCAAGTGAAAAAGTTAAATAATTTAAATGAGATTGCTGATAACTAGACCAAATGCTAACCTGAAAAAAATAGGGGGAAGAAGATAAATAGTGTAAAACTGTATTGTCAAGAACATACAGCATGAAAGAAAGTTATTATCATAATATCTTTTTTCAAATGAATTAGCAAACAACTGCAAAGATTGCTCTATTGCCATGTAAGGAAGTAGGTAACAACCATGGATGCTCATGGTTCTTGCTAAAGCATGGAAAGGATAAAAATTTAATATTAAAAAAATACAAATTTTAGTCTATAAAAAGCATGGAAGAGCTGTTTTTATCACTGTTGAAGAAACAAAATCTCAAAGCAGATTTCATTCTTTTATGGGGGTACGCATTCATAAACCACAAGATTAAAGAGTAAGGAAACAATCCAATTTCAGAATTAGGATTCTGAAAGCAAGAAGTTTCTATAAAAGGCTATTAATCCAAAAACTAGTTATGTGGGAAATTTGCCACAACTAAAAGGTTTCAATTTTATGGAACATCTAGTGGATTATTAATAATTAGCATTACTATATGATTGCAAACCTACACTCAGAAGACATTGTGCCAATGCAAATCATCAACCAGGTTCAAGTGCCTTTAGATGATGGCTAAACTATCCAAAAATGCATTCAGTCATGCTGTATGTCTAACAACCCTTCTCATGTTAACATCAGTATCCAAAAGAAAAAGTAGGTCCGTTGATTTGAAACCATTCCCAAGAATATTACTGCTCTTCAGTATGTTTACTCTTCATCCTCATCCCATATTTGCCAGGGATTTGCTTCCTAGACTTTTAGAGAAGCTTTGCATTGTCTATGTATCTATCTTTCTCTAGAGACTCCAATCCTAGGAGGTGTGATTTCCTTGCACAAATAATTGTCCTTTCTCCAGATAAAATGTGTCTAACCTCAGAGCATTCAGTGTTACAGATCAGCCTAAAGGAATTCACACTGTTAGATTTTTTGACAAGAGAAATGTCATGATAACTTTACAGATTCTCCTTTTTATCCTGTAATTCATCCTATAATTATAAAATCCCAATTCATATTAGGTGCCATCAGCTGCCTTCTGTCACTACAATGAATAAAATGGCCCAGGAAGATTGAATATGATCTTATTAATGCCCTATAAATCAAGGCATTTTAGATACATAAATACAGTAAAATAAACAAAAACAAAGCTATTTTTTCTTATTATCATCAGTAAATTCATATTGCATATGGCTGACTTAATAGGCTTTAAATTTATTCTGCTCAATCTTTGCTTCCATAATGAATTCAAATGTTGTCTCACAGGCCACAATGCAGAAAAAACTTTTATAATGTACTACCTAATACATTCAGCTCTATTTGTACAGAGGTTTTTTATAACCCAATGCAGACATTTTAAATCAAAGCAAACCATTTCAAAAGGCACTCAAAAGACCTATGACATAAATAGCATTGTAGGGATTCTTATTTCTTTCATATCAATAATTTTTAGTATCCAGTTTATTCAGGCAGCAAAATCATTTTTATTAGTTTTTAAACTGATTTTTAAAAAAGTTCTTATTGATTATTGGGGTTGAGGAAAAAATATCTTCCATATATTTATGTTACACATTCCACTACTACAGATGCTGCAATTAGGATTTAGTCCATTATATACCTGTGGGACGCAGGTTAGAAATATAGCATGGTTGATTAACAAAAAACCACACTTAAAAAACCCATTGATGGTAATATATTTGGTAAAGTTTTTTTTTTTTTTTTTTTTTAATCACAAGCACTTTTCAATTTAACTACATATTAGACGTGATTGTAGAAAACCTATCATTTGTCCTGATGCACTAGAACACGGTTTGGTGTGCTGGATTAGGCAATCATCTCATCAGAATTCTGAAGTGCTGCAAAACATTCTAATCAATTTGTAGTATTTCAGAAGATACAATGTTTTAGAAATACTTTAATTTGTTTGAAAATAATTCTTTTGTTGCTATGACATACAGTTTTGAGCTTTAGTGTTATGAACTAGGTAGCTCCTAGACTACCATAATTTGATTTACCATACCTTACCATGATTTGATTAGAAAAGAAATTCTATTCCTGAAGAATCAGGATGAAAGACAAAATAAAGAGACCAGTATTTTAAGGATAAAGGCTATTCTTGTGAGACATCTCTTAACTTTAAACAGCTGTAAGCTTTACTGGAGAGCATGAATACATTCTTGAATACATAAAAGAATTCCTTGGGCAATGGATTTACTAGTAAGAAGCTAAGGCTTAGAAATAATACTGCTAATCTTTTTTTTTTAAATGCCTTGAAAGAACACAGCAAATATTCTGCTTAAAATATTGAAGGGGAAGCTTGAAGTCAATCATACCTTTGCTAGTCAGCCTCCACAATACCTCAGAGCAACCAGAGTATTGGAGATAATCTGTCTCCCAAAAGCTACAGAAAATATTACCAAATTCCTTTCATCTTGCCAACAAAGACCCAAGTGGCAAGAAAATATCTGTTCAGAGAGACTACTACTGCCTTATTTTTAAAGGCAGCGTGTGTTTTGCATCTGTGAGCCTTCTAGTCAAACCTTATGGATCTCTGTCTGAGTATTGGAAATGCTGAATCTTTGCCCAATCTTAAACCTTTTAAAGGTGATGCCTCAAATGATAGGATGTGTTCGATTATACTGGAGATGAATCTGTTTGATCTAAAATCAAATGTGTGCTGGTAAAGGTTTAATTAATAACCATCATTCAAGCCAAAGCATTTTTTTGTATATGCAGATTTGTATGATACATATATGACTTGAGGTACAACTCTTTCATATTGCAGCATAATATATAAATACAGATGGAATATATTCTACATATTTATTTGTTGTTCTTCTTCCAAAACCAGATACAAATATGTACATATTCACAAATCTGAAATGAATAACACAGCATCTTTATCATCATATTGGAGTGCAAATGGCAATTTCCCTTCCAAGAAGAAGCAGGCAAAATTTCCTTCCAACAGGATGAAATAATCAGCTATATTTTTCTAATCTTTTAAAGACTTACTGGTCTCTTGGGTATTTTTTTCCTTAGCTCTTCTATTAACTGTGGAAACGCCATATCGTGCAACTAGATGCTTCAACAACAGTTTATGTCTTGCTGTTTGAAAACAGAAATAATTCTGGAAAACACAAAGTCAAACAGATGGGGGGAAGAAAAAGAATTAATAAATAATACTTTGCAGCTATAATAACATCAGAGTTGAAGCTGATTGAGAAACCTCAGCCAAATGATTTTACAACAATCAGTTTATGTAACTAAAATTTTATGTAGAAATATTTTCAATACTATTTTCATGCAGGAGAAAAAATAATTGGATAATCTGATTTATGATTAATTTTTTAATAGAACAGAAGGGAAAGTGACTTTGCACCACCTCAGTAGTCTAATGGATAGACTCACTTGGCAACTTCAGACTGTCAGGATCTCAGTCAGAAACAGAAGGAAATTAGATTCTCTGTTACAAGTGAATGCTTTGACTAACCTAGTTTGTTTCTCCCAAAATACCTTCACCTCATGCTGGTGTAGAATAAGACTTTTAGGATTCAAATTTTTTTACAAGATAGAAAATCTTTTACAACCTTCTCTTCTTGAAATTCCCTTGCTGAGATAACTAATTACATCTTGAATTTTAAGCCACAAAAATCTAAGACTATGGCAAAGGCAGGTAACTTTCACACAAAAAATGTTGCCAAAAAAAATCCTCCTATAAAAATTAGTTAGTGGTCATTATCTGAACTATATAATGGTTAAAATACTTAAGAAATATATGATGGACCATATGAAAGCAGAAGTGAATAATTCAGAATGATTTTTCATAAACTGTTTTGTGCAAGTTGTTCACTTACATTCTTTGAAGTTTCTCTAGTTTTCTGAGACATAAGGATGTTGATCTCAAACAGTGCTCCTATGTGCTGCATTTTTATTATACAGGCTGTCAAAGGCTAGGGACCTCAGGGCTGAGGCTGGAGAATGCATTAGATTTCATTCAGAACCACCACAGAATGCTGATGAAAGCCTTCTGAGAGTCTGACATTTTTGTTAAGCTTTTTGTGTTAAAAAAAAAATAAACCAAAAAGTGGAGGGAAAAAAATCCCAACCAACTTCAATCCTGGTATTTTTTAAATAGAAAAAAGATTTACTTCCAAAATGTGAAAATAAAAGATGTGAAAATGTTAAATGGTTTTTGATGCTACTGACTTCACTTTGAAAAAGTGTTTCTATCTAAGCAAGGAAAAGAAGCCTGCCAGAAGCAACTGTAGAGAAATAGTTAAACAAAAAAATGGATTTAGAACATAAAAATGAACGTATAGTATTTAAATTAGAGCAAAGGAAGCAGAAATACCATGAAAAGAAAAATACTTCAGTAGCACTAACTTGTATTTTAGATAGCATTCAAGTCCTCAAATGGAGTTTCTGTCCATCACAGAAAAACCAAGGCAAATATGAATTCAAGATAATTGACGAGGAAAGAAAAGCTTTTAAAGTTGATGGACTGATAAAAGAAGACACTCAAGTCTTTAGATGACAAGGAAGATCACTGACTTGAAAAAACTTCTTATAAAAGCAGATCATCTGGTCAGTGGTATAAGATCATTTATGATAAGAAGTCAAAGGTAGAGTGCTGCCAGATATAAAGTACATATCTTCAGATGCCTGAAGAGAAGCTATTGTATATCTGTCAGTTTTGAAAGCAAAATAGATTGTCCTGTACTTTTTGTTCATTTTTTCTAGAATTCTGAACCAAAAAGCTATGTTCTTTTATCTATAAAGTGCATTACTTCCAATACCAACAGTTTAATCCTTAACAAGCCAGTACAAATCACTTTCCATCACATATTGTTTATATAAGATGCAATTGTTAATTCCAATGTATTGACACAAAGGTAGTTTTTTTTTCTTAGAATATCTATTTAGTAGTTAGAGCTCTGCAAGCAGTTAATTTATATCCTAAGGTTCCCTTGACTTCAAAATAAGGTATTATCAGGGGAATGGAAAATGTTTTATATGTTCTTCTTGCTAACAATTTTATCACTAAAAATAGTGAGTTGGCACAGAATTTCTGACCTTAAGATAATAACAACATTCCCTAATTTTTCCCTGAAGCTGTGTCAAGAGTGTGGGGTCACTGCTTAAAAGTATAAACTTCAGAAATATTAAAAGTATATGTACTTATGGCTATGAAAGTGTATGTCTGGAAAACTCCTTTTCTCTAGGTAAAGTGATTCAGCTATTAGTCAGAGAAGGTACCCTAGAGTCCTACAACAGCAGGTACCTCACAAGGATGGAAGAAATTAAGGAATGATCTTCTCTTCCCCTCTCCTCACCTCTGTTCCACTGTTCAGTAAGACTGCCACTGTTACCTGATGGTTTCTTGGTGGTATCACAGAAGCAGCTGGAGACTTGAGAGCCTAGAAGATTTTTTCCCAAACCTGATACTCTGGAAAACTGTTCTACATGGTGCATATCACATGACAGTACTGCCTGCATCTACATTAAATTATGGCAGTACTGCTCATTTGAGGGCTCATCACAGCTGATATGATTAGGCATGACAGAATGATCGGCATTTTTAGATATACTGGAATAAGCAAGCTCAGTTCTGCCTCAAGTGTCTCCAGCCCTGAATGCCTCCCCACAGGACAACTGCAATTTCTTTCATTGGTTGTGTGCCTTTGCCATTTTAAATATATATACGGAAAACATGTAAAATGGTTTGATATCTTGCTGAACACCTTTTGCAGAAAGGAATACAGTCATATAAAACTGCAGCATATCAAGATCTCTTTTTATTGCATTACTAATTCTTTAATATGTAATAGGAGGTGATCTGAAATACATCTGAATAATGATTCATATTCATTATAATCATAGAACCATAAAATGGTTTGGGCTGGAAGGAATATTAAAAATCATCTAGTTCCAACCCCCTGGCATGGAAAGGGACACCCTCTACTAGACCAAGTTTCTCAGAGCTCCATCCAATTTTATTTATAACCAAACAAGTTGGGGTTCTTTTCCTACTACCTAAGTGACAATAGAGCCAACCTTCCATGATAAGGATTGCAAACTGTGGCATGTAAAAAAACAATAATAAAAAAAAAGTGCAAATATTTTCCAGAGGCTTTTTGGTTACGTGGCTGAAAAATACTGTCCCCTACACCTCTTGCTTCTGTAAATAATGGTATGTATAATAATAGTCATCTCTTGTCTCAGATAAAGTTTGCTAGCATAGATACAAGGGTGCTAAACTATTAACAAAGACCAAGGCACTTGCTAAGTATTAAATCCAAAACCAAAACACATTAAGACATTGATCTAGAGGCTTGAGTAATGAGTAACATTAAAGAGAACTGTTTGTTTACGTTCACAAACTCAGTAGAATTAGTATTGCAGCACCTTTGTGAAATTATTTGCATAACTTGAAGAATAAAATGTAACTTATTTAAAAAGGACAGAGAAAGCAAAGTGAAGCAGCACTCTATTGAAATAGTGCTGGCTGTGCTTGTTTTGGTTGATTCAATGTTCTTCATAGTAGCTGGTATGGGGCTGTGCTTTGCATTTGTGTTGAATACTGTGTTGAGAACAGAGGGATATTTTCGCTACTGCTGAGCAGGGCTTGCACAGAGAGAAGCCAAGGCTTTTTCTGCTCTTCATTCAACCCCCCCACCTGGAACAAGACACAGCTGGACAGCTGACCCAACCGACTAAAGCGATATTCCATATCATATGGCATCACACTCAGCATATAAAACTGGGAGAATAGGTAGGAAAAAGTTCAGAGTGATGGCATTTGCCCTCCCAAGTCAGCATTAGGTGTGACAGAGCCCTGCTTTCCTGGAGATGGCTGAATCCCTGCCTGCCCATGGGAAGTGGTGAATGAGTTATTTTTCATGCTTTGCTTGTGCATGCAGCTTTTGTTTTACCTTATAAACTGTCTTTATCTCAACCCACAAGTTTACACACTTCACATTCTCTCCCTCATCCCAGTAAGGCAGGGGGTGGATGAGAGAGCAGCTGCGTGGAGCTCAGGTGCCTGCCGGTGTTAACCCACAACAGTTATTCATATCTGAAAAGAAAATGATCCTTGAAAAGATTATGAATCACTATTCAAATGCATAACTAAGGTTCAGAGAATCTTGCTACCAACTCTTACAGTCACCTACATAAGAAGCAAAAAAATGATATCACAGCAACCTTTACTCTCTGTGAAACATGCGTTCCACCCTTCTGATACAGTTTATTTCATCAGACTATGGCATATGTGTTAGTCTCCTAACTTGGGAACAGTTTCACATAATTAAGAGAAATTCCAAATCTCTAGTTATGATCACAGAACTAAAATTACTTCGTAACAAGCGCTCTGGTTTTGAATTTATTTGCAAGTGGAATATAAAAGTCCTTACATATGTTAGGTGATTAAAAATAGCATTTTCACAAGTCTAGCAGGAAATTATAAGTTAAATCAACTAATTTTATTAACAGAAAAATGCAAATTCCAACTAAAATTTCTACATTATATATTTCAAAGATTTGCAATTAAGAAGCAATGTTTGCATCAGCTTAGAGATTAGAAAAAAGACCCAAACCAGACATTAAAAATAATAAAAAGTAACATATAGCAAATGAGGACTGGAACTTTTTTATCAGTGACTATACAATAAAAATTAGGGAAACAGGAGGCCAAAAGATAAACTATCTCACTATTAATTTAGAAAATGTAAGAAAATACATTCTAATAAGGGTAAATGGCCAATCTGTCAACAGCAATGCAAAGCACATAGAAGTATATAATACACATAGCTCATCAGTATTAGGAAAAATTGTGGTGATAAACACTTCACATAGAATAAGAATTATCTTCTACTTCATATATAATTTCATATGGCACTGCACTTCTTTAATATAGTAGTTTAAAAATTGTGATTCAGATTTTGTTTGCCTGAGCATTTTGGGAGAGTTTATTGAAGAGTTTTCTGGATCATTAATACAGATTCTCAACAAGCCTTAGACCTTTGCAAGATACTTACTTAGCATGAGACTAGGCATTGAAATCGAAAATAAATGTAAAATAATAGCACTGTAAACATTGGTTGAAAACAATTTTCAGAGCATTAGGAATTTTCAAGTGTTACTTTCAGTCAGATCCAACTACCCTATTAAATTCAACAGAACGACACTAGAAAATTTTAGAGGCACTCTCTATCTCCATCACTGTAGCTCCTCACCTTATGAAAGGTTTAAAACCATCTGAGAAGATTAAAAGCTGTTTTAACATTCAAAATTTGAAAATGTAAAATCCAAAGCCTTGCATTCAGGATAAAAAAAAGAAAATATGTGTTGTCTTCATTGTCTATAAGCACAGATTTTCCACGAAAATGAGATTTGCAAGTTACAATACTGTAAGTATTTTCATTGGAAAAGCATTTTTGCATTCATGTTAAGCAACATCTGCCAATAATTAATCCAGAGAAATTAAAAAAATATTTTTGGCTATTGCTTACAGCAGAAGACAGGGGTAACCACATAGCACAGCCTGTGATGTGACATGACTTTGCCATCATGAGCTTGTGGTGACATGGCTGCCTTCAAACATGGCACTTTACAAATACTGCTAGTGATTGAGGCAGCTGCTTGTCACCCTTGTCAGCAGCCTAAGCTGGCACCTACTTGTCTTGTGATATGGAGTTATTTTCTCCCTACGTTTCTGTCAGAACTTTAAAACTGATCGATTTTTATTCTATTGCATTGTTATCCTCTGTGCTCACTGCCGTCTCTACATCCAAACCTTTTGAGCCCTCTGAAGGTCCAACATCTTCTACTAACTGCTTAGATTCCTAGCTTTGCTCTAGTATCAGGAAAAATTTATCCTTGGGCTAAAAAGCAGTGTGATCTTGGAATCTAAGTTATCTACATGTTTTTTAACTATGTATCATGGTTTAGGGATGGTACTCCCCAATTCAGTGCCCCCGCAAAGACTCTCCCAAATCGCATGCCACATGCTCTCCCCCATACTTCTCCCCCTTTGCACTCTGGGGATGGAGCTGAGAATTGGAGGCAGAAAAGATGGAAATCATGGGTTGAGATTTTACTGGAAACAGCAATGAGATAAGAAAACAAACAGTAACAGTAACAATATTAATTAAAAAGTGTGCAAAGACAAGCTGATTTGCATACAAAATACTCACCATGCCCGGTCATGAAACAATGACAGACAGACCCTACACCCCCAGCTCTTGCTCCCCTGACCAGAAAGGGACTGTTACAACCCATCCCCACAAAGGTGAGGGTAACCCAGGTTCTTGTTAATAGATCCCATGGGGCGGACTAGAGTGAAACAACACCGGATGATAGATGTTTGTAAATACATACGTACAACGTTTATTTTAGAACAATTTGGTTGCAATGGAAAGCAGATATGTAGCCATTTTGGTCATTATTATCTATATGAAAGCATATGAAAGCATAAAAATATTGCTCTAGAAAATGTATAGGGAAAAGAGAGAAAGAAAGGACAAGAGTAGAAAGATACATAATCAATACCCATGGATCGGCAGCAAGGCTTAATTGTTGCAGCTGGAATGTCCATTGGTCAAAGTGAGGATCTTGATCCAACTTGATCCTTAGAGGTGGGGAAAGAAGCCCACAAAACACAAAGTCAGATGGGTTTAAATATGCTCAGGCTTGGTGGGAACACCCAGGTACCTCCCCAAGGTGGGGGAGCTTTGTGGGTCTTTGAGGGTTTATGACACCTTTTCAGCTGCTGGAGCGAGCAAGTAATGCCCCATCAGACCTTCCCCAGGGGAGTCGAGGGGAGTTTTACAACTGAGCAAGTTGTGTAAGGGAGGGCAATGATCATGATAAGAGGCACCATCTAACCTTGCAGGATCTGCATCTTATTGGCCTCGAAGCCAGTTTGTAGCCTCCAGGTGGAGACAGTTCATTATCTTTGTCTTATGCAGACCAGCCATTCCACACCCAAAAACTCACCTTGAGGGATGCAAACCTGGCCTCAGCAAAGCACCATGGAGCCTCCACAAATAAGCAAATGTTTTGAGTCATTAGTCATTAAAAGAATGGACAAGTCCTTTCCTCTGGCCCTGGCAATAAACTAAGGTTGTATTGAACAACATCGTGGTCCTGGCCATGCCCACACTGGCTACTGGCTCCAGCCACACACAGATACTGCAAAAAATGAACCCTGTCCTTGGCCAAAACCAGGACATTATGTCAGAATTAATATCATATTCCAATCTCAAAGCTACTGAATTCATTTATGATTGGAGTAGAAAAGGAACAGCTTCCCCACAGAAAATAAGTTTGAAACTCACTGTTTTGCACAGGACTGTAAAAGAATGCAAAAAGAATGAATGTAAAAAGTTCTTCTGTTTTGAAGACAGAATCTCAACTATTCCAGGATCACTAATACCTGAATCGTTAGAGCAGCTCTGAAGGATGTAAAAAATGATGCAATGTCCAATTCTGTAAGATACAGGGAAAGAGTACAACCTGAGTCTAAAAGTGACTATTTAACCACAGAACTAGTGACAATTTCATGTCTGGGTTCCTAGAGTGTAGTCCTGGATCTGTTGTGGCTTGCCTTGATTGGACTGAGGAAACTTGATGAAAAGAATAAAATTGAAATATACCTTAATGGCAACAGATCTCAATTGTTTTGCACTAAATGAAACTGGGGACTTGAAAAGCTGAGAGAGAATATTAATAAACTTATTAATTCAAGAGGTTTTTTTAAATATATCAATGGCAATAGGCAGAGCAAAAATAACATCAGCCCGTTCCAGGACGAGAACTATTTTTGTTCAGTCTCTGCCCTACCTTTATCATGACAGCAGCTGACATTCCTGTTGAAAATTAAGAAACAGGACTAGCAGCAAGCAATCTGCTTTATGCATTACCATCTTTCAAATTCAGATCCAGTAAGAAAAGTGGAGAGGGAACAGAACTGGATAAACAAACATGTGGAGAAGAATACTGTTAAATGTAATACGTACACTGCACCATGTTTAAAGACATAACACTTTAAGACAACTTGAATAATTAAAAAAAAAAACCAAGCCCACAGCATATAGCTACAAGAAGTGGAAAAACACTACTTATGGCTCAGAGATACTGCAACTGAAAGATCCCAGGCAAGATACCTCACACCATTACTTCTAGTTCCTTTCTACTTCGTATAGATCTCATTTGTTTTTGATCTTGACAGGAACAGCCACACACCACAGCTTTATATAACAAACAGAACAGAGATGCTTCAATTTATTCCCACTTTTCTCATTAGTACGTTTGCTAAAACAAAACAAACAAAAAAACCACTCCATATCTTGAATTTTGTCCAAACTGTGTGCTACCGTGGAAATTAAAAATCATCTTAGTAAGAAAATGCTATATTATGTCTACTAATACTTCAACCAAAGTACAGCTATAGTTGTGGAGATTTTGGAAAAACTTCATCCCATGATCTGAGAACTGTTCAGTATATCCTGTCAGAAAATTAATGCTTTCAATCCCTGCACACGGAAAAGCCAGAATCTGAAAGAGTCTGTCACTTTACAGGAAACATTCAGTACCTTTGCATTGTTAGGTCTTGGAGCAATATCTAAGAAACCCCTCTCGTTTCCTTCTGGTAACATTGCCTTGCATGTTGACATGCAGTTCTTACTATTGATGACATAAAATAAAAGCTCAATCCAGTTTAAAAAATAGATTATTCTTGGTTGTGTTCAAGACAGAATACCTTTGCAAGGTCTGGAACAAGCTGTTGAAATAATTTAATGAGCCATAGCGGGAGTTAAATATTTCAATATTTTCAAAATATTGAAATATTGAATTACTTCAATAATTCTTCTGACCATTTAGTGGGTTTTGTATTTATATTTCAGACAAGGAAAACTCAGTTTGTCTTCAACATCTCCGATGACCTCTTTTCTTTTTTTCTCCTTTACATTATATTGATTTGTGCAATGGGAAAAACAGAACAGACATCTGCTACATATTACACAGATAATGTAGGACACAATTATTGTGTCTGCATACAAAATGTTAGATGCAGATACAAAAAAACTAAAGATTCAGAAGAGTAGAAGGTATGAAGTAACATCAATTGCAGAAAGATTATAAAACTGGAAAATAAATTTTTGCAGACATTTAACCTATTGTTTTAAAAGAAAGACAGTTTTACAAGGGTATAATTTAATTTCTTTTTGCCCTTAGTTTCACTATGCAAATAGAGATAAACATATACTTCAAACTGTTTATAGGTCTTCAGAGGAAGTACTTGTTTTGTCTTGCACAGTCTTGGATCAAAAAGAAACCTAAATTATGGTCTTCTATTTACTATTATTCCTATTTTAATGAAGCTAAACTGAAAACATTTGCAGTCTAACTTTTGAAAGCTGCAGGATTTGGCAGGCTTCCAATATTTTACAACATCTCTCCTAGCTGCCAGTACAGGCAGATGTAAAAATTTCCTCATGTTAGTTCATTTATACCTTGAAATGGGCAGATGTCAGGGGAAAGCATGAGGGCAGAACTCATAATCTTGCTGACAGCAATGTTAACATTGTTCCAAAAATTCAATATGAGCCTAATTCTGCTTCCATTAAAGTCAGTCAGATTTCATCTCTTGAATGAAAGTAGAAATAGAGCTTAGGGGAGGCCATACAAACAGCTCTTGGAGAACACTGCCATTTTAGATTTTGAATACTCACATGACTACTCATTGTGAAATGAAGTAATTTTCTTTAGGTTCTACTAGATGCCTATAACACCTTATCACACACTGCTTTTCAAATATAAATATGTTCACTTATTTGCGGAAACAAAGTTTCTCATTTCCTAGCTAGAGTACTTACCATATGCCAGCATTTCATAGTACAGACAGAACCAGTCCAGTTCTGCTTTCCTCCTAACACCCTCAAAGTGACAGCAATTCCCAGTCCCTGTACTTCTTCTCTCCTTCAGCCAACTTTGATACAAGGCGAACAGGTTTCCCAGCAGCGTGGGTTTATAATTGTGTTCAGAGTTTCTGATAGTGTTTCAACCCAGGATTTTTAACCAAGGGGAGCAACATATGTCAGAAGTAGACATGAAAAAGAAGGCATTTGGAAGAGAGACTTACATTCACTGCCATGTAAATGTAAACAGCTTGATCTTTAGCTCCTCATGGCACATATCTGTAGATGTAAAAATACCTTGAAATGGAAGATATCTTGATATAGAAGGACCTTGAGGCTTTAGGTTTTTCTTTTTCTTTTTTTAGTGGGCAAAGCCATGTTACTCCTGCTACTTACCAGAGATCCCTCCAGGAAACTTTCTTTCCTCAGAGTGAAATAAGATCTGTAATTAAGATCATGATACTTAATGCTTCTTCTGTCAACTGGTTCTAAGGAAACCACAAAAAAATCCTCTTCAAGAGGAAAAAGCACCATCAGATTACACCTTCACAAATAACTTTGTATTTCAACATCCTCCTCTCCCACTCTCTTCAGTTTCACATCGGCAGCCAGCCTAAAACCACAACGGTCTTCAACCACCTCCTGCCAGACACAATCTGTAGGGGAAAGACTTAACACCTCCCTACATAACAGCTAATTACACATAGCAGGAGAAAAGACAGGTTTTGCCAGTCAAATTGGAGAAATGCATAAGCGTCCCTTTCTGCCTGTTTTGGTGAGGGGAATGTTTGTTTTGTTTCAACTTTCATGCCTGAAACTATTTCTGGGTTTCTGTCTCCTCTCTTCGTCTGACAGGGGATATATCTCCAAGACATCTTTCTATTCCAATGATCAAATTCTTTATGCCAGAAAATCAGCATGCCTTCTCCCAGGCATTCCCAGTTAGTGGTCATGAGGTTCAAACCAGATCCTTAAAAGTTAGCACAAATTGCATTGGAAGAAATAATCTTTGACATCAAAACTAGGAGTCATCCCTAGACTCTGTGACTTCAGAGCAAGGAAACTCCCAGACTCCCTTTTCATTGAAATTCTACTTTCTTCATTAAAGATGAAAGAGCAGAACATGTAGCTTCTATTTTTATGTTCTTTCGATAACAAACATCCTTTTCTTATCTCCTTTGATTATGTTGTCTTCCCATTTACCCACACAAGTTTGAAAAGAGTAATCTCAGGCACTTGCAAGACACCTTCCCAGAAAAGTCACACTTTTAAAATGTGTTTATCTTTAAACACGATTGTGAGGTAGAAAAGTAAGATTTAACACTGTATTAAATAGGAAGTTAAGCAACAAAGGATTTAGAAGAATTGGTCACTCTCAACATAAGATAGTTATTAAGCAGATCAGCATATTAATTTTGTTTGGAAATTGAGTTGCCTTAAATTCACTGTTATTATCTCAGGTTTTAGTGCTGATGGTTCAGGTTTTGTAATTTGTAAAAAAGAAGTATTTGCACAGCACTTGCTTAAATATTGGTTAATTATAAAACAGAAATAGGCAGAGGACATCTATTTTCTCAAAATTGGACACAGATTCATAGCACAGAAATTATTACATTATTTATTTTCTGACCTTGACAAATACTGTATAAAACATATTTTCTCTCTTTCTCTCTTTCTCTCTTTCTTCCTTCCTTCCTTCCTTCCTTCCTTCCTTCCTTCCTTCCTTCCTTCCTTCCTTCCTTCCTTCCTTCCTTCCTTTAATACATATCTTTAACACTTAAGGTTTTGCCTTCTACATATTTAAAATACTTCATGCATAAATATGAAGTTTCTGGCTACCATTTAGCTTGCCTACAGTGAAGCACTACAAAGAATGGTTTTAGAAAGAGGTATATTGTGGACTGGGAAGTGCTCTCTACTTGCCACTTTGCAAAATTTGTTCTATCAGCAACGTTCATTGCAATAATTATGCCAGGGTTTCACCTTGAAGCATGACAAAATCATAATATGGAAATATACATCCATCAGAGTTGGTTTTAGTCACTGATAAGACTGAAACTGATAGTACTGACAAATGTGTCACGAGTCATGTTAAATAGCAAAATGGCACCTGAGTTTTTTTCAGCTAACTTTGTTCAATTGTCACTTGCTGACATTCCTTCTAAAAATTTCATTTGCTTTGGGTTTTTCAAGATTCTACTGAAAACTCTGTGCTGATGAACTGTATGAGGGGGAAAAAATAATTATTTATATGATTTTATACATTGTATAATGAATAACATGAAAAGGGATATCTGTATGGAATATTAGAGAGAAAATGAGAAACAAAGTGGGATGGAAGGGTAGGGGAATTAAATATATTAATACCTACATGAGTATAAAAATACATATATTGATAGATATATATATATAATGTTCTTAGTGTTTTCATATAGCTACATATCTAACTGCAAACTGGTACAAGAGGATATTTGTCTAACACAAGATCCATAAAATTGATGTAGTAGTAATATACTCCTAGGTCATTAAAAGATGAAACTTTATACAGCACATAAATGTATAAAGCCTCCTTGAGTCAAATATAAGACATTTTCTTAGACAAGTGTAAGACATTTCTTATTTCTGGGCCCAAATCCCAGAATCTAGGAAAAGGAATACATTTAATAAGTTTCAAGAATGATCTGAAGCCAAACTTCAGGGTTGGAGAGAAAGGCTAAAGCACACAGTAAACAATCACGAAGACATTCAGGAGGAATGCATTCCTGAGAGGAAATGTTCACAGTACAGCAAGCCAAAAAGAAAAATGCATTTGAAAAAAACCAAAGAGAGTCTTGGATTGTGACCTGAATGAAGCAAAATAAACAACTTTATTGGGTACATGACAAACCCGAAAGCTTGGGTGGATTCTAATGAGTGAATGATACAAATCAATGTTCACACACCATTCTATAAAGCGCAATATATGTGATATGCCAGAAATGTGTATCTCAAAAGTATATTATGGCCCCATTGGAATCACATCTGTGCTACACAAACTGCACTTACATTGGCCAAGACACAGAAATTCATCTTGACATTCATAATAATTAGCTACAAGTACAAAAGAGGAATCCAAAAAAAGGGCTTCTTCTAAAGCTGAAGTTACAGATGCTAAGAAGGGTAAATAAATGTGTTTGAGATAGCATTCAAGAGTTTAAGTTCCCTGTTAATGTGAGAAGGTTCTGGAATTCCAATGACAACATCACTTGCTGTCATGATTTCAGAAAGATTAATAAAAATGTATCTCAGTGGTTTATCACCAAAGCACATAATATTTGAGGTGCTTACTTATCTCCAGCATTACTAAATTTAAAAAAAACACACAAACAAAAAAATCACAATAAAACCCCAACAAACAAATTCATTATCCTTGTTTAAATTTAGCTGTCTTCATTATTTTGTGGAGAACTTACTTGAAAACGTTTCTCAAAACTTTTATCAGTATATTGGTATTTTTCCCCTGATACATGCATTTATGCACTTGTGCAAAGCTTCAGCAATTATTTAGAAGGCAAGAATAAAAAAACAGACTATCTGTAATCCTGACTTGCAAAGTACATGCTCCAGCTGTCAACTCATTGACTGGTCACCTTACTTTTTTTTACACTTTGATCATTAAAGCTCTCCCAGTGGCCTCAGGTACACGTTCAATCAGAGAGGAGACAGAATTAGCCTTAAAGATAGAAACAGTCCGTGTGAAAGAAGAGATTTTCATCATGCTCCAGCAAGTTTTACTGTTTTACAGTGAGTTATTCTACTTTACCTAACTCTAAATATCTGTGATAAGTCACACCAACAGATCAGCTGATTGTTTTGCATAGGAGTTTCAGAGATTCGTAGCAGACTGAAAAATACTCTCATTGACAATTCATTCTTGTCCGTATCCCTGAGGACACTATCCATCAAACTAAATGCCGTCATATTTTATGTTGCTTAGATTAAGATTGGAAGAGAACCAAGACTGTAATGTGTTAGGAACACTTGCATTTGGCCTAGAGGAACAGAAGGATAACTGCAGAGAACATACATATCTCCCATCAAAATGTGGATGAAAAACCTGTATTGATGCTAGGTTTATACCCTAGTTTATTAGAAACAGTTATGAACAATTAAATGAATTTAAACAACAAAAAGGGCTTCAAGCTTACACAACTAAAAATAATTACGCACATTTCGGTATCATCATGGTATTCAACTAATATCTGTTATATGGTTTCTGGGAAATAAAAATTGAGAGAAATTCTCTACCATCGTGAACCCAAACCAAACTGCTATTACAAAGCAGTTGTGTTCAAAAAAGGGGTAGCAATCAAATGTAATTATGTTCACAATTTATTCTGATCAATCCTGCTACCCATATATATATCTGACTAATCTTTTTTCCCTTTCGTCAAGTGATTTGAAGCATATCAGCTGCTCCAATCACATTGTAACCACTTCATTTTAGAATGCAACACAGCATGATGCAAAGGAACTTAAACAATTCTACTATGTGCGTCTGTACAAAGAAGTTCTATAGCATTTTTCAAATCTGAGGTTAAGGCTCCAAAAGAATCCATCTACTTCTTCTGTTTGCTGTTTTTTCTTCCAGGGCCATTCATCAGGGAGATCATCCCCAACACCAAGAGGAGAGGACAAGACACTCTTCTCTTGCTTCAAGCAGCTGTACTTCCAAAGTGAAAAAGTCCTGGTTCTACTGGGCTGAATTATTTAGTTTAAAACAAAGAGGTTATATACAGATAGAAAAACATGTGTGTTGAATGACAAACAAATTCTTATTTACTGAATGTATTAAAAATTGTTTTTCCAGACACATTTCATCAAAGCAAAGCTCCATCCTTGGGAAAACAGCTATATTCACAATCAAGACAGATGTACAAGTCATGTGAAATCAGGCTGCCACTGGACTGAATTATTTAGTTGTTTGCTAGAGATTTGATCAAATTCAGCCTGTGTGTAAACAGACAAAATTAAATGGGACACAGTTTGAGATGTTCTACATCCTGATCCAATTTGATAATCTGTGTGTATCAGAACTTTGGAAGTGCTAGTGTAAAAATGTTTCCTTGTAGCGAATGTAAACTTATGGGTCCATTTTGGGTTAAATAGTCCATAAGACTCAATAGCATCATTTAGAAAAAAGCAATAATCAATCACATGTGCATGAAGGAACTTGAATTTCCAATGTGGTCAACCCTTGAAAAGTCTGTCTTTTGACAAATAAAGGCAAGCGTATTTTTAACAACCCATTTCTATTCTTGGCAAGGTGAAGAATTATTCTCACTATATATCTAGATCTGAACAATTTCCTTTCTTTAACATTAACTGTCTTCTTAAATACAATTTTCATTTACTGACTGCATTCCAATTTGTTGTTGCAGCAGATTATTCTGTGTTTTAGAAAACTGCTTTTTCTGTGACACATGCTCATGCAAGTAACAGAAGATATTGGAGAAATTGCTCATAGATGAGTGGAATGCTTGAGAAGCATAAATGTATTTAAAGATTCCTAAATATACCTAATTTATGTTAATATGACATCGAAACAATATCTAAATATAGTCTGTTCATATTGAGCCACCACATTACTCTGTTGCAAATGAATCAATGGTTTACTGGTTTGAATAGCCAATATTTTATTATTGTTGTAGATTTTCATTACTTTGTGTTGACAGTTGCAGTTTTTGTACCACATACTACATAATTTTATTTGTGTGTGATCATTGTAATACCTTATTACTCTGTTTTATCAGTTTCAGTTTTAGTTCTTCATTAGCCAGAAGATCATAAAATGCAATGAAATGAAGTGTGAAACTTTACCAAAAAAGGAATAATCTTGCCATTTTCTCCATATCTCTAAATAAGTTTGCTTAACTTGGTGAGAATTGGAAACCATAGAGGTTTTAGATTAAAACATGACTACACAAATTTTATACCATGCTCACAAGATTTATAATAAGGGTGAAGGATGTACTGTATGACTGTATGTTGCCAAGCACTAAGAATATTGTTTCTTTTGGGTTTTTACCTCAACAAAATGTATTTTGCTTACACTAAAGCAGGAACCATGAATGACCTTCTAATCCTAGGAAAACATTTTGAGGATGAAAACTCCTCTTAAAAGAAAAGTGCTCACTAACCAGTGTTCTTAGCAGATGTTAGTCAGTTGCACTGTCAGCTGACATGTCTCTTCTTTAAAAAAGAAAAAGCTAATGACAAAGAGTTCCTGGTAACTAAATCTGACCAAAGGCATTAAGCAGTTATAGCAGTAGTTTCCCAGAAGTGTTTCACTAGAGGAGATTGGTGCTCAGCTGAGATGCTGGGATGAAGTTTCAACAAGCTTGCCCTAGAAGATCACTTGATGTAGCCCCCTATAACAAGAGGAAGAGGTGGGCCTACTGCCCACCCAGTACCCAGTAACAGAACAGGGAGGAAGGTCGCATTTTGTTCTATACTACTGCTACAGCTTGCCAGTAGAGAAAGATTAAGGAATATTTTTTAACATTGCAATTTTTTGCAGGAAAATGGATTGCTATCACTTTTAGTAAGCCAACATCTGTGAAGCCGGTGAAGGTTAGCATGAGAACAAGTAGAAATTGTCTCAGCAGTACCTTTCTGTGCAGTCTTAGAGGCACCAAGTTACTTCAGTTACTAAGGCGCTATAAACGGATAGAAGCTCTTTCCTGATTGTGGTCCCCTTCAAATTAAAAATGTGAATGTATCTGGATAAAATGCTGAAAATGGGTCCTAACTCTCCACCACAGAAACTGGGTAAGTATCCTGAGTAAATTAAGGTACCTGTAAGGCTCAGGAAAGCCTAGATCCCATCATCTAATCAGTAGAGCACGGAGTAATGTACAAAAGCCAAGAGTGCACAGCAGTTTGCCCTTGTTCTGAATGGTACAATATTCCATATTAAAATTGTGTCCATAACACAAGGAAAAGGGGAAGAAAACAGGAAGTGCATGTAAAGAAATTTTAACCACTTTATTGAGACTTATTCAATATAAAAGTGTTCTGATTTTTCTTTGTTTTCTTTTTCCATAAAAATTAGGGCTCTTAGGTTAGACTCTTGAGATGTCAAATATATTAACAATCAATTCTTTCCTTTATATAGGGACGAATTCTTTTTGCCCAAAACAAGATTTTGAGTAACATGACCAAATAGCCTACTAGACTGGGCCAGTGGCAGAAAGTGGTAGCGCACGGAGGAAATGTGAACAAAGATTAACGCAAATCAATTGCAAGATTTCACCATTCTCAAATCAGGGATACAAAGTATTAATAGAGAACTTGGGTGACAAGAGCAAAAGTTTTTTGACCTTTAGCTTCCACCAAATAAAGGAACATTTCAAAGAAATTAGAGCTTATGTCCTTAATAGATATCCTTAGCTAGATCACCCTATCTGAATTACCATTAACAACAATTAAATAAGAATTGAGTGGCTGATCTTCCAAAATTACAAAATAAAGTTATAAAATATAAAATATAGTATAACACTGTACAGGTCTTATGTCATTGTCAAAAGTGTTTTGAAAGAATGTTCCAAAGCCAGTAGTTTTTGACAGTCCACTAAAGAAAACAGAATATATTTTATCACCTCCCTAAATAAACTTGACACATGTAGTGTGGAAACACTGTAGGTGACTCAGTCACTAATGTAGCAGAAAAACACATGCAGTTCTGGTTATAATTTTTAGTCCCAACAGTGATTATCTGAAACTGTAAATAGTGACAAAATTCAGTCTCTTGTTGGCTGAAGCCTTGAAAATCTCTGCAGTGTTAACAGTATGTACAAATGTTCCAGTCAAAGGGAATGCAATTCTTCAAAACTGAGAGTTTTTTCCAAAGCACCCATTTTCTCAGCATGTGGTAGACAAGTTAGTTCTTTTACTGAAGGTATTCTGGCACTATAGATTGCTCTTAGCAAAAGGACAAAATCTCAGTTATGAAATTAGTTACAGAAAATACCAACCACCCCCCCCCCCAAGGTTAAAATACCACTGAATATGCTAATTTTTAATGTACATTTAGCCTGACCACCACTAGGCTTTCACTATGGTCTTTAATGATGACACTGTTACCTCTACTTTTTTGTCATAAAACAGGATTTTCCTGCTGTCCTGAGAACAGCACAACTGCTGGGAGTGAAGGGAATTAACATGATGAATACAGCATCACCCACTTAATATCTGTTATTCTGCATTACTCCCTACTGTGCCTAGAGAGGTCTGTTCAATGGAAATAATAATTAGAGAAACTGCATTTAAAACCCAGCATAATTCTACTGTATGTATGCATTTTTGTATTACTAATGGATATTTTAACATCCCAGAGCTTCATTTGCTTTTCTCTTACCTAGCTGTAAACATCCAATGCACATGGCTTCCCTTGGAACCTATTCTATAGCCAAGAAGTAGTAAGTATTTCACCTTTAAAATTTCCTAAATTACAATCATTTTAATGGGGAAAAAAAAAATTTAAAAAAATAAAAAGGTAAGCAGTCTTAAGCAGTCTAGTTACCAAAAATAAGTTTGTTTCTCTTTCTTGAAACTTCTTACTATCTCCACAACAGTCAGGGAGGGATTTGTAATTTCAAGTACTAGGCAGATCAAATCTATGGCATTTACAATTTCAAATAAACTTTAAAAAACATGTAACCAGTCATTATAGGACTGGTTACATCTGCATTATATGTCACAGGCCACTTAACATATTTCATTATAACTACTTGTTTCACATAGTCCTAAACAATTAATCTCTTTTTTCTTTCCCAAGTTCATACTCTTTGGCATACACTTACATAGATAAATGCGTAGTGAGGTCTACAAAACACTGCCTGACATCAAACACACCTTTACATAGTCCAAAGAGAAGTCAATTACAGGGAGCATTGAGTATTTCACCACCTACTTTTTTTAGTGTCATGCCTTCACAAACAAAATATATAAGCAGAGTCAGCTTTAACTGATGTATCACAAGAGCTGTAACACGGCAGGCAGCTTAAGAGGATGCACTTCTCATAAGGCAACCATTCTGATGGCTTTTGCTTTTAAATTACCTAATACTGCCTAAGGCAGGGTTATACCATCTTGGAGGATCAGACCAGTGCATATAGACTTAAAACAGTGTCATAAAAGTGGCATCATAAGATGGTTGTGTACACATCGTAATCCTTATCATTGAAAATACAGAGAAACAATATCAAACAGCTGTTTTGCCATAATAGTATTTTCTTTCATATAAGAATTTTAGTTAGATTTACTAGGCTGTGAGAGCACGAAACTATGTTTCCCATTTGTGAAAATGAGAAAACTGAACTAGGTGTCATTCTGCTATTATCAAAAATTTTCCATAAATGACAAGAAGACAAGAAAACATTCACATAAAATGAAATTAAGTAATAGCACCTAATTTTCCCCATATCAACTTTAACATGAAAAGGCTAAATTCTTACTAAAAAACTCAAGTTATCTAACAATACTTAAAAAAGGATTTCATACCTTCCTAATATAAAATGGTATTTCAGTGTAACAACTAGGATTTAGCCTACCTTACATAATTTTATCAAGTTAGGATATGGCAGTACATTAGCAAGTAATGTAGAGTTATGAGAGTGGACCTGGGAAGAAGTGGTGATTAGAGTTAAGTCCAGAAGTGGCTCAGGGTTGTTTCAGATGGTGCCCAGCCTCATTTCACCTCAGAAGAATTTAATCTATGTGCTTTGAGACCTTGGGACAGCGTGTATTCAAGTGGAGAGCTACGTGGAAATCCTCTATGAAAATAAACTACTGTTCTGAACCAAAACACTAATGTATGTGATTTAAACATGGTACATCCCATGACTCTGAAAAACGGCTCTTCAAGCCATCTTAATAACCTAGTTCTTTGAAAGCGAGACCTGAATGTAGATTTACAATATCTATGGTGTCCTAACCAATGGATAGTTTGATTTGAAAAAAGAGGCGGTTCCCCAACTCACTAGTCATCTTCTCCAATACTTAATCTGGGTCTACTACAGCTGCAATACTTAAATTTAATTTATTAATCTAGTACCTTAGAAATTAACTTCAGATGTGATTCATCCCAAAAGGATGCAAACTGAGCAAATACTATACACCTTTAATATCATCAATGTCCACATCCATCTCACAATCCTAGCACACTGAAAGGAAAATTTTCAACAGGTCATAAACAAAAATTGTGACATATTATAGGCAACACTATAGCTGTGTTGCCTAAACAAAGTTGATATTTTTGTATGTGTTAATTTAAAATACTATTTCTATATGCTTTTTACTAGAAATGCATTTTACTACAGATAAATCAGAAACAGTTTCAAAATAATACTGACACGAACCTCAGAAATATTATATTTCCAGTAAATTTTGGCATCTTTTATATGCTTGATTCTCCAATTTCAAGGCTTTCACTCACTTCTATATTGAAGTCTTTCTAAAAGTACATCCATCAACTCAAATAGTAAATGGGACTGATGCAGTGAGAAGATGACAAGTAGGTGTAGCCTGATGCCTAAAACCTCTGTACTACAATGATAAATAAAGTGTTTGGGAGTTTCTGTGAAGTGTTTCTTATTACACTGTACCAGTAGAATAAAAGGACCTTCAAACAAATGAAAAAAAGCACATACAGTTGCAGTGATAACTGCAACGCACAGTTGCCATTATACTTTGACTGGAATTACAACAGCAAAATCCATGTAAGTCTAAGCATGAACAGTCCACAACTGGATTTTCAGCTGCTGAAGTAGTTGCAAACTTCAGTCATAGGTGTATATCAAATCAGCAATAGTATATGCTCTGAAAATTACAGTACAAGGTAAAACTTCTAGTTTTATACTTCTTACAGTAGTAAGAAGTATAAAACTAGAGGTTTTATAGAGGTATGTATAGAGGTACAGAGAGGTATACACAGGTTTATATAGAGGTATATGTCTTACATGTAAAGAATGTGAGGAAAATAGGACACAATAATACTCTTGTAACTGGGTATTGAATAATAAGATACATCATTTGTTTAAAAAAAAAACTACTTCAAAGAATTCAGTTAAAAATGAGAATAGCAGCAAGACTGAAAAATTAGGTGAATTATTTGATCAATTGTTTATGTGACATTTTGAGGCAATAACATTTTACAGAAATGCAAATTATCGAGACTTTAATTAACTGTAATTCCATAGTCAATCATTTTGTACGGGTTAGTGGATACTGTACTACTTTGTGGACAGAAAAAAAGGATGTAAAATTCCAGTAGTTACTTTACTGACACAGATTTATCTTTATATTGTTGTGTTCTACCTATGAATGAAATCTGTGTGGGAGGAAAAAGGTGATTTTCAAACAGTTATGGATCAGACACACAGAAAATCAGAACTATGACCTTGAATAGGACTGTGCTTACAACAGAAGCATATTGGGGCCATCTATTTTCTGTTATCTGTGCATACACTGAGCAGGCAAGCTGCTGTCATCTCTTATTTACTTGTAGTTTTCTGTAATTTATTATACAAGGGCTCTTTCCTAGGCAAAATACAAACTTCTGAAAGAGAAAGAGGTACATAATAAACATCAGTCTATACCTATTACCAATCTGTGAAAATCAGAAGAACCAAAACAATCCAGAGTGCTTCCTTATTAAGTGTAGTCAGACTAACATAAAAATAATATATTCCACATGAAAAGCTTCATACACACAGAGAAAAATAAATGATACCTTGTTAATAATAGAAATGCTACATTACTAATCCCATTAGAATACCCACAAAAGACTGACCAAGTTGCTAATTATTAAAGAATAAATTCATCTCTAGCATAACACCAGCATTGTCACAGAACTTGTCACAAGTTGTCATGCCAGAAAAATTTGACTGAGCATTAAAATGCTCATTACTGTAATTATGATTTTTCTTTATAAAAATTCATTGAGAATGATCTGAACAAAATTATTCTATAGCTGATTACAGCTCATGAATTTACATGACAATCAGCAGGAATATTCAGAGCCAGTTAACAATATGTAAGTGATTACACTGAAAAATAATAAAACTTAGTAATTGGATGTACAATGCAGGGTGTATCAGATTTAAGAGAGTTTGGGTTGTTTTTCTTATTTGTAAATCATGTGATAAACACATACATTTTTTGTAAGATAAACATATTTTTCATTATTGCTGAGGTCCTTAAAATACAGCATGTTGAAAACATTCTTGCAGGACTGTAGCTACTTCTATATAGAAAGAACCAAAGAATTCAGTCTTCAAAAAATGAAGATTAAATCCTCTGTTTGAGAGAATATGTTATATTCCTCAAAATATGTCCAAGCCTATTATAAGAAGTCTTTACCCCTCCTCAAATATAAAGGTTTGTGAACACTTCAGATAATATCAGTCCTTAGCCCATCTTGGTGAAGTATATAATTTAATCATTATTTGTTTTGACTGTTCTTTATTTAGCTCAGCAGAAGGGTTCAATCCTATCTCATCCAGGTTCTCACCACACTAATAGCGACATTTCTTTCTGAAGTTCAGTGAGCAGCCTGATTATAGCTGTCAGGTGTTATTTGTTTTCCCTCATACTGAAATTTTTTTTGTTGTTTTACTTATTTATGAAGTGCTGTGATAGAGTTATTGACAAAAGCAGAGTTTCCAAGTTTCTCTTTACAGCTGCAACAGAAGGAAATGTCTTTTCATGTTTCATCATTTCTAAGGAAAATAAAAGAAAGTTCTTCCTTTGGTTATTCTTGGTTTTAGTTTCAAATTCAGATCTCAAGTATTCCTGTATTTCAGGGATGCAGGTATCAGGGACACCTGCAATTTCAGCACTCAATCTGATAAACTTCTAATATGGGCTCTAGAAAGGACCAGATTCACATCCAAATCTCCCAAAAATACTTGATGAGTTCCTGATCAAAACATCTCTCTTAACTTGTGCCTAATTGCAGTCTAAATTAATTAAATTTTTAATCACATGTGCTTAATTTCAGTCTAAATTTTGCATGTGGTGGTGGTGTTAGGATTTTTCACAAAAAGAGAAGCTCTCCCTTCCCTTTTCCCTTAAATTCTGAAAGTCTTCTCTTTTGAGTTAGAATTAGTCAGACATACCATCTTTGACAGTCATGGTTGACTAATAATACCTGTATCTTCATGATAAATCTTAAAAATTTAGCTATTCATACACAATTTTTGATAACCTCGAAAGTGTAAAATTCTAATGCTCTGAGTCTTTCATGCAAAAAGCTACAAAAATAGCAATCAATCACACTTCACTAGGAAACCTATCCAAGTCTTCATTTTCTTGAGACCCTGGATCACTTCTTATTTCTTTTTATAATCCGTATATTTCTATAAAACAATGGCTAAAAAAAACCCCAAACCCTCATTTAATTTTTTAAATTAATAAATAAAATAATAGTAATAACAACAGCTCTTCTTACACCATTAGAGACAGCCACCAAAGCCTTCTCTCCTTACCAGACTATACTTTGAACACAAACCTTCAAAATCCACACATCAGAAGATTTTGGTGGCAATGTACTGCTTTGTAATACAAGGTCAAAGCCGTGGCATCACATAGTTTACAGCATAATATAGATTAAATCAGATGTATGAAATTAATGAGACTAATAGGACTTCTTACATGTTATACAACTGGGATGCATCAACCTATGAAGATCACAGGTCTGATAGGAAACATTATTCAATCCACTGAGTGCAGAACAAAGCATGATGGACAACCTGGACATTTATAATTACAGCTTGTGTTGAGTCTCCACATCATCAGCTGAAACACAATTCCTTGTCATAACCAAAAGCTTATCTATGCCATAAGTTCCATGAGTAACTTATATCTGTTTATTAACGTGTATCAATCAGATGCAAACCCACCAGCCACAAGTGTCACTAAGTCCTTCTATTGTCAGCAGTTTAATTATCTCCACATGTGTAATAAAGGAAGAACAGATCTTCTTTTGTTAGATTATCTCTAAATCTGTAATAAAGAAACACAGAACAGAAGACATTTTGTTAAACAGACTCTTGAAAAAGAAACAGCCATTGCCGTTGATAAAGTGCTGTCCACTGGAATTCTTTGGGTTGTAACTCTTCATTGTAGCAAAAGATTATCCGCTCAGTGATTTTCATGAGCTTCATAAATCCTTGCTCCATTTTTTATCTCATACTCTAAACCAATTTTTGTTCTCTATGTAAAATTAAAAGGTAAACACACAGAAAACCTCACATAAACACCTTGTATTTCACCTTGACAAAGTGGTGCTCAAGGGTCTCCAAAAGACACCCTTTACTCTGAGTTCAAATATCAAGGTCATTTGAGACTATGGTATTGTACATCCTCTTCTAAAACACCTGTAGTGTAGCATATAAACATTATTGTGTATAAGCTTACAACATGTACAGTTGCAAGACAATGCCTCTAAACCACCAGCAAAAAACCCCTGTAGTTCCCAAACCTGCGCAGTTACCGCACACCATATAAAGGCACTGCCTTGGCGCCACCCTCATAAGCTTACCTTCAACACACACACAGAGAAAGAATTTAAACAGGCAAAATAAGAATGAGGGAAAACTGGCCTTGATAACAAAATGGGATAATTTGAGCAAAGATACCCTTACAGACTATTCTAAGAAGGAGGCTATCCATATCTCTGTTTTAAAAGTAGAGAAGATTAGTTGAGAGGATATCTGATTGATTTTGATTATTCTATTTTTCTGAAGATAAGCAGAATTATAAGCAGTTTTGGTTTTGTTTTTTTCCCCCTCTAAAACTATAATTAGTCAGAGAAGGCTGGGTTCCATGTGAAGATCAGAAGGGCAGAAGAGCAGTTCAGGTTTTTGACTAACTACTTGAAATACAAAAGGTTGAATAGACATGGCTGATTGAAAGTACTATGATTTAATGCGAGTTTTACATTTTTTAACACAACAATGATAAATAAAGAAAATATTATATCAAAGCTCAGTTACTGTTAATGCTAACAACATGGACATAGTGTTCCTGTTTTGATACAGGGTGTTGAACTAGATGACCTTTTGAAGTCTGCTACCACCCTATTCTCTATAAATATTAAATTAAAGCAGAAATATGTCAGAGCGGTGACTCTGTATTGAATTGGCTATAAATCAAATTAACCACCAATAATAATCAATCCTTATTTAGTCTAAGGAATCATCTGTCTCTCCAATTATAAATCTCAACTAAAGAATTCTATCAAAGCCAATAAAAGCTGGAGTTTTAATAGGTAAATAAATTAATAACGGGACCAAATCACTTAGTGTCTAGAATATAGCCAGAGCTTTTAAAGTTATAAATTACAAAAGTCTTCTTTTTACGCACTGATCAGATTTCACAGGTACATCTTTCCTCCTCTTCTTTTAAGGTAAAAGATTGCTCTCGTTTCTTCACAAGAAGTCATATGCAATAATGATTACAGATTTAGGACTCCAGCTAGGATTATTAAAAAATTATACTTAGGAACAACTGCACCTTCCTAATTTTTGTTCTCACTATTTGCACTACAAAGAAAATATAAACAAGGTAATCTAGGGGCTAATTCTGATATTATTGTAGATAACCACCTAATTCATATTGATTCCTTTCATGTTTTCAAAAGATATTTACTATTCTTGGATATCAGCAGAAAATTATACTTCACAAAATGAAGTGAAAAGTGGATCCATTTTAGCTCCACAAGAAGTTGTCCTGTAGTTCTACACACAATAGAATACATTATGTGTTTATAGAGTATAATTTGTAGATTACACCGTAATTTATAATTCATGTTCTAAAACGTGTCTTTTTCAGCAAGATGAAAGCTGCAGCTTTACTTATGAAGTTTAGTGCCTCTTTTGCCTAGCAAGCTTATCCCTATTTCCTCTTCCTCCCTCCATTCTTATTAAAATAATTTTCACCTGTACAGCTGTTGTAGCATCAGTCACAATAGAATACCTATGATGATGCAAGGTTTCTACTTCAGAAGCAATTTAAAGATTCAAATACTAATATTTCAACTATATGCATGACATTAACTAAGTTCTCATTGTGATTTTGTAGCCCTGCTCTGAAACCAACTTTAAGAGCAGTACTCATGGGCTGGTTCTATGCTGGGTGACAGAGAACTAGTCTGAGGGACAGATGCATTACCATTCATGTCCTGAAATCTTCTGTTTTTCAAAATCACTTTTTCAGGTAGAGAGGTAAGAGAGCAATTTTATATTGACATCAGTACCTGCTTTGAAAAAGCACCTTGCAGATACCGCAGAGAATAGCCCAACTCCAGAAAAAGTTTGTTCATAGAGCTCAGGAGTTATAAAATGAGCCTCTTTCCTCAGGTAACTTGAAGTGAAGCCTCCAGGACTGAATAACACAGTAAAGTAATCCCTTCTTTTCCTAGAATCAGGTTTTGTTTGAAGTTCAGATATACAAGCTGTAGGAAGAACACATGCTATGCTTCATTTGAAGGAATTGGGAATTTAAATCTGCACAGAACCCATTTTGAAGGCAGGTGTCAAGACAACTGACAAGTAGGGAGGCTAGCAAGAAAACATCAAGGCCACTGAATGACCGTATATAGACATAATGTCATCACTGGGAACACTGACTGAGGTCATTGATCCACAGCGCTGGACCCAAACTGGTGAGCTATTTCCAGGGGCAATGATATGAAGTTCAGTTTTTTGGTTGAATGTTTCCAAAGAGATTGTCAGGCCATGAATATAATAAAGGGCAGAAAAAGTAAACTACTTGAAAAAAAGATGTGTAAAAACAAAGTAAAATTCCAGGAGGAGCAATGGAACCCAGATACAAGAGTCAGAACTCCAAACATATCACTATCCTAAGGTGGTCCAGAGAGAAGCTGTGAAGCACTGGCAATTGATTTTACACTGGTGCTTCAAATCACCACAGTTTTGGAGAGATAGGGGACTTTTGTTCTGGCTCACACAAAGCAGCTGATACAAAAGAACATGTATCCAGCCAATATAATTTCCTTAGAAAGATACATTGAGCAATAATAGTATTTTACTTTGAACTGTACCAAGAATTTTCTTCCTGGTACAGTTTTTATAGGAATAGCTGACTGCAATTTCACAGAAATTTCTTACAAGCACTGAAATGTGGTATGGAACCTTGGGAGGGTGGGAGAAGAGTGCTACTTCTGATGTGGATGTTGTGTAGTTAATGAACAGCCTGAAAATGTCACATTTTTCATATACATAGCTGCCTTTTGTTTTATTTTAGTCACCAAATATTCTAGTTATTGCCACAGGATAAAGAAAATACTATGCATAAAATACAATTTTTAAAAAAGGAAAAAAAAAGAAATATATGTCTTTGCTCCAGAGTCTATGATTTAAAAGTTAATCAATCTGTAACAGGGCTAAACAGGAATATGCTTACTAGTAACTTTTCCAAATGTGTTTTATAGTTCTGAACAGTGACACTGAGCTGCTCATAACACTTGCACAATTTCCAGTATCCTCTGCCACATCATATTTATTCATAGGATGTTGAGCCATTTTGAATAATTTCATGCATATCAATGTCCGTAATTGTTTCAGACACTCCAGTAGCACATGCTTCATTTCTGGGTGTTAATCCAGAGAGATTGTTTTTTGTCAACACTTCCTCTACATTGAATAGTTATGAACTGCATCATTTATTTTCATTATTTCACTCTACACTGACTCAATCTTTTAAGAGTATATTGGCTTTTTAAGTTAAGCAGGCTAATGGTAACCCTATTGCATTGTTTAAAGATAGCATGCTGCTTGTTAGCACACCATGTTATGGTGGATGACTACCACATTTCCTGGCTTTTGTACCTCTTTTCCCTTAGGTTATTTGAGGAAAAGAACTTGGTGACTAACATTATTATTGACATTGCAAAATTGTTTCTGTGTAGTAAGAGTCACAAGGGCCAATTTGATGCAGATATGATATTCACTTGATGCTACCTTTCCTTGGAAGAAAAAAATGGAACTGAAACACCTGAAGAGTTCAAACCCAGAGCCTGTACAATAATTTTTGTTAATTCTGTCTTCCACAACTTAGCAATGCAGAATTTCACAGCTATCCAGAGCAGACAGTATTTCTCATTTCAGTTATGCCATCCTGTCAAATTGAGAGGATTAACTTCTAGATTCCTTATCTTCATCATTCTTTCCCATAAATCCTGCTTTTCTTGATCAAGTGACAAAGAATCTTGCATTTGTTACCGCATTTACTACCACATCACCAACATCTGTTTGACAGAAGGCAACAGCATGTTGTACATCTGCGCACTTAAAGCCTCAGCACACCAGAGCCATAACACAACCACAAAACAGACATATTACTACATAATATATGTACATACATATTCCACATACTGGGTAATCTCAACTGCAGCACACACAGTATTGAATTTCTGAGTGTCTTATTTACACACATTGCATAAATATAGAATCAATTTTGAGCTTGCCCAGTTTTATGCTCAGTAATTATCAACTTCAGCTAGAAAACTCATGAATTTGATCTCAGTAAATCATACAGAAATGGCTTAAAATGTAAGGTTCTTCTCTTTCTTTTTTTGCATGTGTGTGTGTGTGTGTGTGTGTGTGTTGATCTGCAGCATTTCTATTTAGCTTTTTCCCACGGCAGCTAAGGCTTTAAAAAAAATTGAAAATGAAAGTTTAGCAAATTGCAATAAAAAGACAACTTACTGAAAGAAGTCTAATCCTGGCAGCATAGATCTCCATAAAAGATAATCTGATCTGGAGAGCTTTATACAGACAAAATTCCTCAAGTATCCTAATAGGCTTATGTTGCATATCTCTTCACTACACAGCTGTCCTCAGCAAAGATATCCTTATGTCATGATGATCAGAGTCTGTAAAGAAAATAATAAATGCCAGATGGCAATGGCTTCACAAAAGATTAAAAAATTGTTACTGTCAATAAACTAACATCTGCATGAAAAAGAGACATTTTCCATTCTCTGTCCTACTATTCTTAAGCCTTTACTTTGATTGCTTTTTCCTGGGGTTTGTTCAGGCTGTAGTGATGAATGTGGTATCACTTAAGTATCCAGGCAAATGAAAGACAGATTGGATAGGTGCAGAAACACACAAAATTAATCACAAAATCTCTTCTCATGCCTACAAAGAATCAGTGGATCTTTTATCTTAATGAAGCCTTGGTTTTCAGTCACAGGGAATAAGAAAAGGCAAACAGGGAACCTCTGTGTCCTATTAGAAACAAAAACCGATTCCAGCACAGCTCATCAGTGTTAAAAAGCAATCAGTTTAGTATACTGCCAGCTCTGACTTTCCTTTTTCGTTCATGCTGAACTGACAACTTTTACTTCACCCATAGAGAAGCGGACAGGTGGAGCAGCAGCTGAGCAGCTGCAGGCATTTGGCTGCCCGTGGCTTGCTGCTGGTGGTCGAGAACTTCTCTTCACTCTGGTGTTCATCTCTGGAGAACTTGGGAACTCAGAAGCACAGAGCCAAGTCTTTTCTACTGCAACTGCACCAATGGTGCAAAAAAAGCCAAAAAGGTTAGAGGGACTTAATCTATATCCCATTATTTCCAAAATATTGATAGGCATGTCTTCCTCCTGGACAATCAGGACTCTATTATCTCTGAATGGTTTGACAAGAAAGGAAGGATATTGAAAATCTACTTCAGCCACAGGTTTCAAATTAAAATGTGATTACTTCTTAGCATCAGCAGGCTGGTAGATAACAATGGTTATGCCACTTCAGAGCAGACATCTGTTTTCAAAAGTCTGGACCAAAGCTGAGGACCCTGTTTGTGTTTTCTTGAGATGACTTCTTTATTCTACCCCTATCTCCAGTCTATTAGAGACATAAAATATGAATCCCTGAAAGTAGGAAACAAAAACCCAACGTAGTCATGCTGGAAAGCTGTACATATGATATACCCTAAATATAGTGGAGGTAGCTGGTACAAGCTACATGGATGTGAAGAGCAAAAAGCAGAGGCTGCATCTTTCATCTTTGCCAACTCTGATGCATTTTGTGCTAGCTTACTCCTAAAGTCTTATTACAATCCTCCAGGACAGTTATCCATTCAATCATCTGTGACATATAGGTCTGTTCATTTCACTTGCAAATATGCAATGCTGACAGAAATAACTGACTGTTATATTGATATATATCAATATTTAGTTGCAAAATGAAACAATGTCAATACAAGAGCTGTGCTAAATGACAGCACAATGCATTATTTAATGTGTCCCTGAAGAAAAAATAATTTTCTATTCCATTCAGAGGAACATGCATAGGGCTGGCACTCAGGAGGTCCTTAGCTTCTTTCCCATTTCTGGCATTCTTTATATTTTGTTGAAGGAAGACTCCAAGTAGGAACAAGCTTCTCTGCTGCAGTTTTTCCTCACTACACACTAGTTACCTGCTTAACTCCCCTAAATACATCACGTAAGAAGTCAGTTTTATGTATAGTTCCTGCAGTTTGTAACCTGTCGGGAGATCAACACAAAACACATATGGGGAGCAAAACCTGTGAAAATGTTCACTGGACTGGTAAGGGAGCATCCCAAAACATTATTACTGAATGCAACAATTGTCACAGTTTCACTTGGAACATGTGGGAATGGCTGTCAAGTACTGCAACAGGCTACCCAGGGAAGTGGCAGAGTCACCATTCCTGGAGGTATGAAAAAGACATGTAGATGCGGCATTTAGTGGCACGGTTTAGTGGGGTGTGGCAAGGCTGGGTTAATGGATATGATGATCTTAAAGGTCTTTTCTAAACTAAATTATTCTATTATTTATCCCACCTCCATGAGCCAACTTCTGATGGATCTAGAGCCAGAGAAGAAATTATAGACTGAATTCAGTCCAGCTATGTGCTTTTGTCAGTTTTCACTGTCTCTGCACCATCTCCCACATTAATTTATATTTGACCCATTCACACAATCAGGTGACATTCAGAAGGTACTCACCTGGGTCTCTTAAACCTAAACCTCTGCTAGGCCCAATGCCAAACAAACCAGACAGTTCTGTCTCCATTCTGCCCATCTTCCAGGAAAGGGTGTGAGTAAATTTGCCAGTTTCAGTCAAATCTAAAGAAGATTATCTTCAAATTTAGAAGTAAAAAAATCTTCAATTTTAGAAGTAATCAGACCAATAAATTACTAAAAGGCTTATGAAACTCTGTAGCTGAAGAGAACAAAACTCACACACACCAGAGACAAGAAAAACTTAATCTCTATTTCCCGTGCCTGTTAGCCAGCTACTGGCAATAATTCCCCAAAGGCAGCCCTGCCAAATGGCACCCCTGCCAAATGGCACATGGGCAGCTTCAGCATAGCAAGGCTGCTCCCAGAGATGCAGCGATGAGTGGCTCCACAAACAACTCCCCTGGAAAGCCCTGCCCCTCTTACTATTACATGGCCCCACCCTTGCCCCAGAAGCCCTTACCCTCTTCAAGTTACATGGTCTCCCAAGAAACTCCACCCCTTTCTGTCTTTGGCAGTCTATTTTGTAAAATCTCATACCCCACATGATCAGAGTCTCATTTGTCCAGTAGGACCAGCTGCCCCTTCCCACTTATCCAGGAGTACACCAGCATGGGAAGCCCCTTCCCTATATGCACACAGGTCCCAGTTTATGGTTGTGAGCCAATTTACGGTTGTGAGCAGCCATTTGTAAACTGCGACAGACATTGTGTTTTCATGTGATTGTCTCACAGTCCCCACATCTCCCTCATGGCCAGGAGAGGAGCGGGTCCAGAGGCATTTTCACCCACGTGTTCACATTCATTCAAACTTCATATCAATGGAAAAATTTTCGATGATTTTTCCATAGGCCTAGGAGATTCCTGGGTGCTGTTTTCTAATACATTGTAGGCACTTTGGTACTGCTTACAATAAAATGACAGCTGTCTTTTTTGATTCATGAGCTTTCCTCTGAAGCTTCAAACTTCTGGTACTGTCCCTCAGTATTTCAGCCTTAGTAAATTTTCCACTTTTCTCCCCCACTGAAGTTCTTTTGTTGTAGCAAATTTTCCAATTTCCAGTCTCAGAATTTCGAAAGAAGATAGCAGTTCACTTTCTCCCTATGCAGTCATTTTGTTTGTAAATTCTAATCTGATCCAGTGTCATATTTTATACCAATTTTATTTGATTCTGAAAAGCATTATGGTGGGCCTTCCCCTTTAGTTTTTCAGTTTCTGTTACCCTCATTATATCATCCTTCTGTATGCAAAGCAAACTAGAAAAAAGTTTACCATTGATAGAACAGACTGAAACAAGGCTGCTGAGTAATAAAATAAGTATTTCTTTAATTTTTAATTAATATTCTAAGTATTCCGGCTGTGAGTTGTCATAATACCCTTTCACTGACCTGCTACAGATTTGTCAAATTCCGCCTTCCTGGCTCATCAAAACTTTATCGGTTTCAATAGAGAATTCACTTGACCTCAATAAAGATCTTGACCCAAGTTCTATACGCAACATTTCTAGTTAGGAGTGGCAGCTGGCTCTTTCCTCAGATTAGCAGCATATTAATCATTGGCAGATAGTAAATACAAAGTTTAATTTACAAATCCCTTTAATGAGAAATTCAGGATGTCAAAGGGAAAACTGCTTTGCAAGAATCAGGCAGACATTTTAAATTAATTCATATGAATAAGTAGAATGCTTTCTCCACATGACTCTACCACAGAGCATTTCCTACCATAGCAAACATTGAAACATAAATCCAAAATTCATGCAAGGTTTACACCTTTTGTCTTACATGCTGTCAGTACTGTTCAGCTGGAGAAAAAATATTTCATAATAGGAAAAAAAAAACTATTCAAATATTTAAACATCAGACAAAATAATTTGGAAAGTTGATGTAGAATCACTAGTGTGGTCATAAAAATCTACTGGTAAAAATGTAAAACAGTAAGCCTTGAAAGATACTTAAATTAAATCATTAAAGAGTGGTAGAGCAATCTCTCCATGCCTTTGTATTGGTTAAGATTGTTGTCTTCTATAGCAGTACTGAAATATCATCCAATTCCAGAAGCTATAGTCCACGAAGAGGTAAAATAAATATATAGTTAAAAAGTGTTCTATAGGCTTCTGAAAGTCTCTAGTGTATCTCTTGTACCCTTACAGCCTAGAAGAAGGCTTAATAGCAGAGATATTTGTTAGACAAAAGAAAAATCCAGTTTTCAGAATTGTTGTATCTTAATAGAATCTTTTTAAGCAAATACCCAGGTAGAGGAAAACATCATTCCTGGGCAGACACACCAGTGTGACAGAATGAATGTAAAGCTTATTTCTGTCATGTCTTTGGTCGCAGTTTTCCCTTCTGCCAGACAGGATTTCCTTGTTCACTGAGGAAGAAATTAGTATTCATTACTTCTTTTAGAACACAAAATTCTAAGGAAGGAAAAAGCACTGAATGCTAAACTGCAAAGCAACTGAAATCTCACATAGGAAGTTTAAAGCGTTAAATAGTTTGAAAGTTTACTCATACATATTCCTTCTGAAGTCGAGTATGAATGAAAGTAAAGAATAATCTGTATGTGTTTTTCATGTGAAAAGGGGAGATCTACTCAAATCCTTCATGCTGATTAGTCTATCGGTGCCCCAGGAAAGCCGTGACCCTTGTACCTGACCAGTCTGTCAGTGTCCCATTACAGGGACCCTTCACTGAGCACTTCACTGGATCTGACGGCCCTTCCACTGACTTGTTCAGGGTCACACACCAAACAGAGAAACCTCCTCTTGGGTCTCCACACCTCTACCCACTGCTGGCGACTGCCAGTGCCCTTGAAGGACTCACATTAACAGTTTACAGAATAGCACTCTATTAATAAAATTGTGACAGGTTAAGGTTTGAGAATTGCCAGTAACAGACTGAAAAAATATATTTAAAGCAATATATTAATTCAAAGCTAACAAGCTCTAATCCTCGATAAAAGCCAGTTCCAGATAATCACTCAGCATGCATAGAGAAGGGTTCTTTACCCAGTAGGCTTCCCTATGGGGGAGAAGACACGTTCAGCTCGTCAACTGATCCCAGACGTTATGGTGGAGTCCTCCCTCTCACCTCTCCCCATTTTTAACTCACTTTTATACTTTTTCTTTATGTTTAGCTGGAGCTTGAGTGACTCTGGTCATACATCTTAGTGAGGGGTAGATGTACCTTGTGGGGGTGGATATCTCAGGATAGTACCTGAGATAACCTGGGGATGGAGACATGCGTCAGTCCAAAAAGAGTGATTTCACCACAGTTGCTGATTCAAGCAGCAGGACATTTTCCTTTATTTCCCTTGGTTTTCAGCTGCTGTGGGCTTATCAGTTAGAAAGTACCACTGAGTTGCCTCCACTGCAAGGGTTTCGACAGGGCCTGGCCGCAGTGTCTCCACTCTGCTCCACCCTCCATTTAGACCCTGAGATTGCATTGTGTGTGGGAGGTCAGATATGCTGACCACGTGCCATCCAGGGAGTAGCAACAGTATTTTCCCCCCTATAATTTTTGTACCATTATCTTTTTATCCTCTGTCATCTTCCCACAGTGCTGGAGAGCTGTGTGTTCTAATAACTATTTTCATCAGAATAGTGAAGTTATAATTATGTTTGGGTTTTACCATCAGTCTTCCAAACCAAAATCACCTCAAATAAATCTTATAACATGATAAAAATATTCACTGGTAATGTGTGGAGATGTAAACAGTGACATTTTTATGTGATCATTAAAATGTGAAGGAACGAAAAATAATCGTATTATTTAAGCAAACAGTTTCAGTAGTTCTAAATATATGAAAAAATCAATATTTACAAGAAGAACTCAATGTTTTATTCACCTCTAATCCTCTTCTCTTTTAAAGTGTTTTTTTTTGCAGCCTTGTGTAAGCTGTAAGCATTCAAGTTTCCTCTTGGCTTCTGCTCAGGCCATTTCTGTTTAGCTTTTAGCAGCTTCTAACAGAGGATTTATGCCCCCAAAGCTTCCCACCTTCCTGGGGCATAGTTAACTTTTACAGAAGTAGTGGCACAGGCATGTTTACCAATCAGGCACACACATGTAAGAAAGGAAACACTGAACCAGCAATTTAGGTCATGCACAGAGGGTATGAAAGCAGTCGGTTTCTTGTCAGGCTTTTCCAACTTTTTTCCATTTTTTCCTCAAAAACTGCTGTCTTTTCTGTGTCCGTTCTCCTTCCTTTGATTGCCTTAGGGCCAGACAGGAAGCTGAACAGACTGTGGCACACCTCAGTCACTTAGCTGGAGTTTTTTTAACTCTCTAGAAGCTAATTTTCTTAAAGATAAGGAAACACATATAGTACCAACTTGCACTCTGTAATAGACCTACAGGTAGATGTAAAGTCCCCACAGCCATGGGGAAAGGGAGTTCACCACACCACCACCACCTGCCTTGTCTGTGTGAAACTTACCTAAAAATACCAGTTTTGGTTCACAGACCCACTGGCTATATTTTTTTCTAGCTCACTTGGGAATTTCAAGAATCACTTTGCAGGTTTTCCTTATTGTACTTGCATACGTTCTCTCCTGAAGCTGAGAATTTCCATTTTCTCAGGCAATGTTGCTTGTGTCTTCCAGCAAAATGCTGCTAAAAACTTGTGCATATATTTTAATATACAAATACTCTATTCCCATGTAAAATCCTATATTCACATGCTTATCAGTGAACAAAAGTGGCTTTATGTGATTTTATAACTGGTGTGTTTTCTACAGATTACTTACTTATAGGCCTCATTGTGTTTTTGTCACTTCAAAGCCAGCCTGCAAAAATTATCCTTTGAAAACAATAGAAATTCCTTAGATTCACATAACACTTGAGAAACTTTGACTTAATGCTATGACATAGTTGAGAGTCTTTGATCAAAGAATTTCACAACCTAAGCTTGCAAAATATTCAGACCAATCTTTTTGTTTCTCCAGTGCATTCATTAGTCTTCTGCCAGTGTTTGAAATTTAGACTTTTTAAAAGCATCCTGTGGATTCAAAAACAATTCTTTGTCTTTTCTTTAAGAAATCATAACTATCAAAACCACAAAAATATTGAGTAGGAAAATTGTAATATTATCCACGTTATAAGGGTTGTCAAGATTTAATGATTCATTTAAGAGATCTAAACCAACTCAATTTTCTGAAAATCTTTTAGCAGTGGATTTTCCACATATTTGCTCTTAGCATTTGGTCAAACTGATTTGGGTTAGGGAATTTTTCTACAAAACATATTTTCCATTTTGTATATGTACCCAAAAAGGTATATTTTTCCTTAGTATGTTCCTATTAAAGTGCTTAAACTTCAAGTTTCCCAGCTAAGCAAATGTTAAAATACTTACCCAACCAGAAAAACAATCTGAAATGGAGAAAACTAATATAGAGTATTTTTAACATTTTAAATTGTCTGAGGGTAAATTTTCACCATAGGTTCAGCCAAGTCTATTGAAAAAATAATTAAATGTCTCCCAGATTAAATTAAGTTTAAGGAGCAATAATAATTAGCAGAAAACATATCTGTGGCAGAAGATTGGAGTAAAGCTTCTGGCCACCTAAGAAATTAATTTCTAGGGCCGCTTCCAAGATAGAGAGCATGAGAAATGAAGCTAAAATGCTTTAGAATTATGCTTGGGTGGCATATAGAAATGATGGCATGCCAAAATTGGAATTACAAGAAATAGAAAATTAAGCTAATTAGTTAAGTAATTATGTTTATAGGTTGGTTCAGCCTGACTAGGGTCACCAATAACCCTTCTCAAAACAAGTTGTAGTAGGATGTACCAGTTTTGTTCTTTTCTGTTTTTCTTTCAATGGCACCACATGGTTATGGATTTTTTGTTTTATTTTCAGCCGTATGTTTGTTAAGTATTGCTGGAGAGGATTACATGGCCTTGGCAGGATAGCATCATGTAAAACAGATGATCTGTATAATTTTATGAATCTGAATAATTGATTACTCAGTCAACACCCTAGACTCAACCATCCAACCAGACATCCCTTCCACTCTTCAGTTCCAGTGTCCTCAGCATGGCCTGCATTAAGACTTCGGACACTGCCCCATCTGTTGAGCAAGCTTCATTGGAAAAAGGATTGAGAATGTTGAGAAGAGATAGAATATAAAATTATTCAATTACCAACTTCACAGGCTACCTGTATCTGGAATGCATGGAAATACCTCATAGCCAAATGGATTTAGTAGATCTGCAAAAATTTCAGGGGAACAAAGATGATCCATGGCCTACAAAGTCTCCCGTAAAGGCTTAAGACGTAAATACTCAGCCACCAAAAAAGAATTTTAATCAATTATTCACTCTTTCTTCCCGTTTAAGAACTAGGGGGCAACAAATGACTTTATCAGACAGTAAGCTAAGGCAAATCAAAAAGCGGTGTTTCTTCACTCAATATATAGTTATATGTCATGGTTAAACCCCAGCAGGCAGCTAAGCACCACACAGCTGCTCACTCATGTCTTCACTTTGGGATGGGGAAGAGAATCAGAAGGGTAAAAGTGAGAAAACTCATGGGTTGTCATATATACAGATTAATAAATAGAAGCAGTGTGCACAAACAAAGAAAGATGAAGAATTCATTCCCTATCTCCCATGGGCAGGCAGGCAGATGTTTAGCCATTTCCCAGGTTTCATCACACGTAGCAGTTACTTGGACAGACAAATGCCATAACTACAAACATCCCCACGTTTTCTTCCTCCTCACAGCGTTTATTGCTAAGCACACCACCACATGGTATGGGATATTTCTCTGGTCAGGTGGGGTCATCTACCCTGGCTATGTCCCCTCCCAACTCCTTGGCCACTCCCACCCTACTCACTGATGAGGCAGTGTGAGAAGTAGAAAAGGCCTTGATGTTGATCAACACTGTTTTGGTGACAAATGTAAAATAGAGCATGATGTGATCTCCTATGAAGAAAAGGAACTCTATTCCAGCCAAAACCAGTACAGTATAATTTGCAGAATCTATGTCACAGTATGCTGAAAATGCTGGTGTCATGGGAGTTACATCTGAGCAAGTTCATGAGGAAGCCATCAGAGGTTTTAAATATCTACCAACCATTTCTAGCTGCAGAAATTGCTGGACAATAGGACAAAACTACAAGAAAGAATCACATATGCTTTCCCTCTTTTCCCCTTGATGTGAACAGCCACTGTTGACCACTGCTGGAGACAGGACAGGTGAGCATGACTGGCCTTTCATTTGACACAAAGGGATCACTATTTTTAGCAGACCTGCACAAAACATTTACAAGCAAATCGTAGTCTTACACAATGACATAATATAATAATTATCTCTGCTTAGTTCTTTATTCCTAATAAATCCTAGCACAAATGACATCTCAATTACCACAGTTCATTATAACTCTTAGATAATTCTTCTCTTTTTCCCCAGCTGACTTCAAAACATGGCTTAAAGCACTCCTCATAAAGAAGTAATTTTTTTTTTTCAGTAGAATGGCTCAAGGGACAGTTTGAGACCCAGTTAAAAAGGGAACTAGTTACTAATAGCAAATACTTTAATTAAGAGGTATCTGTTTCTTTCGCTTCTTGGTACTATTATTATGTTCTTCAGTATTATAAACTTTTATTAGAGCAAGCACGCCTCTCTAATCCTTGCAGATAAAACAAGGTCAGAACATGGACAGTTGTAACATCTGCATGAGTTAGCACTCAGGGCTCTGGGATGTGTGAATTGCTTAATGGGTTGTTAACTCAGATGTGCATTGATAATAACTGAAAGATCAGCTTGTCAACATCACTTATTTGGCCACTGATCAAAGCATTATAAGAGGGTAAGGGAGATAATATGAAGGTCAGAATAATTTTCTGGGGGGATTTCACTTTGGCACACGAATATTGTTACTCCCTAATAGGTTACTGAGGGGAAAAAAAAACAATTAAGAAACTCAGAGTGAGCCAACATGTGGACCACCATTCCAAGCAGGAAAGTAGTCTGAGCCCATGCTGCATTTAAAACTCACTGGTGAGCCCGAGGAGTGAAAATGCACAAGATAAAATCTTGTTCAAGGCTCTGAACAGGTTCTCATTTGAGTGTCTCATATGTGTGAAACCTAATTTACAATTCCTGGAGTTTCTTTGAGTTCAAGCCCTACTATCCTAGTAACATTCACTAGAGAAATCCCTATGGCCTAGTTGTGCAAGGAGCTCTGCAATAGAATAAAACAATGGCTGCCTGGCAGAGTTTCATATAATACCTAATATTGTTTTGAAGGCAGACATAGAGCACAGATTTCATTTCATTTCAGTATTCCAGTGAAATTACTTAAATGATACCAGCTGAATGTTTTGGTTTCATTACACAAGTTCCTGTTGAAAAATTTTTTCTTCATCTTTTAATCAGAATTTTATTCTGAAAAGAGCTTGTTGAAATAAAAATTGAAGAAGGCAGGCTATGAGGTCCCAACCTCATTGGGGCAAAATTATCCACAAGAATCTATGAACTGAATGTGATAATGGATGAAACAAGGACAAAATTTGCATGGAAGAGTTCTCTATCCTGCAAGATTTTCATTATAATTTTATTAACAGAACATACCAGTTTTTACAGTGAAAAAAATCAAAAGTGCACAAGTTTTGCAGTAAATGTAGCACCCAAGTAAGCCCTCTAACACCCTTTCTGATAAAGGAAAAGAGAAAACTAAAGCCACTATATTGCCTATCACAAAACTTGACCCAAAAAACCAAAAAGTACATTCTTCTTCAGTGTCAGCGGGTTCCATCAGTTACCTTTACAGAAAGGAGAAAATAAGACACAGGCCAATAATAGCAGCTTATCTATAAATGAGGTGCTGTATCTGTAAAGGAGGTGTTGCATTTATTTAGTTGCTCTAACCAAAAAACCATCTTAATTCTCCTGTATTAGTGGTTTGGCTACTCTTAGATGGCTTTGACAGAAGATGCTGCAATTCTGCTCAAATATAATAGAGCAAATCTACTTTTTTCAGCAAAAGACAAATTATATATTCAATGTGGCAACATATATATAATTTGTGGGCTATAAATGAGCAGGTACAAGTTTTAGACATTTCTAGAAAGACTCAAGGGATGTGGTATTGAGTTGTATCTGTCACCTTGAATCCCTGCAGTACCAGGCTTGTTATAACAAAGCTCCTGTCCTGCCACACTGTGAGTTCAGATAGATCTGAACAAATAAATCACTGTAATACACAAGCGCATCTACAAAACATGGTTGTCACCTACTGACATTTATTAAGCAAAAAAACTGGCAGCAAAAATACATGAAGCTAATGCCAGTCATTGGGAATATGCAACTATTTATATTTGTAAAGATATATATGTCAAAACAGAAAATACAGTGTGATCTGGAGTCTCATTACCAGCTATAACTTAAGGAAAATGATGCAACATTACCCTCTAATGGGAAACAATATTTTTAAGCACTGGCATCACAAGGTGTGGTTTCAGCACCAAAAGTTTTCTTTTAAGGTAAGATTAAATTATTAATAAATGGAAAAAAAGTTCACTAAACTTCAGAAGACCAGATTATTCCTGCTGAAAAGGACTTTTCCAGGAAAAAAACCCCTCAGGTCAATCTAAAGATATTGGCTACCTACTCTTCCATTACCCCATAGTACTGCCCTGTGGATGCTACTACTGGACTAAAAATGAAAATGCCCAGGGTGCTCTTGCATCAGTATTTTAGTTTGTAACATGAATGTATTTTATTGCCAATTTCTGATCATCCCTACTTACATTCATATTGTGGAGCAGTCTTGGAGCATAGAATTTGTATTGCTTTCGGGTGAAACTAAAACAGAAACTGTGCCTCAAAGTGACATACACAGTGCATTCAAACCAGGAACTGGTGTTCAGTGCAGTAGAGAGACAGTCTGAAGTAACACAACAGCATGCAGATGAATATTATGTGGACACTGGGTCTTTATCTAGTTTTCTTTCTGATCTGCTCCAAATTCACTATTTGCTCATGTGGATGTAGTCTCAATCAACCAAAATGGAAGTAGAGACTTAACCTATTTCTTTTCTTATATGCTTGCATTGCTCTAAAATAGCGTCACAATAATCTGTATAACAATAAAATCACAAATGCAACTTTGTACATGTACATTTAAGTAGTTCTGTAAGAAATGCTGATACACTGCAAATTTTAAAACTAACATTAGTAACAGGTAGGATTGAAAGCCTATCTCTTTTTGTGCTCACTTTTGCAAATAATGCTAATGATACTACTGGAAGAACCTGTTTAAAATAGTCAGCTCGTTACAAAGTTGGAATTGCAGTATTTTTCATACCTTAGGCTTGCTAAGGTGTTTTACAGACTAAGTTACAAACTGAGAACAAATCAGTTTGCTTTCACACAAACTAAACCTGAGGAAGATTTTTGTATACAGATGCCACTTCAGTGCACAAGCTCCTGGAGGACATTATCATTCTGCAATGCTATCACTCCACTTCAGTTTCCCTGCAGGGTTCACTAGAAATGGGAATTATCCCTCCACTTTAGATTTTACAGTTTTCTTCAGATGGACAGTGTACACTTAGTCCAAACAGAAGTCCTTGATTGAGACTTTGGCCCAGCAGAGATTTTAACCCACTCAGCAACAGAGAAGCCAATTGCTGTAGCCCACAGGTCCCCTACTCTGGAAGAGAACAGTAAGCAATTATCTAGGTCATATCTAATTCATCTTAGCAATTAGGCCAGACTTCCCACATGCAAAATGCTTCCATTCAAAGGCAGGTTACGCAACATTTGGTAATCAAGAGTCCTTTCTTTTAAGCCTACTACCCAGCCCAAATGTGGCTAATTTAATCTAGCTGAATTCTACACTTTTAACTCATTGGAAATGATTAAAGGTTTGAAAAACGCCACAGAGTGTGGCAAAAAAGACGGAAGAGTGAAAGGATAATGGACTTCCAGATTACTGAGTTCTTCTAAATAATACTTTGAAATTATAAGCAGTAAGGAATTTGAGGACTATGAATAATATCTTCCCCCGAACCCAGTGTTTTACTTAATACAAAAGCCTTAAAAAGCCTTAAAATAGATGCCTGGGATTTAATTTAGTATGGATTCAGAAGTAAGAGTGCCACCTAGTGAATCACTATTACCACACGGTAGCTCCTTGTTGAATTTATGGGAAATTCCCCACAAGTGACTTGAAGAGGGGGAACAGTGTTTGGGAGGCATCTTATTTTTCCTTATGTTGTGTATGTAGCACAAACAGAAGTCAAGAACTTGAGGAAGAAATCACTGTGAGGAGATTCTATAGGCTATGTCATTCAGGAGGGTAGACCAGGTAATCGCTAACCATCATGGTCCTTAAAATCTATTGAGGTAATTCATTTCAGCTGGCAAGCTCTGACAGGCTGGAGAAAAAGGATATTCAGCAGTGATGTTAATATATATTCTGTTTCTCTTACATATGCGCTAGTATTACTTCATTCTGTGAAATTCAAATAGTCCTTGAGGGCAGGCTCCACCTCCCTCCATAAATGTAGCTAACCCAGCTGGTAAGTCATTCACTCAGAGCACAGATGGGAATGCTGCAGATGCTCTCAATCTAACTTAAATAATAAAATTCCTGTTGAACCTCATCAATGTGCAACACACAAAACCATGTGAATTATTGTTAATTATTCCTCAGACAACTACAATCAATAATGCAAAATACTCTAAAGTCTGACTAATATTTGTAAAGAAGAGAAAACAACAGTGTATACTCTCTTCCTGCAGGACAATATAACCCTCTATTTGCCTGTTCCATCACCTGTTTTTATAAAATTTATTTTTTTAAAATTTCTATATGCTAATTACTAATCCCCACATTAACTATCCTGGAGATGTCTCAAGTCTTTTCAGCTAGTCAGCAAAACCTTTAATAGCAGATTTAGTGACATGGGAGTAAACAGAGGAAATGAAGGAAAGAAGGAAAGGGGGAGTTAAGAACAACCCCCGCAGGATTCCCTTTCCTCCCCTGCTCCACTGACTTCATCTGCCTGGCTGTTCTCTTCCTCATGCAGCCACTTCCCTCTACCAATTTATATCTACCACTTATATCACCCTGTTAAGGCCCCAAAGCCATGCCAAAGACAGTGGAATACACTGGAAGGAATGATTTTACCCATATGAGGGTGGCAAACCTAAGTTACTACTGAGGCAGGAGCTGCTCCTTCCCATACTTTTCAATCCCTCCCTTAGCAGGGGGGCAGCCTGTGAAGGTAGCAGATGGAGATGGACCAGGTGTTCCAATCCTTATCTGAAGGACAGGCAGCTCACTACTCTCTGCATATTGCTACCGTAGTCAGCAGCACAGGTGCCTTAAGTCTTCAGTGAACTCTGATTTTTCCTCCTATAACTACACACACTGTTCAAAGCAGTTCTAATAAGCCTATACCACACTCATTTTTCTCCTAGAAATGGTTAGTTGCATTTTCTATGTGCTTATGTGCATTCATGCTTCTGTCATCCATTTGGATTTATTCCCAAAACTGCTTTTCATTTGACAGCCATTGTTTTCTGTAATTTTATACCTTGTACCCATGTTTATGGGAGTGCTATTTTGCTCTGTTGTATGCCCAGAAGGGTCATTTACAAAAGAAGAAAAATATCATTATCTTTGTTTAACAGCTAGTGAGACTCAGACACAGAGGTTAAGTGACTTACCAAGCAGAAGTTATTGGCAAAACTGAAAATAAGTCTGTTATCTACCCTCTTTGAACATACTATCTTCTAGGCTGAAGAAAACCCACTGCTGATTGCAAAGGGAAAGATAAAATGATAAATATCGCTGGCTCCAATTCTATTACACTATTAAGTAAATCTTCACTTGTCAGGTAAAGCCATTGGTAACTGACTCTCATTAGTTTCAGCTCAGTGCTTACAGCCTGTGGGAACAAAGATACTACATTGAACATCCATTTAAAAAGCAATTCCATAACTTTGAAATGCCACAGGATTGCCATCACTGATTTTGTAATTATTTCAGATCATTTCATAATATTTAGGGAAAACTGTCTAAAAGTAATTGTGTCACATACAAGTTCATTTGAGAAAAAGAGCTACCTAACACTGAAGCTGTTTCTTCTTTACTAAGACAGATTTTTAATGGGTAATTTTTATTAAATGGTAGTGGTCAGACAGACATTCAACATAAACTCAGAAGCTAAACAATAAAAAAAGATCCAGTATAGGCTACAAATCTCAAAGCATTTCAAGCAGAGAATAATAAATGAAAGTTCTGGTGGTTGCATTAGCTGCTTGTGCTGTATGTAAATAATATTAACCCAGGCGTAGACTTTTAAATATGTTCACTGAGTAAAAACCCACTAAACAAATTAAACAGATAAGAATCTCACTCCTGGAATCTGATAAATGGGGCAACTTGTGAACCTGATGACTGGTTTTGACCATTAGTAGCAGATGTCCCAGAAAAGGACGTTAGGGCATCGGGAAGAGGACCCAGTAACCACAGATGTCCTCTGTTGCATGTTTTTGGGTTTTTTTTTCCCAGCACTCTACTTGTAAAAACTAGAGCTGTCCAACTTCTGTCATCTAAATTCAAGTGGTCTCCTGTTGGAAAGGATGCCCAGCAGTAATCAGGAGTATCAGTAATAAACTATCATATTACTGAAATATTACTCTGCGAAGAAGCTTATTCCCACATGTTTTTCTTAAATTATCAGTTAGGTGACTGTTGACTTCCCCCTTTCTCTTCTGGACTTAATGTTCTCTGTAGTTTGAACTTCAAAGCTGTGGTAAATCCACTGAAGATGCCCTAGGAAGGTCACCTTTAAGGTGAAATGGAAGGGAGCATGCTCTAGATGGGATACATTACCACAAATTAGTGGCGTGTTTTTCTGGTCTCTCAGAAACATGGATCTAGACAGGAAAAGGGAGATGAAAAGAGGGAACATTAAAGGGTCACTATTTTGAGATTTTGAAGGAAGTCTTGATGACGAATGTAGACAAGATCAAAACAAAAGTTACAGCTGAATTTATTTTTGCAAGCTATGCTTTTATTCTCAATGGTGATCTTGTACTGAAGAAATTGACATTTTCAGAAAAAAAGAAGCAAGTAAACTATTATTTACTAATAGAAAAATTTATTGTAAATTAAGCTTTATTTTTGTTATTGTAGTGGTGTTACATATTTTAATCAATGGTTTCTTACGATTAGACCCCTATAGGAAACAAGATAATCACACTTAGTGGTTCCTAAAGGTAGTTCAGTGAAGGAATAATTATTGTAATTATTCAAATTCTGTTCAGCTAATTAGGACTGATAAAAATCAAAACTTTCCTTCCAAGGTGGTAATCATAGCTTGATACACTTACAAACGGACAATAAAAAGAAAAAGCATTGTTCCATAATAAACATGTCTGAGCCTTACTGTACAGTTTCTTCCCTCTGAAATAAGGGATATGTTTACTACTTCCCAGTAGCTTATTAGTTTTACTTAGTAAAGCCATCATCCAAGAAAGTTGACTTTTGAAAGAATACAGACTAACTGACAAAAAAGTTCCAACTGCAAAGTTCATATCATACTAACAGGCCTGCAAACCCAGGGTCAAACTGAATGCAGGGCAAGAATGCACCAAACTCCTCCAATATGAAAAGTAATTGATTTGACTGAGCTGTTTCCCAAGTCAGCTACTCAAAACTACACAATTATTACAAAATTACATATGTCCTTTTACACATATTATAAGATTCGTGCAACAATATTCAGTTCCAAGTTCAGACCAGTAACTTCAGCGGTCACAAACGTAGGTGTTGACATATGAAGTGCCTATGCCTCCATTATCACAAATGTGGATCTACTCTGTGTAAACATTTGACCATCAGGAGGGCAGAAACCCATTTAAGAAACACATGTGCCCATGGTCATCTGAAATGTTCTAGCAGACCCAAAATACAATATCTTGATATTATATTAATAATCAAGATATATTAATAGCTTGAAGATATTAATGGGACTTGAAGAATACTTGCATATTTTTGTCTGGCAGCTATAAAACATCTGAAGGTATGCTGAGTGATGCTGGAAGTATAGGCTTAGAGGCAGTGTCCTGCCCAGATTCTCAAATGTGAAATATTCTCCCAGTGCTATGTTCTTGGATCTGCAGGTGGCAGGCGTGTAAGGCACTGCCCAGTCCAGAGTCCTAGGGAACTTGTGTTCTTCAGCTGATCACACAAATTGTCCTGCTCCTTACTGACCCAGAGCCCATTGGAGAGAAATAATCCAGTGTCCTGGGGTTTTTTTCCTGAAGGACAGCCAGGCACACCAGCTGAACTTCAGCGTAATGCCAACTCTTCTTCCACCCATACAGTCTGCCTGGTGAATGGACTGTCTGTGCATGGGAGAAGTGCAGAGCCATGATCAGACATTTATTGTCTTCCAGTGCCTTGCATGTATCTTACACCTTAAGCACAGTGGAAGGTCAAGAGAAAGCCACATAAAGAATGTGCCATTGTAGCAAAGTGGAAAAAAAAAAGAAATGGAGAGTCTGCAGCTGGTATTTTACCAGATCCACGCCATGCAAGAATGATAAACTGCAGGCCTGACAGAGCTGTTTCAGATAATACCCAGGGCGTGGGATGCATTCATTGAATGCAGTGTATCATTTCCCTGCCAAAACTGTAGTTGGTTTCAACAGAGGGAAGGGAGGGGGAAGCCATGTGCATGCTCTGATAAAGATATCTAGGAAGGACAAACTTCATCATGTGGCACATGTTCATTTCTTGCTCAAAATTATGATCATTTATGTGGTGAATGGACAGCAGTCTCATAATTATTTGGCTAGCAGCAAAAACTTTTGGAAATGATAGCAGGAGCAGAGAACAGCCTGCTAACCAAAATCATAAGCATATTTGCATGCCAGATCCTGAAAAAACTCCATCTTTTATATTTTATTTTAGAAAAATATTTACTGATGCTGCCTTGACCTGTTAAAAAGAACAGCTTACCTTCCTGTAAGATTCCTCTTAGACATTCATTCCCATAAATTTTTGCAGAGATACTTATTAGCATTTTTTGTGCAAATGAGTGAAATATGTTGGTGGATTGATTTTGATTTGTCAAAATCACTTGTAAAACATCCCCATATATAAATATTATAAACTTTACATAATCTCTGTGAAGATTTTTTAATACATGAGATTACAATTGAAACACTGTGTAGAATGTATAAAGTAAGTATACAGTTAATGAAAATTTATACCAAATTCTATCTAACATAAAAAGTCTGCTGTAGTCCCACAGAGCCCATATTAGTCCAGAATCACACTGGTATATTTGAAAGAAGAATGCAAGGGTAGTTTCAGCTCCCCATCTGTTGGCAAACCCTGTGCTCAAACATAACAATACACAGACCAAACTGTAGCATTGAAGTTGACAGAGGAGCAGAAAAAACATGGAAAAACTATTAATATAGGAGCATCAGATCAATATTTTCTAGTTACAGCTTGCATTCTGTATGTGAATTTAAAAAAATAGATACAAGGGTTCATTGCAACCTTCTGCAACATGAAAGAAACATATCCTGAATAAAATGCCAAAACTTGATAGATACAGTGATAGGTAAAAATGGGTAAGTATTTAAGAGCTATGGATCTACTGGAGAAAGTCCAGTGAAGGGCCAAGATGCTGATGAAGTGACCAGAACATCTCTCATGCAAAGAAAGACAGAGCTGGGATTTTTCAGGCTAGAGATGAGAAGGCTCAGGGGGAATGTTATAAATATCTGAAAGGAAGGTGTAAAGAAGTGAGTAAGGCTCTGAAAATGGTGCCTGGTGACAGGACTAGAGGAAATGGGCACAACTAAACCACAGGGGTTCCCTCTGAACATCAGGAAACACTTTTTTACTGTGAGGATGACCAAGCAGTGACACAAGCCGTCTGGAGAGGTGGAGTGTCCATCCTTGGGGATATTCAAAAGCCATCTCAACATGATCCTGGGCAAAAGGTTCTAGGTGGCCCTGCTTGATGAAGGGTGTTGGGCCAGATGACTTCTAGCAGCTCTTTCCCATCTCAAACATTCTGTGATTTTGTGATCATTTCTTGGAAGAGTATTTTTTTCATATTATCCCATCTACATTTTAGAGTAAATTGTAAGGCAACAGACTAAACTAAACATAAGATATATTACACTTTCAAGTTATGTAACTAATTCCTTCAGTCTGAAAGGCTAAAGTTAATCAATATTTTTTTCCTCTGGGACATTTGCATTCAGATGCAACCTTTCAGGTGTGAAACATGCTTTCTTCCTACAGGTTTAATACCACAATCATACATTGTTTAGTCAGTGTGTAGTGAATGAAGCAGTGTTAAACCCAGCAAAGATGCATTTCTTTCAGTATACATTATCTATCTTGGATATTAAGGATCTATTCTTGCAATCCACCTTCCTATACAATTTGCTCTGAACATACACTGTGTTCCTAAAGAAATCATACATTTTTATTCTCTATTTTGTTCATTACTTTTTTTCTCAAAAAGTTAATTGTGTAAATGAGGCCCATAAAATTTCTTCCCAGGAGCTAAGACTTTGTAGACAATGAGCAAATGACAAAGCCCTTCAACTTGCACACACAGCTAAAATGAAAGAAAATCATATATCCAAGTACAACTATATTTGTTTCTGTCTTAGTGCTTTAGAGATCTAAAATGTGGGGATACTAAATAGATAATATAAAAGTACCTTAATTTTTAACTGCAAGTGAGTTTTGAAAGTGACACTTCAAATACAAATATGCAACGTGTTAGTCATTACTTGGGTCAGTTTCTCTTGTGTGCCCTTCACTTGAGCATCTTTCTTCTGTTAACCAGCAGCTTTCTTGAATCATGGTGTCCACAAAATTGATCATAATGTTTCAGGGTTTCATGTAAACACCACTTTATTTATCCAGATAGTGTGATGGTTTAAATTTGACACATTCTCACTCTAGTTTATGCTTTCAAAATGATTTTTGGAAGAAGGGCTCAGCTATGAAGCAAAGAACATCAATTATATACACGACTTTCCAATTAATCAATGACTATCAAATCCAGTGTCTTGGCACTGCAGGGCCACTGACTCATCTGGGATAGCAACCACATTGTTTTACCTGCACAAAGCAAATATTGACAGGAGCAGCTGTGTCATCTACTCCCTTCATAGACAGTATACTGAAGTCAAGATCAGACAAAGTGAAATAGAATTATATATTACATGAATGAAGCAAGTGAAAAAAAAAACAAACCACAGTGAATTTCTACACTGAAGTCATAAACTAAATGGGAACAGAAGAATCAGAGGGAAGAATTTAAAATGTTCTATTGACTGAGAACATCTTTATAGTGAAATAGTGCTAAACCTTCTTTATAGATTATTGCCATCACAATTGAAATAAGCAAGAATTAAATAATATTTCAATAAATAAAAAAGGTGGGCAGTACATTCGTCTCACATGGTGAACAGATATTTAATTATTTTCTGATGAATAATGTCAGTTTCTCTACATTTTTTTTTGTTGAAACAGGCTCCTCCAAAAAGTAAAAGGGAACATTACAGAAGTCATAAATCATGTGAACATAAGAACCTCTAATCTAAAATAAAATTCCCAATAAAAGTGACAGATGCAATATAAATTTTGAATGAGTGAACGCTATCTGAACTGAAACAGCACTGATTAATTCCAAAAGCAACTTGGGGAGTGGCTTTTATACTTGTTACACCAGCTACTTAATCTTGAACATTAGAAGTACAAACTCAGAAAAATCTCCAGTGATCATCTGTTCAGAGACTTAATTCTGCATTTGGAAAGCTTCTGTGGACTGAAATACAGAGTTATGAGCGTCTCTGGCCTCCACATTTAGCTTGCATTTGAATTGCCTCTGGGCTGTGTGTCTGCTGCAGGCATGTGCCACACAGTTACTGAAACACAAGTCTACACTTCAGAGCTTCCCGTCAAGGCAGTTCTGCAAATCTTAACACTTGTACTGTGTGTCAGTCACTGCAGCACTGCAGTGCAGAGAGACAGAAGGACAAAGTGACAGAGTTGATTCTGTCACTGAGAAAAATAGACATACCTGTGGGTATTAGAGATTCAGTGGGAGAGTATCAGCAAAAGTGGCTCAAATACTTGGAAATTTTTCAAATGCCCCCAAAGTCATGCTGTAGCATTTCCAGTTATTATTCTGGGAAAGATGCACCTTAAAAATAGTAGAGGTTGTTGATGTAGGCCAAAGTGTAAAGGGGAAAAGCAGCACTTGCAACCCATAGGTGATAACCCCCATACTGACAAAATGTTTTCCAGTAACATGGAAGAAAGCATCACTGTCTTAAATCATATGGGATGAAGCTGTTTGCTGGATCTTGTCCCCAGCACGCAACCACTCAGTCCAGCTACGTTGCCAGTATGAAACAATCTATGTATGAACACTCAAGAGTTTCCAGAGGTTGGAAAGTAGAAGCTGAAGCTCTGATACTCCCTATACGAGGAATGCAATAAGCCAGTACTACAACTGTCTTCTGAAAACAGGAACTGAGGTTATCTGGGGTCCCACTCCAGGAAGCAAAATATACTTAGAAGGAAATGCAAATTTAAGAGGATTACCTTTCAAGAAATATATGAGAGCTAACCATAGTATCTACACAGGAATAATTGTATTTTATACTCTTCTGTTTTGAGGACCCTGGCAAAGATAACAGATCCTCAAAGGATAAGATTCAGTTCATAATTTTAAAAACTCCAGTGAATTTTGTGAAAGCACATAAGCCCCTGTTACAATTAATAGGTATTGAGAAAGATTGTAGAGTGTGATTCAGGTGATGAGCCACTAGGTGACTGCCCTATACAGGGCCAAATTCTTCTCTGAGGTCCATTGATGATATTGAATATATCTTCATTGACTTACTGGAATATGGCCATTGCTAGACATCTATGTTTCAAACATGAATTGAATCCACTCCAGTGATAACCTATGCTGATTTTGGCTGGGGTAGAGTTAATTTCCTTCACTGTGGCTGGTATGGTGCTGTGTTTTGGATTTGTGCTGAACACAGGGTTGATAATATAGAGATGTTTTTGTTATTGCTGAGCAGAGCTCACACAAAGCCAAGGCCTTTTCTGCTTCTTATACTGCCATGCTGGGGAGGAGGCTAGGGGTGCCTGGGAAGTTGGGATGAAACACAGCCAGGACAGGTGACCCCAGCTGACCAAAGAGATGTTCCAGACTGTATTACATCATACAGTCTCATACTGAGATAACACGGGTATTTTCTGTATACTTGTCATGGATAGAGCCAACTTGGTGTCTTCAAAACAGAGGTTTACACAAGCTTACTCCATGCATGAATTACTAGATATGTTACCAGCAGTTTTTATAATTTCAAGCAAATACTAAATCACAACATATTGTCACATAGCATTGCTGAAGACGCGGATAACAATTAAATGATAGAGAGTTTATACTACTGGAAAATATTCTATATCTTCAGTATGTATATTCTCTTTGAACAGTTTTGCCTATTAATATATGCTCAGAATACATTACTGTCTGTCAATAATGATCAATTCTGCATCACACTGAGGGAGGAAGGCTGAGACATGAACATTTCAGTGAAATAATATCTGTATTACTTAATTATATTAATATGATTGTTAAATCTCATCCTGAGATTTAAAAATTGAAATTAATAGTACAGGTATATGACTGCCCAATAAAAAAATAAAATCTGGATGTGGTATGAGAAACTGTACCACCTTTGCAAATATCCAGCTCATTCAAACTGACAGTCACAGAAATTGCCAAGAGTAGCCCTTATGACCCCAGTCATCTTCCAGGGTAACATAAGAATGAGGAGTTGAACCTCCCTCTAGGCAGATGACCAACACCTCCTTTGACAGAAAATTGATCTCTCATCCTAAAACATGCAGGAGTCCATCTAGGACTGAATAAATCTTTAGCAGACACCAGCAACTTCATCAACTACTGCCAGCACCTAATTTTCTGTAAGCAAGCTAATAAAGAAACAAACAATCATTGTCTCCTGTCACCTCCCAGTATTTTGGATACATATCAGGAATGCTGCAGGACAGAGTCTGCACAGGAGCAGCACTCTTCATTTTGGGAGCTGATCTCCTCCAAGTCAGAAACAGAGGTAATCATTCGTAGTTATTCTGAAATGTTCAATATCACTGAATTTTTAGCAAGTTCATTGTTACCCCAGGGAGATGCAGGAATAGATAGATATTCCTTCAAAATAACTGTGTGAATCCTTCACTTCATACTCAATTTTATAGTTCAGCTTAAACCAAGAAAAAGTAAATACAAAAAATAATTTCAGCACCTCTAAAACTCTATGTGTGTGTCTGTGCCTGTGTCTTGTGTGTCTCTGTGTGTGTGTGAAGATATCCAAAAAAAGGTATGAAAAGAACTATATAATTGTCATTTACACACTCATTAATTCCTCCCTGACCAAACTACTTTTGCCAAATATAAAAATTCTGCTCCCTTAGTGAATACTGCTAGGATGCAGTTTAGCTTTACACTTACAAGTAGCTTTAATCTTTAAATACATTCATTTTAATATCTTGTATCTTATATAATAAATTTTATTCCATTGGAAAAGCAAAATATTCACATTCCAGTGACATGCAGAGCCATGGGTCCCCAGTCTTCCCTCCAGTCTCCTCCTGAGAGAGGAGAATCTTGAAATTGAGATATTGTTAGGGAGAGAATATTAGTTCTAATATTTCTAGAAGTAATATTTTGTTATTTAAATTGTATTGACTATAACTCTTCAGTCCGTTAAGACCTGGGTGAGCTGGGATCATGACAGCAAAGATTAAATTACATGAAGATAATAAATCAGTCTGACCATAGGAATCAGAATTTAAACTGATTGTTATGTTTGCCTTGTAAGTGAAAATAGCAATCAATCTGAAGAAAGAAAAATGTTTAAAAGGCCACTTTTCTGTGGTTTCCCTTCTTTCTCAAAGAAAAGTTTCTGTTCAGACATCTGATTTTGCATTCCATGCATTTGAAGAAAAGGAAACTTCTTGAAGAAGATGTGGGATGAAACAAAAATCAATAGACAGTAGAGGAGGAATAGGAACAACAATATATTATTTTGTTGTTCTGTAAACAATTCTTGCATTTAACCTTCAATCCTAATTTAATTCTGCAAGGAAGGGATCAAATTGCTGCAAAGGCTCTTACAGAGAAGCTGAAAATAATTTTTGACATTTTCCTTACATAAAAACTCTCTGAAATTAACAGCATATATACACAAATGATGATATAATAAAACCAAATAATTTGGATACCACATGTTCAACAGAGATTAAAAATTACTTCAAGTGAATTTATTAGTAAGTTGCATAGTAGTCAATTTAAGATATTATTTACATATTAGCTAAATTAATATACAAATATTGGTATATACACAATATACAAATGTTGTTTAGAGTGCCTAAGAACACCAGATTTTTACTGAGGAATATCTATCTAGCTTTCCATGGCTCCTAGGGATTTTGTCTAAGCCCATCTCTACAATGGCTTTTTGCGCTGCAGAAGATACATAAGACATTTGCATTCCTACTTTGGAAAAGGATAGGACAATTGCTATTGTCACCTCTAGGTAATTTGAAAGAATTTTAGTTCCTCTGGAGACATCAAAGAATTGCACTACTGTTGGTTTTCAGGTTCAGGCATGAATAACACAAGATGGAGACAGAAATGCCATATTGCCCCCAAGTTTTTCATATTCTTTTGTAAACATCTGCATTTTAAGTTCTCTAAAAACTAAAGAGATTCAGACATCATAGTTAAAAAAATATGGAAGGATATATATAAATAAAATTTAGAGTGAAGAATGTACACAAAAATCCATGGAGAATTTATTTGTAATACTGGTGATCCATAAAGCCTGACGCAAGTGATCCAATAAAGAAAACAAAATGCTGCAATGCAGTTTTCTCAGTTTAAATCCTAACCCAGTCAGGCTACAGGACTAACCTGTGGAAGGTGCTATGTCCCTGTATCCAAACAAAGAAGAAATCCCAATGCAGGGAAAAAAATGTATAGTCTTATGAAATCTATGTAAGGGACTTTCTATGCTGAACAGCCTCTGATCACCTGTGTTCTTGGTAAGTCCAGTTCAATTGCAGAAAAGCATATAAGCCCCAGGCAAGCCCTGGGCCACGAAAGCATCCAGAGCTACATCAGGTACCAAGAGCCCTGGCTGCTGTCTGTAAGAGCACATTCTAAAGTACAAGCTTGTGGGGGTACAGTTCAAGACACAGTATGAGGCCACCACTTAAGGCAGTGCCCAGGATGGATGTGTAGATGCTGAGAAGCCAAAGTAGGCAGGAGTGATGCAGACAAAGCAGGCTTGCCAGAAGATATTATTTCAATGGATTAAAAAACAATGGGATACCTGGTAAGCCTAAAAAAGATAGTACAGGTAGAGCCAATATTAATTGCCTAGCAGCAGTTACACCTTTGAACTTGATTTCATAGGCTTTTATTTCTGTGGAAACAACAGTAACACAAAAAAATATTATGATCTTTTAATCATGAAACATATTGGGGGTTTGATAATGGAATTTTTTTCCTTTTTTTTCCCATTGGCTTGTTCATACATTGAGAGAGTAATTAAAACAAGTGTATTTCTTGTTCTGAAAAGTGCCTCCTTTATTCCAAGAAACTTGTGCTAAATCAGAAAGGAAAACTGACTTTCCTATGTGCACACAGCACTATTCAGTTGCTTCAAATATTCAGCTGGGAGGGCTTGAAAACTTGGAAGCATAATTCTGTAACGCCTTGCCTTGTGCTTTTTATAATCCTACCACAAAGCATGAGTTCAGTGCCCTCCTTTTCTTTCAGTTAGAAAAGGTCCACCCCCATTAGAACGCAATGAGTTCACTTAAGTAGGAATGTAAATGAGGCAGTTGCATATGGGCTGCTTGGGCTCCTGAGATGAGAGTAGGAGGGGGACAATTTTGCCCTTTGTAAGAGGGTGCCAGGTATACTCAACTCAGCGTACTGCTGCTTTTATTTGCCACCAAATCTTTGTCATTCTGCCAGGCTTCCCAGTAATACTGTGAGGTCTTCACATGTTCCTAAGGCTGAGGAACAGCAAATGAGTAGGTGCTTCAGTGCCAGTGTCTGAAGGATGAACTGCAGTGCAGCAAAGAAGTCCATTTTATACTAGAAACTGTGTAAAAAACATGACCAATATATTTTACAAAAGTAAAAAGAAAAGGCTACTTAAAAGAATGAAAACACTTTCTTTTTATGACAGAAATTTGAATTTCTCTTACAAAACTCAAAAGTAAATTAATTATGTACAGCCCTCTTCTTAAATATGAAGCAACTTACTTATTTTCATTTCTATATCTGATCTCCAGAAACTTCTCTCTTTTCAGTGTTTGGCTAAATAAGGCACCAAAAAGAAATAGTCAACCCTGTCAACAGCAGTAGGAAGCTAAATGTATCCATTAATGAGTTTTATGACCTGATGAGCATAGAAACCCTCACTGATTAGCTGATCACCTCAGGAGTGCTTGTTACATTTATAATGAAGCAAATCAAATAGCACAGTTTGTATTTGGAAAGCTGAAAAAGCTGAGCCAAATAGTCACTGATGTGACCTGGCAAAAATCAATAGTGCTAAATTTGCACTTCTATTCCTCAGTGGCAGGAGGTGGTCATTTGGTTAAAGTCAATTACGTTAGTTAAACTGATCTACTGCACCAGTGACAGCAAAAGTCAAACCTGTTGATTTCTAAGTTATGCTGGATTTCACAAATCACTGAGTGGAGTCACCAGCAAGAATATGTGCATTGAAGGTGATGGTAATACTTCCAGTCCTTCTGGCAAGTACCAGTCTACAGGAAGGTGTTTTGCTACTTAGATGTCAACTACCCTTTTCATGGATATTGCTACATTGACTTTTGCCATGTTTAAAGGTTTATGCTGACCGTTCAGTTGCTGTGCAAGAAAATGAGGTGGCATGCTACGACAGAAACAAAGCAAGGATAATGAACATCTTTGTCAGTTAAACCAAAAAGTCTCATGATGAAGATCCGGCATTTTAATGATGATAATGGTGCTACTGAATGTGAAAACATATACAGCCATTCAATTCCCTTGATTATGTCAACAGGTAGAGAGAACTTTGTCCCTGGATATTTCTGATAGATATTAACAATGAAATAGAATGTGAGCTGTAAAAAAGGAAGAGATTTGCCAACAGCAAAAAAGAGAGAACAAAAGGTAACAACAGATAAGCCTATTATACATACACTAAAGAAAATGTTTCTGAATGACAAGACAAAATTAGCATGGTTTGATTTATTATATGACAGGAATTTGAGAAAATAAAGCAATTAAAAACTACAAACAGAATATTCAGAGACATTTAAAGAATGATATCTCTACTTAATGACCTTATTCTTCAGAAAAAACCTATATGAAAATGGGCTTCTTATGTGTTTTTTCTTGTTCTGTGATGGATAAAGCAAGCTGTAAAAATTAGTTGCATGGAATTTGAATGCATATTAAAACCAAAAGGATATTTCTTCTTTCAAGACAGACAGAGGAACAGAAAAAGAATGCTAAATCTATGTTAATTTTTTCATTACTGTTTTCTTTAACTTCTAAATACATATTTTAATAAAATCTGGGGGGGGGGGGGTTGGTTTTTGCTTTGTTTTGTTTTGTTTGTTAAGGAGGTTTTTGTTTGGCTTTGTGGGGTTTTTTTTCAAATTTGGCTGGTTGTCATGCTTCAACCCCAGCCACTAAGTACCGTGCAGCCACTTGCTCGCTCGCCCCCAGCAGAATCCAGGAGAAAACCAGAAGATTAAAAGTGAGAAAACTCACAGGTTGGGATAAAGACAGATTAACAGGTAAAGCAAAGTCCGCATACACAAGCAAAGCAAAATCCGCATACACAAGAAGAAAAAGAACACCATTGGTAGGTAGGTGTTCAGTCATTCCCAGATGGCAGTGCTCCATCATATGTAATGGTGACTCGGGAAGACAAAGACCATCACCCTGAATGTCCCCTCCTTCCTTCTTCTTCCCCATCATGTGCATGATGCCATATGGTATGAAATACCCTTGCAGCCAGCTGGGGTCAGCTGTCCAACTGTGACCCCTGACAGCTTGTTGTGCACCCCCAGCCCTCCTCGCTGGTGGGGTGAGGTGAGAGGCAGGGAAAGCCTTGATGCTGTGCAAGAGCTGCTCAGCTGTAACTAAAACATCCCAGTGTTATCAGGGCTGTTTCAAGCACCAATCCAAAACATAGGCCCATATCAGCTACTATGAAGAAAATTAACACTACCCCAGCCAAAACTAGTACATTAGTTTTATAATTTGTTTTATACTGTTGGTTAATGTTTAAGTATATTTCTTAATTGTCATTTCACTCCTAGAATTGCTGCTGAAATATTGGTTTGTTACTATTTAGGGAGAAGCAGGTATGCCTGATCCTGCAAAAAATGCCAGTACTAAATTAGCTTTTAGAGGGGAATGTATCAGGCATATAGTTCAGTAACAATAACAGACATACTATACTGCCTTTTGACACAGCAATTCTTGAAATAAGTCAAGTTCTTTCAACTGACACCAGAAGGGCAAGTTTCATCCAGAATTAAGGAACATTTTCAGATACTGTTATTCCACCACTAAAATCTGAGAGTATTTAACTAGTTGTCCTGTACCAAGATAATGCAGAATAAAAACTGTGATAGCTGTGGCTACAACACCCCAAAGAACTAGAGAAGTAATGGTCAAACACAGACACAAACCAGAGAATGCACTCCTAAAACAGTCAAAAGAAGTTGATGGTTAGAACTTATCTGTTTCAGCAACACCCATGTAATTGCTGACAACTGACTTGAAGACATTTCACGGTAAATTTCTCTTTAGATTATTTAAAATCATGGTATACTGACTTGAGCCAAGTCATTAGGTAACAATATTGTGTTTTTTTCTGCTTTCACAGTACTAAACCAAGAGTTTTTAGTGTTGCCATGGAAATATTAGACAATGCATTCATAAAGTAATTCTTTTATTTGCTTGCTTGCTTGCTTTTTGCAGAAGAAAACATTGTGAGACAAAAGGCAAAAATATCTCAATCTATCAAGAAGAAATCCTCTCCATTAAATTACTTTAGAAACCACCATTATTAGATTCACTCAAACAGAAACTAATATGAAATATGCAATCATCATAGAATGGTTCAGGTTAGAAGGGAATTTAAAGATCAGCTAGTTCCAGCTCCCTTGTCGTGGACAGAGACACTTCCCACTAGGCCAGATTGCTCCAAGCCCCATCCAGCCTAACCCAAACCCTAAGGCTTACCCAATCCAGCCTTGAGCACTTCCAGGGATGGAGTATCCACAACTTCTCTAGGCAACCTGTTCCAGTGTTTCACCACCCTCACAGCAAAGCTCTCTTGTAAGCTCCCTTTAGTTACTGGAAGGTTGCTGTTAGGTTTCCCCTGAGTCTTCTGTGGGCCGAATAACCCCAAGTCTTATAAACCCTAATACTGAATTGTAAGTAGTTTCCCCTTGTCATTTCTAGCACAAGATTACAGCCTAGCAAGGTCTTGTAACATTGCTTCCACCAGATCACAGGCTTAGGGTTAATAACACAGGCGCCAGGAGAGGTCAAACTTTGTGTAGACTAGTCCTGGCCTGCCTGGAGATTTGTTTTACCAGGTAACAGAAATTGCCCAATGACCAGGTCAGTACTACATAGTTTGTTTTCATTTCATACTTATGAAATGTTTCATATTCCTGAAATGCTCACTAATGCTTCACACAGTCATACAAATGGCTTCGATTGTTACAGACATTTTGAAACTAATAAATCATAAGGCCACGTTATGCTTGTGCAACCATTTACCTATGAGCCTAGTGTAAAATGCTGTGTAGAGGAGCATGGACAGCTGATGATAGTGGAAACCTTGAAATGACAGGCATAGGAGCCAGCAGAGGCCACTTGGCAATAAGTAGCAATAGTCATCGATTACTGGTTTTCAAACTAATACAGCCTTCAGAGCTGGGCAAAACCAGTTTTAGGTGTGACAGCAAAGAAGAAGTGTCTAAGACATATAAATTACATCAAATACTGTGAATTTGGATGTAACATGGCCTTGAAGACCAATGGAGAAAGAGCCAGGTAGAGACCGCTTTAGCAAACACATAAAAATGCCAAGTGAATAAGAGAGTGGGGTAGAAGACTTCATCATTATCATACTCCTCCCTGTGAGGGACTTGTGAAGCTGATAACTTCCTATAAGACCCAGAGGGACTTAGACTGAGCAAAACATCACAGAATGGGATAGATACTTGAAAGTTTGTGGATATATTGTTTTAATAGTCTGTAATTTGAACTGTAAGTGTCTTACATATTTATAGCTTTCATGGCCAGTTGCATTTAAATATATTTTGTTTGATGGAATTTATCTTACCAAGAAATTTAAGACATACAGGAGAATTCCAAGCTCTCATTAAACACTGACAAATTTTCAGTTTCAGAGGAATGATGAAAACATCTCATAGTGTCAGGCCCACTCTCAACCCTTGCACAACACCTCACAGGGGTTGATTTTCTGTTGATAACTACTTGTTCATAGGTTAATTCATTAGCCAGTTCATTAGTTCGCTAAATGCATACTCGTGTAGTGTTGATTTTGTAATCAAGATAGGATGCATGACACAGTCAAATAATTTATAAAAATTAAATTATGTTACAACCAAGCAGTTCCTTTTAGCAATCAAATCTGTAATATTAAGGAATAAAATCAGGTTTATTTGACATGATTTAGTTTCAATAAATCCATATGATATACATTACTTATTTTTTTAATAATTCACTATTGAAGCACCTCCTTATTAATTTTTCTTTCAAGGATAAAGTCTCTTATTTAGTTATGTCACTAAATATCCACCTGTTTAGTCTTCTGGAATGTATCCACTATTCCAAGATTTGTTAAGAGTGCACATCAACTGGTCACACATTCCTTCAATCATATCTTCTGAAATTCCATCCAGATCACTTAAATTCAGAATTGTCTGTCACAACATATGTTTATAATTTTCTTCATTGTTAATGGAAAAACTTTACAGCCCTCCTGTAAAATAAGCCCTTTATTGCACTTCTTGCAAAATGCAGGACAGAAATATTCAGTGACAATCACCAGTAAGCCATGACTGGTTTTCCATACCCTTTAAAAATTATTAATGTTAGCACAGCTATCATGGATCTTTTCCCAATGTTGTTAGTTTCCTTCAGCTTCTTTCTTACAATGATTCTACCAGGCAGTTCTTGGTATCTACTTATTATTTCATGTGTCTCATACTGTAATTTATTTCTAACTTTCACTTTACCAGTGATGTAGAGGGGGCTTGCCTCCACTGTGGTATTAAATAATTTTGGTCCTCCAGAAAATTTTCGTCAGTTATTTCTGATTAATGGAAAACATTCATAAGGTCATAGAATATCCTGAGTTGAAAGGGACCCACAAGTATCACTGAGCCTAACTTTTGGCTCATTTGTTTTCCAGACTGTATATAATCATAATGACTACTCTTGATTCGGCACAGGTGACTAATGCATCTTTATCTGCTATAATGATGACCGAAACAGAAAAACGACAACTGGGAGCACAATGTTTCTTGTTAGAGAACAGACATCTACCATTCTTAAAAGAACTAAAGGAGGCTTTATTAAGGCCTGTATGAGACCTCTAATAGGTCTCTAAAGATTACAGCATTAACTGACACTTACTTTTCTTCAGTCTTCTGGACTGTGCTAGTTATCATTGCAATGTGTACTCTTATTACCTCTTTTGACTATTTTGTTCTCCTTAAGTAGGTAATAACCACTGATTTTAATGTTCTAATAACGCAAATCAACTCATCAGCTTTTACGAATACCAGTTATATCAAATTTCTTCTAATCAGTGAGAATTTTTAATTCCTCCTGCCGACTGTCTTTAAGCAGCACCATATATAGCAATCGAAATATATATTCTTTCCACATCTGTTGACCTTGATCACAACATCCTGAGTTTCTGTTTATATCACATTTGCATTCTTATTAAGTTTTCTCTTTTATTTTTCTGTTAACAGTCTCATAGTTGTTCCAGCTAATCTCCAGTGGAGAAGATTATCACCACTTTTTTCTGTAAGAAGTAAGCTGCAGTATTTATTATTCAGCCATCTCAGGATAAATGTTTGACTAACTGAAACTTTCTTTTTCACACTAGTCATGCAAACAGTGGTACTGTCTGGTATCTTCTACCTTTTCAGGGCTATTAGAATAACTCTAAGAAGATTATGTTGGCTTTTGTCTTCTGCCTCCATTCAAGATAACTGAAGCTTCCTAAAGTGCAAAGTTCCACGTGAGTGTCATGTAACTAATTTCAATGTGTATCATTCCTTACAAATATCTCCCTAATGCCTGGTGGATTCTCATCTTCTTGTTTCAACACTGTCATCAGTGATGAATGCTTGCCCTCCTGGGGTTCCTGAGCGCATCTGTAGCTACTTGCTTCATCAAAAAAGAATAGAAGTCAAAATATTCAACAGGTTTTTGTTCTATTCTGCCAGAAAAAAAGGGACAAGTTGCTGATCATCTGATGGTCTGACCTTTATAGAGGAAAGTGTGTGAGCTTCAAAGTAAGGAAGTGTGCTACCTATTGCACTAAGACATATTACAATGCAAATTACTTTAAAAATGTTATTCATCATTCAAGAAATGCATTCTTGTAAAAATGTGAAGTAGTTTACTTCTCGAATAGTACAAGATTACAGTTAAGGAATTGCACCTAGCAGCTGCTCTGAGGTCCCAGTCTCCTCATTGCTGGCATCTGATGCCCCAACCCCACTCCAGCTGCAGATGCAGAGCCTTACTCACACATAGACACACATGGTTGGGACTCCCCTGGTCCTCAGTACTCAGCTCTTGCTTGGACTTGCCCTGAGAGGCATAATTGGCTCCCTGGCCACTGCACCTATGTGCTGGCTAGTCCAGCTTGATCTTCACTACTGTTCACACATTCAAAAGCACCACAGACACAACCACACATACCTAGGAACCTAGGAAAAGGGTTAGAGAGTGGATTTTGGTACGAAGATAGGACAGATTGAGCAGATAGGGCATGGCCAGACAAGTGTCTGACCTTGTTTAACTGCAGCTGGCCCCTTTGATCCCCTTATCCTTCTATTTCTCTGTGATGCTCCACCCAAAATCACCTAGATTCATTTGCTTCCCCACCTTCTTTCCTTCCTTAAATGTCCCATTAAAAGTTTCCTGCATTCACAAAAAGCTCTTTCCCCTGCACCCCATAACATGGTCCATACCCTTATGCAGGGACCCCCAATCTGCAAGGTATTCTGAGACTCATCTTGATGGGTGTCACCCTGGCACATAGCTGAGGCTTATCTGGGATGCTCTGGCAGGGGTTTGGGCAGAGTAATCTCCAAGTCCATAATTCTGGTACCCCTGCCAGCTGCTGTCTCTCTGTGCTCCCTTCTGTGTGCGCAGACCAGCTTTTTACCATATAACCTAACAAAAACATGTGAACATGTGACAAAAAACCCCATCATATCCCTCCAGTCAAACTAACTGGCAGCATTTTAAATAAGACCATTCTGTCAAAGGGTCTCACTGTTCAGTTCACATAACAATTGTCCTTTCCAATACAAGTAATTGGTTCCCTGAATAGTCTTCAAAAGGAAGAAGGGACGCAAGGATCACATAAAAAATCATACCTTTTATTTGTGTTAAAGGAAACTTGGACAATTCTTTTATATCCTTTATGAGGAACAAAGAAATAATCTCAGCAGGAACATCTCAACATCTTTTTAAATAGAAGTACTTAAAAAAGTCTTGGGGCTAATAGAATTCCCCTGAATAAATACGTGAAAAATTATGGTGTCCATAACAAAAGACTTACTATTCAAAATTCTATTTATTGATTTCTTTATGCCAACCATTCTTTGTCAGAAGTGAACACATCAGCTTCAGCAATTTACAAAGCACAAGAGATTAGTCATCTTGTACTGGGACAGCTCTGTTCTTTAGTGTCCTCAGGCAGCAGTTTTCTGTCTCTCAGCTTCACTCTGTTTATCCTTTTTGTTGACAAATCCATTTCCAAACAGGGCTATGTTGACATCTGTGTCTGATTAGATACGTTGAAATATTCTCTATTTTTTTAGTATCTTTTGAAATTAATTGCCTGAAGTCATTCTCCAAGTTAGTGACTAAGCAGGACTTAAAAAGTCCTAGCTAGAAATTATCATGTCCCTGGTGCTTCTGCTTTGCTGCTGGTAGGAATGGCCTCCTCCTCCCCTGCAGTGTATGTGACACGAATCCCTACAGCACTATCCCATCTATCCCGTAAAGCAGCAGAGCTTTCAATAACAACATTCTGGGTTTCTTCTGACACTTAATAAGCCTCTGAGAAACCTCCTAGTATAAAAAAGTACACTAAAATAATCTGGATATCTGAAAGAAACTTGTATAAAATCCTAAGGTTTTCTTCTCTCTTTGAATAGCTGTACAAACACATACACACGTCAGCAGTTTGTGTAAGGAGTGAACCATCAAGTTACAGCACATCCTTGCCACTTTCTAACAGCTACCAATCCCTTTCACACATTCATTTCTGAAACAAACCCCTTAATCAACTTCTTTTTCAGGGCACTATGCTCAATGATATAAGCCAGAATGGCAAACACGTAGCAGCATAACTGACAACAACCTCACACCTGGCATTGCAAAAGATGCTCCTCTTTCAGCAGAGCTCACAGGGATATCCTGCTGCGAGGCTGCAGGACTTTGAAGAAGTAAGCAGAAAACAGAGTCGAGATGACATTTGCAACTGTAGCTGACTGGGCAAATTCTGATTATGTCCCATTTTCAGAATCTGGCAAGAATACTGTTGTTCTTCTCCAGATTTGATTACTCAGGACTTGCCTTAAAAGGATCAATTATCAGTTACAATGAGAAAAGGACATTTCCATCAGTGTCTGGCCAGAAGAGCAACCTTTTCCTACTGCCTTGGGAAAATTTTACTAGTATTCTGAGGTGATTCTAGATTAATTAGATCTGGCCTAAGTAAGTGTCATCATCAGACCACATAAACTACAACACAACAACCTTCCTTTTGAGGGATGTATCATATTGGAAATACAGAATGCTTATATTTTGAGATAAGTAATACTGAAGATTAGACCTCGGCATTCTTGGCTCGAAAATAAGAGCTTTCATTGGCATAAGGAAGGAGGGGTGGGGAGGCACAATGGACATGTAATGATATTCCTTATTCCATTATCTTCCCCCAAACCATGTGAATGAATCACTTATATTTGCCTTCCTTCAGCATTATCCAGTATTTAGAGATAAGATATTGATACTTTCTTCAACAAACTATTTTCTTCAGTCGGTGTTCTTTGACAACTTATGAAAGGAAACAGAAGTAGTATGAATCATTGCAGTAATACAACTGAGAGGGAGAACCAGTTCTACTACTTTTTGTGTGTGCCACCAGGACACAGAGAAACATGAAGAAAGATCAAAGAAAACAAAAGATGGCAGGTGAGGTCCACCCACCAGGTTCCAAATGTGACTCTACAGCATTAGCAATTAATACCAGCCTAAATGGGTATGAAGCCTGTTGACCATGATAATTCAACATTTCAGCTCAATGTACTTCAGCACCACACTGAAATATCTATATAAAAGTATTATTTAATGTGCACTCTTTCAAAATCACTAATGAAGGAATGAAAAAGAAGCAAGAAAGAAGACACTGTCTATATAACTCAAACCAACATAGATTCTTTGATTTGTGTTTCTGAGCAGGTCCCATTCACGACACACACATAGTTTTTTCTTAGTTTATAAACAATTCTAAAAATAAATTAACAAATTACTGAACATGGATTCTAGTATTTTCCCTGGGTTTAACTGTTTTTAATACTTCTATACTTTATGACTGTTTACCAGAAACATTATCCAACAGATTAACTCTCTGGCAAGATGCTGTCACATCAACACTTAGATAAGTTACGAGTTCGCAAACCTGTTAGTATGTCTCACCAACACTAAAATCTGGCAATAATTCATCTGCCACAATCATCAATTGTCATTTTCTTCAAAGTTTTACTCTATCCATTGATATAAGTACAAATTGAAAGAGGAATGGCTGGAGAGCAGCCCTGCAGAAAGGGGACTAGGGGTGCAGGCTGGCTACAGACTCAGTATGAGGCAGCTGTGTGTCCTGGCAGCCAAGAGAGCAACCCACATCCTGGGGTGCATCAAACACAGCATAGCCAGACGGTCAGAAGAGGTGATTGTTCCACTGTATTCTGCTTTGGTGCAGCCTAACCTGGAGTGCTGCATGCAGTTCTGGGCCCCATAATTTAAGAAGGTTGTGAACGTCCTTGGATGTGCCCAAAGTAGGGCAACAAAGCTAGAGCAAGGGCTGAAAGTCTTATCCTGTGAGGAGCAGCTGAGGACATTAGGTTTGTCTGGTTTGGAGACAAGGAGGCTGAGGGGTGACCTCTGCTCTCTACAGCTTACTGAGGAGAGGAAGTGGAGGAGGTGCTGAGGTCTTTTCCCTGGGATCCAGTGAGAGAACCTTCTCTCCTGGAAGAGATGTTCCAGGAAAGGTTTAGACTGAACATTAGGAAGCATTTCTTTACTGGAAGAGTGGTAAAACACTGGATCAGGCTCCCTAGAGAGGTGGTCAATGTCCCAAGCCTGTCAGTGTTTAAGAGGCATTTGGACAATGCCCTTAATAATATGCTTTAATTTGGTCAGCCCTGAATTGTTCAGACAGTTGGACTGCATGATCCCTTGTTGTTCCCTTCCAACATTCTATTCTATTCTATTCTATTCTATTCTATTCTATTCTATTCTATTCTATTCTATTCTATTCTATTCTTAAACCATTGCATATGGTGTTTTTCAGAAAAGAAATGTTACTTGTTTCATGTACCAAATGAACAGATATTTTCATTTGGTTTACTTTCTTTTTTCATTTTCCTCTGATAAAGTGACAAATATGCCAATGCAAATTCGTGAAACATGACACATAGAGCATTCATCATGAAATTATATAAGCATCAATCAGACTAGACACATAATCAAGGTACAGAAACATGATGGCTGAGGAAGACTCCTAAAATTATTCTCTAAATCAATACTGGGAAACCTTTTGAAATATCTATGATGTTTTCTAAGTTCAGGGTTCTTCTTGGATATAATAATACACATTTTCTATTAGATTACAATGTATTTACTTTAAAAACCAAATAAAAGGTTTTTCTGAAATAAAAGGCTTCTTTTCTGAAAGAAAAAAGCAAAATATATTCTTTATTTATTATATATGTAAAGTCATTCATTCTCAATTCTGTATACATTAATTGAAACTGTAGTGGCTGGGATTATTAGGACATTTGTAACTGTTTAAACCTAGGCTCAGCAACTGAAAGGAAAAAAAAAGAAATAAAGAAGACTTGTCCACTACCACTCAAGAATCCTGTTAAATTATAACAATGTGTATGATGTTTCTATACTCTTTATCCATACTATGAAGCAAGCAATTCTGTTGCACTTCTAAATACACTTAAGAAATTAGAAATAATAAATGGAGAATAACAAGAAACATATTTTCCATTCCAGCTACATTGATATTCACCAGCACAGAAGTATCAGACTGCTTAATTAACGTGAAAAACCATGGACAAAATTTAAGATTGCTCTGAAAAATTACTGTGCCAAAGAAAATCAACTGGGGGTGAAATCCAGATACATTCATATCCGGCAGAAGATAACATAAATAGATTGAAGCCATAGAGCAATGCATAAGAACCAGTAATAATGGAGATTATATATCCCCTTTATGTAGCCTGCATGACATTATAAAAGGCTCAGGTCTCAAGGAACAAATTTGAATTATGAATTTTTATGCAGCAGTAGATATCTATTTTCTTATTTGTATTTTCTCAGCAATATTTTCTTATGATACACTGTGTATTCTGTTTTAAGAACTTGTAGACCACCCACAATGTCTGTGCAACAGTATCGTGTGGCCTGATTTTGGTAGTGGGAGGGCTACTGGGTTAGACTTCTGTGAGAAGCTGCCAGAAGCTTCCCCTATGTCTGACAGACCCAGTGCCAGTCAACCCCAAGATGGACTCCCCCCACTGGCCAAGGCTGAGATTGTCAGGGTTGATGGTAGCACCTCCGGGATAGCAGATTTAAGAAGACAGAAAAAACCTGAGCAACAGCAACTGCAGCTGGAGAGAGGAGTGAGAACATGTGAGGGAAAGAGCTCTGAAGACACCAATGTCAGTGAAGAAGGAGGGGGAGGAGGTGTTCCATGCACCGGAGCAGAGACTGCCCTGCAGCCCATGATGCAGACTGGGCTGTCCCCCTGCAGCCCAGGAAGGTCCACAGTGGAGCAGCCCAAGGAGGAACCCACACCAGAGCAAGTGGACGCCCAAAGGAGGCTGCGACCCTGTGGGAAGCCCATGTTGGAGTAGGTTTGCTGGAAGGACTTGTGGCCTTGTGGGGGTCCCACACTGGAGCAGTGTGGAAGGCACACATACTGGAGCATTTCATGAAAAACAGCAGCCCATGGGACGGTCTCACCTTGGAGAAGTTCATGGAGGACTGTTTCCTGTGGGAAGGACCCCGTAATGGAGCACGCAATGGGTGTAAGGAATCTTACCCCTGAGAAGGAAGGAGCAGCAGAGAAATGTGTGACGAACTGGCTGCAGCCCACATTCCCCGTCCCCCTGCACAATTAGTGGGAACAGAGGTAGAGAATTTGGGAATCAAGTTCAGCTTAGAAAGAAGGCAGCAATGAGGGAAAGGTGTTTCTAGGATTTTGTTTCATCACTATTATTCCACTGATTTTGACTAGTAGCAAGTTGAACTAATTTTTCCCCAAGTCAAGTCTGATTTGCTTGTGACAGTAATTGCTGAGTGATCTCTCCCTGTCCTTATCTCAACCCACAAGCCTTTTATTATATTTCCTCTGCCCTGTCCAGCTGAGATGGGGAGTGATAGAGTGTCCTCAGCGGGCCCCTGACCTTCAGCCAAGGTCAGCCCCTCCTCCCAGTGACTTTTAAATAAAGTATTAAAATCTATGGGAACAAGATGACTGTAAAGAATTACAGCTCATTTGAATTAACAGCACCTCCAACGCACTGACTTTTGCTAGCATTGCAGTTGCAGCCATCCACGATATGATTACTTTGTAATCATGGGCAATAGAGATTTGGAATGTTTTCTGAGGAAGCTGCATTATTGTCACATAATAACATTGATTTAAAATTTTTCTCCCAGTGTTGGTAACAGTGACATCTGCAGAGAGCAGTTAGTTTTGAATGCTTGATACTCTCATCACAGCAGAGATTAATAGTGATTCAAGGACATCTGCCAGGTTCGTTTTACAATCTCAACATAAACTGAATTTGTTGATTTTTTTTCTCTAACACGGTGATTTAATAAGTTTTCCATTGTCAAAGTAAAGGCAAGGTTATTTTAATTACTAATCTATTTCTTTTCTGAATCTGAAGTACTCTTCAAGTAACTAAAATTCATGGTTCACATATTAGCATTAATTTTTAGTCGTTAAAAAGAAACAAAAGGGTCAATTCAATAGTCCATATATTATAATGCAATAATTCAAGTGTCACCAGCTGGCAATACTCACAGTGACCATAAACTGTGATTGGTTCTTGTGAGTACTCATTGTTCTCCATGTAAACAACACTGGTTTGACTCCGAATGCAATACTGCTTGGTTAACAAACACATAAAGTGAGGCATACAATAGGGAACTAACTCCTGTAAATTTCCATGGTATTTTGCAAACTTAAAATCAGGTATGCTTCTTGCTTCTCAGATTCTACAATTTTGAGCCTACTTCATTGACGCCTTTTTCTAAAAGTCGGGTTATAACTTCTCACATGGCTATGCCAGAAGGATTTGATGCAAACAATGGAGAAGCACTATTTACATCTTTTTATGGGACATGCAAGAGGCGTAACAAAGGACAAGACAGTGAACTGGAGATTTAGATACTAATGAATATTGAAATGCTGCCAAAGATCTGGCATAACAGAAAAGAATAAGCAAAGGATTATTTAAAATGTGGACATGAAACAAATGATATAAGAAGAAATAAGAAGATATAAGAAGAAATAAGAAGAATTTTTTTTTTCTCCAAGGAGCAAAATCCTCTTAAGCTGATCCCACAATTCACATTTCTGTCCATCTGGGTCCATAAATAGGATTAAATCGCCTTGTGTATCTCCCTACAGTTAACTTTAAACATTACATTAGTATATATACATGTATACCTCAGCTGGTCCTTTCATGCTCCCTTTATTGATAAATGAGAAGAACTCGCACTTTTACAGTACAGCTCATTAGATCTCAGGGTGAGATGGAAAGAACCTGTGTGATTTCATTGATTCTTAAGCAAATGTAGAAGTTGAACACAGACATAGTGGGAACCTAATTTTCTTAAGGTAAATTCTTCTCTATCAATAATTTTTATCACTGTCATACATAATTTGTCTTCCAAAAAAAATTAGTACATATTGAAGAAAATGAGAATTTTTTTTCCTGAAGCACATATTAAGTCTGTGTTAAGTCATCTGTATTTGATAAAATTAATTCCATGCAATGTCTGGCACTTCTAGTCTACTAAATATCTAGCAGATAATACCTTTATTGAAAAGCATCACCTTACACGTACATACAGTATTAATACAACTGAGGACATAGGCCAGTTACTCAAAAAACTTGCTTCAAAAATTATTTAAAATTTGCAACAGCAGTAGATTAGTATGTACAACTGTTTGTGCACAAAAGGTCTTTGAAAGTTAGGTCATAGTAAGGCTGTGGTATATTCCTAATGTCTGCTGGGAAGTGAATGTCAGGAAAATAAAAAGATCTACAAAAATGTCGAGTTTCGACATTCTCCAAGATAAGAAAATATGAGAAATGTGACTTACTGTTTATTTCCCATTAGTAGAAGACATACATCTTCGCACCTTGGTGGTGCAGGGTCTCAGAATTTGTCTGAGGTTGTTTCAGCCTGCACTGGTTTTAACTTCCTTTAACAGCTGTCTAGAAGCCAAGTGACTACAGCATGATGTGTTTCATTTGAAGCTTAGACTCTTTGCTAGTTCATGATGAAGATTTTTAATAATTTTAATGAATAAAAGTGGCATTTTCCACTGCTCTTTGAGACATACACCCTAAGTGGTCTGGAAACATTATGACCAGTTTCACATGACTATCTACCAATCCCAAGATACACACGCTTTATGATTCCTCTAAACTGTGAATATTTCATTCTTTTTATGAGGATGTAGGGAGTATGCTGCCTTTTTCCTCGGAAGCGAGTTTTTGAACATCACCAACTGTGCAAATACACACAGAGGCACATACATCCATGCATGAGTGCTTGCCTTCTTTTCTATGAGCTGAATACTTGCTAGAATTGCAGAGATGAAAGCAGCTCAGTGATCTGAGAAGGTCGTGCTGTTACATGCTTTGTGAGACAAAACACAAGACGCTTGGAAAGACAGAAGTCATAAATAAATCACCTGAATGGTAAAAGCTGTCCAGTTGGAGACCTCCTAAAGTCCCAATATATTTGCATAAGGACACCCAAGCACTCTGAAATGAGTAGACTTTTCCCTTGTAACTTGGTTTTGCCCTACAATTATCTGGTACTTCTTACTTACTCTTCTTTCCCCATCTCTCTGTATAGCTTGGTCTTTAGCATCATTTTACCACAGTGCATTTGGATTTGAAACCCCATTGCTCAAGAACACATAAATCTGAATAAATAAGTGTGGAAAAGCTCTAGAGGCACACTCTGAGGTATGTATATACGTGGTTTGGCAAGAATTAAGTGTGCAGGCAACGTGCAGCCGCTAAAGAGCACAGAGGATTGAAAGCCATGGGCATCCACATCCAAGGAAGCCTCAGGCACTGACACAGGGGCACAAAGTCTTACGAGGAAAAGCTGAGGGAGCTGGGGTTGTTTAGCCTGGAGAAAAGGAGACTCCTGAAAGGAGGTTGTAGCCAGGTGAAAGTCGGCCTCCTCTCCCAGGCAGCCAGTGCACAAGAGGACACAGTCTTAAGCTGCGGCAGGGGAGGTTTCGCTTGGACATTAGGAAGAATTTCTATGCCAAAACGGTGATTAGACGCTGGAATGGGCTGCTCAGGGAGGTGACGAGTCACCGCCCCGGAGGCCTGCAAGACTGGACATGGCACTTGGCACCATGGTTTAGTTGACAAGGTGGTTGGTGCTCGGTCATAGGTTGAACTCGAGGTCTTTACCAACGTAATTCATTCTATGATTTTGTAAAGTGCTCCCGGGAGCTGCCCTCACGGCATATTCCACGCCGGGAACAACTGGGGCGGCCGACGGGGCTCAGCAGCCGCGGCACCTCGGCGAGACGAGTGCACAGGGAACGCGGCGGAGGCGCGGCCTCTAGCCGGGGTAGGCCCGAGCGCGGTTCCGGCTCGGCGGAGTGCGGACACCCGGGCGGGAGCGAACGGGGGCAAACGGGGGCGAACGGGGACGAACGGGGACGAACGGGGACCGGCGGCAGCGGCACAGCCCCGGCCCTGGCCACGGAACCTCGCGGGCCGCGCCGGACACGGCCCCGCCCGCTCGCCGTACGGCACTGTCGCGCCGCGCCGGCTCTTGGCGGCAGCGGAACCGGCGGGCCGTAAGGCAGGTGCGCGGCGGGCGCGGCGGGCGCGGCGGGCGGGGGTCGGGCGGGCGCGGCGTGGGGGCCGCCGGGGAGGTCCCGCGGCGGGCGCTGTTCTGCGCCGCGGTCGGTGCGGAGCCACCCTCTGGCCCCCCGGTGGGGAGTGGGACCGCCGGAACCGGCCTGCCGCGGCGGGGGGGAACGTCCCGCCGCCGCTGCGCGGCTCTCTGCCCGCAGCCCCCGGGGCAGGGGCCTCGGCGAGCTGCTGGCGGCGCCCGGCGTTTGGGGAAGCCGGGCCGCTGGCCGGTGCCACGCGTTGCCTCCAGCGGGCAGGGCAGGCAGCGTGCCCAGGGCCGGCAGCGGGGCCGGGGCCGGGGCTGGCGGAGTGCTCGCCGTGCCCAGCCCCGGCGCGCAGCGCGGCGGGTGATGCAAGGCCGCTCCTGAAGGCCCGGGGGCCGTGCGCTCCTCTCGTGCGCCTTCCGGGCTTTGCTTATGGGGACGGGGCTGACGGGAGTGGTCAAGTGGGAAATGCACAGCTGTCGAATGTACTTTCAGTACTTACTACTACTATGAATAAATGTAGAGAACTAGAAATGATGAACGAAAGAAGCATGTGGTCACATAGAGTGTTTTTTGCTTTTGAGTTCTGCATGCTTCATTTTAGTTGGTAGTGGTAAAGTGACAGCTTTATTTATAAAACACATGACAGTCTTGCAGTGTCCTAAAGCTTGCACTTCAGGAGTGTGTATCATGTTGGAATTAAAATAGTACCTTTTATGAGTTCTGAATGTAGGCTTTGTTACTGTTTTTAAAATACTAATGTTGATGTAGACCCTTTAAGCCTTACATCATTTTAAACAATTGACTGTTACTGTTGACATGAAACTGGTAAACCTAATTTCTGCAGAGAAGAAATCTAATAGTCAAGCTTAGTTACTTTCCAGAGGATAGACTTGACTTGAATCTAGCCAATGAGTAGAAAAAACACTGGAAGTTCCAGAGAAAGTGCAACAAAGTGTTATGTTTACCCACATGGGAGGTTGCAGAGCTAAATTTTTAGGAAGAAGAAAACCAGACCAACCAGGTCAGATGCAAACTGGCCTTCATCTAAAGATGGCGTTGATTATATCAGTGAGGTGGTGAGTCTGATTAAACACATGCTGCTTTTCAGCAGATGCTGGAGTAAAATGATTCCCTTGGGATCTGACTTGCCTCTGGCCACAGCAGAGTAAACCTGTCTCATCTTGGAATTATGTGTGTAGATATTTGGAGGAGAGCTCTCTTCACATTTATATGGGAATGCAGACCGACCTACAGCTGGGGCTTTTATGTGTTTTATAAACTAGTTTACGTGTTAGACCTCAGTTTTCTCTAAAAGCTAGCTTGGCCTTTGAGAGAGGTGAGGTCACTACTTCCACTGAATCAGAGAGAAGGCAAGAAGTTGTCAAACGACAATATTTTATTCTGACAGTTCTGTGTTTACAGAACTTTCTTTGAAGCTAAACCTGAAGCTCCTGGAGCAGGTCCAGTGGAGGGCTATGAAGATGATTAAATGACTGAAACATCTCTCTTACGAGGAGTGGCTGGGAGAGTTGGGGCTGTTCAACCTTGAGAAGAGACAACTAAGAGGAGACGTCATAAATGTGTATGAGTATCTGAAGGGAGGGTGTCAAGAGGATGGATCCAGGTGCTTTTCGGTGATGCCAAGCAATAGAACAAGAGGCAACAGGGAGAAATTAATGCAAAAGAAGTTCCACCTGTACATGAGTGTCAAGGTTTAACCCTGGCTAAATGCCAGGCACCTACGACATCTGCTCTCTGTACCACCACAATGAGGAAGAACTTCTTCACTGTGTGGATGACAGCACCGAAACACGTTGCCCAGAGAGGTTGTGGAGTGTCCCTCACTGGAGATATTCAAGAGTTCTTTGCACTGTTCTGTGTACTCCAGGATGGCCCTGCCTGAGCAGAGAGTTTGGACCAGATGTTCCACTGTGGTCCCTTTCAACCCATTCTGTGATTATGTGATCAAGGAGATTGTAATTGCCCCTAAAATAGTTGTAGTTGCTTGTGTCTCAGTATCATTTACAGTTTTGCTAAGAGTAGTGTTGATTCTGTTTCCAGGAAGAACATTTATAGTTGAAAAATATTTTTTTATGGAGTTAATAGAAAACTCATCCTTTGCAAAAGGCTGGTGTATATTTCTGCAGGTACTGTTGACCTACCATGCTTTCTCTGAAAATGTTTTCCTTTATAAATACCCAACTGAGCTAAGGGTGGTCCATGTTATTCTTTCACATTTCATTTCTCTTCTGTTACATAGTTACAGAGCTGCTAATGGGGTGCGGAGGTGGATGGGGGAAGGAAAGACACATGTTGTCTTTCGCTGGTTAGTTATAATGTAAAGTTTATTTGGAAGCTGTTAAACATGGGATTAATTCCAGCTCATATGGGTGTTTTGTGTGCTGAACCGGTTTCTTTTCTCCCTCCTACAAAATTTCCCCATAGAAAATTGAAGTCCTCATTACTCCAAATAACAGCTTACTGTTTTCCTGGTAAATTGTTTATAGTAACAATTGTTGAAGTTGCTGCTGAGCACTTTGTAGCCTACACATTTTCTTAAACTGAACTATGCTTTAACGTTTGAAGAGAGAACTGAGACCAAAATCTACTCTTTACTTCAGATAAACATACCTAATCAAAAGCAGTTTAACAAATTACCTATAATGTCTAGTTGGAAGTTTGTTAAAAATACAATAGCTGATGTCTGAACTAAAAAGAGAAGGAAACAAGGGTAGGACCCAGAAACAGACTGAGAGACATTAGGCTCCTAAATCCCAAATGGTAATCCTCAGAATCTCTGTAGCTGTGTTTCTGATCTACAGAATCACACTGTAGCTGTTTTCAAAGAAAGTGTTTAAGTGTCTCTATCCTGTAGCAGCCAGTAGGAGGTGCTTAGGTGATGTACTGTAAAAAAAGGGAAGACAAATGCAATTATACCTTGACTTTTGTATTATCTTTTAGTAATCAGTGATTTAAATAACTGATTATCTGCTTCTAAGTTGTTGAGTTTAGAGGCTACCAAGTTATTTGATGTCCATTAATTAATCGAAGAATACCTGAACTTTTAGTCTTTTTGGCATCTTGTGGCAATGAATTCCCAAATTTAATTATGTTCTAATTAGGAAAGGCATTTTACTTGGTATTATTCTCACCTTACTATTAAGTTTTGTCATGTACCTCCTTATTCTTATGTTACGAGCAATAGTCAGTCATTGTGTATTTACCCATTCTTGCTTTTTAAATACCTCATCACATCACAGAAAGGAGCAATTTTGTGTTTAATGCAAGCACAACCCCTAAGGGGATGTGCAGTCAGGGCATTCTTTATGCTCATCTCTCTCAGAGGAATTTGATTGCCTCTGTTTGCACAAAGCCAGTGCGAGCACATTCCTGGGTGTAGGAGTTAACTTTCATCGCAATCATAGTGCTTGAGATTTGTAGCTAAAACAATATTGGTAGCACACCAATGTTTTGTCTGTTTCTGGCCTGCACAGCATCAAAGCTTTCTTCCACCCTCCCTGCCCAGCAAGTAGGCTAGGGGATGGGCAAGAGGTTTTGTGTGGACACAGTTTGGACAGTAGACCCAAATCAGCTAGTGGGATGTGCTGTGCTGTGTTGTTGTCATGCTCAGAAATAAAAAACAGAGGAAGAAGAAAGGGTGGGTTTTTTGCTTCCAAGATGTCTGTTTTTTGGAGATTAGTAAACTGGAGCTTGGAGCATTAGTCACCACATGGGATGTGGTGAGGATTTATTTCCTGCACTTGTGGGGTATTTTTCCTTTTCTTCCTCTATTAAACTGTCTGTATCTCAACCTGTAAGTTTTTTTGTTTCTTCCTATTTTCTCCCCTGCCCTGCTGTGGGGGCTGAGCAAGCAGCAGCGTGGCTGCTGGCCAGGGTCAAGCCCCCTGAACACCGCACAAAAACCTAAAAATGTGATTGAAGGAAGCAATAGCAGCACACTCTGGTTCTGTGGTAATGGTGCTCACTGAATTAACCAGTGGTGTGGAAGATCCCTTTTGTGTTTCTGGAGTTTACTCCACATTCATCTTGATGTTGTATAAAACTGTGTATAGTTCAATGAAAATCCATTAGACTAGAGTGAAGCCAAGAGTTAGACTTCAGTAGCTATGTAGACCGCTTCAGAATTACAGAAAGGGCAGTTGGTGTTTTCTGTCTTTTATTCAGTGCATAAACATGTGGACTAGAGTTTGGTGGCCGACTTGTTGCTGAGTGCAGCTCTGAGATGGGAATTAAAACTGATATTCTTTTTCTGTCTTGTTAAATCTAGTGGATGCTAGAGAAAAATAGCTGTAAAAGGAAGGTGAAGAATGTTTTACATAATTGATATTTTAGGGATCTCTTGTTTAAGTGTTTCTGTCTGGTTTACAAAATATTTCTTTGAAACTGGTGAGGACTACTGAACTGTGTGACTTAGTGTCTATTTGGAAACTGGATTCTGATGATTTTGTTTAAGAAGTAAAAAGACATTATTCTTAGCTGCTGCTCTAAGGGGGAACAAGTGTTCAGAAAATGAGTAGACTTGGCACTTTGTGATATGGTTTAGTGAGCATGGTGATATTTGGTCAAAGGCTGGACTTGATGATCCTGGAGATATTTCCAGCCTTAATGATTCCATTATTCTAATGTGTTCTCTCCTTGAAAGATTAGGGAAAAGAGGATCTCTGAAAGTCCTCTCTTGCATTTCTTTTAAGAAGTGTATTATTTGTGGTGAGTTGACCCCAGCCAATAGCCAAATGCCACCCCCCCCCCAGCCCTTCACTCACTCCCTTTGGCTGTGAAACAGGATGAAAATAGGAGATATTTAACAGTTGCTGTTCTATTAAATAAGCGTGGATGTGTGTCCTTGTTTCCCACACCCCTTGCTTCTCCTTTTCCACAGTTTTTACTGCTGAGCATGATATCATATTGGTACAGATCTATGTTGCTTCTGAATCATGAATATAAATAAAATGCTTGGTTATATAATTTTCTTGTTAGTGTAGCACTTTTGTTTCTACTGCCTTTTTAAAAGTTGATTCTATAAATATGAACAGTTGGCCCATGTGCCATGTCAAATACTCATAATAATTGTTCAAAGGCTTTTAACTGTTCAATAGGAGAATCTTTTGTAATATGTACTTATGTATTAGCTTACAGTACAATTTTTCTAAAATATGCTTTAAGAAATTTTGCATACACTCTGGCAGAATATGGCTATGATTCAAGAAATGCAATCATTAAGAAACGTAGAACTGGAAAAATCCTGTTCTAATCTCCTCAGATCACTAGAGACATAATGGGGCTATTTTCCTTTTTATTATATCAGCCAAGAATAATATTATCCCTCAATTATTGTTCCCTCCATTTTCTTATGTAATAAGCAGACATGTTTGCAAGCTTTGAAAAGATAGTTAGGGATTTCCTCACTGTAGGAAACTGTACTGATGTCTGTCTCAAAATATCTTCTTGCATGTATGGCCAGCATTATAGACAGACAGCCCAGGTAGGGTGGGCAGCAGTTGTTAGTTTTGATTCTAATTTGCACTTGTAACATTGCAGAAATACAGCACTACCCTTTTTTTTAAAGTTCCACTTCTAAACTGCAGTAATAATAAATTATCAGTTAGAAATCTGTTACTTGCTGGTCATCAAATAGCTGATGTGCTGCTTGAAGCGCCTGTGTGGCATGTGAGCTCTGAAGAGAAGACAAGGGATTCTGTTTCTAATAATATTACTTTATGGCACCATGTGTCTATTCAATAGTTGAGTGTTGCTAAATGTATTTTTAAATAACTTTTTCTTTTCCTTGTAGCAGGGCCTCTGCCTTGAAGTAGGCATGTTTTCAGGCTGTAGGGGTATCCTTATAATGCAAAGTGCACATTGAATTAATATTTTTTCATAGATTTTTAGGCTGAAATTTAGGCTGGTTTTTTTTTCCTGATGTCTTACCAATATTAAGTAAAATTTAAGCTAAATCAGAAGTAGATGGTTGCCTGGCTTGGAACACCTTCTGCTATGTCTGTTGCAACCTTGGGTTTCTTTACAACTCTCTTGTAGGGGAGGAGGTAGTATTGCTTCCAGGCAGTAGGAGGAAGTTCTGAAAGGGAAGGCATCTCCAAAAGTACCCGGAACGCTGCAGTCCTTTGGACTGTGCTTTCAGCTCTTTCTCAGCTGGAAAAGCTTGTCTTGATAGGGTAATTTTTGTGAATCTTTATGCATCTTCAATACGCCTCAATATCTGACCACATTATGTCAGTGAACACTCTTGCAAATGTGCCTTCAGTGTGCTGTGACATGGGTCCAATAAGGATAAAAGGGCCTGAATGGTTCATTCGTGTGGACATACCTTTGGAAGAGTTTTTTATATATAATGACAGAGACTTTTAGGAGGAGTGTTAGAAAAACCAAGGGATAGTGTAGTGTATTCAGAATTAAAACGTTTTAGAAGAATTTTGGATAAAATGCACAGCTTTCAGGTCCCAGTTGCTGTGCATTATTGGAAAGATACAGACTAGAGCTTCCTGCAAACTCTGTCCTGACTTTCTGACTCCTTCCCTCCTCAAAAACTCTTGACAGGTACCAAACAATGTATTGAATGGTAGAAAAAGCGTAAAGGACGTATTTTAGAAAGTACTATAAGCATTAATAAAAAAAATTAAATTAACACAATAAATCCAAATATTGCTAAATACAGAAAACACTTAAAATTGCACAATATGCTTGCATTATTTTAATTAAATTGATGCATTTTGTGTGGGCAATGACATGTTCTTATTTTATGTAATGAGTATGTACACTATGTAATGAGTAATGTATTATTTACTGCAACCATTGGTAAAAATTCTGACTCAAAAGCTGCTGGAAATAGGATGAGCTTATTTATAGCTGATAGTTTGGAGAACTTTTCATTTAGTGATAGCCAAAGCTGGCCACAATCTGTGTTTCTTTTGAAGGCCATTTCCATACTTTTAGTACGTAACAAATTAATTTTCTTGTCTATTACTAGAAGGACTGTAGAATCTACAGCTCCTTTCTTAACTGGTCTAAAACTCCATATTTCTGTTCTGAAAAATAATTCTGTAGTTTACTTTCAAGTACTTCCAGGTCTTGTGTTTCACATTGTTGGCATTACCATTATTATTACCAGTTTTATTGATTAAATTGCTTAAAACACACAAAAAATATTTTCTCTAAATGAGAAATCCTGCTTCAGTGTTTTCATAGAATAATAGTTCTGTAAGATTAAATGTGAATGTTGGCATAAGTTGCACTGTGCTTACACAGCTACTGTGCATTGTCTGTGAGATGCAATGATTTTATTAGCCATAACTAATTACTAAAGAAATCCTTGAGAAGGAATCTTGATGTTTGGCAAGACAGTCACTTCAGACATCCTATCTTTGCAGGTAATATGAACATTGCTAATGACATTGCTGTAAAGAAAGTTAATGACTTAGTGGTTAATAAGAAGTAAGACAGCAATCATACTCATGCCACCTCTCCTTTTTGACCTGAGTGATCATGTACAGTCAGGGTCTTAAGGGTTAGTCTACCTGGTTTAGTCTTTTTTTTTTTTGCATTTGAGATCCTCTGTAAATGCTAAAGTAGTTATGTTTTTCTCAAAAGGAATGTTTAGTGTTTTCTTCTGAAAACATTTGGGAGAATGCTCCAGATATAAAATGATCCAGTTCCCACCTTGAGGCTTATGGAAACCCTGTTTTGAAGGAAATCAGCATTAATTATGGAGGATAATTACAGTGTTGAATGACTAATAAAGATCCAGTTATTTGGAACTGGGGGATAATACAGTATTTGAGGCATTTGTGTAGTTGTCTATAAATATGTTAAGTGATTTGGGTACTTTAACACGTCCCTGTGAGGTTTAAAAACCTCACAGAATTACACCATGTAACGACCAGTAATTCACACTGGGGGCTTTATCCCTGTATGTGCTTGATGTTCGCTGCAGGAATGTGTTACAGAGACTTTTTTTTACTACCATCTGAACAAGCTTACTACCATCTCCAGCATGCTCTTAGCACAGCAGTTATACAGTTGTGTATTATGCATGTATTATTATAGCATCCCACATCCTCTCAGCCGTCCTCAGTGGGATGCAATGTGTGTTACTTAGCTGTCATTAACTCAAAGTTTTTTCTTTGTCTCACTTATCTATTGTTTTTCATCTTCCCGTTACTTCCTTTGAACATGTACATCCCTATTTGCCTACCATACATCTCTTTCTTTAGTGACAAGCCTTTCTGGAGCAGAGTAAGATGAACCCCCTGAGGTTGTTTTCAATCTCTGTTGATGGCATAGAGGCACTGAGAGCCCCCTATTAAAGCAAAACTAAACAAATGACACTACCATCATCCTCACCTTGTATTTGTGTCTTATGCCTAGTGTTTAAATGAACATACGTATTATGTTTGTTGAAGTTGGAAATTTGCTTATAGTACATCTCCACATGTAAAGCAAGTCTGTAAGTTTCTGTTGCTTGGAATGCAGTTCTTCTTTCCCTGCAGGGAGCTTAAAAGTTAAGGCAATGAGGTGTAAAAATACAGACATTTTTCAGTTTAACAACTGAACTACATTTTTTGTTCTTGGAAAAGGATGATGAGTTATTCTGAAAAAAGGGTTGTTTATTTTTTTTTCTTTTTAACACCAGCAGTCCTTAGTAACTATCTCAAAGCACATCTAAAATGAACACATTATTGAGCCAAGCCACATGTTTGGCATCATCACAGAACAGTATCGGGCATAATCACAGAAAACACATCTCCAACTGATGCAAGCAGGCACAGTATTAGGCAGCTGGTGTTTAATCCCATGTGCGTGGCTAAGATTATGAGAAAATGTGGAAAGGGTTAATACTCTATTGAATGAATGGCTTGTAATTCCATTGTTTGATATTCTAGGGTTTTTTTGTTTGTTTAGTGACTTATGTAATTGAGATACTGAAATTGTCTCTTATGTGAACGATGGCACAGAGAGGCACTGTTATACCTCCTTGTTATGCTGAAGCACTTGGCTGAATTTTGGTATTCACTGAGGTGAATACTGTGTGTCAGGAAGCCACTGTTTCTTCCTGAGTACATGTTCCTTAATCATGCTGTCGCCCTTTCAAAGACTGACCCAATCTTGACTGGAGATCAGCAGTATTCAACCCAGACAACTTGAGAGAATTCCAGGGTGATGTCTGGGACTGTACTAAAAAGTGAGATGTCTGAAAGAGCACAATTTCTACTACATCGTGCAGCACTGTTTGTAAAGGTGCAAAATACAAAGTTGGAAAATACTATTGTTTTAATGTCATGCTTTGGCTTCCTGTTTCTGATTAATGTCCCAGACACTATTAAATCACTATTATCCCTGCCTAACAACTTTGATGTTAGGTGTATATCTGTACTGTTTGCATCAAACATGCTGGAATAAGAAATTTTATTGAATCTAATAGAAATGTTCTCATTGATGTAAAATAGCTTTTTTATCTAATGGTTTTATTTTTTTCTTTAAAGTGTTTTCTTTAAAATATTTTTCCTTTTATATGTGTTGTGTAGAAAGGGTATACAGCAAGATGAATGTGTTTTTTTTTTTTTATTGAGCCTTATTTGTAAATAAAATATGAAGTTTACCCTTGTGTTAGTGAACCTGCTGAAGTTAATTGTAGCCATTCTAAAATGAGTTCCTATCAGTTACATTTAATGTTTGGGGATCTATTTTTACTCTTCCTACAAAGTAGTGTAAAATAAAATATTCTCTGTGTTGGTAAATTTAAAATGTATTAATGTGTCCTTATGATCTCACAGTTTGATTTATATGTATTCAAAATGTAAAAAAAAGTTACTTCACTGTCCCTTTATTTTTTGTATAGCCTTGTGGCGGCATATCTTTTGCCCTTTTAGTTTCCTTTTCATTTGAAATATTTCCACTTTTTCACTTAATATTCCTTAAATAGTTTAAACAAAATGATTGCTGTGAGGTTTTAAGGGACAAATAATAAGCAAAATATTATAGACTACAGAAGCTGTTACTTAAGGTAGTGTAGCTGTGGATTTTACCTGTAATTTTTAGCTATGTTAATGCTGTGTTATTTCATTATTTGTAAGGAAAGAAAGATTTCTGTTCGACTTGAATATTGATGTACCAGATCTGAGCATTCACCTTCTCTTAGCCCTACTAGGCAGCTGGCTTCATCTGTTAGAGAGCACAGGAATTAAGTAAATTTCAAAAGGATGTGTCTTTTACAGTAATCTCTGTAATATTTCAGTGAAGAAGAGAAAGAAATGGTTCTGTTATTTGCTTGTATTAGAAATGTAGGAAGGCCAGGAGTTGGAGGAAAACCTAAGTAGCTGGTGAAAATATGAAGTGGAAAACTTCTCTAGTGATTTTTGTTACCTTTGTGGTATTGCTAGAAATTTTTTTAATGTTTCATTTTAATGAATAAAAACCTGCTAAGTTTATGATTCATGTTTGCTTTCAAACAATAAACTTTGAATTGTTTCTTACCTGAACTCTGAGTATAATCTGTCTTTATGTTTTGTGTGTTTAGCTTTCTCCTGTAAGAAGTTTCAGCATTAAAATCGCACTTGCTTTTAAAAGAAGTAAAACAGACTTTAAAAGTTACTTTCATCTTCACAAAGCTTTAGAAGGGTGGGTATTGCTCTTTCTGATTTACAAACAGAGGCTTGGTAGAAAGTTATGGGGTTTTTTTAAGGTGTAGGAAATCTGAGATAGTTCTAGGAGTCATTAGCAGAATGCACCCAAAATGTCCTTACTTAATTGGGGATGGGGAAGGGGAAGAAATATTTTCACCATGTAGAGTTGCAGTGATCTGAAGGTTAAATTCCCATTCCATTTGTCCTACAAAAATGACTTAAGATAATACCTGTCTCACACTTTTCTTGAGAGGGAATGGGAAGAAGGATGGCAGAAGTTCATCCTCTCTATGTGGGCCCTAGTAAAAATTATAATCAGTAACTGCTGATGCCTTTTAGGTCCTTATTCTAAAACAGGCAGAGCTTATCAGGATCATTTGGTAGTACAGATGTTTCAGATCCACCTGTGGACAAACAGATAAGTTTCTCTCAAAGCAGAAGGAATTAGTTACGCTTCTGGTGCCTGTGGGAAGACAAGGAATAGCTGATCCACAGGCAGTGTGATGCAGGCAGGTGTCTATATAAGGAGGCTTTATGGGAAGGCAGGTAACGTATTTTTTAAAAAACAAATATAACTTTACACTTCATCTTATAGGGCCACACGATTTATGACTTAGTGTTTAGAGCTGGCTCTAATGTGTTGTTGAATAATAGCCAAAGTTCATGAACTCTTCCTTAGTTTTTTATGTTAAGAGTGGAGTAATTGCACCTGTCCCCTGCATTCTGTTTACTAGCTGTTTGTGTTTTGATGTGGTGCCCTGCTGAGAGTGGGCGTCGTGTACCACAAAGTGAAGGGTATGTGTGAAGTTTGACTATAAATGAGATGCAGAAGCCTTATGTGACTGCTCTGCCAAACCAGCCCCCTCAGACACTTGCAAGTTCTGAAAGCACATAGGCGAGTGTGGAGCAGCATTTATTAATACAAGATCAAATGTAGGCTTTCAGGGCTGGATTTGGCGCTTTGGCCATGCCTGTGGTCAGGACAGTGTGCCCTTACTTGTCTTCTGGTGTTTCAGGTTTTCTATTTCAGGAACTGCTAATAACTCATTGAATAAAGGAGAAAGAAACAGCAATTTAAAATTCAGTTTCCTAATAAATGAGCCTGCTGGAGATGATTTGAAATTTGTAAGTGTATGTGAAAAGTGAACTTTTTATAAGTGTGTTCAAACTTACATAAATTACTGTGCATGTTATTTCAGAAAGGACAATTAACATAATACTAGAATTATGTTGTTACTTTTTTTATAAAGGGACCTAATGCTACAGAAAAAGATATTTGAGTGTAGGTATAAAATAAATAGGTAAAATGGAGTGAGCTCTAATAGCTAATGGCAGTTATGTCATTAGAACAGTGTGAGAGTGATGTACCCTCAAAGTCTGGACACATTACTTCCCTTCTAATAGTGGTGGCTGTAATGTTCACGGAGTATTTTCGCTAGGAGCTATGCTGGTATGAATTACATGTCATATATCCACTGAACATCTCAAAAGCTGCAGCAGTGTTTGGCTTTGTCTCCTTCTAGGCTTGAACACATGCTCTGTGTCACCTTCACAGTTAAAGGTTTTATATTTCCAAATTTTGTAGCTTCATCGTTGTAACATTTATCTCCAAAATATCAGCTGTTGTAATATTCTTTAAAAACATCTTAATGCAAAGGACTAATGGGAAAACAAGCAGACCTGACAAGTCAGTGACATTTCTCTGTTTGTGATTGGAATGCTGCATCTGGATTTGCTTTTATGCTGTATTGCAAATCTGACAGCTAAAATACAAATGCAGTCATTAAATAAGGAAAAACGTTAAGGATAATTAGATGAAAGCAGAGAATTCTGTACTATGTGACTGGGGGGAAGTAATTTTATTAACTCTGTTACAAGTTCTTTAAATTCTGGATGGACGTTGGTCTTCAGGCATGCTAAGAATGATGCAGATCATTAGGTTTGTAATGGTATCATTAATTGTTTCAAAAATAATCTAAATCTGTATCTTATCTGCTGCCATCAGAAACTAGCTGTGCGTTAGGGTTCATTAAACAGTTCAGCTGTGGGCACCTTTTGAAATTAAATAACTTTGAGAATAATTTCAGTAAAACGCTTGGAAGAAGTACAATTTCAGATGGGGAACAGCTGTGTTTTGGTGCATAGATATGAGCCTGTTCCACAGAGGAAATAAGACTGCACAGAAATAAACTGTAGTCCTGAAGAGAATCCTGCTCTAAGTGTGTGTGTGTACTCCCAGTTGTGAGATGAAAACATCCCAAGGCATAGTGTTTTCAGTTTCCTGGTAGCCTTTTAATTCCCTTTATCTCTTATAATATGCTATGCCTTTGACAATCTTTATTTCCTGTCATAATTTTCTTTCCCTGTTTCACTGGTTAAAAATGGCTAAGTGCTTGTCAAGAAAGATGCCTCTCTCTGCATCAGTGCCAGAGGCTGTTAATGACCTGAGAGCTCCCAGCATGAGCTGGCTCAGAGGAAATCTTCCCGTAGGTTGTAATCACTTACTGCTATTGGGAGCTAAAGTTCAGTTACATAGATTTCACTATGATACTCAGTGTTAGGAGTGCTAAAGAAATAATTGCCACTTTGCCTCATTGCTGGTAACTTTTATTTGGGGAGAAGAGGAAAGAACCACCTGCTGAGTGACCTCTGCATGTTACAATTTCTTGCCTGTGCTCCATGCCTTTCACCTCCCTTTTATTGACTTTTGATTATCATAATTTTAAGAGATTTTTTAAAAACTGGTTTAATTGAAGTTCCAGCCAAATTCTGCTAGCTTGAAAAGGTCTTTCAAGTTCATGATGCAGTTTATATTTATAACATTAATAAAGCCATGTTATTTGTTTTGTTCTCATCTAGGTACTTGGACTGTGATTTGATTTCTCATCCTATGGATCACTGAATGAGTAACAGATGGCCTTGCCTCGTCTTACAGGCGCTTTACGCTCCTTTTCAAATGTCACTAAACATGAGGATTACAGTGAAGAATTGGCTGACTTAACGGTAAAGCTTTTTTTCTGTACAAAGCATGGTTGTAGTAAGAATCATTTGTTTTCTTCATTTGCATTGCTATTTTTTAAGAGCAGGCAAGCAAGAAGGGCAGAGTGTATAGTTTTCTGTGCATTCGTTCTTAATGTCCTCACACAAAGTCAAGTTTGCTTTAGTTTTGTGATTTATACTCAGCCCTTACAATCATGATATGCTGTATGGAAAAGTTTGCTTGGCTGTGTTAGTACAGCCCTGTTAATTCATCTTTCAAGAAGTTAGGCAAGGCTGGTGTGCTTTTAGCTCCGAGCTTACATAGAGCTGGGAAGCCAAACATTTCCCTTCTAATATTAAGTTCCCTGAATATTAAGTTCACTTCTTTTGTTTCCCAAGAAATAATGCATTAAAGCAATAGATGCCTTGTGGGAACCTGTAACGTGAAATGAGTTTGGAATCTTGGGAACTGTAATCTCTTGAAGTTGCAAAAGTTTGGCTTTCTAGAGAATTTTGCTCTGGAAAGAGTAAAGTAGTGAGAGAGTGTGTGTGCTTTTGTATCCTTCGTTCATACACTCAAAAAAGAGTCTAAAAAACAGGTAAAATGAGAAGTGCTTGCAATCGTTACTATGTACTGACTGAATGCAATTGGAAGGAATTGTTTTTATCTGGTATTTAATTTTAAAGGAACTCCCATATATTAATTTGAAATAAATAAAAAACTCCAAATGTTTTGCATTTTCAGACTAAAAGATCAAAACTACATGCCCAGTTGCTGAAGTCTGATCTTACTTGGAAGAAGATAATAAAGTTTGTTGATGACAATTTGGACAAAAAAGAGTACCAAACTGTAAATGGTGATTTAAAAACTATCTTACAAGCTGCAAAACAAATAGGTATGTTTCCATTCTCTAGTAGTCTAATAATACATTCATTTATTTGGGGGTGGGAGCAGGTTCAAGCTGTTTTCTGCCTGCATACTTTACGTACTGGTACAATTTTGGCTCTACCTTGACGCCAGTTTTGCCCTGAAATATCTTTGAAACTTCATTTCATCTGATGTACATATGCTCAATTTGGTCTTCTGTCTTATTTTAAGATTCCATTGTTGCATGATTATTCTTGCTTCTTGATAGTATTGTTTTATAGTGTGTGGTATGGTTTGTGATTGACAGTTATTAAGCAAAACCAACAGTTTTTTTCAGAATAGCAGTACACTAAGAAAAGAGCAATCCTGGTGTTGTCTGCTTTAATTTCACATAATTGGTATCATGAAAAATTAGACTGCTGCGCAGGCAGGTAAAAATATAAGAAATGTTTTCTGCTTGAAGCTTTTGGTGTTGAGGAGAGAAATAAAAATATATTTCACTCATCTGGAATTAAACTTTTAAAACTGAAATACATTATGACAAAGAAAGTGTGAAAACTTAGTTTTGATTGAAAACTTAGTTTTTGATTGACAGACTAAACCTAATTTAGCTTTTGCTTTTAGCAAAATTTAACTTCATCAGCTCATAAACTGAGCTCATGGTTCAAGCTCTTGCTATCACATATTTAAGGATTTTTCTTTTCAGTCTCATAGGTATATTTTCTCCTTTTCTGATTGTTTTCAAATATCTTGAATAGAAGTAAAAAGACTGAGAGAATTAATATGCATAAATGTATTTGCCTGGTTTTGGTATTATAGACCAGAGGTTTTTATTACAATGCAAATTTTAACCTGCCACACTTATATTTCTATTTCTTGACTTTTTTTTTTTTTTTAATACCTAGTAAATTGAGAAAGAAACAAATGTCTAAACACGGACTTAAAAAAAAGACTAGACAAGTTATTCACGTCTAACATGTGGTAGTCAACTGTGCTGTGCAGTTGCAGAAGATGCCTGGTAAAGTTATTAATGGCTGTAATGGCTATTGCTTTCTTGAGTCATCAGAAGTATAATTTTGAGTACTTCTCAAGTCACCAACAAAAGCGTTTTAAAAGCTGGTTAGTACTGTTAGTAGACTTTTAACCTCTTTGGGCTGGAATTTAAACATGTGGCTGCTGTCTTTCTGAGACAGGCCTCTGGGATGGGCCACCTCTCTGCCCCAAACCAGGTGCCTCTCCTTCAGTGCACAGATTTCAGCTGGCACTTGCAACACACTAGGCTTGAGGGAAAGTCATGCAAGATGGGCATTGAATTTGTGCCATCAGTCCATAAAGTTAGTAGGAAAAGGTGCAGTCTGTATTGATAATAGATACTGACTGAGAAAGCTGTTTTAAATATCCACTGTGTATAGTTTAATCACAAGAAGTACTGGAATAAGATGTTGGCTGGGAAACATAACAAAAGACCAAAAAGAGCAGCTTCTTGCCATCTTGTCTGACTCATTTTGTTGAAATGGCAGGGATAGTATTTTCTCAAGAGATGCTTTCACAAATAGGAGATGTTGATAATAAAGGAGAAATAGCACATAGTAAATCCAGAGATTTTTCTCAAATCCTTCAATTGCTCTCTTAGTTTAGTAATCCGTACTTCTGTTCTGACACAAGTGACTTTAAATAATAATATGTGTTTGTATGTTAGGAATATAAGAGTGAACTTCATGCAGACAAACGACAAGTATTGATGGGGGGGTGGGAAGGGGCTGTGATTTCTGTATAGCTAATGCTAAAAGGGAGGAGCTGAACCACCTTCTTGCTCTGAGACATATTTACACATATATTGTGAATGTGTGTATCTTTATGTCATGTATCTTCCATATGTAGGTATCTAATTATCTTGTTAATATCACATCCAGTCCTGTCCTTGAACTTTTCAGCTTTTCCAAGTGCACAACAGGAAAATTCAAGCTAAATACTGAGTTTGTAGCCACCTCCATTTATATGTCATGTTTCTAGCTACTCAGCCTTGTTCCATCAGTTTATGCTAGATTTTTTTTGCTCTTTCATGTTACACTGTGGGGAAGAAGCTGTTGCTTTTTCTGTTGTTAAACCTAACCTAAGTTGAATCAAGTTACAAGTAAAAAAAGGTTGTTTAGTTTATGCTTGATGAATTTTTAAATTTTGTGTAGTAGTTACATACTGATTCATCATATGGAGTTTGCCTTATGTTTTCCTCGAGTAACTTTGTGAATAATTGTGTAAGAAGTACATTCATGTTTTTATCTAATAATATATTATTTGCATAACATTGTATTTTGTAGATAGAAATCTAAATTCATACATTTATTTGCTTTAAATTTTTTGAGCATTTTTTCTAACTTAACATACACTCTGAAGTAATTCCACTGGGAATTACTACAAGAATTCAGTAATTCCCAGCTGAGTTCTGTATATTTATTCTGTTATGAATATTCAGATTAGGCAGTGAATGAATAGTGAGACAAAGTGGAAATTTGTTAATGTTAAAGAGCTTATAAATATACAGTTGTGAATTTAAGACCTCTAGCAAGTTTTTTTTCTCTAGCTCAGAAAGATAAGAAAGCATTGGTAATTCTTAATATGAATTTTTAGTATGTAGGGTAATGAAGACAGATGCTTTATTATCATGCACCATTTATAATTCAGTACCTTGCAACAGTTCTTATTTGTTATGGTCTTCTTTTGATACCTCTGCAGATGAGACTTGCAGCAAGAAATTGAATACAGTTATGTTATAGGTAATGAAACACTCTTAATACTAAGTGTATTAAGTTACATTTGGTTTTTTTAACAGTTGGAGCAGAAAATGGACAAGAAGCAATTGAAAGTGGAGCTGTTTTTCTCTTTAAGACTTTTCACGGGAAAGAATGTGTTGGCCACAATGAGACAAAGGTGATCAAGCAGATGTTTGGGCCATTTCCCTCATCATCTGCTACTGCAGCTTGTAATGCCACGTCTCGGATTGCTTCTCACTTCACTGAGGAACAGCTTACAGCCCTCATACAGATGGCTGAAGAGCAAAATGGTGATAACAGAGTGTTGTTTGGTAAAAATATAGTGTTTTCATTTGACATGCATGATTTGGATCACTCTGAAGAGCTACCTGTGAATGGTGAGACTGATGCCCAGAAAAATATAAGCTTAGATTATAACAAATTTCTGAATAACCAGCTGAATCACTTACAGAACTACTGTGATGAGAAATCTAATCTCAAGTCTTTGGGAAAAGTAGATGATTCTTTTTTATGGTGTGAAGTTGGAAAGTACCTGAAGGAATCTCAAGGCGGTAACCCTGGAGGGCCAACAACAGAAGACCTCTGCTGTACTTTGTATGAGATCCTTGCTTCTACCAAAAGTGCCGATGAACTTCAAAATGAGGTACACTAGCACATTAATCATGCTGCATATATTTTAATGCTACAGAAATATACAATTATTTCATGCTATTTTTATTAGTTTATGCCAGTATACTTTATCCAATTGTTGTCTATGTTTTTTTTAAAAAAATCTGTCTTGAGAAAAATCTCATGGCAGCTTCATAATTTACCAGGGAGAAGAAGGATACATCATAAGTTTTATATGAATAATATCCTTTTCCCTCACAATGGACAGGATTTTTTAAAATTTCTTTTTTCCATTTCCTCAGCTTCTCCATACTGTCTTTTTAAGCAGAAGCCAGTTTAAGCTGTGTATAAAAGTGTGAGGAGCTTGCAAAGACAAGCTGAAGTTAACTTTCTTGGACAGGTTTCGCCTCCAGTTTCAGCGCCTCCCTGTTGCTGGAAGGCTGAGCAGGTGGTGCTACTTTAAAACTTTGTCATATCACGTCTGTTTCTTTCGATGAGGAAAGAGGGTGGCTGGATTTGTTACAAGAAGGGCAGAGAAAATGTGAGGGAGGGGGAACAGTTGCTGGCGTTGAAAGATAAGCAGGGACCTGAAGTTTATTAATTGCGCAGAGATAAAGATGTCAATTTTCTTTTTCTAGATCAGTGACTGAAGACATTTCCAATCATTATACGATATGCAGAAATAGTTCCATACTTCTGCATAATGTCTACTTAATACATGCATTCCATTTGTAAAATGGTGAAGGAAACGCTCAAAACCTTTCACTTGAAGCAAGAAGAAATAACGTTATTTTTATTTTGCAGCTTTATGATCATAATGGATTGCTAAATCAATTGGCAGAAAGTTCAAGCTATCAGTTTTTATGTAGGTCACCACTAAAGACTTCCTTTCCATTAGTTCCTGGAACAAAGAATTCTTGGCAAAATTTCTGATTTGATAGCTTTAGAGAAGTTTTAATTTGGTAATATGAAAAAATTGTTTGCCAGTGAACTGAAAATTAACTTAGCAAGAGTAGTTCTTTTGTTTGCATCACTAGAGAGGAAAAGGATTTCTTCCCTAAAGCATCAGAAAACTGCATCTTATTTTGGATTTTTAAAAACTCCTAGTAAAAAAAAAAAGAAAAAAAGAAAAAAAAGAAAAGATCTCCCCATTCTCATTATTTTGGCTTCCTTGTTGCCTTTCCTTGCAGCATTCTTATTTCATTGTTCATTGCACAATGTAGCGGTTGAGGAGGGAGTACGACAAATTTGAACCTGATCACCTTTTGTTAAAAGCTATCTGGCATTTGTATTGTGCTCTCTGTAGGCATAGTCATGACTTTAAAAATTCTCCTGGCCTTTGGATTTTACTATCACATAGGGTTTGGGGTTGTTTTGGTTTTTTTTTTAACATTAATTTTGTTGGTGCCATCATTAAGAGCAGATGGTGCTTTTAAACCTGAAGATAACCCATTTCTAGAACTAGGTCAGAGGCTTGCTGTGTAAGATGGTATAACAAGTTGATTGATCATGCATACTGAACATCCTACATTACTTGGCGGGATGAATGCAGGCTAAGGTGTCTGTGAGCTACAAATTTTTCTTTTCTTCATTAAAAAAAAAAAAAAACCAAACCCCCCCCAAAAGAAATATTAATACAAAAGAATAATTATTTGTAAATAAAAATCCAGATCTATAAAACACATTTTATGTTTTAAAACAGGGAGATATCATTGTCTGCTTATTATTAAAAAAAATAATATGCTTGTGGTAAGGATATTGTCAAGTGGACTTCTGTAAGACAATTTCATTTGATCCTTAAGCAAACTTTACTGAGGTACTAGATCCCATTAATAATATGAGCAGTTTAGAAAATTTATGGTGTGGCATCCTGTTTGGGGGTTTTTTGTAGTGTTTGTATAGACACATATATGCTGTTTAGATTTTTATCTACTTAATGAGCTCTACAAGGAATTGAAATTAGTTGCTTTCTCCAGCAGTGTGTAGTTTGTGATTAAAGTTGTCGGCGAGGTAGAAGAAATACTTTGTTCTTTGTTTTCACTGTTTAAGAGCATTCCACTCTTCCTTTGGGACACTTTGTTTATCTGGCATATCACTGGTGACTCTTAATTAGAGGAAAATTGATTCTTATGATTGAAGTGATATGGGAGATATAACTTACTTTCTAAGTGTTTAGGACATGTGCTTTTCATTGGGGACACGAAGTCAAGTAAAGCTAAATGACAGCCACACACTTTTCACAGTGTGTCAGGTTTTGTTGATGAGCATATGTATTTTGTTGATGGTAATGATGCGGTAACAGCACCATTATTTAAAAACAAGAAGAAAAAGCCAATAGCCAACTACAGAGTTTGGCCAATAACTGTTGTAGTTTTTTTATTATTAGTTTTGATTAAAATTTAGTACGCACTGCATTCCTCCATTTGAGCCCTCAGTTTCTAGTACATGATGAATGAAGACTGGAGCCATCTGAGAGTATTTTAGTAACTTTTCCACCTAGCACCTCCCAGGGTAACAAGGAAAAAAGTTGGAAGAGTTTAGTCCCACTGATTAGACCGTGCTATTCTTAGAGGACATGCCTCTTTCTTCTCTGAACTCTTGTCATAGTTTATCCACAAAATTTTTGTGAACCTAATTTTGGAAATACATGTCTCTATTTTTACACTAAGGCAGAGGTACATTATCTCTTTATCATAGCAAAAGAGGAAGATATTTCCTATAGAGATAAAATAACTAGAGGAAAAACAGGAAATTCAGTCAGAATTGTGCTAAGATCTAATTAATACAGCATACATTATGAAATATTGTGCATTTTATTTATCTTGGGACAAGGAAAGAACTTTGCCCAAATAAAATTAAGAATATTAATGTCATTTGGCATATTAGATTAAATGGTGTTTCCCGGACAAAATCAGTTTAACTGCTGTGTAAATTACTAGAACACTAGGCTCAGATGTGAAACAGCAAAACAAGAAAATTACATTACAAGAAAATTCAAGAAAATTACATTGTAAGCAGTAGTTTGAGTATTATATAATAGGACATATGTTTACTTGTCTCTATATTTGATGCATTTATTTGCCTGTGTAATAAGACACAAGGCATTTGCTATGTAGGCTTCTTTTGTCTGCTTTACAGTTGTGACTGTTTCCAGCTCTCTGCATTAAAAGGTTACCTTAAATACATCCTGTGGCATCTGGGGCTTCTATCAGTACATGCAATCCAGCTGCATTATAAACTGTTATGGTGTGAAACGAACACTGCTTTTTATTTCATTCCTAAAAATAACTCAGTATTCATCACTCCTACCAAAAATGTAAGATATGTTTTCTTCCTTGTTGTCATAGGCACATGAGGATGGTCAGGTAGTGAAAACTACAGTAGGAGACCAAAGGGTAGCAATGTGGAGTTAGAAGGTCCTCAGTCCTTCCTTCAAGGGTGAAAAACATTCATTTAAAATCAAAGTTGATCTGGAATCAAAAAACTACAAGCTGTGGAATATAGGTTTAATATGATGGAAAAAAAAAAAGAGGTCATGAGCTGGGCAGCACTTCTTCCTGTATGTATTCCTTATTAGCTGAAACCAGTAATATACTCATCATAAGAGCCAAAAGGTTATTGCTTTATTACTGAAACTGAGTTCTTTTCATACTTATTTCAGAATGGAAGTTCATAGATTATTTTGTTGTTTCCATAAGTAGGATTTTCTTTTTTCAGTGTGGTGTTTGTGTGCCTCTGAATGCTTGATGTAGCAGCAGACTTTTAGACAGCTTTCCCCAGTCTCTTCTAAATGGAGCCCTGTTGTCTCTCAGGTTTCTGCCTGTAAGTTTTCTTTAGCTGCCTTTGTCACTGGTAGCAAGATAATGATTTTTTTTTCTCCACATGAGTTCATCTACATTGTTTCTGTTGCCTTATCTTAATCCCACCACAAATGTCTGCCAATATGCTTTGTTGGTTGAACCTGTAGATGCTCATGGGATCAAGAACAAGGGGAGCTTAACTAATTTGTCAATTCAATGAGCTGGCAGGAAGCTCCTCTGTGTCTGCCACCAGCCTTTTTGAAAAGTACAGGAAAGGAAAGCAAAATCTCTTTAAACTTTCACAGAATCTAGAAGGAATCTTTTCTGTCAGTGATGCAATATCTTAAACTGAGGAAGACTCATTAACAAAAGAATGTAGGAAAATTTGTCTCAGCTTCTCCCCTGAAGAGTGCACTAGAGTGTTGTTGCCTGGGTGTTTAAAAAGAACCCTTGTTTTCTGCTTTTTTACTTTATTCGGGGCTGGTTTTATGATCACTTTTCCTGTGCTACAGTTGTCCTTTTTTTTTTTTTTTTTCCCAAAGCAGGTTTAAAAATGAGCATCAAAGAACTGTGCTTATAACTTCTTTTCCAGATGATGCTATGCCTTTTAAACACTGTGTTTCCTTTCATTTACCCTTCAGGCAGTTCCTTGCCAACTTTTAATTCTTCTATTAATGCTCATCTTCACAAATTTAACAAGTCCTCATGTGGAAAATTGCAATGTTTTAAATGAAGTCCAGATGTGAGACAACTGCTATTTATTCATTTTCTAGATTAATAAAGTGTTAGACCAAATGATATATCGTGAGTATGCCCATGCTATATGTATGCCATTTGCCAGTTACCTGAATGTCTTTTTGATTCTTTCCCAAATATATCCTTTTAACTGATCTCCAATCATGTTTATATTTTTCTTATCCACATTGTTATTGCCCTTGTGGATGTGTGATCCCTGGCCTTCAATTTCATGTCAGTTTCTGAAGATTTATGGAAGATTACATTGTATTCAAGCTATGTTAACAGCGAACTCTGAATTTGGTGCCTGCCTTTGGTGTGATCATTTTTATATCCATGCTCTTTTCCCTTCCAAAATAATTCTTAATGATAGAAAAATTTGAATTTTAATTATAAAATTTAACTGAATTAAAGTATTGTTAGTAACTCGAAAAGAGTCAGAATTTTACTTACAAATGGGAAATTTATGCTACCACGAGGGATCTAGATAACAAAATCAGCTGGTCCATGGAAATCAAAATGGAAAACATGCCTGGCCACTTTCAAAGGAAAATGCACTAAAATTATTTCCTGATGTAGGGATATGAATCATAGAGTACTAGGTTGGAAGGGATCTCGAGGATCATTTGGTCCAACCTTTCATGGCAAAGGCATGGTCTAGACAAGATGGCTCAGCACCCTGCCCACCTGAATCTTAAAAGTGTCCAGTGCTGCAGAATCTACCACATCTCTGGAACGATTATTCCAATGACTGATTTTTCTCATTATGAAAAATCTTCCTCTAGTGTCCAATAAACATCTTTCCAGCATTAACTTGTACCTATTGCCCTGTCCTTTCCATGTGACTCCTTTTAAATAGGATTCTTGCATTTTCTTTGCAAGGCACCCTTTAAATGCTAGAACATGGTGATGAGGTCTCCCCTAAGCCTTCGTTTCTCAAGGCTGTACAAACCACTTCTCTCAGCCTTTCCTCACATGGCAGGCTTCCCAGTCTTTGGATCATCTTTGTGGCCTTTCTCTGGACCTTCTCCAGCCTGCTCACATCTTTTTTATAAAGAAGGGACCAAACCTGAACAACACAGGATTGCAGACAAGCACTGAGTGAGAAAATTACTTCATTTACTGTGCTGCTGATGCCCTTGTTGATGCAACCCAACCTCCCTTTGGCTTCTTTGCCACAGCAGCACACTGTTCACTCATTGACTTTGTTGTTCTGCAGGACCTACAGCTCCACTTCTACAGATCTGCTCACCAGATGGACAGATCCCAGCCTGTGCTGCACTCCTGGACTATACTTGTCCTTGTTGAACTTAATAAGATACTTGGATTTCAATGCATTTTCTTGATACTTGAAAACTGAGTTGTATTTCTTAAACTGTGTATCCTTCAGCCTGCAGCAATGATTTTTTTTTTTAGAAATTCTTCATGTGTGAACCAAAACATAGTGGACAGATTTGGCAATAGAAGTAGCAGCTTTCCACTGCTGCTTGCAAGTCATAGGGCACATCATTCACAGTAAACTGGGACCGGTCAATGTTTTTAATTCTGATCAGAATGGAAACTATACAGCTCAACAGACAATGGATAATAATGTTACTATCCTTCAGCTATAGTTGCCCTTTTCTCCCCCGAAAGCTTTTTATCATATATCTCATATATACTATAGAAAGATGTGTGTTTTTTTAGAAAACAGAAAGTCTGTTTTGTTGGTGTTTTTTTAGAATGTTGACTGCTGAATTAATTTCTGATATGCATATAAATATCGAGTAGTATCTTACTCTAAAAACTGATGGGTTGATAAAGGAGATAAGATCCCTTAAATTTTCCTGCATAATATTCACTGTTATGTTTGGTGGATGTTTTGCGGGGAAGACTCGACTTGATGTTTCACAGTGCTTGCAAGGAAAAGTATATGTTGTAAGGCTGGGTAAATACCACCTTCCCCTATGATGATTACCGCTCAAAAAGCCCCACAAGTACTTAGATTACCACTGCTTACTTTATCTGCTGCTGTCCCCTCTTATTTGAACAATACACATACACACCCTGAATGTGAAGTAGTTATAATGAAAAAGTGTTGATGTTTCATTTGACATGATAGTCTGATCATGACAAAAGGTGTGTCTAGACAGACTTTGATCAGTACTTGCCTCTTAACCTGGAGAATATATGGATTCCCATATCTTTTCACTTTATTATTAATAGTATTTTATTGAGAGGTGTACTTGGTTCAGTTTGCTTATAAACTGGAGAGCAAACACAGAGCAAAAGCTATGAAAGCTACCTGTAGTTACTACTTAAATATTAGTCTTTCTTAATTAACATCATACTTTTATGCATTTTATTGGCTCTGCTTTGAGCAGTAGGCTGAACAAATAAAATCTGAAAGGTGTAGAGTAGTGTCCAGTATGGGCATACTGGACTGAGGCCAGCAAAGGGCTGCTGGGATGATGCGGGACTGGAGCATCTGACGTATGAGACTGAAAATGCTGAGGTTATTCAGCCTGGAGAAGGAAAGTCTTGAGAGTCTGATCAGATCTGGTGGAGAGGGCATGGTGAAAATAGAGCCAGACTTCTTTTGGTGATACCTAGTGGCAGGACTAGAGACAGTGAACATAAATTGGATTACAAGATATTCCATGTAAACATATACCTTTTTGTCACTGCAAGGATGGTCAGACAGAGGAGCAGTCTGCTCAAGTGGTTGTGGAATCTCCAGCCTGGGAGACTAGGTAATTTCCAAAGGTTTCTTCTAACCTCAGCCATTCTGTGATTCTGTCACTTCAAATGAAAAAATAGAGGTAATTGGAGAAAATTCTTATGTTATATTTACTCTTAGTTCTGTATTAATTTAAGTCTTCTTTTTCCCTGATGAATTTCTACACCAAAAAATCAATCCCTTACCTTAACATGTTTGGGTTTGTTTAAATTAAAAAGCTTCTTGTTTTGTAACAAGTTTGTTATTAGTAGAATCTCATAATAAGTAGGTGGAGTGTGCCTCTTTAAGTACTTACATTTTAACCTTATGTGTAACTTAATTAATGAATTATGGTATACAGGAAATAAATAGTCCTTGTATCTGTCCTTGTAGCAAGTAGTCTCAATTAGGTTTAAAAGTGACCTCAATTTCAGATGTGTTAAATTGGTCTCCTAAATTAAGTATCTATCTAAACAACAGACATTTGTTGTCCAGAAAAATCATTCATTTAGTTTCCTGCATTAGACAGGAGTCTGTAATGGTCATTATTCTTATAAGAGAAAATTACATAAAGTCTTAATTCACATGACCATATTTCTACTACCCCTTAAAAGCCTGACATTATTTATGTGAACACTTAAATTTTTTCCTATGTGTAAGCTAAGAAAAATGAAAGACTCTGAAATGACATTGAAATACAGTTCAATAAGAAAGAGCGTATTTTAGAGCTCATAGTGCAAACCAGCTACAAAATAATTTTTTAATTCCTACAGACTGCACACACTTAGTCACTCCTTCAGGTAAATGAATGGCAGAGCTTATACAACATTGCACAACACCATAAGCATTTTGTTTTAGAATAAAACTAGAAAAGTGTGTAGATTCTGTTTTCTGCTAGTGACTTAGGGGGTTTGTCAGTAGCAAACACTGCAGACACTGTTCTCTCTTTACATCTTTCTCATTGCTTTCCAGAGCAGTCAGAATTTTAGTGTAACATTTATGCATAAAAACTATATGTTCTAACTATTGCTATCAAAAAATCTGGTGACCTGAGAAATACTGAGCTTACATTTCGAAGCCTGCATTTAGTTTAATAATTCTCAGGTCTGTATTGAGAGCAATCCCCTGAGCAGTCTGAATATGTAATTTATATTAAGAGCGCTGAACTCTTCACAGTTCACATTATAGTATGGACTGTGAAAAGTACTTCGGCATTTCATTTTTTTTGCAGACAAGTGTTTTTTGCAGGTGCTAGTTTTGAGATCATTCATGTGACATACTGTGAAGACTCCAACAGAAGTGCTTTCAAAGAAACAGGCTCCACAGTCTGTGCACAATGCAATTGGCTCTGACTCAATATTTGACTAATACTATTGCTTGGCACAGAGGGCAAGTGGAGCTTGTTTGCAGGTTCTGCATAGCCATTTCCCTAGTTACAAGCTGACCTTCACCATCAGAAAAGTGCAGTGTGCAGGTGTGAAAGTAGATGTTTACTTTGCTTTTCTTAAGCAAAATAGGACCTGAAGTGTCAGCTTCTTGCTGCTTTGTAGAATGCCGAGTGTTGGACTTTGCAAAGGCTCGGCTCCTCCAAATGCTCTGATATTGGAAACTCAGTTTTACCTGTCACTAGCTCGGCACATCAGTGTAATTGTGTATGCTTCATTGCTCCCAGAGGGTTATCTGTTCCCTGTCAAAGCCAAAGCTTGGCTTTTCTGCTGCTTTTCTCTTCAGGCACAGGACTCCCAGCTGCAGCTTTTCTAGCTCATCTGAAGCAGAACCAAAGGTGCTCTGAGACCCCAGCACAAGGCTGCTCTTTTCCCTGTTCAGTTTTCATTAAGCTACTATAGGAGAAGAGAATCAACTTTGATGTCAAAATGCAATTTGGCAGAACATGAGGCCAATATAAGTAGACTTAATGGCATAATTTTTAGAAAATTTCATGGGAAGCACCTTTTGAGATACGATAAATAGCATTACATACTGAGGCATAAGTAAACAGTACAGTTTGTTAGGGAATGAGAAAATTAAATTGGCCAGAAACTGAAGTAAGTGTTGAAATGGCTGATGTGATAGTACAAAGTGTAAGAAATGTGAAAATTTAATATATTTTAAAATAATAATTGTTTGTGTGTAAGCGTGAAGGCAAAACCTATGGGATAAAATATGAGCATCATTAAAATCAATTGGAGATTATTTTCTTGATTTCAACAGGTTGTTTTTTTTCTACTTGCTCTAGTCTGTGGTTATATTTTAATTTATTTTACAGAGGTGATTTCTTAACCATATACAGCTGGTATTCTACACCCACAGCCATCAAAATGGCACTGTTACAAAATAGGATTGCACTAACATGTATTTTTATGTTGCTTGGGAAAATTTTGCCACTTAGAAGATGCTATTGTGCTGTGGCATTTTTTTGAGATTTTCCCACAGAGGAACTGGGTATCTGGTAACACACTCACTGGTTAAACTAGTTAAAACAGTGAAGAGTAGTTAATCCACTGAATTTTACACTGTTAATAAAATAGTCTTGAAAAACCTGATTTAGGCAGATGTAACAAAAACTACATCAACCATTTAACAAACACTGAATACTCGTGTGAACAGAGAATAGTCATACAGCAAGTCTTTTGTTCAAAATGCAGAGTAGTTACATTTTCGGGAGTTTGTAATAAAGGCTTTGCCTAAACAGCTTGATTTAGAGTGATTTTTTTTTTAATGAGCTATCATATTTATTATGAATATATAAAAGATGTTGTGAAACAGCTTTCCATTATGCATTAATACCGGGAAAATCTTGGATATTTAATGTCAAAACTGAGTGTCTCACGTGTATATTTCTGTCATGTTGCACAAGTTCTCTAGGCCTCTAAACTTAGCACGTTAATGCTGTGCTAGAGCTGGGCATGAACTCTGCAGAAATGCAACAAAAGTATTCTGTGCTTCAGCATCTTATATTGCTTGTACTATTCATTCTATTAAATATAGTATGAATGCCACATATTGTATAGATAGTTATTTATTACTATCTTGTATTACTCAGCAATGTTTATTAAAGGCCTGAGTTTGTGAAGATTAGATTTGTGGATGCTACCTGTAAGAATGACAAAAAATTGTGGTACTTGATTATGTCATGTCAAAGTCATCATTAAACTTTTCCATATTCATGTTTAGTTAATTAATGGACAAAACAAAACTGTGGAAATTAGCTGAGTGGAATTTGCAAGTGGAATTATAGAATGAAGAGTCTACTGACTCTCCTTACTTGTAGGTAATGAAAATAAATATCTTGACACACTACTTAAGTTGGCATTCTTTAGAAAAAAGCAGATGCTGAAAACATAAAAATATTCATCCAGCTATGTAGATACTTACATTAAAAGCCTCCAAAAACCAGAACCACAATTTGATTGCTACTGAACATATTTTAAAGACATCAACATCTGTATGTTTTTATCCCATTGTAAAGACTTTAAAGGTCTTTGTTGTAAGCACTGCCAGATACTTTCAGTATTGCAACTATGGTTTTTAGTTGATCTGAAGTGGAGAATGTGTTAATAGAATGCCTGTTGATAGAGAAAGCAGTTTTAGAAAGTGACTTCATCATTACTGTATATAGAATGTGCTGAAATAATTGGAAAAGGGTTCACAGGAGGTCCATCATATAGAAGGTAGCATGTGAAATAAAGCATGGAAAACTGAGGAAACGAAATATGAAAAAATAATTGCCAGTCTGGTTTGATGCGAAGAAGTAGCAGTAATATAAACATATTTAGTGTGGGAGGAGTGCGTCAGTGGACTGTAGCTTGCAGGAAAAGGCACTCAGAAGGAGGGAGGGAGGGAGCAATAGACTGGCAACATAAAACAAACATTTAGTGTATATTATCTGTTCATCTTAGCAAGGAACAATCTCACCAAGAGTTTCAGTTAACTTTCAGATTCCAGGGAAGTTGGTTTCCAGTTCTAGCACAACTTTTGCAGTAACCATAAAAAAGGTGCATGAGAATCAACTCTCAGAACTGTTAAACACAGAGCAGTTGTCTGCTCCTTGTGAAATGTTCTTCAGGATGATGTAAGATACCTAATTGCTCCATTTGGACATGGCTCTTCAGTTGCCTGTAAGGACTTTAAGCAGCCACTGAGAATCAGAAATTGATTGGTATTATTTCAATAAATATTCAACAGCTAGTTTTATGTAGACTATGGCTAGATTACTAGTGCTATTTAGTAACGGAAATTTTCACAGGTTTTATTGATATGTCCCTGTATCTGTTACATGCTTTCTGCTGCTGATATTTTTTTTTCATTATTATTGAACCACTGTTCACTGGGCACCTTGTTTTTGCAGTACTGAACAAAGTCTGAAGTGGTAGTTAAAATGTTATCAGACAATTATATAAGGCACTTCAAAAGTTATAAATGTCTTATTTTTGGAAAGAAATGTAAATACTTAGCTGACTTTCAGAAATGTTCATTATTTGCTCCTGGAGAACTCAGTCAGCCCTAATAGTGGTTGTTACTAATCTACCCATGATTGCAGTTAGCTATAAGATTAGGAAATTTACCTAGGATCCTTGTCTGAACGTTTACAGAATTTATGAATCTCTAGCTTAGGTATCAGAGGTAAGAGGTGTATTAGAAAACATGGAAGAGCAATATGTAGTAGTTCTTTAAGTATCTGAAACATAATGAAGATGAGGAAGTGCTCATAGCCAAGGCAATTTTTTAAAATAAAAATTTTTAATACTTACTATTCTGTCATTATTTGCCTATGTTCTTCCTGATGTCATCCAAAATTTCATCTCCAAACCTCTCTGAAAGCAGTGTGGCTTCTCTTCTGTCTTGGGACAATTTAGAAGATTTTTGTCAAGGAACATTCGTGAGGTCAGACTAAATTTCTGTTACACTTGTATTACTTTCATGTAATTGTTTGCTAATAGTTAATTGATTAGGTTACAAGTTTACTACAGGAATTGATACATAGTAGAAAATTCAAGCTGTTCTTAGAATTGTTTCTTAGTTGCAATCAAAAAGGAAATCCAGTAGCCCTTGCAGGCTCCTTTGAGAGAACAGTTCCAAAAGCTACAATTTAACATTTATTTTGACTTAAAACCAGCTAATTTAAATGTTCATTGCTATGTATATGCAACACCATATGAAAACTTCACATGTGATAATATATTGATGTACCTTAATCTTCATTTTTCTTAATGTACCATGAAATTATGACATTAGCTTTTAGTTTTGTGTGTGTGTACCCTCGCATGACGTATGGTATTTAGATGTCAAAGTAACTTGTCTCACAAAACATGTTTGGTTTTAAGTGTCAAAGTGACACTTCCCTTTGTTCAGTATAATGACTTTCTAGCCCTAACAAATTAACATATCACAAAGCTTATTCACCATTGCCTAGTTCATAAAAGCAGTATCCATTTAGGGAAAGTACAGGCATATGTGGATCACCCCTGTGGTGTTTTATCTTTATCTTATCATCAAAGCTTATAACTTAGCATGAGACTGGCTTTTCAAGCTCATATTTTCTTTGTAATTTTATTAAAATTACCAAGAGTTTTATACTCAGACAATACAAAGCTTGGGTCTCATTATTCTTGACCATAGAGCTTATCTGTTCCCCTTTCATGTAGAGAAAATAATCCTTATTTTTGATACATTTTTGCCTCTTTTAGTTGTGGACTTCTTTTTTCAAATCCAGAAGTATACAGCTTTGTTGTTGTCCAAGGACTGTTGAAACCCCACAGACAACAGGAAACTTTGTCTTTGTAAAAACAGAACCATGCTGTCTTCCTTCATAAGAAACCCAGTTGAATGGCATTTGAGTGCTGGTATTTAGGGATAGAACTTAAGAAATGATGAAAAAGCCACAGAGAGAGCCAAGAGATGGTAGGCTTAATCCTGGTGCTGAGAGCTGTTCACTGTCCTTCCTGTCAGAAACTTTTCCTCTTTCCTGTGAACTTTTTACTTCAGTTTTATACTGAGAGAAAGCGTATTGCATCTTTGAGCTGGTGTGAGGCTTGATCTATTAATGATGCCTTTTGAATTGGTTTAAATATATTATTAAACTTAATGAGATCTTTTCTTAGAGAAAGCCAGCCTGTAGCTGATGGAAGTTTTCCCTTTTTATTTTCTTTGATGCTGAGTTCTTCTCACATTCACACGGAGATGCAAGGAAATATGAGTTCTGCAAGAAATGCAGTCAGACAGCACCAGCAACATTAAGGCTCTCTTACTAACTTGACTTTCACAAAATCGCTTTCTTCCAAATCATTTTATGGAAGGTGGGAAGGGAAAACCCACAAAGAAATCGCAAGCCCACAGCTGCTTTAGCTGTGGAAGTGGCAGGGCCAGGTTTCCTGCAGGGCTCGGTGTTGCCTGGTTCCTGTTATGCCATGTCTGCCGTAGTGCGGGTGCAGCTTTGCTGTGTGAGTGGGGTTTTGAGCTGGGGCTGTGCTGGTGCTCACTGGTGCGCGCCAGTGCCGCTGTGCGCCTGCTGCAGCCTCCCAGGGAATAAGGGCAGGAGGCACAAAGAGCAGTCATTCAAATCCATCTCCGCTACTGGCCCTGAACACTTCTGTCTCGCTGTCAAAACTGGAAGTTATTGAAGAGGCTTAACACTTGTTAATTCACACACTGCTAAACACACAGTGATGTGGTGGGCCTGGTTTCCTTGGAAAGCTGGGATTAAAAATAATCTTCCGTCTGCTGAAGCCCTTTTTTTTTCTTAAATATTCCTAAAACAATATAAAAGGCTGTTTCAGGCCAAAGCTTGCCTTGTTTTCTTCTCACCCACTTGTGTGTATGTGCGCCCACTCCAGGTGCTGGAGTTCACAGCCTTGGTGGTCATAGTCCATTGCCCTGGGGAACCCTGCTGTGTCCAGCACAGGATATTAAAATTCTGACTTGACCATCCTAATTGGGATAAAACTAGCTTCCAGTATTGGGGTCCCTTGCTACTCTTACTTATTCACCTCTGTTAAGCATCATAAACCATCTCCTTGGCTTGCTGGTATTTTATTTTACTCTGTCAGTACAGATTGGGATAGCAGATCCACACTCAGCCAAACCCTCCTCCTGAAATCGGCAGGTTTGGGAATTGCTGTCTTTTGAGAAAACCTGCAGGTTTTTGTCTTTTGCAGAATAGAATTCTGTGCCAACCACTGCAATTTTATAAGTTTCTTAAATCCTCATCCCTTAAAGAAAAAAAATTCTGATACAGAAATTATTTCTATAAATATATGTTTTCTGCTGGATAAAGTTGGAATTCCTTGCCTTCGTATCTACAGGTAAGAAAAGTTGTAAGTGCAGTGATAATCTAGTTTCAGGACTTTTTTTTAATGTCAAAAATCATTAGCAGCTGATCCCAGAATACTTCTGAAGATAAATACTAGTTTAAGGAATCTTATTATAGTGAGGTTTTTCCACATTTAAATTTCTCTTCAGGGCTTCCTTTTCATAAGGCAAGTCAGTAGTCTGCTGTTTGTAGCTGCTGTTTGACATAATTTCTAATTGCTGAAGTCTTCAGGCTAAATAAGCTGGTGGAAGTTGTCTTATAGCTATGTATTTGAAATTTTCAATATAAGTATTTCTGTCTAAGTTTCTAATTAGTTGCTGTTTAAACATTGATGATGGTGGTGATGATCTCTCCAGTCTACTTATTTTCACATAAAAATATAGAGAAAATTCGCTAAGATTTGTGATTTTGTGCTTGTCTCTTCTTCAGATATGGTAGGCAGTTTTAGTATGGATTTGCACAAGGAGCTGGAGGAAGATTTTAATCAATTTTGAATTATACTGTGACAGATTTCACTGGTTTTTTATTATAAGACAAATAGTAAATAATTATCTGTAATCAAAACTGATAGTAAAATAAATAGGTTTAGGCCTATTGAGCAATATTTGCATACACTTTCAATCTGGTTTTTTAAGTCTTCTTATAAGGAAAACAGATTTTTCTTCCTGTAACTGATAAATTTCAGTGTTTTGACTATAGATTTCAATTTGATTTAAAAGAAGCCTTGTACCTGTAGTCTGAGTCTTCTAAGACATTTGTTTTCGTGTTTTAATACTATTTTGGGGGGTTTCCTTGCTGTGGTTAATATATTTTTCCTAGTGTGTAGTTGGAGTAAAATTGTATAGTCATCTGTGGATACAGAAATACATAGAGCACAATCCCAATATGCTGAAGGGAGATGGTATTAAAAAGAGTAATTGGCCATGTCTTTATTGTACTCGTACTCCTGGACTAAAATGTGTCCCATAGTGAAGACCAGATTGCAGCATTTTTTGTTGTACTGCAAATGCAGTAATGAGAAAAGTAAACAAAAGTTGAATGTTGAGTAAGAATTTGTTACGACTTCATTACCTTTATGCAAATATCTTTCCCAAAGACAATGTTATATGAGAACTTTCCCATCAGCTTCCTTACTCAGAATTCTTCTAAGTAAAATTCAAATTTTTTGTTGGGGGAATTCCTGGAATTTTGATGGGCTTTTTTTTAATCTGCCTATTTCTTAATATTTATTTAGTTAATTATTTTCTTCTAATTGCCAGCTGATAGTAAAATCTAAAAATTCAAATCTAATTCACAGACAGACCTTTAAGACTTCTCTGATAAGATGTAGCAACCTCTCATTCATCCTCTCGAAGCTGGCGTTTGATTCCGCTGGAGGCTGCCTGACAGCCAGGAGCTCCTTGTTCCCTTAGGATGTTTGCTTGTTCTGCCTTATCCGATCCCTGTGATCAGTGAGATTGCAATATGTGAGTTCTCCTGCCCCTGCATTGAGGAATAGCCGTCAGAAAAGCACTGTGCATATACATAGGTTATCAACAACTTGTCTTAAGAGGGCTGGAAGTGTCTGGTTACCTTTTGTTTGTTGTGAGAGGAGTGCAGTTCAGCTGAGCTTGCTCAGACTCTGCTGAGTCTCCTAGGTGGTTCATAGGGTTGGAAGATCATTTCTGTATAGATGGACTTAATGTAATGGGTGTTTTATTCAAAAAAGCCAGGCTTTAAAAAAAGAAAAGTGGATCTGAGAGCTGAATTATTTTCTCACACACCTAATACCTGTTATTAATAACAGTGGTAAGAAATCATGCTTTATCTTGCTTGTCTCATTTTAATCAACCTGTAAGAAACAGGTAAAGAAACATCTGAGATTTGTTTTTAAACCAAGTGTTCTTCTGTAATCCGTAGTAGTTAGAGGTGGTGATAGTCTCTTACTTTTCAGCACAGTAGTAATTAGCAATCAGCATATATATTATATCCATGCAGTTTGTGTTGAATTTTTCATATTTAAAAAAAACTCTATCTTCAATGTCTTTCTTTTTGTTACTGAATCTTTGTAAGCAGTATACTAGGTCCTATGTCTAGACAGCTTTTGCAATAAGCCTGTAGCCCAAGAAAAATGTTCTATTTACCCTGTAATTTTTTTAATGAAGCAGTCGTTTCAGTTACTTCAGAGGTGCTAGGACAGAAGAAACTTGAGATCATGCTATGGTGATGATTCTTCCACAGCCGTTTGAAAACTGTGCCTTGTAAAGCAATATCATCTGCAAACAAGCCACAAAATGCAGGGATAGCAATTAATTGTGTAGGTGTGACTCTGTAACCAAGACCAGCTGTTAGGTTTTGGAAGTAAAAAAAATACAGAGGAAAAACACAGGTTGGCTGAATTTGGGTTCTGTTGCGTTAATTGCTGTAGAGCAGTACTAAGACTCAAGCAGGGTGCAAGGACTGTTCATAGTCTGGTTTTGTGTGCACTTATAAAACAAAATATTTTCTTCCTTTCCCACCTCAAGGAAGATGTAGAAATCAAGAAAATGGCCTTGTGATGACAGATAGTTTATGATGTCAAAGTATTACTCACAGTTCTGTGCCTCATATTTAAGGACCTCCAAAGCTCCTTGTAAATTATGCTTTATAGAATTGAAAATAGAATAGTAGCTATTTAAAATTCAAAGTAAAATCTTTTCCCAGTCTTGCACATAAAGATGTACTCTTTTATGGCTGAGCCTTACTTGAAAAAAATTGCCATGTCATGTGTCTCATTGGGGTTCAACTTCTTTCTGGTAACTGCTCTGGCAGATAGACTGCTGTCTATATGCAAGACTGCTGTCTGCCTCCTTGCCTTTTCCATTGAACTAGCATATATTCAGGAGAAAATATTTGTGTGGGGACCTTGCCTCACCTTTCTAATGCAATATGACACATCTTGTCCTTTTGTTCCTACGTTGATTACTCAGTACGCTTTCTTCAGATATTAAGCACATAAAATGAAATGTAAAAATCACTCAAACAAATATGAGTGACCACGTACCTCACTCATTCTATGTTTTTATGGTTATGGATTAGCAGTTGAAGTCAAGTGGGACCTTTGTTAGTGAACGCAGTCAGGGTTGCCTTTTGGGCACAATCTGTTACTGACTTCAAGGAGCATAATAATTTGGCTGGGATTCAAGAAACTGCTGATTGACACACAATCTCTCCTCTGTTGGTCTCTCCATCTGTTGACCACTGTCTAGTTTATCTCTTTATAACTTAATAGAAAGTCAACTATGAACATTCATCAGATTCCTTTGCCTGCTCTCAGGATCTTGGGTGTTGATTTTTCAGGACAGAATATATAGTAACATACTGAGATGCTAGCACCTACCCTGATGGAGTAGGCTTGCATGGCCAAACTTTGGCAGTGGGGGTGCTACAGGGGTGGCTTCTGTGAGAAGCTGCTTGAAGCTTCTCCAATGTCCAGCAGAGCCAATCCCTGGCAGCTCCACTTATCAAGAGTGGGCCAGTTAGAAATGGTGGTAATACCTCTGTGATAATGTATTTAAGAAGACGAAACATTATCATGCAATTGGCTCCTGGCAGGGAGCTGCAGACCCATGGAGAGAGAAGCCCATGCTAGAGCACATTTCATGGTAGAACTTGTGGCCCTGTGGGGAACGCATGCTGGAGCAGCCTGTCCTTGAAGGACTGCACTCCATGAAAGAGTGACCCACATTACAGAAGTTTGAGGGAGACTATTGCCCGTGAGATGGACTCACTTTGGAGAAGTTCATGGAGAACTGTCTCTCCTGTGGGAGGGACCCCATGGTGCAGCAGGGGAAGGACTCCTCTCCCTGAGCAGTGGAAGAAACGATGGGTAATGAACTGACCATAACCTCCATTCCTTGTCTCCCTGCACCACTGGGGGTAGAGCTGGGAAGGAGAGATGGTGGGGGGGAAGGTGTTTTTAAAGGCTTATTTTATTTCTCATTATCCCTTTCTCATTATTAGTAATAAACCTCCTGCATGGACATGTTTTCGTAAGTCTCAAAAAATGATAAGAATTGTACTTTGAAACAGCAGCATTCTGTGATCGTTATTAATACCTTAATTAGGAAGCAATGGATTACTCCTACAGTACAAACAAATATGAATGTTAATAAGATTTTGGTCTTGCAAGTCCTCAAGTTTAGTTATTTCTGGTCTTTGCAAACTTTTTCTAGCTTTGTCACTATTCCTGCCATCAGTGGTAGGTGGTGACAGATCTTTCCCTGTAACTTATCTCCATCTCTCAGTACTTCTATTTGTCTTAGTTTAACTCTCAATGGTTGTTTTCAAACCATGAGCTCTGGCAGGTTTATCGTGAGTGTGGGAGACATCCTGTCAATAAGAGCGGGTCATTGCTTCTGGTCTTCTGTATTCTTTTGCTTTTCCCCCTCGTTCTTGAGCAATGAGCTTAGTTTATTTTAACTGTTTAAAATGTCCTGAAAGCCTCCTTCATCTTCAGACAGCAGCAAGGTTAATTAGGTGACCAAGAAGGTTCTCAAACTGGCAGCAATGAATGTCTGTGCACCCATCAAGAAGGCAAAATGGAGTGACTTTCATCACACAGGTGTTGCAGAGTCTGTTGTGTATCAGTTTGGCTCTCTCTGACTGGTTGGATGTCTGGAGAGCAGGATGTGCAATTTCGCCTTGGTGCTCTTCCATTGAGCCCCTGGCTCGTTGGGGATGGAGTGATACTGTTTTCACTTCATGATCTCTGACCATGAAGTAGAATGCATTGTGTAACATTGCTGCTTCTTTGTGAGGTTCTCCTATTCTAATTGGGTGAAGTAGTTTTGATACGGATGCTTTAGTGGGGAAACAGGGTGAAAAATATCATCTCATTCAAAAAAACAGTGTTATCTATTTCCCCAGCAAACCCCATCTCTTTTGACGGATGCTTTTCTAGATTGTTCTTAACAACTTCAAGTGAGACACTTTGGAGTCCTGTGCAGAGATAGAGATCTATATTGGATGTTTTAGGGCTAGTGTGTTATTTGTCTTCTGATGGTGATTGAGTGGTGGTATGAGTTTATTTTGAGTTTGGGAGTTTTGGGGGAGCAACAGGGTAAGTCTGAATGTGCCTTGTGTCTGCTGCCTTGATGAGAAATTAGTGTTTGTGCCCAGATCTGGTTGAACTGAAAGAATTTAATTTCCCTGTGTTGCTGGTATTCCACAGTCAACAAATCATTAGCAAAGTTGAGACAAGTTTGTGTTCAGTTCTTTATACAATTAAGCTATTTCAAATATACTTTTGTTACTTTTGTGATTATTTTCCCTCCCTGCCTTAAGCATTTGCCCCTGGAAAATACCTACTAAAAATTCCCAGTACTAAATTGCCACTTTCTTTTGAAATGTAACAACATGGTAATCTTATAGCTTTTTAAAATGTGGCTATAAAGTTACAGTAAATAGCTATGCAAAATAGAAGAATTAATTGTAAGTGCTAGTGAAGGCGGGATAAAGGGCAATCCATCATAGCTTGAGATCCCTGACAGTAGAATTGATGTCTAACCAGCCGTTCCCTGTTCTATATTGTTGTAGTTTGTTAATTTTGGGAAATTTCTATTTGGCCACATTTATTGTATTCTCTTATTTTACTTTTGTTTTTTGGAGACTGCTCCTCCAGTTTGCCATCACTGGTTACTCTAATTAAAGAAATACAAGACTTCATACATTTCAGCTGTTAGTTCATGGTCTCTGCAAACTGCACCATGACTGTACTAATTTGCACAAACCTTATGTTTTCCTAGAAACCCCTGATGGCCAGGAGTAACACTTTTTTCTACCCCACCCCCCCCCCCCCTTTGAAATAACAGCTTGTATTATGAAGTAGAGATTGGCCTGAAAAAAAAAAAGGGATCATTGGCACTGTTCAGAATTTTGCAAATATATGAAGAGGCAACATAAAGTTACTTCAAGGTGTTCCCAGAGGGCAGTAGTCATAGAGAGCCACAGAAAAAGTCTTTGTTAAGGAGTTGGCAAATTAAATACAGGGTAGTAGGAGTGCTCTTTCTCCTTTTCTAGTTAGAACAGAAATACTTGAATCCTACAGTGCCAAAGTCTTACTCTTTCATAGAACATCACATCAAAGTACATTATGTCTTGTATTCTTGCCTGATTCCTGAAGTTATATTAATAATATTAGGAGCAAATTCAAAGAGCACTAAGGAGAAACTGCCCTGTTTCCCTTTTTAGAAATGGAAAAAAAAGTGGAGAAAAACTGTTTTGAGAAATATTAAAAATCAAGAATGGGCTTTGAGTAACTTACTGCTTACTGTAATGCTTTGATTTTTGACAAAATAATTACAGATGAGATAGAGATGAAAATGCTTTTAATGTTTTGGGTGGGTTTTTTTTTCCATTAAACCCCAGTATTATGTGAAAAACAGAATTTTAAATAGGGAACTGTGTTTATCTAACCTGCTAGAAGGGAATCATTTGAGTAAGAAAATCATTGGGCCAAAATGTCACTCACTGGTACGGAATTCTCTTCTGGTGTACATCACTTGCATGGTGTGTTTGAGTTACACACAGGATTGTATGTTCAAGTACTGTAGGCTGAAGTCAGTACTAGTATCATCTTAACTGTTTCTTCATATTCTTGCTGTACTCCTCATCTGTGATGTTCAATTTTTTTTTTGTAGGACATGACTATGAAAAATGCAATAAGCTACATCTCCTGTTGACTGTAAAGGGAATAACTTCCTTCTTATCTGACTTTCATGAGAAAGCATTGGTTCTCTTGATTCATCTGCATAGATTATGGAGAAATAAATTTGCAGCATATGTAAAAAGCCATAAAGACATGTAAAGTTTAGTATTGAGGAGTTAAATTTTATACAAGAATCTCCAAGAGAAATTGAGTTTTACTTAATAGACAAAATTCACAGATTTTTAAATATTCTGAGCTGAAAACTTTCTGTAGTTCTCCCTTTTTGTAATAGAGAACCTGGTATTAGAAATTATACCCTTTGGGTTGAATTACTAGGAGTTGAAATTCATTAATTTGTTGAGTATTTGTCGTTGTCAACAGATACAATGTTGCCAAGGATGGAAATATTGCAGTCCTGCTTATAAATTTGTGTACTTCTGGATAATGACTTATGCCTTTATTTTCTTTGTAGTTATTTGAACTGCTAGGCCCTGAAGGTTTTGAACTCATAGAGAAACTACTACAGAACAGATCTCTGATTCTGGAAAGATCTTTGACTTGTACAAATGATAACAGGTTCCAGGCTCTGCAAGGTAAGTGGCTACAACATTTTTGTTCCAAGTCAGATAAAAAGTAGTTTTCTAACTGTTCAGTTATATTTCAAACAGTAGTATTGTCCATGTGTGTTTAAAAAGCAAGCAAAAAAATGCCAGGAGACAACAGGGGAATGTATTTCTGGCTTAAACGAAATGGTGGTCTGATTTTACAGAAGAAACAAGTTCAGATTGCATATATTGATTTACTCTTCAACTGCCTATGGGCATGTGTGAATTTTGAATGTATTAACAGTTGCATTTTTCCTGTTTTAATGGATTGCTCAGAAAATAATCTGATCTTCTATTATTCCTCATTTGCTTTTGTGCTTCCTCTCTACTTTGTACTATTGTCTAATGTAGGCCTTGGGGAAGAAAAGCACAGTAACAGCCACTTCTGAAAATAATAAAGTCAAGCTTAAGCATGAATAAGTGAGAGGGACAAAAAAAAGGGTTCAGGTTTTGTACTGTGATTTTTGCTTTCAGAAGTTTATTTGCCTGCACTGAGTAATTATTTTAAAATACGTTTTATAGATTGCTGTTTTAAGACAAGTCTTATTATTTTCTTCTCTGACAAAAATAAATCCGATAGCATATGGGTTGTGACTTGGGATAAATCTTATATGGACGTAGCACAGTCCATTGCATGTTCACAGTATATGGAGTTAGAAAAATGTGAATAGAGCTAGCATCTTCACAATAATTTTTAAATGCAAATGACTCATTTTTAATGTTTGTCTTCAATGAAGGTTATATAAGCAAGTATTTAGAAGTTCATCTCTTACTGTGCTAATGGTTGGTCTAAACTCACCAAAACAACTGTTAGTTTTACCTGTTTGTGATTTCAAAGTGGAATGTCTTGCTATATAACAAAGTTTTTTGTCCTGAGAGTTTTCCCTTCTTAGGTAATCAAATAATAAAAAATCTAAAAATACGTTCAGTAGAAATTGAACTATTATGTTTTCCCCCTATGTACAGATTTTAGTTACAGGAATATTTTCTTCTCACTTAGCAGAAGTAGTATTTTGGAAGCTTTTATGAAATTATTCTTCATTATGCCATCAGTATAATCTAGTACAGTAATTTCTGCTAGAACATGGAAGAATATTTTCAATGTTATGCTTTTCAGACAAAAGAAAAGCATAACTGGCTGTATGCTTTTTTCACTGATGAGAGCCCTTCTTTCACTGTGGTAAAGAAGTCAGTGGTATTTGGGTGTCTTCCCTGTGATTGAAGATGCTCTGCCCTGAGTTCAGTCTATTAATTTTGATACCGCTTTTTATCTTTTTAAGTTGATCAAAATGGTACTTCTAACAGGGATTGAAGTCTTATCTTTCAAAAATTTCATTTGGGAAAGGGAATAATTTCTGTCTGCAGAAATTTAGTCAACTTTGAGTAATTCATGCCTTTAAAAAATAAGCACAAGTCAAGAAACTGTACATGTACTGCATTTTTGTACCATGCTGTATTATTTGACTGTTTTAATGTAATTTACTTCCGCGGCAGTAAAGGTGATTGTTGTGCTTATCAGACAAATCAAGTAACATTTCTTTGCCTTGGCGTATTCAGTCTGAATTAAATTTAGTTAGGAAATTGTATCCATTGTTGTCCCCTTTTAATAAAAGAGAGTTAAAGCTACAGACGTGGTGGTATTAATGTGGACATTTTGTCAGTTTATTAGAATTTTTTCAATGCTATTTAACAAGTTACTGTTGCCTTATCCAGTATGCGTGCTGTGAGATGTAGGAGTTTCACTGTTGCTGTAGGTGAAAACTAAGCAGCACAAATTGTTTGAAATGTCAGTCAAGTGGGTTTATTTGATGAAAAAAGGTTTTCAAGCTTTTCGCTTCAGAGTTTGGCTGCAGAAGTACATATGAAACATAACTAAGTTAAGTATTTAATATTCAGTCAAACCTACATAAACTAATAATCTGTTTTCAGAATTTTGAAAAATGACATTTAAAACCACCAATATTGTTAAAATGGAAACAAAATAAATCTCTCCCAGTCTGTTGTATATAAAAGACTTGGTTGTGTCTTTGGTTTTGGCCAGTATTGGTCTCAGAAAAATGAATGTGACTGGGCCTTTTTTGGCTTTCCTGCTCCCCTAGATTTATTGTTTACTGTAATTGTTCTGTGGTTCTGATTCTTCTTGATTCAAGCCTGCTGCTTATCGACTTAAAAAGAAGGAGTCCTTGTGGTTATACAGAGTAGGATAGATTTTCTCACTTGTTTAGGGAAATTGCTTTGTGAGTATGCTTTCAATGCAATCATGTTATCTAGTATATACGCACTAATTGTTATGTGAAGAGGCTGTTTCAAAAAAATCACCCTGTTTAATCTCTTTTCATGCCATCCTGCTTATCAGTGAATGTATGTTAAGAGCAGCGATGAGACAAAGTGGCATTTCCACTGTTAACGAAGTTATCGTAAATAGAGAAAAGAAAAAATGCCCTTCCATGTGCTGCTAGTCCATCCCCTTGCTTTGGTATGAAGAGGTGGTTTTTATTTTAAATGTCCTACCTTTCGTACATGATCTGGTGGTACTTTTAGATATCTTGAGGCCCAGTGTTGCCCAGTCTACAAAAAGCTCAACTATTTTTAAACATGATGCACTCACACATGCACACACAAGACCCCCAAAACAAGCATGAAATCCCAAGCAAACATCAAAAACCAAACCTTTATAGCAAAACTGGGGGAAAAAGATGGAATCCAGTACTTATGGAGATGCATGCCTGTTTTTATATTGCAGAACAGTGCAAGAAATTTATAGGAGAAAATGCTAAGCCAAATTATGGTTGTCAAGTTACAATTCAGTCTGAACAAGAAAAGTTGTTAATGAAACAATATCGTCGGGAAGAAAAACGAAATGCCAGAAAAGAAAAACAAGCTGGGGAAGATGGAGAAGTTTCTGGAGAAGGACAAATGTGCTTTGATCCCAAAGAGCTGCGGATGCAAAGGTAATAAATCCCAAAAGTTGAGAAATGCTTCTGTTGTAATTGCTACTTCAACATATCATAACAGTTTATTTTCTTTTAGTTTGCTTTGGTGATTAGGTGATTCTGACTTCAAGTCACGTTTTATTACGAGCGTAGAATTTTTTTTAATATGAAAACCTAATTTTCAGGAAAGAAAGCAGTGATTTGCTTAATGAGAATCTTCTTGATCTCATCTATGTGGGCTGGAATTGCAGATTAGTGGGGTAGGCTATCTTTCTTAGTTCTTGTACGCACACTACTTGCTTAGGATTTATGAAGTCTGTACTAAATCTATCAGAACTATCTTTCTTTTTTTCTCTCAAGATTAATGGGTACTATTTTCCAAGTTGTCAGCTAGAAGGTAGTGGGAGGAGTAGAGGAGGGAGAGGATAAGGAGCAAATAAGCTGTTGTATTTTGTGTTAAGAAAAATATAGTGAGACTGGTACCTAACTGTGAAATCATGTTGCTGTGTTGCTTAAAATGAGTCAAAACTGCTTTTAGGAAAGCCTTGCACTTACTGGATTGCACTTCTGAATTTTATCTAAAAAGCATATTATAGGGATTTGGTCTAACTGGTGCCAGTAAATAACACTGTAAAATTTTTTTCTTTAATTTCCACAACTCTTGCTCTGACTTTAATATACCATGCTCAGTTTTTGTGATGGCAGTCTCAAATGGGCAGAATTACTGCAGGTGTTTTTCTGCTCACAGAGAACTAGCACTTCTGAATGCTCGAAGTATGCCAGTCCTAGGTAGACAGAAAGAGATGAGCTTCGAAAAAATTCATTACCCACATGTCTATGATTCCCGAGCTGAAGCTATGAAAACATCGGCATTCATTGGGGGTGCAAAGGTATGTGTTTGGTGCTTGACCCTTCTTGGACAGTACATCTTTCCCAATGAGTAATGTGCAGCAGGGTTCCCTTTATTTCCTTAGTCTCCTCCTTCTCAGAATCCAATGTATAAAGCAGTGCTTCTTTGCAGAGGTTTTTAAACACTTTGATAGATTCTATTTTTGTTTTGACTCTGGAAGAAATAATCTCGTTCTCAGCTAATGTATTTGCTTTTATTTCTAGGGTCACTTAAATTCTTAAAATACTATTTTTTCTGTCTTTTGGATACCTTTGAATTGACTTTAGTAAAATAAATGCTTTATGAAATTCTAGACCTAACGGATTCTGAAATTTAATAAAACAGAGTTATCTTTTTTGGGGTTTGGGGACCATTTTCTGAGTAGCAAAACAGATTATTTTCCATTTGGGGTGTTCAGTGCTATCTATAAAATGAATGAGAGATTTGCTGTAGGTTTGGATTCATTTTTTAAAGGAAAGTGATAAAGCATTGTTCAAAGTGAGTTATACATAAGGACACTTTCTGTTTTTATACTTTTAATTAATTTTCCTGTAATACTTTTTTAGGTGCTCTTACCAGAGTCAGTTCAGAGAGAAAACAATAAGATGTATGAAGAAGTGAAGATCCCCCATAGTGAACCAATGGCTATTGGTATTGAAGAGAAAATTGTTTATATTAAAGACTTAGATGAGGTGAGTATACCATTTCAAAGACATTAAATTAGTTTTTACTTTGTATTACCAAAATTTCACTGGAAATATTACCATTTTTTTTCCAGTGATATGTGATAGGTAAATGCAGCCAGTTAATTTCATCACTACTAAGTTGGAGAATATTTATTGGGGAGCATAGTTCAGTGACATAATCCCTTTCATGTTGACTCAGATTCAAGAAATTCCTGATCTGAACTGCTTGTTCATGAGTTGCAGTTCTCAATTCCTTTGGCATTACATTTTCAGTTATTTATGGTTTTGAGCTGTGATCTGAATCACTAAAATGAAATGAAAGTATTACGGCAATTCTGTTCTCTTCTGAAGATCATAGGAAGAAGTGAGCCTGAGCTTCTGTATCTTGACCTGTACAGGTTGGCTTCTGACAGCACAGCTGTGTTCTGCTCTAGTCTTACAGTCTGATGCAGTTCAGGGGTGTTGAATATGGTGTTACAGACTGTATGGGGTGCAAAGTCATCTCGAAATGTGCTCTGATGATAGAAAGTAAAGAGCAGAGAGGAAAAATGCAGATAAAACAAATGTTAGCATTTTAACTTTTACTTATTTAAAGTGGTGAAAAAACTGAGGTAAGGAAACTAAATTTCTTGTTAGTTATTTACAGTCTAGAACTTGCAGTACTCCATCGCATGTACCTTTTTACTCCTCGTTGTATATGTCAAATCTATTGAAAAATGGAAGATTTGGTATTGATTTGAACAGAGACATAAAGAGCAATCTCTGTGTACATAGGAAGAAGGTTTTATGTTTCTTAGTTCTGCAGCATATAACATGGATAAATTTTTTCCACCTTTTTCTCCATGAGAAAGCAGGATATGAGAATATACCGAGAGCACTTTATCGGGATTCTGAGTAAAGATTTTCTTACGTAAAAATTTAACTATTTCAAAACAGAAGACAGTTTAATTTTAGAATCTGAATCTATTCTTTTCTTCTTACGTGACAGTACCTAATGTTGTGTGTATGAATTGACTGACAGCTTAACCAGATAGAAAAATACAGCCACTGCAGCTATTGTCATTTTATATGACAATATTCAGCATGACAGCTTTTTGCAATAAAATGTCTTTTTCCAAAGCTAAATACTACTTACTAATCTGTAAATTTTTTTGCAAGAAATACCAATATTTCAATAGGCAATAAATGGTTTCAGAAAAAATATGGTTCAGACAGAAAAATACCAATCTAAAATGAGTAGTTTGCAGATTTTTGCACATATAATGTTTAAAATTAATGTTTGAAATGCATCAGTTATACAAATTTAGTAATTCTTCGTAGATTGTGTATCATCAAGAGGTCTGCTTTTCAGTTTCACAGTGAAATTTTGAAATAGAAACAATCTTCTTCCGAGCTTTGCTCTTCGATGTGATTCTTATTTCATGAGATCAAATAGGACTGTCAACAACAAATACAATTTTGAATGTTTGAACGCACATGTATGTAATTCCTGCCCCCAAGTTTAGTATCTATTTGCAGCAATAGATGACAAATTTATGAAGTTTGTTCAGCTGCAGGACTTGTCAGCTTCCTGATTCCACTAATGAGACTCAGAGATTTGAAATTTGTTGAACAGAACTTTTTTATCAATGAGCTAAAAGAGGCTGGAATTGCCAATGCATAAGTTAAGACATACCTAATTAAGATGTAAGTATCTTGGTTAGGGCAAAGGTTTTGTTTGTGTGCTTCCTCTGCATGGCTGTTTTAAATCTCTATGCTCAGAAACACTTTGGTTGGTGTTTCAATTTTTTTCAGTTAACTAGAATCAGTTTAGAGGGCATGAAGATTTTCTGTCAATATAAATAGAGTTTTTCAGCTGTTTCCCTAGCATGTGCCGGTGCTCATAAAATAGCTCTATTGTATCTCTGTATGGATATGTTTGCAGGATTATCTAAAATTTGAGTAGGTGGGCAGGGAGTAGAGATGACAGTAAACATAACTCTAGATAGTTCATGATTAGGAACTTCTGAAGGCATCATGAGGAAGTTGACAATTCTGCTGCTATTGACTACTATGAGGTGCCATTAGTGGTAGGGTTTTGATGTAAAACGTTGAGTTAGTCTCAAGAGAGAGATTAAGATACTCAGTCTGTTTAACAAGTCAATATACATGCAACCCATAATCCACAGGGAAAAAAAAAGCACAGAACAACCAAGCCATTTATTGTTGCTGGGGTTTTGCGTATTATGCATTGAGCACTCTAATCACTTGCTATTCTATGGAGAAAACCCAATGGTATTAAAAATTATAAATATTCTTCTTCCTTTTCTTCTTGGTCTATATGTTTTCATTTGCACAAAAATAATTTTAAGAACTCTCTATGTGTTTCTCATGAGCTATGTGATTTTGGTCACACTGTCAGCAGTTTGGGGGGAGTATTTGACTGTGTATTGGCAGAATACACTGTTACATTCCATCTTCAAAAATCCTAAGGTCAGAACTGAGTTCATAAGGAGTTCATTTATATTTTGAACAGTTGGCCAAAAGTTTAAGCTCTGCATCATATAAATTTGTAGTAATCTTGCATTTTAAATATTTTCAAGTATTACTTAATGTTTAGATTTTCTTATTTCCTGTAAATGCAGGTTGAGAAGAGATGAGAGAAATGTACTCCTCTAGACACTAATTCTGACAAGCCACATATTAACCACATTTTAAACATGTATATGCTTCCTTTTTAAATAGTTTCTTATGCAGAAGTATGAGACAAAATGACAAAACCTCTACAAACCGACACCAAAGGCAGCAGCAATGCCTTAGACCAGTACAGATATTAACACAGGGTTCTTATTTATAGGATTGGCAATGTAGCCAGGATGCATCTGCCACTACACTCCAGAGTGAAGAAATAACATGTTTAAGCTAGTTTTAGTACTGTATTTTCTGAAATCTTATGGCTGGTATTTTCAAAGTAAGTATTTAGTTTAGTTAGGGTCTTCTTGAAAAGGGTCAGGGCTTTCCTAAAGAGTTCATAACTTCTTGATTAGTGAAATCACTGCCTGAAAGAACACAGATGCTCAGATGAAACTCATATGAACTGACAAAGATCCAAATTTTTGTAGGTACCATTCCTACCTAATCCCATTATGCCCTGCAAATACGAGATCAGGAGTACCCAACCTTGCACAATTTAGCAGCCATATTAACATACTGTAGCATGTCATAAACAGCTGGCTTTAGCACTCTCCTGCTTTCTCTGTTGTTCCTCTTTCTGCTTTGTCACTCCTACCTTTCTCCTTTATGATCTGAGCTGCTGCTTCACCTCCTCCAGCAGCCTCACTCCACCTGTGTCATCTCATATTCTTTATTTCCTGCCTGTGTTGAGTTGGGAGCAGGAGCTGGTGGCACAGAGGGAGCTGTGCTGCTGCTCAGGAATGTCGCTGGTGTTCGGTTGTAGAAGGATGCACTGTGTCCCATGGAAGGAGTTTCAAAGGGTTCTTACCTTACTGCAAGGCAACAAATCCCGCCCCCAACCCCCTCTGCAGATATCTGTTTATTATTTTTTGGAGAACAGTGGTCTTACTACAGTTCAAGCACAGGTGATTCATAAGTAGCTGATCGGCCGCACCAGCTTAACCTGAAGTATTATGATTTTACTATTTGTAAAAGTGACATGCCAACTAGGTTGTTTCAATAATGAGAATTTTAAAAATGGGGTAAGCACAAGCTTAAATTTATTATCTTTGCTCAGTTGACATGCAGCTTGACCATTAGTGAAATATATTTTTTTAATTTATTATAAAGATGGTTTTGTGCCAGACTTTTTGCCAAATAAATGTACCTTTAGAGTCATAAACTCAGGTCAGGGAAAGTTACTCTTCAAGATTGTGAAAACAGATTTTATCTAACAAATTGCCAATGCTGAAAAATTACTTCAGCTTTTTACCTAAAATGGGTGTTCAGAGTAGGATTTATTTCTTTTTTTTTCATGTTTTTTCCATTTCCTTTTACTAGCACTGCTTAATGATCTAAATAAGAAAGGTATTTCTTTTCTCTCTGCATTATGTGGAGGAATTATTACAAAATCAATATTCTCTCTTCTCCTGTAATGTTTTCTTGTTTTTAGAATTGTACAAGGTAAGTCTACTGACTAGAAGTATGAATGTTTTTGGATAAATTACATTTTTCACATCCAGAATATTGGATCATTAATTCCAAAGTTGATCTTAGTGCATATTTCAGTTGCATTTTTCCAAACAGCAATTGATGGTTGAACCGTATGGAATAATTTAAAAACATATTTTTCATTTTATTGAAGTCTTGTCATTTATCCAGTGAATTATACTCAGAAATTGCTCTGAGGAAAGTTTACAAGTTCTGTAATCATTAGTCCCAACTTAAGACAAGGAAAACCACGTAGGTTAACGTACAATTGCTTTAGTGGCTGGTAGTTTATATTAGGGATTGCAGTCTGCCTTCATATTTCAGGGGGGGTTGTCCAAAGAAGACTGAATATGTGAACAGATGAGCAGGTGAACAAAAATAAGGGAGTTAAGGTTCTACACTCATGACAATCCTAAAGCCTAAAAATTCTGGCTTATTTTTGTTCAGTATGTGAGTTAGTGGTATTCTGTCATTATTTTAGAACTCCAGATGCAATATGTAAAATTTCTGCATCAAATTGTTTGATTATTTCGTTTAACCTTAAATGAAGCTTTTAGGCATTCTTTCTTTAAGTTCTAGGAATAAATATTATTGCTTTGGCTAAAAGCAAGCAAAAATACGTGCTTCATGCCAAACCAGCAGTTTATTGTCCATTTTGTATAAAATTGTCATATTTTCCATTAAGAAAATCCTGTTTCTTTTTAGAAATAGTTTATTAACTCTTCATCAAAAAGATCTGTTGCTATGATGTGCAAGCTATAAAGTGGTGTTCTGATTTTTAAATTTACCTGTAATCTCATGTTGTAGAAATGCAAATGTGCTCTACTGAGCTGGCTAAGTCCTGTTTGAAAGACAGTTGCCGTACTTGAATATAATTCATTGAATGTATTTTTAAACATGTACCTTGCGTGACTGCAGCTTACGCTGCAGATAGATATGACTATATGATTTCCTGAATGCTAAGAAGTTCTTTTTTCTTTCAAAAATGGAGAACCATCTTCCTCTTATGATAAATCAAAACATATTTTGATAAAAAATCTTACTTTATTGATCCAGCCTTTAGTACTAGAAATGGTAACATAACATTTTTTTGGATTCATAAAACCTTTCTATTATTCTAATATTCCTTTGCCAGTGAGATGGGGATTTTTGTTGAGTAGGGTCACTGATTTTAATGCATGCCAGATTACTAACCTTATTTATTTTGGGTAACACCTTTAAAACAAAAAACATATCTAAAAATTTAGAGGAAAAGAAATCTGGTATGGTAATATCAAATAGATTTTATATGGTATTTGAAATACAGGTACACTGCAAGGATGGCAAGGCTTTTTGAATATTATAGTACAACTTTGAATTAATTCCATAATGAAATGTGAAAGTCTTGATTTAACATGGCAAGTGGATGTCCCAGCTCCAGTGAGGCAGAATTCTTCAGAGCTCAGGTTGGGAGGATCAGCAGTTATGACCACCCTCCAATAACCAGGAGTTTGAGAAGTTGAAAACTTAACACCAGCAGAGAAGATTAGTAATGAAGTTGGTAGATATAAAGGAATAAGTATGTGATTAAGAAATACTTTACAGATGGATAATTTTGTCCAATAATTTGAGATTATTGTTCCAAATATAGTTCCATCTATATCTACTTTCTCCTAATAAGAGAGTGTTTTTGCATCTCTGAAGTCTGTATCAAAATATATAAAGCAAGTTTCCTAGCATATCAGAATAAGAACTTAAGCTCATGCTGAAACTGAGAGAGACGGGAACGAACTATCTCAAAAGAGGTAGACTGAGCATAAAGATTTTCTCTTTTAAAGTAGTGATAGTAAAAGACAAAAAGAAATTGAATAGTCTTATAATTTTTATAATAATTCTTTTAGAATAGTATTTTGAAATGCAGTGGTACTTATCAGTAAGGATTGTGGTTAACGCTTAGAATTCGAAGCCTTTGATTTTTGACTCACCAAAAGGGTGTTTGATACTATTACGGTCTTTGAGAGGATGTATCTCTTAATACAGGATGAGAAATTGAAACTATTTTCTCTGAATCATCTGTGTGTTAGGCTGGTGTGACTCTTGTCTGGACTCTTTGTCTTGTCCAATCTCAGTCCAAGATTATCATAGACTTTAAAAAGACAGTAATATATACATTTTAGATAGTTAAAAATATCTTTATAAACTATGTTTATGTATATATAGGACACATATATACAACATGTATGTGGGCTATGTATATATATATTTATATATATATATTTATATATATATATTCCCTTTTAATGCAGTTGATTATTAAAGTAACAGAGGCTTTTAATAGACCACTATTTTATATATCTTTCTCTTTGCGTCCCTCAGCTTGCCACATTTCTACTATTTTATTTTTAAGAAAGATCTGTATGCAAAGATGATAGTCAAGCCAATCTCTGTCTCTAAAACAGATGTATGGGATGATGATGAATAATTGGAAGTAGATGAGAACTGAAGCATGATCTTGTGTCAGATTCTATGAAGAGCAAAAGGCAGCTTTCACTGAGCAGCAGCCTGCGCTTATGGAACAATGTGTGTCTATCCACCATTGTGGAAGTAATGCCACAATTCACCTCTTTTAATGTGGGGAGGAATGAAGGTAAAGGAAGTAAACACATCACATCTCACATGAGTTTTGGAGCTAAGCATTGTATAATTGATCAGATGTCAGCCTGTATTTGCAATGATGCTGTAGATGAAGTCATTGTAATGTGATCATTTAAAAACAGACTGTACATATTGGAAGGATTTTCACCAGAAAAGTATAATGAAAACAGGATTTTATTATTGTCCTAATTAATAATAATTAATTTAATAATAATAATAATAATAATAATAATAATAATAATAATAATAATAATATTGTCCTTTTATTATTCTCCTAAGAATGGGGAAGTATTGTAGATACTTTCTTAAAATTTTGGTTTACCAGGATTATTGGAGAAATTGATAGATAACCACTTGCACCCGCTAGTCTTTCCAGATTGCACAGTATGTCCCTGATTTAAAAAAGCAACCAGCATAGTAGTTTGCAATGTAACTTTTTTCTTATTCCAAAATTATATTCCATCTCTACCTCTGCCATAAACCTGTCTTTTAGTAGGCTGACAGCAGGTTTATTTTCTTTGATTTGACACTGGGTAAGTTGGATCCTTTTAGAATCAGACTGAATGAAGGTTTCCTTTGCAGCATGTGTTGTCTTAGCTCATCTACACAAATTTTTCAGATTACTTTTCAATGAAATACTATCTTTTTTTTTTTACCAATAGGCTCCTCCTTGCTTTTCAGCTGTAATATAATGCCCTTACCTACCTTGTAGTGTCTTAAAATCTAGTGCTTAAAATAAGATCTAATCATTTGTTCTTTCAGTTGCACTTGTCCTAGACTCATATGGAGTTTAGTTCAAGAACTTTTGTAGTCTTGTGCTTTTAATCTTTTTAAGATTATCAAGGCATTTATATTTTTTCTTTAAAAATCAGTTTTTAAGTGCTGTTAGGATAGAGTATGTTGTGTAATACCACGTGAATCAACACATACAGGTGGTCACCAAACCACAGCTGCCATGCAAGGAGTAAACTTATTTCAATACCTCGTGAGCAAGGCCAGGTGGCAGAGCCACACAGAGACACAGGCTCCCTTAGACTTAGCTCATCCCAGCAGGCAGGGCCACACAGGGACACAGGTCCCTTAGGCTTAGCTCATCCTGGTGGGCACAGGGGGAAGGGGGAGGTAGCAGTCCTGCTATCAGGCCTGATATATCAAAGGACTTCGCACATTTGCAGTTTATCACAAGGCTGTGCCTTTATGATCTCTCTCTCCCAGCAGGAGGCTCAAGTATGTGAGTGTGTTATCTTGACACAGGAATTCTTCTCAGAATACTCAGAATACTCTCAGTGCAAGGTCACTTTGAGCAAAACGTTCCCCCTTGCCAAATCTTCCGGTTTGAACCCTTTTGTCCCAACAAATACATTATAGATTTATGTATTTTTGGTGATAGCTTATTTATTTACATACTCATAATAAGACCCTTTTAACGTCTTCTAAGTTTGATGGTTGTGTTACATGAACAAACTACATTTAATACACTGGAGATGTTGAGAGTGGCAAGGATGCTATGAAAAACTGGTAAATATGCTCTTTGTGTCAGTCTGGGTTGTGTTTTTATGTATATTTTTATTTTCAAGGGCATGATATTAATGACAAGAGGCAAAAGCCACTAATAAATGTAGATAAAGCAAGAAAAAATCCTTATGAATATAAAATAACATTTTCAAATCTCCTTTTGTTAGTGAGGTTGTAATTGAAACTTTAACAGATCTTCTCATTTGGGGAGACTTTGTTTATTCTAAGTGCTCGTTACGTACAACCGTTTTAATTGAAAAGAGCTGTGTAAAATCTTGAGTTATCTCTTCTTGGGCAGAGAAGTTAAAAGAGAAGAACAATTGATAATATAGGTCAAAGTCTAATAGGGACATCTGTGCTGGAGAATATAGAGAACTTAATTTCTTTTAGTCTGTTCTTTAAGCTAGCATGCCTGTGTATAATATACTAAGCAAAAAAAAAAGCTTTAAAATATTTAGTAGATACTGTCTTGTAAGAGTTATATTTTCTTACAGTTGTTTAGGTTGCTCCTTTTCATGCCAGTAGTAAATATGAATAGGGAAATGGACTTTTTAATATTAACATGAGATAAAATTGACTGCATCTGATTTGAATGTTAAACCTGTTTCATGTTCTACACAGCTGCCAAGTGTGTGTATATTGTGTAGTGCTGCCTCCGAAATGGTTGAAAATCTGATGGGAGCACTTACAAAGGCAAACCAGTAAAGGGCACCAGCTGCTGGAAAGCACCTGCTGAGCCACTGTGGGAGTAGATGCATCTGCCTATACCTAGAAGTAATCTAACAACGTACCTGCTTTTACCTGTCAGGATTTTAATTTGTGTAAAGAATCATCCAGTGAAACTGGTTCTGAATACTTAAAGAAAGAAAATAAAATGGCTGGAGTTTTTTTTGTGCAGAAGAGCACCACTTCTGAGCAACTTTCTCATTCTTATAACTAGTTTAAATTTTTCTTTTAATAAAATACAAACTCAGATTTGCCAGCCAGAAGTCTCAGCTACACTGTGTGTAGTGTGTCACTAAAGGATGCACCCAGTCTGGAGGAGATTATGCTACCTAAAGAGCAGGTTTTCAGCTTTTGTTTGGCTTAGTTTGAGAGATGTGGCTCAGGGGGCTTTGTGAGAGTATATGTTTCCTTTTCCATTGTAGCATATTTGATTAACTGTTGATGGTAATGCACAAACAAAAATTAATTTTGCAATCAGAAGAAATTAGACACATTTTCCAAATAATGTTTAAAACTGTTGTACTTTTTGTCTTTGATACTTAAACTTTTATTGTTCCTACATGTTGGTAACCCTATCACACAAGTTCATCATCCCTCACCTACCTTTTATTTTCCAGCGTTAGGAAAACAACTGTGAATGCTGCTAAACAGCTGAGATTTGTGAGAACAAAATAACTGTGTTCTTGTAGAAAAAAATACTGACTATGCTTGTAGCCTTTTCTTGTAAAATTTAGGAAAAAGTCATCTAATACCTATATTGTAAAACAGGGCTTCCATCTTGGGTAGGAGAAGTGTGAAATTAAGTGAAATAGAGAAGAAAATTGAGCTGTAGAAAGATGATGACAGCAATAGTTATTCCTCTGGGAATATTCTTCTATTTGCCATTTTTTTCATTTTTACTTGATGTGTTAAAATTATTACTCATTTCAGCTATAATTACCTTCCAGAAAATTCTGATAGTTTTTCTGGGTTTTGTTAGTTTTTGTAGGAAGCAGTAGTTGGTAGTGTTAAGGTAAGCTAAAGTAAATAGTATGAAAACATTATCCTGAAGTGCTTTCTACCTTAACAGATTAAATATTCGTTTCTACATGAGCAGTTAGAACTAATGCCTTTGCATGCATAAAATAGTATTGAATTAATTAGGGGTCATTTAAAAAAAAAATATTGAAAGAGATCAGTGCTTCAAAACTATACAATAATATGAAATGCTGTTACCCTGCTCTTAAAAACAAAATTCCTTGCTTTCAAGACAGATAATATTTAGGCTCCAAATTCTGAAGTTCAACTACTGTAATTTGGGTGACTTTTATGTATTAAATTTTGTAGAGTAAACCAAATGGCCAATAAAAGTCCAAGAAGCATTTCAGGTAGACATGTTCTTCCACAGGGCAGTTGCATGTAGCTCAAAAGAAATCCAGCTTTCTGGTTCACAGCATTCTTTTCCCCTTGTACTTAATCACTGTAATATTTGAAATCCAATTATGTCTACCTGGTGACTTTGCAGCTGTTATGTTTTTTTTGGCCTCATTAAATGATCATAACAAATGAAATATTTAAATTGAGAAAGCAACTTGTTAAGTGTTAATTTTTCATTCTTTAGGGGGTCACATATATGTCATTGACATGAATATGGACTTTAGTGTGAAGCACATGCAGAAATCTGTAAAGTTTTTTATTAAAACAACTCAAAGTGGTTTTAGTCATTTTGGTAATTAAGACTGGAGAATGAATAATGTGCTTCTGCTGCATCCTGCTTGGGGAATAGCCATTTCTCAGTGGAATTTCATAGTATGAGTGTGGAAGAATGCAGAAGTCTGTTTTACTTTGATACCATCCCTGAAGGCAGACTTTCATTCTTAGGAATATTCGATCTTCATTTAAAGTGAAATACAGGATAGTATTTTAAATTCTAGTTCAAATTATAACAAAGACCAAAATTGGTTTTAATTTTTGAGAAATATAATCTCAAAGTGAGAATTTTCGAAGTTGAGGGAGGTATATGCTAGTTCTAAAATGCTGCAACATTTAAAAGATTAACTCTCACTCAAAATATTTTAGAAAAGTTACAGTTTGACAGATTTTAATATTTGTCTTTAATTAGCACAAATTTCAGTATGGTTCTTAAGAGATGAGTCTTTTATAGTAGATAAGAATGGGGTGTGTCTTTCAGTGATAGAAATGGGACTGAGATGTTTCATCAAGGGATTCTCTGAGAAATCACCAAATAATTTTAAATGTTTTTAAAAGGTTTTGGGATAGAGGAGCTATATGGCTAAAAGATTGACTTCATAACTGATAAGCTATTCAGCTCAGACTTAGGGTTTCCATTAACCTCAAGATCACACAGTAAGTGCTAGTACAGTGAAACTTTTAACCTTTTGAAGAACAGTTGTTTGAGTCGGCAGAACAACGAGCAAAAAATAATGTAAAGTCTCTTAAAGTGGGAAGCAGATTTTGTGCATGTTTTGTATCTTTTTACAACAAAATAATTTTTCTGATGTTTAATTGGAAAATTGAAATTATCCTACCACTTAATCTTTTGGTTAGCATATTGGAGCTGGACACATCAAATAAGAGTGGAGTTATTTTTAGTTTTTATATTAATAAATAAGTATGCCTTATATAATAATAGCTTGTTGGGAATTAATGAGGAGAGGGGAACTAAGAACTTTTCATTTGGAGTAAAGAAAATATAGAGGAAGATAAATTTATTTAGTCATTCATAGAAATTACTTGTCATAAAACATAATATAATGAAGGAAACTTACTTGCAAATATTCCTTCTTCTCTCCTATGTTCCCTGAATCTGAAAAGGATGGACTTTTTTTTGTGAGTCATCTGAGACTATGCTGGAGATATTTTTCTGTGTTCCTGATTCTTCTTCCACTTGCTTTTGACACCTCTGGACCTTTGTCCTTTTGGACCTCTAATTTTGAAACTACCCTCCTGCTGTGCATATGCCTTACATGGAGGCTTTCAGGCATGTTGTCACATGCATCATCTAGGCTAAATAAGAATACCTCTCTCAAATTTAGCATCAATAATTTGACTACATCAGGAAAGAAAAGGACATTTGCATATTAATAGCTACTATAGCAGCAAAACTATAGAGATGACTGAGAGGGGACCTCATCAATGCCTCCAAGTATCTGAAAGGAGGGTGTCAAGAGGATGAAGCCAGGCTCTGTTTGGTGGTGCCAATCAATAGGGACAGGAGGCAACAGGTAGAAATTGATGCAGAGGAACTTCCACCTGAATATGAGGAAGAACTTCTTTACTGTGTTGGTGACTGAGCACTGGAACAGGTCCTGAGAAGTTGCAGATTGTCCCTTGCTGGAAATATTTGAGAACCATCTGGACACAATCCTGTGTAATGTGCTCTGGGATGACCCTGCTTGACAGGGGGGTTGGATCAGATGACCCACTGTGGTACCTTCCATTCTCTGAATCTTTGAAAACAAAATATCTGGTCCAGGTGTAACCTGCAGCACTTTTCGAAGTACATGTTTTGTTAAAGCTTTGTTGAAAGCTTTGTTAAATCTGTAGTGCTGGTTGCAAGGTAGAAATGACCTGTTTCATCAGCTTTTCTGTTTTTGTGAATCTGTACTTTTCAGTGTATTAATTTTCCATTAATCTTGAGATTATTAATTCCTGAGAATTGCTGAATGCAAATGTCCAGATGCAGCCCTTCAGAAAGTTCTGTGTGTTTATCCTGACCCATACTCCAGTAATTCACATAAGTCTGTATGAATAGTAGGGTTAGGATATTGATTCCTTTTGTTTGGTATCTTGTCTCTTCCTCATTGTCACTACTTTTGAGGTTTGGCCAAAAACTCACTACTGTTTTCTGTCAGTATTCTTCATTTCCACTAAATTTTTCCAGTTCTCTGTGTAGGCTAGTTGGAGTAGCCACACCTTTTTTGAGATCAGTGTATGCCCTCATCAACACAACTTCCTGCTTAGAATTTAATTTTTTTTTAATGTTAGTATTGACATATTCTTTCAAAACTGCAACAAGAATATGGAAGAAAAAGAATGAATTAAATTTCTCTTGATATGATGGAGTTGTTTCAAACTTCTAATTAGTTCATAACTGCCAATTCATACAAGAATTCAACTTTCAATAAGTAATTTTTATGTAGTTTCATATCATAATCTCTATACCTGAGAAATGTTAGCTGAGGCTATTTTATATTGTTTAGAAAAACAGACTTCAGTTTTTATGCTGGATGTTAGTATCCTAACTTTCTTTTCCTCAATGGCTAGAATGTATGTAGTTGCTTTCTCAATACCCTCATTGTCTTTTCTTGTAATTTGTTTGGTCTCTCCCTTTGTCTTGCAGTGTCTATGTTCTTGAACAACTAGGGAAGGCTTTTCTATATTAACTCTTTGATTGCAGTTGAGTCAGTGTGCATGATAACAGTGATGTTTTTCCTCTTAGAGATGCACTGTGTTTTCCCAGGGCAATAAATTATGAGAGCAATATGTCATCAACAGAGCTAGGAGTCTCTTTTAGTTGTATACAAGTATAAGAAATTATGAGAGTGTTCTCTGAATTGGAAAAAAAACCCAACAAAACCCAAAGAATAGGCGGTAGCATATAAAGATCATCAGTTTCCTGGTTGCTCCATCTAGAAAAGTCAGGGAGATAGTGATAGTGGAGGTATCTATACATAGCAGGCCGGGACATGTAAAATTTTTTTTTTTTTTAATTTGTAGATATTTTGAATGTAGATTTTAAATACTTTTTAAAAGTCTGTACAATTTTTTGTATTTCACTCTCCCATGATGTTAGCTTTGCACAGCATTAAAATATTCCTAAATTTTATGAGGAAGAAACACTCTTTTTTGTTACATTTGATATGGATGAAATGTGATCAAATGTAACCCAAATCCTTCTATCCTCATAAGATTTTAACTTCTGAGGTTATTAGGAAATGCCACAACTGTTGCCAATTTTCCTTCTGCTGCATTAGTAAAAGGTAATTTCTGTGTGTAATTCACAAAAGGCATGAGAAAGCTCTAAGAGGAGGCTGTGTTCTGATCTCCATTTCATTGCTATAATCTGGAATAATTCTCTTGAGATTGAATACTTTTGAGTTTACAGCAGTGTCACTGAAATCAGAATCTCTCCTGTGTGTCTGTTTGGATGCCAAAATTTATGTACATTAGCTGTAGAAATAGCTACTTTTATGGAAAAATATTTCTGAAACACTTTGTTACCCATTTTTTCAAATCAAATCACCAGAGGGTATCATCACTCTGTCTATAATCTTTTGTCAAATTATAATTAGGTTGATGAACACAGCACAGTTCCCCCAGTGAGGGGAGGAGATCCCCCAAGCTGTTTCAGTTTTTTAACTCAGAGCAGTGAAAGCCTTTTTGTGCCATAGTGCTGTCCTTTCATTTCCTTCCAACTGATTTGGAGTACATACATGTAGATGCCTTTGGATTTAATCTAAATATTGAACCCAAGAATATTTCTCAATGTTGTCTTTTTAGTACAAGAGTAAGTGGTTGAATAATTCAGAAGTCTATATAAAAGGTATGACTGCTGCAGTTGTTTGTATAGTGTTGTTCATCAAGAGAATAATTTATATATAGAGTTGGTGACAATGTAACTATAGACTTACAAGGATTTTTGTTGAAATTGCTTCAGGCATGTAAACTCTTAGCTGTCATATATGAGGGTAAATATTTTCCCTAAATCCTCTTGCTTTTGAATAGTTCTTTCTTCAAGAGAACAGAAGGCACAACTGATGACAAACAGAACAAACAAACAAAAACCAACCAAACAAGCAAACAAAAAGCCAAACAAAACCACATACACACAAAATCGGAGATGGAGGCTTTTTATTCTTTGACTTTTTTTGGTTTTCACTGGCTCTTTTTTTCAAGGAGGGCCTAGGTTTCCATAGTTCATAGAGACTATTATACTCCAAGATTTTGCTGCAGTTTGTTTTTTAATGGAACTGTTCTGGACTTCTCTGGATGTAGTCTGGATCTCCTTTAGTGAAAGTTTGTTTCTTGAGCAATGCTCACTGTTATGAGCCATCCAGAATTTTGACGTTTTTGAGAGCTGAGTAATTCAATAAAGCTCTCAGTGTTTGGCAAACATGAAGTCTGAAAGGTCTGGAGAAGGAATGTTTAATCGTGATTTAGAAGCAGCATTCCAAAAAAAGCAAAATACTTTTCTTAGTTTTCGTGTTATGGTGACTTTGAGCAGAGATGATCCTTTGATATAGAATGAATAGATTTTTTTTATTTCCCCTCTCAAGATACTTTTTTTACTCTAGTGAACTCGGTCTAGTAGAATTTTGCAGTGTTTGTTTTGAATTTGATAACACTAGTATAAATTGAAAGCATGGAAATTTCCCTGGTTTCTGATGGCTACTGCTACTTAAATACCTACTGCATTAACCAGTGAATGTGGTGAAAATTTTAAAATCGAAGACTGTAGTTTTATAAAAGATTATGTTTAATTCCAATTAAGAACATATTCAAAGAAATCTAATATGGGCTGTGATTCTCTGTTGTATAAGATGCCAGAGTATTATTTTACCCTTATGGTTCATTAGCTGTCATTTCTAGGAATTCTTCTGACTTCTTAATCTAATTAAGGGACTGTAGCATCATTTGTGTGAGGAGAGTGTGAGAGAGCTGGAGAAGAGGAGGCTCGGGGAGGAATCTGACAAGTGTATATAAATACCTGATGTGAGAATGATTAACAAAGAGGGAGCCAGACTCTCATCAGTGGTGCCCAGTGGCAACGCCAGAGGAAATGGGCACAAATTAAGACACATGAAATTTCATCTGAACACAGGAGGGTAATTTTTTACTGTGAAGTGGTCAACCACTAGTACACCTTGCCAAGAATAGTTGTGGAGTCTCTATGCTTGTTGATAGTTGAAACAGAACTGGGTAGGTGTAAGTGATCCTGCTTTGAGCAGAGGGGCTGAACTAGATGATTTCCAAGCTAAATGATTCTGTGATCCGCGTTTGCTGCTATGGTGACCTGAATAGCCCATATCATGCAGGAATTACTTTCAGTTCTAGCCCTGTCACTTGTAGCAGGAAGAGTGTTGAAATAAGCTGCTGGTTTTCTGATGCCCTTCGTTATTTGCATCCGTCTAATGTGTTTTACTCCAAGCTTCCTTTATAGCACATAACTCTTCAGATACTACACTTTGGATGAGAAATAATTTGTACTTACTTGAAGAAATTGTAATGCTGATTATGGCCCAAAGCCAATCGTAAGCTCTATTTGGTACGCTTGTATAATTTTCATATCTTTGTGTATGCTACTTGTTCCTGCAAAAATTGTTCCCCTAAGTCCAATGAAATCTCACTGATATGATTTGGTGCTAAATGGAGCAGATCCAAACATCATGCAGTTTTTCTTTTACGTGTTATGAGCCTTTGCTTAAAATGTATATGCGCACTTTGAAAGACAACATTTCAGTCTTTGGGGCAGGTAGGAAATTATATTCTCAAATAGTGCTCCTAAGATAATATAAAAATAATTTTAGCATTATGCTATTTATATAGTTATATTTTTATTTATTTATGTTCCTAAATCTCATGAGCTACCACTTTTTCATGGAAGTAGCAGAATATGAAAAGTATCATCAGGCGAGGGAAGCTGTGGAAGTCCCCAGGTATAACATCTATGTTTATTTCCGAGTGTACCTTCAGTAAGAGAATAGGATTTACACTGGCACAAAATTACTTAAAGTGTATAGCTACATAATTAGAAAGCAGGAGGGACTACTAAATGCTCACAATTTAGAAGGCTAGTGGGAATGTATTTATTAAAATGTGTGTGTATATACATACATATAAAAACATATGTTTGTGCATGTATTTGAGGACGTATGTGTTTTGACCAACAATATTCCAAAGAACAGCAAAGGGGAAGGATGACCTAGAGATTGTTTATGTGTCAGGACAAGGGACATCAGAACTTTGCATCCTGAATTTCATGGGTTTTATGTAAAAAAGCATGGATTAGTCATAATAGTACCAGTTAGATCAATTATCTTTTTAACTGAAAGTGTAGTAGAACAGTTGACTGCAGAATGGGATTTTTTGCACCTGAGATATATAAGGTACTTTGATTAAAATAGATCTACATTAAAATTAATCCAATGAATAGGGAAAATGCTGAAAGCTCAGCCTTGGTTTATGGGTGCAATGGATTATCTCTAAGATTAATGGGTAGTAATCTTATTACTTTGTTATAATATGACAGAAGAAGTCATCATTATAAAACATTTCTATAAGGTCTTGGTAATGAATTGCATGACTAAAAACTCTTGTCTAAAGTGCTGATGATCTGTGCTATTTAGAGCAGACACTGCCACTACTGTGTTGCTAAAGCAGTTGTGTTTCTGAGCTGTAGCTTGCCTGCAGACTGAACCGTATGGATTCATTCATGAATATTACTTTAATGACTTAAACAAATTTGTCCTATTTTTAAATTGCTGTTAGACCACCAACACACAAATATCTTTCTGATGAAATTTCTGACTTAGAATATCTTGATTAGGTGTAATCTCATTTATTCATAAATGCATTAGTTGTAACAATAAATTCCATGGGAAAGAATTGGGAAGCTTACTGAAGTAAAATCAGGGGGTTTATTCATTCATGTCACAGCTGCCTTGAGTATCATCTGGTTTGTGGAAAGAGTTGCTTCTCGGTGGCTTTTCACATTGATTCATGCTTGTGTAAAAATGGCATCATCTTAGGCTTGAAATCGTGTTAGTTGAGGGTAACATTCAGATTGTATTCTGCTTTAACTTCCTATGGTTTGTGTTGAATTCTAGGGATAAATCAGCTGTGGAATAGAAAGTTAAAATATGTTGCATCTCATTCATTTTCAGTAAAAAATACATTCTGCCATCCAGTGGCTACCAGTCCTTTAAGCAAGAAGGGAGTTCACTGGTTTATCTGAAAAAGAATTGGTGTGTAGAAGCCTTGGCTGATGTTTATGTGCCAGAGGGGGAAAAAAATTCGTTTCTATTTTAAGAATTTGTAGTTTCTGCAAATGACAATTTAAAAAAGCAGATCTTCTACTACCTTTGTCAAACTGTGGACTTCTGTGTGTACTGTTGCATTTCTGTCTGCTGCCTTACTGTTTTATAAGGAAAAAACTGCTGGTTTTGGATTATGCACTTGTATTTACCCTTTGGAATAAAATGGAATTTGGAGGAAAGATAATTTTTTTTTTTCAGTTAATGGGGAGTTGTTTTGAAGAAGTCTTAGGATATTTTTTCCCTGGAGTTACTTTCTCTTGTAACTTTTTTAATGCTTGGTATGTTCCTGCAGAGTCAGTTGTGATTCTGAGTGTTGTATGTTGATTTGTAAGTGCCAGCTTGAAAATTAATTAGTGTGGTGAATGAAAAACTAGGTTCTAGTCAGAATACCATTATTAAAAAGAAGTACTTCTAGTACTTAACCGGGCTTATATGGGTTGATTTTTTTTAAAATTAATTTTTATTCTGCTGTTAATGTTCCTGTTTTGATAGGCTTAGCATATTTCCAGAAAACAAGCTGAAGTTAATTTTTTTAATTTGCTACACAGCTTCCTCTGTTTTTCCTGGAACATCTGTTTGTTTTATTGCTACTCACCAAGTCAGTGTTAATCCATGGTGTTACTGTTTTCCAATAGAAAAAGAGACAGGAAATTATTTTTATTTTTCTAAATAAGTATTTATTTTTGCTTACAATCGCATGTCCTAGGGCCATAGTATATGTAATTTCTGACTAATGTAAAGGAAAAGGATGTTTTATGCTGCACACCTAGAGTTTAAAAGAAGCTGTAACAGTATATTCTTGCAGGCAGTAGTTTAAGATAACCTAAGGACACATTTAAGTGTATGAACAATCACACAGATGTAAGGTGACCTGTATGTGTAAAGTCACAAATATTCAGCTGTCTGCTGTGAAAAATTCCTCTCATCCGTTTCTGAAGATACTTAGGCTGGACTTTGTTTAGACACCAATGTTTCTGCTTTTGTTTAAAAACTGTTTCTTTAAATGATACACATATTGTGTAATGTAGTGTTTTGTTAGTTCAATTCTGTAATCAAATTTGTGAGTTTCTCTCTGTAGATCCTTTGTTACAAATGCTGTAAATGCTGTTTATCAGTGTGAACTTTATGCAGTGTTTATAATAGCTTCCAAAAGTAATTCGATGGAGGGATAAGGAAAACTGTAACCAATTACAAAGACTTGTCAAGAAACCTCAAAATTAAATAACAGGCAAATTAAAAACCTAAAATTACTCAGGAGGCCATAAAAATAGCTGGTTGAACCCTGATAGCACCAACATATTGAATGGCTCTCCAGGAAAACCATTAATACTTTTTAAGAGTCTCATTCATGAAGATGAAATTAATTTTGAAGATGACACACCAAGTACACATTATATATACAAAACTTGGTGCAAAACAAATAAGCTTTCCTCTTGTAGTGTTGCAAGTAGAATAAACTGTGCAAGAACAGTAACAGTGAAAACTGTTTTAATCTTGAAATTCAGCTACTAAAGAATTGAAGAAACTTGATTAAAAGTGCATTAATTACTTGCATTAGATACTTTTTTCTCCTTCACCAAAGACAACAGTTTAAAATAGGAATTTGGATATATTTGGATATATTTGTCAATCTTATAAATACAAATGCAGTTCATGATTTGAATAGTACTTGCTTTTTCAGTGTGGCATAGGAAGTTTTCAACCCAAAAGCTTTGCTAAGACAAAGGTACTGTTAAATTGAAATAGTCATTTTTCAAAAAGAAATAGTGTATTGATTGCATTGCATTTTCATTGACTTCTATATCAATGAATGTTGTTTTTTTAATCTTCAAAATCATTTAAAATAAAACTACAGTTGGTTAGTCATTAAGTACATCATTCGTATAGATTTAAGAGTACAGCATTTTAATTTATTATGAAAATGGTCTATTAACCTACATCTTTAATTTGTATTGTAGCCCCTCACATGAGACTGCTACAAGGATGCTGCAGCACAATGACAGACTTAATGTTGTTTGTTGCAAAATTAAGTGAAGTATTTGATTTAAATAGCTAATGGAACCTTCATTCCTAAGCTTGCATTACTTGAGGTAGTAATAAATTGAGTCCTGCTCAAATAATTTGCCTGGTACTGGAAAGAATTGGAAAGGGTATTTGGTATTGGTGAGGCTTTTACCCTAGCAAATCACTGTAAATTAATTAAAGCACCCAGAATAATGGAAAAGGAGATCTCCAGAAGATGCTTTGAGGCCTGTTCTTTACTGTATTTTGTTGTTTCCTACAAGTAAAGTACAAATTATAATCTTCAAATATTAGTAAGATAATTTTCATTCTTTATATTGAAGCAGGGCAGGTAATTAAAACTGTAGAAAGGATAATTTTGTGTTCTGGAGTCTATTTTAAGTATCTGTGAAAAGTAACTAAAAAAAAGTAAGTTTATTAGAAAATTAATTTTATATTTTAAGCATCCATTCTTCACTTGCAAAGGTTTTATAATCTTCAAATGGAGGCATTGCCACTATCTATGTGCAGTGGTTCTTTCCTGGTAAAAATGTAATTTTTCAGAGAGACCAAGAGGAGCAAGGTATTACTGTAATTGCTGGTTTGTACTGTATAAGATTTAAACATGCATTAAACTACAATAAGCATAATTTCCTGTATTAACTATTTTTTTTTAATACTCTCAAAGCTTGTTTGGAACCATGCATACAAGTTTTATATTTCTTTTGGTGGCTGCAGCTTCTTGTAAATATTGTTGGAGAAAAGTCTGAACATGAACAATTGTGAGATGGAGATTTCCTCAGAAGCAAGAGAAAGTTTTTACTGAATTTGTGTGTTTGTGTTTGCAAAATTGAACTTTATTGAGTTCTATTGTATTGCTGCTTCATCTTCCAACAGAATAGTCATAGCTTGTCATCTTATGTTTTGAAATGTATATTGTTCTTCTCTTATTAGTGCTGTTTTACTGATGTGTAATTACTAATAAGTCAATATTTTTCTGGGTATTAGTTTTGGTCATACTCCTGAGTAAAAAAAATTAAGTGGTGAAATACTGTGACGCTAAAGGTTTTGATTAATTTTAGCAGATGTTATCCTGCTATAATTTGCTTTCTTTATTGATTCACTATTTGAGGGTTGGGTAGAAGTGGTAGCCTCACAATAAAAAAAAACTTGGAATAATAAATGACAAGTATCCGAAGGTTTGTTTCCATGTGTTTTTTCTCTTATGATTAATATATGTATCGATAGACACACGCACATATTCAAATGTCTATGAAAAATCCAAGATATGTGTGTTGTTTTAATAGGTTGGACAACTTGCTTTTAAAGGCATGAAAAGACTAAATCGAATCCAGTCTATAGTCTTCGAGACTGCCTACAACACAAATGAGAACATGCTGATCTGTGCCCCCACTGGAGCTGGGAAGACTAACATTGCCATGCTCACAATCCTTCATGAAATTCGCCAGCATGTCCAGCATGGTGTTATCAAAAAGGATGAGTTTAAGGTAGGAGTTTAATGACCCAAATAACAGCTTTTTAACTTGTAAGGTAAAATCTATTATATGTTACACATGGAATATGAAATCAGGAAGTTCTCAAGGATATTAGACTTTTCTAAGTTAAAGATAAGGCTAGTTTTGATTTACTTCATTATTGTTAAAACTATTCATACTTGTGTTCTAAAAATCTTATTATGTGAATAAAAAGCTATGAAAATGCATTTAGCTTTGATGCAGAACCAATTTTCAAAGTGATGAGGCTGTATAAACAAAATCCATTGTCCTTTAAACAGCTGCACGCTTATCCAACAAAGATAACTACTTTTCATACATCACTATTAAGATTTTTCACTGTAAGCGCCTGGTATCATATTTCACAATAAATTGTGATTTGTAATGGTTGCCATGAAACAAACGACGATGTGGGGTTTGCTCATTTTTCAAGTGAGTGTTGTTTTGGTGCAGATTGTGTATGTTGCTCCTATGAAGGCTTTGGCAGCCGAAATGACAAATTACTTCAGCAAGCGTCTGGAACCGCTCGGCATTACTGTGAAAGAGTTGACTGGCGATATGCAGCTGTCAAAAGGTGAAATTCTGCGAACACAGGTATGCTTTATTTTTTAAAACATTGTTCTGTGTGTGTATTTGTACCTCTTCAGAGGTACACTGCTCTTCAAACTCCTTGGAACAGTATTGGTGAAGCAGCTGAAACTTTATTACTATGTCTGTAATTACACTGATTATGTACACTGATAAAAGTTCAGAATTCCTCAATAATAACCATCTTTGAAAAGTTGAAACTTTGGCCTGCAAATGGTAAGTTCCAAATAAATCCAAATTGCTGTAACAACATTGTTGCAAATATGTCAAAATAATACTTGCCTTCTCTTTTATTAAAAAACCCAAAACTGTAGGTTCCTGTTAATGGCTGATCTTACTTTTCCTCATTTGTCCTTAAAAAGTGTAAGACATCACTAGGCTAAACATTTGAACATTCATAGAAATTAATAAAATTTGTGGGTTTAGCCTCTTAAATAGCATAGCATTGTTTTACCAGACAATTTGTGTCATACTTACTTCAGGGAAATGCTGTTTGTGTCAGTGAAATACCATTTATCCAAAATCTTAAGATACTTTTATATCTGTTCTTTCATACAGTTCCATGTGATTACCCTTTCCTCTTCTGCATGGTCCAAGAAACAGAAAAAAGCCCTGGTTGTATTATCAATATGAAGATTTATAAATGTAACTTGTAGTAACTGTTGATTCAGATGTGTGATGTTTTGGCTGTCTTAGCTTTAGGGTATTTAACATTTTTATGGTGAGTGGAGAGGAAACTCTTCACATGAAAAGAAAATATGTCAGTAAGTAGCTAATAATTAGGGGGACCACTGCAGTAGTAATCCAATGTGAAGTTGTGAATAGCAATTAGACTTTGCAACACCATTGACCTAAAATTTGAGTTTGCAAAACAAAAAACTTTTTGGTAGAAACTTTTGGTAATTGAAATTATTTACATATACCAAATTACCATTTTAAATTGCTTCCTGTTTTCACAGTACTTTTCAGCTATGGCACATAATTAAGGAGATAATAGTTTTAATAGTGAGAAAGAAATAATGTGTAATCACTGCTGAAACTGAAAGTGACAGTGGAAAAGCCTGCTCTGAATGTAAGGACAAATCTGGATGTACAGAATGAATGTAGAATGGAAAAGAGCTATTTACTCTTGCTCTTCCAATTTGCAGCATAATTCTTAAAGTCTCACCTCATTATTGAAACTCTGCTTACATCCAGTAAAAAAGTAAGGAAACAAAATAAAAAATATTTCAGGCTTTATTAAAAAATGTGTATGGGAAATAGTTTACAAAACTGAAATTTAATTACTCTGGTAGTGGGAACTTATTAATATATACAGATTGTTACTTTAGAGGGACATAGTGACTTGAGTGTAGAAAGACTATCTGCTTCATCAAGCTCTTTTATTTCAGTCCAAAATGCCACTACTAGCATAATTTTTCATTTTTTGGGGAGGAAGAGACTAAAGCAGATTTATATATAAAAATCAAGAAGAAATAAAAAAGGGAGGATCTGGGTAATTTTTTTTTTTTTTTTGCCTGCCATGGACTCATCTCATTGCTTTGAAATTAGCTTTTTTTTTTTCTGAAACTTACCTTCAGGGGATTTCTACAGTTTCCTAGGTATGTCATAGTATAGAATCACTAATCTGAACTGTATTTGTAGTTTCTAAACCTTTGGGGAGAGTGGAGGTGGAAGAAAAATGGTCTCCAGAAGAGGGAAAATTTGGAAGCCATTGTATTTGTGACCCAAAATTCAGTTCCTACATTTTCAAAGAAACTATAGTTAAAGTGTTGATTAATTTCAGTTTTGCTCAGTTTTGTGTCTTTGCTCTTCCAAACATTGTGAAGGTTAAAAGGAAAAAAATATAAAGGTCAAAAATTCTAGGACAGTGAAATAATATTTTTTTTCTTTTTTCTTGTTTGTCGTAGCTAGTCAGTCTTATGATTAATCAGAGTTGTAGAAGGTGAGGACGAGAGATGATGCAAATCTAAGAGTTACCAGTGTAATTGCTGCTACTCTTCTTGCAGATTCCAGAGCCCAGCAGTGTGCAATGTTTTATTGCTGCATAACAAAGTGCACAGCAAATATGTAACCTTATTATAAACTGAGGGAATGGCACTTGCTTTTGCTGGATCTTGCTTATTGCTCTGTACATATATTGTTTTCTGTGAAAACTCATGAGCTTTCTTTGCTCAACTAGGCACTTAAAACCACTTTATCCAAGCAGATTTCTGTCACCATTTTTTACCCTATATTAAATTGATTTTTGCTTCAAAACTTTGTTTTACTTGTCAGCCTCTCTAATGTGTACATTTCTCAGACAGGAATACTCTGATAGGTGTTGCTGCTTTATTTATAGTTTCAGATTTGCTTTGCCAGTCATTGCTCTGTTTCCTAGCATTTAGTAGTGTAAGTAATGAAGTATCTTTGTTTAACAGAAAAGCAGTTTTCCCTGTAAGAATTAATGCTACAGTAGGTAACTGCATGCACACAATTCATATGCACAGGGACAGTATATATCATATGGGGAATAAAAGGCAGAGAGCAGGATCAACTGGAAGTAGATGCTGGTATTACAGGTAGGATCATCAAAAGATCTCAGCTGGTTCTTCTAGGCAGCTGAAAGCCTGATATATATCCCCTGTGGCAGTCGTCTTCTGCCTCTTTTCTGAGCAGTTGCATTTTCGCCATCTTTATTTTTGTCCTTAGGTGAATCAAATCAGTCATGAGGAAAGATGTAAAAATAAGGTGATTGTCAGGCATTAGTTAGAAGTAGCGCTTCAGTGACAATCCTGATAATTTTCTGCTTCCTTTCCATCCTGCTTGCTTCATCCTTCATACTTGCCTGTGTATATTTAAAGACATGTATTTTGTAAGTTATTACATGTAGCTGTTGTGCTTATCCTGATGATGAAAAATTGCTTATCTGTCAACTTGGTAACTGTCTCCCTTCTCCAGAATGCACCCTTGATGTATAGTGGGAGCTACCTCTATTACTTTTTCTACAAATAGTTTTAAAGGATATAAATGCTAGCCAAAAAAAGATAACAAGGAATTTAAATTTTCATTCCCTTTATGGTGGAATAAAATATTTTAAATATTTTTGAAAGATATTCCAATTAAAAAGGTCTGTAGCTCGTTTTTTCAGCAATAACTCTCTCTGTGCTTGTTATGCTGTCATTTATACTCATCCAGAAGGTAGCTATGTTTCTTGATGCTCCATACATTTAAGGTATTATACATGATATGATTTTACTTCCATGTTATTATTGAATATCCATTGACATTACAATGTTTCCAACACACTTCATAAGCTTTTAAAAAAAGTTATTTCTGATTTTACCAATTATGAAATTTCCTTAAAAAGAAAAATGAAAATAATTTTTATTGACTCTTCAGTCAGTCTTCTAACCTGCTCCCTCATTTTATGCCGTGAAAGCCAGAGTTGCAAGTTTAATACGTGGGATGTGTGTTAAAACTGAGACAATTTCCCTTCATAGAATCACAGAAACATAGAATGGTTTGGGTTGAAATGGTCTTTGTAGATGATCTAGTTCCAATGCCCCTGCCGTGGACTGGTGTGCCACTAATTAGATCAGGTGGCTCAGGGCCCCATCCAACATGGCTTTGAACACTTCCAGGGGTGGGGCATCTAATCTAAACCTGCCCTCTTTCAGTTTAAAACCACTGGCCCTTATTCTGACACTATCTGCCCATGTAAAACATACCTCTTCCTCCTTTATATAAGCCCCATGAAGGGACTCACAAGGAGGTCTCCCCGATGCCTTCTCTTCAGGCTGAACAACCTCAGCTCTCTCAGATTGTCTTCACAAGAGAGGTGCTCCGGCCCTCTGGTCATCTTCATGGCCCTCCTCTGGACTTTCTCTGACAGGTCCACATCTTTCTTGTGCTCATGTTTTTGTGAAAAGGAGTGTGTGTGTGTTTGTAACCATGTTGCTTTAAGGTTTCAGACAGAGTAGATCCAGGGTCTATTACCAAATAATTTGGGTGTAAATAAGTGCTTCACTGTACTTGGGAGCAGGAGAAAATAAGCTTGTTACAAAAATAAATAACCTTACCAATTGTACTGGTTCTCTATAAGAGAGTTTATTTTACTTTATTAAAGCTTTTTTCATAGTCTAAATAAAGATAGATTAGCTTTTCACTTTCTTTTCCCATTAAAAACAATTCAAGAAAGTTTATTTCACCACAGTTGATAATTTTCCTATCGACTCCAGTCTAAGCATGTTTGTATACTGACCTACTATGATCTAAGTATGTTCATGCACCATTACCTTATACTGTTACCTTAGACTTAGACATCACTTAATCCACAATGTTATTAAGCATACTTCAGCCATAACCTATTGTTTGGTAGATTGGTTTTGTTCATGTTTAAATGGAAAATATTCATTAGTAATAACTTGTATTTTTTGCAGGGTAGTATTCAGGATAACATGAAGTGTTTTGTTGGAAGGCAATGGATTATTTTGGTGGTTGTCTTCATGGACTTTCTTGAGGGTGCATATATAGCACTACTCAAGTCTTTGCTTTAAACAGTCTAGAAAATTATACCACAAAGCTTCCAAATCAACTTGTGGGCTTTCAGTTGTCTTTGACCTTGGAGTTTGCAACAAATATAATGCAGTTATAGTTATCTTTTGAAAGTTTGGAGAATGCAGCTGGGATTGGAGCAGTATAGATTTATAAGGTAATCACCAAGTCTGAAAGCAGTGCCCTGCCCTGGGCACAGTATGCTGTAAGCTGATGGATGAGTGCCATGATGCCTTAACTTGTGCAAAACAGTGCTAGCTTCTACAGAGTGCAGAAATGCCTTCAGGCCTTAACACAAAGTTAAGGCATCAAAGTTTGGGCATCAAAAAAACAAGTAGAAGATAATTTCTTTTTAATGTTTTATGCATACATAACGTGAAACAAAATAAAGATCCTTGGCATAACATGGTAAAAGCTTATCAAAGTTTCTTCCGTCTTTATAAACTTTTAAAATAGTTTTTGAAAATTACCCTGTTAAATATATTTTATTTTCTTTTTAAGGAAAGTTATTTTGCTGTTTTATTGCATCTTCAGTTAGTGTGAATATTTCTCACCCTTAAACTAGTAAATCAGCAGTTTTGTATTAGATGCGTTTTGGTATAATCATTGTCAACAACCTGCATTCTAATTCAAGTAAGTACATGTTAGTGAGACTGACATTTTGAAGTTGAAATAAGTTTTCTATAATGTTTTTGCTTTATTTCGTGCCTCAGACCTGCAGTGATAAGCAAAATTACTTTTATGTCATGAGCCTTGCTCTATATGTATTGGTGTTAAGGCCAGATTACAAGTGCTTTCTGTGTTGCTAAAGTTATGTAGTAGTTGGAAACAAATCTGGTCAAATTTTGAAAGCAGTCTCATTTCCCCAACCTATAAACCTCTACATATCTCTGTTCCTTCATTCTCATATTGTTGGAGTTAAAGGGATTCAGAGAGCAGGAAAGGGAAATTTACTGTCTTTTAAATAAATATTATGAGAAAATGAATCAAACTGTAATTGTGTGAATAGTCCTGATTCTGCCACTTCTGAACTATTGAATATTTTTTTGACTCTTTAGGAATATAGATTTTTTTTTAAGAAATGCATTTCTATTTTTATTATGGTTCTTATTGATAAAAAAATAAATTTTACAAAAAGCAAAGTTATTAATTTAAAACATATTACTGGATTTTCTGTAATGTTTACATAGTACTCAAGTACTTCAAGGCCCACAGAAAGAATTGTATACATTTACTGAATTGCAAGGCTGCGCCTGTAAGCATGAGCTTGACAGACATCACAGAAAGAGACATTTCCAAAACTGTTAGGTTTCTTCAGTCCTCCATATGTCTCCGTCTTTTTTCTGTCATGGATTGATAAAAATTAATCTTATGTCTGATTAAAGAAAGGGGTAGCAGAAGCAAATCAGAAGCTGTATCTGACCTTAGTCTGCTTTCAACCTAATGTGCTTGTAAAACATTCCTCCTTAATGAAGGCAGGAAGTGGGAAAACCTATTGCAAAAAAATTTTAAAAATTTTTAAAAAAACCAAAACAACTAAAAAGCCCCAACAACAAAAAAAGCAAACAAAAAAACCTCCTTCATTCTTTGTGAAGTCAAAAAAATTCCATGATGTTCAAGTTAATCAGATTCAAAGCTTACATTTTTTGCTGTCATGTCTGTGTAGTGAAGAATGTCCTGCTAAACCTGACTTGCACGGTCATTTAGAATATGGGCAGCTGGCTGTCGTATTTGTTCTCCACCCATTAACCTGTATGAAGTAAAATCACGTTGCTTTCGGAGTTGATTCTTAATGTTGCTCACAGTTTATATGAAAACTACCTTAACATTTTGCTAAGAAACCATCCTCCACAAAGGTTTAGGTTTTAGAAGTGATACCACTTTCATTTGCCAAGTGCCAAACATGTTTAAAAATGTGAATGATTTCCAGACACTGAGGTCAGAGCAGAAGGAGGGGAGGAAGTGCTGCTGGCACTGGAGCAGAGATTCCCTCACAGCCCCTTGAAGAGGCTGTGGTGGAGCTGATGTCCACAATGAAGCTCTTGGAGGACCCCACACTGCAGCAGATTGATGGTGCAGTAAAGGAAAAGGTGGCCGTTGGAGAGCTCATGCAGTAGGTCCTGGCAGGAATTGTGCCCATGGAAAGGACCCATGTTGGAGCAGTTTGTGAAGGTGTATTGTGTGGTAGGAATCCACACTGGAGTGGGGAAAAAGTGTAAGGAATGTCTGAGATGAAGTTATGCCCTGACTGTAACCCCCATCCCTGAGATGTAGAGAGCTTGGGATCAAAGCAGCGAAGTTGAGCCTGGGGAGAAGGGGGACTAGCAGGAGGAGGTTTTTGGGTTTTGTCTTTGCTTCCTCACTATTGTAGTCTATTTTTAATTTGCAATAATTTTCTCCAAGTCAAGTCTGTTTTGCCCATTACAGTAATCGGTACATGACCTCCCAGTCTTTTATCTTGACCCACAGGGTTTTCCATCTTACTTTCTCCCCCTGTCCAGGAAAGGAGGGCAAGTGAGAGAGTGGTTTTGTGGGCATCTGCCAGCCACAAGTTGACCTACCACAGTTAATTTTAGCTCAGTTAGTTTTAGTTTGGGATTTTTTTTAATAAAGTTACTGCTTTTATTGATGTTTTATTTCTGGTATTCAAAATCCAAGAGAATTTTATTTGGTTTATTGCAAATTTTATTAGCTGGTTATTTTTCTATTTAACTTTACCCAACTGTTTGTACTTGAAATAAGAGTGGTTTAGAACAAAAGGGCAATCCTTATTGAAGAGCACGAGTAATACAACAGTATTGATGATGTCTTTGTAAACAGTAGTGTTGTAAATGAAAAGAGAATTTCTGTAAGCTGCATTTGCATTGGCAAATACATTTGTCTGATTACTGAAAATAATGCTTTTCTTGACAAGTGGAAATAGCCTAAAGGACCAAATGTATTTTGACATCTCAGTGATTAGCTGATTAATTGTACTTGTGATGGCAAGACAGAAGTGAGAAGTGAAGCAGAGACCACAAAAGCATCAGAGCTGAATAGGGCACGTAGTTCTGAGAACGACAAATGGCATCAGGACCTCTGAGTAATATGGATGATCACTCTGATAGACTTTGTCAGCCGATAGACTCTGATATTAAGTCATGAAGGCTTTATTCCCTATTGGAATCTGATACTAATAAAATGAAATAATGCTTTTTTCTCAAGTTCTTAACTGCAATATTAAACTAATCAAGTCCAAAACTATTTGAAGCAAAAGAGGGCCATAAAGTTGAGGTGCTTGCTGTTTCATCTACAGCTTTATTTTTCCCATACACTGTTTCTCATTTCCTGCACTTTGATAGGATATAGAGATGCTTCTAAGTAAAAGTGAATAGTGAGGTTGATTCCTGCTACTTTTGCTGTGAACATTTGATTAAATTTTAGAGCATTATAGTCTATGATATTCTGATATGTATGTGCTTCTCATTTCATGGATATACAAAGCCCTCTATTAGAGGCTGAATATGCATATAGAGTGACTTCCCTTTCGCATGTAGTAAGTACATGAGATAGTGATTCTTGACAGGAGTAAACATGATGTCATCTTGCCTTGCACATCACCACAGTCATACAAAAGTGTTTCAATACGTGACCAAAAATTTTGAATTTTTTCAATTCAGAATATTGACAGCTCTTCTCCTGTAATAGTAATTCACAGGCTATTTTATTGTACTGCATTTCAACAGAAATCAACTGTAGAACAATTTTTTTAAAGGCTGGTATTGTCAATTGTTATCCCATTTGTATTTTCACTGCATTTTGTGAAAATTATATGAAGAACTTACACTGAAAAATTGCATAGAATATACTATCTAAAGTGCCTTTCAAGCAGGACAGTACTGTTTTATTCTCCTGTCTCTTGGTGCTTTGTCAGTGTCTAATCTCCTTTTTCTTATCCAGTATATTTGTCCATCCTGTAAGCCCTTACTCTGATAGTCTTCCCTAACTGGCCTTCATCTCCCTACTGCATGCCCTATTGGTTTTTTACTTGCAGTTGTTACAAACACCTGCAGTACTATTGACTTTAGATGCCAGTCAGTCTCCTTCCAGGAGCAAAAGGGTGCTTTGGATGTGTTAGATGTAATAAAATCTACAAATCTCTTTTGGTATGAGGAGTTAAACTTTCATGAAATGGCCTTCGGAAGTGATCCAGAGATTATAAACCTCACAGATACAGAAAAACCCTCCTCTTTTCAAGTTGTTCATTTCAAAAACAGAGTTGAACCTGGTTAATATTCCCTCTTCCGGTATGCCTAGAATGTAAAGTAGTGCTGGATTCTATGCATACCCATGGTTTCAATAGCAGAATATCCTCTTTTGATCAACATTTGGACTGGGACAGGAAGATATCAAAATCTAATAAAAAGAAAGAAGGGACATGCCTTCCTTTTGAAAGAACTTCGTGAGTATTCCTTAGTAGTACAACCTTGCTGGAAGAAAACTTCCTTCCTTCTGAATTTTCGAAGTTACGTACAATGAGAAATAAGTCTTTCTTCCTTTAAATGATGTTAAAGCCTTACCTTTCAAACAGGAGAGGTATACTAAAATATTTAGAACAGAAATCCTTGCTAAGGTGGAAGTCTGAGTCAAGAAGGATCAAAATCTTTTTTATACAGTAGGATTTCTGTGTCCCAAAGTAATCCCCACTTCAAATTGCTGTTTCCATATGTATTTCGTTTGTTTCAGAAATTCTCATAGTGTGAAAAATAAAATTTCGCTACTTTGCTTCACTGAGCAGATCATGCTGTCTTCAGGGAAAACTGTTTAAAAAATCCGCTATCCAGGATCTCCTTGAGGCAGTGAGTCTTGTTGGCACACCACAGATTGTTACAATTTTTTTCTGTCTTTTTATTTTTTTTCTGTAGATGCTAAGTGTATTTCTTTATTAGTGTTTAGTTTTGAAAGCAGGATCATTAAAATAAAATCAGAAGGGATGTGTCTTTATACATCTGCAAGGTTTGAAATATTGTGGAGTGTTTTAAAGTTCTGATCTTGGCAGTCTTTTCCCCAGTAAGCAGTGTACACTCCCAGCTGATAGCAGTCACACTGAAGTTTGTGACCATTAACACTCAAGTCCTCAGCTTGGCTAAATTCATTCTCTTCAGCTTTTGGAGGGAGAAAGTGAAATCCTGAAAGTGTTTCAATGGATAAGCAGAAGGAAGAAAAACTACGATTACTCTCTTCAGAGATCCAAAAGAGCAAATAACAAAAGAGAAATGAAGACATAACCTGGATTAGATGAATCTGCACTGACTACAGTCTGAAGCTGGAGAAAATATTTATGCTTGAAGCACACTTCCTTGTAGGTTGGGCTCATTTCTGTAATGCTTATATGCCCATCTCGCTCACCTCAGGAAAAAGTTCTCAGTTTTTTAGTATTTTTAGCTATTTCCTGACCCTTTAAAGACAAGGAAAGAATTTTTCTGTGGGTGCCATTTTTATGAAGCCCATGGTTTTCCCAGTTTTCTTACTTCCTTACACCAACTTGGGGAAATAGTAAAGCAGGTGAAAAAACATTGATGTTAAACAGCAGAGCGGTAACTTTCAGCCTGTGATGTTGATTCTTCAGCTGAACTCTTTAACCCTCAGAAATAAAGGCAGTAAACTCAGCAATATCATGTGTAGGATTCTTGATTGTCTCTGATGATGAAAACTATTAAGAAATAAATTACTTTTGACTTGTGTAAGAGATTTCTGGATATTTTTCCAGTGGGTTCAGTTAATAAGCTTGTTGCTTAGTTGGAATGTTGTCTGCATTGTTTCTGTTGTTTTTGTTGCTGGAACATTTACATTGCTTTTCAGGCTGATGTTAACATTCTATGCTTTCAGTATTGTACTTCCTTTTTTTTTTTTGCATCAGTCTTCCAGTATCCTAGTAAAATTGTTGGAAGCCCTTCTGATTTATGACTCTTCCATTAATATATGTGCCTATGACAGCTAAGATTTTGCCAGTGGGGCAAAGTACTTATAGATCATCAAACAGTAGCAGTTTGAATAAAATATAGTAGTCCTTTATAAGAAACTAAAGGTGCTGTCTGTGACCTAAATTAGTTTCTACATTTATCACAGATTTCACTAAAATCAGTCTTCCATGCTTCAGAAATTAGAATCACTACTCTTTAGACATTCATTTACATTTTATTTGAAATAGTTTACTTTTGAAAGAGACAGATACAGTTGTTTATTTTGCTAACATGCCTACTTGCTTGTTTGTAATTGCATAATCTGTAGAATTTTAGTGCGGGCTTTGAGTAACATACTTCGTGATTAATAATCAAATGTCACATACTGTGATAAAATGTGTAATTCATTGTCAGTCTTTGCTGTGACTCACTTGGCTAAAATCTCATTTAGATTGGGTGGGAAGGTGGGAGTTAATTTTTGGTTTAGCCATAATAACCTAGTTGAAATGATGCCAGATAAAATTACAGATATTTTGAACCATAGGAAAAAAATTGTTCTATGTATTCTGTAGTTAAAGGATAAAAGATGGGGTGCTTTTGTAATTGCATTCTTGGTAGTTTGTTCCCTTTTATTGGAAGTAATTATATTCATGCCTGACTTGGCTACTAGAAGCTTTTTAAAACTGTTTTAAAACCAGAATTTTTGGGTGTTTTTCTTTTTTTTCCCCTGTAAATGATGAACTATTTTGCATTGTACTTCAGCACTTAAATGAACAAATACAAATACTCGATTTGGATGAAGAGTCCTTGCTCTAAGTACAGACTCGTGGTTTTTTTCCTTTTCCTCTCCAGTGAGCACATTTTTTCATTTACTTTAGGCTTCATCAGAGTATATTCAGTTTTAATATATCTGTACTTTATGCACTTACATAAATCACTGTCTCTGCAGAGGTATGATATTAAAATTTGTGCTGGTTTTGGCTGGGATAGAGTTAATCTTCTTTGTGGCAGCTAGTATGGGCTGTGGTTTGGATTTGTGCTGGAAACAGTGTTAATGGCACAGGGTGTTTTTGTTATGGCTGAGCAGCGCTTTCAGAGAGTCAAGGTCTTTTCTGCTTCTCACCCCACTCCACCAGCGAGGGGACTGGGGGTGCACAGGGAATTGGGAGGGGAATAGAGCTGGGACAGCTGATCCCAACGGATCACAGCGATATCCCGTACCATAGGGCTCAGCATACCGAGCTGGAGGAAGAAGGAAGGGGGGGATGTTTGGAGAGACCATTTGTATTTCCAGGTCACTGTTACACATGATGGATCCCTTCTTTCCTGGGGTGGCTGAACACCCACTGCCAGCAGGAAGTGGTGAATGAATTCCTTGTTCTGCTTTGAAATCCTTGTGTGCACAGCTTTTGCTTTCCCCATTAAACCCTTTATCTCAACCCAAGAGTTTCCTCACTTTTACCCCATCCCTCCCAAGGGGACTGCACAAGTGGCTGTATGGAGCTTAGTTGCTGGCTGGGATTAAACCATGACACAATGGAACTTAGAAGTACAGGCGCACAAATATTTTAAGAGAAAAAAAAATTATTTGTGGTTTGGAGACACCATTGTTCCAGACTGCAGGAATGCTGTTGCTCTTTGGTTGTATGGCTAAGACCAACAGTGTCACCTACAGGTGAATCAAGTAGATTTTTTAATTTTTCAAGGGGAGATACCAGATATACAAGATAAGTTAGTCATTGAAAATTGAAAGATCTGATATACTAACTTTCCAGTTAATACCTTAAATCAATTTTGCTGCTTATTATTGTTATGAAATTATGTACAAATAAACAATTCAAAATATTTTTGTAAAAAGTACTAGCTAAAAAAGTTAAAAATATTTTTTAAAATGTGTATAAAAATTATTATTGTTAATATTCTACCTATTTGCTATTTAAAAACAAAGTGCACAGAAAATATGTGTGATTTATGACAATAAAAGTACATTTACTGTCTATTTTTATGGAGGTCAAAATTCATTGTTTGCCAATGATTCATCTCATTTCATTGTGACAGAATGTTGCAGAAGTGAATATGAAGCAAAATGTTAAAAATATTGCATTGAAAATATCAAATTAGTAAACATTTTTTAAATTTGTGTCTGTAAAAGATTGCTCTTAGATTACCGCATCTGTTTCTTCAATAGAACAGATATTAATGACGCTGAAATTTTTCTGAAAGTAGAACAACCTACAAACTTAATGTATGTTAAGAGAAAGGATTGTCGTTCTGTAGCCTTTTTTTGAATGTTCAGCATCTTTCTTTCTCTGTTGCCAAGTTTGTAATTATTACTTTTTAAGAGGCCCTTTTTCACTTTTGCATGACTGGGACTAGTTAAATCAAATTCTGTCTTGACATGATGGATTTTTAGGTGCATTGCTGCAGTGATGGAACCATCCAGTGGCAACTGAATCACATGAGTTGCAAGATACTTGTAATATTTTAAGCTAGATTGTGAGTGACATGTTTTAAGCTAATGGCATCATCAGAGAGGCTTCTCTGTAATAAAGATGTGTGATTGTGGGAAGAAGAAAGCCTGGTTGCAGCTGCTAAGTTGCTCCCACTTCTGCAACAGAATGATGAAGCTCCTGTGGGGAAGCTGCCTTTGAGCTTTCTATTCTTTCTGTTCCTTTTATGTCACTCAAATGGGGGCTATCTATCTATCTATCTATATCTATATCACAGTCTTATGGACTCTGAGCTTGGAGAGATTTGAATGGTTTTGTGTAGATTATTACGTTGACCGGTCAGCTATTGTATTTAGAGACCTTAGTGTTGCATAAGATTCAGCAATAGACCTGAGCCTGTTTCTTGTGCCTTCATAGGCACCAGTTTTGGTTTGTGCTGGTTTTAGTATGGCTTTTTTTCGTTTAAGAAAATACTTAAGACATTTTGACATTGAAAACCAAATGTTACTTCTTCATGTCAAAGGCACAGTGATAAGCACAAGATCTCTGCTGCTCCTTCCACTTACTTGGTCTTGCTTTGCTGTGTTTCAGACAGTCCATCTTATTTAGTTGTATACATGCCAAGTTGTATTCACTGCTACATCTCTCAAAACAGATAAATGTAACATTGATTGGGTAGCCTTGGTATTGGGGCAGAGGGAGAGAGGGAAGTGTTCCTAGTATAGTAGAAAGTTTCAAAGACTGTTAATTCAGTTGTGTGCCAATATAGAAAAATTATAGGTCCAGTTTTATAGCTGTAATATGCTCAGTTAGCTCAATGTATTTGTGTTGTGCAGCATGACTCTTGAGTTAGAGTTGTCACTTACTGTCCTTGAGAAACTGCATGTTGTGTGTAAGGGTATTATATGTAGGATTATTTAGCAAAATGGTCTGGTGTTGAGAACTGATCAAATAGCACATTACAGCAATATTTTCTACACTCCATTGTAAATCACTTAGGAAGAGTTCACTAAGCTAATTCAGTATTTTTTTAATCTAGATGGAAACTCAAAAGTCTTTCAGACTTTAAGAGTCTCCTTTAAACTTATTCCTACTCAGTGCCTTCAAACTCAGGAGTAGCTTGTCCTGATGATCAGCAAGTTAGACAAGAGTGTCAGGAGACCTAGAGGATGAAAACCAAACATAAGAAGGAAGCATGCAAGAGGTGGGTGCAGGAACAGGTGACCTGGATGGATTGTGGTTGCACACATTGAGCATGAAGAGACAGGATTGGGTGGTACAAAGCCCAAGTGCATATGGGAAAGGCAACAAGAAAGGATTCTAAGGGTGTACAGGAAAAGGAAAATTGGAGAAAACCTCTGTTAAATGGAACAGGATACCTGGTAACAAAGGACATGTGAAGGCTGAGGTACTTAATGCTTTTTTTGCTTCAGCCTTTATTGTTAGGCATGGCTTTCAGCAATTCCAGGCCCCAGAGACAAATGGGAAAATCTAGAGAAAGAAAATTCAACACTTGATGGAATAAAGTCAGGTTAGGGACTGTGCAGACAGAGTGAGCATGATACAAGTTAATGAAATCTGATGAGATTTTCCCAAAAGTCCTGAGGGACCTGGTCAAAGTTATCATGGGGTCATTCTTGATTACCTTTGAAAGGTCATGGTGATCATGAAACAAAATGTACCCTCAGGAGTTTTGCAGATGGTACAAAACTGGGAGGAGTGGTTGACAGATCAGATGGTTGCACAGTTATTCAGAGGGACTTTGACAGGCTGGAAAAATGGGCCAACAGAGATCTCATGAAGTTCCAGAGTCCATGCCATGTCCTACACAGGAGCGGGGAATTCTATGAATTCTATGAACCCATCCAGGCTGGGGGCCAGTCAGATGGAAAACAGCTTCCCAGGAAAGATAATGGATATTCTGGTGGAAAACAAATTGAATATGAGCCAGCAATATCCCCTTCAGTCTGAGCTGCATTTCAGAAGGATGTTGCCAGCAGCTCAAAGGAGGTGGCCACTCCTCTCTGCTCAGCCGTGGTGAGACACGTCTGTTGTGCTGGGTCCGGGTTTGGGCTCCCCTTTGCAAGAGGAACAGGGACACACTAGAGCAAGTCTGGCTAAAAGCCATGAAGGTTATTGAGGCATAGAACATTTGACACATGAAGAGAGGCAAAGCAAGCTGGGGTCATTCAGTCTGGGTCTGAAAAAGCTTCGATGGATGTGATCTGAGTACATTGTGAATTCATGCGTAAAGGAGACCGAGCCAGACCTCAGCAGTTTCCAGTGAGTGCAAAAGAGGCAGTGGGCACACACTGCAATACACGAAATTCTCTGTAAATGTGAGACTTTATTTTTTTTCCTGTGAGGGTGGTTAGATGCTGAAAGTTTGTCTAGGCAAGCTGTGGAGTCTTCAAAGACTTCCAAGTATCACCTGAGAGATACTGGATATGTGTCTGTATGCAGTCTTGAGCAGACTCCTCTAGGTGACACTGATTTGAGCAGTGGATTGGATTGGTAGATCTGCAAAGGTGGCTTCCAACTTTTTCCGTACTGTGATTCTGTGAAAATCAAAATTAGTCTGTTTTGATGGAATTGCCTCTCTGATATTTACTGCATGTATCACTAAAAGATAAGCAAGGAACATTTTAGACACCATTTTTCCCGTTAGAATGTTCCCGTGTAATGATTAAAGATGACATTTTGTCAAATTTCAGGTTTTCTTTTCTAGCCATGGAATGCTAATAAGCAGTTTGCTTTTCATATTTTATATGTAAAATTAAGACTAAAAATCCTTAAAATACATTGTCTGAATGTTAAATTGTGAAGTACAATGAATCTCAGTAAGTAACAATAAAGAATGCCTCAATTTAAGTTCTTGAACTAATATCAGAGAATCTGAAATTGGAGTACTTTGCGGTATGAACTAACTGTTCATCTGCATATGATAACTAATGAAATTATTAAAAACACCAAATAAAATATCATAAGTTTTGTCTCAGGCTATTTTGTCACTGAGGATCTTCAGTAAAAGTTGGAGGAAAGTAATTTTCAGGAGTCTTTATTACCATTAATATTTTATTTATGAAGAATTTCGAAGAATGATTTACTTCTGTTTGGTTTAATGGTCTTTTATAGCTGAAAAGGTTCTGTGCAAAAGGTTTCCACATGTCTTTAAAATTACTTAGTAACTGTTTTGCACTTCCAAATACTTTTTTAAGCACAGTAAATTTTACAGGATGAAAACGCTGTCTTTTATAGTTAATGCAAATGATGCATTAAGTTAGACCCTTCTCCCAGAGTACAATTTAAATGTACTCAGAAGTCCAATTATCTTTGATTTAGATGTAAAAATTGCAGAATAACAGCTGTGCCTGCTGAGTGAATATTCCTCTGCAAAAGATAGCTTATTTGAGCAGAGTTGAGGACAGGTTGCTCAGGGAATGCTTGCCTCTTTTGGATCTTTTCCAAATTTAACTGCTTCTGGTCAGTTGAAAATACAAGCAAATTACAAAATAGCATCAGGGCAATTGAGAGTTTATATCCTCTAAATTGTCATTTTTCACATTACAGAATACCTTAGGTTCTCTGGCATTTATTATGACTATTTGTGGAACAAACCCCACACATTATACTTCAAATTAATGCTTACAATTATTACAGATAGTAATGCTAAATTTGACTGCATTTAGAAAACAGTTTTTTCTGTACTACATCCAAAAAAATTTTTTAAGCACCTCCGACACTAAAAAATCCCTTTACATGCAATAACTATAATAAAATGTACTCTAATTTACAGTAAGAGTAGAGGTAATATAAGTATAAAGTATTCTTATTGTAACAAAAACCATTTTGTTACCACGAAATGTCTAGTGGTTTACATTATAGCATGCATTACTAGCAGGGTATTTATTAGTAGCATATTAAATTACCAATATGAAGTAGAATATATTATCTAGGCTATGTGTTATACATAGTTACATAAGTTACTTGAAATTTGAAAGGTGTTTTTTAATGGAAGTTTTGAAAATGTTTACCTTTTAAGCTGATCTTAGAACTGTGCAAAGTAGTATAAAAATTAGTCTAATTTGTCCTTCTGAGAAAACAGATGTAATACATATATTTCACTGCTCTCATTTCATTTTACAACACCCTGATCTTGGAGCTTTCCTAAACTTCCTGGTAGATCTCCTTCAGGGCTTACCTGACTTGACTGTTAGAAGATTTATTTTTTTTTAAATGGAAACCTATTTTCTACCTAAATCTTAATCAAATTTTATTACCACTTTCCTTATTTGGATGTCTGTCTTCCCCAGTCACTGCTATTTGCTTTTCAAAGACTCTTGCAGTTGTAGTTATCTCTGTTCAGACACGTTTATTTAGCCTAAGCATCTGTTTATTTAAACTTTTTGTTAAGGTCATGCTTCATTTATGTTTAGTCATTCTCATTTTTCACTTCTGGACTCTCAGTTGGTTTGTGCTTCTTGAAATAAGTTGTCCAGAACGTAATGTATTGCCCCAAGATCATACTGCTGCTGAGCAGAGTGGAAGGTTTATTTAGCATGTCCAAATAGCAGCATTTCTGCTCCAAGGTTTCAGTTTTTGCATCAGCAGAGCATTTTTGGTTCATGTGCAGACTGATGTGCTCTTTCTCTTTTTGCTGTCCAGCTACTGTCTTGCCAGTTGTTTTACATCCTGCATTTGTTGAGATAATTATTCCTGAGGGTCAGATTAATCTCTTTTGGCTTTAGCCATGTAAAAGTTAAGCAACTGGTCTGAACTGGCTGCACAGACTCGTTGGGAAAACACAATAGAGAAAAGACTTCTACAGCTGATTCATACTTAGATGGATGAAATGAACCTAGACATCTAGTTTTGAGGGTGATTTTGTAAATTAACAGGTAAGATAGGCAAGATAAATCTTATCCTCAGTGTAGACTCTTGAAATTGTATTAATGGTTCATGCATTAAAGCATCTGTTCTTTAACTTAGTGAGAATTTTAAAATTCTTATTCCCTCTTCCAATGTGTTTACAGCTCTCTCCAGCATAATATCAATGTAATGCTTAGAGGGTATAATCTTTAGTCTGTTACTAGGATTACTCTTGAAAACATACAATAGTATTGAGGTGCACAGACTCCTGTGGAACTCTGTGGAATTCGATCCTTTCATCACAACAGCAAACTGTTGATTTCCTCTTGGTGCTTAAAGAATCCTGCTGAAATCCAAAAGGTATGCTAGTTCTTAGTTAATGTAACCAGAGAATATGAATCTGACAATCTTGCTGTAGGTCTCTGTTACAATCACCTTCAACACTAGTTATTATTAATATTACCAGACATAATCTTCTCTGGAGTGGAGGCTTCAAAGGAAAATTTCATGAAATCACATCGTAACGCAAGCAAATGAATTGGTGTTTGAGTTGTCGTTCTGTGAACAGGTGTCAATGAAATTGATTTCTAATGCAGTATCTGTTTAATATCAGCATCTTAGCTGAACCAAGACATTTTTCTTCATCTTACACTTAGTATGCCTCCATATCAGTGATTTTCATTGATTCTTGAAAAAACCTGATTTGAGACAAAAATATGAACTTGCTCCCTCTTGCATACAAATCTGTGATAGAAAATAAAACTGTTGAGTAAAGGTATGTGAAAAAGGATATTTGGAACAAATTGTCGCTGTTGCACTTTGGTCTTTTTTCACATAATGTTGGGTTAATCCACATCTTGGGGTAAGGCTTGACAGGAGCAGAACAGGGGGAAAATCTGGCTAATCTTAAAATATAAATAAATAAATCAAAGGTTATCATTATGTCAACCAATGTTATTATAAACCTGTTAATATTTACAGTAAATGAGATAGGGAGGACCACTGTGATGAGTCTTAAAAATGTACCAGTATAAATAAATGGAAAAATCTGGGAGCTGAGGTAGTCTTTTATCTTTGTCTCCTGAAGCTGTGCAACTCAAGCCTAAAGTTTCCTTGTAGAACAGAGTAGTAATGACTTTGAAACCCTTTTCCTTGTAGCTATGAAAGAAAAAAAAGGAAAAAAAAAATAGAAACCCACAATTATCAAACAAAAAACCACCAACAATACTGGATTTCTCAGAAACTTCACTTAACAAAAAATCTTCTTTTTCTTACATTTTCCTTGTAAATTCTTAAACAAGCTAACAATCTTATCCCAAGTATTGCTATAGTGATATATAAAAACATACACAAATGTATTCCACAGTCATGTTTTGTTGTTATTCTGTTGTGTCTCTGTTAGATGTGAAAAGGGGGCTGGGGAGAAGGAAATGTAAAATAACACTGGGAAGATTTGAAAACAAGCAGGCTGGATGCAGTGTCTCAAGAGACAGGCACTTGCTGAAAGTTGTCAGATTTGATTATGGGAGCTTGTGGCATCAATCAGACTTGACAGTAGTATATCAGAGGTTAGTAAAACCGTAATTGGTGAACTGATTAACAGCAAAGAGGAAAAGAGGGTAATGTTTTGGATCAAACACCTTTCAAACATTTAGATCATTATTTAAGCTTGAAGTCTGAATAGCTAATTATATATTTTACAATGCAAGAGATGAATTTCACAAAGCATGCAAGCTGTTCTGCCTCGGCATGGTCTTTAAAATTTGGGGATTTTTTTTGTACTGACTTTAAACAGACTGTTTTATCATGGGAGAAAAGAATACAGAGAGCAGGTGCTCATATCCTATTACTCAGTACAGCTATTGTGATTCTAATGTATATTGTTTTCTGTAGTTTCGTCTCAGATTAATGTAACTACTCCACATGAAAAGCTTTATATTCTTTCAGTAAGACTATAAAAAATGTAAGGTAAGGGCTTTCATATGAACAATGAAAAGGAGTTACTGGTTGTGCTGGTCTTATCCAGCTTGACTGTGTCAGAGTCGGTTGTATTGAGGTCTAAAAGTAGTACTGGAACTTCTAAATGAATTTTGTAACCTCTGGGACATCCAGGATTGTGCTGAAAGCATAAAATTTTAAATCTCCACATACGAACTTGAATCTGTTACTCATAGTTATGAAACGGAGTATGCAATACATAAAACAATATTTTAAAAAATCAGTTCAACAGAGCATGTCAGATGTGTTGTAAATATCTTGCTCTGCTAAGGCAATGTGCTGATACATTGTCAATCAGTTGCCTTTTCATTAGGTGGAATAGCTGGGTTCTGTAAAGGAACGAGATCATCGTGAGTTCCTAGGATTCACTTTTAAAATAAAACATGCTGAACAGAGTTATGTTTCTTCAGTTAAAAAGTCGCTGGACATTTTAAGTTCTGAGTAGCAGCTGTTACAATTTTTTCTTGTTCCCTTGTTGATTTCTGTTGTTGATTCATGATTGGTGTTAGCTTTGGGGACTTACTAATTGCTGCTAATATGCATCAATATAGTGCACCTCTTTTGTAAGTCTTTCTAGCATGATGAACTCAGTCATTTATGTTAATACTTCTTGTAAGTGTAGTCTTAATATTAAAGGTTTCTAAGATACATATATATGTATGTATGTATGTATATGCAATCTTGTATTGACATTACTTTAGACCACAAATACATGTTCAGATTTGTTAGAACATCATCTGTTCACCTAAATGGGCATACTCCTCATCTGCATATCTTTGTGTGATAAGGAATCTGCTTTACAAGAAACATAATTCTGTTTTAACTGTGTTAAACACAGCATCAGATGGTTGTTTCTGATCTATGAAGAACAAAATACTTGCATTCATTATTTATTACTTCCTACCTCAGATTCTTGTTTTGAATTCCTGCCCTCTGTTTTACTTTCTGTATGTTTATTCCGCGCTCTGCCTGAGCTCCAGCTCACATGAGGTTTTTTGAAATGCTTGAATAAATCACAGAGTAAGCATGCAATAAGAAGAGGAATAAAAACAGCATTATGAAAGTGACTTGCAGGTTGCTGCTCTTGTAACATGTTTTGATGGAGTTTTACCTCAAAGAGTGCCAAGCTGGTAATATGTCCCTCATGGTGTGTGGTATCAGCTATCTAATATTAAAATTTGTGAGAAACTCCAAACTATCACTTATTAGAAGGGAAATATTTTCAAATCATGTGAAGCCCCAGCATAGCAGCTCTGCCTACAGAGTTGGAGAATATGCTGCATTCCAATGAGAGTCTGCTCTGGGTGAATGTGTGTAGTTGTGTGCAGTTTTCTGTGTCTGTTTCTGCAGAAGTTAAGATCTTGCAGTGAATTCGCTGCCAGAACAAACCACCAAGATAAATAGTTACAGCATGAATTGAGTAAACTGTGTAGGTTGCCCATGCCCCCTTGCCAAAAAGCTGTCAGAAGATGAGGAGCTCTGGCTGTGACTGAGCAAGGCTTCCTCTAGGATGTGCTAAGGGGAAGTTGTAGATGTGTGCAAAGGAGAAGGAGAGCAAAGATCAGTAGCAAGGTGAAAACAATAAGGACAAGGAAATTCTACTAATTGAAATCTACAGAAGCAGATCTTTGAGGAAGTGTCTTTGAATAGTAACAATAAAGCAGCAGTGACAAGACCAGAATTCTTTATTGCTATCCGTTCATGGTGAATCACTGTGGTGGAGACAAATTTACTACAGACAAACATAGAAAGGGGCTGGTTCCAAGCCTTCCAAAGCTGTTGGATCCTTAGGGCTTGTATTTTGTACTTATGCTATGTTTTTTCTTTAACTGTATATACTAATGAATTGGGCCTTAAAATTGTTTCTTCTCCAGCATCACTGAGGCACTTCAGAAAACACTGCTTTTTGAAAGTTTACTGAATTCCCCTATTTCGAATGATGTTTGATTTCATCACATTTAATTTTACTAAAAGAATTCCTTCTAATCTGCAAATGATAAAAATCTTTCCAATTGTACTAATCATTGTTTTATGTTGTTAAAAGGCAAATTTCTGAAATACCTAACATGCATTTTTCCAGTGCATAATAAATATTTCACTTTATTCTAGATTATATTTTAGCTGTTTCTGTCTCTTTGCCTCTCCTTTGTTTTGGCTGTCATGTCTTCAATGAGACTTTTTGCTGCTAATAACAAAGTGAATAACTCTAGCATCACTGGTCACTGAGCAGGAGGAGCACAGGAGGAAGCCTTTAGAGAACAGATGCTCACATAGCCACAGGCATCAGGGTGGTTTTTTGTATAACAAGATTCAGTTTTCTTTTTTCTTTCCTAAGGATACTGATATATTGAGAGTTACTTAATACAAGGTGGGAAAGGTACAAAGAAATGTTAATGCAAAATGAAAAAGAAGTGGCTGTTAAGAGGATAAAGCAAACAAAGGATAAAATTACAGTAGAAACATGTATTTATTGTAGATTTAATCCATGCTTTCAGAAGCAATATTGTGAACTTCACAGAGAAATATAACATAAATGGAGTATTTGCTGTTTATTTATCATAATTCTAATGGTTTCAAAGTGGCAGTAGTGCTTTTATAAAGGTATGTTAAATATGAAAATATCTCTCTCTATTGTGCTGAAAGTGTGAGATGACATACGATTATGACATGTTCCTGGATCTTGATCCAGCTTTGGGAAGATAATTTCATTTTGGAAACTTCACATGACATACAACCTTTATTACTGTGATCATTTGACATCCACAATATTTTCCTCATGGAAAGGCCACTGGATTTGTTCATTATAGTCTTGGGTTTATTCTGCAGTTTCTTTCTAGAAAGAGTGATAGATTCTAATGCTCAGCATGTATAATAATATGAATTCAAACTTATAGGTCAAATGTTTGAAAGTGTATGTGTGTACTACTCTATGTGTTTTCACTATTTTGATATAATGAAGGAACCCATATTTACATCTTGTGCTAAGTAAAGACACTATACTGCTGCTGCACTGTTTTCAGTATGGCAGCACCCAGGCTTATTTCTGGAGTAGTGCTGATACTCAGAATATCAACACTACCCAGTCTCAGTACAAGGTACTTTTCTACTTTTTATGGTATAGAAATCTGTGTAACCACATTTGTGTAACCCACAGGGCATGGGACTTTTCCTATCATCCTAGTTGATGTCTAAGCTGAGATCTGAGTCAACCAGTTCTTTATGCCTGGTTTGATGATACCTGGCACATAGGAAGAGTGATCCAGGTCTTTTCCAATTATTTTATGGCAATTAAAGTAGTCAGTAAGATGGTGATGAGGTAGGGTGTGTGTCTGAGTTTTGATTTATTGTTGTGTATATGAAAGGGACAACAGGTCAGATGAGTGACAGACAAAGGCTGAAGTGGCTAAAGACAGAAAAGTTGTTCTCAAAAAATGGTCTTGAAGAACTTAAAGGCAGTGAATTTTGTATTATGTCATTATAACTTAGTATTTTCTATACTTTGTTCTGAAATATTTTCATATTGGACCTGTAGGAGTCTAAATTTGAGGCGATTACCATAGCTTTTCTAGCCTCAGAGCATGTGTACTAATTATTCAAGCAGAAAACAGATACTAGTCATGCTCAAGATGTGTTTGGGAGAATTTAAAAGTAGCAAAAAAATGCAAGGAATTGAAAGTAAGCTATTGAAAACGTAAACCTTCAAGGCTTCAAGAAATTAATGTTGGCCGCATAGAAATTAATGGAAGATAATTTTATTTTAGTAAGACAATAAGCCTTTTCAGATAAATAAAACCCCCAAACAATAACAAACACCCAGCATTTTCTACACATTGATCTTCTGAAACTGTGATGAAAATGTAACTTCCTTTTACCATGAAATCTGGCTTCAAAGGGGACTGAAGAGAACCTGACAAGAATAATTAGCAAATCATACAATTATAGAAAAATGCATTTCACAGTCTCTTGAAATTTTGTAAGTTCATGTTGAAGTTATCAGCTAGTGTTGTCCCTTTTGACATAATTTTTCGAAGTGAAATAATTAAACATTTTTTGTTTGAGTTCTTACCTGAACATTATGTAAAACCATGTAGGGATATGTTAAGTAACCCCAAAGCTAAATGATGTTATTCTGAGTTGAAATGTATGGATTATGTTTTTTAAACTTTTAACTCTTTTGGTGTAATAGTGAAATTGAGTGAAAGTGCTCCCTTAAGACAGAAGATTTTGTGAAAAGCCCATATTTTCCCTAACAGAAAGGGTCAGTGTGGAATAAGGAATGATCAAAAAAACATTGGGAAAAGAGAAGTGTGTCTGCATAGAGAAATTTAACTTGACAGTAAAAATATTGACAGTTAACCCATTTCTATTCAGCCATATCCTAATACAAAAACCAGATTGAAATATCTTGCATGAGTTGCAGTTCATTAAGCAAATGTGACACTTTATTATCTAGCTATTCCAATACTGAAAGAGGTGAAGTGGTGAAATAGCAATATAAATGACCACACTTCTCAGTGTGCTGAGAACTCAATCCCACGTAAAAGAAGAATATATTAAAAAGATGTTTTAATACTTGGTTTCTGTGTCCTTCTCTTGCCTCCAAACAGAAAGCAGAATCCTTTTGCTGAATCTAAGTTTTGATTTTAAAACTTCAAGGATAGAATATATTGTCTCTGAAAATTAATTGTAAAAAGAAGTGCCACTACTGCGTTTAAAATAATGCCACTGCTTCATTTAATAATGAGATTACTCATAATGCTGTTTGTTTTATTATTTTAATTTTTAAAAAGAATCTTTGTTAGTCTTTGCTGATAGTTAGCAATTTCTTTTAGCTGATATTTTTAGTAGCATTTTATATATTTAAATTCAGCTTATAATTTGCAACTACAAAGCTGATCTGTTTTGTTGGGGTTTTTTGAGAATTTTTTTTTCCCAACTGTAATTTCTATTTGAAAAATATATGTAAGAACCAGTAATATTCTCTAGCAAAACATTCTCTGGAGATTTTTTTTTTTTACTTGATATACTGTCTCCTTTTGTATAGCTTTTGATTTAGGTCATTGCTTTGCGAACATTGCTATTTTAAAATAAGATCAAAGTAGAAGACCATTATAATGGATATTTAGTCATCACTCAGAAACAGAACTAATGATACAATTTTAAATATATATCCTGATAACATGACTGACATTAAAAAAAAAAGCTGTGATCTGAATGTTGCCAATTTAGATTTAGCAAATTAGCTAAGTAGCTTGCATTTGTAGTATTTCACACCTTAAACCCTTAATATGCATTGCTAAATGTATTTCCTCACTGTTTGCTAATTAATGTTCTGTGGAAGTACAGCTGCTAATATTTTGTGGTTGATATGGCTCATTTTAAAGTGCTAACAGCTGCATCTGTAGTAGTGTTACAATTCAGTTCATAAATTATGGACATATATTTTTACACCTACTATTTTGTACAAGCATTTGAAAAATCTGTATTTGCTAACAAAATGCACCCAGTAATATTTAAACAAACCAAGAAAATACCCCCCAGATACCACCGCTCTCTGTGATAATAGTGATTCAGTGACTCTTTCATGTGTAAAGTTTTAAATATTGCAGGAAATTAACATCTTTTTTTCTGTAATATCACAAAGTCTCTTCAGGAGTAGTTCTTGGTAATTAGTAAAGACTGATATATTCTGATGGTAAAATAATTGGACTGGAACAATATTGTGAGACAGTGCAGGGAAAAATATTTTTCTGAGGAGAATAAGTAAATACTGTCAGGATATATCTTATGGAGATCAAGTGAAGAAAGAGTATTCATAAATGCATATTCATAAATGTGTTTTGTAAGAAACATTTTTTTGTTTATATTTTGGAAGAAACACAGCAGAACAATCAATACAGGAGGGTCCTGGAGAGAGCTAATTTCTCATCAGCTCACTCCAGGACCCTTCTTGTTCTGTAAATAGAGAGGACATGGAGGAGGGGTGCTTTGCTGTACCTCATACTCAAACAGGGATGAACTTGTTTGAGGGGTGAAGATTGAAGACAGACTTGACCATAGTGACAATGGGATGTTGGAGTTCAGCATTCTGAGGAGGAGGAGGATCAAAAAGCAAGCCCACAACCCCTGGATTTCAGGAGAGCAGACTTTGGCCACCTCAGAGATCTGCTTGGAAAAGTCCCATGTGATAAGGTCCTGGAGGGAAGAGAGAGTTCAAGGAACCAAGAAAGCTGGTTAATATTCTTCCAAGTTCAAGAATGGTCCATCCCAGAGAATAGGAACTTGGGCAAAAATGAATGAATAGGAACTTGACCCGCATGGATGAACAAATTGCTTCAGGTAATATAAAAAAGAAGCATGCATATAGAGTGTGGGAACAAGGACATGCAGTCTGGAAGGAATACAGAGACTTTGTCTAACCATCCAGGATTGAAGTTAAGAATGCTGAAGTCCAAATGGAATTGAATCTGCTCTGGAATATCAAAGAAAACAAGACAGGCAACAAAAGGAAGGCTAAGGACAATGTGGGCCCATTGCTGAATGAGACAGGGGACCTGGTTACACAGGACACAGAAGGGTCTGAGCTACTGAATGCCTCCTTTGCCTCAGTCCCTACTAGCGAGACCAGCCTTCAGGAATCCCAGGCTCCAGCAACTGCGGTAAAGCATGGAGCAAGTAAATTGTACCCTTGGTGGAGGAGGATCAGGTCAGGGAGTACTTAAGAGAGCAGGGGACACATATGTCCATAGTCTGATTGATTTGCATCCACAAGTGCTGAGGAAGCTGGCTCCTGTCATTGCAGGAGCAATGATCTTGATAATCTTTGATCAACCATTGTAACTGGGAAATGTGACCAAAGACTGGAAAAAGGGAAATGTCACTCCTGTCTTCAACAGGGGCAAGAAGTAGGACCCAGAGAATGCCTGGCTGGTCAGCCTCATATGGGAAAGTGATGGAACAGCTAATCCTGAAAACAGTTTCCAGGCACATGAAAGACAAGAAAATCATATCATGAGTAGTGAGCTTGGCTTCCCCGAGGGGAAGTCATACTTGGCCAACTTGATAAATTTCTGTCAGGAAATGAGTGGCCAGGTGGATGTGGGAAATGCCGTGGATATTGTCTACCTAGATTTCAGTAAAGCCTTTGATAGTGTTTTCCATAAGATCCTCATAAAGAAGTTGATGTATGGGTTGACTGAGCAGACAGTGAGGAGTGGCTGATACACAGAGGATTTTTGCTGTCATCTAGAGGGATATCGACAGGCTGGAGAAATGGCCTGACATATCTATACAAATAATGCCATTTGGAAGCTACCTTATCCAGGACTGGTGGAAGTTGTTCAATCAGTTTTGCCAGTGTAAGGATCAAGATATCAAAATGTACAGCTTGAAAGTATGCCTTAGGTAGAAAGCATTTCATAGGGACCTGGGAACTATCAGGTCAAGCTTAGGTGTGAGGGGAGGGTCTTAGTTGTTTACTGTGCTTAGTTGTTTACTGTGCTGTGATAAAATTAGAAATATTTTATCACAGATTATTTTAGTGAAACACAAGTATAAAGTGATTATATCAGTCATTGATTCTGGATAGCTGCTTAAATGTTTTCATGTGGAAAATGTATACAAATGGGGCACAGTAGCTTGAAGTTACTGGTTGACATTTCTGTATTGTTTTCCATACTGAATCCTACTAATGGCCATCCAACAAATATAGATGCAGCAAACTGTGTCTGCCTCATGTATAAAGTAGGTAAAACTTAAGATACCTTTAAGGTCTACATTGCATTTACTCTGCTGTATGTTAAATTACTGTACTTTTATAAATTTGTATCTGCATTTTAATTGGTAAATGTTTAATATTTCTTTTTTTTTCCCTTCTCTACTAGATGCTTGTGACTACTCCAGAGAAATGGGATGTAGTGACAAGAAAAAGTGTTGGTGATGTAGCCCTCTCTCAGCTGGTAAAACTCTTGATTCTTGACGAAGTTCATCTGCTGCATGAAGACAGAGGACCAGTTCTTGAAAGTATAGTAGCACGTACTTTACGACAGGTAAGAGAGCAAAAAATCTTCAAAATCTTTTTGTTTTGGTCAAGAATGGGTAGATATCACTGTACAGGGTAGCATGCTTAGACAATTAAATAGAAATGCTTAAGCAGTTTACTCTTTGTTTTACAGCTGTTCCGTTTTAAAGCTGAGTATTAAGAATGAGGAAATTCTTTATCTTCTACCTTCCTTTCTGTATTATATCAACTATCAGATTCCTAAGATGCATCGTTTATTACAGTGCTGTTTCTTTACTTGTAATTTATTTGCTTAATTTACTCTACTGTATAAGTAACAGGAAAATCGAATATTTTAAGCAAATAATAATCAGGCTAATGTTTTAACATAACCAAAATTGAAACTATTTTCTTACTAGAATGTTCAATTACCAGGTTTCCTAGGTGAATTTCTTTTTTGTTTTAATTAAGAGTAGTGTCTTAAATCTCAGTAAAACTTTCAGCACTGCTAGAAAAATACTACATAATTTTTAGTCTATCATAAATGGTCCTTTTGTTTTTCCCCATGATTTAGTGGTATGTTCTAAATACCAATATTTGAAATGGAAAAAGGAGAAAAGGGATTTTTTCTTGAATCTTGTACAAAAGAAGGATTTGGAGTTAGGCAATAAATAAGATTGATCTCAATGGTGAGATATGCTTTTACACAAGTAAAGTAAAACGTGGAATTTGGGGATGAATAAAAAGGAAGGATTTAGGATAAAGAAATAATGGCAAGGGGGAGGATAGAGTGCAATTTTTTTTTTTTTTTTTTGTCATGCAGAGCAAAACTCTTGTCAGTACAAGTAACCTGTAACAAATTAAAATGAAACAGTTATTGTTATGGCTCTATTTGTAGTATGTTAAATGTTTAAAGCCTTTTAGCTTTCAAGATGCTTTTTTTTCTTGACAAGGCTGTACTAACCTTGTTAAGGCATTTTGAATCATCTGATTCCAACTCTGCTAAGAGCAGAATAAAATGGATGCCTGCTCAAATCCAGAAAATGTAAAGTTCCTGTATAAAGAACAATATAAGTAATAATTCTTTAGAAGAAGATAAGTTTACACTACCTCAAAGGCACTAAACTATACTGTTTGATATTGTATTTTCTTTCTTGAATGATTTTAATAACCTTGTTTTTCTTAGGTGTCTTTAAAGTAAGCATCTCAGCTTTTAGCAGTGACCATGATAATCATTTTCTTCATGTCAGATGGCATGACTTACTCATTCCTTGCTGCGAAATTTTGTGAGACTTATAAGATAGGCTTCAGCTGTCCAAAACAGGTGTTGAGAGCCATTTTATCTGTGCTACATTACTCAGCTTGGCATCCTATTTCTGTTTTGTTTGGACACAAATCTCCCATAGATCCTTCCCTTTTGTGTCTCTCAAGCCTGTGCAGGTAACTTAAGGAATATTAAAATCTCAGCCCATTATGTCTTGGGTATTGAATCCTATCTTTCGTGCATTTATTGTAGTACAACAGTATCTTGCTTCAGCACTCATTTAAAAAATGGCTCTCAAGGGTGTTTTAATCTCCTAGGATTTCAAGGTTTGTTTTACCTACCAAGTTGGAATTTAATTCATCTGGAGTTGAAGCTACCCAGTTCTAACCCTTCTTTAAGTGAAACAGCTGGGAAATAAAGCAATACACAAATCTTGAAACTGACCTTCTCACCACCTTATTTGTTCTAATTTGATAAGAAAGGCAATCATGGAGACCCCTATGTATGTTTACAAATAGGTATCTTAGGAGAGGGATAATTTAAAGTATAAAAGTACACTAAAAAAAACCCCACAGTTAAAAAGAAAGCAAAATTACTTGTAGAATTTTTTAGAATTGTGCTGTAGAAAACAGTTGCTGGCAAACAAATTTTGAATTGGAAGCCTCCCAGAGAGCCTGGGGACAAAGAAACAGGAGATGTTTTGTACCATTGTTTTACTTTTTTAATATGAAAACAAATAATAAGAGGATTACTTTTTAAAATTGCACTGAAATGTTATACTTCAGCATCTGAGCTTGCAGGCATAGTTCTATGAAGTTTGCAGTATACATCCACAGCTATGAAGTTACTGGAACTTTTACTCAGTCAATAAAAAAAGATAGCATAATATTTCTGATTTCAGGAGAATTACACTGGAGTTTAGTGAAAATACGATTACAGATGTTCAAAGTATAAAAAAAACATATCTAATGTTTTAATATTACTTTGTGAAGAAAAAATATATTGTTGCCTTTCTTTGGTTTTGTTCCCTGCTCATAATTCCGTTTTATATATTTTGATACAAATATATAAATGTCCCTGGCGCAGTAACAAAAGCCAGGATATTCAGCCCATCACTGGAGAATGTCCTTCTGTCTTCCATGCTATGAATCTCTTCTTCAGCCTTTCTGAAAGTTGTTATAGAACTTACTTTTCATTGATATCTATAGAAATATCATACTCATTCAGTATTCATACACACAGGAGGTAAGAATAATTGTTCAGTTCTTGAAAACAAACAAAAAAACCCCCAATATTAGTCTGAAATATCTTTATGTCAATTACACCACTGCAATAATTGCTGAAATCAATTACCTGATTTGTATATTGGTTTAAGACGTACAAAATATTGACTATTTTTTCCTAATTTGTAGTAGAGGGACAGGTAATTCAAAGAAAAATCTCTTGCAGAGTAGTAGTCACTAGATCAGACTGGAGGCTGTAGTAACTGAGATCTATTCTGGTAACTATCATTGACTTTTTCCCACTTTCTGTACTGTCCCTTTTGGCTCTTGCAGGTGACACTGCATTCATGTAGTATAATTTTTGATCTGACCTGGAACAGCCATTTCTTTTATCACTTCTAGAACAGAACTGTGATAAATTCCTTTGAATACTACTTCAGCCTTTTCCATAGATCACTAATAGCGACTCTAATCATGGCATGTGCCCGTGGTTTCACCTGGATTGTACTTCCCTAGCTTGGAAATGAGACAATGTCACAATTCCTGTGCAGGTCAGGATGTATAGCATAGTGTCTTTTACCTTTTGCAAGGTTCGTTATCCTGTCTTAGAGAAAAAGCATCTCTCTTATTTTATTGGAGATATGATGGGTGTTTTGTTTAGATGGTGAGTGATAGGAAAAAAGGACAGTGAATTGTCTTTTTAAGAATTAGTATTCAACTAGCTCCTTGGGCCTACAACTGTGTCAGAAAAGAATGTTTTGAGATCTGTATAGATACAAGGTAAAAATACAGCTATCCAAATGCATTCTTAAAGCAGGAATATCCTGATGCATTAGCAGGTCTGTCCTAATTTGTACCTCAAAATACTTGAATGATTGATGTACTTTCCCCCAGATGAACACTGAGTCACACCACTTACTGTAAGACTTTAACACGCTCATTTTAACTTATGGCATTTTTTAGAATTAGGTTTTATTTAAACCTGGAAGGAGCATATATATTGGAATTGCTGACAGTTTTACTCATAGCAGAATGAAGAGCATATTTGTGCATGTTTGCACTTTTCAAATTTTAGAGAATGTTTTTGCAAGTGATTTAAATTGACTTTGCTAAACATTTTGGTGGGAGAATTGCTCTGAGCTCTGTTATATACTGTAGGTATAACATCAAACAACTTATTTGAATCCAATTTATAGCTTTGATGTTTAAAGTTTTAGTCCGGAGCATAATGCAGATGTAAAACTGAAATGCTTAAACTTTTTAATCAAACTTTTCACACAGCTGTAATATACTAAGGTTATTATCTTGAAAGAAAAAAAAATTGAACGCTTTTAAAGGCCACTGAACTATTTTGTTATAATTATTCAGAGATTTTGATGACTTCCTTGCTGCTTATGGGTATTTTTTCACAAAAAGTATACCGAATACTATACTTGAGTGATACATGAGTTTTGATACCTTCTCTCAAGTACGTGAATGAGAAATTAAATAAAAGAAAATCCGTATTAAAAGCTTGCTTAGATTTTGGGATACCAACGCTCCCATCTTAGACACACAAATATTATTCTCAGCACAGTCTCATTCTTTAAGTTTAAGTTTCTGTTGCTTTATGTTTTTTATATTAGGTCAACAAAGTTACTATTAGAATAGGTGGGACAGCACAGCAGTACAAGGAATCCAGGAGATTCCTGGAATGCATTGATGAGAAATGCCTCCTCCAGGTGATAGAGGAGCCAAGAAGAGGTGCTGTGCTGTACCTTTTACTCGTCAGGAAAGGAGAGGCTTGTTGGGGAAGTGAAGATCAAAGGCAGCTTTTACTGCAGTGACCATGAGATGTTGGAGTTCTTCCTCCCCTGGAAATTCTCAAATTTCCTTTCTGAGCTTTCTTTCCTCATACCACCTTATTTAAGGAGCTTTTCCTCTCTGTTGTAGTGTAGTTTTCTTTGCTCTTTCTTTGCATTTTCAGTATCTCTAGTGCCTTATTGTCTTTTTTTCTTCTCTCCCCTTGGTTCCCTCTTTTACCTCTTGCTAGAGATCACAAGCAAACAAGTTCAAATGTTTCTCACCAAAAGTCAAATGTCTAATTGTTATCAAATTAGGGATTTTTATGTGCATGGAATCCCATTCCTGATTATGATAATTTGATTAGTTTAAAAAAAAAGTCAAGCCTTATTGCTAATGTCATAAAACCAGCTGCTTAGATCTGTATACCTTACGTCAAATGGTATCCTGCTGTAGTTCCTATATAGGTCTTTTGGGACTTGAATGACAGTGGCATTTCATTTGGCTCTTCAGTTCTCATCTTGAGTGACTGCTATTAGTCTTTTGTCTCTTTGCTATTTCCTATATAGGCTAATCAAGTTTCTCAGCATCTTTATTAAAGGATAACCAAACAAGATTACTGAAGCCTGCTGCAATCCTTTTTCAGTTTCAAATGATAGTGTAGTGGGGTTTTTATTCAATGTACTTTCCTATATTCACGTCTGTATTTGTAAAACATGTCAACAAAACTGGATATAGAACTTTTGTTTTAGTTTTGGTTCTGGCATATACAGAGGTAGAGTATTTTCCTTCAAATATATTGTTTTATCCCTTTTATACCTTTAGGAATTGCATGTACTTAATTTGCTAACATATCTTCTTCGGAGCTTGTGTTCTGATACTTGTTTGTTAAATCCTCAAACAAACCTCTTTCTAGTTGCTGCAGGATTAACTCATTGCTATAAGAATGTTTCCCGAGAATAGGGCCTCATTTTGCAGCTGTGGCCTGTTATAGAATGAGCTAAATGAAAAGAAATTTAGTTTGAATGGGGCTATCAACCTAGATTTATCTGTATGGCTGACACACACATCAGTTATATTAATTCTGCCAATCACCTGCTCTTCTTGTCACCAGTTATTTTTTACTGCGTATCATCGATAAAATTATTGAATAGAGTTAGGCTTAGAAAGCAATTAGAGGAATCCCTTTTTAATTGCTGTTTTTCAATTATACATTCTTTTAAAATCTGTCAGTTCATCAGCTTGTGATAAATTTAATACATGTTTTCTTGCTACTCTGTGATGTTATTTTTAGGCAGTATGTTTTGCAGCCATATGTCTAATGAGTCTTACATGAGTCTAGATCTATTTGTAATCTTTTGCACAACCTTGTAGTTGTGTAAAAATTACTTTTTAAAAACAAACTACTTTAAAGCAAAACCTAATCTGCATTGTTTGGAAAATGTTATGTATCAGATATTTGAAGAAAGCTTCAGAAGCTTTTCTTTTACTTTGCATGGAAGGGATGTCAGGAAGTCATTCTGCATCTCATTTTTTATTGTTGATATGTGACTGTTTTTCCATTTTAGTGATATACCTGTGGTGTTTAAAAGGTAGTAGTGGTTGTCATACATTTTGTGTTCTTTCATATTATGGTAAAACATTGAAATTAATTTGTAGAAGGGTTCAGAGGTATTTTTGTTTCTTAATTTGGGGACAAAACAGTAAGCATAGCATGAAAAGGCATTCTGTCAGTCAGGAAGAACTGACATGGCACTGTGCCGGCATAGTAATCTCTTAATAGATATACGGAAAATGTCGTTTCTTAAGACAGAGTAATGCATACGTAATATTTAGCTGAGAGAGAATAATATGGCTTCTAATAGTGCTTTCTGCATGGTTACATTTTCAGTACCTCTAGATTTTTAAATATATTCTAAATGGAGGACTGAGATCACAGTATTTTCAGGGTTCATTGGATGCAGAGTAAAACTAATAAAATTACTTAACTAGATGGTTGCCTAGTAACAAATGCATTCTGTGCAGAGTGAGTTGTAGATAACGTCCTATATAGAATCTTCAAAACAGTATTAGTAATTGCATTTTTACTATGTACTTTGGTTTTGCAATTTCTCTGGGTTTTTTCCATTTTTGTTCCTAAAACTAGAAAACTGCCACCTATGTGGACTTATTGACAACTTAACTCTTTCATTACTAGTAAACCATATAGCAATACACAAGTAAACATTGATGAAACATTCTAACAAACTTCCTGCTTTGTAATTTTGAAACACCTTTAATTCTGGTTTTTTTCTTCAATGCTCTGAGCAGTACTCGATTCTTTTTCCATTTCTGTTTCTCCTTTGTTTTGGATAAATAGCATAGATCCTGTGAGACAGTGAGACATAGAGCCATTCTGTGGGTAGAATAGTATCCAACTAATAACTAATGTGAACCCCTGTATGTAGTACTTTATTCTTGCTACCATTGAACAGGGGACTCAGGAACCTAACTTAAGAATTCATCTTCTTGCACATCTGCACCAAAAACTAATAAATGCTTTTGTCTACTTTTCTGAGTATCTTCTCTTTAGTGTACCTCTGAAGGGCATAAGGAGGGTGTGTTGAAGTGATCCTGGGTCACCTGAATATCAGATTAATTTCTAACCAGCAGACAATTCTTCAAAGATTAATATGTGTAAACTTGTCTGCTTCACTTAATTCTGTGCTCAAGTTGAACAATCAGAGATATGCTTTCCAGCTTGATTGTAATTCATTCTGTGAATGTGATAGTTTAATACATGGAAATGGGAAGGCTGCCAAGATCACAAAGTTCAGGAAGAACTTTAGAAGTCAGATAAAAGAGTATCTCTATGCACACTCTGTATGCTCTCAAGTGGCGGCTGTAATGTAACAAGATGATATGCAAATCTTAAAACCTATTAGGAAGAAAATGATCCTGCTGTGATCAATTTACAATCCAGAGAGGCACTTCCCATTCCTGATCCTTTATCATTTACAGCGTAAACGCAGATGATGCTTGAGTGTGGAAATCGATACTAGATAGCTATCTTCTGATTATTTTTTCTGCATACACAGAATTTCATGGTGTGGTAATCGTGTTCTGTGAATGTGTCTGGTGGACATGCTGTCAATTCTCCACATGCCATCATGAATGTTTCTGAATTAGATATACTAATTAGATATGTCAATTAAATATAGCAATGGCAATTTTATTTCTTACTTCCAGTGTAACATCAAATCAATAAAACATGTAAGGCTTTTAAAGAACCTGATGTGTAAATACTGTGTCAGTTCAGGTTTTCAGGGAAAGCCTTGTAAGTTTCAAATGGTGCTTATTATTTTACTGGGATAATGAAACACATCTGAAGAATGTCTCCCAGTAGTGAGGAAAAGGCACCTAGCTGCCTACCCCCAGCCACCAATATGCAATGTAAACAGAAAACTTTGTCATCCTAAATGTCTTATCAGGAATTTCTACTGCCATTTTGGGAAAAGACTGTGGGTTCATGGTGCCGTGTATATGAAGGTATAATCTCTAGTTGGGACTTCTAGGATCAAATAATAAGTGATCCAGTACTTAAAATATACTAATTTTTGAATGGTCTGTATTTACAGAAGGCATCTGCACACTTTCAAGGGTTACTGTTCTTTAGAAGCACCTGAGAGCAAAAGATGTTAGTGCTTGCTCTTCAAAGGGAAGTCAGAAAAGTAGTTAAAAAATGTATGCAGAGAACTCTGTTATAAAAATGTGTTAGAATTCTAAAAGCCATTTCGGAAAATCAGGTTTCTATAGTGCTTGGATAGATGAATAATAGATACATAGTTGAAACTGAATTATAATCACAGAGAAAATGCAAAAAATAAGTCATATGGTATGGTTGCATATTCAGGTAGTCTTGTTTTTTTATTTTTTAAGTCTAGCACGGTTTTAGTCACTGCTGTTTGTATACTGCCATGTAAAATTAAAAGAGTAAAAGCCCCTCATTCTCTATGAGCATGTGATGATGTTCGTAAACTAAACATATAGGTGTTTAGTTTACAGTTCAAATTTGAAGTGAACATAAAAGAATTGGAAAGATTGCTATGATACATTTTTTTCTTTTTGTGTAAGTGTACCTCTTTCTCCATCTCGATTATTTTATATAGGTATATAAATTATTTATATTTTTGTTGAGCAAATATAGAAGTAGATGGTAGAAAAATAAAGATTTTTTTTTTGTTTGGATGGCCTTGAAAGAACTTAAGGAAATTGATGGCATGGTTTAGGGTCTTAAGAAGACGGTTATAGGGATGGATTACCTTCCCTGTGAGGAAAGGCTAAGAGAACTGGAAGTGTTCAGCCTGGAGAAATGAAGGCACATGGGTCATCTGACTACCTTTCAGTATCTGAAGGGTGCTTTCAAGAAGGCGGAAAAGGGACTTTTTGCAAGAGCATAAGACAAGGGCGAATGGCTTTAAGCTGACAGTAGGTTTAGTTTGGATATTAGGAAGCCATTCTTGACTGTGAAGGTGGAGAAGCATTGGAATAGGTGGCCCAGAGTTGTGGATGCCCCTATCCCTTGATGTGCTGGGGCCCTGAAAAACCTGGTCTAGTGGAAGGAGTTTAAAAAATGCGCCATGTGTATAATAGTTATCTTAATTGCTTGCCTGTGTTGACTGTCTGCTGCAGTTGTCATGTGGAGAGTTAATTCAGGGTTTTCAATAAGTTACTTAGCTCCAGGGTCAACTGCCATGTCAGTGACATTAAGTGGCTTCTTTGTTTTACTAAGGTTTTGAAAGTGGCAACTCTCAGTAAACTGTAACTATTCTCTAGGCACTGTTTTTATTTTAAAAGAAATCTTTGAGCAAACATCTTGCATTTAATTGCTGTAGAAATATATATGTCCATGGTTATTAAGCAGAATTCTAGTTAATTGTTTAAATACTTAAAATGCTTTCTTGCCTTCAGATGGAACTGAGCCTACTTTCAAACTAGTGCTTTCAGGCTCTTAGGAGATTTGGAAAAAAAATTGTTACTGAATTTAGCAAAATCATGCAATGTTTTCCAGATGGGAGCTCAGTTACACTTTAAGATTGCTGTACTTATTATCAGGCAATGGTGAACAAACCGCAAGGATACATACATATATCAGCAAGTGGTAACTGTGCTTACAGATTCAAGCTTAAAAATAAAGTGTATAAACACTAAGTAAATTAAAACTTTTGCACCACAGATGCCCCAGTGCTGGCTGAGGCAGGGGGGAGGGTGCAGTGTGGCCTTGGCAAGGGAAGGCTGTGGCTGCTCGTGCCAGACACGGCTGATTACAGTGGGCTCCGACCAGCCCAGCACCAGGTACAGATGAGCCCTACAGGCAAGGTGGTGGCACCTCTGGTGGAGCATGTTTAAGAAAAGGTAAAAACACTGTGCAACAGTTGTGAGGGAAAAACGTGAGAAACAGCCCTGCAGACACTAAGGTCAGTGCACAGGGATGCAGTGCTCCAGGGGACCCAGCCAAAACCGAAGAAACCCAAACAGACAGAAGAAGCACCCTACTCTGCACACCTTCCCCATCTATCAAAAAAACCCCAAACCTCAAGCACCTCAAAACTGTGTGATTGATGATGACTGTAGCCCTTAGGTCATCACATAATCCAGTCATAAAAAGATGTGTAAGAAATGATAAAGCTTCTTTGTGCTCTTGAACATTGGTTTTGTTCCCCGTAGATGGAAGACTTGCGAAAATGAAATCTCTCCTTTGTCCCAGTTTGCATTTACACATCAGATTTTTTTGTACATGGGGCTTTCCTTTGAAAAACTGCTCGTGTACAAGTGCAGGAGGGTCAGTGTGCAGGTTTTCTGTGTCATTTAGTTGTTTGCAGCCACAGTTTTAGCATCCAGATTTTTGCCACAGAACATGTCTATTACCAGGCAACATGGTGATTTACTTTGTCTGCTTGTTGGTGGTTTTTGGGGCCGTGGTTCCTTTTGAGATTTAGCTTATTATTTTAGTGTGCTTCCTATTCTTTGGGTCTGGGTTATGGCGTGGTGTATTTTGTCTTCCTTGAGAATACTCTCCATTTACTTTTTAATCATCTATTTTGAAAACTTTTAATTTAACAGTTTAATTACATTCCTTTCACTTGAACTTAAAACACCTGAGTAAATCAAAATCTCTATTCAAAGTAAAACCTCATCTTTTTTGAATGGGATTTAGCCAGGTAGAATTTACCAGCCTTACTCATCTTGAAACGTTCACCTATTTGAGACTAGTTGAGAACCTCATATATGGCTTCAGTTACAGTGTCTAAAAAGCCTTTGTAATAAAATTACGGTGAACTCTGGTTTTAAGTAATTATGCTAGTTGTGAGCCAGCCTACGCAACTCTTAATATCCCAGAAGGAAATGGGAAAATTCTTGTGTACTTTACTCATTCAGGTCTTCTGTGTGCTTTCATTCTTTCTGAAAATTACCTGAAAATACATATAATATGCAGGCTTTTGTATGGAACAGAACATTTAGTTGTAAAGCACCATTTCTGTCACTTAGTAAATGGGAAGGGATGTAAATCAAACATTTGAGGAATTAAAGATTTTTTTAAAAAGAAGAAGAAATAAGAAGGAAATGCAAGTTAAGGAGAACAAGAATATATTGTCTAAGAGAATAGTGGAAACAAAAACCCAAGACAGAGGAGTGACACAAATTAGATTCTTCTTTCCAGAATAGTGCTCTGATTTGGACTAAGGAAGCAAAGATATCAAATCATGTGTCACAGTTTTGCCTATAAATTGAACTACCCCTTCTTAACAAAGCCAGTTTTCTGCTATTGTTCCTCCATGTCAGTCAATGACTGCTAGCCTTTTGGAGGGCAAAAGTACAATAAAATAGAAAGGTGAATAAGCAAGATTTGCCGGAAATGTGGAATGCACTGGTTTCTTCAATACAGGATAATCACTAACTCACATCTATTGTTCACCTTTTATAGAAAGTTGTAACTGTTTCTTTCATGTTAATGTTTTATAAGGGATGTTTTAAAACTCTGTGCTTGATTCCTTAACTTACAACACTTGGAAAATTTAAAGTTTTTCTGCATTTTTAATAGGTTGAATCTACACAAAGCATGATTAGGATTTTGGGCCTTTCAGCTACGTTACCCAATTATCTTGATGTTGCTACATTTCTACACGTCAATCCCTTCATTGGATTATTCTACTTTGATGGCCATTTCCGACCAGTACCTCTGGAACAAACCTTTATAGGGATCAAGACAACCAATAAGGTAAAGAGTTGTGAGTGCCAAAGAAAGAGTTGCTGTTTGTGGTTGCTGTTAGTTTTCATCATGCTGCGTATATGTTTGTTTATGGTGCACTGGTTTATTACACTGCAGGTGTTCTTTGAAGCATATTTTCTTTTGTATAAAGATATACATAAGTGGAAGATGCTTTAAGACCCATTTTTCCTCAGTTTGCCATACTTGTAAGTAGGCCTTGTTGCAGTTGGATACACAGGTATTTAACTTTGCATTATCCCTGCTTCACTTCTGAATTTTGCTTGGTGAAGAAGAAATCATCACCCTCAAGTGCAGAGTCCCTTCAGCAGCTGATTATCTGCCTCTCTTATTTCAGGTTTCCATGTGGCGCTTCTTGTTTGGCTGCAAGGATGCATGAGAAATTTTATAACAAAAATACTTTTTTTTTTAATCTAGAAATATATATAGGTATATAAACACCATGCACATTAATACTAAAGTTACTGATGAAAACCTTACCGTGCTAAGCCATTAATTATCATATGTACATATTTGATAGAAAATGTATTTAAAGTAGTCCCTAAATAAGTTTCTTTACTCTTTGTGCTGTTGCTCATTTTGGGAAGCATTAAGACAATGGTCAGGTATAATATTCTTATTAAAAATCATAAATGCAGTGACACTTGACATGTAAATTATACTTCTTTAAATACAGGAATTTATACAAACACTTTTCCATAGATTTCCCATGCATCTAATTGCCTGATAATTAAAGTTTATATAGTTTATCTTTTCGAAAATATTCTTCATCTGTGTTTTAAATTAATAGAAATCAAGACATTTTCAATCAAAAGTTAGTTTTTTAGCTTAATCAATCATAGCATATTTTTTTTGTTTTGTAAGAATGGACACTGCCTTTCTTACTAGGTTATTTAAGTAGTCATTCCATCAGCAGTGCAGGAAAGGAACTTATTTTACAACTGTAGGGAGATGTTTCAAATCTATATGCACAAGAATAGTTTACCATATGGTGCTTACCGTGATTTGCATATTTTAACCTTCATTAATTGCTTTTAGTACCTTCACTCTTACTTGCTGTTACTTTTAATTAATCTTTCACTGCTACTTGATTTTAATATTTAGTTTATTTCCACTATATAGTAAGAAAAGAGAAAATACTCCCTTCCTTCATACTTACTTTAGAATGCATTTTTATTTAAAAAATCAAAGATATATATAAATCTTGTAAAATTTGAAATTATTTAAAAAACAGTCATTTTCTAAAGAAGCATAAGGAGATCAGGAAATATTAGGAGGTAGTAGTTGTTCTGAAATATGAATACCTGGCAGACTGTTCTGGTAGTACGACAGCCAGGAGTTCTTTTGTTTTTCAGAAGATTGCCATTACAAATTTCACAGAGCAAAATATATTTTTACAGTCAAGATGATACACTATACAGCAAGCAAAAGGTAAAAGTATTAAGCCTCTTTGAAAAAGGATTCTATTCAGGATAATGCTAATACTAAAGCTGCCTAATTATTGCCAATATCAGCACCCTTGTGGTGTTTATGAGAGGTGGAAAGCAATATAAGGAAGCACAGGATCAAGAGCAGTTCTTGCAGACCATCAGTCAGTGCTATGTCTATATACACACTAATGAGTTGCAAGGAGATAGAAGGCTGTTAGTTACTTTAGGTAAGTGCTTTGCCACAGTTTTCTGAAATCCTGCATCTGAAAAACTGGCCCAAAATTTGGAGCTGATTAGCAATTTACAGAGTCACATGCAGACTGTAGGCAAGCTTTCAAAGGCAAGGACAGCATGATGTATTTATTATGCATAGAAGTTAGCCAGGAAAGCTCTTAAAACTCTGTATGTTGAAATTCGTGGAGCATATGGCACCAAGACTAAGGTTTGGCTTCATCAGTCGGTGTCTGTTAGTGTCAGATATTTTTCTTAATGTCAGATGTTTTTCTTTATGCATGTTTATGTTTTTCTCTTTAGGTATAAATGCAAAGAATATGTAAAGTTAAGTTTGTAGTATATGTATATCTATATATATGTCCATGTGTCTTTACACACTGCTCATGTATGTTTCTCCTTAATGATTTTCACTTGCTATTATTTGAAAAAAAAATTCAGTAAAATGCTAACCTCTCATTTTAAGAATGATTAGACTGGGTGCTTGTCTCTTGCACACATGCCCATATTTTCTCATCTTTTTATTACTATACTTGTACAATTTCAAATACAAATATTTTCTTTTTCCTGTAAAGCTGTTTTAAAGCTGTGTTTCTCAACTTTCATCTGTTCTAGGTAACTATAAGTACTACATTTCCATTTTCAAATTTCTACATTCTTTGGTTTTGTAGAACTTTTCTTTATGTCAAAACAGTTTGGTTATAAGACATGAACGCACAAATGAAGAATGGAATGATTGCTATGATTTTGGACTTAATGTTTATTTTGATTTGTCACAACTTTAATACTGAGGTGCATTCAGGTAGATACATGCTATTTATATTGTAATGCATTAAAGAAATAGAAAAAGAAATCTTTAGAAAAGGTTGAAGAGTACTCTTTATTTTGACTGGAATCTTTCTCAAACATTTTATTTATCTATTATTGGAAACTCTCTGCATGGTACTCGCAATGTTCTCTGTGCATGACCTATGAAGAAATGTCTGTTCTCCATGGCAAAGAAACTATCAGTAATTTCCTGGAGTTAAAAAAATATATATGTATGCAATGTAAAAAATATTTTTATATACCAAATAGAAGGCTTTAATTCTAGGTAAGATATATTAAATCGGTATTTCCTCAATATCTTGTAGAAGTAAGATTCCTTAATATGAAACAGATAAATTAAAGAACCGGGTTACTTCTCTTTGGTCATTAAAAAACATCAGCAAAGTCACATAATAAATTTTCTTTTAACTGTCCTTACTCATGTTTTATCTATGTATTTTCATGTTTTATTTCTGAATGTAAAAGCAAAATGCTATCATTAGGAATGGGAATTGATATATTGTAAATTTAATTGCATAATCAAATTTGTATTTCCTGGATCACTCTAAATTGCTTGGCACACAGTAGATAATGTATAAAGACAGAGATTATTTTAAAAGGACTGTGATGTTTGTTTTTCAGGTGCAGCAGCTGAATCATATGGATGAAGTGTGTTATGAAAGTGTGCTGAAGCAAATAATGGCTGGACACCAGGTATTTATTTTTTAGTTTAGTTTCCATTTAGAATGTATATAAAGAAGTTAGTTTTGATCGTCATAATGATATATTAAGAATTTTTTTATGATATGTCTCTTCAGAGGTATCCTCTAACCATGCGAACACTTTATAGAAACAGCGTGCAAGAAAATCTAAACTGACTAAAGAGTATTAGCTTCTAACAGAGGTCAAAATTTCTGGTACTTTATAATATATCCTTAAAATAATTAATGTGTATTTATGTCACTTCTTCAAAAATTACAAGGCAAAATAGATCAGTACTTTACAGATGTTACAGCAGGTATACGTAAAGATTTAAAAAATTTAAATGAAGCACTTAATTATTATTCTTAGCCTTTCTATATATCTTTCAAATTCTATTCTTTTGTGTTAGAGATGGGGGATGAGAATGATGCAGTGTTCAAGACATGGTGCGTAAGGACTCAGCATAAGTAATTTGAAATATCCGGGGATTTGTGGTTTGTTTTTTTTTAAAAGGAAGTAATCCTTCATTTTGCTTTACGATAGAGGTTTCTGCAGTGAATTTTCAAGTCTGACATTCCCCTCCACTAAGAATATGAGCCTAACTCATTTGCCTGAATAGTTTATCATTCTGTTATGATTGTGGTCCTGAATCACTCCCACACAATGTCTCATTTTTGTTAGAACTTTGCACATAAAGCAAGTATGGCATCTCTTCAGAGCAGGAGCAAATGCTAGTGCTCTATGATGCTTGAAGAGGCTTTTCAATAAATAATCTACACATAAAAGAGGGAAACTCTGTCCCATACAGTCACTCTATGAATGGCACATTTTTCCCTTTTCACAAAAAAATTTGTTGTGTTTTTTGAAAGGTGAACAGTTGGTTTATGACTTGGGAAGGAAAAAAGTACTTCAGCAACAGCCTCCTCGTCCTCCTTCCCCCACTGCCTTGCTTTATCTCCATTCTTCCACTTATCTTCTCATGTTGATACCCATTGCTGTTGTTACATTCAGAAAACTTTCATGAAGATTACTTACGGAAATAGTTATTTTCCTGAGTGAAGACTGTTAATGAACTTTTTCTTAGCAGCACCAAGGGAACTTTAGTTTGTTTTCTTCTCATTGTCAATTATGCACATACATTTACCAAATTCCTAACACTGAGGTACATTTAGTTTCTTGTCTTTCATTTCTTGCTATGATTTTGTGTATTTTCACTTGCTGAAGTGCAAGTGTCAGAGTCTTTAAATCAGTGGTGTCTAAGCAATGTATCTTGGATTCCCAGCAGGAAGTCTGTATGCTGTTTTGGCATATTTACTGCACCTTTCTTCCCCTCTCTTTTCTTCACACTTAGGAAAAAACTGACTGCAAACATGTATGATATTATTTTTTTAAAAAATCAAGTACAGTAAGTTGTTCAGTTCTTGTAGGAGATATTTTTATAGCTTTTCTTGAGAATAGTTTTAGTTCTTGTACTTGCAGCTGAATGCATGAGTGTTTTGTTTTAAGGCATGAGCTACAGTTGTAAGAGGTCAAGTGAAGAACTGTAGTCTATGCTACAGTTTCAGGAGAGGACACTGTTGCTGATCCAAGTTTCTGAAAATTTTTTTTCAAACTAACAGACGTGTAAGTGTAGTTTTGGACAAAGCAGAAGTGTGGTTTCTCTTGCTGTGTAAATGTTAATTTGATTTCAGAATACTTTGGTTAATATGATTCAAATGATTGTAAATTTTCTTGGTTTGAAAACGTTCATTCTGCAATGTTGCAGAGCTCTCTTAAGTACACATCTAAATAGCAACTAGTTACACTGGACTTTACTTCAGAGTATTTAATTCATATTGGTCTTAATATTTATAGAACAAAAAATCATAACCTGAAATGAATGATCTACAAGTACTGGTATAGAGGCTTTGACAATGCAGAATCAAGTACATCGTACATTGAGATGTCTGGCCCATATTATGAGTGAATATGATGAATAGTATCCTAGGAAGGTTTACTTCATTGTCTTTTCACAATTTTGAGAATGCGCTTTGATTTTCTAAGTTTCCAGAAACCCATTACTTTGTGTCCATGCCCACCACAGGCAGTTATCATCATGCTCTGTTACCTTTCATAGCTTGTGTTACCCATAAAACTTGTTTTTATTAACATTATATATGTGCAAACTTCATATGCTTTTTAGCAAAGGTGTGTTTCCTTCTAAATATATTTCTTAAAAAGATGTATTCATCTCTTCCCCCCAAATACTTAAGAAAAAACTTCCATAGCTGCTGTGTGTTTGTATGACATTCAGGACATGGTTGAGATTTCATATCTATTCAGGCAGTAATGTGTGACAGTGACAGATCTCATTAGCAGCACTCCAGAGAGCCAAAAACCTCTCTGTTGTTTCATACTGAAGTATAAGAAAGAGATACCAGAACCAGAGAAAAACACTTTCCCTCTTCTAAAGTTGCCTGAGTTAATGTAGACCTTCCTGTGGCCTAAAAGAGACAACCACAATGTTGTCTCTATTAAGATTCTTGACTGGAGTCTTTGGAATGTCTTAATGAATTAAATTCAGCATTGTTTATCTACTGTTCTGTTGACTCATTCTCAAAGAATTCTACCATCCCAGAACTATACAGTTTACTCTTATGGAATTCATGCTGATGTGTCACCATCATATTGTAGGTTACAGTGTGAGGTTTGACCAGAGTTATGTGTTCATGTGTTTTTATTAGATGAACATGTGTTTTCAAATTTTAAGGCTAAGGCTGGTAGGAGTAGTTGCATTCTATAAGCATGTGTTTTGACAGATGGAGAGAAGCTTTTTATGATGATTTTTCAACATTCATCCTCTGCAAGACATCAAGCTCTTCTGGGCTACTGGGAAATTAAGAGTTGGTGATTCAGTTTTTAGTTTTGATCCATCTGCTCAAACTAATGAGATATCTCATTTGTAGACTTCACTTTGAATTACCAAATGGAACTGAAACAATAACATTTGTCTTATAGCACAATTCTCCTCTTGTTTAACTTGAGGAAGTTTGATAGATGGCTTGCCCTACTGAGTTTTCTGGAGTTTTTGTTACAGAAACGTCCTGTTGCGACTGAAGAAGTAAGACCAGAATATGTCCCAAAGGTCTCCAAGTACTTTTTAAAATCAGTATGCTCATTTTGTAGGTTTGCTAACAATGTAGAAATCTCTTAGAAGTTTTCTCTGGCACATCCTACCTCCTGAGACAGCTTTAAGTGAGAACCTCTAGTGCTGTTGAGTCTGCTTTTCTGGGACTGTCTTTCCATGCTTGATGAATAGTTGGTGAATATTTGGTTTTGTGTCATACTTTGAATTTGCTATGTTCTGATATAATCTAAAAATATGTTAGATCTTCCTGGACTAATTTGCACTTTCAGAGTTTTATTTCTACCTCTTAATAAACCAAAGATTCTTAAAATAAAGGAAGAAAAAATTGTGCACCATTTGTCAGAAAATATGATTCCATGCTCATTTGCAGATGGAGTATTTTTCCAGCATTTTTCTTCAGGATACTCTTCACTTGAAGGCTAGGTGAAGGCTAAGTGTCTGAAAATTATCATTCCCTCAGTGTTGTTACAGCTGTCTTTTTTCAGACAGTCACCGGTAGTGGGCCATATCAATCAAAAGCATAATTTCAGCTATAGAGTTGAAAAAGAATTTCACATTTTACAGCCCTTTGAGAAGGGCATCTAATGGCAACAAATTCTGGGGTGCAGGTCGCACCTTTCTGAGACAGCCTGTGGAGAACCTTACAACATCAGCAAAGACAGTGACTGAAGACTGCCCATGTCAACATCACATTTATAATAAATTGAAACATTACTGGCCAATTATGTGAGTTTGCATGGACAGGTGGCCAGAATAACTACAAAGCCAGGCTGAAATGCAGAGTAAAGATCCTGAAGCAGCACCTAACCAGCAGAGACACACGAGGCACCGCCAGGCTCAGCCCATCCTGATGGGCAGTGGGGCTGCTGTTTTCCTCCATTTACCAGGGACCCATGTATTGTACCACTGTGCTGTGGTCTCCCTGTGCTTTTATGATCTCTGAGCTTTGATCTCGCTCTCTCTCAGGATAGGAATCTCTGGTTTGTCCATGAGAGTGCCTCCAAGTCTCTGTGAACTCCTATGTTATCCCAGTACACGAGATCCTACTTCCCAAAACAGACAGAGGATAAATAGCAGTAGGCATAATATAAGGGATTTTCCATACTATTAATCTCCAGGCCTAGGCAATCCCAGCTGCAAGGTGACTTGAACAGATCTGCCATCCTCCTCACCATGATTTTACCTTTAACCTTTTCCTCCCAACACCAGTTCAGATCAATGCGTATCATACTGTCTTTATCTTAACAATCTATGACAATAGCATGACACCCTTGTCATGTTACAATTTGAGAAATAACAGTATTTTTAAGGTTTTGGGTATTCCTCTGAAACATATCATGTAAATTTTGATTTTATGTTAAATTCCTTTATCAAATGTATTGAACTGCTGCTCTCTTTGTCAAGGTTCAGTTGTTTAAGTTAGTATCTTAGGGAGTTAACTCTTTGTCACTCTGACACATAAATTCACATCCACTGTAACTCCTACTGTTACTGACCTTTTGCTGGTTTATCTCATTAGCTTGGTTACCAGGAGATGATCCCATGTTTCTCCCATTGTCCTCATCACCTCTTAAATATTTTTGCTATTATGAGTTTGTCAGAACCTTACTCTTTGCTCTCTTTTCTTTTTTCTTTCTTTTTTTTTTTTAAGTCTGAAATTCACTCAAGCAAAAATATCCCATACATTTATTGTATTATCTATTAGAAGAGTTGTTGCTGAAATCCTTGAAAGCTTTATAAGGAGGTTCTTCCTCAAACTGCACCCATAAAATTCTTCTTTTGCCACATTCCCCAGACTATTCATCTCTTTTGTTTCTCCAACATTTTCTTAGCTTTTTTTCCTTATAAGTGATTCACTTTGATGTCACTTAAACCTTCAAAAGCAGTCCTGTGTTTTCTTTGCCCTTGGTGTTGTTTCAGCAGGTCTCCTACATTTTCTCTCACCACCTTACTTTCCTGTATGGTTTTTTTTCCTGACCTTCAATACTCTGTTACTCGTCTTCACTCACAGGTGTCTAAGTTTCAGTCCGAGTTCCACATCTAATGCACTTTGCTCTTTTGCCATTTTGTCTGTTTATCAAAGTTTTTTACTTGGAATGCCTTTGGTGTTCTCTTATCTTCTGAAACCTCCTCTTTTCCTTTTTAAGACAATGAATGCGTGTTTTCCCACTGCTTTCAAGAGTTTTCTGTGTAAGTCTGACATGACAGTGTCTGCTTTAACTTTTCTTTCGCTAGCTCTGGTACTCAGGGAAACTCCATGAGTTGGACTTGATGATCCATGAGTATCCCTTCCAGCTCAGCTTATTCTGTGGTTCCTTGAAAGTTCATTTTCTCACTGAGCTTGGTGTTTTCAATTCATAGCAAAAACTGTCTGTTCTGTGGAAGTTCTGACATCTTTCTATGGTTCTCATTGCCCTAGGTGTTTGTGCAGGCATTGAGGCTCAAGGTGTCAGTGCATAAATATTGAGGAGACATCATGGCTTTACAAGAAGTGGTTTCATTATGCAAAGAGCAGCTTTTCTGGTGGCCAAAGATGCCAAGTCACCTGTTGCAAAGAACTTGGATTTTAGCAATGCTGTATGGCATTGAAGGCCTCATCACAACATCAAAAAAGGGAATGCAGTAGTAATTGTACAAAATTAGCAACTCTACTTAAGCTGGTAACTGCAAACCAGTGGAGATACAACAAGCCTTTTTTGAATTAACATGCTAGAAATCTCACTACTGAGACTGAAAATGTAGACAAAAAGAAACAATGAACAGCCTTAACGAAGCATCTGCTATTGTTGATGCACTATGAGTGGTGATTTCAGACTGTCCATTTTGTGCTTAGTTCGGTTTTTTAACCTTTTGAAGAAAGTGCTTTTTCAAGTACCTTGTTTGTTTCTGAGGTTTTGCTCTTCTAATTTCAGCTAGTTTTTTAGGTTTGACTGGCTTGTGTTCTCTTCTGCTTTAGCAGTATTGTCTCAAGTGCATCTGATATACCTGTCACAAGCTTTTACCTTTTATCTCTTAAAATTAAATGAATGTGCAGAATACAGCTATAAATCCTTGTTACATTTTTAATTAATCTATGCATTGGGTGGTTACTATGCAGTTTCCTGGAGATCAAGATTGCTTTATTAATTAGAATTTATGTTCCTAATTAAAATGTTGTCTTACACCACTGATCTGCATTTAATTCTTTAGAAATAATTTTGAGGTGCAATACTTCTTAAAATTCTGGAATAATTTCTAAGTATCACCTTGCACAGATTTTTAATACTTTACTCTTTTTGAAATCAGGATTTTTGTTGACTCAGATCAGAAACAAATTATGCTTGAGCTTATATAGTCAAAATTAGTTCTGTGATGTATATTGCCCATAAAGCATTCACTTTGTCTGTAATTGTTCTCTATGTGCAATAATTGACTTGAACTTTGCAGTACTAAGAAGTGTCATCTTGTTTTTCTGAGCTATCTTAAACTAAAAAGAAACAGAGTAGTTAATTTAAATCTATTATATTAAATTGTCAGCAGTGAATTTGACAGGTATTAATTTCATCTGTAAAAATGATGGATTAAATTTCTTTATTATCAGTTTTCCAGCTGTTATTTGGTTGCAGAAGCCGTGTGATGATAAAAGTTTAATAAGCTTAGTTACCGGAGTTGTTGACAATGCTTTTATACCCATGTCTTGAGATAAGATTTAATAAAACAGTATTTTCTTCAGAGGTCTCTCTGGAACTTAGTGCCTTGAGAATTAAGCTTGTCCTAGTATTTTTTCCCAGGCTAAGTAGAATTTATAGCGTGCTTTGGACAAATAACTGAGACGTTACAGAATTCGTTAAAATGCATTCTTCATCTAGACTGGGTTTTTCTCCTAGATTTTCATTTTAGAGCTTAAAGAGTTTATCTCAGCCTGAGTTTTTTAGCTCTGTACCTGTACAGATTGTTTCTCCTTCATCACCTGGTGTAGATGATTTGCATATGTATGTGTATATATTGCTTCTATATTTATATATGCGCACATGTATGAATAAAAATACACAAATACCAAAGGTAAAGTGGCCTGGCAGGATAGCTGACTTATGACTGGTGATTTTAAATGTTATTTCTCTGTCAGCTGATTAAGTGAAGAATTGAGGTTTTGGATAGCTTTCTTATGCAATTTTTGCACAATTGGGGCCCACTGATATGTGTGATTTCTTCAACAAAATCACAAACTAATTCAGTGATGGTGCACTATTTTTATGTTCTGCCTCTTCATCATTTATTTATGCTCTTCATTTCCACAATAACTGCCTTTTCAGCTTTAAGGATATAAGTGTTAATATAATCTTATGCCTGTAGAAATGAAATTTTGTATCTTACTTTAATTGAAAATACTATATTGATGTGCTGTGCACTTCAAAAAGTGTTTTATCCCAGATGTGTCATGTTATTGTCAAATGATATGTATGTACTATTTTCCTCTATATTTTCTGGTCAAATCTGCTTGACTTGAAACATTTACCTCGTCAGCTGCCTTTATGAACAGCTGAAGAAATTACTGGAAATGGATGCCATAACAAGTTATGTACATAAAACCCCATAATTCTTAAATTAGGAAGCCTTCTAAATGTTTGTGTGCAATGTTTCGATGGAGAATGCTTATTTTGAATGTATGCTTGTATTTATATAGTAGTTTGTCTGTATATGTGTACTCGGGTGTTCACAATGAATTTATGTAGACCAGAAACACCAATTTAATATCTTCTCATTAATTATGAGTACATGAGGTGTTCAGTTTATGTCTGCAGTCCTGCACAGCTACACGGTGTTGTTGGTATTGGTAATTACAGCTGTTTAAGGTAGCAAGTGCTACTATTTAGAATTATTATTCTTCTGATATTATGAACCTGATGATTAGGAGCAAAAATCTGGATAAAGGTCTGTCTATAAATCAGTACTGATAAAAAATAAACTAGAAAACATGATTATTCTTTTAATCATTTTTTTAATTGTTCTTTTAATTGTTTAGTAAGTTTATGTTACAGAAATCAGAAGGCAGAGAGATTGACATGGCAATTTTCTTAATCTTTTTTTACTTAAGTAAAAATAATGGGAATAGATATAAAGATTTCTCCAGTATCTTCTATGTTCCTTTCCTTTATTAAAGCTGAATAGAATCTGCTTATCACTACTAACTCCTAGGTTATTTTTGTTTATTATGAATGGTGTACATGTGAGTGTAAATAGATTTGAAATCATAAGAAGAGACATGGTGGGCATGACAGCTCTTAATCTAGAGTGATATTTGTTGAAAATTTAATTTATTATACTGTAGAAATATATTTTATTATACAAGTCGAAATAGTTAATGTCAAAACAGGACAAAAGGAAATGCTTGAAACAAATTATTGCATGATCTTGTTTTTCTAAAAAAAGATACAGTGAAAAGCTGCTTATAATTTTGAATAATAATTGTGATTCAAGTCCATTGGCATCTGCAAAAATGCAATTGCTAACTGCCTAATGACATATATTTGCATAGTAATAGACTAGCTATTCTTGCTTAATTTTCTATACAAGAATAGTTATTACTATTTCTATTTCTGTCCTGTCAATTAAAATTCAGAATAATTTCTACTACCTGTAGAAGTCAGTAAAGTATTGTTTGTTTGTCTTATTTTTAATTTGCTCTCTGCTTTAATTTTCACTCTATTCATTTTTCCTCTACAATTTATAATATATTTGGCTAATGCTACAAATGGAAGATAGCACAGATCCTATTATACTGTTCTGAAACAGGTTTTCTTTAGTGGAAGATGTGTATGACTTGTATAAAGGCAGAGACATGAAGTTTCCTGTGGGCAAGTACTTTTCACTCAAAGCATCCTCCCATAAGTGCTCCTGCATAAACACTGGCTGTTCTTCAAAGTAAAGCTTTGATGTCATGAGAGCCTCCTATTTTGATGCTAAAGGCTCAGTGTCAGACTTAAGGTGCAGAACTGTTTTATCCATAGCCTTGGATGGAAATGACACCAAACTGTTACATCTTTCAGTTTTATGTAGTGGCAGAGGATGCAATGTCATGTTTTACATGAGCTGAGTAACTGAGTGCCACTCTGAAAATCCTGTGCACTGCTACATGCAGCATATAGGACAAAAGGGAGAAATTAGGGATCTGCATCCCTAATTGCTGAGCTAAGATGGTATTGAGATCAGAGATGTGATGCGATGCCTCACATGACTGAGTGCTGCAGTGGGTGGCAACAGAATCTTGGGCAAAGGCAAGGTTAGGGCAGCAAGAGACTTGCTTGTGTGTGAGACCACAGCAGGGATACCTGGAGCTCTGCGTAAGGATAAATGGTGAGCCAGCTGAGAGTTTAGGAGGAGAATTAGCCAGGAAATAGACTTGAGCAACCTTGTTGTGGGATTTTCTACAGACACTCTTATCAGGAATAAAGTAAATGAAGCCTTCTTCAGACAACTAGAAGAAGCCTCATGTTTGTAGTCTGTGGTCTTCCTGGGAGACTTACTGGCCCAGTGTCTGCTGGAGAGACAACACAGCGGAACAAAAGCCATCCAGTAAGTTTCTCTGGAGTGCATTGATGATAATTTCCCAGCACAGATGTTTGAGGAGCTCATGAAGGTTGATGCTGTGCTGGACCTTGTGCTAACAGAAAGGGAAAGACAGGTTGGGGATCTGAATGCTGGGAGATGTTTTGGCTGCAGTGACCATGAGATGGAGTTCAAGATTCTGATGGAGGGAACAAGGCAAAAAGCTGCACTGTCCTGGGCTGTATTAGAACACATTGTCCTTTTCAGAAATCTTGAAAGAATCCTTTGAGAGGTGGTCTGGGAGAGCTAGGGGATTTTCGGGGATCAGATCTTCCAAGCTCAAGAACAGTGCATGTTGATGTGCAGGAAATCAAGCAAAATGGCCCAAGGCAAGTGTGGATGAGAAAGAAACTCCTGGCTAAACTCAAACATGATGAGGAAGCATACAGGAGGATCAAGCAGGGACAGGAGACCCAGAAGTAATATAAAGCCACTGTGCAAGCAAGCAGGATTAGGAAAGCTAAACTGTATCTGAAGGTGAATCTGGTGAGGTGTGTACAGGGCAGTAAGAAGGGCTTCCACAAGTACAGCAGCAGCAGGAGGGAAGCTGAAGAAAATGATGGCTTTGTGCTGAATGGGGCAGGAAACCTTGTGACAGAAAACATGCTAACATTGAGCTATTCAGTGTCCTCTTTGCCTTGGTCTTGCTAGTAAGATTTACCTACAGGAATCACAGGGTCCCTGAGAAAAATGGGAAAGATCCGGACAAAGACTCACCCTTAGTCCTACGCTGACTGTAGGAGAAATAAAAATTAAGAATAAGAAAGATGATAGTATTTCAAAATGTGTGTGATAGAGCATTTTTCATGGATAGATTTGGAATATTCAAGACAAAATTAACAAAGGGCCAACAAGAACAAAATAAAGAATTTCCAGTATAATGTCCATAACTCTACAGTTTCATGAATGGCATGAAGCTGGGTTGGGGGAGGTTTAGGATAAATATTAGAAAAAGATTTTTTACCTAGGAGGTGGCTGGGCACTGGAACGGCAACCCTAGGGAAGTGGTCACAGCACCAAGTCTGACAAAGTTCAGGAAGAATTTGGACAATGCTCTCAGGCACATGGTGGGATTCTTGGGGGTGTCCTGTGCAGGTCCAGGAGTAGGACTTTGATGATCCTTGTTGTTCTCTTCCAACTCAAAAGATTCTGTGAGTCATAAGCAATTAAAAAAATTAGATGGGACTGTACAATAAAACATTCACTAGGGTAGTCATATTTTAAGTAAATATGCACTTCCACATTAAAAGAAATTCAGAAATTGAAATTATAGGACTCATGTCTTTAAAAAGTAGTAGTATAGCACATCAATAAAGGAACAAGTACACCTTGCAATAGTAAAAATATCTGCACAATGGAGTTGTTACCCCTTAAAACCCAGTATATCTAAACAGAAATTTAGTTAGATAAATAGTGATGTTAAATAGATCTTTTATGAGTTTTTAAAAAAATTCTAAGTTTTGTTTAAACAGGTGTGATCAGAAGTAATTTATTTGAGTGAATAAATCAAAATTTAGAGAGCAATTAATGGTAATCTACCAAGAGTTCAAAATATATCATCTTAATATTTTGATTAGCTGATGCAACATTATATATTTCTTTGCTATTAATTAGTATTTTCTATTAAAATATTGTATAGTATTGTGTCGATTTGTTCTGCAGCACAGCTTCCTAAATGTGTCTCTTGAATGTACAGATGTTTTAATGGTGACTGTTGCTGAATTTTTTTTTGCATTTTTGACTTTTCACAAACTTGAATGAAAATTCCTGTATTCTAATACACACTATGTTATTTTATTTGATGAGTAAATTCAGTCTGCTTTTAAATTGTGAAGAATTTTTTATAGAAAAGGACATACGAAATGTCTCATTAGCACTAGTTTGTAGGCAGTTTAGTAATCCTCTAGTTTTCTGTAGTGTGAAAGAAGATCTTAGTACACATTCGAATTATATCAATATTTCTTTTAAATACAAGATGTACTAACATCAATTAAAATAATTAGAAAATGAATTTAAATTCTCTTGTTGCCTTAATAAGTAACACAGCCTGTTCAGCTTTTTCCATTCCCGTGCTGTTGTTTAATGTGCAGAACTACTTTAATCTGCAAAATACAAAAATCTGCTAAAGTAAAAATAAGACTTCTACATTAAACTTTTTATGCTTTAGTATAGGTCAACTTATGAAATTTCTTTTTTCATATACTTTATTGCTGTTCTTTTAGTTACTAGTTCTTGATAGTTCTTCATGTGTTACTGGATTAGGTAAGAAGGGGAAATCACATTTATACACTGCCGTGCTATCATTTAGATCTGGTAATCAAGATATCTTGATTTAATATCGTTTTTGATCAAGAGCCATTAGTAAACTGTGTGTGTTGTTTTCATGTATATTTTGTATGTAATATACTTTTCATTCTGTAAATATTGGGCACTGCAATTTTGAACTGTATCTTGGTAGTGAGGGAGAAATCACAACCCAAGAGATAAACAGTTTTATTGCTCTTTAGAATAAGGCTGCTACATGTTAGTGAGTTTTAATTAGTCTGTAAGATGGTTCCATTTAATGATGTGGAGAGAGAGATGTTTTAATCATAAATAGGTGCTGTTAGCAGTCCTTGGAGAAAAGTGTTGATACTTACTAGGAATTGAGTTTTACAAAATACTTGGAGGACTTCTCATGCTGACCTTAAGGGAGAAAATGTTTGGACAGATTAATCTATTGATCAATACCCCTAACTGTTCATTTTCTGTACAGTAATACCCAGATCAAGAACCACATAAAAGAACATGTTATAGAGATTTGACTGTGTGAAGCCTAACAGTTTCTTGAGGCTAAAATATAGACACTTATTTCTTTACTACATAATTAATATCAACATTGAATTAAGTAAATTCATTCTTTCATCTTAGTTTCTTTGAAAGGTATGATGCAAAGTGGGTGGCAAATCCTAGGCCTTCTTTCTTCAAGGAGAGGTGTTAAGTAAGAGTTGCTGAACTCAAGCATAAAAGTGACCAGCACTTTAGGAAAAAGATAGAAAGATACCCAAAAGAGGCAGAGTACTTTCCCAGAAAAGAGATGCATTATTTTAAGGCTATTGTAGAGAATATCGGTTTAAAAATGTAATTTTCAGTAGCAAGAGTTAGTGCAAGCATCTTTGCTGTCCAGGGCAGAAGAAATGTATTTCAAGGTATTTCAAGTGCCTGATTATAAATTTTTAGTAATAATAACACACTTGTCAATGCTTTGGTGATGCACTAACCTGTTTCATAAAGATTAAAACCTGGAATTTGCAACTCTTGGGGAATGCAAGCAGTTCCTGCTGTGAATTTTAAAGTTTTTGGTGAAAAGGTTTGATTTGTTTTATACTTTTAGAAAATTCTGAGGAGGTAACCTAGCTAGAGACATTTGCTTTCTTCTTTCTTGTATATTTTTTATTATTTAAAAGCTTTGGTTTCAGGAGAGCAGCAGCAGACGCTTTCAGCACTAGGGCTATATACACCAGGGCTAGCTTTGAACTGCAGAGTACAGATCTAATTACACAGCTTGTAACTGTGGAACCGCTTCTCTCTATTCTAAATTACTTTTCCTAACTTATTTGCATAATGTAATGCACAGAGATTTTGCCACTGAAATATAATATTCTCTGACACAGTTAGGACAGGCTAAATTAACCCTCCTAAGACTATATTGCTGTCTTACAGTATATTTGGTAAATGTTTACTGACTTCATTGGGGAAAAAACATTCACAAAGGTGTTGTATGTCAATTTTTAGCTAGGGCTGGTTCTTTAAAAACATGTGGTGATGTACAGAGATTACAAGATGTAACAACATGTACAGAGATTGTTGTCTGCCTGAAAAGTTCTTTTTTTTTGTCAACAATTTTACAATCACTTTAAATTTGTTCAGGTGTAGATATGTGATCATTTAATATGTAAATTCAGGTGTGCATTATTACTTTAAAAACAGTGGGAAGTAACTATCATAAAGAAACATGCTGCACATCTGAAAATTAGGTGTCTATCCTGTAGAAAGGCTTCTGGATACAGGACGTTACACAATGCTTGTTTCTTAGTTATTGTCTGCATTCTAAGGTCTTAGGTCTTTCTGAATGAATGATTGCTATGGTGTCAGATATTGTCATGCATGTAGGCAGAAGAGTTAGAAATCATAACTGAAGTTTTATCAAGTCTGTACCAAGCCTGTGCTAAGCAAATGCAGAAACATATGCTCTTTATTGTTTATACTTGGTGAATTCATTGGAATTTATAGAGTATAATAGACAAAACAGAAGAAAAAGGGAACTCAGAACATAAAATTCAGTGTGGTCCCAATCCATCTGTCCCATTCCAGTTCTTGAAGCATGTGTACTGAGTGCCTCTGACTACCAAAGTTTCTACAGCTTGCAGGATTGTTTCTAGACATGTATTATGGCAGGCAGTAATCAGAAAGGAATTTTTTATTTGTTTTTGGGTAAAATATTACAACTCTTTTTTTGAGGACTCTTGATATTCTCAGCAGCATGAATAAAGTGTAAAAACATTTCTCTCAAATGTTTTGATTAGTATTTTTATGGCTTTTGAAAATTATATTAGTGGTCCTGTAGTTAACAGTGGTAATATTCTTGTGGGCTTTTAACAATGAGCATTGCACAGTAGCTCTCTTTTGTTTCATTGGTTGTTCTATTCTCACATAGCCAAGTTGTGGCATCAGAATGTTTATCACCCCACTACTTGCTTTCCAGATCATTTAGGAAGTGTCATATAACAAAAACCTTTACATCATTGTTAATCTCATTGTTTGTGAAGATGAACTATTTATGGCCAACAATTGTTCCCTGTTTTTTAAAGACTGAAGAATTTTAAGAAAATGTAACCTTCTAAGAAGCTCTTTGAAAATAGTAAATACAATGTAGGCAGGCTCATCCTTTAATTGCCCTTAAGTGGCATCAGTTTTCATCAGTATGTCATGTATTAACTAGTTTTTGTCATTCCCATAAGGAATATTTTGTAATTAAAGTGTTTTTATTATTCGATTAAACCTTCTTTTTAATTTCTCATTGGTCCTGTTTCTTTCTGTCTAAAGGTGATGGTGTTTGTTCATGCTAGAAATGCTACAGTACGAACTGCTATGGCTCTTCGAGAAAAAGCAAAAAACAATGGTCATATTTGTCACTTCTTGTCACGCCGAGGGTCGGAATATGGACAAGCTGAAAAACAGGTAAGTGAACAATTTACAGTGATAGCGTTTTCAGTCTTGGAATTGATGTTTTTTACAAGACAGTCCAGCATGGGAATAGATGCAGTATTTTTAAGCTTCTGGAAAGATTTTGCTTTGAAAAGTCATGTGAAATTGCTGAATTGAATGGGGGAACAAAAGGAGTAATGGTAGAGGAAAGTCCTGTTACTTTATTTGTTAAGAAAAAGCTGATAATTGGTTGTGTTTTATTCACCTTGTACTACTTGACAGCAGCCTTCATGTTTGCAGCTCAGGAAGTCCCTAAATCACCAGCTTCAAGGAATATGCTGGTATATCTTCTGAAAGAATATTTCCATAACAGTTCTTAATTCTGTGTTGTGTGTGGCATTTACATTTGGTGATATCAATTGTGGTCTAAAGATTAGAGTTAGGAGTGACTTTTTCCACAACCCTTGAAAAATAATGGTGTTTCTCTCTCTGCAAGAACATAGAGGAGATACTTATTCACTGTAAAAATTTTAATACATATATGAGGTGCCTTCTCACACTGGCATATATATCCATAAACTCTTCAGTATTTTGGACCCCTGTGAATTAGAATTTTCTGAGGGTTTTAGGTTCTTGTGTCTATTGTTAGTTGTAATAAATATTTTACTTTATTATATACCTCTAAAGAGAATGTGAAAAGATTCATTCAGTCTTAGTAATTATGAATGGACCATAGATGTTACGGTTGGAAGAATCAAATTTCTGAAATGTTAGAGAAATGTAAAATCTGGATCCAATATGTTCTTTTTGTCAAGATGCTTCTGAGAGCTATAATAAATATTTTAAAACTATGCTCTTATAAGTTGATGTCCTTATATTTCATAAAATAGCATATTAAAAAGCCCCTCTCTTTCTGGTAGAAGCTAGTATCTGCTACATTATAAAAATAACATCAAACCTGAACTTGGAGACCCCATGTTTCTACTTTAACACTAATTAATGCTGAACTTTTTTCTATTAGATTTCTTAGAACAAAATCTGAGACTCTTAATTTATTAAAAATAATGTTAGTTTTTTAATGGTAATACAAGAAAAAAATTTAAGCTGTTGAAAAGACTAGTGCTTATTTAGACAGTCAAAATTATTGCTAAAGAAATTAAGAAAAAAATTATGTTTATTTCATCAGTGCATATTTTGTGAGGTATTTGTCAAAGAAGTATTAATCTGACTTACTGTGTATGGAGTGAAAACAGCTCCTACATGTTTTACTTTTCATTAATTAATTAAATTAGATTAAAATAATTAGAAAGCATATTCTTGTTTTGATGGAAACCCCAAAACCATCACAGAGGAAAGTTCTAAACCCATTTGTAATATGTGTAATATTTTTGATGTGATATAATACTTACTACTTGTGGATATAGCCATAGATTGCATCTCTGAAACAATGCATTGTATGCACCATACTGGAAAGCACAGACAGGGAAGTGGAGGAGAGGGAGTTGTGCCCTCTTTTGGTTTGATATTTGATTGTGCAGAGCTCCACAGTAAAACTGTGCATCACCTGTCCGGTTCAAGGTTGGAGCAGGAAGGAAGGGACAGGGAGGTTCTGGCTGGGATCTGTTGTGGTCTCTCTGTCCAGGCAGAGGTGGTGGTTGTGACTTAGTAGTAGATACAGGCAGAAATCTCCCCACTTCGTGTTCAACCATTATCTGGGATGGTGGCATTATTTAGGCAACCCATGAGGTTCATAGGCTTGGAGACTGCTTTTGAGTCCAGCCAGGCCTCTACTTTGCTGCTCAGGAATTGATGACAACCGTTTCCATGAATGGCAAACTTCGTTGTGGTGATTGAGCTCAGTATTCAGAGGAAGGTTGTGATGGTAAACAGTGCGATTTAGGATTGTGGTTTTTGGGAGAGCAGTCTTTGGCTTATTCTACATAGTAGAATCTGTTGGGAAGCTTCCATGAAGCAGACAAATCTGTGCTTTTACTCTGAAGAAATGGCTTGAATAGGGAGGTGTTCACCTTCACTGAAGGCAGTGATGGCTTGGCATCACAATTAGGAAGTGAGGAAGAAACGGGGAAAGAGAGAGGTAAATGAAAATGAATACTTAAGTTGTACGCTTTACATGCTATTCATAGAAAAATGCAAGTAAAACATTGTCTCTATATAGGTTCATGTGAAATGTACTGGTTATTCTAAGCAAACTCCCAAGGGAATTTGAATTCTTATGTGGAAATACTACTCTTTAATATGCAAATATAAGTATCATCCTTTTTCAGGGAAAGCTGTAGACACGATCAGTACTAATGATACACACTTCCAAGTGTACTTACAGAGAAACTTGAAGCATAAAAATGTAATGTGAGAAATAATGGAATCTTCCCCAGTCTAATTTTAAAAATTCTTAAGAGTTAGTACCAAGGAGGAGTGTGGAAGATGAAGCAAAATGCGGTTGCAAACCAAGCTGGTGATGATTTTTGGGGAAAGCAAGACCAAGAAGTGTGACTCTTAATAAGAGAACAAATTTATAACCAGATTAGAAGAAAGAGGGGTGAAGGCCATAGCATCCTGCTTCTGTCCAGGACAGGGTTATTTTTTTCAGTAGCCAAGAGGGGACTGGGAGGTTATTCTGTACCAACTCACATCATTGCTGGGGGCAGGGGGAAGGGAATCTTTGGGGAAGAAGGGATTCCTTCTGGTCATGTAGGTGCAGCCAAAGGAGCAGTCAGGTAATATCTGGTTCCAGCAATCACATGTGAATTGTTCCCCTCTTCCTTGTACCCTCAGTCATTAGTATTGTTGGTGTTACTGTTTGTTTTCTTCTCTTGTTGTTTCCAGTAAATTGTTCTTGTCTCAACCCATGATCTTCACCTTTTGTGCCTTCCTTCAGTTCACCTCTCCAGCCCAGGGGGTGGAGACAGGGAGAGGCTGTGGGAGGGGGAGAAGCAAGCAAGAAGTGCATGTGCATGTCTTGGAGACTCAGTGGGAGCAGTAAACTGGGGAATACCATTCCTAAACCATGACACATTGCAATGAATGAGAGAGAATTGTGTTCTCAAGCAGAGATCACATAATGTTCTTGTGTCTGTTCTGAGTCTTGCAATCATTATCAAGAGACAGAAGAACTCATTAAATTCTTCCAGTGATCAGTATGTCATATGCACATATTACATGACTGTAAATTCAGATTATTTTCCTTCTTGCACATGTAAATATGATCTAGATGTTGGGGAAAAATATTTTTGTTGTTGCAATTGTTATTATTTAGTACAAATTAGACACTGCAGTGTGCTTAATGGCTCCTTCATTGACACACATAAATAAATCAGTAATGGCAATACTAAAAATAGAGGGAAGGCCTAGTCATACTGAAATCTGTAGGAAAACACCCCCGGTAACTTTTATTGACATACTTCCTTTATCTCTTTCAGGATCCATTTAACAAACAAATCTAAATTATATTCATTTTATTTACAATAAAAATTAAGTATTTTATTGTTTCTGGCTCTGTTGCCTAATACCTATCGTCTACAAAAGGAGTTTTAAGATATTAAGGGAATATGTATTCTCTGTTCATCAGAAACTTGCTATTTAAACTAACATTAATATAATGTGTTGAAATAATTATGTCACGGCATGTATCTTTGAGGCATATTTTTATTTATATACAGTTTGCACAATAAAGATACTAATCAAATAAGATATATAGTCTGCCAAGGCAGCAACTCTGCATAAGCAGCCATCAATAATCATAAAATGAGTAATATGCTAGCAACATTTCACTGAGCAATTAAGGCTCTTACATATGAAGACTTATGAGTACACCGAAGATTTCAGTGATTAGAGCATGTGGTGGATTGTTATTAAAACGATTACTGTTCAGTCTAAATTTTCTTTTTCTTTCTTAGCGTTAAATATTTCTAACAGACGTAGCTGTAATAAGAGCAGTGCATGTGTCTTACCAAAGGGCTTTACAATAATTTATTTTGTTATAGGAATTTTTGGCACTAATATTTCTAAAGAAGTGTAACACAAGGCACAGTGAAGTCAAGTTGGGTATAAAGAAGTTTGTTATTTTTCTTAACTTTCTGCCTTCTCTCCAATAACCCATCCTGGAATTAAACACCAGAGGCTGGAATAGCAATGTCTGAAGCACATCTACATTCAGGTAGCCTGAAAGTGTAAAAATTTTCTCCTTTAGTCGTAGTTCTAATGCTGGTGAGGTTTAGTGCTAAGGTAAAGACTTCAGTACCACATAGGTGTACAGGCAGAGCCTGCGTGTATAGGCTTAAATGACTATGATCAGGAATTTCAACTGCACAATTTTCTACCATTACAATTGTCAGAGAAAAAACCCCATTGTTATTGCAGACAACTGTGGTTCTAAGCAGAACAAGTCAGAGTTGTAGAAATACTGCAGGGACACACTAATGGATTCATCGTTTTTGTGTACAAGAAGGACCAGCTGTTGTGAAATGTTTATAATGTGATGTAGGGAATTGAGCAAGGCACAAAATTCTGTTTGAGCTCCAGTAACAATTTCTAAAATGTTTATAGCCTTGACATGTGTAATTCTTCATGTCTGAATTGGCTTGCCTAGTGCTCTAGACCCAGGATCTTAGCCAGTTCCCTTCACTGATTTAAACTTTTTCCCTGAGAAAGTTTTTATTCATTTAAATAGTGAATTATTGTTGTTAGAGGTAGATCAAGATACTCAGTAAGTCTGTCAATGGCAAACTTACAGTGGCCAAGAGAATATACTGGGGAGAGCATTCATAGGCTCCTCTACCTTAGGCATTTGCTGTTCAGAGAAACCATTGCCCCAGACAGTGTGTCTGACCTGGCACAGCAGTTCTTATACCTTATACTGTAAATCAGATACGCCTTATGCAATAAATTGAGTATTAACGTGATAAAATACATGACTTATAGGAGCTTTTCTGAGTTCTTTTTGAAATCCGTTCTCCAAACACGACCTGGTTTCTTTGTTCCCTGATATCTCAAAGCTTACTCATAGATGAGCCAAATGGCAGTGCGGAACTGATCTGTCCTTGCAAGCATTTACCATTCCCTCAGAGTGCTTATGATTTCCAAATTGTACTTTTAATCAGCATGATCATATTTGAAATTTTTGGTCACTGGTACAAATATTAAATATCCATAGGTCAAACTGGATCTCTGAAGAACCTCATTGACATTCTGTCATGTGAAAGCTTCTATATATAATTAATTTCTTTGATTATCAGTGCCTGATTTTAATCTCTTTAATAAATGAAATTCATTTTATATAGTACTTAATTCCCAATGCCGCACCATATAAATGAAATTTCTGACAGAAGTCTAACTGTATTATGTCAGTGCTGTGTGATGCAGAGTGATTAATCTAAGCTTCATAATGATAGTATCATGTTTGTCTGACAAGAGCTATCTTGTATAAATGGATGTTTATTGGCACCATTCCCAAATTTATCAGACTACAGGCCATTCAGTCTTGCCGTTTCATTTGACATGAAATTTAGCAATACCTGGCAGAGACTAATCTTAATAATGTAATACAGTCCTTATTTTGTATTCTGTATGCAGTTTTCACTGTAATGGATGAATAACGTATTTAGAATCTTCTAAAAACCAGTATATGACTTGCAAGAATAAGTAATATCAAAATCATGTATGTTCTAATCTAGAGACAGGCAAGTGGAAGTGAAGGCTACTTCACAGCATGAACTAAAAAAAATAGAATAGTTAAAACATTGTATTCTTTACTGGCCTTAAAAATCTCAAAGCAACTACTAATCCTCTCAATTATCTGTCAAACATTTTTAAATGATTAGAAATTAATTTTTAGAGAGAATTCATCAAGTATTTAATGTGTAATCATTTGCCTGACATTTAATTATTTCAGAGCAATCCTCATTTTATTTTTGTTTTACTAATAACATATCTAATATTTGATATGCCATTAAAAAAACTATAAAAATAAAATGAGGATATGTATTGAAATACATTAGGCTATAATAAATGTCAAACATATATTGAAGTTTCCTATTTGTTTTATAATTACTCTATTTTTTTACTTTTGAAAAATATTTGCTAATTATCTCTCAGAGAAGGGAATGAAGCTCTCTGTATTTCTTCCATAGGATATTTTATTCAGTGTTTCTGCTTGAAGGTCAAAGACGAAATTCATGACAAGATGTGGTCTAACAATTGATGGGTTAAAGGAAAATGTGTTCTGTACAGAGAGATTCCACTGTTTTAATGAATCCTGAGCTGTGGAATTTATCATTGTTATTCAGATGGACACTTAGATTCTGGGGAGGCCTATTTACAGAGGGATATATTGTGAACAGTAGAAAAATATTGCTGTCAGGTTTTTTTGCAGTATTCCTAGATATTAAAGTTAAGTGTTAACCATTGTAAACTGAAATAAAAAGTTGACAGAAACAATGAACAATTTTTTTTTTACTTTTGCTTTTCCTGACCTTTAAAAAGGAAAACCACTTGAAGTTTGATGTATATTTCTGTTATTACGATAGTTACTTTTTATGTGTCATTCTAGAAATTGTATTTGCACAGCTTTAGGTTTGTAGTCCTATTTTCAGTTTGATGCTCTTTGTACTCCCGTGTATTGTTTACAGTCTACTGGAATTTTCTAGTGTTTTTATTATAAATCAGAAGGTATAAAATACATGGTATAGATTGAATTCAGTTATCAACTCTGTTTGTGAAAATCAGTATCTTATCCAAGGTTTTTAGACTTCTTGTGTTGTCTCTTGGGCTCTGATAGTTACAGCACTGAGGTAACAAGTAACAGTCTTCTGTGAAAAAATAAAATGGACTTTCCCCCCACCCCAAATCTATGGGCTTGATCGTATATTCTGTTTTATCTATCGTGAATGTCAACTTGATATGTAACAATGCTTAGTTTCATCCTGTTTATCACTGGAAAGCCACCTCATGAATATTTGTTCTACTTACAGAAGCTGCACCGCATTAGTAATGGATCTCCTAGAAGAAAAATGGGTTAGCAAACCTTTTTCTAGAATTATCTCTGAGGATGCAAATACAGCTGACAGGGGTGGTGATGTTTTTCTTCAAGGAAATACTGAAAGACATTTTATGCTTTTGTACAGAACTTCTCAGCTATTTCAGAGTTATTCAGGTTAAAATCAGTAATGGATTTAGCCACTGTAAATATAAGATTTAATGCCTTTTCTTACTAATCCTCCATGGAAATGCTCTGATAAACTCTGGGATAATGTGTTGCCTATAGCATCCCCTTTCATTGTTGACAAAATTTCCTATTAAATACTAAATGCGCTTAGTAAGATCATTTGAAACTGTTGTCATATTTCTAACATGATTAAACTTCTCTCCTTAAATGAAGTCTACCACAGTCTTCTGCAAGGTAGTGCAGTATTTGCATTCAGTAAATTCAGACCTTAAGGTAAATAAATTTGCTTAAATGTCTTCTTCATTAGTGCTTCAAAATATAAAAACTGAAATTCAAAGTTATACTGTTTAAAAGAATGTCTTTAATAGGTAATTCTCTTTAAATCTAAGACTTCTTTTAAATGACTGATTAAAATATACTGAAACTTCTTTCTCTGTGGGATATGGGAAGAATATTAGGCCAGTAGAGGTTCCTTGATGTCAGGCTATGACATTGCTTACTCTAATGAGTGGTTCTAAAAAGTTATTTGGTTGATGCTGCAGTCACAGGGGTTTGCACAGTGAGTAGCAACATATCTGTATTTTTTTAGTTTAAAATCAGTATAAGTGTTGATATTGCTATAAAACTAACTGATTTAAGTAAGTGAATGTATTAAAGGTATAATACTTTTTATTATTTCCCCATGCATTCTTAGCTATTTCTTATTCTTACATAAGCATTTATGATCTCTTTGTCTTTCCTGATGCTGTTAACTTCATTCTGGGCACTGAGGGAGAAAAGCCATGCAACATTCTTTTTTCCTTTGTGAAAATCTCCTTCAGTTAGCTGCTACGATGTTTTAACATGTAATCCAGATCAAAAAGAAAAAGTTTGCTATGTCTTTTCCCAGTAGTTAATAATCGATAGCTTCCCTGGGTAAGAGGATTTCAACTTGAAATCTCATCCACTGTATTAGGAATATTTGGATATCAAATAGCTATCCTAATAGTAAGGAAACAAAATGGAAACTTCTGAGACATTTGAGAGGGAAAAGCAAAAACAAAAGCAGTATGATTGTTTTCATATTCACAAGTTTGGGGACCAGGACTGCACTCTTTCTACTTCAGTAGCACTGCCTACTACCCACTTTTCATTTTTGCCAGTCCTTGTTTTCACCATGTGTAATCAAGTTCAGGGGTATATTAAAAATGCGTAAGGTATCTTGGGAGGATACAGCTCCCTTTTCTTCCTTTTGTTCTATCATTTAACAGGTTCAAAGGCTGGCAATATCTGGTTAGTGGTGAGCACTGCAGCAAAAAGAAATTATAGATAATATTAAAGTCAGCATAAGTGCTCTCTGCCCTAGCCCCTTTTCAACCCTCCCGCAAAGAGCTTGGTTGCTTCATCCTGTTTTCAGCTGCTTTCAATCCCTAGGAATTGTTCCAGGGAAAAAAGGGGAGCTTAATTTACTGCTGACCCCTAGGTCTTGCTTCCTTTTTCCAAAATGTCCCAGTTAGTTCTAGTTTCCAGTGTGCAATCTTATGGAATATGTACACAATGAGGCTGTAGGCAGCAACATTTTTCAGGCACCTTTTCTGTATAAGATGCACCAGAGCATACTGACAAATGGTTCTGATTACATACAGTTTTAGTAGCTTTGTATGGAAATCATATGCTGACTAGAAAATAGTGTTTAAAGAGAGCTTATCTACTTAGGAATTCATTTGTCAGGAAATAGTGTAGCTACAGTAACTACTAGTAATGAAGAGTAATGATTGAAAAGTTAATAACAATTTGAAGGGTTTCTGCATTGTACACTGACAGTCCATGCTGCTTGTTTACCAGTTGTACTTTGTATTTCGTGGTATTTATATTGTCCTCCAACAGGCTTGATGCTGTTCAGTGATTGACATTCTTTTAGAAAATGTGTTTGGTTTCTTCTACAGTAAATAAAGAAAGTAAATTTTGCAAGGTCCAGTGAGTTGTATTTGATTTTAGTCTTTCCTCTAGCCTCACATTTGAGGTAAAGGTTCATCACAAAGCACTATTCTTCAGGGCTGTAAATGAAGGGCGTAGTGTGTTGGTTTTTTTAAGTGGTTGGTGATCGCTTTAAAGATTCAGGCCATCAGAGAGCACCCTTTGTAGTTGTCTTTACTGAAATAAAATGCAGAACAAAACGTGTAGTTCACAGTTATCCTGTAGAATAAATATGTGTGCTTTCTTCCAGGGTTGCTTGATGTTCTTCCTTCAGAGTATCACTGTTAACTGACTGTGTCCCTTTTGCTCCCTGAGGATTCATGTAATTTTTTTTTTGTATCGTAAAACAGTAAATGTATAGGGTATCTTCAAACTGTGATTTTAAAATAAATTTAAGGGTTTGAACCAATATAATTGAAAAATACATTTTCATAAACACCTAAGGTGACAGAAAACATCACTGCAATATTGGAAACTATCTCACACTGTCTCTTTAAAAACATTATTAGAATAAGTGCAAGTAAATATATTCACCAAGGTGTATTTAGATGCTTGATTCTGTTTTTTCATTTAGAAAACATGATTTTCTTAACAAACTGAGAAAAATACTAAATTTCAGTACATATTCTTGATTTCATTCATTTTCAAAATAAGAAAGCTTTTCAAGTATTAGTTCCATTATGGTTTGATGGAATTGTTTAGGTGTGTATGTTGACTATTTCAGTTGTCATCCACTTTCCACTTCCAACTCTCCCAAATACCATTATTTAGGCAGATTTGGTTGGGCTTTTTAACTATTCCTTTAGTTTATTTGCACAAGATGTAGAGGTGATCAGAACTGGACAGAAGTGTTTTTGCACTGAGGTTGACAATGACATCTAATTAAAACGAATTGGGAAATAATGAATAAAATGAGTACACACTTTTAAGACTTTTAAATGAAAGAGTAATTAGAAGCAAATGTAAAGAGGGAGTGATTTCAGTTGGATCCACATTCCATTAATTCCACATACTGAGAGTCGGAGGTGCTTTGGAGAAAACAAAATAAGTTAAAAAGTAATTAAGCATACTTAAAAGTTGTGGAGATTCTTTTAGAAAACTGCCAAATATTTATTGCCATGTATTTCTTTCTCTAGACTAAGTTGTGTTACATGTATAGTCAGTCTCTCATTTTAGCATATCCTTTATATCTTTTATGGAAGCCCTGATATCTGCAAGATTAGTTTTACCTTCTTTTATCTTGGCTGTTTTGAACTCATGGTAAGATCCTTTGAACTGGAATCTCAAAAGTCAAACAAGAATCAGAAGAATCCCTTCTTGTTGGGAATCTTGTCTTGGAGGAAAGCATTTTATTGTATAAAGCCACTAACTGCTACACTTTAGAATGTACAGATACCATTGCATGTCACCTTTATCAAAGTAAAGGTGTAATTTTGCCTAAATTTGCCAAATCTCTTTTGAACAACTCAATTATTTCAGAAACTTTTTTTTGTTGCATCAAAATCAACAGAAACATTGTAGAGCATTTCCCAAAAGAACATAAAAATCTGAAAAATAGTATTTTGATCCCACAACTGAGATTTTTTGAATGAACATCATATAAATATGCATTTGGATGCATCTTTCTACATGTCCCATGTTAGTAATTTTTGGCTCATTTGAGTAAAACACTAGAACTAGAAATTATGTATTATGCTAATGGAAACCAGACTAACAGCATCATGTTTTTGACAAGTGTAGAGTATACACAAGCTGGGCATGAACTATAATAAAAACTGGTAGTTAACAAAATAAAGCTTACTGTGTATTTTGAAATGAAAATAAAATCGCTAAAAGTGTGGAAGGTTGATTTGGAAGTATATAGTTTGCGAGAAGGTGCTGGAATAGAGCAAATAGGAAGACAGCAGTATTAGGAGGCTTATGAATTTCAGTTCTTAACTATGAATTCTTAGAAAAATTAATGTTCCCTATCTCCATTCCACCTATCAGACCTTCATCTCTGGACAATACGCGTGCAAGTAGATAAAAAATTCATTATAGCTAGCAAAACAAAAAAAATGAAAAAATTTTAATCTTGACCTTGAGAAACATTAGAACATTGAAATATATTTGAAACATTACTGAAAATAGTTATTTGTGTGTAAGTTTTGCTGTATTGTGGTGGTGTGCCACCTCTGGAAGAAAGCTACATAAGGAATTTCAAAATGTTTTGCACAACTCGTCTGGTGAGTCTTTTCAGTAACAGAAGGCAGAAATTGTGAAAATGTGAGTCATTGACATGGATGTCAACATAAGACAGCAAATTCCTTAAATATGGAAAGATTCTGATGAAGCTTAGCAAGGGTTCTAAAAAAAAATTAGCAAATTGTCCATGTTTCCTAGTAGATACAGCAGGACTAAAACCAAAATGAGGTTTGCATTGCTAAAAATAAGTTTTTAAAAAGATAAAATTTAAAAAAATTTAAGACAATCAAAAAATACCTTCAGAAAAGAAAAATAAGTAGGTCTGACACAATAGTTGTTACCTGGGGAAAGATGTTATGGGTACAGCTGCTGATTGCCTGAACTCAGCAAGACCTGAAATAGTCCACCCCTACAGCCCAGCAAAGTCCTTGAGACCAGAAGGGCTTGCAGCATCTTGGTTCTTTGAGGGGCAGTGTTTGCTCGTTGCTCCTCAGTTTTCACTTCTAGTGGGTTTGTTTCAAAATAAGGGGAATATAAGATCTTCTGTAAGTATATAAAAATGTTACCTATTTGAGTAATGATCTTGATCAGCATTTTTTAAGAAGCCATGTTGATTTCTGCTAACTGCTCTGGAGGATCTGTCCTTTTCTCCAGGGGATGTTGTTTGGTCTATGAGTGCTAACACTATGAGATGAAATTTGTATTTGCTATGTGCAAAACTGTCATTGTTGCTGTGTTTAAGGCTATGACCTCTAATGAGTAATTAATGTGCTAGGAATTTCTCTCTGTCTTTTTTCTTCTTCTAAGTAGACAAAAACTGTGACTTATAAATTTGGAAGTTCTAAATTATTGAGAACTGTTGACAAAATGCTAAAAACCTAGTACGGGATGGCAAACCCGGATGTTCTTGGATTTAGAGTATCAAAAGCATTGCAAAAGCCTTTGAAAATTCTTTGTAATAACAATAATAAAAGCTGAGGAATCAAAGGCCATTGCATCAAGGATGAAACATGCTGTATATTTTCTTTCTGTGAGGGTACCTCTGGCTTTGATATGCATGAATTTTGTAATCAAGTGTAGAATTCTAGTGCAAAGTCTTTGATTCTAGTGATCACTTTTTCCAAGTATTGTGCTCTGTATGTTTATCAAGGACAACAATCAGAAATCTGAAGTGTTTGAAACCATTAATACTGTATTTCCCTGCTTTCATTTAAACTGTAGTATTGCTGAATAATTGAACAGAGTCCTAGCTGGTTTACAGTTGAAGGATCTCATTGGAAAACATACTAAAACTAACGGAAAATAGACTGTTGGCTTTGGAGTAAGCCCTAAGGACGCAACTTAATACAGCACAAAATAGCGTTTCATAGAGAAAACACAGCACAGTGTTTAACTTTTTGCAGATGTGGATTTTCTGAAAGCTTCTGGAACTGAAAGCAATAAGAAAATGTGAATTTGTCCCAGTGATTCAGGGATTTAAAACACTTACATAGATACACCAGTATTGCTTATAATTCTTTTAATGATCCCTTACACTCAGAAATTATTTTCTGGGCTTTTGTTCGATAGTTATAGCTTAGTTAAAATGTGTTTGTACTGCCTTGTAACATTGAAAACATACCCAGTTTCTTCCTCCATTTCCCTGTAGTTACAAAACAGCTGTAATAGTTATTTTCAGGTGTTCTCTTAGATTTTGTTCCTCTGAGGGAGCATTTTCCTTGAAGTAACCACCAAGATCTCTTGTCTAAGAAAAGTATCCAAGATGATTGTCCTATGAGACTCCTGTACTTTTCAGAGTGCTGTACAGGTCACAATTCATTTTCAGCATCGCATATTTAGTGAGTACTGTCAAATTTACTGTTGACAGTCGTAGACCAATTTATTATTTTTTCCTACCTGTTCACATTTCTTTAAATTTCAGATTTTCACACTTGTGGGGAAAACAGATACTGAATGAAGACATATTTTTGTAACAAAAATAATTACAGAACAGGGTAAAAGATTGCCAGAAAAACCCATAACTGTTAATAAGTCTGTAAAAGGAAAAATAAAGTGGTATTTATGTTGTTATGTATTTAACAACATAAATAATATAGCTAGAGCATATTAGAAAGATTATAAGATATTGTCCATATGCATCTTCATGTCCTATGTAGAAGCTTCATAGTTTTCATCATGAAACAGACCTAGTACTGGTAAATAGTTGAGAACTAATTTAATCAAAATCAGTTATGAGTCATTTCATTTATGTATATATGAATTCCAACTATAAAAAGGGCTTTGATTTTGGGAGGAAGAAGTGAGTACAGGAAAACAATGCTTGTTATAGATTGAGCCTGGAAACCTCTCTGTTGGAATCTAAAATATCTTCAAAATATTTTCCTAGTGTGGAAACAAATGTGTCTGAGAATAAGGGAGGTGAACCATATCAGTTGCAATTTTAAGAAAACAAAGCTAATCGAGATTTTGATTTCGTTTCCTAGTCTGTTTTCAATCCTGAGTATTGAGAGCCACCTTGTGGCCGTACCTCTTAATGCACATAAATGCAGCTGATTTATGGTAGGTGAAAGGCCCTTGATCGCGGTTTCTCTTCTGTCCATTTTGAAGGCTGAGAATTAAAAATGCATACAAAAATTCGTTTGACTTCCAGGCATTTGCCTGAGCTGCTGCTCTCTTCTTGACCTGAAAGATGGGTTCTGTACATTTGTGTGAAATTTCTAGGATAATTTTTTTTCTTATTCCCTCCTTTATTCCTTTCCCTTTCTCTTCTTGCACACATTAATGGATGATAGTATAAAATGCAAGACAGATAAGATACTAGTGTCATAATTCTAATGTGTAATGTACTTTAATAGTACATATACATATTTATGTACAGTAATATAATACAGACTGCATTCACTTTTTCTTAAAAAAAATATAAATTCTTGAATTATGCATATTTTAGGAAGCTAAAAAAACCTGATACTTTTGAGCGTTTATTTCTCTGTCTGTTAGTAATTGTTTTGATTACCAGAAAAACAGTTAATAGTTAATAAGAAAAATCAATGTCTATATGTTTTAAGCTTGTATTTACTCTTATTAAATTTATGTATGAAATATGCTTCAGGCATCAGAACAGGGGTTAGTTGGAGAAAATGCATGAAGATTAATTAATTACTCTTGAACATAGCTTTGCCAAATGGCTTAAAGAGTTTCTGTCTTTTTCTGAAGGAGAAATGTCAACATTTATTGTGACTGTAAAGAGGTTGATATAAATATGGGAGTTCATCAGTTAAATCCATAATCTAGATTTCATTGATTTCAGTTTTCCATTCTATAATGTGAAGTATACACTGTGTGTAATGATGGAGGTTGAAAGAGACCCAGTACTCTACAAAGCATTTTCTTTTGGGATTTTGAGGGGGTAGGAGTGAAATTCCTCATAAAGTTTATATTTACTTCTGGTATTAGTGGAAATCTCTTTTCCCCTATGACTGAATTTATACTCAGGAATCTCAGACAATTTTGGGCTTTCACAGTCAACTCATTTTATCAAACACAAAAAAGTCCATCATTTTGCTCTCAAACTAAAAATTAAACCAATAACTGTAGAAATTTGCACAGATAAGAAAAAAAATCACTTAACATCTCTTATCCTTTTTCTTCTTAGGGGAAAATTGAGATTAACTAGGCATTTAATCCCATTATTTGTCGGACTAACAGTTTGGGAACATTTCAGTTAGGGTATGTTCTTATCAACTTTGTCACATGGAAAAAACTATTTCTTGTCATAATTTCAAGTAGCACTATGACCTCGACTGAGTCTGGTGAAGCCAGACTGTGAATTTATTGCATCTTTTTATCTATCACAAAGGAAGGCCTATAGGAATGTAATTTTGGGGTTGCATAATTACATTTGGGGATTCTAACGAGTCTGAAGTGAGTTTGTGATAAATAATGTCCCCTGATTATGTTGCCATTGTCAATAGAAAGCATGTAAAGTCTCCATTCCTATTTTTACTATGATGTTCTTTAGTTCTGTTATGTTCAGCATTTAAAACGTAGGATGATCTGATTAATTTTAATGTATGAGTATCAGAATAAGTTCCAATTTACTTGGAATATTGAGCGATAATTAAGAGCTATTAGTGATATGTGCCATCTGGGAGTGTTGGGGAAATGCCACCTGAGTCAGTTACAATAGAAATTTGTTGCAGTGGAAAGTTATTTGAGGGTCTAATTTGCCTTTTATTCTTTCCAGGATAATTCTTGTTCATTAGTCTAAATTTGAAACATGAAATGCTTTTCCGGCTAAAATTATAGCACAAGGATTTTAGGAGACTGCATATGGTAACTACAAATGTGTGATGTGTCTGAGCTGCTGTCGTGGTTGGTGGAGTTCGGTGCACTTCAGGCAGCGGAGCCAAGAGGATGCCTGAGTTCATCCATGAGCAGGCAGGGGAGAGAGCAGAAACACTGCCCAGGCTCTGCTGCCTGATTACCACTGACTATGCAGGGTGCTCAGACCCCTCCTGCAGATGTGCAGATCTCTGTGTAGACATCTACAATGTTTTAATCTCAAACTGAGCCCTGCCTCATCGAGCTGCTGTCAAATGGCCTGTCTCAAATGGTCGTGCAGTTACTTTGCTTTCTAGAGCTATTTCTCTGCACCAGACAGCATTAGCCAGCCCTCTTACCTTCCCTACTAGCAGCATGCAGATTAAACAAGTATGATGGACTGTTTATCTCAAATGATGCCTCCTCAAAGAACAAATAGAGTACGGAGTATGTTCTAGGTTGATCTCAAAAATGAAAAGGCTATGCCAAGAGTTATAAGTCATCAGTCCATTTCTATAGATACTATCAAAAAGACTGTCTGGCAATACTGTAGAAAACAGGCTCAATAGGTTTCCCTCTAGTGAGTGGTCACTGGGGTTAATAGAGATAAGACCGGTGTTGCAGGTAAGTGTAGCCCCTCTGTTTCCATTCTGTGTAAAATTTCTTTGACAACAGAATTGGCAATTCCTTATTTGGAGCTCAAAAATCAATTTAAAAAATAGCTGATATCCAAACATAAGATTTACGAAAGGAGATCTTTTTGTTGAATAACTTCAGACGTTTAGGCTGGAATTTGCAAAGTAAAATATTCTTATATATGTAAACCAATTCCTAAAGATGAATGATCACCAGCTTTGCTTTTCAATATGAATACAAGTCTGCAGTGTGCCCAGGTGGCCAAGAAGGCATCCTGGCCTGGATCAGCAATAGTGTGGCCAACGGGACCAGGGCAGTGATCATCCCCCTGTACTCAGCACTGGTGAGGCCACACCTCAGATCCTGTGTTCAGTTTTGGGCCCCTCATTACAGGAAAGACATTGAGGTGGTGGAGTGAGTCCATAGAAGGGCACAGACTTGGTGAAAGGTCTGGAGCTCAAGTCCTATAAGGAGCAGCTGAGGGAGCTGGAGCTGTTTAGTTTGGAGAAAAGGAGGCTTGGGGGGACATTATTGCTCTCTGCAACTGCCTGAAAGGAGGTTGTGGCTAGGTGAAAGTTGGCCTCTTCTCCCAGGCAGCCAGTGACAGGACAAGGGAAAATGGCCATGTGGCACCTTGGGAGGTTCAGGTTGGATAGGCAGAAAAATTTCCTCACCAAAAAGGTTGGCAAGCATCGAACAGGCTGCCCAGGGAAGTGGTGGTGTCACCACCCCTGGAATTGTTGTAAAAAGAATTGGATGTGGCACTTCACGATATGGTTTAGTGGCCATGGTGGTATTAGGTCAAAGGTTAGACTTGATGATCCTGGAGGTCTTCTTCATCCTCTCTGATTCTGTATTTTATATTATTGTTTATACCTTAGGATGTTTACATTCATTTTATATGCAATGGAGCGTGTTTAATGTGAGTTTTAAAAGTGCAAAATGAGAAAATCAAGCACAACTAAAAGTTTTAAAAGTATGTGTCACACTGATTCTATTTAAAAGTTTGTTCAGAGTGCAAGAGTCAAAAATTCCTCACTCCTTTTATTCTGATTTTAATTCATAATTCAGTATTACCATCTTGAAACCGCTGAAAACTGATATGCTGGTGATAACCCTGTAGTGTGCATGTGTTACATAATGCCACAAACATGATATTTGCCTTGGCACTGAACCATGGTGTGTGGTTCAGTTCTGTGCAGTCAGATCAAGTGGTTGTCTTTATCTAGGAAAGCTACTAATATATTTTGACTGGCATTGCAGTTTTAGTTATAGAACTATTTTATGTAGGTAGTATTAGCTTCCTGTCTTAAAGTAAGGAAATAACTTTTTTATTGTTATATGTCTTTTTACTTCAACCTCAGTTATTTTTGTTACTTAAAACAATATAGAGATACTCCGTTCTAAAATGTTATTGCTTCAAGTGGTAAATTATATAAACTATTAATAAATATGTACTGATGAATATGTACACATCCGTACTTTTAAGGCAAGGGTTGGCACTGTTTACTATTTGCCTTATGGGGAATAGAAGTTTTGCCACCACACATGCAATAACTCTCCTGTCCTTTGGTTAATGGAGGGGGGATGCAAACCTGGCCTGGGGAAAGCACCCTGCCACCTCCAGAAATGGCCAATTGTTTTGAGTCCCTAACCTTTAACAGTCCGGTCTCTCACAGGCTGCTCTTAAAAGAGGGCAGAGTTGTGAAATGAATGGCACTTTTAAGGAGACTAAATGCATGAAGGATGTAATGATTCAAACAGATATGACTACTAATTGTACAGAAGAATGTTAATATAATTAAAATATTAAAGAAAATGAAGCTCATAATGTGGCATCTGACACTTTTGAACAGTCATTAGCACTAATGTATGCAAGATAAGTAAACAGAGTGTGAAAAATGGAAATGAATGAGGGATGGAGAGGGACTGTGCAAGCAATCAGCGCAGCAGCTCTCCTCTCACCTGTTTTGTGCTGCTATGTGCTGTGTTAAGTGAGAAAGTAACAATCTCCTTACCTCTTCCCATACCAGATCATTTAGTCTCCATGGTGTGTTTGATATATATTTTCTTATATTTCCCCTGAGATTTACGTAATATGTAAGACATTTAAAGTTAGCTTGATGAAGAAACTGTATATCCTGTTTTAAAGCAATAGCATATGAATTACAATGACTTAACAATAGCAAGCTCCTCAGTTTTGCAGAAGATTTCTAATCTTGTTTACAAACCCCAAAGCAGATGGATGAGTTAACATCAGTGCAATATTTTTTTCTCAAATCTCTGTAAATATGTTATAAAAATTAGTTGAACAAGAAAGTGAAGTATTCCTTGCCTCAAAATATCAGCCTTGGGTGGGAGGTATATGTGCTAGGTTATGTAAATGCTTAACTGTAGATGTATAAAACAGTCTTTCAAAGCCATATTTAATTATACATTAATGTGTTCATCTCTGCGATTTCTAAGCTTTACAAAGCAATTATCTTTCAGGCTTCATGAAGTATGAAACAAAATTTTAGTAAGTAACATAAAATATTGGTACTATAAAGGCTGAGTTTCAGGGGAGGGTCTTTTTGGAGAGAGGAAGGTAATAAAACCTGTTTTTTTTCAGTAGAGTTTGAAACTACAAGGGATCTCATAATTTAGCAGTGGTCTGTGGGAAAATACCCTACATTTGAATAGGCTCTGGGTGTAAAATTAAGCTATATAGAGGTGACTGCACAGTGCTCCTGTCTTGCATCTGCTGGTTTCCTCTGGCAGCAAGCCTAATAGCTGCCTCAGTTTAGCTGACCAACTGACTCTAAATTCCCAATTCTGTTGGCCATAATACCATAGTAATATAAACCTTCTTATTCTGTCATTTATTGGGTGCTACTTTTGTGCCCTTTTAGGTGCCTAAAGACATCACGTTGCCTTTAAAACTGATTTTGAGTAATATTCAATAGTCCACAGGCTTCACAGTTCTGCTCTGAGGTTGCAGAACTTGAGAGTAGCCTGCTAGTAATTTGGAATAAAACTAACAAAAAGACAACATCCTAATCGAAGGTGTTAGTAATAATCAGATGGCAGTGCTTAAAATCAGCATAAGCCTTAGAGATGCCATTTTTAAGATGTATTTTTTGTCCTGAGGGTACAGTGGAAAAGTAATGCAGTGAAATAATTCTAGGAGAGATGAGGTTAGGGAAATCTGGTGGAGCAAGCATTTGAATTGGGACAGAGGCATAAGGAATATAAAATTCATAGGAAATCAGGTTTTACTGGTCTCACCACTTAAAAATCTATTTGTTTCTTAATAGATTTTTTTGTTTGTTAGTTCTCTATCAAATAAAGTAATTAACACTTAATATAATTAATCAGATGTTACTGTATGAACATTGCAGAAAGAAAATCCATAAACATCCATGATCCTTCTTATCCTTTACAGAGTTCTGAAAAGTGCTCATCTTGTGAGGTTTAACATTTGGCAACCCTGAACTATAAAGTTTGCTAAGGAATCCCTGAAATTCTTTTGTTATAGCAAAGGCACAGGAGGAATAAAATGTCTTTTGTTGTTTAATATTAGCACACCAATTAAAAAAAACCACCTGTATGTGAAGCTAATTACATCATGAATTTTCTTATGGGTCTTCATAGTTCACACATACCAGTGAAAAAAGCTTGGGTGCTGCAGATGGTCTGATGTTCCTCTTTGTTTATGCTTTTTTCTTGTTCAAGTTACATAGTTCAAGTTACTTAATGACTGGCAAATATAACTGTGATTTTTTTAGTTTAGGATTTCTTGCTACTTTTATTGACTTCTGGGTTTTTTTAATCATGTCTTCTTAATATCATTATGCTTTTCTTCCTTGCAGTGTAGGGCAGAAGTTAGAAAAGTGAAGAAACCAAGCCACAATACCAAATCAAAAGACGTTTAATACTTAGTGCTCGTCTCTCTAAAAGTTACTTTCCTGGTTTAAGATAAGCTTCAGCTTTTCATTGTAATGATGCATACATAATGATGCCAATCTAAAATTGTTTGAAAACCGTATAAACTATTAATTCATACTGCACATTTCCAATTACCTATAAGAATTGTGAGCAAAATTCCATTCTTCTGGAGAATCCTCGGTCTGTCCCTTTGCATAGCTGTGAAGTTTAGTGGACATTTGTGGTTTAATTTTGAAATGAAAGATACACTTAATGTTCACTAAATATTTTTCTTGCAGGGTTAATAATGTCTGAGTCAGTATAGCCTTCAAGGAGGAGTTCCACTAAAAATCATTATGATATATTTTAAGTAAGCTGCAGCAGTATTGGAAAGAATTTTTATAGACTTTCTGCTTTCATTGTTTCTGGCTAAAAATACATTCAGTGTTGTCATGGCTGAGCAGAATGGCAATTTTGAGTATTACAAAGCAAAGGAGGTGTTCTCAAATATAACAAATATTTTTATAGACACCATGCAGTATCAGTTTCCTGTTGAAGCAGAAATATTGAAATCTTTGCACAGTTAAGCAATAAAAGGCTTAACTAGGTCTCCAGAGGTTGCCAGTATTCAAAGTGAAACCAGTAAAAATTCATCCTTGCATATCATCAGACTCTCGCTTTGTCAATTTTTTTCCATGCTGTATATCTTCCCTACTGGCTGCTTTTGTAACACCATACTGAAAACTTCTGCTGTCAGCAAAACAGACCAAGATTGATGTTTTTTTCATCTGTGTACTCCAAGTGGCTAACAAATATGACAGCCGAACTTACTGTCTCCAAGCCTGGGGACAAATAGGTATCGTGCTGTATTTTACGTGTTTCTTACATCTGTTCCCAGAGAATTCTAGACTGATGAGAAAGAAAATTAGATTTTGACTAAAATGATTTTGCATGCAATTTAAAATTGTGATGTCATACAATTAATTCAATCTTAATTGATGAGCATTTTCATAAACTGAAATGCTTTGACACTTGTCTTAATAAGATTTGAGATTATTTAGTCATAGATCGGTGTTCGCTGTGAAGTCCAGATTTTCATCATACTGAAGCAACAGAGAAACATCTTTACATAATTTTTATTTCACTTGCTATACACAATAGAAATATGCTTATCTTTGTACAATATATGAAAAATCTTGTTATTTTCACTGAAAGGTGGTGCTTAAACTGGGTGATTATAATGAACATTTTCTTTCTGTCTAAACCTACTGCTGGATCTATTTTTCATTCTAGGTTCTTAAACACTTTCATCCGCAAATCAGTAATTCATTCCGTTTTAAGACAGGCACCATAGTCTGGCTTGAAGTGAAATGTTAGGTTACTTTGGTCCTTGTTAGAAAATTCTGGCTTAAGTTGAGGTAGTGTATTTTCTATACAAATAGCTCCTTTTTTTTGCTTTATAGGTCTTTTTTGCTGGGCATTAAGTGAGGTAATTTGAAACTATGTCTACCTCCTAGGTGACTTGTTGCAAATTCATCATTTGTGCATGGTCAGACTTGCATTCATGTTTCTTTCATTCTTGGCTTGTCTGGCTGGCTCAGAAATGCAACATTTTAAACATTATACTACATTTCCTTAGCTTCTCTGATCAGTGATGTCTGTAAACACTTCTGTCTTATGCATTATAGATTATAGATCTGAGGAATCAAAGATTACATTAAATGTTTACCTCTTGCTCAAGGTTTTTAATCTGAATGCTGTTCCTCCTCTTACCAATATTTCATTCTCTATGTGCCATGTAGCTTTTCCAATGAAAAAAAGATGGGGCTGCTATGATGTAACAGTGTACTGTAAAAGGAACACACTAAAAAAGGCAAGACATTTCTGGACACCATACCAATCCCTTCTTTAATGGGTAGTTATCAACTCCCTAAGGTACCAACTGGATGAAACACAACCTTTTGCAATAGATAGACTAGGATTAGTTATAAGGCCAGGGCAATAGAAAAAAAAGTGCCAGAAATTCTGCCCTAAACGTCCTTCCTTTGTGAATCAAAAAGAGAAACAAAGTGTAATTTATACGAACTCTTTTTAAACTGTTCTGATTGGGGCAGTCCCACTACTCTCCTTTCTTTCTCCTTCAGAGGTGTTTTTAGAGCACTTTACAGAACTTACTGAGGTGATATCAGTAAATTGATCAGACAGTAACTCATAGGTTTAAAAAATTCTAACTTTAATACAGTGAACTTAAATCGCCAGAGGGAGACAATTAGATTATTGACTCTTCTAGGAGAAATTCAAACTGATTCACATTTGTTTGCTAGAATTACCATCTTCAAATAATGTCTTGCCAGCTACCAACTAATTATATCCCAGTAAAAGAGTAAGTGTTGAACAGAGATACTGCTTCAGGATAACTATACAAAGGAAATAGTTAGATACATTAAAAAAGTGAAGATGTAGAGAATGAGCTTGCATACTCATTAAGTTGAATAGCATATTGGGCAGCCTGCATCCCTCTAGAAATGATCTGCTAGGTCATGCATGTCATCTTGGTGAGGAAAACTCTTGGTAGTCTTTTGACTCTTCACAAGACCCAGCTTCAGGATGAGCAGTCAGTGAAGCTAATTCTGCTGTTCCCAGGAAAGAAACGTAATCTTACTGCTGCCCATAAAATGCCACTTTATCCTTGTCCTAGAAACAGCTGCTGATAGCTTAATTATTATGCAGACAGTACAAGTGGAATAATATGAATAACAGTTGTAATTCATAAAAGGGCAGTCCTCAAATAAAATCATTGCAACTCAAATGCATACATTTCTTCTCCCTTTAGACTCCAATCTGTATTTCTCTGTACAGTTGTTGTCATAAACTATCAGGTAGTATTACTGCATATCTTTCATGGTTTAGTATTTTGTGTGGTTTTCATACATCTCTCTAACTGCATATTGAGGAGTCTCATGTTTTTTTCCTGTAACAAAAAATTACTGTATTTTGAATTCATATATTTTTTTTAAAATCTTATGTTTTTATTTACACTATCCAAGTTTTGGCCTCTCCCCTTTGAATCAGCAGTTGGAAATAAGAGTAAAACTTACATATATAGATAAATTAATTTGCAACATGAATGTTGTAAATACGGAAGAGCAAAAATGGTGAATGATTATGCAATCCTTTGACCATTTCTTTCTGTTTATCTCATATCTAGGTTTTTTTTGTATTTGTGGAACAGGAATAAGCCCATACATGGACTCTTCAACTCTCCTTTATTCATTCTGCTTCTGTCAGCTGACCTGTACTTCTGGAGTAGAGGGACACTTTTCCCCTTCTACCCTGATCTCATAAATTTTGAAAGACAGTCAGTAGTCTTTAAATGAACCAGCAGAGCAGATTCAGCAGTATTAGTATTATGAATGAGGCAGAGAATGCTTTTGTCTTGTTGGGACTTAAAACAATTTAGAAGGTCAACCTACGAATTACATTTTCAGATGTCTTCAGCAAAGTTACACAATAGTTCCTTCAGATGTACTTGAATTGTATTCATCACACAGCACTAATACTAAATTATAACTGCTGTTCATAGCAGGCTGCAGCAGAAGATCCCTTCCTTCATTTGGTGTAGGTGTCTGTGGTGTCTGTGCTATCTGAGCACCGACACTCATCAAATGAGGCTAATGAGGCCTCAAAATTAAGAGCTGCTACTTTGCAGGGTGTCAGGACAGTGCAGAGAACAGAGGACGGGAAAAAATTGCTCAGAATTGCTCAAACCAGTGAACAGATATAATGGTGCATTCTGAACAAACTGCTGGTGCTGCCCTATTGTGAACTGCACAGAAAGGAAATTACAATGATTGAGTCATATGGTCAAGAGCATGAAGTTTGCTATAGTAAGGAGATTGTGAGAAAAATGCTAGAATAGCCTGTGCCATTTCTGTTACTGAAAGAAAATATATGAGTCAAAAACTGTGTTATTAGTGGGGAAAACCACCACAATTCAGAATTTCAAGCAATATCTGAAAATGAGGAAGCAGAAAAGAAAAATGAGTAATTACAGAAAGAAAAAAATTTATCATAGCAAGTAGCAATGATCTACTTTGTATGTCCTAGATGAGTGTAGCAATTGGAGATTAAAGAAAAAAAAATAAATTCATGTTTCACTTAACAAGAAGTAATTTATTGGCAGCTGCTTCTCATAATCAAGCTTCATTGCTGTTGTTTATTTGCTTTTTATAAAAAATAAGAAAAAGGGTATCTATAGGCCTATTAAAAATTTCATTCTTTAGTTCACCATATGAGTATTTCAAAGAGCATGCAACTTACAGTTCTTATGAATGGTGATATCTTTGTGATACCAGATGTATGAAAAGGGTAAGGAAGGGTGTTATCATTTATAAATCTTTAGTAGAAAAGTTGGATTTTTTTTTCCCTGCTATGTATGCACCATTTCTCATTAAAATTAAGCAGGACATTTTTCTGTGTCTAATTGTGACATTTTCAATGTTTCTTACTCAAGAATTGCATGAAATCCAAGACTTTTAAAGGAGAAATATAGGTGGCAGCAAGCTAAACTGGGAATTTATTTAGCTCATACTGTTTTAGATGCACACACACATGTAGGCAAAGGTCATAAATCTGCAGCCCTCTTGAGCAATAAGGGAGGGTAAAGAAAATCAATTCTAATCAGGAGACCAGTGCTATACCTCATAATAACAACTTCTTGGTGCACCTGAGCTTCTTAGTAACATTTTGTATAAATTTTAAGCAAAACCTTTTCGTTTAAGTCTGTATTAGAACAAGGTTGAAGGTTTTTATCGTTTCACTTCCTTTATTTAGTAGTTATTGTTTTTGTTGTCTCTGCAACCATTAAAATCCGGATTAAGTACAATAGCCAGGCACCTCACTGTCACAAGAGTTTAAAAGGTTTGTTTGCAAATATGCTGCCATTAAATGGTACACTGAGTGAGCAATCTTTCAAGCCATCACTGAGATACCAGAATAATTTTTTAATTTTATTTTCTCAAGTGTAACTTTGTAAAATTGGATTATGTCACTGTTCTTGAACTAACTTGCCTTGTGTCTTTGGAATTAAAAGTGACCACAAACTTAGGGAAAGAAAATTAATTCCATTTCTGTGCAGTTAATAGAATCATCCAGAAAAATTAGCAATTTTATTTCCTCAGCATTTGTTTTTTTCCTGTATCAGAAGTGAGCTGTGGTTTTTTTTCATTTACAAAAATTTGGCATCTTCTGTCTTGGGGAAAAAAAAACTATTTCATGTATTTCTAACCTGGTTACTGTGTAACCTGGAAGCCTAGCACTTCATAGATTCAGGAAATGAACCTGGAGATATTAAATATTTCAAAGACATCATTTTAGAGTATGTGGTAGATTTTAGAACTATTTTTAGATTTTAGAACATTTTTATTCATTCTAGATGCAACCAAATGGATGCATTTGGGTGTACCTACATATTTCTAAACAGTTGATTAAGCTTGAGCTTATAAGTACTTGAATCATAGTCAGACTAGCATTGCTATATCTTAATACATTTTCTTTCACAAACCTTTCTCCTTCCTCTTCCTTTTTACCATATTCATAAGTTCTTTTCTCTTAAATTGATGAAATTATACTTCCTAAAATCATAAAAAAATAGTTTTCTTCTAAATGTAGTACACAAGTTTACTCTTCTTGGGTTTCCATTTGTATATTGCCCTGTCTTTAAATATATTGAACAACAGAACCAATCAAGTTACAGAGGTGTGCAATTTTTAAACTCTGAGGATTTGAGAGCAATGTTCTGCTTTTTTGGCTAAGATTATAATATTTAAAGTGTAATTTTTTTTATATTGGATAATTGTGCTTTTTGAAAAGCAGATACTTTAGTACGTGTGAAATAGGCACGTGACAGCAATACAAAATGTTCTACTAAAAAGTGATTGTTTTTATGGTTCTTAAATAATTTATTTAAGAAAAAAGCTAATTCATTGTTACATGCTTACACCAAGTTCCAAATATAATCAAGAACAATCCAAATTTCTGTGTCACAGTTATTCTCAGGTTTGCATCTGGAGTGAATTTTCCTCAGTCTTCTGTGAGTTTTGTTGTTGATAATCAAAAAATGCAAACCTTGATGCATCTGTGCTCTTTATGCAATATTTGTTTCCATTTGTTAGCTCATGAAGAATAAGCTTCATGAACTGCAAGGCCACTTTATCAATTTATTATTTATTCATTTTTAAGCACTACAGCAGTTAATTAAATTTGCCAAAAAGTCATGTGTAGTTTAAAAGCTGAGTTTGATTTCCTTTAAACGAATAGTAAATAATTACTGCTAAAGCAGGAAAGATCAGATATCGAGAAGCTGGATAATTGAGAAACTGAGAAATGTGTTTTTCCTACAATATTTTTCTTTTCATGTCCTCCTTTATAATTGCATTCCCATCTCCCTATTTATTTCTGTGTTTGCAGAGATTTATTGTTCATGTTTGGCAGTTTGCCAGTACTGTGAACCATGTTTTGCTTTGCTTTACCCATTCTGTATCACATAAATCAACTTTTCAGTGGCTGTGTGTCAGGAAATGGTAAATGTGAAGATATAGTAACATCAACAATAAAAACAATAATAATCTAATTTTATCTGGAATTAATTCACTATAATAGACAAGGCTGAAAATACAGTGAGGGTCAAATACTACTTAACCTTCATGTGGTTTATGGAAAAGCAGAGATTCTCTGTGGACAAAGATAAAGAAATATGGTTTAAAGAAAAATTAGAGTCATCATTACCACAACCCTTTTGGTATCATATTTAGCAGCAATTGATTTTGGGAGGCACTTATTGCAGCAGGTAGGAATGTGGAAGAGACAGATGGAAAATCAGAAGTATTTGTTGTAAATCAGGCAAGTATATTAGTTTTTTGTAACTTACAATCAGTGTTCAGACTAGATGAAGCATGGTAAAGCCAGCACCCAGAAATAATGCTCACAGACCTCATACCCTGCAGGAGGCAGGAGGGTTTGCAGACTGAGATCCCAGCATCCTGTGTATGGAAGGGAAAAACGAGAGGTAGATGAACAGTTTGATTGCATGCTATGAATATATTGATTCAGGCTGTGCTGCAGCAATGCAATGGCTGGTGGTGGGGTGGGGGGTCCCCTCCTTAATGTTAAGCATAGTGTATGGCTTGCTGCCTCAAACCTGTCCAAGCTTCCTGCACAGTCTGAAAGAGTTGCTTTTAAGGAAAAGTGATAAGTGAGTTCTCAGTTACAGTGTTACTCACTGTTGGTTAACTTGAATCTCCATTTAAGTGAAATTATACTTTTGTACAAAGATTAAATTTCTTACAGTCTTTTAAACAATTAAGTGTATTCTTTGGAAAATAAATATAGAAAAATTAATTTAGAGAAAACCATGACAAAATGACATTGATGGAAAGTCCAACATTAATAGAAATAGTTTCTTTCTTATGACTCATAATAATATTAAAATTTTTTCCTGTATTTTTTAAATACTTCTAGTGCTGTGATTAGAAGTGAATTTAATTATTATTCTTGTCCATTCTAGGTACAGAGATCCAGAAATAAGCAGTTACGTGAGCTGTTTCCAGATGGATTCAGTATTCATCATGCAGGAATGCTGCGGCAAGACAGAAGTTTGGTTGAGACCTTGTTTTCTAATGGACATATCAAAGTCTTGGTTTGTACAGCTACACTCGCTTGGGGTGTCAATCTGCCTGCTCATGCTGTTGTTATTAAGGTAAGAGCTTCCCTACTCTGCAAGGGGTTATCTGTCTTAAAAGAAACGTGTAAAGAAGTATAGATAGCGAGATCTCTTGTGAGTTTTGGGCCTGAAGGGGAAATATCTGATTGACTTGAAATGTTATTTATATCTCATTAAACTGATTTTCTCCAGTGGGAGTCTAGTTTGTATAGTAAAGATTTAAATATATCAAAGATTATGAAAGGATTAGTTAAAGTACACTTCTGAAATCATGCTATATTTGCCTAATTTCAGTATTCAGCTCATCAGGATTATATTCATGTGTATTTATGTTAATTTTTATTAACTTTTCCTCAACCAGGGAACACAAATATATGCTGCAAAAAGAGGCTCCTTTGTTGACCTTGGAATTTTAGATGTCATGCAGATATTTGGTCGAGCTGGACGGCCTCAGTTTGACAAATTCGGAGAAGGCATCATTATTACAACTCATGATAAACTCAGTCATTACCTGACTCTTCTTACGCAGCAGAACCCAATTGAAAGCCAGTTTCTTGAAAGCCTTGCAGACAACCTAAATGCAGAGGTAACCTTTGATTTGTTTAAGAAACTAGCAAACTTTAAAGGATTGACATTATTTGAAACAAAAATGCAATATTGTCACACTTAATAAAATTTTCATTGTACATATTTTATTACTGTTAGTGCGTAGCTGTGTATGGTTAAGTGGAGTGATCTGTTACTTGTGTGAAAATGTGGTAAGGTAGTAGGTATTCAAAGTAGGATGGTGTTGAAATACCATTAAGATAAAACTATAACTATGCACCATTTACCTTTTAATCAGAAGCATTTTTCTAGAATTTAGCAAATTTTCTGCATAACTGAAAACTAAAATCCACAAAAAAATTAAAGCCTGTCTTTCTGTATATAAACAAATTCACATATTTTACTGCAATATAGGAAGAATAATGGACTTGGCTTGAAGGTTTTTTTCAAAGGCACTGGACATTTTTTCGATTGAAGTCAAGCAGTTCAGCTAAACTGAAATGTCCAATGACATAAAACTGGTTATCACTTTGGAAGATGTGAAGTTTATTTGGTCTATTAAGAATAGCCATTCTAAGATGCTTGTTATTTTATCTACACTTTCATTATGTCTTTGTTTACTTTTCTTTTTCATCTCTTTTGCAATTTTCCCATCTCTCTTTCTGCCACAAAGAAAAGAGGAAAAATAAATGGAAGGCATACTTGCAGTGGGCAGATGTATTGCTGTCAACCATTTCTTTTTGATAACACTTAATGATCCTGGAGATAGACACCTATGAGTATTCTCAAAGTGGAACTGGATGGGTATTCAGTTATTTAAAATTGCATAGTAGCAACTTACACATTAGCAGTAAAAATTTACATCCTAAAGTTGCTTGTGAGGGCCAGAATTACCTGTGGTTATTGTTCAGCACCCCAATAAATCGGGAGAGAGTGATCTGATCTTGGGATACCCTGTGCCTTCTCACTAGGAAAGAATCCAGCCAGATTTCATAGAGAGCTTTGTTCTTTTTTTGAGGTACTTGAAGTAGACAATGAAACAAGGGTTGGGTAGGCTTTCCTTCATAGCAAAGGATTCTTCTACCTTTTTTCTTTTTTTTTTTTAATATTAGAAATTTAGTCTTTTTTTCCAATTTTGTGTAAATGTAGTGTTATCTGAAAACAGTAGTATACTCATGGCTTTAAATTACCAAAGATTCTGTAACCATGATATAGAAACTGAAGATGCAGTCAGAACTTTGTTAATCACTGTGATAAATGATTGTTAGTAGAAATAGCAATGGAGTACAATAGTGTAGCAAGGGCATGAAACCAACATATGTGATATTACTTATTCTTCTGTCAAAAAATGCAGGAAAAATTAGTATCTGCCAAGTTACAGATAATCAATACTATGAACACTGAAAAGGAGCTATTGTGTTAGCGTTTTTTAGGAAGTAACTTTATCATTTCCTTAAAATTGGAGTCTAAACTTCTGTATTTGATCTAAATTAGTGGAAACCTCGGAGAAGGATACAGGTAGTTTAGAAATTGTTCTGTTTATCTAGAGATGACCATTCCAGTAGGCTCCAACATCCTGGGGAAAAAGAAAAAGGCAAACCATTTTAAAACACGTCGTCATACAGATCAGTAGATAGTCTTCGGAAGCACATTCAATTTTGGTCATCTTCTGCCCTCTGGTAGTAACAAAACACTGTATGGATACAAAATATATGGGTTTTGACTGATTTGTAAAAGAAATTAAGACAGTATGTTGTTGACCACTGTCATCTTGTCTGTAACAGAGCCTGGTTTTAACACCAGGAAATCTGCTCTGATGTATAATAAAACAACATATTGTAGGGGCTGAATCTGCTTTTATTAGAAGTCATTCAGGAAATCCAAAGCGTATTCTCTAGTCATAAAGAGAAACAAATTAAAGGCCAGGAGCACTGCTGAATTGTTTAAATTCTTAGTTTATTATGGACAGATCAGTAGCTGAAAGAAGGGCTAATAAAATGAAGAGAGCATGTTTCCACAAGAATATGAAATTGCTCTTATCTAGACCAGGTCTCTTGGCAGAAATAGGTAGATGGTAAAGAATGATTCAGATATTTGGGGTAATACAGTATATAATCCTAGCCACACAGTCTCTAAGTGGGATCCAGAGGCTTGACTTTTCTACCTAGGCTTATGTGGCCCAGGAGAGAAAATTTTGGTTATGGTGCAAAAAAGTTGCAGTATTTCTAATCCCCATATAAAAATTAATTTTCTAGAAGTGGAAAATTTTCAGAGAGGATGGGCAGAGGAATAAATGAGATTCTGTGAAAGGAGCACACCAGTTTTTATGTAAGCTTCAGGAGAGAACAAAGGCAAATCAATTTATATAACAGAGTTTTGTGAAGTAATAAATGACATGGCAAAAGATCGCATCTCTCCTGGGACGAGAACCAGGATGTTTTGGCTAAGATGAGCCAGTGGCAGGTTTAGAAAACAAAAATATGTCAGCTGGGTGGTTAGACTGTGGAACTCTCTGCAGGGAGCTGTTTCTAAACAGAAGAGTACTTTAAAAACTGTCCAGAAATGGCATAAAAATCCATTTAAAGATGCCAAGTGCAAAGCCAACACCTTTAACTAAAGACCTTGCTATCCAATAGTTTAAGAATTTGGGAGAAATTTATATGATGTTTGTTTGTCCTTGCCACTTTCTGCCCTTCAACATTTGCTGTTACCTAACCTGAGAGACAGTTGATCTTGATGCTTCAGTGCTTTTGTTCTTGGAGAGCTACAGAGTGGGAAATCCTGAAATACGTCCAACTTCATTGAGTTGACACCAAATTAAGACTTTCAACATCCACTGTGAATTCTAGCCTGAAGATCTGAGTTTCGGTTTCGTTTTGTGGGGTTTTTTTTCCTCCTAAAAATTAGTAGAATAGTAAATGATCAGTGATGATCAACATAGGCATGGAGATGCCATTTTGATTCTTTTTTGCTGAAATTCTGCCAGCAGGCATAATAGAATGTAAAAAGGAATAAAACAGGAATAAAAGAGCTGGTTAGGGTACTTAGTTTAGAGGAGCGAATTCTGGGGCAGTTGACCAGCTGGCAAACAGAAAATACCTACGGCTGTATTTTCTGGAAATACAGGAATAAAGATAAGATGCACAGGGGATGTGGTTTAATTAGCCCATAAACTTTAACTTATCTGGGAACTATCATCAATAGCTCATACAATGCAGGTCACCATTCCTTCCCTAATGGTTTCCACCTGATAGAGCCCTCCCTGACATCCACAGCTGGACTCCAGCTTGTTGCTGTGATGACTCCTTTCCCCAGAGAGCTTAGGAAATGATTTGCAGTGCTGGACAGTAGGGATACCTTCCCCAAGGTGTGTGCCCGTACTTGCACGTGCTTACGATTTTGTTCTGAAGACAGGAATGTAGAATGTGGTGACTTTTTTAGTCTGGACAACCTCTTAATCTTTTATCTTGAAAGAAAGGGTTCTCAGAAGAGATGAAAAATTCCTTCAGAGCCCTTCCTAAAAAAAAAAAAAAACCACTCAGGAGCTGGGTGACTGAACGGCTGATCTGGGTATGGGGCAAAGCATTTGGGACAATTCTAGTAGCATTAAGAAATTATTTCAAAAGCTTTACAGGAATAAGACCATAGTCTTTGATGCTGAAATAGTAATTTAAAATCCACTGGTTTCTAACGGAAATACAAAATTGCATATTAGGTTTCAAGAAATGTTCCTTGCTCTCTTACCTTAACAACAAATACTTGATTCATATATAGAAATTTTTCTTTCTATAATCTCACTCAATTATACAACAATAGCAGACATTATATTTGTAGAAAAGGCACATATATGTAAAAAATAATGTGCTATGCCATATAATAAGTTCAGGATATATTATCAGTAATATTTTTATGCTGCTTTCTAATCTGTAAAGAAATATCAGAGAAAAAATTCATTTTTCAAAACCGCCTCCCAAAAGCCATGCTACTTATATCTATTTACACTTTTTTGAAAATCAAAACCACCTCCTCTGAGACGTCATTCAACTTTACAAAATTTGCGGGATAGCATTTGTAAAGAAAAAAGGCAAAAAGAAAGTAAATAATAATAAATGCTGCAAAGGCCATCACTCGATAGCAACATCAGTCACTGCAAAATAAGTTTAAATTGTGTGATGCTAATTGTTGTTTTAATTTAAAGTTACACAGTGAGTAGGATAAATATAGTACTCAAAATTTCATTCTGTGAGTGCAATATCGTTATTTACATTTGAACAGTGAAAAATAATTTTTTTATGACAACTGGTGCAATCAGACAATAAAATAGCAACATATTAAATATGTCTACTCATCAGTTATTCCATCTGTAACTTAATGCCTAATGCATGGTTGAGGAAATGGTGGAAGCTTGGATCATTCATACTGTTTTAATGAAGGATAAATTTTCAGTCTATAAGGGCTTTACTTGAACACTAGATGGCAGCAAATATTTAGAAATTACTCTATGTTTTTGAATGCATATTACCGAAGTTGGGGGAAGAAGGAAAGTGCAGTATTAGATTTCACTACCATCTCTGAAACCCACCTGTATTTCATAATTGCTTTTTCCCTTCAGTTTTGCTTTTAATATATTAAAATAATTAATTAGAATAGAACAGCAATAGTATCAGCTATTTGAACAAATTACACAAAGAAAAAGTGAGGGGTTTTTCGTTTTGGTTTGGTTTTGTCAGACTTCACGGTCCTCAGTAATGAGAATATTATGTTTTCATGATTGTGAAAGTAGTTGTTGAAAATGCTACTGTTGGACTATGTTGTTAAGCTATTTCAAGTTGTGTACTGAAAGATATTTGAGTCATGGAAAGAAACCAAATGCTCAAAATAACCTGTGTACAAATCAAGTAATAGTAACCTGTGGGCTCTATTCGATGTTTTCCCTGTAGCAGTCTGTGAAGAACTGAATGCTTTTGTAGTGCTTCAGTGCATTATGTAGCTGTATCCTTTGAAAAACAACACAGAGGGACTTCCCCCAACTTCTTAATGCTTTGGAAGAACAAAATATCACTTGAAAAATGTGTAAAACAAAGCCTGGGGTTACTCCATGCTATTAGACCTTGATATTTACGATGTTTTGCTGGATTTAAATTAACATGCCACAGATTTGGCTTTCGTTGTTATTTTTTACCAGATATTTATGTTATTGGAAATAGAATGTCAATATTATTCCTAAGGTCTAGATCCTTCAGTCTGAACATGCATATGTGCTCACTTAGCTCTATAGGCTTTTTTCATTATTATTTCTGCCAAGTCACGTGGAGCATTTATATGAAATCCAAACACCAATAAAACAAAAATAGTTTTAGAAACGCAGTAATGGATCACAAAACTGTGGTAAGACAGACTTTTGCTCGTTTTAACAACCAGCAACAACCAAAAAAGTTTTGTTCATGGGACATGCAGGAAATATTAAATTCTTCTGGTAAAATCAGGTTAACTAGAATTAAGTGGTAAAATGATTCTCATGAATGTAACCAATACAAAATAGAGCTGAAGTTATCAAGTAAAAATGTGTGTGGTCAACAATTCAGTGATAAAAGTACTGAATTTTCAAAAAAAAAAGTAGTTTGTTTTAAAAAATGGTTTGGTGTACCTGATTTAGTCTTGAAATATAAATAAACATATTTGCAAATATATGTGAATATTACCTGTTCAATTTTGTTATATTTTGATATAAAAAATAACAAAAATACCAGGTACTTGTATGTTTGACTTGCCAGCTACAAAAGGAGAAAACTATTTATAAAAACTGAGTATAAAGAGATTTCCACTTATGACAAAGAAAAAAACCTGAAGATTCTTGATATAATTTTGTTTAGGACCTGATGGTGCTTTCACATTGGCATGAAGAAAACAATCTTTTAAATGTAGATTCTTTTCAAATACTCTTCTTTAAATTACCTTAGCCGTATCCACTACCGAAGTATTTTGTTTGTCTTTTTATTTTTAGAACAAGGTTGCTCAATATTGTCTTTTACTCATAAAAATCATAAATGGTGTAGAAAAGATCATTTATGGTCACTGTATTTATAGTATTGTGTCGAAGAAACCCATGTTACTAGATGTTCACAAGATAAAGATGCATAAATTGTTAAAGTTATTGTTTTAGGATTATTTCAAAATTATTTAAGTTGGAAACATCCTGACACTTTCTTTAATCTCATGCTAATACTCTGAATTCCATGTGTTTTTAGCCAAATACTTATGTACAGCTGTAACATATATACTTAATTTTGTTTTTTCTCCTATTTCCAGATTGCTCTTGGTACAGTAACTAATGTGGAAGAAGCAGTAAAGTGGATAAGTTACACTTATCTTTATGTACGGATGAGAGCAAATCCATTAGTATATGGCATCAGTCACAAAGCTTATCAGGTACAAAATGCATTTTAAAAAAATCTGTAGCCTGTTCTGGGTCTCTAATCCTTCCCTGATGTGAGGATAAATATTTGCTATTTCTACTTAACCTGACATCAGCAATTCTTTTAAAGTGCTTAGAAAAAGGAAGATATTTTCTGTAGCAGGGTGTTTTTAACACTGAATTATGAGGCCCCTTCTGTTCACATGAAAATACATTTTAACTGGTGAAGTTATGCTCCAAAGGACACCATTCATTCTTATCACACAGTTACTGTAACTTAGGCTGTTTTCAGTGTTACGGTTTTGTAGACTAGATATAAATGATAAAAGAAAGCATTTTTGAGTTTCTTGATTCGCCTTCTCCCCTGTCAGCTTTTGTTTTAGAATGTTTCATGGCATAATACCTTATAAACTATAAAATAACATTTTAAATTGGTTTATATTTTCTTTCATATAATTTATTAATTTTAAGGGTTTTTATTAATTTGTTTTGAAATTTTTTTGTTTATTTAGAAGTGTTCTATGCAATGATATTAATCAGACAACATTTACATAAGGGTTTTTTCCCAAGTTTTTTCCATTATCTGTAATTTTTAGGAAGATGAATAGTTTACAGATTATCTAAATATTGTTACCTTTTTCTTTGTACAGCTGTTTATAAGCATTAAATGTTAGCTTAGTTAGACACATTTAATTGAGCCTGATGCAGGTCAAACTCACACTTTATGGTAACTGCAGTTTATTTCACGTCATGAGTCTGTTTTGTGACTTTGTAATCTATTTTGATATTGTGGACAGCAGTTTTGTAGGTCTTGGTGATGTGTAGAGGTATATGTCAGGAGATAGTTTTTGATTTTTTTGTCTCTGATAGTGGAAACCGCAGTGAAAGTAGGTGCACTATTGTTTAAGGAAGCGTCTGCAGACACCCTTAGACCTCTGGTCATCTCAAATTTCTTTTCTGTAAAAAGCTGTGTAGTACATTACCATATGTTAATATAACAGTATATAACACAGACCACAAAGTAATAGATAAATGATAAGCAAAAACTGATTTGCTAGTGAGAAGAATGTTGTTATCCCATTAATATAAATGCCTATTTTTGTTTCACTATTAAATCCTAGAATAAAAGAAATGTAACCGTAGTGGTAATAGGTGGTAAAAAAAGTTTAAAAACTCTAACAGAAATATTTTTTATAAATTTTTAAAATAATGAACAGGAGTTTCTCTCCTTCCCCCTGCTCTTGTGTTTCTATTCAGCTGCTGAGAAAGTGGAGATTGCCAGCGCTTGTTATTTTTTTCCACTAACTTTCTTCCTACCCCTTTTGATTTGATGTGCTAATACTAGACATTCATACTCTTGTGTTAAGGCAGTAACAAATTATAGCAATGTGAAGTGTTACACATTCATGTAGGAGTAAAAGCAATGCAAACCCCTTATTTTCTAGATAAATCAGTTTTAAATTTAAAAGCCAATGTGTGATAGAGAGTGTCTGGATACCATAGTGCCAGATGTAGGTATAACCAAAGATTTGGTCAATTAGACCATTCTGGGTATAGGTATCCAATTTTCATAATTGCTAACTTATTTTGGTAATGTTGCAGCGTGCCAATTTTTATCTCTGTGTTGACTGACAATCACTGTTATCTATTCAGAATCCCTATATCCATTGTGGATCACACTTCCCAGCTGTTTGATGGGACCAAGATGATGCAAATTCATTCTCCATTCCCTTTCCACTGGTGCTCACCACATCCAGTTATTACTTTAGGGCACCCACGCAATAGGGTGCACATCTTTGGAACCACACATGCTGTCTCCAGGATCTTTCTGGCCCATGCCCAGGAGTAGGCTACTGCAGATCCACTGCTTTGATTTGTGATTTTTCAAGTTGTTTGCCAGAAATGCCGATAATGTCTTTTACTGATTCATGAAAATGGCCAAAATTAGTGATAAGCAGCAAGAGAAAATGAAGAGTGGAAGGAAAAAAAGTGGAGCAAACGCAAATGTTGTATTAGTGAAGCCTGTAGTATGAATTACAGGCATTTTCTCATACGTCTGGGATTCAAAAGAAAAGGTGCCTGGATTAAATAAACTCCTTTTTCTATTTTCTCCTCCTTTTGGTTCCACTCTTTGGTGTTTCCACAGTTAAGCAGAACTTTTTATCATCATAAACCTTACATTTAGATATGAAAGTTATGTTGTGCCCAACATTTCTCTCAGTAAGCTGGAGAAAGCAGAGTGGATAATAATGTACTTTATCATGAATAGTAATGTTCTTTATCATGCATTCTTAAATTTCCATATGTGTACTCCAGACTTGCTCAGTTTCTTACTGTGGACATGTCAAGGCTCACTTTAAGAGTACAGCTTAAAGCCCTTCTAGGCTGGATCTTTTATTCTGGGGATTTCTAATTATGCAAGTTCAACAAGAAGGGTGCTAACCATGGATTCTCTAGACTCAAATATTGTTTCACAGCTTTTTGAAGTTGGTGACCTTTCCTTTAAAGCTAAAATTTTGTAAAAAATGTTAGTTTGCTGTTGTGGCTTTAGCTTTTATGTAAGGCAAAAGATTGGCAGTCAATTTGGACTCCTAAAGGAGGAGGGAATCATTTTGATATTTTTTAAATTTTTTCCTCCACAATGGTTTTAAGAAATGTTGAACATCTGGCATCTAGATCACTCTTTTCTTGACCAATTCTGCTCTGAAATCTGACCTCAATGCATGACTTACTATTGAGAAAAGAAGTCTAGACCTTTGCCATCTTAGCTTTTGACTTGAAACTAAGGCAAGCCATAAGGAGAAACAGCTTCAGGGTAACTGGCAAACACAGAATATTAGGGACTAGTCTTGCAGCTGCTTTGTGGAGATGACTATGTTTGTCTGCAGCTTCACCAGCCATGAAATGATGTACTTTGGCACAAAGCTGAAAATGAATCCTGGCCCAGGAAAAACCAGAGCAAACCAAGGCGTAACAGTTCTTAAAGCCTGCTCCTTTTAGCGATTTGGTCATGTATCTCGGTTTCAGATTTACAAAGAGGGCTGCTATGACTTATTCTGTAGGAAGTCTGAACTATACATGAGCCCTGAAATAAGAATATTACCTGTGGACTAGAGCAGTATTTTAGTCTTTTCAACTAATCATTGCTTGTCTAATTAGAGCGATGTCTCAAGTGCACATGTACCGGAGGGTTAACATAACTATGAATCCCTTATCACCCATCCCTGTCAGTGTGGGTGTCCCAGGTGCCTGATGTGGAAACACACAATCCAGCAGTCCCACTGAGATGGGAGTTTTGCCCAGCCTTTTATGTACTAATGAGATAATGTGCATTATTAGTTGGACAAAATGTCCAAGATCCTGAACTTTGATAAGAATAGAAATGGTGTTGGGCACAGGAAGCTCCTTGGTGTGCTTTTAACATGAATGTTACTGTACATCTGTAACTCAGTAATTAGAATATCCCAGTTAACATGCCCAAAGCTTTTGGGGATGTTAAAGTTTTTTTGCTAGTAAACATTTAAGCCATTCAATTTGAAGTTTAATCTTTATGGATGCAATTAAAGCCATCCTCATGTCAACTACTGAGAAAGCTATATCTTCAGCCATTTTCATGAACAGAAGATGCCATAAGATGTTATGTTTCTGTGAAGTGATACACTAATGGTAACTTAATAAAGAATAAGTTATCATTAAAACATATTTCAAGCATTTCAATTTAAATTTATTTGATAATTGTGCTCCTGTTTTGTAAGTAATATTGGTCTACATTGTACTGATAGTCTCAAATCACTGTAAAAGAAATTTTATTTTTATTATTTTGTCTTGTTTTGGTCAGTAGTGTCAGTGTAACTGTTACTAGTGAGATCTCAAGAAAATCATTACTTAATAACTGTACCTTCCTTTTATCAGATTTTTGACTTTGTGTGACTGAGTTATCTCAAGAAAATTATTTATTTAACACTTCTTTTATGCAAATAAATGTCTGTGTTTCATGTCTAGATGGATCCAGGTCTAGAAAAGCACAGAGAACAATTGGTAATTGAAGTTGGCAGAAAACTGGACAAAGCCCGCATGATTCGCTTTGAAGAACGAACTGGCTTTTTTTCTTCAACAGATTTAGGCAGAACTGCCAGCCACTACTATATTAAATACAATACTATAGAGGTAAAATATGATGTTCTCTTTCTAGAGTTTTTTTTTCCTTCTTTTTTAAAGTATACCTAAAATAGTTGTAAGATATTACAGAATATGTAACTGATTTGTTCACTGCATTTTCAAACCATATTTACCAAAGTGGGGTGACAGGAAATAAGGGAAAGAAAGAGACTAAATATCAAGCAATACTGAAAAACTGGACTCAGTGCGAAGTGAGATTTGAAATTTCTATATTCTTTTTGGCTTCTTTTTGGAGGAGTATAAGAAACATTTTGATATCCATGGTGTATGCAACCATTGGTACATGATAGCACATTGAAGTGTAGTGTCTGATAACAGACAAGATTCTCTGGGAGAAAAGTCCTGTCAGGTTGACAACCTTGAGCAACTTCTGGCACTGTAATCAGATGGTGTTATAAATATGTACAAACTTTTGTAGGATTGGAAACTTGATTTGATGTGCGCATTCATCTTTAAACCTTTTCTTTTTCAGCAGAGAAGTGCTTTTCTTGAATGAAAGCTGAAGACTCAACATTAATAATTTTTAAGTGCTTAATGTCCCTGTGTATAATTATTCTCACATATTTATTCACTCAGATATGTCCTAGACTTTTTTTTTTTTTTTAAAATGTCTGCATTTCATGTCTCTTGATTTTGGGGTGGCCAAGTTTCAAGGGACTGTTCTTTGAAACTGCTGAAAAGTCATTATGGAATTTGTTCCTGTTTTAATTGCATCACTCTGGTATTCCAATAACTTGCATTTTAGCTTTATATGCCTTTTGAAATCTTGGCTAATGTTTCTTTGTGTCCTGCTATATGTGTATTTTTATTTTCAGTGGCAAATCAATTCTTTTTATTTTTGATAGACTTTCAATGAATTGTTCGATGCTCATAAAACCGAAGGTGATATTCTTGCTATAGTATCAAAAGCTGAAGAGTTTGAACAGATAAAGGTAAAGTTAAAGAATATCCTGAAACGAGACACTTTTTCAGTACTTACTCCATAAATACTGTCTACAGACACAAGTTTTGTTAAACGTTAAGCACCATTATAAAATGTTTTCTAAGTGGACATAATGTGCTCTCACTCAAATTTATACGTAGTTCAGTTTGAACTCTACTGCACATTTAATAACTAGTTATGGATCTTTGAGAATTTTTTTAAATGCTTTTAAGAGCTTTTCAGCTCCTCAATTATTAACAGGTGAAGCTAAGTGTCCATTTGAATCGTGTGCGTAGGGATGAGATAGTTTTTCTGTTTGACGTTTAAAGCATTATTGGATGTCTCCCTGAACAATTTGCTTTATCAGGAATGAGGCAGGACTCACTGAAGTGAACTCTGTGATATATTTCCTGCAGGGAACAATATTAGATTGGCAGAATGATAAATTCTCATAAATTCAAATTTAAAGTCTAGAAACCTCCCTTTTTGCCTCCTGTGTGGGTAGGACATAAGGCAATACATTCCAAGCTGGCTTGAGCTTGTTTGCCCATGCTTCCGTCTCACAGAGGTACAAGGCAGACTCCACAGGGTTTATTAGCTTGGGCTCATTGCCATTTTACCACAATTATACAACTTGCAGATCAGAGTTGGCTCTCATTCACCTGGTTCTGCGAGCTGGCAGTGTGAATCCCTCACCATCTACATATTTACATATTTGCACACATTGTCTGGGTATTACTGTCTCTTTATCTAATGGAGAAATTCTATTTTGCTGTAATCTCTTCTATTATAGAAGATAATAAGCAGTGAGGTTTCACAGTCATACATGGAACGTTTTCCAAGCTAGAAGGTTTTTTTTTACGATAGTGATATTGCTTTACTAGGTCTAAATTTAGCGTAATTTAATATTTAAAAGGAAAGCATATGGAAAATATGATGCGATATGTTTCTATATTTGTAATAAAGTTAGTAGTGATGCTTCTTGACTAAAGCACAGTTTTTCTAGCTTACTTTCTCAGATTTATATGGTATGGTACCAGTGCACCCTCATTTCCAGATTTTTGTGATTCATTTGCTGTGCTGCTCTGAATGTTAAAATTAGTAACTGGTTTTCACAAGAATAACCCACGATTTGCCTCTCTGTGTGATAGAAATTGGGACTTTTGATAAATGAATCATGTTTCTATAGTGCCTTTAAAAATTCTGCATTTTGAGATACATAACTCACCAGTAGCTGAAATACAGATCTGGATTAGACCTGTACTATGCTGTGCAAGAGCAGAAAAAATTATCAAAAACGCTGCTGCAAGCAGAGCATACTATTGCCCTGAAAGCGGAGTAGTCTGTGATGGTTGTGTACTTCATGTCTTTCTCTCCTGTGGGACTAGTGACTAGATTGTTGGGGATTTTAACCCAATTGTTTTAGGGTCCTTTGTATGTCAGGTAGTCAGGTCCAAGTGAAAATTACTTTCAGATGGTTCCCTGCAGGGACCAAACATTTACCCTCTTTAAATAAGTTTTACACTAACAGACTATCAGTAAGTCAAAGAATATGTAGATTTATGCTAGTTTTGCCATGTAAGGGTCATCAGTTAGAATGTGAAATGTTATGCATTATTCAAACCATAGATATTAATATTTCTTTACTCATATTAAGACTTAATCTTATTAACAGTGAAAATTTTAATATGATGAATCATAGTACTTCACAGTTTTGAGTTTAAAAATGTATTATGCCACATGCAAACTGTGTAACTATAATGAGTACATTTAATGTTAATTCAAGATTGCCCTAATCCAGATGGACAGAGGTTTTACTCTGGTCAAATAAAAAATGAAATCTCATCAGCTGAAGGATGGTAAGGTCACAAGATTCAATTTTTGTGGCATATCAAATTTTTGTATGTCAATGGCAACCTTAATAGATGGTGATGAATAACAAAATGTAATTGTGTTCCTATTAAGACAGTTTCAATTATGGTCTATTAGCTACATTGTGGAAGATGTGGGTTTACTGCTTTTTTTCTTCTTTTTTTCTACTTAAAACTAGAGACTCCATTAAAAAGTAATGTAACTATGTTATAAGGAAAATTTTATTTCACTGTAAAAATTTTTATCAGATTGCTTCAGCCTCTTCATAAGGTATAATTGTGTTTTAGGTAAGAGAAGAAGAAATAGAAGAGCTAGATACCTTACTAAATGATTTCTGTGAACTTCCTGCTCCAGGAGGTGTGGAAAACAATTATGGAAAAATTAATATCCTCCTTCAAACATACATTAGCAGAGGGGAGATGGACAGCTTCTCCCTTATTTCGGATTCTGCATATGTTGCACAGGTAAAAATAGTATTTTCTACATATCCTCTACAGTCTTCTGCTGTTTCAATTCTCCCAAATATTTACAATTATATAAGTAGGCCCTGATCCGCATCTTTTTTGTACATTTTTATGCAAGTTCATTTGAAAATCAGAGCACTGTGTGTGCATGCTTGTGTGGTATAACACTTAAGTAGAAAGTTTTGCAGAAGGCTATCTTGAGAGAATATGGCATTTTTTGTTAATTGTGAATGTTCTTTCTGTTTGTATTACTCTGTAGTCTTACTATATTTAGTAGCTCTAACTCTGATTGCACAGAAATTACATTTTTAAATTTCTGGATTTTCTTCTAACTGTGAAAAATCTTTGTAATCTATTTTTATGCTTTGTGTACTGTTATACTTCATTCTGCGAAACATAATTTGTGTTTGATTCACATCCCTTGGTTTATACAAGAAAGATGTGGTATTATAATATTGTTGCTAGATGTAATCTAGCAAAAAATGTGCAGTTTTACATACCAGTCTATGTATTTGTTTGTTGGCTTGATTTGACCCCTGAAGGGTTGATTGTTACGCAGCACATTTACTTAACACACAGGCATGTACATAGGGGGACATGACACAGATCTATTTAGACAACTGTGACCCAGAAAAAGTTTTACCTTTTAGCCTGTCTCTCTCTCTTTTTTGTTTTTTGGGTTTTTTTTGTTGTTTTCGTTTTTTGGTTTTTGTGGGGTTTTTTTTGTTTTTTTTGTTTTTTGTTGTTGTTTGTGGGTTTTTTGGTCTTTTTTTTGTTTAACAGTTAGCAAACATGTTGTGTGGAGTTATTTTTGTCTCGTCCTTAAAAAACTGCTTTGGAAAGAATTGATTTAAAAATTGCATTCAGTTGGTGCTAAAGATGAGATTTAAATATTCAAAATGATACATAGTCTTTAGCAACATTTTCATGGTAGCATAACCTTCTTCAGAAATGTTTGTATTTTGTGGCACGTATGCGTATAAATGAGAAAATTCAGAATTGATTGTGCACATCATAAAAATGGTGGTACTTGCACAGCAAAATCATTTTCAGTATGATCCTTTTAATCTTTGCTTTCAAGGCAATTGCTTTTATTTATCTGTGTCATTTATAACATTTTTAGTGAGGCAACATGGTCTTCTCAGATCTTCATAAACTGTACTTGTGGAACCAGTGCTACAAAGTGTGATTTTTTTTTTTACTTGGATAGTGACTATTAAGAAAATTATTTATCCTTTCTAAGAGGAATGTGCTTCTTTAGTAACATATGCTTCCTATCACAACCAAATAATTTTCTATTTTTTATTCCTGTTGGCATAGCAGAGCCAGTAGGGAATGATTATATTCTATTCAATGAATCAAGAACATAATTCCTAATCCAGACATAGTACTGGTAGAGGAAAGGGAAAAAAAACCAGCATAGCTTCATAATACAGCTTGAAAAGTTTATGAAAGGAATATCATAACTTAGATTTTCAGGATAAGACTGACCTCATTCAGACTTATGTTAATAATTATTTTTCCAAGTCCAAAGCATATTTGTGTAGTTTGGTTATACAATTTTCTCAGAATATAGTAACATTTTTTTCAAAGTCACTACTGTTAAGCTTCTGTGCAAATGTTGTGAAATTCAGTGTAAAATGGAATACTATGATAGAAGCACAAACTGGAAAAAAACAAAACTTGAATTTGCATATAAAGTGAATTTGCAGGTGTCTATTTTATGGGGGGTACAGTAAGTGAATTTGCTTCAGAAGTGACTGATACACAATAAATTTAGATCTCCATAATGTTAGAATAACTGTGATCAAAGTTCTATAGCAGACCTGACACTACAATTTTAATTGGTTGCACATGTTTCTTTTCATAATTTCAGAATGCAACCATGAGGTAGTTCTGCCACTAGACAGCAATGGAAAAAATAGTTTTTGAAAATGTTTGAAATCAGTTTGAAAAGAAAAATCTATTGTTATGGTTTGTCAAAGATGAGTCTATGGGATCCTTTTCATTTTACAAAGAATACTTGAGAGAATTACAACAGTTTTGCCTTTTTTTTTTCCAGAATGCGGCTCGTATTGTTCGAGCTCTTTTTGAGATTGCCCTGAGGAAACGCTGGCCTGCCATGACATATCGGCTACTGAATCTCAGCAAAGTCATTGACAAGCGGCTCTGGGGCTGGGTGAGCCCTTTGAGGCAGTTCTCAGTGTTACCGCCATCCGTCCTCTCCAAGCTGGAAGAGAAGAATCTCACTATAGACAAGATGAAGGACATGAGAAAAGATGAAATAGGTGAGAAATCAGCAAGGCTGATCTGCTTAAACTATTAGAAACCAATGGGCAAGTAAGAACTAAATCTGAGCCAAGAATCAATATTCCCGCTCTGGTCTGGAAGCCATGTAGCCACGTACCACACATTAATATTGTCTGTCCAATAAAGAAGGTTTTCTTCAGTCTCCACAGCTTGTAAAATGGCACAGCTCTGAGGATAAGGCCAGCCCTTGTCCTGGTGGTCACAGAACACAGATGGAAAGGAGAGGTCTGTTGATAGGTATTTACGTAAATATGATAGATACATATTTATGTTGATCTGTGTCCTTCCCTTTTTGTCCACATTACATAATGCACTGCTATAAAAGGCGTCTGTTTATTTTTGCCAGTTGGCACAATATGGCCTTTTGTTTTCTAATGGAAGTACTATTAACGTGAAAAAGAATAAAAACAGATTATTATATCCAGGTATGCTATCAGCAAATGGCCTTCTTCTGAAACACTGCATTAATTTTAATTGAACATGGAGAATTCATTGTCACTGGTGTCATTGCAGCAAAACCTTAATGGAATTTTTTTAAGGATTTGACAGTTCAATAATGAGAAAATCCACAAGCCTACTGATAGACATAATGACAATTTCTAGTAAGTGTGTATAAACTGTTGTACATAAACTGTCCATCAGCTGATTGAAGTTGAAAAAAATTCACTTGTAATGCATTTCTTTTTCCTTAGTGTATTTTTTTTATTTGGACTTTATTTGCACCTGCTATTGCCAACCTGTTTATAAACAAACTGCCATATTTTGAAAAATCTAATTTTAGAATAAAAATACAATTCATACTCACTGCTTAGAAGTTGTCACCTCTGACTTAATATTTCTTTCATTTGCAGAACTACATTCCTAGCTTAGAAAACTTTATTATATGCCTTTGTTATAATTTAGGCTGGAAAAAGTGAAATAAAAATGTAAAATTTTGCAGAATTAGAGGCTATATCTTCATTTAATAACTTAAACCAAAATACTATGACAAAATTTTAGAAGTTTACTTTAACTGCGTTTTAATGTAAAGTAATGTTACATGTTTCAGAAACATTGCATTTCATTTGAAGTGCTAGCATTATAATTTTTTATTCAGAAGTGTTATAGCACTTTTTAATTCACATCTGTTAACTTTTTGTAATATCTTTTAATGCTTAGTATTCTTTTCCATTAATTGTATTACTGTGGGTTTTTTATTTTGTTGTTGTTTTTTGGTTTTGTAGAGCTGTTTTTAGTTTGGTTTGTTTTGTTTTGTTTTGTTTTGTTTTTTTAATTGTTTTCTCTGCCCATACTCTGCCTTGAAGAAGCAGGAAATTTTGTGTTAAAATACAAAACCAATTTTGTTTCCTTCAGTGTACTGGAACCCATATTGACAAGATGGAAATATATCTATATATACCTCCAATTTGTCTAGTTTTGTTTTATATTAACTTAGTTTGAAAGTAGATGAGACATGGGATTTGACAGTGAAAATAGGTCATTGCTGACCATACATAATGATATTTCATGTTCTTCAGCCTTATAAATATCAAAGAAAGTTGATCTCTGTATCTCTGTGAAGCAGTTACTTGGCACGCTTCCTCCTCTCTGGCCTCTCTTTCTGAGGCATGTGAAGGAAATGCTTTCCTGGCAGCCACCTTATTTTTATTTTGAATTCAAAGCCATGTTGAAATGAGAAAAGGCACAACTTCCAGGTGCTGCCTTTTCTTACTCCACAGGACTAGTTTCGGTCTTAGTGTTTCTTCCTTTTTAAATGTCATTGCGACCTTGGGGACAGAATAACAGAGACAGGAGCAAGCTGGCGAGCTCAGCCCATGGCTTAGGGGGAGATGAAAGCATCAGATAGGTGCTAGCTCTCCCAGAGAGTGGAGAGTGTGTTGTGTTCACAGATCCTGGATTCCAGGGTACCATGGATTGGTCAACACCAATCTATGAGCTATTGCAATGTAACCATGGAGTTTTCAGGAAGCCAGGAAATCACTGTTAGCTGAGATAAACAGTCCCTTTTTTTTCAGGATGCAGATGACAGACATTGCAGAATAAGCAAAATTTATTCTTTTTTTTTTTTTTTTTTTTTTTTAGACATGCCTGTTTTCTCGGTCAGCTTTTGTTCAGAGGGTTTTAATATTTATTAAATGCCATTGATGATTTCTCATAATGTGACTACTAAAAAAAAAAAAAAGAGCGGGGTAAAGGAGAGAGAGTTTTATAATATTTTGTAGAAGTTGGGAGAGGAGCCTTACTTTCCCCTAGCACATCATTGTAAAAAAACCTCAGTGCTGTCCTGTACAAACACAGTACGCCTCATACGTCATGATAAAGAAAGATATTTTTGCCATTAAAAAAATGTACTTGCCTGCGTAGGTTTATTGAGTCATATCTTTGAATATTTGTCATCTGCCTTTATTTAACGTGATTTCTGAAGTTTTACCTCTAATTGCAAAAGCTAGTCACCGTGCAAATATGCTATAATGCTGCATATATCATCAAAGTGTACTAGCATAAGGGGTTTGGTTTTTAATAACCCACTTGTTGGAGGTGCAATTATTTTACCAACTGCAAATTAAACTGAGTAAATATGTATTAAAACTTTTGGTTAGAGGTTTGATTCTTAAGCAAGGTCACCATTCATCACTTCAGAGTATAAGCACCTCTGTGAGACAAATCTGCCAATTCGTTAAATAAGAAAAACTGAAAAGGAAAAGTCAGTATCGAGGAAAAAACCAGCAGTTTAAATATGCTATGCTCCTAAATGTCTTGCAATTGCAAGAAAAAGTTTGTCTCACCTTTTCACTTTGCAGGTACTGCAAATAATAGGACTTCTTTCTTTTTTTTTTTAATGGTTAAGTGTGCACAGGAACCACATAACGATATCAGAAAATATCAGTAGCCATTGGTACTGATAGCTACTAAGGTAGCTTTTAACAGGAAGTATTTATGACTATCACAATTAAAATCTAAAATATGCTCCACATAATTACCTAAGCAATTTCAGTGAAAATGTAGTAAATAAACCGTCTTTTCCTTCATAAGCTGGAAGGTGGAATAAGTTCAGGAGTAATTTCACTGCTACATACTTAGTTTTATATTTAAAATGAAGAACAAGGAAACAGAGATTTGAGCTGTAAAATACAAGTAAGACCTTTTTCTTAATAAATATAATCACTTTACTGCCTTAGTTACTATCATTATGACAGAAAATAAAAAAGCGTTGCAACATTTAATTTTTCCTTTGTCTTAGTTACACACTGGTATATTCTGAAAGATCAGAGCTGCTGTGAGATGTTTATTTACGGGCATTTTTAACCTATTAACTACCTTTGTTCAGTTTTATGAAAAGCATTCTGTCTGCTTTGGATAACTACATAGAAATTGTAGAAGTTCAAATTAAATAAAAAGTTGGTATCTTCATGCTCTGAAAAATAACTAAATGGCTTGGTAAGAGCCTGGTCAAAAAGTCAGTGAAGGAGAGGGAACTAGCTTGGCATAATGTTTTCAGTGTGAATTCTTAATAGTTATTTTAACCCCTTAGTTATAGCCAACAGGGGGGTTAATACTGATTTTTTAAGGCTCTAAATTGCTAATTCAAGTTAAGTATTACAAAATATTCAGACATGCCAGGTCAAGAGAGTCAGACATTTGCGTACCCAAGAGCAAAACAAGCACGCAATAATACTTCTCTCTAAAAGCCTATTTGAAAGTCAGAGTTGTATTCTTTTTCCTGGAAATGCAAATTCATTACACCTAATGTTTTCTTGGCAGGTCATATGCTGCATCATGTGAAAATTGGGCTAAAGGTAAAACAGTGTGTCCATCAAATACCCTCCATCATCATGGAAGCAACGATCCAGCCAATCACCCGCACAGTGCTCCGAGTTCGGCTGAACATCGCTCCCGATTTCACATGGAATGACCAGGTAAAAAAAGAGGGAGGAGGAGGCAGGACAGGAAGCATTAGTTTAGCTTCAGTAAAGGAGGTGATCACTGGGAGTCCATAGCTGTTTGGATAAGAAAAAAAAAAAGCATTTATTTTAGCCAAAAAGCAATTTTGATAATAGGAATGGAATGACCTTTATGACCTTTGTTGAAGAAAGCAGGCAAAGATCATCTTTTTATTTCTATTAATCCTTATAAGATTGGACTGTATGTAATGTGTTGAAGCAAATGCTTAATACTGAATATTAACAGTAGTCACACACAGATTACAGTCATGTGTCCAGAAAGAAGAAGCAAGAAAAAGGGAGACATGAATGGCTCTCTGAACTACAAGTGAATGTCAAACACAGAAAAGCTTTGAAATGCAGCTTGTTTATGCCAATTTCTACTTTCTTCCTGGCTTCACAAGTGTACGTTCACAGTATCAGTGCCTTTTTTCTGTTGGGACTTGTCTGAACAAAAAAACTGAGATATGTTTGGCATTATGGTCATCAGTATTTTATAGTTCAAATTTATATGAAAGGAGTTTTACTATTTGCACATTTAGCTATACCCACATTCTTTGATTCAGAATCTGTTTATTAGAAATACATTTAAGATAAATCTAAATGAAACATAAATGTCCACATGGGGGCATTGTATTGTTGCTGTTACTTCTGAAACTTTCCACAGGAATAAAAGATACCTCAATGAGCAAACATAATTTTCTTCTTTTTCACTTATGAGATTTACGCTTAAGATAAATTATTCTGAATTGTGGATATTAAGTATTTGTTCTTTTATTTAAAATTAATTTTAAAATCCCTTAGATTACAAGTTTACCTTAATTGTAAGTGAATGAGAGTTTTATTCCACAAACATTTAAATTACTTGAGAATTTAGTTTCCCTGCTATAAGGCGTTTTATTTTCTTGTGGAAGTTTCACCAAGTTGTCTTATAAATGGGAGATTAGCAATCAAAATATAGAAAGTTCAATTTTGTTTGCCACCTAGATTTATCGAAGAATATTTGAATGGATTCCTAACATGAATTATGAAATTTTTTTTCTGCCTTATTTATGTGTGATACTTCAGAAGGGAAAAGAAGTATTATTTTTAGGATTGAAACAAGATTTTATTGTTCAGTCTTTCATCCACTTTGCCTATAATCTGTTAAAGACAAAAAAATTACTGTTCTTTGTAATAAACTTTATCTTAATACAAAGTAATTTCTCAATTCTTTGTTAGGTTTTTCTACAAAATCTAGGTTCATCTATATTTTTACAAGTTGAAAAGGGGTCCACACAAAATTATACTGTTGTTTTGATTCTGAACTTCTAATGTTAGAGCAAAATTTTGTCAAAAAATCTCTTTCCTGCCATTACCCCTTTACACAGTTTTTCTGGTGGTTGCTTTGGAAACATTATGATTGTTTTATCAATTAAGTTTATGGAGCTGCTTTTATGTGAATTTGCTTATTGGTAATCATAAAAACTTGGAAAAGTCTTTTTCATTTTTTTATTTCTCTAATGTGGTGTTGATTTTCCTGTTTCCTCAGTAAATGAAGCTTCTATCACAGTAAATAACTAAAGCTGTTAAATTTTAATAGTCTCTGAAAATTAAGAACTGTCTCAAATTCAACCATTTACAGTCTGAAACTTCTTCGCCATCATCACATTATTTTAGCAAGCTTTTCAGAAGATGGCTGTAGGAACTTACAGGTATACCTGTAATTGGTAGAAAAGTTAGTTGCTAAAAAATTCCGTCCAAAGAATTGCAGTAATCATATAAAACCAGTTATGAAATGTATGTTTAAATGTATGTTTAAATAACATACTTAGCTGAAATGCCCTGCTTGGCTAATATTTCACGGTTTTAAGATTTTTCCTTTACCTGGATATTTAATTCTCTAAGGATCTTGTCACAAATTTTGTGTTTCACATTACAAGAGAAAGAATATATGTTTTTTGTAGTCGTGAGATATGACATCAACTTGATCTTTAATGGCTTTAATTTTCAATACATGAAACACTTAAGTTCAGTAAAAGCATGTAAGCCAAATCCCAGTGAAAAAAATTTATTCTATTATTAGAAGCAAAGGACTATAAAGATACCCAGATAGAGCAATTAAACCTTAGTGCATCCAGGAGGAGTCCAGCAGAAATGCAGAATAATGCAAGTAGTATTAATTAGCTGAGTCATATATCAAACGTAGTTTTAGGGTGATGGCTGCCAAAAATACAGATATGTGCCAGTTCTTAAGAGCTCCCCAGAGTTCTTGAGAATCATTACTGGAGAAAATGTTGCGTTTCCTGTTCCAAGTTTGTTCTGCTTACCCCATGTAGTTTTTTCATGGGACTTCCAAAATTAGTTAGTCGTAAAATTTCTGAGCTTTGAACTTAATTACCTTCCTTAATCCTTCTTTTCTCTCTTAAATGCTCCTAAACCCTAATAAAATAATAGACTTCTCACTGTCACTTTACAAGATGTCACCTGTGTGTCATTTCAGTTTCACTGCTTCAGTTCCTAATGAAGCTGCAAGTGAAATTCAAATGTAAAGAAAATTAATGACAGTCCATCTATTTGTCTATTGTGCAACTGTGGTAAAAAAGAAAGAAAATCACCTTAGTTCTATTCTTTGTACATAGTTTTGTCTTCACAAACCAATACAGACTGTTTTCTGACACAGACACAGTAATGAATTATGCTGAAAATAATGTGTGCTGTGTGAATCAATACCAGATTCCTGGAGCGTTAAAATTGCCATTAGAAGCAACTGTGCACTTTGTCTTTTTTCCTATTAAGTTTAGGAATAATTCCAACTTCTTTTTCATCTTCTGGTTTTGCAACTTATCACAGTCCTCATCAGAAACACCAGAAATCTACATTCATTTAGTAGTATGTCTTCCATACTCCTTTACTATGCATTTGTCTTATTTGCCTAGACATTTAATTAAAATGCTTTTACATTGGCAAAGGTTATATATTCTGACAAAGAAACAAAAACCTTAATTTAGCATCCCACCTAGCTATGATATCTGGCATTGCTAGCATTGCAAAGGTACACAACAAACCAAACAAAAACCTTGGTTTAAAAAGAGATGTTGCCAGATGGCAGAGAAACCATCAAGAGACAGCTTCTGTTTATGTTCTTCTCACTTCACCTGTAACAATGGCTAGATCTACAGCCTTCTGAATCCACTTGCTGTATCTTTCTATAGAAAAGGGGAAGAGAGAGAGGAATGTCACAAATTAGTGTCCAGTTTTTCCAGAGAGAATGTTTTTCAATGAAAAACAAGCAGACGATTGCAAATGACAATCCTCTATACCGAACCAAAGGTAGAAGTACAGGGAGGAATAAAGAGAAGTGTTCTTTCCTAGGAGCCTAGAGGGAACCCTGGGGGTTCAGTCTTTTTATAAACAGCTGAAGCACTACCTTCAGTTGCATTTGTACCATGGTTATTTATACTATATGTACCTTAGGTCAACTCCTATTGGTCATAATCTTTAAGCAGACTGGCCTAATTCAAGATACTATTTTTCTGTTCCTCTGATTTCTGTATTTGTGTATTCCTTTATGAGCCTGTGTAATTCAGAAATACATTCCTATATTCCTATATATATACCTATTCCTAGCAAACCTAGAGAATCTTGTTACAACTCAAACAAAGCCATCTTTTCTACTCTTAAAGGTACATGGCACTGTTGGAGAGCCCTGGTGGATTTGGGTAGAAGACCCTACTAATGATCACATTTATCATTCAGAGTACTTCATCGTTCAAAAGAAACAGGTAATGGACTTCTTTCAGAATCTCATAGCAAGACAAAAAACAAGTTAGTGAGATGTGGATTTGTCAGGTCAAAGAGTGTTTTGACCTAAGTAGCTTTTTAAATCATCAGTACAGTTTTCAAATTCAGATGTACTTGATCAGCTTGGACTTCCACAAGTCCAAGTTTTCTAAGCTTGAATGTCCCTTTTTCTCTTCCTCCTTTGCTGGGACAGTTATTTTCAGGTGATAAAGACTGTCATGGTTTTGTCTGTTAAAGAAAAAAGTGAAGAGCCAGCCTTATTTTTCTCCTTTGAACACTAAGGAAACAAAATTCATTCCCAGCAGTGAAATATTTTATAAAGATGTAAACATTTAGCACATGGAACTGCATACATTGTTTTGTGTTAGCAGTGCTTATGGTGAGGCAAACTATGATTTTTCAAGTTACTGATTTGTCTGTGCAGTAATTATTCTCTTCATGTTTGCACTAGGTCATTACTAAAGAACCTCAGCTGCTGGTGTTCACAATCCCAATTTTTGAACCTCTTCCTTCTCAATATTACATTCGAGCTGTGTCTGATAGATGGTTAGGAGCAGAGGCTGTATGTATCATAAATTTTCAACATTTGATTCTTCCGGAGAGACATCCACCCCACACAGGTAACTTCAAATTTGACCATTTTACTTTAATTGATATTGCTCATATTGGAGTTTTTAATGGGGTTTTTTATGGGTTTTTATGCAATAAAACGCCTGCTTCATTGTAGAAAAGTTTGTGGAATTTCACTTCGTAATACTTCAGCTCTCTAAACTTTTCAATTCTTGAGCAAAATACAGGAATTTTAATTTCATCTCAGTATAATACCAGACTTTTAGTTACTCCAGGCTCTCTATAAACCATAAGAAAACTGAACCTCTCATATAAAACTAAGAAAATCCCTGTGTTACGGTATGTCTTAGCTTAGTGCTTGTAAGCATTACTTTTCTTCTGAGCTGGCTAAAAATAATCTTAGGCTGTCTTATAAATGGCATTCAGCAAATAACAAACAATGTTAAAATTTTGAAAATATGAAACATTTTACTATTTTTGCTGAGATACTTTTATCATAGGAAGTGCTGGTACAGCACTGAACATCACATTTCATCTTGTCAAGTTGTGGCCTTCCCCTCCCCCTCCTTTTTTAACACTTGGCACAGAAGCATATGTTTGTGTTTTGCTTCTTATTTTCTGGATACATAAATTGCTTTATACATTCATTGGGCCTGATGTCATTGTAAAACCTTTCCACTGTGATTACATTTGGCTCATCTAGCAGTCTGCTAAGTGAGTGCCTTCAGAAATGCACAGTTCTCATACGGTGTTTTCCTTTGGCATGCATAAATTCACATGTGTTTGTGAAGTGTTTAGCCATTGTTACACTGTACCTACGCTGTCTGGAAAAGCATGTGTAACCTTTTTATCTAATTGACTGATCACTGACTACTATTCAGAAGAAACAGAAAGATATTTACACATCACCAGTTATGGAGCCTCTAGGATTTATGGTAATTGATTTCAATTCCCATCTGGTTCACACTCAACAATGAAGTACGTAGAGGCTCTGCTAGGCAAAAAAACCCCTTCTTTCTCCTCAACATAGCCCAAGAAATCACTGTTTCAGTGGGAATGATAAAACAGCCATAAGGTCCCAGTGAAAAGCATGTGAAGAATATTAAGCATCATTGCCTTGGTAGATTTTATGACTCCCATATCATACCTTAATGTGAAGCACCCTAAAAAGACAAGGAGACCTCCAGCCACAAAAAAAAAAACCAGCGCAAACTTCAAAGCAAGCATCTGCATAGCAGAATCACTGCAGTCTCCTTAATTTGGTGGGATTCCAAATCCAATCTGGTTGTATATATCATCTTCCAAATTCCACAGTCTCTAATTGTTTGGATAGCAGATGCCCTCAAGATATATTGAGAATCATATATTGAAAAGCTGTTTGTTTATTTATTAAGATTATGTCTTTAATTATACATTTAAAGGATTAGATGCAAAATTTAGCTGTACTCATCTGATTTGTATTACTCCATCAATTTGGAAACTCCAAAGAATCCATCCTTCTTAAAGAGATCTTTTTACCTTGAACTTGAAATACTCCACATTCTGTTATCCTGAGAAGCTGGGCATACATATGATCTAATACAGTGAGCTAGAACTTACTACAAGTGGGTAAAAGGAAAATAGCTATTAGAAAAAGATTAATATATACAAATATCTGGTTCACAGCTATCAGAGGACTTAAAAAATTGCTTGCAGAAATATTTCAGAGCTATAAAAACAACTTTTCATTTTTCTTCATTGAAGTGAACAACTAGCCAAACGCGTGCTCTCTGTCATATGCGATGTTAAGTAAAACATTTTCCAATGTAAATTGTTCTCCACTAAATTACCGGTTAATATATTTATCTTCATAACAATCTATGTCATATCATGGCATCTCTTGTCATGCACTTACGATTACTTTGTGGTTTTAGAGCTTCTGGATCTTCAGCCTTTGCCTATCACAGCCTTGGGACATCGTGAATATGAAGTCCTGTACAAATTCACACACTTCAACCCTATCCAGACACAGATATTTCATACCCTTTATCACACAGACTGCAATGTTCTTCTTGGAGCACCTACAGGTTCTGGAAAAACTGTTGCAGCTGAATTAGCCATCTTTAGAGTTTTTAACAAGTATCCCACATCAAAGGTTTGTAAAATAGGTTTACTAGAATCCTTTTGTTATGAGTGTTTTTTCAGCCATAAAAAAGTCTAGAAGACTATGGGAAACTGAATTTTATTTTCTCCAATTTATATCTGTCTGGATACAAAATGGTACTGCATTATGTACGTTATGCTTTTATTTCAACTATTTATTTTAATCAGTTGACAACTAGAGTTAAATCTACAAACTTGACATGCAGGCATGCTGGATTTCCTTTTCTTCTTTATTTAACTGCATTTCCTGCCTTAATCTCTTTCTACTAGCAGTAGGACTGTTTTATAGCTATAAGTTCCCTTCCATGTGAATGCAACTAGCCAGTCTCTCTAATTTTTAAACAAATAAGTAGCAATTAATTACTACAAGCCAGTTGTCTGGTCAAGTTTGCCTCACTGTTTTGAATTGCCTGAAAGCTGAGCAACTCACCTTTTGGAGTTTTGTTTTCAAAGTGAATATATATATGTTTCTTGACTTAGCCATATTGCCTTAGTTAACCAATTTTAGCTTTGAAGTCTTTGGAAAATATCTTCATATCTGACTGGGAGATTTTAAAAAAGTATAACCTTTCCATTGACAGAAATTGTGTACATAAATTCCTTAATCATCTTTGATTTTAAATATCTTCATGTAATTCATTAGTCCAAGTGAGGTAAACAAGTCACTCCTACACTTTCAACTTATCTGTGAAACATACAAAATAGCCAATTCTCAAAGGAATATGTCTTTTAGGTTTTAATAAAGCTGAAAGCCGTGCTATATATTTTAAAGAATGTATGTGAATTCTTCATGTAGCAGTTTCTTCATGTTCAAAAGCTTTAGAATTTTTAACCATAAATCTATAAGTAAATATTGTTTGTACATGTGAGCGTATTCCTCTCCATACTGCAGGCTTCTCTGAGAAAAATATTGTGACATTTTGCTTAAGATAATTAGCTCTTTTATTTAATTGGTAATGTTTTAATAATTTAATGACATAACTAGAAATCAGGTAAGATAATGCTTGCTAGAAATTCAGATTATTTCTGTTCCAGAATGTTAACATGCAGATTTTATAGTCATGGCAAAAAAACCTCATTATTTACATAAGTGGGTTTTGATTTTTAAAGGTCTGATAAATACTTCAATTTCAATAAATTATTCTTTTTCTGAATTTATTTGCTTATTAATTGTTGAGGAAACAAAACAGTATTTTCAAGCATTATGTCTGTTTTAAATATAATCCTGCTGTAGGTAGTTTAGGGAACTCTGACCTTATTTATTTTATAGATTATGAGTATACTCAAATCTCACAAATACTATGTGTTGTATGTATACTTTAATAAAGGTTTCTTATTTAACTTCTAGTTTTTTGACTTTTCTCTTGCAGGCAGTGTATATTGCACCCTTAAAAGCACTCGTCCGTGAGAGGATTGAGGACTGGAAAGTTAGGATTGAAGAAAAGCTTGGTAAAAAGTATGTTTCTCCTTACCTAATCAGAGAAATGAGAAGCAAAAGAACAACTCATCAAGTATGAATAAAATCTACAAAATACTTATGAGTATTTCAAAAAAGGGTTTGGTTTTATACTGTCCTTCAAATTTCTAGTACTTGAAAAGTTCTGTGAATAGCCACTGTAGTGATAGATCAAAACTAAGATCAAAAACATAGCGATAGATCAAAATCAGAACTAAGAAATGGATACATTTTGATACGCAGCTATTTTCATTCTCATCGCTTGCTAGTATAAAAAATATGAAGCTCAGATTTCACTCCACAATATCCTTGGAAATTGAAAATATGTCAAAATAAGCTTTCATTAGAAACCTCAGCTCTAAAGAACATGCAGGACTTGCATGAACTGTATAATAGTAGTTATACCGTGTCCTTCATATATAAATTAATATAATTTTATTCCTTGGGAACATTAATTTCCTGGTGATCTTCTCAGGTGTTGGAGCTCAGCCATTACTTTATGATCTATACAGTATATCAGTCATGTTGATGCTTTCCAAAATTATCGTTTCCTGAATTAAAATTTTTATCTACAGGATGCATTATTTAGGGCCTTCACCTTTTCTAAGTAAAGCCTTTTTCCTAAATTAAGCTCAAAGCACACCAGAAGAGAAAGAGATGCTGCTCTGTGTACATGAAATTGCCAGAAATATTCCTGTTATCACAGCAATGAGATAAAATATTTTATGGCAATATTTCTTTTTTGAAATTTACAATTACTTGTGACTAAAATCTTGAACAGAGTATATACATTACTTTGAGAAATTTTGTTAGATGTTCAACTGGGTGTAGAGTGTGTCATTGAAATGGCAAAAACCCATTAATATGGATCCATCTAAAATGATGGATCATCGCAAATTCTGCAAACAATTGGAAAAACTCTGCTAATCTTCTTCAAAAAGTAATTTCAGGCTAATTTCTGCACCAGAAATTTCTTAGTGGACCTTCATCAGCAAATGCAATACACACTGCAGTTTGGTCTCATTATTCAAACCAGAGATCTATGCAGAGCAGCAGGCAGCAGCTTGGTAGCCTTCTAGAAAGCTTTCATCCTGTCTGTGACAGGATGTTATGATTCACATTACATCATACCAGTATTGTATTATCTTCATTTTGAAGAGCTAACCGTTAGTTGGGACTCATATTTGTCCTCTTCTTTTTATGTGGTTTTGCCAGGGAATGGTATTTGATATTTATATGGTATTTGCTAGGAAAAAAAAGAGACAGGTTTGTCTACTTAATTTTGAAAGTCCTGTTAAATGTATTTGGCAAGAAGCAAAATTACTTTGTTTAATTTTGTTTATTTCCTCTTTTAAGAGTAAATATTTGAACATTAAGATGTTTTAAAGCTTTGTAAAGCCAAGCCACTGTTGTTCTTAATTACAGGGTTGTAGAGTTGACAGGAGATGTGACTCCTGATATGAGAGCTATTGCCCAAGCTGACCTGATTGTTACTACCCCAGAGAAGTGGGATGGTGTCAGCAGAAGCTGGCAGAACAGAAGCTATGTTCAGAAAGTTGCCATTCTTATCATAGATGAGATCCATCTACTAGGTGAGCATGTTTTGCTGCTTTTCATCAGAATCATTGCTAAATTTGAAGAAGTGTTTTGGTACTTATGACATGAATATACTGTGACATCTGAACCTCTTCTTTTTCTCTGTTTTTCAATTGAATTTTCATTTACTAGGGGATGAGAGAGGCCCAGTATTGGAAGTCATTGTGTCTCGGACAAACTTTATCTCGTCTCACACAGAGAAGCCTGTAAGGGTAGTTGGTTTATCCACTGCTTTAGCAAATGCCAGAGACCTTGCTGACTGGCTAAACATTAATCAGGTATGAAAAAGTTTTAAAAAATGGATATGCATTTGTCCTGCAGAAAAACAAAATAGCAACTTATGAGCTAACTCAAGGTTAAACATGAAAAAAATGTTCTCTTGTAGATGGGTCTGTTCAACTTCCGACCATCAGTGCGCCCAGTTCCTCTGGAGGTGCACATCCAGGGCTTCCCTGGCCAGCATTACTGTCCTCGCATGGCCAGCATGAACAAACCTGCTTTTCAGGGTAAGCAACAAGCTCCTAGACCTTCTCCTGCTTTCTGTAAAAGAAAAAGGGACTTTACACACTTCATTTGCAGCACATTTGCAGCATGTGTTACTGTATGTTCTCTTGGCATCTACTGGGGGAATCTGCTCTGCTAATGGCCCAAAGCTATTTGTCTGAAACATAAAGTGTGCTGCAAATGCAACATGTAACAGAGGAATGTAATGTATTTAGAACAGAAGAATAAAATTAGTTTAGTGAAGGGGAAATAAAATGTGTTTTCTCTTAGTGTTTGACACCAGAAAGAAATATTTGTGTAAAAATATTTGAAATTTAGAAAGTAATAAAATCGTTCATATTATTAATCTGCTGAGGTATTCTCATATGGACCACTGCATGTAAGCATTAAAAAAATTGTGAACAGAAGTTGCAAGTCAGGCTAACCTCTATAATTCTAGTTTCAAAGCAATAACCATAAAATTCAAAATTTGTAGTGCATCCAGATATGCTTCTGTTTCCAATTTTTTATTCTTAACCAAGCTGGCAAGCAGTATAGATTTAAGAAAAACTCTCTTGTATTTTATTTGAACATGTTTTGTTTTGGTTGCATAAGGAATATTTATTATATCAATTAAAAATAACCTCCAAAATAAATTTTGTAATGTGAACTGCTGTTGATTGTGAGGTGACATTTGTGAGGGGACTTTTTAGCTGCTTTAATTAGCCTTATGACAGAAGCAAAGTATTGATTGTGGACTAGAGACCAATCTTGACAGCTCGGATTATTTACACCTCCACAAGAGCATTGTACAAAAACACTAATGAACAATAAATCTGTCTTGGGCTATTCTACCACACCTGTTCCCAAAGCAAGAAAAATCCATTAGATGCTGGGCTTTTAAAGTATATAGATGATTGTCATATATAGTTGTAAGATATAAATACAGATGAATTATCCTATTTCAATGATTTCACAACTGCATTGTGTGTGAATATGCAGGAGCACATGCTGGGTAGTATTCATGGACTGGGGAACAATATATGCTGGGGGGCAGTATGAAATAGTTTTCAGAAACTAACAATACATAAATTTAATTGCTTGAATGAGAATTACATGAGAAAACACACAAATGGATTTATAAGTGGTTTAGAGAAAGTATTTGAAATTCTAGGTACACCTGTTTATACTTCTAGTGCTTGTTGATGTTAGAAAATCTGTATAAATATGATTTATTGAAGGTTCTGTTTCCCACTTGTTTGACATGATACAGTCAAGGTTATTTCAGCGTTTTCATGGCAATACTTATTCCTGAGACCATAAAAATTTCACTGCAACCTGAAACTCTTCAAAGATGGGCTGAGCAAGAAAATGCTTTTCAAAAAGTTCTAAAACATAACTGGTTTAAATATATCAGACTAATTAGTAAACAGAAACGAAGTTCTCCTGTACTGTAATGCTCACTTTCACAGCAGCTATTGGAAAGTCACTTTCTACTTTTTTTACCCTTTCTGATATTGGTGGATTGAAGTGATCCTTTGTAGGCTGATATGAGATTATGCAGTTTGAGCTTGGGGTCAGGCAGGAAGCAAATTTTAGACCTTCATGGCACTTAGTCTGAGACAATATACCCCAATAGTGTAGGAAAAACATTAACATAATTATTAGGCTGAGATAGAGGCATTCCCAAGCTTTGAAGTCTAGAAAGCTTGTTTTGAGTTTTGTGGTGTTTTGTGGGGTTTTTTCGAAACTGGCTCTCTTAATTAGCTTACAGTGATCACTGAAGTAGCGAAGAAAGTTGACTGAGACTCAGCTAAGTGTAATTTTATGGTCTTGGGTTCAGAGATGGTGTATTCTCACCTCAGTTGTATCCATCCAGCAGAACAGACTCAGTAGACATAGCTGTATTTCATCTGCAGAGGCCTATCCCCTGTCATGGGATTGCAAAGAGAAGCTAATTTTTGTCATTAAAGGGTCTAATTCTCAAATTCTGTTTTGCTCAACAGCAATTCGAAGTCATTCTCCAGCCAAGCCTGTTCTTATTTTTGTGTCATCCAGACGTCAGACAAGGCTTACTGCCTTAGATCTCATAGCTTTCCTAGCAACTGAGGATGATCCCAAACAATGGCTGAAGATGGATGAAAGAGAGGTAGAATCATTCCACCTTCCTTATTTGTGCTTTGCTTCTATTTTATTGATGTCTGTTTGAGGAAAAAAAAAATCTAAAACAAAAGAGTCATTTGAGGGTAGATCTTGAAAGAGCTGTGCATATGCTAAATTTCCGTATCTATTAAAAGTAGTGTCAGCATTAAGGCTATAGAAGCGTCTGTGCAAGAGCTGAACTTCAGAACACAAACTCTTTTATCTTTGTTTTTTCCTGCATATCTCTTATTAGTGCTACTTCCATAGTCCCAGACAACATATATCACATGGTGCAAGTCTTTGATACCAAGATAAGAAAAAGACTAAAAGAAAGAGGGCTAGTGCTCTCTAAAGTTTACAGCTGGACATCTGTGACATATAGATGTTGAGCTGAAATCTAAACCAAATCTCTTTCAGTGTTTTGGGATAAAAATCACCCTTCTCATAAGATGCATTTTATATGCATACATACATACATACATACATACATATATATATATATATATGCATATATATCTGTGTGAATATATGTACCTACAGATATACATGCATCTATCTATATTCATAAATAGATATACTCCAGAACCAATCATTTAGCAATGGTTCAGTCTTGCATATCAATTAAATAAATCAATTCTATTAAAAAAAGTTAAGAAAGCTTCTGCCAATATCTTTGTTTTAAGAACATAAAAATTGCAAAGTCAAACACTTAGATGTTAAACAATGCTAAAGATTTATTTCTTATTCTTTTTCAAGCAATATAATCTTTAATTGCATTTCCTTTTTTTATATCTTCTTTTGTTTACTGCAAAACGTGAATGATGGCTAAATAGTAAACAAGTATTCAATATTCTCTTTTATCTGCATTCTTCAAATTGCATACCAGATTATATTTAATTCACTCAGTTCGGCACCTGCTCTGAATACAGTATTATTTATTTCCTTCTGCACTAATGGTCCTGATTATAGTACATCATTGCTGCAAAACAGGATTTTTTGGTTGCTATTCAGATTTTCTAGATTCTGGAGACTAGCTTTTTCTAATTGTCGAAAATCTTCTACTAGGAATTTCTGTGATAATTTAGGGCCAAAACAGCAAAATGCAGAAATCATAAATAAAAAATCCAAGTTGAATATTGTATGAATATTTATATATCACCAGTTTTATCAATGTTTATACAATTGTAAATATTATATGCCAAAAAGTATAAGTTTCTAGATTATATTGTGTTTGTTTGCTCTTTGCCAAAAAAGAAAATGTGATTTTTTCAGAGATAAAGCATAACATCTGTATCGTTCCGGTTTTGGATGGATTTTAAAATAGAAAATGGCTGTCTTGGCTGATAAACTACTAGTACTAAAGCATATCTCAGCTTGATGGAGCTTTTGTAGCTGTATAACCTCTATCTAATGTTTTCATGAACCTAATGGAAACATTTCATTTCCAAGTTATTATTACTTAGTAGAGTACTCTAGTACCTTGTGCTGGTTTACTGTAGTAATCTCCCCTACAATTAGAATATGCAACAGGCAGCTTGCCTTAAATGACATGTATTAATATGAACAGTTTCCCCGTGTCCTGGGAGCCACTGCTATTCCAAAAAGAACTGTAACTGAAGCTTCTTCACTTGCTGGAAAAGGGTTTTCTACTAGGAGTCTTTGAATTTCATGTTTCAGAATAAGCCTCTAAAGGTTCTGAAACAGGAGCCAACAAGGACAAGCAGACTTTGCATTTATTAGTTTAATAACATTTGCATATGATTTGTATTTGAATTAATAAGCTGAATGTTTGGAGCATGAGATACCTACCAAGTAACTCAGCTCTGATTACGTAAATGTAAAAGACTGAGGATTAAGTTCTAAATTGTTATATCTTACCACTATTATGCAGAACACAATTCTGTTTGAAGTACCCACAATTTCAAGTGGACATTTCTTTGGGTAATTGTGGGACTAGTTTGTAGTTTTGTGTTTTAAATGAGCATGATTAGCCTGAGTTCCATTTGACATTGAAGCAAAGGACAAAGCTCTAGTAGTGCTAGATACATAGTGTATATCCAGCCTAATTCTTTAATAATAACCTAATAATAATAAAACCTAATCATAATTTAGGGAGGTTTCAATTTTAAAAATTTAACCTCAAGTAACAATTAAGGTCAGGCTTAGGCTAGGTGAGATAGACAAAATTCTCTCCATATCACTATAACATTTTTAAGTTTGAAAAGTAGAACTAGCAAATACTTTGTAGTAGGTATTCCATATCTTAAACCCTTGTCCAAAAATTTCAAGTGTTTCTCAATCCCACATGGGATAAAAATGGACCAGTTAGAAGGATTAAATTGTTGTTGCCTTTTAAACAGCAATTCTTTTTCCTGTCAGTTTTTCACATTTGTTTTTTGGTTGGTTTGTTTGTTTTTGTTTTTTTTTTGCAAACCACTGTTCCTTTAGGGGGACTTACAGACAAATTACTTTCTTTTCAAAATAGTTGTAATTCTTAATTGTGAAGTATTTTGAGATATATGAAATTTTTCATGGGTGTATACAAAGTTAGCAAGCTGTACAGCAGACCTTGGCATTTTTCTTCAGTTGGCCTTATTTGTATAATATTATTTTTGGCTGACATAAGAGTCCTTCGAGAACTCATTAGTTAGTTTTATTAAATGCTGTAATTTGGTTTACTACGATGGCTAAAAGTTCATCTGTTTATGTTAGCTTCCCAGTGGGTTGATTTCATGAAATGTTGTAAAATAATGCCATCCGTAATAGCTTCTAAAGGGCTGATATTGAGGTAGAGACAGATTCTTACAGCCATTAAATTGTTTTTTCTGTTTTACTCTCTGTGATGGTATCAGAGAGATTCAAGCCTTGCAGGGGAGAGATTGGAATACAGCAGAGACCAATACTGGATCTTTTTTAGTTTTGTTGTTACCAATTCTGGTTCTTTGATTATCAGCTATGCCATCATCTTAACCTCCCTCATCTTCTCTGCAGAGGTTCTCCCTGTAGTGGTGAATCAGGCTCTAGTCTGAACCTTGTGATGAATGATTCTGTTCACAAACTTCCAGGCTGCTTTTCACACTGCTCTCAGATAACAGACAAATCCACCTCCATTTTTGCCACCCGTCTCCAAATATCAAATTCAGACAATATGTCAATCAGTTATATTTTGAATGACATGAACCTTCTGGAGAACATATTTGTATATAAAAGTGACATATAGAAACAAACCTTCAGCTGCTGCCACCAAAGTAGATAACAGCATGCGTAGATCACAGAGGAATAATACAAGGTTTTCTTTCCCTCAAAGGAGTCAGTATCTAACAGGTGCAACTGAATTATAGTCAAGAAGGAATTTTGTTATACATGCATCTCCTGAAAAATGTATATGTTATGGACAGCTCCATTAGGTTTTGGGAATGGTTCTTCCTGGATGCTTTTCTTGAATTTCATGTCTGATGTGTAGATTTTGGCTCATACCCATTACAGTATTCAGAAAGTTGAAAGGTATTCAGAAAGCTGAGACAGCAGTCAGTCTTCATAAAACTGGCCAGTACTTAATGAAAATTGCCATTTCTACTAGTGGTCAGTTTTCCAGTTCTGCTGGACCTGCTGCTGCACTACAATAGTTAAATTTCTTTAATAGATTCTATCCAACTAAGTTTCAGGCTATGTGCATGCTTTTTGTGAAGAAATGACTACTCAAAGATCTCATGTACTACATATATTTTTGTCTGACCAAGGAAGCCTCCAATGCTTTTGAAATGCCCTGCTTACCAGGATTTGTAGCTGATGCTTTAAAGCTCACTCCTACATTTTCCAATTTCACATGCAGATATTCTTCAAGATTTAAGCAAGAGTGCTACAGTTTACTCAGAGTATCAGTGGGAAGTCTCTAGGAGAAGATAGAATAGTTACCTTTAGAGTCTTAGAGATGTTTTTTCATTTTTTGGTAAGGTGCGTTGTCCATATACATTCCAAAATGAGCTCTTTATCCTTCTTACAATATGCCTCAAGACTGAGTTTATTTTTCACCAAAGAGTGAAGAAGCATCAGCAGAAGCTCTCTTCCTTTGCAGCTGCAATAATAGGAAGGACTCTTCTTTAGACGTCACTCTGTAAAGATTGTCCTGGTTATACTTTTGAGGCACAGGTGCATCATAGCAGAAATGTGAATGGGCACTGCATCTCAAAGAGGAGACTGCATCTGTAAATAGAGTAGTTCTTAATTTCTTTTTGTGCTCTTCAATGCCAACATGCCCATGGAAAAAGAAAATGTTATGCTTACCCTGGGTTCTTTGTATAATCATTAGAGGATTTTTAAATATACACTTCCTGGCCAAAATTCTGATTAGGACTTGTGAGCCAGGACTGTCATGTTCAAGCTTGTGACCCATTACTTATCTTGTTAAAAGGGACGATAGCTCAGACTATCCTTTTAGAAACAGACAGTGCCACCAGTTTCTGATGGTCAGCTTGGGTAAGATCAGTTATACTGCTCTACATTGGGAGCTGACTAAAGAGGAACAAGTCCTTCTCTGTCAGAAATTGCATCTACATCTGTGGTGGCAGAAAATGTTGCAATCTTTTTACAACTTAATTTATTAGAATCAAGTTTTCAGTTTATTTATTTTTCTCTAATGTTGTTACAGCTTTTTGTTTTTAACCTAAAACAAAAGTACAAAAGTAGTATTTATGGTTTATTGTTTGAAGTTAGAATGCAGTTCTCACCAGCAGACAAGCAGGGTGTTTTCTTATTTGTTTGGTGGGGTTTCTTTAGAAATTTATTCCCTGTCCAGATACTTGGATTTATTGTTTTTATATTTACAGTGCAAGGAGGGAGAAAAAATGTACCAGTGTACGTAGTTTTAACTTTAACCATGATAATTTTTGCATTCTGCTTTCTGCATCATTTTGCCATCTGCATCTTGTTAAAACTGTTCTTTATAAAACCTCTGGAAATAACTAATATCCTTTAGCACAAACATACCTACAGTAATATCCAATAGCATCCATATCAGGCAATAGTTTGCTTCCACCTAATTCAAGGGCCCTTGTCTGAAGGACATTCATTGACTCCAAAAGAATGAATCAGACCCATACTGATTTTGCCATTTTAGACATGTGAGTGTATAAACATGTGAGCACTAATTATGGATTAGTACTTGTGTGTTTGTACACTGTGTGGAAACACACATAGACATATGTGAATTAAATTATGTGAATGTGAATTAAATTTTACCAATAGTGCTGGTTTGCACTGTTAATAAAAACAAACAAACAAAAAAACCCAAATCCAACAAAAAAATCCTAAGAAGCCTTGGAAAGACAAAAGATGGCTTTTCTGTCTCTAACCTTTAAATCAAACAACCTATTATCTGCAAGTTAATGTTTTGAGGTAATGTGCTATAAAACAGGAATAGACAAATCTGGTCTGTGTCATGAATGGGAATATTGCTGTCATTTAAATGTGTCTTTTAGTGTTAAATGTTTTAATATATTATTACGCTTTAATGTATTATTATGTATTATTAAATATGACTTAATAATGTATCTCAACTGTTTAAACCACATTCGAAAATATTCCTTGAATAATCTTATATGAGTTGTTTTAGGCATCTTGTTCTATGTGGAATAGTTCTGAACTATAAGCCATATATATATATTTTGTAAGATGATTATTTTTTCTGCCTTTAAAGATCAGGAGGGTGCCCGAGAATGCTTTCTAAGTGTTTCACTCATTATAGAAGTTCAACTTCCTTCTACAAGATGTTGGTTTTATGACACAAAAGTGTGTCATAAAAATTAACATTTAGTTATAACAAGGAGATGTTTTTATTTCACTTAACATCTGTAGCAGATGTGAAATATGTAATTATTTTTGTAAAAGACTTCATAACTTTCACGATTCTTTTGTTTGGCAGATCTTTCTTCTATTGGGCATTTTAGACAATTGATAAGCATTATTCAGTGGCATATGGTCTGAGTCTGACGTGCTTTGAAAAGAGTAGAGAGTACTAATAATGAGGATTCTGTGAAAATGGGAAAACCAGCACAACAGATATGCTTTGAGAAAGTATGGGGTTTTAGCATCTTGAAACAATATATCACACTCAAAGGGACAGAATTGGGCTGCACAATCTGTTAGCTCATTCTTGTCCAATCTGGTCTCCTCCTTTCTTTTGGAGCCAGCATTGTCATCAGCTTGCTGAATTATACTCTGACTGGAATGTATTTCAGGCACAGGGTAATGTATCTGCTTAAATGGAATCCTATCTTTCTACAAAAGCTTTTTAAGTATAATAAATTTAAAATATAAAAAAAAAAGTTCTATTAGCTTAAAGTAAATGGTTCAACAGTTTACATATGTGCAGGAACAAAGAAAATGACTACTTAGTAGGGAAAAATCTGGCTTGTTCAGAAATCAAAATAGAAAATGTAGAAATAAAGTTTATTTTTTAGAATAAATATTTTGCAATGCTACTAGATTCCCAAATTGGTTTTCAGGAGATATTTTTCTTTCTTCATTTAAAAAAAAAAAAAAGGAAAAAAAAAAAAAAAAAAAAAAAAAGAAAAAACCTATGAAGGATCACAAAACCTTTCAGCATGGGCCTGATCCTGCCTGCTATGAGTCCAGGGAAAAATCCCTCCAGGCATTAAGTTTCCTGCCCTGGTGTTGTACAGGATTTTCTAATGCCAATACAATGCATATTTCCTTATATTATTTTAATATACTTTTTTCTGTTCTTAAGATAAAATATGTTTCATTTACTCGTCTATGACTAAAACAACATTACAGTTGTTTTCAGAAAGATAAATAGTAATTGAGTCATAACAATGCAGATACATTAGGTTTGTTTTATAGTCACAGTGCTGTGTCTGTTTCTGGTTAATGAACCTATTAATTGTGCCATTATTTCTTAATAGAATGTTATAATAATCTTACACTACACTGACATAAGGGAGCTACATTTTTAAACAAATTGTCAGGAGAATTTTAAGCCTCGGATTGTGCCTATGGGTAAAACAGTTATGTTTATTACAGTGATTTATGTGAAAGTAAGCGGTCAGCTAAAAACGACTAGGATTCCCTGCTGCTAAAATGACAGGATAGCAGTACATGGGCCAGTGCTCCTGCTAAGGGTTCTTTAGGTTTCCTGTGGTAAATTACACTGCTTTGCAGGTATGACTAACAGCACCGCAGGCTGCCACTGTAATACAAGTCAGAGGGGGAAAAAAATAACCACCACTGATTGTAAAAGCAAGAACATCTTTGAATAAATTCCCAGCAATGTGAATTTAGGTTGTTTTATGCTGGGTACTATATGGCAGAAAGGTTTAGCTCAGGTTCTGTACTGGAAATAGCTCCCAGTGTAAAATCCCATGTGTTGAAGGAGCAGTCTAATTGCTATAGACTAATCCCAATCAGCTAATTTGATCCCAGTACTCTTCTAGAGGAAAACGGGGTTTAGATTCATTATTTTCCCAATATCATGTTCTTTTGTTGTGAATAAAGAAATAAATGTCTTTGGAATTAGCTCATTCCCTTACATTAAAGACATAACTATCATAAGGTGCTGATTCTTGGTGGGGAGAAGAAAATTTAATTCAGCAATGTAGTGTCTTTTATCAGTTCTTGAATGCAGAAATTGAGTAAAATGTAAATGCTTTTTTTGTTTATTTTTCACATATTCACCAATTTTTTTCTACTTTTTTTGTCTTAATTTTCTGTTAAATATATATATATATAGCTATTATTTCTCAAAGTGTGTACATAGGCATTAGGAGCCTATGTAGTGCTAGTACCAATTAATAAACCCATAGTAAAAAATTCATTAATAGGTTTGGTAGTATTTTTTGTATTGTATGTTGATGGTCATAATTGTAGAGAAAACAGTATATGTGTTCTCATTTTATCCAGATATTTTTTACTCTTAGAAGAAAAACTCTTTAAGATGGGTCATAATTCATGTTGTCTACACTGCAGTCACATGTCTACATGTTGACTAGAGAAATCAAAGGTTTGCTGATTGTATCTAGATAGATAAACTTTATCCTTTAACATATCCTCCTTTCATTCAGCTCTTTACTCTCTTCGACTTATCTACCCCTCTTCTTGCTTCCCTTTCCTAAAAGAACTTATCCCCTCTTCACTTCTCAATTCACTGGGTTTCTTTTTTTCTTTCTGCTCCCTTTCTTTTCAGTGTTTTATAGACCCTTTCACTCTTTTCTTCTGTAAGCACCCTTTTCTTTTATATGTGCTAGATCAGTTTATACAACAAAGCTTCCATGTCTTATAGTGTAAGAAACTCTCAGGAACATCCAGGCAACTGCATTGTGAGGGGAAATAAAGTTTAGGAGCTTCCATTGACAGATCAAATTGATTGATTTGTCAAAACTTGAACAATCTTTTTTTTAAATTGGTTTCTCTGTTACTGCCATCAGTTGTGGTTCCGTTAGTCAAGATTACTTCAACAAATAGACTTTTAAAATGCTTTGCAATTTGCTCTTCCTGACAAAATTGATTGATTTACAAAATCTATATGGTTTGTTGGTTTGTTTGTTTGTTTTAAAATCCTCAATATGAACTGTGATATTCTCTGGCTATTTTGTACCTTTTAATGATTCTTTTTATAACAGTAGCAACATGTTACTTGAGTTTAGATATGTGAATCATTTTATTCACATTAAGGTCTGAGAATTATAAAACACAAGAAATATATAGCGAGGTTACAATTTTGAACATCAGAAATTAAACACCTCAGAGTCCTAAGCAGAAATTAAGATAGCAGTGTAGTCATACAGGTATCATATCTCAGTAATTTGGAGAACTCAGGCTGAGATGAGGCTGAATACTAGGTCCAAATTATTCAGTTACCCTGACTAATATGTTCTGCACTACTATTTTTTCTCTAACCTTGGCTATACCTCCCATGACCATAAATGATGCTGCCCTAAGTATGCAATATCATCATGCCACTGCTGGTGGCACCAGGAAACCACTAATAAGAGCATAAATTTTAAAGTTCCTGGCTATAATTATATTAAAATCACATAAAATAATAAATTACCTTAGAAATAAAACAGTAAAAATAATTTTGAAGGGTAGAATCACTTAACAAGACAGTTTTGTTTGTTATTACTAAGAGGGTTTTCATAGAGGTCGTCTACAAAACTAAGTAAGCTTATTATCAAATTTATGACTTGAACATGTAGGCAAGAAAGATACTTAAAATGATAGTAGTGAAAATGATTCCAAGTAGTCATTGACATCAGATTTGAAAAAATTGGTAATAGTAATAAAAATGGTTCTTTATCAGACTTCTAAAAGTTTTAAATGAACACACTTGGTAGATGTTGGATTTTACTACACGGTTTGAGTCTATAAATTACAAACTCACACTCAGAAAAAACCTTCCAAATTAATTTGCATTTCAGCATGTGAATAGGAAGCTTTCTTGATGAATAATAATTGTAAAATTATCAAACTGAGGGACTGTCTATCTGTTCAAAGGCATTAGAGAGAGCCAAATTTATTTTTCATGACTGTTATTATGTTACTGGTTGCAGGGATTTGCTGTGTTTTTATACCAGTTCTAACCCTTTTGATACTAGGGATTGCATTAAACAAACACAGAACAGAATGCACAGTATTTGCCAGACCTGTCAAAATATTTTCAGCATTTTCATTTCCTCGTCTGTGCTACTTAGCATGTCAATAAAGTCATGTGCATTTTATATTCCACCCCCATTGTTAATATAGTTTTATTTTTTTAGACAAAACGAGTCTTTTCAGAGACTGAAGAAGGCTCTTTTCCTGGTCGTATAAACAGCATTGAGCAAATTATCATTGCTACAAAAATAAAAAAAATAAAGATAAGAAACCTAAAAGTTTAAACTTTCTGATTAATATGTTTTAAAGTATGCAATTATTCTTTCTATTACAGATGAATGACATTATAGTCACAGTTAGAGATTCAAATCTGAAGCTGACACTTGCTTTTGGAATAGGTATGCACCATGCAGGTCTGCATGAAAGGGACAGGAAAACTGTGGAAGAATTGTTTGTGAACTGCAAAATCCAGGTACACGTGTTCTTTTTGAATCCTGCCATAATGAGTTTTACATGGAATTTTAAAAGTTGGCTTTTTGTTACATATACCTCATTAATCTTTCTTTTTTTCTTAGGTTCTTATTGCCACAAGCACATTAGCTTGGGGTGTAAATTTTCCAGCTCATTTAGTAATTGTTAAAGGAACAGAATACTATGATGGAAAAACAAGGCGTTACGTGGATTATCCCATTACAGGTACTCACATAAATTATGGAAACGTTCATATGCTGAAATGTATTTCACGCATATGCAAATGATCTGAATTATTTAGTAATTGATCACTACTGAATTTGGATAAAGACTAGGAGAAATGAGGTAAGGGTTTGTTTATTTAATGCAAATTGTAAGAGAACTCTTCAGATTTAATGCAATAATGAAAATGTTTCTGTTTTGTAAATTTTTTTTCACACAAAATTCCTTTAATATGTATCACCCAAAATAGACATTAAACAATTAAAGGGACAATATAAAGCCATATCTAATTAACTAGTTAACTGTATAAAAGGAAGTTTTCAAGCATCCAGTTTGTTTTTTTCATTTTTTAAACCTTTTCTAAATAGAAACAAATTTTTAACAGTAAACTTAGCCATGGTTTGAAATGCAACAGTTGAATCACACGTGTATGAGAAAATAAAATGTATACATAGTGACTTGGTAGTATACAAAAAACCGTTACACGCCTGCTATATTCTGTGATATAAGGGATACTTCAGAAATAGGGAGCGAAATTAAATATTTTAATTTCTAGCTTGATACAGACTTTCATTGCTTTCTGGCTCCAGTAAACTCCAGTTTTCATGAACTGTTCTGCAGTGTTTTCGACAAGCTTAAGAAAGTGAACTTTTCTCAGAGTTCACACAGGGAGAATATTTGATTGGATGGTACTAAGTTTAAAGAATGAGGACAAGCTAAATTTATTCCAGGTTTCCTGTTCTGTTTTCCCTTTCGCAAGAGAAAGTTTATTATTAAATATTCCTATACTACCCTAGCGATGTGTACACCTAAGGACGATCTAAATGGTATTTGTTTGGCAAATAGAGAGCTTGCATCTTTTTAGCCATGCACTGTCTCTTCAGCAAGAGAAGTTTAGTAATGAAAAAAAGCTCAAACTGAAAATACTATGGGGTTACTTCTTCAAGTAACCCATCATAGAGCTTAATATAGTGGTTAGTGCTCTGCAGGAAACTTGGGATCAATTTCCAGACCAGCTCTCTTGTTCAAAGATTCTGGTCTGACCTGGGATCTTAGCCATGCACACTTGTATTTTGTGACAGACTTTGGCTGATGTAAACTTAGTGAAAACAGTCTCCGCAGCAAAATCGTATCGCGCTCGTGCCGGCTGGAAGAACGGTGGTGATTGGCTTTATTACTGAATGAGGAAAAGTGGCGAGGAAAGAAATAAATGGAAGTTTTAAATTTTGTTGAATCCGTGGTAGTGTCAGAAATCAGTAATAGAGAAAATAATATATTGAAAAGAAATCAGAAACTCAATAAACTGCAGACTTACTAGGCTGTTTTAGAAATCTGTTGTTCAAGTTTGCATGAAGGCTTTAGGGGTGCTGATACTTTCACTCTTTACTGCCTTTTTTAATTCAGGTAACTTCAACACCGGGTGTTGTTCAGTTCCTGAATTTTCAATAAAACTTGGGGTGAGGGAGGGGGTGGATGGAATATCACCATCTGTGATGGAAGCATTCAGATTTTGTTGTCTGCACTGCAACAGAAAATGCAGATTCCTTATTTTATGAAGAAACATGTGGTGTGGTTTGCCAAAAGCATTTTTATTTTTAACTTTCTAGAGAATATTTATGCATCTGGAACTTCTGTGGATAGGTAGTACAGTTTTGCTGCAGCAATAAAATGAAAATGTAATTAATTTCTTTCTGAAATACTTCCAAAAGTTTCACAATACTGTCTTTAATACTGCCTTCAAGTTATGCCTTCACTGTTCTGTCATGGTATTGCTTGGCTTCTCCCAGCTGAAGTTACCTTTCTGTGTCAGGAATGCATTTGGCTCCAAGGAAGCAGCTGAGGGCAGAATCAATCACTCTGGAGTCTTCAGCAGTTTCAAAATAAGCAAGAATGCTTCTTTGACTGAAGTCAGAGGTTTTGGGGAGGGCTTTTTCTCAGTTAACAGTCATTTATTTAGTCAGCCAGTGGGATCATATTTAATGTTTCAAGAGTTTAGTCCAGTGATTAAAAGCAGCCAAGCAACATATATTCAGTAAAGAAAATATTGGGTTTGGATAATTACATAGTGGATATTGGCAAAAATAATTTCCTGACATTTTTGGTAAATCCATTTCCTATATGGTATTATGCACAATTTAATTCACCACACAGAATAGCAAGAAGTTGTTTCATCACCCTCCTGTGCACATACCTATTCAGAAGCAGCAGATTTAAACTAGTTTCATTTTGCATCTTAATGTCATTCCTAAACTAACAAAAGGAGTCAACTGATAAAAAACATTGCTGTCTGTACACAAGTCAGTACACAAGTTAAAATGTGTTACTAAAAATGCACCATTGGGCGTTCTGTATCTGCTGTTAAGGTCAATTGCTGTATCCCAGTCTTTACTTTCTGGATTTTCCTTTCCCAATGGAGCTTTTGGCCAGAAGTATACTAATTCTTAACTCAAAGAAATCTCTTTTCAAATGCCACGTACTGCAAGCCACATGTTGGGCAGGTATGATAGAGCTCATAGGAAATACACAGAACATAAAAACTTTTAAAACAAAATATAAAACTTATTAATTGCTTTCCATTGTTTCTTCTAAGTTAAATAGCCATTGAAAGTACCAGAAAGGATTCAGAGCTCTGTTGAATGATGCACAAAACAACCTATGCAGATGCACTTCTCAAATGAAGGGAGGACAAGTATATGATAAGCATACTTATCCTTGTGGCCAGGCAGCAAATTGAGCATGTTTTGCATCAACTAGCATTTTCAATGTTTATAGAAGTCATTAATTAGTATTTACAAGTAACAGTGTGTAGGTGGAGTAGTAGAAGTAAGCTTTAAGTGAACCAGCTTTTAAATCAATAGATTGTGATGTGATATAGAGACAACATACAATGCAAAACCATCTCTATTCTAGTGCTAATAACTAATATAACTTGTTTGAGTGGTAAGTATCATAGCATTCAGTAGATAGAAATTGCCTATACCATTTTTTCTCTAAAATACTCCAAACCTAGGAAAGCGTATCTAGCAGAAAAGCCAATACCAGGAATTTGTAGAAGTGTGAAGTCAAATTAGGAAATGATAGACAATTTTTTTTTGCATGAGTTCTCTTACTCATCTTTAATTGCATGTGACCAAATGAGGGATAGATGTGGAATGGAAGGAGAGAAGAAGCAATTTATATTAGGTGTAAGCTTGGGTTCTATTGCAATGGCTGGTCTTTAAATATGCAGGAAGATAGTCTCTGACAGAAAGAAATTCATCATAACTTTACTGAGATAGAAAAAAAAATTAGGTATGTCAAAGACAATAGGGCATACCAGGCCAAAGTAATCCAAAAAACCTGTATTTTACATCATACCGATATAACTACATTTATTTATAGATCCAAACAAATATTTGGTTTGTACATAATTGTCTCTTTGGCAGATGTACTTCAGATGATGGGGCGTGCTGGCAGACCACAGTTCGATGACCAAGGAAAAGCTGTCATTCTAGTTCATGATATTAAGAAAGACTTCTACAAAAAATTCCTTTATGAACCTTTCCCAGTGGAATCAAGGTAAAGATAAAGCAATCAGAAAATCTGATCAAACTATAAACAATACTATAAATGAGGGATAGAGGAAAGGGAAACAAAATTCCTGTGCTGGATATCTCCTAAATACCAGGGTCAGGAGGAAGATAATTTGCAAAAAGAAATTACCCACCTTTATGCAGAAAATTCCGTTCTTCCATGAGTTTGAAGCGCTGATGAGCTCATTACCATTCCAAGGTAATGCTACAAATGCCTCTCTGTTTCTGGGTGCTGTCTCAGACATGTGAAAACACAAACTGTTCTTCAAGGGCAGTGTTTAGGACAACTATCTATGATCCCCAAAACCCTCTGAAATTCTGTGAGAAGTTACCAGTAGGAAAAAAACAAGGTGAGTTTCTAGCATTTTTTGCCTAGAATCATTATATGTATCACATATAATGTGATACATATCACATATCACTTGTATCATTATAGGTATCACATTCTTGAAAATCTCAAAAGTTCAAAGAGAACTCTACATGCTGTAAGCTCCTACTAATACAGTTTTAACATATCTTTCCCTATAAAATTGCAATATTTTTGTCAGAAATGTAGGAACACCACCTTTTTGCAGCCTCTTGGAACCCAGTTGATGCAAAGTTTGCTGCCCCAGCATAATGTAATTTGTGCCTTGTTTTGATATTTTTAATATACTTTCGTTGTTCAACAAGAAGCCCAGCTAGTTACATTGGTGTCCTGTAGAGGAATGTTTAATGGAGGAATGCTCAGACATCTAATAAAGCATGAACATTAGTGAAAGCTTTTCTCAGGGACAAAGAATTCACAGTATTGTTCTTCTAAGGGAATTTATCCCTCAACAAAAGAGACAATGGGACCTTTTTCTGCTCAGGAAATTTGTTGGAGTTTGAGAGTGCAATTCACCTTTGAAATGTCGTCGAAATGGTCTGGTGTATTTGAAAGTTAATTTCTGTGGTGCACAGACAAACAATTTTTGCAAAGACAGAATGTGGAAACATACATTTCATTTCCTTAGGAAACAACGCTTTTTTTAACATAAAAATTGCACTTAGCACAAAAGGCTAGGAGTTGAACTTCTTCAAAATGATATCTAATTAGTGAAAAGAATGGTGTGATTAAAATATTGATGATATATCCAGACTGCATAGCATTAGCATAAACTAAGAAATATCTCTATTCTTTGGGAAGTAGTGTTTCTGGATAAAGAAACCATATCTTCAAAATAACAGTAGTGATCACACCTTTGTTCATTTTTGGAAGACTATAAATATTCTGTTACTAGTAGCTCCATTTGTGTGTATATATTTACTTTGTAGTTCTGATATATTCCATCTTCTATTGTAAAAAGAGACTATTTGATAAATATGCAGATGAAGAGTCACATATTAGTCTTGTTAAGTTCTCTGTAGGTTGTGAACCAATTAACTTAAGTTTGTCTTGGTCTCTTTTATGATCAAGTAAAGTAAGAGGTTTCATATCTTCAAAGAGAATCTTATTGGGGGGTTTTTTGGGATTTTTAGTTTCAGAATGTATTCCCATCTGTTTTACCAAAGAGAAGATTTATCAGCTTTGTGTAGTATTTCCTATTTGTAAAAGTAAACTTCATTTTTTTTCAATTACCGTTTTTTCTAAAAGCCATTGTTTACATATTAGTTGTAAGACTCAAGTACTCAACTTGTAACAGTCTTGTGCTCTCCCTGGTCATGGGCCTGAAGCACAGCACGTTAGAAACAAAAGAAATACCAGAATTCTGTTATTGTGGAATAACTATTGAATCATCTGTCCAGTTTCTTTTGGACAATCTGTGTAGAATATCTGTGGTTCTGACCCTTAGAAACATGCAGTCAGCAGTACAGAGCACTAAAGCAGCTACTCATGCCAAATTATTCTTTACTTTTAGCAACAGGGAAAGAACATTGGGAGAAGAAAAAGGATATAATACAAGAAAAATTAGGTTGAACCTTAAGGATATTTGCTATTCTCTGATTGAACTCTAGCCAGGCATGATCTCATTAGATACCCTAATGGAGGTCTTTGTTCTGTTTAATGACTGAGTATGTTATTTTTTAAGAATCATTTTAAACTGCTTTTATTATTCTGTTCTGAGTTTAGATCTTTCTGGGTAAAAGTAGCTGCTCTTCTTTGCTTCTTTTTTCCTTTTTTTTTTCTTTTTTTTCTTTTTTTTTTAACATTGGAAGAAGATGAGGCAAAATCTGGGGGAAGCAGTTTTGATGTAATTTTAATAGCCCTGAAGTATTTGTCAAGTATTAGCTGAGCTCTTGCCACTGTTTCATTTCCTGTTTGTCTTTCCATATGATTCACTATTGGATTAAATCAGCATGATCATATGGTCAACATACAATATTCAGAAGTTACCACTGAGTAGCTCCATCTGAATATGTTCCATAAATGACTTAAACTCATGCATTCTTGGTCCAATCAAAAAATAATTTGAGCTTCATTCCACTATCATGTAAAGAAGATGACTGACCTTGCAATTACATTCCCCCTTCTTCCCCTCTTCTGTTTTACCAGAAGATAAATATATAATATTTTCAGATTAAAAGTAATAAACCTTTTAATGGACAGCTCTACAAAATATATTACCTGTCTTTGTGATTGTAAAGTCAGCTAAATCCTTTTGTTTCCTGTTCTTCAGCTTGTTAGAGGTGCTGGCTGACCACTTGAATGCTGAAATTGCTGCTGGAACTATTACATCTAAGCAGGATGCAATGGATTATATCACCTGGACTTACTTCTTCCGTCGACTTATAATGAACCCAACGTGAGTATACAGTATAAATGCAATTCAATCTCAACCTGAAGGTAACTTCAGGTTAGAGTTGATTCAAAGGTGATCTGTCTGCTGTTGGGGCCTAGAATATTTAGCAGTCTCAAGTGTAAGGGCATTACTGGCCCACATGTAGATTAAAATTTGTGTGCACTTTTTAAAATTTTTCTCTAAATATAAATGTATTTTTGGCAGAAAACTTTACAACTTAGTTACAACAATAAAATAGCCTTATTGCGAGGGCTACATCAGCATCCCTAAAATAAAATTCCAGATTATCACATTCCTTCAGATATTGTATTTATAATGCAATGCTTTTTTTTTAGCTACCAGATTGATATGTTCTGCCCAGTTTTCTTTAGAAAATTTATTAAAACTTGGACTTTCCTAATAAATGCTAGAATAACTATCAGCTGTTTCTCTGTGATAAAGTTTGCTTTCATTAGGGTATCCTGGTGAAACCATGTGTGCAATATTTTCAATGATTGCTATCATCCTGCCTAGCTCCAGCTGGTATGCAGATCATTCTGAGCTGTTCCACCAATACAGCCTGCCTTTGCCACAACACTGTGTTGGGTAAATGGTATGTTACCTTTTGTGTGATCATTCACCCACTAAAATAATGTGGCAAATAAAAAATTAACCATTTAGATCACTAAGAATTTCTTGATGTATTCCAATGTGTTGTATTTCTGAAATCATATGAATGTCCATAGCATTTGGTCAGATTTTCAGCTGGGTGCTTTATGGGACAGTGCTGCTGGGAGCTTGCAGGTGATAAAATAATTTCCTTTAATTCTTTTTAAGTCTTTATTAGTTTTTAATTCTTCATCTAGTCCTATGCTGAGAATCTCCCACAAAACAAGCATAATTTTCATCTAATCTTCATGAGAAATAAAAAATGCAAAGCATTAGAACTGTAAACTAAAGAAAGCATATTCAATTTTCTTACTTCATAGCTAACACAATGCATACATTTATGTGGAGAGTATTTCTCCTCTGAAAGTGACAAACAGTTAAATTCTGATTTCGTGTATGTTAGATTTTATAAATTTTTAGTATAAAGAATAAGTACAGTTACTTTTAAATGACTTGTTCTTGAATTGCTTTGACTGAAATGAAGTTTTAGTTGGTTTGGGTTTGGCAAGCTTTGACCATGTGGTGTCTGTGGTAGGCAGATTTTTTAAGACAGCATATAGGCCAAAGGTAAGTGTAGAACACAAAAATATCATTGTTTGATTTAATAGGCAAGCTCTTCCCAATGTAAAAGAAGATTTCCACTTGAGTATGAGGTTGGCATATGACTGATAGTAATTTTTTCTCTACAGTTTCTTTATTGTCATGGGAAGCTAAATCTGGAATTATCACAATTTCAACTTCAAAGTAAAAGTTCTGCTCTTCTGAGAGGATTGTGGAAAGAAAGTTATGGGGGGAAAAAAAAAGCTTTTCATAATAAGATGTAGAGTCTTTCTAGAGAAAAGCAAGATGAACAGATCTTGACTAGTCATGCCCATAATGGCAGAATAGGGATGAACATTGAAGTTTCTAATGAAATTGGAGTCTTGCATTGGAATGCCACACATGCAGGTTGGAGCAGATGACAAGTTGAACTCTTTATCTGCACAGGTACTCAGCATTCCTCTGTATTTAGTCATGCAGGGAGAAAGATTAAGGCTATTATTTATTCTGTCAAAGAGGTCATTTCTAGATGCTAAGCAGAAATGTAATGCATTCCATTCTTTGACATGACAGTAGTATGAAGTTTCATCCGAAGTTACTAAACTTAGTTAGTAGTTTTCCTGGACCTACTATCTGTAGTATTTTCAGACCTCCTGGAAGCCAAGCAAGCAGTTTCAGCATGGTCAGTGTTTGAATGAGATACGTCCAAGGAAAACTGAAGAGTTTTACGAACAGAAGTCAGTGATTGCTGAGATAACTGATTAAGTTGCATTATAGTAATGGAGTTTACTGTACCACAAAAGAGCATGTGAAATGATTGATATTACCAAACAAAAATTATTTGTGGCCCCTAATAATCCAAAGATTTTAAGTTGTGTTTTGGTTTTTTGTTTCAAAAATGTAGGCGCACAGTTGCTGATTTTTGGTTTAGATGGTTATGCAATACCCATTCCTTGTCACTTAATAGAAGTGTTCTTTATCACATCCTGCCCCAAAGCAATTTTGTTGACTTTCTCTCCATTGTGAAACAAGAACTATTTTCCAAACAGCAGGTGATTGTACCTTAGTGGTGAATAAGTAATTCCCATATGCATGATTAGTAAATTGCCTTGGGATTCATTGACATAAAAGTCATTGCATGGGATGCTGTAAATCCCCAAAATAATGGGCTTAGAAAGATTTATATTCTCGTTTATTGCCAGTTTTAGCTACTTGTATATTAAAGCTGCATAAACAAATGTAGGATCATCCTATTCCAATCCAGTATCATAAAATGCTTTACTGAATGCCTATAGTTTGTACTATTGAAGTAATGGTAATCTACCTTTGTTGTGAGATAGAGATCCAAGTATCTTTTTCTTCTAAGTATCCAGGTTTCTTCTAAACATGAAGTCATCATGAAAGTTTTTCTGGCAAACTTGAGATAATTTGTTAAACTTGTAAAGATAATTATTTGAATGCTGTTGAAAATCTTTGTGTCTTAAAATACTTATTTTCATCAAAGCATTTTAATTTTCTTGTTTGATGAACCCCTTCATCTTGAAATCTGTGGAATGGGTTTTAACTGTCTAGGTAAGAGGAGTAATTGAGCTGTTGATTTGGGGAAGTAGAGCAGCTGAGTTCTAGTTTTTTTCAGAGGCAGGACAACTAGTCACACTCATCCTGTTCGGGAGATGACACGCTAGTGAGAGGGATGGTCCAAATGAAATGTTTATCAAAGTGTTTCTGTCTCCATATCCAGAGTTCCTTGCTTATTCTTCTCTTCCCTCAAAACAGTTATTCCTAAATGCAGAGCTTTTTGAATTTGCATGTTAAGTCACAGCTTCTGTACTACTTCAGTCAAGTAGTACAACGTGTTCTCATTTCCACTTGGAACTGCAGTCACTGTGTTCTTTACTTAGTCAAGGTCATTCAAGACAGACCAGCAAAGTGCCTTGCTCTTTGCAAGGGGCTACTTTGACAGGCTCATCTATCTCCATTCCTTGGCTGAAATGCCTTGGTTGTTTCATTCTTTTACCCTTATGAAAATTATAATTGCAACTTTCTACAAAAGAGAAATGACTATGGGAAATACTTTCTGTAAATCAGGTTATGATATTTTCCAGATACATGTGCAGTAAAAGAGAAATAGAAATTTACAACATATGTAAAGTTAAGCAGAATCAGCTTTGGTTTGGAAAGTTAATTTTTAGATATCCTGAGAGCCCACATCACATCACTATTAAAGTGTGTGTGGCTATTTATATATTTATATATGAGATTGCATCTGTGTACATGTGCACACTTACAAAATCGGTTTTCTGTGTAAATTCCTTATGAAAACCTGAGAAAAGATATTTTATTCTTTCATTCTGAGGAAGGGGTTTTTTTCACTTGATACCAGTTTTACAAAGTTTTTTGCAATGAATGAATAATAGAGCATAAATTATAATTTCAGACTGATGCCTTTACGATCATACGCTTATGTTTCATTTTAAATTTCATTTTCTCATTATGATTAGCTGAGCATGTGAATAAAACATGTGAATACAAATTATGGTTATATACTGGTCCAATATAGTTTCTGCTGTTATGATGACAGGTAATACCATGGTAGAAGTCAGTCAGAATGTAATACCTATGTATTTTGGTGACAAAACCACAGTTACTCAGAATTTTAGGGTTGATTTAGAATTCTTTCAGAAGGGGGATTACTGAAGAAAGTTAAATTAGCTAAGATTAAGAGCTAAAATGGAAAAATTTGACAGTAGCTATACTAACAGAAACTAGAATGCGCGAGTATATTGCACTGCAGTGATTACTAAAATCCATCCTTTGAGTTGGTAAACAAATATTTTACAAAAGACTTTGCAAAAGGAGTCTTCCTTTTACAATGACACTTAGACCTATATGCATCTACAGATACATACGCATGTATATATTTAATAAATGACAGCTATAGGCATTCATATGAATTTCATAACAAGAGTTTGTTCTTTGGAATTATTTGGATCACAGTGATTTGAAAAGTACAGGAATGCAGTTCACAGTATAGTTTTACCAAATATTCAGACAGGTAAAGATTTGCTGAGTCTGTCAAACAAGGCCCCAGGCTGCTGAGTATTTGAGCCACCTCCTGCTTCCCAGTCTGCGGTAATCTTAGGTGAGAATACAAAGCTGAAGAACCCTCATCTCGCCATTCAGAGAGCAAATTCACATAATTGTCTTCCTACTCTTGGGTATGATTTACCTGTACAAATTATCTGTTAGAATATATGATAGGAAAAAGAAATGTCTGATCAATATGTGAGTAAATTTACAAATGCCTGTTGCCTCTCATTTCTCATGAACACATCTTGGGAGATGAACTGTCTTGCAAATGTTATAATTAGAAGCACTAATGTGGGGGTAAATACCTTGCTAATGTCAGAGAAATTGGACTTGGCTTTGTTCTCCTTAAATGACCACAATATACAGTATACTACAAGCTGATTAAAGATAGCAATGTGTCTGTTTCTCCTAGCTGGCACATGCAAATATATGGATGCAAGAAAACATGGTAGAAGTAATATACAGGACGACATTACTGTCTGCAGCATTTGTGCACTCTGTAATGCATTTTTGCAAGCCAATCACGGACTCCAGAGTCAGTCAGTAATGCCTTAACAACAGACGTGGTTCGGTACATTGGGTCATATCTCTCTGGCTGTGAAGCTTCATCAGTTGTGCCATATACTCTGCACCATTTCCAGGGTGCTATTTAAAGATGGCAGCTGCTGAAGGCCACAAGCTGATAAAAGTAAATATAAATGATGACCGCAGTAAAAGGACCTAGAAAAAATTACTGTGTATGCTCCCCCATACTTGTTCATAACAAAATTCTGCTGTCAGAACTGTAAAATCTCAGAAAGCACACTTTCTTGCTATGAAGTAAATGCTGTGGATTCGCCTTTTTGTGCATTTGTTTCAAAAGACCTACTGACTGGCAAGTTTTTTCTTTAATATTTTTGGTTGACTCTTGTCACTGATTTTCATTATGTGTGTCACTATTACCACCGTATAATCTGAACATAAAAAACATGGTGCTGTAACAAATGACTCCACAGCATTGACAGTTATAGCAGGACCATTTCAAGGCTGATGAAAAATTTCCCAGAGAGATCTCAGGTCAGGTTTACATAAGCTAAACAGGAAATGATTGCCACCATTCACATTAAATCCTAAATGTTTTGTGTAACTTCATCTACATTTTATGTTCCTGCACGTCTCCCTGTCTCTCTCAGCTGATGAAATTCCACACTTCCTTAGATTAGAGAAATAAGTTCATGTTTCATAGTTTGTTGTGCTTGCTAGGCTCTACAAGGTTTTGGGGTTTTAAATATGTTATTTAATAGACAGTAAAAAGTTCCTTCAGTTTTTGATTGTTTAAATTTTACATACTTTGTAAATTTTTATGATACCTAGGGGTTTGTTACTGCTTTTTCCCTGTGGACTACTAATGGAAGTTAGCCTGTCTAGCCCATGTGCTAGATGCTGTTAGGATAAAACTGCCTTTGACTTTCACACCTCTCAGGGGACGAGTAATTGTTGTGTTCAAACAGCCTGTAATTGTGATCCCGCTGGCTTTCTCAGTACGCTTCTGGCTATTAGAATCATTAAACAACTCAGCACCTGTTAACAGCATTGTAAATATTCAACCCTGCTTGTGTGCAGGTTGAGTCCAATATAGGAGAAGGCTTACAGAGCCCAGCCTCATAAATTAGAGCTTCTGACAAGTCAATTATTGTGAAACTGGGCTTCACTGTGAAATAAATGAAATGGTGTGCTGATAAAAAGGTAGGCTGTCTGTTTATAGCAAAGGAGAAATAATGACTAGATGATTCAATGCAGTGAGCATGAAACTGCATTGTTTTTATTCTTTATCTGTAATTAAATAGGCAATATCGCTTCATAGAGGAGCTCACGTATTATGCAGTTTTTATACTTGAAACATACCAACATGCAGAATTCAGCTTGCATTTATTCTTGAGCATTGAAATCTAATGTCATGATACCTCTGTTTTCACTAATGATTTTAACACAGTCTTTCAAGATGAATGGCTTTGATTTTTATTAGGGGTAAATGTGCTGAATGACCAAGAAGCTCCTGTGGGTGTGCTCAAAATTATATCTGCCTCATTACAGATAGTTAAAACATACTGGTACCACTTCAGTCAAGATTACAAACCATTTAAGATTTTTCTTCATATTGTTTTATTTCTACTAGGCAGCTACATATTTATTCCTTTGACAAAAAATTACCTAGAAGCAGCAAATTTAAAATTCACACAAAATTTTAGAACATATTATACATACCTTTATGATTATAACTTCAGTGTGAAATACTGCAAATTAGGCAGAGCACAAGATAAAACCTGCTTGAATTAGTGTCTTAAATTGCAGTCTAAAAAAAGAATTTCAGTGTATTGCCCATGTCCCTTTTTTTCATTTTATCAGTATTCATCATCAATGTTATGGTACTGCAAATAAAGGTGCTGAAATTATAGGGTGGAAGTCTAAATACCATGACAACAAAGTGCCTTAATTTATAAGCATTTCAGAAGTGTTCTATTCAATTTAGAGAGAAATAATAATGAATCATTAGTGGTTTAGGAATATAAAATAGAAAATTTTTTCACCTCCTTAAACAACTTATTTAGCTAATTTGCTCAATTATTTTCAGAAGGTAAACAAAATTTTACTAAGTAATTTCTGTTAATAACCAGAAAATAAATGTGATAACTGATGCTAGGCACATAAAAGGGACAGACAGAAAGTTTGACCATTTTGTATTATCTCTATATTACTTAAGTAAATTTAAAAGGGGGCTCATGAAATTTAGATTGCATCAGATTTTTCTACAAATTAGTTTTCTTTGCATGAGGCTGATAATATATTGCTGTCTACCATATAAAACATTTTCATCAATACAAATGTTACTGTTAGTTTGGTTTGCTTTTGGACAATAGCTGTGTTATAAGTATTTCAGATCATTTCAGCATGAACCCATACAAAATGTCACGGAGTTGAATATTCCACTGCCGTGTATCTATGTTTTGTTCTTGTCTCATGTAGCTGGCTGCTATCAGAACACATTTTTTAAATCCTTTTCTTATGGTAGTACTGGTATACTGCAACTTTACCTGATTAAGTGAACATTCAAAGCTTCAGAGAATTATTCCCATAATTTGGGATTAATAGCCAGAGGAAAAAATCTTGAAATTACAATATTGCTGTTTAGTATTCAGGCTCTTTTCAGTTATGCTACTGCTATTTAAAGAGATGTATGGTAAAAACTTTGTTTAAATAAATAATAATGCTAATCAGATTCTTTAAAGTAACCAGGTCTGTTGTAGTACATAAAAATATAATTCCATCTTTTGAAATTTGCGAACAGCAGTATTACAGTAAATGATAGAGTTTACCTCAGAGAATGGGATTCATCTGCCCAAATATCATCAACATCTGAGCTTGTTGTCTAAAGTTCTTTTTTTTATATTGGTGATTACTTTTCACCTCATCCTAAAGTAGATATTTAAAATACTTCAGGTGAAGAGTATTCTGCACATTTCTTTCCAGTGGCAGTAAAGGGAGTTGAAAAAACTAACTCAGGTGCAGCTGTAACTTTGTAAAATTGGCTAAAATGAATCTCAGCACATTGTTTCGCAGCCTGTTGCAACCTGCACAAAATAGTATTGAAAGAACCTACTCTCAGTTAAACTGGGGTTATTTCAAGTGGGAATGCTGAGTACATCATAACAGTAGAAAATTTTAAGTAAAGCAGCCAGGTGGAACAAAGGAGCATCTTTCATCAATGCACCAATCTCAGTAGTCTGTTTCTGCCATAGTATTTGACAATTAAATGAGCAAGCACTATGTTTTTTATTCCACTTTTTTAAAAATTCAGTAAATCATCAGATTTTATGTTTGTTTTAATTCTGCTTTGAAATTGCATTATTTAATTACTCTGCTTACATTCATAATTTTAAAACTTTCTAAGCATGCTCAGTTTTTCTTTATTGCTCATTGAACTTATTTGTTACTTTCTGATCTGGTGCCTTTGCTGAATCTAGGGACACAGGTTCTCACTGCTTTTTTATCTGGAGTAAAAGTTCTCACTGAAATTATGTTGGTTTGTATGAGTAAAATCATACAATACACCTCGAGTTCTATGGTTAAGGAGTGCAAACTTCTTATATGTCTTTTTTATATGCTAACATTAAAAAAGTATATTTTGGCACACTAGAAATATTTTTCCTTCGTGCAGAGAACTAAAAGGCATTGTGACTATATAGTTTAGCTAAACATTTTATCTGACAGCAAACATGTGAAGTAACCTCATTAACAAATATCCTATTCCTTTTTTTAGCAATTTTAACTTTGAGAATAAAATGTCACTGAAATATAACAACAAACACCAACATTTGGATTGGTGTAAGTTTACTTTTTCAAGAGTTGTCACTATATGCCTAGTTTTTACTTTCAGAGTTGCAGGATGTAAGAACAGTTGCTCTCCTGGGTGGGTTTTCTTCCTTTATCTTGAAGTTAAAATGCTGTTACTTGTGTTAGCATTGCTTGTTCACTTTCATACTTATCAGGAAAGTGCACTTATGAAATCAGGAAAATTTTCCCACTAACAAATTAGAGCCAGTCCATTTCTGTTTGTATCAACCTTTCTATAAATAGATGGACAAATTGCCATCTTTCCATATGTACATGCTTATCTTATGTTGGTTACTCCCACAAGCCATTTAAGAATCATAGATTTCTTGTTAATCTTTATAAAGGACTGTGTTTAATTGTTTAATGTGGGTATTTGCTGTTCCATGTGTATACTGTAGAAGCCTTGCAAGTTTTCCTAGAAGACATTGTTGTTAAAAATCTTCAGACTGTAAAAAATATTCACCCAATGCATCTGCTTTCATTTTATCTAGTTACTATAACTTGGATGATGTGAGCCATGACACTATGAATAAATACCTCTCAAGCCTTGTTGAGAAATCCCTGTTTGATTTGGAAGGCTCCCACTGCATTGAAGTTGGGGAGGTAAGACTAATCTGTGCCTTACAAGATTCAGTAGGCTACATGCTCCTAGAAGTTGGGAACAGCAAGATAAATACTCCTTGATGTGAGATGTTAGAGTTTGTGGAGCTCTTTGTAAGACTTACACTGAAAACTGTTGCAGCTAAATTATGATGCTAAATTGTTTTTTGATGTTATGTCTTAAAAGTAGTCTGAAAGTATTTCACAGTTACATAGGAACATGTGATATTGAACCACTTGGGAGCTCTGTGTATTTATTTGATCCTTCTTCAAACAGGATAATCGCAGCATTGTGCCCCTGACCTACGGCCGTATTGCCTCCTATTACTACTTGAAGCATCCAACTATTGGGATGTTCAAGAATGAATTGAAACCTGAAAGCACTGTTGAAGAATTGCTCTTCCTTCTGACAGTAAGTCAGATATTTTATTTCAAATACAGATCTTTTACTCTTAAAAGCACACGTATATGAAAACACACCTCAAAATAAAGAAATCCTTTATTCCGTGATCTAGAATTTATTTTGTTTTGAGAGATACACATGAATCATTTTTGATGTTTCAAGTGTTTCATCTAATCAGTACACCAAAGTTACTTTATACACCTCTTTCCCTTCTTACATCCCTTCATAGTGTTCAGGATCTACACAAATCTGGTATTTGTCTTTTCTAAGTTAGGTGTAATACTAAAATGCCAGAGTAATGACTGTATATAGTAAATCTGTAGCAGGACTGTCACTTTGTCCTGGAACAATCTGAAAGACACAGCAGCTTTAAGAAGTCAGGGAAACATATGGGAAACACCTCTTTCCTAAAACATCTGCTTTTCCTTCTCCCAGGCACCTCCCGATCCTTGAGGTCATAACCTGCAATAACAGCATTTCCCACAGTTAGTCTAGAGACTGGTTAGTAGGGAAGTGGAATGCAAGGCCAAAGACAGCATGTGTGATGCACTGTGGTAGTATTACATTCTCACCATAAAAGAATTGGGGTTTAGTCCATTTTCAAGTACTGAAGTAGTTATAACTACAGATTTTTCTTTTTCAAAATGGTGTAACTCTACTTGTGCAAACATATTTCAAAACAAGAAGTGCCTGAATGTTATCGAGGAAAACTTACTTCTGCCCCCATACAATTATAGTCTCTTTTACATTATATATATTATTCAAGTGCCCCAAATTCAGTAATGTTTTGATTTCTAAGCATTAGCTTCAAAATTTAGAGTCCCATCTTACAGTATTTATGTCTATTACTTCTATAGTCATTATTGCTTTAGCATACTGCCAAAACTTCTCTGAGGAGAAATACAAGAAGAAAAGTTAAAATAGTACTATTCAACAGTTTGCAACTTGACAAAACCTGATCAGCATTTTATGACACTAGGAAAACCACTTTTCTAGTACAGAGACTTTTCTTCCTGATAAATTTAAAGCTCCTGCTGCAAACATTCAGAGTGTTACGGCTCAGAAATAAAGGCCACAGTAATCTTTTATAATGGAAACTGTTAGACAGCCTAAATAGGGGAATTGCTATCACTGACCCTACAGTATCTGTTGTTCTGCTGTCAGAAAACATTTCAATTATACGAAATGAAATTCAGTGTATTCAGCTGAATTCAAAATGGTAATCACCCACAATACCTAGATATGCTGTATGTAAAATAACTGAAATTTTAAGAAGAAATACCCACATGTGAGCAGAAGTTAAACAATGCAGTGTTGAGTATTCAAGAAGAGAGCTTTACTCCAGCTGCTGTCTCTAAAATCTCCTCTCTAGTGAAAATTTTCTGCGCCTAGAAATCTCAGGATTTTTTGTTTGTTTGTTTTGTTTTTGTTTTTGTTTTTTTCAGAAAAATTTGGGTAAGGAAAGTTTGAGAATATTAGCAGAGATGGCATTTCATAACACTGTGTTAGCTGATGAGCAGGATATGGAAGAGGAATGATGGAAGAAGAACCTAGTACTGTCTGTCTTAAGTCAGGGCTCCTCATCAATTTGAACTGTGTGCATTCATGAAAAGCAAAACTATTGGCAAATATCTATGTTGCAGATAAAACTTCGGACCCTAATATTCAGCTGAGATTATAAAATTTTTTGTTCATTAATCTTGGTTTAATTTTTTTCTAATTTCTTTTTTCCCTGAAAATACAATTTTGTAAGTTATCCATTTACAACCTTAAGAGCAATGAGACTACAAATAAAATTGCTTAGGGGTCAAAACGCACCACATGTATCAATTTAAAAAATGAAAAGGATGCACAAGCGTTGGATGCCATTAGAGCTGACAGTTCTTTTTATGTGGATGTTGATTTTTCATAATTACTAGTGGAACTACTATTCTGTCTTGTTGAAGGTGTAAATTGAAAGGGTTTTTTTCAATCTGATGTAGTGTTGAAAAGAAGTGCCATTTCAACAGTTATTGCCAAGGATTTTTTTTTCCCCTAAACACTGTGCATTAATGAGTTTTATAATTACAGCAGTTGCTTCACACCTCTATTGTTAACCAATGACATTACATCTGCCTCACTCCACTGTTGCCCTCCTCCTTCTTATTGAAGCATTTAGCAGTTTTGGCAATAGGGAATTACATGGCATGGGGTAAGTAGTCTAATTAGGTATAAGTGAAAATCCTGAGGGAAAAGGATGTTTAAAAAGTAATTTGAAGAATCTCTTAATGATGTTGGAACTGAAAGCTGTAGCTGTAGTACAAAAAGGCCTGTTGCCATTACAAAAATAATTATAATTGTGATTATTCTGCTGATCACTCAGTTTTAAAGTTTTGAATTTTGGACTGTTTTTTTAAAGAATAACCATCCAAACATTACTCATGCATTTGCAGGATTTTATAGATGTAACACTTATTATTTGTTGGAGTTTTACATAAGCATGAAAACCTTTAGACATTTACAAGTTTCTGATGTATAAAAGGAAGACAGACATGAAGAATTTCAAGAAAGAAAAGCCTGATTTTGGTTTTTGAAATGAGGTATATATCAAATATATATGTAACTTGAAAAGGAGCAATAGCTTGTTTAAAACAAAACCAGGAATTTAGAATTGTATTAAGGGATTTAAATATGAGTTTGATTAAAGGTTTTTGAGTTTGAGATTGATATTTTCCATGCTGATGGAAGTGTTCAGAATTCAGGATTGTTCATCAATGAATTATCAAAGCATCTTTACAACTCATGTGAAAAAGTAGTTGAGTCATCCTGTTTCTAGTGTTGATGGATCTCTCCATAGGCAAGCAATAGCAGGGTTTGTTTGCATTTAGTCAAGACCACTCCTAATCTTCTCCAGTATCTGTTCTTTTCTCCCTTTTTAATCTTTTCAGTTTGATCATCTGCCAGCATTTTACAAGATCAAATTAATTTTTTTTCCCAGTCTTGTGTAGGAGTTGAAGTATTCATAATATGAGCAGGAGCATGGCACATGGGAACAGCCCTGCAGTCATGTTGGAAATATACAGTAATAAGTGATTCAAATAGGTGGGCAACAATCCCCTCGTGGTTTCTCTGCTCCTCTCAGTAAATCTGTACCTGAGATTTTTGAGCTGTCTTGGGTTTGCAGTTAGCAGGTGGAATGTCAGATTCAGGTTTTTCTTGTCATGGGCCTGTGCTAGTGGCTTGGTAATTTTTCCTGAGAGAAAGTGTTTGATGTTTTTCCGTAGAGCTTTCTTTAAAACTTTCCTAACTGTGCTCAGACAGTAGTAATCCAAATGAGCTTAATCACTCTTGAGTTATGGTGCTTCTTGCATTAAGCATTATTGATGAGAAAGTGTTCATGAATTATTACTGACAGGCTGGATTTCCCTGAGGTACCTAAAGACTGTTTCCTTTAATTCTGATAGTTAGGAGCCGAGATTAAAAAAGGTCTAGGTAAAAAACAGTTATAGCTACTTTAGGGTAATTCTTGTATTTTTCTGCACAAATGTTTTTAAAATCACATAGTGATTTGTTGTACCTTGAGGAAAGAAAGTCTGTCTTTCTGATTGATCAGGACTGTGATAGCTAGATCCACTAGTTTCATGATTGTTGGCAATTTGTTACTACACTTATCTTGTTATCTGGTTAATATTCCTATTTACAGAGCAAACACTTTGTCATACCTGTCCATACCAGACAGTGAAGGGGAGAACATTATTACCATCTTTATCTTTCATCCCTTGTTTTATATGCATGTTGTTCCTGATTTCTTTTTTTGTTAATTCTGCCTACAAAAGAGAACTGGTTGGTTTTCATGTTCCTTCTGCTGTCTTTCATGTAAACTGTTTATAAGAGAGAGGGTTTTTTCCTTAGAAAAGGAAGGTTAGAGAGAGAAAAACACGGTATTTTTGTTACAGTGGGGCATATATGTCTGTCTTTCTGTGATATAAACATGGACATAGAAGTTTGTTATCCACATGCCTCTTCCCTGTATTTCTTTCTGAAAATTGATATGGTTACACTGGCATGTATTGGACTAAGTAATTTAGAACTCAGCAGAAAATGTGTCATTGCTGGAGTGAGAGATTTGGGAGCTATAAGGAGGAGGTTCATGAAACAGGCAGTCTCCATCCAAAATATATAAATAACAAAAGAGTAGAGTTCTTAATGCCTTATGTGTCTTTCATTACTTGGTAGGTATTTGTACTATGAGAATCTAGATAACTTAATTAACCTGTAGCTTTATTTTCTCTTCATCATTGTTGGCAATTCATGTTCTAACCAGGGAAATATGTGATTCTTCATGAAAATTTACAGTCTCAGTCTAAAATAATTTTATTTCTGTATCAGGATCCTGTTGCTGGTTTGGTCTCCCATGATGGGGCCACGAAGGTTTTGGCTCAGTGATAAACCATCCTTTCAATAGGTCTCCAGTTAAACACCAGGGAAGGAGGAATTAATGCGTTACAAAAATACTGTCAAAAAAAAGAAGCTAATGTGATCTGGTTTGTGGAATATTTCCCTGCAAGCCATGGCAGAAACATGGCTTTTAGGATTTTTTTTAAGATATTATATAAAACTGGGCTTCTGTTCTCTAGTCATTTCAGAAAAAACTCAGGTTACTCTTCCTAAGTCAGTCAGTGTTTGCAGTTAGTGTAAAATTACATTTGTGTTTAATTTAGGAGAAAGTAAAGGTGCTACTATGATTTTCTTCAAGGCATGAATGCACAGCAAAACTATATCCATTAAGTTATTCTTTTTGAGTATGACATTTCAGTGTCAAAAATCAGAATACTTTATAGTGTAAAATTTATGTCAGATGGAAAGCAATTATGTTACATGCTACCTTTAATTCCATGTTTGATTTCACATCTATTGTACACTCTCAAAAATATGAACTTGAGTGTTGTGACCTCAGCCATTATTCATATTTTAGTAATAGAAAAAAAACTTTGTATATTTTTAACAGAAGAAAACTGTTACCTCTTACCACTAAATCTTTTCTTTACAATAAATCCATGCCAAGGACTGTTCAATGCATAAATTTCATTCTAAACACAGGCATTTCCAGGATAATTTACTTAGTTTTTATACAGTCCATATTCTCTGGATTTTAACATGTTAAAACATTTGTGCTTCAGTTCTCACTTGCATCATCTAGGTCATATCACAGTGTGTTTAATACTTTAAATTTGAAAATTACGTTTGGGTTCATGAAAATGAAACAAAATGCTACCGTGAATTTCAATAGCATCCAAATTTCATCATCTATATCCAGTATATTCAAAAATACCTTCTACTTAGCAGAGGAAGTACTCATATGGATACTCAGACATTTAATTAGTCTTGATTTTTCTCTAGTCCCAGTAGATGGAGCAGTTTTTAATGTTGCTGTAGTACTTGAGTTTAGTAATTTTTTTCTAACAATGTGACACAACTGTTTCCTGGTCTTCCTTTTCCAAATGATTGTTTGAGTTATAGTTTGAAAGCATAATATGCTGGCTGCCTTTCCGGGAAAGCACAGTCCATTGGTAAATCAAGGTAACAATGCCCACCACTGACAGCTAACTGAACATGGCATAAGTCTTCCCTTTTTATGGCATCAATAAGAAAGAATTACAGTCAAAACCAGAAAATACAAAACCTTCCCATCTCCAATATGCATGACTTTCTAACCTCTGATTAACAGGTCTCCTTTTTTCGCTATCCAATCTTCTTATTTAATTTCTATCATTATATACCAGTTAAAAAAAAGAAAACCAAACTAAAACAAAACTGCCTGAATCAATACAAAGGTTAAATTAAAACCAATTTTAAAGTTTTAGCTAAAAGTTTCTGACATGCATTTCCCACGACAAAGGCCATAAAACAAGAACTGTTATCTTTGATATAATATTGGGGGGGGGGTTAGGTTTTTTTTTTTATTTGCTTTGATTGCAGTGCAACATCCAAGGGAAAAACATTTGAAAGTGCATATAGCTGCAGTAGTAGAAGGCAGTAGCCTCAGGCTATATCCCCCTTTCAAACACCTGCTTTGGTAACTGTTTCTGTCAGAAAAATGAGGAAATAAGTTCCTTTAACAGGATGGAGTTATAGCAGCAAAACACTCATGGATACCAATGGAAAGTATTTTGAGAGCCAGCTGGACAGAAGTACTGTCCTGGTCTGGTACTTACCAAGGTGAACATTTTTGCCATCTGTGGCAAATCAATGTTTGCCCGTGGTACAAGCAAGTTCAGTGATAGCAAGCTTGGCTGAGCTGGCTGCTCAAAGCCAAAGGCAATTCAACCATGGACCATTTATTTGTTTGTCTGTTTATTTTGGCACAGGCACCTTTTACTTAGCACTAGGCAGTGGTATTAGAATTGTAGGCACCATCATGTGAGATTCCAAATGATGCATAGTTGTGTGCATGCAGCCACTACTTGGCAAAATTTTCATACAGGAAATTAAATGGCTTTTTTCAGCAGTCATGGCATATGGCTGTATATTTTCAAATATACAGTATATTTGTTGAAATAATGTTTGTGTTTGTTGAAACAAAACTGTAGTTCTCAATAACATCTTTATTATGGTAAAGCTGAGTGTTTTATAATCTGCAATGCTACTGTGATAAATGGCAGTGTGTTCTTGTGTCCCAAATACCCTAGCAGGAAGTCTTACAAGCTCAGTTTGTCTTTAGCAAGTCAGTTCAAGTTCCACCTACTTTCTTCCTCCCAATTTGTAACTGAAGCAGGATAATCAAATTTAGGCCTTCCACATTCTGCAGTTCTTTTGTCTTCTCTGGCTTCTAGATAATGCCTTTGCCTTTGATAGATTTATCCAGTTGTACTATAGCAGTTAACAATCATACTGATGAATTCTGTTTTCACAGAATACAGGTCACAGTGACACCAACTGGGCCATAGAGATTGCTGTTTAAAGACACAAAAATACTCTGTCAGCATAGAAGAAATTGCTTGTAAAACTGTTAAGAGGATAACATATTGTGGCTTTTTCTCTGATTGGAACGGAAACTTCAGGATAAGGATTGGTTTGGCTGAAATGATTACATCATACAAGATTGATATCCAGCATAATTGTTCCTTTAGCATAGTAGTAAAAAAAAAAAAGAGGGTTACTGCTCAGTCATTAATGAAGTATCTGACACTTGTATTTTCCTATTTACATTTAGATTCTTTCTTTGTCTCATTTTCTTTTTTTCCTGATAAGGCCTGTCTAGCTTCAGAAATTGTATTTTATTTTAAATGTTGATGTTATGTTTTATCAGAGATGAATTTCTAAAAAATTGGTCTCTCCTCATATTTGCCTAGTATTTAGAGGATGTTTTATTTCAGTTACTTAGATGCCTATAATGTTAGATGAAATTGCAGAGGTATTTTTGCTACCAAAAGGCATAAGCTTTTCTTAGCATTTGAAAAAAAAATATATATATATTTGGAAATTTAGTTTACCATGGAAAGGTTGCTTTTAGAGGACAAACAGTTGCAGATTTTCTTCACCTCTGCAGCATAATGAATGTAAGCCAGGCATCAAGCGAAATATTAAAATTGACATACGGGAAAATTATGTCAAATTATGCCCTTTTATAAGTGCTCTTTTTGGGGGTAATACTCAAATGAAGCTTTCCTTAATTTATAGTAAGCCATTGTCCTGTTTCAAAGCATGAGTCAAATCAGACATCGCCAACTGGATTGGGTGGCCCACATTCCAGCTTCCACTGCCACTGCCTTTTCTTTCTGTCTTCCAGTGGAAAAGAATAGCAAGCCCCAGTAGGGATTACTCAAACTACTCGTTGTCAGAAAGAGAAAATATCTCAAGTCTATTCCTCTCATCTTATGGGGTGAGAAAATGGCTAAAACCCCTCTCACAACAGGCCTCTTAAATGTTTCTCCTGGCAGGATGAAGGCATGTCACCATGCTTGCTTACAAAATGGGTGCATACCTGTCTCTTGGCAAAATACTTTTAGGTAAAACTGATGCATATTATGAATAAAAGTATTAATAAATACTTTTATTAATATGCATCAGTATTAATAAATTTTGCCTTGAATATATTACATCATTGAATGCACAGTATTTTGTAGGTTAAGGAGATGAATTTCAACTGGTTTATCATTTGCTTAAGGCAACAAGCAGTTGTAAACAACATGAGGTGTAGATAATAGATTGCTTTTTTCTTTGTATATGATTGTCTTAATATTTACTATATGCAGTCATATACGATACTAATTTTTAATACTTCTTTAGCTATAAGAATGCATGTTTGCTTTCTCTTGATTCACACAGAACAGATGGATGCTTGACTGCCTGCTAATCCACAGCTGGAATGGTTTCAGCGGTTTCCACGTTGCTGGGTTAGAGTGGCTTTTCTAGTGGACTGAGAGGGCAGCAAGAGAGGGATATCATTATTCATCAGTATCCCAGTGGGATCGCTGCCAGCAGAGATTAATTTTTTCTGTTATGCTTGTAAAACAAGCTCAGGTGGAGTCTCTAATCCTCAGGGCACGGGTGGCAGATCAAGGAAGATGCTACAAAGCTAGTTAATTTTCAGATTCTAGGGGAAACAGAAGCTCTGTTAGATGTATAAATACATGATTGCAAATTTAAGTAGCTCAAATCCAAATGGGATCTTCCTAGACATCTGGTCCTGAAAATCTTTGTTTTCTTTGTCTTTTAAAAAAGAAGTTCTTAAAACTTTATGCCAGAGGCAAAATATCTGCAACTCTCTTAATCATCAGTTATCATTCCTTTTTTTTTCTTTTTTTTTTTTTTTTAATACAAATCTTACAGTGTACTTTAAATGAATGCCATTATTTACATGTAGGAAAGACATGGTATATGTCTATGTAGGAACGCTGAGTTTACAGTATTCTCACAAATTCATGTGCAGTGACAGCCACCAAAAAAAATTATCACTTGCCATCAAATAAAAGGTTAGATTTGCCTTAGTACTGCATGGTACATCCTATTTTGGTAATGGCATTTACTGTTAAGGTCCAATGTGGTACAAGGGCATTTTTGCTGTGTTATTCTTTGTATCAGACCTGTCATCATTCATAACAGAAATGTTCACAGAACTCAAATCAAGCACCCCAAAACGTTCACAAGTTGTCTATTTGTGTAATAGACTTCAAATATTTTTCCTTTACTGACTTTTTTGTTTCCTCAGTAATTACCCTTCTTTCTCACCCTTGTAATTACCAGTATCTTCCATCTCTTTCCTTGTAGCTCTTGAGTTGTTCAAAACATTGGGTCAGATTTTCAAGCAATGTTAATCCACATAGTTACACTGAAATGAATGGAGATGTGCCAGTTTTTTATCAGCAGGGAACTACCCTTATTGAAATTTACTTGCAACAGCTGTCATTTCCTCTTAGAGCTGTGTTTTTTTATTATTATATTAAACTCTTTTCATTTAAAAGGGCTCAGAGTGAGACCAGTAGCATTGGCTTGCTGCAAAGACATTGTGCATGTAGGCACCTTCCAAGTTTCCCATATATTTCTGCCAGTTTGTATTGTTCTTCTGTTATTCTGGGCTTGAGCCTCTCTTGAGCACAGGCTGCTACTCATTTCACCACATGATGACAGGTATTCACGCCTGCGAACTTTTTATTCCCTTTTGCCTCTGGTCACATAGTAGTCTAGATCCGGAATTTAATCCACTACAAAAATGCAGCAGTGTGCATTTGTGGCTCCCCACTAGGGGACCTGCCACAGGTCAGCAAATTTGAAATCTGGTTTTCAGCACAGAGAGCTTTTACAGCTTTCCATTACCATATACAGTACGTACAGGCCCCATTTCACGTAAAGAATTAGTAGCGCTCGCTCCTGTCTCCATGCAGGTCAGCATTAACTTAATGCAGAGATCTGTTAACTTCTTCCCTGGGCCTGGGCTCTGCACTGAGAGATCCCAGTGGAGGATCAAAGCCAAAGATGGAAAATGACTGATTGCTTTCCCGGGGAAAGCTGTGTGCCAGGATTTGCTATTACAGTTTTTATTGCTATCATCATCTCAATCAGTAGTTGGGCCAGCTGATTCAGCCAAGCTCCATTTCAAAATGCAGACAGACATCCAAATGGAGCTGAAGTAGAGTTCTCATGACAATGAAACTTTTGAATGTATACTCTGAGTGATTTTCCCAGTTTCATGTTAGCAGATTTCTGAGTTCATGCACTGAAAAGCTTTTCTGTAGTAGTGCAATACCATTAGTTTCAGTGCAGCCAAAACCAGTCAGTTTTAAATCTTTTCTATAGTAGTGCAATACCATTAGTTTCAGTGCAGCCAAAACCAGTCAGTTTTAAATCTTTTCTATAATATGACTTGAGATTACAGAGAAAGTAAGCTGTGGGTCACTGCCCTATCTAGGTTGTAAGATTAAAAATATGGAACGATAACAAATTCAGAATGTGCAGGTTCAAAGCATTCTCATGAGAAGTAATCAGAAAAGTCAGGCATTTTGGAGAGGCAAAAACTCTAATATACTATTTACAGCAATAAAATGTAGTAATTCTCTCACATTAAGAAATTTCACTTTATAAATGGAATTTATACCCTTCCATTTTTTTTTCCTGTGGTCAAAGTACCTTATTCTAGGTGAATAATAGGTATTCAATACCAGACATTTGCTCTTATTTTTGTCCTAATTTAGTCTTCTTTTGCATTTATTTTTTCAAAAACTCTGCAAGTGTTGCAGGCTTACTTAAAAGCAATAATTTAACTTAGAAACCTAAGAGTGAACTAAAGCCACATCTATGAAAGCTGTACAGGCTTAATACTATGAAAGTGCCTATACATTCAGGGAAAACGTATTTTTAGAACTAGTTTTATTAGGACTGGCCAAAAAAAGTGGTACTGAATTATGGCTGTGGTCATAACCTTTATGAAATATGGATTGTGAGAGGTAGGACTTAAAATCATGAATTCATTCCTTGTTGTAATGTTTTAGTAAAGTATGTAACGTTAAAAGGGAACCTTCCTGAAATAGAATAGTTCTATATTTTTTTAACATTTAGTAAAACAATTACAGTAATTGTATTATCTATTACTGTATCTTCCCCTACACTGAAACTCAGCTTCTTTAATATGCTTACAAAACTAGACAAAAAAGAAAAAAAAAAAAATCAACTTTCAAGTTAGTATAGAAGTCCTAAGAACTTCTTTCCCATTTCAAATCATTGTAACTTCATAACAATCCTCCTCTGTTGTGTGTTAGCATGTTTGCATATTCTTTTATCAACTCCATCCTGAAGCAGAGGTCTGTAATTTAACTTTGTAGTTTAGAAGTTCCCATATCTGCCAGGTCACTCTGTGCTACTGGTAGCTAATATTGCTGACCTCCTATTGCTCTGTGCGCAGTGGCAAAGGTCTTTCAGACTCCTGACCTCTGGTCATCAGGAATGTCATCAGTAGTTTGTAGTTTGGATGTTTTAAGTAAGAGGTGAACTTGTGAAATCTAAACCCTTTAGGGTGTTTTTAAGTGATCACTCAACTGTTTCATTGCCCTAGGTTGTACTTTTTATGATGTCTGTAATTGTAAAATTTGTGGTGTTTATCATATGCAGCTGTTTAAAAGCAACAATCAAATACTTGTCTATTTAAAGTCTGAGAATAAAATTGCTATATTAATTTATTAACATATTAATATATTAACATATAACATATTAATTAAAAAATAATTTCTCTTATCACTAATGTGAGAACTTTATAGGAATTGTAAGAACTTTCAGCTTGTCTGTTCTTATAAACTATTTGTATGTCCCACAGGGACCATTTTAAATCCTGAAGGATAGTTACAAATTAATGTTTAAAACGTAATAGATTTCCATAATTGCATGTTAAAAGGTTTTGCAGCTTTCTCTCTTCAACTTCTTGTGTCCAACTGGAAATTTCCAGTGTTTGCTTTGGTGAGTCTTGAATTCACAGACAGAGCACGGGGTAGCCCAGGCTCACTGTTTTGCACTTACCCAGTTAATTGGGTTAATGTTACACTTTGAATTCATACTTCTTTTTTTTTTTTTTTTTTAATATATATCTATTATCTCTAAAAGTGCATGAAACACTAATTAGTTATTAAATTGAAAAAGTTTCTATTTATTTCAGAAGCTACTGATCAGGTTTTTTTTCCTTGGACAATGCTCTCCATCATATGCATCTGTTTCCCTCCTGTCGTTTTTCCAGCAGAGGGTGGAGAGTGGTCTGATGGGGTATTAAAAACATAACCAGATCATTTTGCTATAACCTAAGCTGGAGTGGAGAGTTAGGACAGAGAGAGGCCCCAATGAGGGTCCCCAGTGCCAGAGAGGGACCCCCCTTTTCTCCAGCCAGGGACAGCTTCTGCCTGGGGGCTGTGGCTCTGACTGCTCTGTGGCTCAGGGCTGGCACAGGGCTCTGCTTTCTGCCTTTCCTCCCTGACAGCCAGCAGCCCTGGAAGGGAAGGCATGGGAAGGCCCCCGGGGGGAAGAGACTGCACTGCAGGGTTGGCTCAGCTGTGCTTGGAGGCCTTTTGATGGCACTGCCACATCCGCGTGTGGCTGATGCGGAGATGTTGTACAGTGCATGAGGACAAGGAGCTTATTTGTAAACATGGTGACTGTGATGAATGGCAGTATCATGTAGTAAATGTATGGTTTAATCTTGCCTGAAAAGTGTTGTTGTCTTCTTTTGAACCATATTAGCCATTTTTTAAGATCTCTATGAAACCTCAGCCTGCTCTGTGGTTTAGCAGAGTCTGCCAGGCTGCCCTGAAAATCTGGAAAGCTTTTTCTGAAAAGTTTGTCCCAAAAGTGTATTTTTGTATGGCTAAAACAGAGTGAACTGGTAAAAATTATTTTTTCCCCTTTTAGTCTATAATATGAATTTTGAAAGCACATGTCATGTTTGTTCTTAAAACATATAACTAGTAACATATGTTTGTAAGTGTCTTTTAACTGGAATATTGTCCTAGATCTTTTATATCTAAGGGTAAAACAACACCCAACCATTTGGAAGTTTAAATTATGTCTCATAAAACTGAGACCAAAATGCATACATTTATAGGCTACCAATAAATTCCTTAAAATAGGAGTTTATAATGGAATCACTAACAAAGATAAACTTTTCAGAGCAGTAATTCTGGCAAGTACTTCTCCAATACTGTTTCTCACTCTACTTTACTTTTTGGTATGCGCTGAAAAATCACTTTTAAGTTAGTTGTTTGGGGGGTTTTTTAGATTTTTTTTCCCTTTTTTAAAGCACGTATTTCCTGACCTGTATTTTTTTTCTGAATATAAATATAACCTTGATTATGTTTTAGCTGCCTCTCAGGATACATCTGTGTAAATTTAATTTCTTTCCTTAAAAACCAAACTCACACTCCAAAATGTGACAATAAAATATACTATAGATACGTCAGTTAATTTAAATAATTTTCCTACTATATACTTGTGTCATTCCTTTGTCACATAATATGGCCTTTTGCTCTTGGGAAAATCATGGGCAAAGGAAGATTAGCTTGGGAACTTTAGTTAAACAGTTTTGTAATTTTCTTATGATATTAGTAACAGGGTCAAATGAGATTTCTGTCAGCACAGGAGTGGAGATATATATGTGTATGTATAAAAAATGGAAGTAAATAATTTTAAATGGTTTTAAGTACAGAAGCTCAATATCCTCAAAGAAAAATTTAGAATTTGTGAATCTAATATAAGACAGATGTTCCCTAGCTACTCACAAACTATCAGTCCTTGTTATTTCTCTATTTTGACCGTGCTTCTTCTCTCTATCCTATATTTGGGGTAAGTAGGTATCACCCAAATGAGGACAAGTGCAGGTTGCTTCAAATTTTGTATTCCAGCTGCTTCCTATACAATGTAGCACAATGTGGCAGGTCAGGATGCTGCATTAGAATACTCTGTATCACTTCGTACAATGGAACAAAAGACAGAAACCAATTATATAATAATATTATTGTCGAGTTTATATTCACCTCTCCAGTTTTCCAAAGATCAAAATATGCTGTTTTCATTCAGAAAAATAAGTTAGATTTTTGGCATACCATTGTACTTCTGATAGCAGAGAACTAAAATTCATAATGCATTATTAGTGTCACTTGCAGATCAGCTGTAAAAAAAGCCCACGTTTATTTATTGCAGCTTATTTTTTATTGTTCATTCTATTCACCAATGTATGATTTTTGCAGTCCTTCAGCATGTTCTTAGACTATTAGAGAGGTTTATGTAATTCAAATCAAGTTTCAGGTAAAGAGAATGTAATTACTGTACTAGCTAAAAATAATCCTCCTCCTTTCTCCTTTTTTATTGTGTTGGTATTTAATTTTAGCACTAGTTTGTTGAAAGACTTTTTCATACCTTAGCTTAACAACTGTTTTTATTATCACAAAAGTTCTAAGAATGCTTTTCCCTTGTTTCTTCATTGGAAACTTGAAAGAGCAAAAAACGTTGCAAGTTTATTAAAGTTGAAAATATGGTGTGATTGGGTTCACGGTATCTATGTAAAGGAAAGGAAAGGAACATACAGACAGTCAATTCTAAGGCAGTTTCAGTAACATTGCTAAAGAAAAGACTACTGGTTCAACTCTGGAATGTGAGAAACTATTTTTGGTTTGGTTTAGACCCTCAATGTTACAAATTAATCAACTGCTCTTTAAAGTCTAGAACTCATTAACTTTATAAGTTTTACTGTTCCCATGACTGAGTTTAACTTAAAATATTCAAGTTTACTTTAGTAGCTCCCCATGATTCCATTTCTGTCTGTGGTCCACAAGTATGCTCTTCTCTCCTGTAGACAAGATGGCAAGACGTAGTTACTTGTAATTTAAAATATTTTAGAAGATTTATATGTGGTATAAATTTATAGTTCGGCTCTCACTATAAATCAGTAATCTCAGCCAAACGTACACTTTTTATGGGTAAAAAGAAAATCTGGGGCAGGGGGGCAGAGTTACCTTATGGACTCTGTGGAGCATAGTACTCACCATGTTGGATACCTAATTTAAATTTTAGTTTGGTCTGACTCCTCAAACACCTGATAGTGCCACAAAACTGCAAAAGATATATTTTAAAATAGAATGAGTCATTTTAGGACTATTCTAACAGCTCAAATAAAGGATGATGGTAAGCTGCATATTTGGAGCACAATATGCAGACAGGACTCTAAGATGATTCTGTGGCTGGTGTTACACAGGAAACAGAATTCAATTACCAGAATAGCCCTTTGGCCTTGTAAAATGTAACTGTTGAGTTTATGCAGGTCTGCGTGTGACATTTCTCACTGGCAGTGCAAGTTACTGTCTCCTATATGACCACCCTGTATTGCATGCAAGTTGAAATGTAAGTCAGAGATGACTCTTACACCCTTGAAATGATGCAGCAGTCTCTAATGCCCAAAAGAAGACATTATTGGGAAAGTCCATCACAGAAATGTGTGAGAGAGGGATGTGACATGACTACCAAATGCACAATTGCAGAACCTGTAGCTAAAATTCGTGGTTGTCTCCTGATATACTCCAAGTTATGCTTAGCTGTGGAGGTGCTTGTAAACATTATTTGCACATGGGCTGCAACAGCTCTGGTTTAAGAGGAGAAAAAGGGAAAGTGAAAAATGCACAGCAGTGCTTTGTGGTTTTACTATGAAGCTTGTATTAAGTTTCTTGACTTTAGAATGAAGATTAATGGTTGATATGTAATTTGATCTGTTTCTTCACCCGTGGAAGGAAGAATGGTGTTCAGATACAATGTACTAAAACAATATATGTTATATTTTGTGTGGAATAGTTGAAGCTATAGCCTTTGCAGAGCAGATTGAGATTTGCAATGAAAAGGAAAACTAAAATGAAAAAATACTGAGGGAACAGCAGGGCCCATTTGAGGTGATTACAAAGAATGTTTCTTTATTCTGTCTTTTCTTGTGCAACCTGAAAACAGTAGCAGGGGGTTACAAGCAGAGTTCATCAGAGAGTTGTCAATCACTGTCATTTAACATTTTGCAATGGAAGATGTCTTTATTCAAGGACAGCTGGGCAAATCAGAGAAACAGATTTGCAGTTAGTAGTCTGTCCAGCCTACACTAAGCAAACAAGGACAGGGCAGACATACCGGCCTCTCACATAAAAATATAATGGACTCTGCTGACCTCAGTGCCCTCCATTCAGCTTCATTCTCAGTTGTATAAAAGCTTCACTACCCATTCTCAATTTCCTTTAATTACCTACATGATGCAGATAAGAAAATGAACCTCACTTACTTACAGTCAATGATCACAAACAGGAAATTAAGTAGGCAAGTTGTTTAAAACAAGAGGAGTGTTTTGGAGGTAAATAAAACATGTGCTGGGGAAGAATTAGGAAAAACGCATTTTCAGGGTTACCAGTTGGTCTGGACTGACTTGGCTGATCCTCCTCCTTTCTGCTGCTTTAAACTACAAAGCAAAACTAAGTAAAAAATCTTCTTGGTAAATATTCTTTAAAATATCTTTGAAAGAGAAGCCAGTTAAATAAAAAGAGTGAAGCAAACATGCAGCCTTCTATAGGGCTTAAAAAGATTGTGACCTTAGGTTCAGAGAATAAATGACCACAGTTTTCACAAGAGATCTAGCAGAGACATCCAGGATTAAGCAGCAGTTGTCTTTATTCAGTCTTCACTTCTAATCTGCAGTTGAGATATGAAATAAATTAAAGACATTCTGATTTTCTTTCCAAATCTTAAATTGTGTGATGGTTACCATTCCTTTTGCATTGATATCACACTTTAGATGTAGTTTCCTTGCGCCATTAAAGGAAATTAAAATCTTGTGCTGTCAGTTTTCAAGGGGGTGAAAAGCAGCTGTCTAACTGCTTTCAGGAATTGTCAGAAAAGGTTCTATGTCTTAGGATATTAATGACTGGATATGGTTCTTTGTAGGTCAATTAGGTAGTTCTATTAAGTGTTCTAAAATTGCCATTTTTCTTTACCTCACTCTTCACTGGTTACTGTTGTGAATATTTCATTAATATGGATTTGCAGGAAGTCTGATGAGATTGAAGACTAAAATGCAAAATATTGAATCTATAGTTTAAGAGGAATAGAAAACCCTGAACACTTTATTTTAATGGTCTCTGCTAAGCCCGTCGTTTCGAAGATATTGCCCTTCAGGCTCCCCAAATGACTTTTTATTTTATGACAAAAGAAATACACTCTTAAATTAGGGATGGAAAAGATATTACATATTATAAAAGTCTTACCCTGCTTGCAAGTTTTATACTTTAGAAAGATCGTTCTCATTCCAAATGATATGTATACACATACTTGCACAAGAGGGTTTTGTGGAGGAAAAAATTGCCAACAAAGTCACAAAACTGACTCTTTAGCCTAAATTATAGTACTTAGGTTGTTTCTGTTGAACTTTCTTTCAAAGACAGAGGATTTCCCAAGCAGGAGAATTGACATCTCTGCCTGGGATGCCAAAACAGTTGTACTGGCTCCTCTCAGCCCCTAGGATGTTGCTATTTATAGTTACATTTAGATTACATGTTGGTGGGCAGTTCCTTTTTGCAACAGTGATCAAGTTCTTACGCAGCTCTCATTTTGGCATGAATAGCATGAGTCCCATTCTGGACCACAGAGAATGTTTTCAGCACCCACTTAAAATTTTGCACTTTGTTTTGATCACTCATCATCTGTGGCTTAGACACTGACTGCTCAAAATATTAAAAAAATATTTGAAAATAACCTTATCAGAGCTATTTCAAACCTACTGGGGTTTGAATACCAAGAGAAAAACTTGAAACCTGAAAATATGAGTTATTGACTTCTTTATAGCTAATCTTACAATGTTTTTGTGAGCCAATGAGGTAGGTTATCTGTAGGTCATCTTCTACTACTGAACTTGTCCAATGAATTTATTTATTTCATTGCTTTTATTTTCTTCTCTAATGTTAAAATCATCTATGTGGAAGAAAAAAAGTTTAAAACCTGTAAGTGTGTCAAGGTTTGAGAATACTACATTAGTTATTGTTTTCCCATGTGTGATTTTGATAAATAAGTACACTTTCTAAATGTTTAAATGCTGCTATTTTTTCAATGAAATATAACTGTAAATTAAATGTATATACTTTAAAAGTCTCAGCAAGCAGTAATAGTTACTCTGAAGTTAATTACAATGATTAATTTTTTTTTCTCTTTTAAAGAATGCTGATGAGTACACAGATCTTCCTGTGAGACACAATGAAGATCAGATGAACAGTGAACTGGCCAAACAACTTCCAATTGAAGTCAATCCCCATTCATTTGAGAGTTCACACACAAAAACACACCTCTTGCTGCAAGCCCACTTCAGTCATGCCATGCTGCCTTGCCCAGATTATGCAACTGATACAAAGACAGTGCTGGACCAAGCAATCAGAATATGCCAGGTATTGTGATGCATTTCAGTATACAACTCTGGTTGGTTTACTGTTTATTGTTAGTGTTGTCATGTTTTGAATACAGAATAATCTGAAGATTTCTTGCAATCTTGTGGAGAACTGGTACCACACGATATTATAACACCGTGTTTAGGGAGGAACTAAAGTTTTCCCTAGCTTGTGTAAAGGTGTTTCTTCTATGTCCAAATTATCACAGAGTCAAAGAGCACGTTTTTAAACACAAATTTTAAACTCAGTCTGGAGACTTGTGGATTTTTACAGTTGTGCTGCAGTTGCAGGCCACAGAAACTAAACTGACCATGAAGAGTACTGGTAACAAGCGATCACATGCGCAGCTGCCACCTCAAAAGAATTTTAAAGCAGCAGTTGGAGTTCAGGATAGAGTGCTGCCATATCTGAAAAGCTCAGTTACAGTTACAGCAGGGAAGGTGAGCTCTAGCTGTCACAGGAAACAGCCAACCCTCTGATTCTCCTGGGAAGAATTACTCTCTTTATCAGAACTGCACAAGGACTCATTCACAGGTTCTTGAAGATCAGGCAGCCTTCAAAAAACTACTCTTCTTATGTTTAAGATTTCAATATCTGTAAAATAGAGCCAGTACTTCTTTCTTCCTACAGTTTTTAGTTGCTCAAATTTTAATATCTTCGGTGACCTATTTTCAACTATCAGACAGAAGCTTTGCTCTTGTTTGAAGGCTCTTTGCAATGTGGTAACTGCAAACATCATTGTGTCAGGCCTGGCAGTTTGTAAAACTCTCTATGAGAAACTATTAATCAGTCCTCTAGGCAGAGAAAATACTGTGGGCAATTCAGTGTCCAGCAGTTTGGACAAGGCTCAACCTTATGTTAATAAAAACAAACTTAAAATACTAATATCAAATGAAGCAAAACTGAAATTAAGGAAAGAGGCAAATAACACCATAGATGCTACTGCTACACAGTCCTAATCTCGGCAACCAGCAGTGCTTGGATGCTAATCTATTTCAAATATTTCAAATCCATAAAATCATGGTGCTGAAAGTGTAGAAACAGCTATTCAATATATTCAGTTATTAACAGAGAAAAGCATCACTTGCTCAGGTGAGAAAATTCACCTTTGTTTAAAAGAAATCACATACTTAAAGTTCATTTAGATGTTTGTGGAGTAAGCATTAGTGAGCTAATTACATATTTGAGGAAAATGTAAATTAAATACTATTTTCAGTAATTATTTTGCTGAATATTTGTTCTGTTTCGCTAAGAAATGTATTTTCTTAATCCTGCTACTGCATCGTAGGTATTTCAGAAACAATAATCACTTAGAAGAAAAAGTCCAAAATGTTCAACAGTTCCTTTAAATTTAATTAGAGTTCAGAAAAATGCCATGCCCTACTATGCCTTGGCACTCCAACCTTTGGTTAACTACTACATAATGTTATATATACAGTCATCTTGGAAAAAAAATTCTTTTTTAAAAAAAAAGCAGGCAAGCATTTTTGTATTTTAAAGTTGGCACATGGTTTACATCTCTCGGGAGATTATTGGTTCCATCTTATTAGTCACGCTTTCCAAACGGAGGTTAAAGTTCCCAGAATCTAAGCAATAGACAGGGTTACACTTTCAATACTGGTTGTTACCTTTTTCCTTTCCTGACCCTTTCCTGAACTCTGGGTCAGCAGAGGTAGAAAAAAAGATGTTAGTTGTGAGAAAAGGAACTGAAGCATGGAAGGATCCATTGATGAACAGATTCAGTGGGTATTTTTCTGTGTGCGTGTGAACACATGCGCACTCATCGCGAAACATCAAATACAGCAGTGAGGAGGGAATCAGTTTTTGAGTTATGTTGAATTTTTGTTTATTTACTTACAAATTTAGTGTTGACGTTGTGTAGCTAACCTTCAAATTGTGACCTGAACATAAACTATTATTTTTGCTGTTGGGTACATGAATAACAGAGTTTCTATACCCGCACTGCTTTTCTGTTACAAGAAAGAAAGATCTTTCAAAGAGCATTTATAGGTAGTGTACAGCAGGCCTTTATCCCAGGTCCCCTGCAGTGCAGATTTGCCATCTCTAGCCATGAAATGTAAGCAAGCTTCTTTCCATCACAGACTATTAAACTTCTCCAATCTTCTGTGGTGTCTTTCACCTGAATCAGCCTTCCCTCCCATGTTTCCTTTTCCATCCCACATGGGAAATGGTCCTCCCTTACATTCCTCCAACATCTTCTGGGCTTCTTCATCGCTAGCAGCTTTAGGCTGAGTATTGTAACTGGTCAGACACAAGACCATGTTAACATCATTAAATAGGTAAATGTACCTGCTGGATTTCAGGTACATTTCCACTATCCTTTATTTAAAATATTATGCAATAACTTATAAATTAATTTTTTAAAGTTTTAACTCTCTTTTAGAATTATCTTGTTTATACTTATGCTGAAATATTGAAGTCATAAGCATTTAACAGAATTTGAGGAGTTACAGTGCTGGTTTTATAAGGGAATGTCATTTTTAACATTGAAAAAAAGGAAGAAATATATTCTGTTACAGTTTTCATATGGTTAGCATTTGTTAGATATAGGTGGAATTCATTATAGCAAGATAAAATTTAGTATTTATATACCCAGGATGAAATGCAGAATCTTTTTCTTTTACTGCAGAAGTATGGGGAATAGCAATATATAACCTTCTGGAATGTGAATGCCTATCTGCTCCCACTTCCATCTCTGTAATGAATGGCCACTGAGGCATTGACGAGGCGGGAGGAAAACCCCTGCTCTACACTGAAAACCTCAAGTCAAAATCTAGTTTGTTGTCAGTGACAGGCTCTCATAGATAAAGTACAGAAGGTTCCCATGGCTCAAAAATCTGCCATGACTTCCTATGTGACCTTGGCCAACTCATTTAATTTTTATTTGCCTCTGATACATTTAGTACAGTTACAATAGACAATAGATTTTCTTCAAACCTAGCACGCTCTGTTATTTTTACTGAGAAAAGATAGAGGTGTCATTAAGATGGTGCTGAACACTCCAGCAGCTGCTCAAAATCAAACATTTCTCCATTTCTTTCAGGAGAATGCCCATTAAATAATAAAAATTCTAATGAAATTATTTTTCTAATATTTTTATAAAATGTAATTATTATTGTAAAGACAATACTCCACCTTTTTTCCTATCTTATTTAAGAATATATGAAACTAAATCTAATCTTTTTTTACTTCCTTTGTCAAGCCCTATATTCTGTAACTGTGTATTCAGCGATCAGTTCTTACTCTGCTATTCTAAGACTATTGCCTATATTTGCATTAATTGAAATGGATAATTGAGGCAGTAATACTGTCACTCTCAGATTCAGCAGGGCAGTCTCTTCTCAGAAATAATGTGACAGTTGCTGGCTTTGCATTGGGATTGGCCACAAGCCTCCACTTGTAGTATAATCATTGATAAAATATTTTAAAATTGCCAGGAGTAGAACTGCCATGGAGCTCAGCCCTAACCTTTGAGAAGTGTTTACCTTTGGATGTGTTAAACACATCGCAGTGGGGTAGCTGGGCACTGAGAGAAGATGGACATGAAAACAGATTCCAAACTGCAGAAGAAAGACTATTCTGCATGGGAAACATGCACATCCCTGTGCCAAGGATCTTGTAATGCTGTCACTGATGGCCTGTCTTTCCCCATCATGTTACTCCTCTGAAGAATCTAATTTTGACAGGAAAGAAAAATACTCTTTGGGTTATGCACTGTGTTTCCTTAGCTAAATGGTGATGTGTATAATACTGCTTTACCCATTCTAAAATAGTTAAATAAGTTGCTTCTAGTCATTTAAATTGCAACTTTTGCTACAGTTGTTGTGGAAATCATCTTTGTGATACATGTTCAGAGTTGTCAAATATTGCACAAATATGCTGCCCTATTCAGCTAAGAGCTAGCTCACGTATGAAATATTTACTGTATTAAACTGCAGACTGTTCTGGGTGGTGATGGCTCCTCAGACAGAGCAGTAGTATACAAAAGGTACTTCTGGTCATGCAAAGGCAAAGGAGCCCATGTTGCCATTTTGGGACTCAAAGGAAAAGAATGTCCTTCAGCTCCACACTTCTCATCTTCCCCAAACCTACTCAGTTCGTAACAGCCACTAAAACTATTGATTTGGACAGCCATATCCCTTGGATGTTTTGGTTTTCTGCCTATGAGGAAGTGGAGAAGTTCTTAAAGATTCTAAGAGTGGTTTGAGCCTGTTGGTAGTGCAGGTGTGCCAGCTACTTGCTGGAAGGTGATGGGAGTTACAGGAAAAGTCTATTTTACACTTACGTGTGTAAGATTTGTCCAGAAATGTCCAGGAAAAGAGTTTTTGTGCAATGGCTGCATTGGCAACTATAAATAAATGGGCAGCTTTACTGAACGAAGGAAAGAGAATCAAATTAACTTGAGAATGCGAAGGATTACTCAGAGAGAAGTGAAGAGCAGAGGCCACATCGCTTGAGCTACTACACGTATTCTTTGTATATGTGGTAATATTCCAGTGATAGCACAATGTTTGCAGTTTTACTTAAATACTGGCTGCTTTCATGGTTGTATGGCTATTATTCCACATTAGGAGTGTGGAAATAGTAGAATTTTAAAATCTTGTAGTGCTTGTACTGTGTGGCAATGCTCACTTATAGTTGTTAGACAGCAATGGATTGCTTTGTAGGGAAAGTACCCAGAATGCTGGGCTGGAATTACTGCCTGCTCGTGTTGTGTAGGCATATGTGGGAGAAGGGAGGGTCACCTTTGTGGTGCTGAAGTTTTGCCTGCTGTGGATAATCAGTGATCTGCTGTATGGATGCAGCTTGGTGACAATGATGATTTGGTGCTGCTTGTGCATAATCCCTCCCCCACCCATGACAAACCTTTTCCCAGTTGGGGCTAGAGGAAATGAGTAATGCTTAACCCATTTGTGTGATCAATTCACTTAAGCAGCTACTGTGAAATGTTAATCACAACTTTAATTTGTACTGCATTAGCATTTTGATTAACTTGTAGGCTTGCTAGCACACTTGAAGCACTTTTACTCATAGTTACAGCTCGGAAATGACTTTTTGATTAATTAAGTTTGTTAGACAGCAGCTGAGCTTCCTGAATGCTAACCTTAAGGGGCTAAAAGTTCAGGAGAAAGTTACTGGGAATAACTGTTGCTGTTGAAAAGGATTCTTCTGAATGCACTCAAAAAATTTGATTATTGGCAAAATATTACATTTCTACTTTGACACTGACGCTAAACTCTAAAGAGGACAGATTTGTTATGAGAAAGATGTTGTGTATCTTTCATAGTTTTGGTAGATTTGTGTAATATTTGAAGCAAATGCTGTCTTTAGGATATTGTTTATGTTAGGAAATTGCAATTTATTGCAAAGAGATTTTTATCAAAAGCATTTTATTGTTTTTACAGTTCACTGGTAGAGAATATCAATTTATTAATTAGTAATTTGAAAATAAATTGGCTGTTGGGATTCAATGAGTTCTGAACATGGTGGGTATATCCTACCAAGTTTACATTGCTGGTATCACACTCTGTAGCTGCTTTTATCTCTGTAATACTATTAAAAGAAATCAGTAAGAACCCAAGGGTTGCACTCCACTAAATGTGGACAGTAAATGGTTTGTCCTTTCCCTGGTTCTGAAAATACTAATAATGTTACTGTGGAGGCAAAAGGATGATTACAGGGATAGGAATCTTACGAAACAGCTAGGAAGGTTGTAATTTGCATACATCAGTGAGACCTTTATGATGACAGAAGAATGAAGAATTAGTCTCTCGTAGGGGGTAGCAGAGCATATGGAAGAGGGGACTGAATATGCTTGGAAAAAAAAGTGGAGAGAAGTGGGATACAGAGGGCAGTATAAAAGGAGTGCCTCCTGAATAGGATTAATTACAACTTATTCACTATATCTCTGATAAAGTACAAGGGGGAGTGCTCTGTAGGCTGAAACTACACAGCTGTACAAGTGTGATTTAATTGATCTGAAAGAGCTCTTCCCCCTCCCCAGATTAACACATTTCTAAAAAGTAATTTTGGACTAGACCTCTGAAGTGCAAAGGTTCTGTAGATAGCTGTTTTACTGATATATAACATACCAAAGGTAGTGACCTTAAACGCTCTGTAATACTTCTTCAAATAAATTCCAAGTTTTCAAGTCAGTTGCTGTTTCTGAGATATGTAATTGAAGCATCACAATCATGGTTTATGTAAAAACATGAAATTTAAAGTACATGGCATGCTTTTACATTCGAAAAAATATTTTACTTTTATTAGTAGAATATCAAGTCACATGTGGATCATAATATAATCTTATGTATTGGAAGGCTTCCTACATTGGAAGCATGGGCAAAAAATTATTATTAATCTGAATTCATAGTTTTTTTTGGAAAATAGGTAAAATGCATACCCTGTTGTCTATTATGTATAAATATTTGTCACATAAGTTCTGTAGTCTTAAACAGCTGTAAGTAGGCACCATTCTAATTATTTTAATAGATGTATGTATTTAAACTCCTAACTGAAATTTAGTCCTAGACTAAACTTCAGTTTCAGGAATAAAAGCACTCAAGAAAGTGTCATAGTCTATGAAGCACTGATGCAAAAAATAAAATTAATCTTTTAAGAGTAAATAAATTTGAGCCATGCAACTCACCCTGTGTACACCTGAAGTTTCAGCCCCCATCCACCAAGTCATTACCACCAATGGCATCACTGCAGACACTCCGTTTCTGAGTAATCACAGGTCTAATTCTCAACTACAATGGCGTTTCTTGTATTTCTTTAGCTTGCCTCTGTATCCAGAGCAGTTGTCATTATAGCTTCATTGACACTTCCCTTAAATATAATTCATCCACAAAATATTAACATTTATGTTTACAGGATATAAGTCAAAATGCTTAGTATATTCAGAGTTATGTGACAGATGACTTCAAGAAGAAGAAGAAATTATTCTAAGCAGTATGCAGTCTCTGTTAATAAGATGCAAGCTGTATAATTTTTAACACTTCAATAGCTTATCTTAAAGGAAATAGCTATTTAAGTCATTTGAGTAGATCAGAAATTCTGCGAGTTTTAGTCTGGTCCCCTGCCACCTACCCAGTCGTACAAGAGTGATCTAGAGTATCTGACTTTCAAATGAAGGATGTGGAAGTAATACCAAAACCAGTGCTTATAAAAACTTTGCTAAATGCTTTATTCTAGAGAATTTTTACAATCAGGGTATTTTGGTAACCTGACAAATCTCCTAAATGAATGAGGGTCAGTGGCGGGGGGTATGTTCATTATGGAACAATTTAGTATCTGCTATTTTGAGCACATATTGGGAGTGCTTAAAAGCACCAGAGAAAAGCAATGTTTTGCTGTCAATGTGTTTTGGTATCAATGAGTATGCCACACACTCAAGTCTTCCACATCCTACCTCCATCTTTGTTTCCCCTCAAGCTAGGGAATTATAAACCGTAATTTAAATTCCAAGCATCAGTAATAATTCTGGCTAGAAAGAGACAGACTGTTAAATCTCAGCTTCATGTTAGACCAGAAGGGTACAGTTTGCTCAGTTTAAATCACTCCATACTTAAGGACAAGCAGCCACTGCTCTTGAAAATAAGATGAAAACCTGATTATAGATGCTGAGGGTTTCGTCTTAAGGCATTCCTGGAATGATGAAAGCAATAGCAAGATTTTGATCCAAACATTTTGACACTCAATTCTGAATACCATCAGAATGAAAGTTTTTGCCATACCTGACAAGAGCATCTACATCAATCAGTTGTTGAGCAGTGGCATTTTTGTGCTGCCCCTGCCATGGTTAATAGGTAGTTGCTTCCCACATTGGCACAAGCCAAGCTATTTTTGACAGTGACAGACAAAATGTAAAGGAGGTGTCACTAATTGCTATTATTACTTCCCAGTTGTCCAAGTATGACACTTGGAAGACTTAAGAGCTGTCACCTGAATCTTTCATGAAAACCCATCTCAGTATAGGCCTCTGCTTTTATTCTCCTAAGCACAGAAGGAGCCCCAAATAAGGTTATAGTAAACATATTTTCTATTATAACAAGCAATACTTCCCTTGACTCCATCAACTTACCCAATTTCTTTTACTTTAGGTTAAAAAGTGGTGGGCTTACAGGGTTTTTTGGGGGTTGTTTGGTTGTTGTTTGTTTTAATTTGTTGGTTTACCAAAAATACATGTATGTTTTTTTCTGTAGTTAAAGCATATTTACTGTTTCCTGTTTCACTTCTTGCACTCACTGTCCTCTTCTTTTAAGTTTTCCTCTGTGATGAAATTATCCTATGTTTAAATGTTTAGGCTGGAAAGGCAGGTAACCAATTTGTGTCATTTCTCAATTTAAAATAATACGCTTAATCTGCTCCAATCTTATCAGCTATAAGATATTTAGAAATTACTTACTTGCAAATAAGAGCAAAAAAAGCCACAAGTTTCTATAAAATTATACTGGTTTTTACTTAAAAATGGCAACAAACTAAACAGACTAGATAAACTAGAGAGACTAAGTATGTTATTCATCAGATAACATAAATATTAAATACTTAATTTTGTTGTGTTTTTATTCTTTGTTTAGTTGCTTATATTTGCATTTGGAGATAGGGAGGTGGCTCAATTTGTTACCTGGAGTATTGATAGGAATTTCAGTAGCCATTTAAGTATCAAGCATCTCTCTGTTTTACACTTAGAGGAAAACGAAACGTGTGGAGGTTTCCAAGGCAGCAGATGAAACAAGCCAACTCTACCATTGTTCTGACTTTTTCACAATGTCACTGTCTTGGATTTCACATCCAGATAGAGATGCTGTGAATAAATTCTATGGGTGAAGAAGCAGAAAATAAGGAGGAAAAGAGGATTTGCCATGTGGATTCATTACAACAATGTGGAACACAGAGTCTCACACACAGAGGCTTTCCTTACTCCCTACGGGATATCTATCTGTAGGCCTCTATCAATTTCTAGGAGATTTTCTATGTGAAAGGATCCTCCAGTTAATTTCAGAGTATAGCTTGTTTTAGATTTATCTTTCTCTTACATCTTTACTCTTTTCCCCTTTTCAAACCTCTGTTTAAAAGGGGGGAGAGGGATAGATTAAATTTAAAAAAAAAAAAAAAAAAAGAAAGAAAACAATGTAAACAGTGTTATGCATGCATCTTCAGAAGCATTTTATGAAATACCACTGCTTCATGCTGACTAAAAATACAATTTACTGTATTATTCTTGTTGCTCATCGAAAATACAGGATATCTGTGCACCCATTATTCTTCAAATGTATACAGCAGATTCATCACTGGGGAACATGATGTTTCAGGCTGTCAGAATAGCAGAAGAGAAAGAGCAAGAATCAGGTAGTGGAGAACAGGAGGCAGATACCAGATTGTCTCAGCAAAGGAGCGTTCAGGAACATGGACTATACTATATGGGTAGTCTTCAATATACTTTAAAATGTGAAATCAGGTAAACAGCAACTCACTTTGTAAGTTTAAAAGACTGACTCCAGTTTAATGCTGAGAACAATTCCCTCCTTATGTGAGTAATTGCCATAGGAACCATCATGTAAATCTATAGGCCACAAAGCTGCTCTTTTCAAATGTGATTTCTAACATAATTTTATTTTCTATTTGGTGAAAATAATCCTACATGGAAATCACTTTGGCAAGCCAAGTGAAAAGACAGAAAAAGGAAACCAATAAGGTTGTGTTGTGAGGTACTGGTTCTAGGGTCACTAGGAATGATAGAGAGTTTCAGGGTGCTATGACTCTTCCTCCAAAAAAATAAATATTAAATCTGGCTCTTTATTAGCTGAAAGGCACTTTATCCACAATTCATGAGAAATGGGACAACGTTTGTGTAATACAGGGTAACACTTTAAATATTTTTCTAAGTGTCACTGATCTTATCACCCTGATCTGGAAAAAAAACCTGTTGAAATTGCATTGTAAACTGCTAAAATAAACTGTGTGACTGGCCAGGAGTGAAACTGACTTGTGTCTTTAAAGTCAGTATTTCTCCAGAATCAGTGTAATTTAATTGAAATAGCTCTGCGTGTGTAAACAACTCCTTTGTTTAAAGAAGATTTCACTGTTTAGTTTGCCTTAAGTAAATGCTGCCTTTTGTTTGTCTGTAAAACATTTGATTAAATGTAAAGACTTACACAGACAGCTTCTCCTCATTACACTAGTGGTTGGAAAATATGTTAAAATGCTGCAGTTATCTGCTGTCTAAGTAAGTATCAAACAATATCATTTGTGTTTACAAGAAAAACCCATGGAAACATCTGAAGCCTAGCCCTAAAATCAAACTACAACTCTCCTAACACCAGGATGGTATTTAAAAACATGTTGAAACCATTTAATATACCAGATTCAATATATCAATATTCCTTGCTTTCTTAAAAAAAAACATTTTCTAGTATTTTAATCAAACACAAAATACCCTACATGGCAGACTACTGTTAAATAAATTACTTTCTACTCTAATATGAATTAGAGTGTTGTAATATCAGGACCCACATTTTATTGTGATCATAATGTTATTGAACAACAAAATAAGCAAGACAGCTAACGTATTACAGCATCATTCTCTTCACCAACTGATATGCTTTCATAAATCATAACAATTCCTTCAAAATACTCTAGAAAGGGTGAAAAGCATACTGTATCTTCAAATAGGTGCATTTACTATTTTAAAAAGTTGAAACCAGAAATTAATTTTTGGTCCTTTTTACCTTGGACCAAGGTTAGTCCTTGGTTAGTCTAACCAAACAGAGTGTAAGTCCAGTCAAGAAAAAAAGCAAGCAGAACCATTTTTTTTCATGTCTGTAGGGCCATTTGCAGTGCAAAATCCATAATGAATTAGCTTTAGATCTTTATGCTAATGATCCTAACAGTATATCTTTTATTTGTATTGTCAAAACATGGTTAGAGGTATGGAACAGAAACTCATGAGACATGGATGGCAGGATGATTTTTAACACTTTAAAGTCTAATGTAGAGCTGGAGAGGGAGTTTTTGTTTGCGTATGTTTTCTGTGTACTTTGGGAAAGCTTTTCAGGATCAGGATAGAGATGCCAAAGAAGAGACAGCCAAACATCCCTCATTCTCAAGACAGTCAACTGTTTACAATGCAAAGGGTGAAATCTATTTTGTTTCTGATCACTTTTAGTCACACTAGGTAAAATATAAGCTATTTTGTTAGCTTTCTTCAAGATTTCAACTTATGTGTCAGTGTTGAAAGAAGCCTCAAATACACTATTAAGCTAAATTTTAGAGCTTTTATCTAGTTCAATTCCAGGGATTTTTTAAGTACTTGGTTCAAATGGAACTAATATTTGCTACTGGTGAATGACATTAGTATTAATTTTTGAACAAATGTAAATATTTTAGTTGTGTTCTTAAATAGTTTAAGGATTTTTGAATAATTATGTAATTCTGCGAAAGTTCTCATGTGAAAATATAAAAAAATACTGCCATTAATTGTAACCTTTTCCTTTACAGTAAATGTTGAGATTCATTCCCATCATTCTTAGTTGGGTTATGTCAAAGAGCAGTTATTTGTAAGGGAAAGATTCTACCTTCAGTTCTCACTCCCAAAACCATTGTGTAAATTACCTTTTCAAGAGTAAGGACTGATGAAAATGATACAGCATTTAATTCATCTTTTTACAAGATTAATTTCAAAGGTGCCTAACTGCCATTAGTAGAGGTTGAATTCCTATGTTAAGGCCTAGAAATCACTATATGTTAAACATTAAATACACGCTCTTTCTTGTATGAGCGAAGTACGCAATTATATTTGCATTTTTTTATTTTGTGGTGTGTCTCCTTTGCTTAGGCAATGCTGGATGTGGCAGCACATCATGGCTGGCTGGTGACTGCTCTGAACATAACCCACCTGGTGCAGATGCTGGTTCAGGGTAGATGGATACACGACTCATCCCTGCTTACTTTGCCAAATATAGAGCGCCAGCATCTTTACCTCTTTCGGTATGTAATTCTTTTAAGCATTAACAGGTTTCCAATTTCTTTCCACTTCCCACTGCTGATTGTTTTTGAATGTCATTGTTGTGCCCGAGAATGTTCATTAACGAATCAGAAGCAGAACTCTGTCTTTCACAGTGATGCTTTCCCAAATGGATTTTCTGTTTCTGTTTTCAATATTCATTGATTAATTAACCCCCACAGATTATTTTGAGAATCATGATTCCAGACAAATTAACAAGAGACCACTGGAAGGGTTCCAAGTCCTAACAAATCTAACTCTGTATGTTAATTATCTCTTTATTTTAATCCATTATAAAACTACATTAGTATCCATCTTAACATCATGGATAATGCAAAGCTCTATAGATGCTTAGATGATGCAGTAATTAATGCTAACCAAAAATAAATAACCACCCTTTAAAAACAGAAACCAGTATTGAGTTTTACCACCAAAACAGCTGAATACAAATGTTTGCTTTGCCCCCCGGGCATATGTTTTGCTGTCTATATCAGGAAGTGGAGCCAAGGCCAGAGGAAGAGTGTGCATGGAGGTTACCAAGGACCTATCGAGTGTCTTCCCGAACTAATGGCTGCCTGTGAAGGAAAAGAGAATATTTTTGCTTCCATTGTGGACAGTGAGTTGCAAGCAGCGCACATTTCACAGGTAACACTTTCTATTTGTGATCATTATCAATGTGATTGGAAAGGAAGAGTAGTTGGGAAAAGAAATACTCTCTCCCTTTCAGTAAATACCATGTGACATTCTGTATAAAGTGCAACACATTCATTGCTCTAATTTCAAGGTACTGCTGGCTTTACAAAGGTTCTTCTCTGCCTGTTTTCTTAATATTATTCTCACTTATTCCCTGCTAAGCAGTAGTCTGGTTTATGGCTGATATTACCACATCTCTCTGCTCTAAAGATGCTTCTCTAGGTCATTCAATCTTCTGAGTGTTATCCACCTTTTCATAGCTCTGCCCTAGGAATACATGCATTGCAAATGTCATCTTAGCTGGTTTCTGAAGTGGTCTGTAAAACACCATTTTTTCTGAGAATACTCTTAGTAAGAGATCCAGCACTCATTTTCTATTTGAAACAGAAAAAGGAGATGAAAATTTCATACTTCACAGGGGAGGGAAAAAAAAATACTATTCCAAAATGTTGAGCTGCTAAAGTGTTGTTTTCAGTTTGATTTTCAAGGCATTCGCAGCAAAGGACAGCTATATTCCATACCATTCATCACATGCTAAGCCTATGATTTGGAATAAATGTAGGAAAGATGAAAACTTCTAAAGCTATACATCAAATGTTTTTTATTTGAATGATTAAAAGGACAGCAATATGTCCTGTGTTTGACTGTATAGCTTCAGTTAAACCTTTACTGGTTTGCAAACAAGAAGAAAAGTACTTAAATGTCTATAACAGACATCTGCATTTGTAACCAAATTAACATCAAAATTTTGAATTAAGAAAATGTATTGACATTAAAAAAAGGCTTCCTTTAACAACAGATTTCTAACATAATACACATTGATTTCAGTCCAACTTTCAGATGTGATAAAAAATTAGAACATTGTTATAATTAGTTCAGGGAGAACTCAGAAGTAAACTTACTTAATTTATTTGCATAAATTGCCATTCTGTTATCTTTAAAAGCAAATGCAAATTGGCTCTGTCTGATATGATGATGGTTATTTGGCTCAAAAGTGCTTCAATTTGCGTAGCAATCTGGTGTCGTCTCTGCAGTGAGGCGATCCCAGGTAACATACAAATCCTGAATTATTCCAGAAATTAGTATGTTTAAAGCATCAATTTAAGTGCTAATTGCAGTAGTAATGAGAAAAAGCAGTACTACTGTGAGATTTGCATCTACTGCCCCATCAGTATGCCTGGAACGGCTGCTGACTGGCAGAGGATTTGGCTGCTAATTAAATAATTGTATGCATGGCAGTGTTCTCGTCTGATTCAATAGATGAAGATTAATCCTCAGATAAATATGTTTGGCTGGTATTGAAATGTCTTAGCAGTTTCTTCAAAAATAGCTTCTGTGTATGTGGTGTGTACGTTCACACTGTGAATGACTCTATGCCTCTATATATCTATGTTTGTAAATACAGATACATATAAGAGGGAAAAACATAATGTCTTGCCATTGTGTGAGGAGCAAGTTTCATTTCCATGAGCTGGGAATGGCCATATTGGGTATAGCAAAGCCATGACTGTATTGTGCAGGGCATTACAAATGTGAAACCTTTATTCCAATATGTTGTATTCCTTACAGTATTTTTTACAGGAAAAAAAATGAAAAACTATTATAATTCCTTGCACAAAATTAAAATGCATATTGAGACTGCCTGTTGAGCGTCTTCATATGTAAAGTCTTTCAGTGCTCACATAGACAGGGGCCAACCAAGAGAAAAATTCTTCAGCATCTGTATGATATGTTTTCTATAAAGAAAGAATATCAAACTACAGAGTTTAAACTTAGCCTTCTGGCACCAGACATGGACAGAGTCAAATGAAGTGGTAAATACAACACAAAATTGCCAAAACCATTCTTATCCTAAAAAACCTTTTACTTCTCACTCAAAGCATATTGAACCCATATCTTAGAGCTAAAGGTTACTAGCAAGAAACTGGTAAAAATAGCTTGAGCTTTATGTAAATTTCAGGCAGACAGGAAAAGGAAGAAATGTTACATTTGGAAGGAAGAAAATGCCTTTTAAGCAGATTGGTAATTAATTTTTAAATAGCAGCTCTTGAAGCTGCTCCTGGATTTGGAATATTAGGCTGGGTCCTGGGGAGACACATTATTGGCAAAATAATGATGTTCCCAATGGTTCGTGAAGAATTTTTATTATAATTTGAACCTATAGGTTTGGTAGGTAAATGTATAGGGATAGTAAATTTGTGCATGTACGTTTTGGATACATTGACATATTTAAAAGGAGGTGATATGTGCTTGTGTCTTCCTGTACAGCAAAAAAACCAGTAAAATTGTCAAAAAATACCTAAGCTGCATGGGAGCCCGAGTTTAATTTTTCAGAAGTTAGTGTTATAATTCCAAACCTCACTGAAAGTCAAGGGAGCTTTAAAAGCTGACAGCCTAAATTCAAATTATTTAGATTAACCCCAATATTTGGTCAAAGCTCTATGTTTGTTTCAGTGATTCATTCTGAATCATATTTCTTTTATAATCATAATAATAATCTAATCATAATATTTTTCAGCTTCAAAATCACTTAGGCATTAGGCTCCTTTTAAAATATTAAGTTGATATTCATATTTTTGAAAGAGAAAAAAGAAACTTCAAGATTGAAAATAAATAAATACTATCTCTACAATAGTATTATGTACTTTTACTCTGGAAATATCTGTGTTCCTATAATCTTTTCATTTTCATTGCAACTACTTGACTTTTTTCCTTGGTGAAAAAAGCATTTCTTCATTTTCTCCACATTGCATGGATGACAAAAAGGCAGCCTGCTGTGCATATTGTGTCAATGATCAAGCAGTACTAACTTTGCCTTTAATTTTCAAATACACAAGACTTGATAAATCAAGGAATCACAGAGTCCTTTAAGTTGGAAAAGACCTTTAAGATCATCGAATCCAACTGTTAATAGCCAACATAGAATGACATATTAAATCTACATTCTTATCTAATTAGAAAATTACTCAGAATTACTTTGGTTTGTTTGTATTTTGAAAACTACATGAGGACATGACAGCCTTTGACAAATAGATTATGTTGGGGTTATATGGCATAAACCAGTCCAAATCATAATCTTCACCAGACTATGGTGAAGGTAACAGGTAATGCCACTAAAGGAGTTAATAAATTATGATGTCTACTGAAATTAAGCTTTGTTCTAACATATTTGTAAAAAGTCTTATCCTTTGAGACACATAAAGGCTTTCAAGGTAAATGATATCTAAAGTAGAGGTGGTCACTAGGTTGGTATCTATCAGGGTGCCTCTCCTGAATTCAGCAGAAATACCCTGCTTAGATGCACAGACTGTCACACAGTGGGTCTGCAGAGTTCCTAAGCTAAGTTTCCTTTTAAAACCATTACATTCAGCATAAAATCATTTGCCAGTTGAGGTGTTACTACCCAAGCTGTCATCCAGTGTGATCTGCTGGAGGTGGGTTTAGTAGTCTTGTATATTAAATGCATCAAAATCCTGGCAACAACAAATTAGTTAAGAATGCCTGAGGTATTTTTTTCACGTTCTTCAAAGTGCTGCCCTTTTTCCCCCTTTCCCTTTCATAGCTGGGACAAAGAGGAATGTATTTTTCCTTAAAGTCCTAGGTGTTTAGCTTCTGTTACAATTTTCCTGTCCTTTCCTAGCTAAGACAGCATTAAGAACATTGGTGCAGTTCATCTGCGTCCCTTGCTTTTACACTGCAGGTCCTGAGCAATCACAGCTGGCCCTCCCCACCTTCTGCACTGAACAGACACAGCTGTTCATGCAACACACGGAAGAGGAGGGAGGGAGAGATAAGTTTGTAGCTGAAATCAGTTTTCTCATTTAGTTCAGCCAGGCTCTGGTAATGCAGCCATTTTAATCCCAATAAGCCTGTGCCGCAGCCGAAATGGGCAGTCCTGCCCTTCCCGTGCCGTGTTCACCTCCTCTGACCCAGCTCACCGCACAGCTGCACAAACGCTGTGTCTGCCTCGGGCAAGGAGGTAGCAATGAGCATCTGGGGACGAGGGGAGGAGGAGGAATCCTAACAACCTGGCAGTCAAAATGGCCTGTAGCCAAGCGGCTAGTGAATGCTTGTGCCAGCAGGGGAGGAGGCTGGACCGCTTCTTTCAGTGGCACTGAAGGCTCATGCTTATTCAGAGTCACGGGATTAGAGAATATGTTTCCACAATCAGCTTTAAGCTGATCTAAGTTCATGCTGTCACCAAAATGATTAGCAAGCTGATCCCTCTAGCTGCACAATCCCAGCATGGCAATGCCAAAATACCAGGGATGGAGAGGCGCACAGCAAGCTGGTGGGGAGGACACTGGAGAGAGGGACAGCACCACCTTTCCGAGGGCAGTGTGACCTTAGGTCTGCTTATCCTGGCTGCTGTATCCCTAATTATGTATTGACATATACTATTACTGTCAGTATGACTGCATATACTATTATTGTCTGTATGACTCGTGGCAATGATGCCTGCAAAAAGCAAACTGATCTTTCATTAGGGCTTTAGGCCTTCCAGCACAGAAAAAGTAATCCAGACACATCAAGCACTATATAAATTACATTTTGTTGAAACACAACGTGGTCAAACCAATACTTGAAAAATAAAATATTCTTTAGTCTTTCCAGGTGAAACATTTCTGCTCCATGGTATTGCCCATGGGGCTATGTCTACCCTCTTCATTCCCACAAGTTCCCATTTTGGCATCTGATGGCTCTTTACCAAGATCAATATTCTTATTTCCTTCTCCTTCCCACCCAATAGCTATCCATATATTCTGATTCCTGTTCTGTTCTGGGGGTGGAGGGGAAGGATGGCAGAGCAGAGGGTGACTCTTGGTATTTTGGTTTTTTCTTCCAGTGCCAGCCTCATCTATCTTTTTCAGCCATAGAAAGGCCACAAATCACTGCCTCCATTCCACAGCCAATCCCATTTCTTTTTCCTAACAAATTTCATTGGGTGAACATGCTGATTTTCTTTTTTACTAAATGAAAGCCTACATTGCTCAGTTCCATTTTTGTCACAGCTTCTCAGAGCTGCTTTTCCTTGTCTGATTGAGACCAAAATAAGAGAAATATAGGGCTGCATATTCAGGATGCCTTTTTAAGGTTAAGAGAGTGTCATGTTCAGCCACTCAGATTGTATCCTCTAACAGCAGTTCTCTGCAAAAGGATGAGAGAAAGTTGAGGACCTGTTGCAGTTCAAGAGAAACCACACAGACTTAAAATTCCTCAGGAGGACTCTAAGAAGGAGAGTTCATGAAGATCAATGCAAGAAAACCTCAAAAAAATAGGGATAACTTTGGATATGCAGTTGAACTTTTGGTTAATTATCTGAACTGATCCTCTGAACTCTCTGAGGTTTGCCTATTGCTAATTAGCACTGCAGTGACTTGTTCTTTATGGATTATGCTAAGGAAGTTTAATTTAAAACTTAATTATACTAGTTTTTAAGTGGCTTATAGGGAAAAAATACTTTAATCAGGAGCAGTAAGGAATTTTTCCTGTGTTCAGACATCAGTAATCTTAGTAAGGCATGTATAACGTGCTTGAGGAGTTTCACATTTGTTTTATTTGCTAGGAAGAAAGTAGCATAAGAGGTTAACGAAAGGTATTTTATACTTATGATTGAGAGTTGTACAGTTACATATATTCTAATACACAGTAAAGTATTATTAATATAGAATAAATATGTAGACTGCACATTGGATTGTTATTGTTAGAGTGACAATGATTGTATAGACTATCTTGTAATCCATAGGGATCTGTTTTTTCTACAGGCTTGGAATTTCTTGTGCCGTTTGCCAATTCTAAACATCAGTCTGAGCATTAAGGGCAGTTGGGATGATGGGGTTCAGCCACAGAATGAAGTACCTGTTCCTTCTTTGACAACAGACGCACGAGATGACAAGAGATGGATCAAATTGCATGCTGATCAGGAGTATGTGCTCCAAATAAATCTGCACAGAACCCAGATGGGGTATCAGGTAGACTAATTTATCATTTCCTTCTCAAGTGCACAAGTGTCCAATAATCCATTTGCATTATCAATGATGCTTTATACAGGATAATAGGTTTCTTTATGGTTTAAGTATTCTATAAGTTATGAACACTTCCAAAGACTATTCTGTATTAGTAGCGAAGAAAATGGACTTTTTCAGGTTGCAGTAGGGTAGTAAACAGGCTCTTAAGCTAAAATCCTAGACCAAGTCAATGGAAAAAAAATCAAACTAATTTATAAGCTTCCTGATTACATTCACAGGTGCTTCCAAACTGCATATGAGACTCACACCTGCAAATACATTTCTACTTGTAACACATCTTCAGGCCTTTACTGAGAATATTTTCCATATATCTTACATCTGATGCTTTGTTGAACAGCTCCTAGAACAACTTCCACATACAATTCTTTCCCACACCTACATTTCAGTCCCACTCCTTTGCCCATTTAAAGCACATCCCATTGCCCCTTGGGCTGGTCAGTTCACTGGACTTTCAGCAAGTCTTGGTGTGCCAAGCCAGAAAATCCAGGAGCTGCACCGTTTTCCATCTGCTCTGCTCCAGCAGCAGCACCTGGATGTACCTGCATGTCAGCTCTGGGGAGAGTTGGACCTGCCTTCACATCAGGCACTGCTGGCACTGGAGCTGTCTCTCACTTATCAATGCCTTTTTCTGTCATTTACATACCATGAGCGGCATATGGACCACCATGGTTATGATTTTGCTAATTAATTTCTCTAGCATTTCAAACAATTAAGAATTATAATTACCAGCATTTTTGTTAAGTTGCAAAGAAAAGCTCAAGATAAAAGTGGAGAACAGTATTACATGTTACTTCTGAGACTCTTAAGACAATTTCATTTTGATAAAAATAATAGTTGAGATATACGTGTTGTTGCAAATCCTGACATTACCTTACAATTAGTTAAGAATTATATTTTAGAAGTATTCTTATTTCCCAAAAGATATTTTGTCCTGACTACAGCAGATTCACCATAGTTGCAAAGGGAAACTCTCTTATTTTAGGAAGGACAAAGGGTCAAAGCTTTTCCATGCATCATTCTATTTGCTGTGCCAGTTACTGACAGAGACTTTTCCTAAACAGAAGCCATGGAAAAGAAATGAGCAGAAGCATGTCATGCAGTGATCACTGTTTTATAAACCTCTCCTAGAATTTGATCCCTCTTTTGTGAAAAACAGCTAGATCAAACTGTTTCTAAAGCTTCATTGCTGTGGTGGTGTTCTTTCTTCTGTATAAATCTACAGTAAAACCTTTCCCTCTACAGAACACGAAATGAACATTGATTGAGTGTGTATCATTCTGTCTTCAGCTTCCAGCATTAAAGTCACTGTATTAAAGAATCACTGAAATAATATTTCCTTTTGCTATATCAAACCCAAATAAACACTTTAAGTGCTGTTTTTGTCTTTATATTAATCTTGAATAATATTGGTTAGCTTTACTTAAAGATGCTAGGTTTACAATTAACCCTTCTGCATTTGGAATATATTAGATTAAATTACAAAAAGGGAATAGTATTTCCATTCAAGTTTTAGTAGTTTACAAAAGAAGTGGAATAATATCTTGTATTCTGGATATTTCTCAATGGACTGTATTTGTTTGGGTTTTTGTTTGTTTAACCCTTCTTCTGGAAAGAAATAACACTATTTTAGTCTGGCTAAATTATAGCCTTACAGAACAATTCACAGCAATGTTGTTTTGAGTTGCTTTTCATTCAAGGAAAAATGGCTTTTTGGAAAGGTGATTTCTTGTTTTCCTAAGCTGTTTCTTTTCCCCAACAGGGAAAGCAGGATAGTAAAGCAGTGGCTCCTCGGTTCCCCAAAGCCAAGGATGAAGGATGGTTTTTGATACTGGGAGAAGTCGATAAAAAAGAACTCATCGCCCTGAAAAGAACTGGATATGTCAGAAACCGAAATACTGTTTCTGTTGCTTTTTATACTCCAGAAACTCCTGGAAAGTACGACAGATTTTCAAATTAAATTCTCCTGGTTATTCTGTTTTCCAAGTAGTCAAGACCCAACTCCCAAACTAACAATGCTGTTTTTACTTTTCAGGTGTATCTACACCCTGTATCTCATGAGCGACAGCTACCTTGGCATGGACCAACAGTACGACCTTTACCTGAACATTGTACCAGCACAGGGCACCACGGAGGGAACTGATGCCAGGAGCCACCTGGCTCTGAAGTGAGTCTGTCTGGAAAGTCCACTCAGTCAAAAGACCTGCAACTAAGACATCTGGTCATTCTGAGACATCCAAAAATTCATCTGCCTTAGTGGAACCAACCTTCAAACCTCAAGACAACGGGGAAACCGAAAGTGACTGCTGTATTAACTCTGATGACACCGAGTTAGCCACAGTGGCCTTACTCCTTTGTGAAGATTTGTCTTTTCTTGTTTTATCTTGCTTCTCTCAGAAGTCAGATTGTTAGTTGAATTTTAACACATCAAAATTAAAGACTGAACAATACTGTAATTCGTGCAAATTCAGGGCTATCGTCTTCATTTTGAAAAGTGTTCTATAGCCTGTGTATTAATGGCATTTAAATAGTCAACTTTTTTAATTTATAGGGAAAAATACAAAATTTGATCTAAGAGCTGCTGAAAATATTGATGGATGTGTTATATTTCATGTTTAATAAAAATATTCCCAGAATGTTTTGCACTGTATTTTTAGGTGTAAAATATGGGAGATGTAGTAATAAAATCCTCTTCATGCATAGTGCATTTTGAAAATTATAATCTAAAGAAAAATTTCACAAATTTATATTAATTACGTAAGCAGTAACTACTTGTAAGGGCAAGCTATGTCATAAAAAATATTTCCAGCATAGCAATGGTGCAATGTTTGTAGATAATAATTAAAGTTTACTCTTTACATGTATGTACATACATATATACACACACATATATATTACATACTTGCACTTTCCTTAGTGTTTTTTCCTGAATTTTGTAGTACTAAGGCATATAAAGTTGGGTGTCCTGTTCTAGGGCTCAGTGCTAAACTAAGTTCTGTAAATAAGGGGGCATTAGGCTCCAAAAATGGTTTTGCAACAGGAGGCATGATGAGCAATGAATAGTTCTGCCAGGCAAAAGGTATTGTCTAAGAGATGCCCAGCTCTGTGATAGTACCTGCAAGGCATAAATCTGAAGGCAGAAGGTAGCAGCATCTATCTTGTGATGAAACGACACATCCTGAGGCCAGTCCTCAATCTTAAGAGGATTCAAGATGCTGTGCAAGTACTTGGAGCCAACATACTTACGGAAACATCAGTGCATCCTCATTCAGACAGACTAGACCTTAAACTGAATATTAATATTTGCACTTGCTCAGCTTTGCATTGAGCTGATAAGCATTACCTCTCCAAGGGATCATTTTCCTGTCATTTCCATTGTATTTCACCAGATGAAAGAATACAGCAGAGCTGTTAGCAGAAAGCTTCCCAGAAAAAAGATTACACTGGTGATGCTGTACCCGCATAGAATCACAGCAGGGCTGAGTTTGAGAGGGGCCTCTAGAGGTTGTCTAGTCTAACCCCTTTCCTCAGGCAGAGCCAGCTGGAGCTGGTTGCCCAGGACTACATCTCCAAGTATGGAGACTCCACCACCTCCCTGGACAACCTGTGCCAGGGTTTGATCACCCTTACAGTAAAATAAGTATTTCCTGCTGTTCAAGAAGGACCCTTCTGTGTTCCCAAGTGTGCCTGTTACCTCTGGTCCTGTCAACAGGCAGCACTGAAAAGATCCTGGCTGTGTCCTTGTCAACATCTTCCATTCAGATATCCACTGATAAGATCCCCCTGAGCCTTCTCCAGGCTGAACAGTCCATCATCTATTTTGCGGTCTTTTGCTGGACTCTCTCTAACACATCCATGTCTCTCTGGCCCAATTCACACAGTGCTCCACTGGTGTGGCCTCACCAGTGCTGATCACCTCTCTCGACCTGCTGGCAATACCACACTGCAGCAAGCAGAAGACTGGCTGATTTCAAAGGTTCAATAGTTAATCAGTAATTTATTTCATATCTGGCGTCTCTAAATTGTGGGAAATGATTTTAAAATTATCAGTTCTCTACTTGAGAGCATTCATCTCCTGATCATGTTAAAAATGTCATATTTCATTATTATAGGTAATATATTACCTATAGAAATGTGCCTAACTTGGAACAATAATAGAAAAAGTTGTCACTAAATTTACAGACAGACAGAGGATATAAAAGCCACCTTTGCCATTTAGTCTATGTCAATATAATATGGAGTTTTGTCACAGAGGAAACAGATTCTTTTCAAATTGTTAGGCAACAGTTTAGTTATTCACACATTTAATTAGTCCGTTTTTAAGAGATTTTTTTCATCTAATTTGGAAGTTTAAATTTTCACAGAAATTAAGTCATTTCTTTGGAAAACTTGGCTGAAGCAATACATTGTCCCTCAACAATTTTAATTAATTAAGGAAAAAGAACTATGCCACAGTCAAACAACATACCAACATAGTGACGCTAGTTCTTATTGCTTTGTAAATGCACATCACAGAAAGTCAAACTGCAGAGTAGCAGACAATAGCTTCAGTATTCAGTATTAATCAGTTAAAGAGTTTCTGTAATGTCATTTGTGCCATCTGTACTTTGGTTTGGAAATACTAGCATATTAATTGTTTTTAGAAATAGTTTGGTGGCATTTCTAAATAACATATTTGAAGCATTTTTATTTTTTTACAGAAGTATTGGATTCGTGAAGACAAAGTCTAAAGTAATATAGAAGGAATTTAAGCAAATTGATTAGAATCAGTATTTAGCTGAAAAATCCGAGAGAAAGAATTCTGATACATTTGAAACAGCTGCTTAGAAGGAACAATGAATGTGTTCAATCCAGTGATATCTCATGGTGAAAAGTGAGAATAGCTGTCTAACAAAAGTATGAAAACCAAACATAGAACTTTATTTTTTTTTAAATTATAAATACTTCAGTGATGTAATTATCACCTTTATGGATAAATGAGCAAAGTAACTGTAAATACAGAATTTTTTAATGTTAAGTTCCCCATTCCAGTTTGCAAGCAGGTTTTTATTTTTATTCTCCCCTTCCCCTTCTAGGAGCAGCTGCAGTCAGTACATGCCTGCTCAGGTATTGTACTTCTTCCAAAACTTGGGAAGCAGCACAAAACAGGCACATCTTGTGTACCAATACATATTTAAGTCTGCCTCTGTGATTTATCCTTTCCCATTGTTCCTGTCCTAGTCTGGTAACAGCATCACAGCAGTGCCCAGCAGGAGCTAGAGGAGGTTTGGGTATGTACTACCATCCCCCATCCTTTCTGAAGGGGCTCTTATAACACAATCTGTTGTTTAGAACCTTAGTTTAGATTTCAGTTCTAGCCAGGTACTGAATGTGTCAGTGGCACCATGAAGCCATCCTTACTACTGCAGCTCTTTTGCTATTGTAAATTGAATCTTTGGAGGCCCTAATTTCACCCAGGTGAATTCAGGGGTTTATGCTGCTGACCTAAAATTTCTCTTCCTTTTCATTGTTTCTAGAGACTTCCTCCAGATGGTCATCCTGAAGAAAACTTCAGGAATTCTCTTATCAGCCTTCACCCTGGAGCCCAGTATAAGACTTGAACATTCACAGAATAGGATGCATTAAAAGAGTAAGTAATATAAGTTATGTAATTCAAATTTCCTAGTATGGGGGGCACTCCTAAACAGAAGAAAGTATCCCATGTTCATCTGCCCTTACTCATCACAGCCTGAGTCTTAATTCCTATGTTCCTCCCTCAATCAAAAAAACAGGCTGTGGTATTTTTGAGGCAGTTTGATTAACTACTCCAGGAGGCATCACTTCTCTATGAAGAAACCTGTTTGCTGACAATGAGTTTTGAATCATCACTCTCTTGTCTTTCTTCCACCCCTCCCATTTAGGGCAGATTTCCCTTCAGCTCCTTCCACTATCTGTAAACCTTACAACCTCACCTGTTCAAAGACATTATCCATATTAGTAGCAGTGAATTATCACAGGATAGTTGCTTACATGCAGAGATTTAGTGCCATTTAATATTCAGTATCTCATCTGGCCTCTGCAATCAACTCCCAAAGAACTCGCACCATCTGCAGAGGGCTGTGAAACACAATGCTGTTGTATCCACAATCTCTGTGGATGCCTCAAGTAACCCAAGTTACCTAAAATTGCATTTGATATCTACATTTGGCTAACCACATAGACTCCCTGTCACTTGTTTAGTCATAGCTTTGCAATTCAGTTGCTCAACTGCATCTAATCAAATTTAAAATAAACCAAAGATATTTTCAGAAGACAGGAAGCCTTTCATAGGTCATGTGTCACTTCTGTCATCCCCATGTCACAGGGGCCAGTATCATGAGGTGAATGCTTAGACACTCAATTAGCTAATCAAGCCCATGTTATTTTGTAAGTCAGAGGAACTGTAAGTGTTCAAAGTTCTCTCTTCCAAGCAATTTATGAGAAGGGAGAATTCTCCTGCTTCATGAGAAGAACTATTTTCCAACAAAAGGTTTGGGTGTCAGGGGATGCACAAACAGGTGAGCTACAGAAGGGTGAGTAGGGCTTCTGCTGAGAGGGGTCACTCCCATTTCCTCTTACTATCCTCATACTGTGCCTTTTCTATCAGCTAGGTCTGACTCCTACCTGCCTTTCTAAAAATGTATCTTGTTAAATGTCATGTCTTCTCAGAGTGCACTGCAATTCAGTAGGTGATGCCAAGACTGACACCCACAGAAATTCTGACACACACTTTTCTGAAGTGATTTGTAAAAAAGCTCGTGAATGAACAAACCAAGTTTGTTACTAATGTCATACATTGGTAGCAGTAAGATTGGTAGCAGTAAGAGGTTAAGCTGTTTTCATGCAGTGTGAAAGGAAATTCTACATTAAAGGAACTTCTCTGGAAAGCTATTGTAATGCCTGGACTAAATGAGTCTCTTCATAAATAATTCCTAGCTCTATAGTAAGGGATCTTCCACAACGATTACGCCATCCTGCAATTAAATATGTTTACAATATGTTTTGTACTTAGATCTTCTAACCAGCTCCATACTGCATCAACAGGATTTGAATCCAGGGCTCTCCAAGTCTTTCCTCTGCATCTCTATTCCTAGAAAACCACAACCTTCTCTATTAAAATGTCTCCTCAGAAACAAGGAGCATTAAAGCTTCACTAAGGTCATGCATCAGGCTTCACTGCTGCTCCTCTCCTCCAGCTTTGTCTTGTCCTACCAAGACTCTCAATAAAAATATGCATCTGAACATGGAGGGGAAAGGAAATTAAAAGACATTTGCTATTATTCTTCTGCTAAAAAACCATGAAATAGAGAATGAAAAGTGTTCTGGAATGAATATTATCATTCCAAATAATAAGATCCCCACTTACTGTAATGACAGCAGAGATGAACTGAGTATTTTTGAAAAATCATGCTCTCAATAACATGATACATGTACAAATAGTTACAGAGCTATTAACTGTATGCTATTAACTACTGGCAAGAACACTGATAGAAAAGGGAATCTAGAGATATCACCATCCTTTTCTACTGCACTCTAAATCTCTACATGAAATGTGATGAACCAAATTCTTCACACAGTAGCAAATTTGCACCTTAGATTGGAAGTAACTCAGTTTATATCAGGCAGTGCTAATGTGGGGAAAGTAGGCTTATGTTCTTGATAGCAGTACTTTCTTCTAGCTAACAGGATGAAATTGTTTCAGATGCCAATAACATATGGTGAGTTCCCATCATGTATTTTTCAGCAAATCCAACTAAATAGAAACTAATTAATGATTGTGGTAGCACAGTAAGATCAGGTTCTGATAAACTGTCACCTTCGTAGCAGTGAAGATTCTGCAATTAAGCCTTATTTTATTTTCTCAAATGCTAACAATGTCTAAAGGGAGAGCTGGGAAAAACATCAAGAGGATCCTGTCACCTCTATTAAAAGGCACTTTCATTCATCCATGCCAAAACAAGATTAAAACTCTTTTTTTATTTTTCTACTTTTGCCTATCTAAAGTACAAAATAAAATAGTTAACTCTGTACCAAGCAAAACTAAGTGACTAACAGTTTATCCCAGTTACAGGATCTTGCTGTTTCCTTGGCATGCTTCTGCCATGTCCTATCCCAGCCTCCACTTCCCTCCCCACAAAATAAAGATGGGTTTATTTTTCTATTCAGCTTTTTCAGGACTGAAGAGTGGGTTGTTCATAATTTTTGGCACATAGATATAATCTGGGCTTCCCTGGGAAATTGTCACAGAATGTGCAATGATAGCTCTCCCCTTACAATGCTGAAACCACAATATATGCATCAATGTTTGTGTTTTCAGGAACACTCAGAGTGTCTGGCACTACACATTCAGTTCACTTTCTGTCGGCTTTATAGGAGGTTCGCTATCAGGTGACAACTCCTTGGCATTGCACAGCAACTCTGAAATTTACAGAGGAAGTTCAGGAAGGCCCCTCCTGAGCCCTACAGATCCTACAGGAGAGGAGGATCTGTATTGGCCAGCCTTTCAGATCGTGCTTCAGCTTCCTTCGCTGGCAAGACAGTATGGCCAGGGGGATGCTCTGATGCCCTCTTTTGGGAACAGGAGCCTAAATTTCTATTCCAAACTAAAATGCACTTCAAATAATTGCACCTTGTCCAAACTTTTCTCAGGACCAGCGTCTTCAGGGAATGCTGACCTTCAAGGACCAAAATCGTCAATAAATAAGGGGGATGGATTGCTACAATATCTTCATAAACATGAAATAAAAAAGGAGAAATCTATCTACAAGGATACTCACAAGAATTCCAAATGCTTTGTTTCTTCATTTTAACATGTAGTGCCTATCTAGTAGTCTGAAAGTCTTGGGAAACAGCTGGATTAATTTAATTATATCAGTGAAAATCTTTTGGGAAATATGGGTGCTTCTCAGGAAATTAATAGAACCTGGAAAGAAATCCTAGCATTAAGTGACCAAAAAACACCCAGAAGTTTCTTTTCTCTTGGTGCATTGCAGTTTTGCTTTGGAGACTGGAGGATGAAATACATTCCCAACATATATTATTAGTAGATCAAATTTAGTTTCTGCTATTACTTTCAAAGGATTTGGTGAATAGACAGCAGCATTAGTATTATCTAATCCTTCACTCAAACCTAGGACTCAAAGATTAACAGCTGCAGATTTTATAACATTTCTAATTCAGGGATAAATTGTATTTCCTTGAATTGGATAGGTAGGTAATGTCCTAAAGTTATTTAATTCTTAGGAACCATTGACTTTACTGGAACAGACTAAGAATTCATGACCATGAAAAGATGAAATTAGATGAAAAAAATACACCTAATGACTAAAACAGGATAAGAATCCCCTTTCCAAGGAGGAAAAGGGCTTTGAGTCCTGCAGATAGAGCTGCTGTGCAGCAATAGTCCTGTTTGGTTCTATTATATTATCTCATCTGCTTTCATTACACCAGATAATTTTGCATGATGGCACAGCTTCCACAAAAGCATCCTGTAGTATTTACCTGGTGATTGGGGTACACTAGGGGAAAATTAGTTGTCGTGGTTTGACCCTGGCCAAATGCCAGGCACCTATGACATCTGCTTTCTTTGCTCTCTCCTGCCACATCTGTGGGGCAGAGAAGAAAAATAACACAAACACAGTGGACCCATAAGTTGAGATAAAACACTGGTGAGAGGATGCACTGAGATTGGGGAAAACCACCTGAAAACTTAAAGTTGTAAAGTGATTTATTAACCTAACAGAGTCAGAGGATTGAGAGGTAAAAATAAGCTTTTAAGACATCGTTTCTTCACTCACCACCCTTCCCTCTTAAGGCACGATTTCTCGGCTCACCCCCCTCCCTCCTTCCAACCAACAGCTCCAGGGTAGGGGCAGGGTATGGGGGTTTTTCTTAGTCAGTCCATCACTACAATTCTCCTGCTACAAACACTTTCTCTACTCACCCCTCTCCCTATTAAGACACTGTTTCTCAGCTCACCCCCTCCCTCCTTCCAACCAACAGCTCCGGGGTGGGGGGCAGGGGCAGTGTATGGGGGTTTTTTCTTTGATCAGTCCACCAGGGAGAAGATTCCTCTACTTAGCCATGGGGTCCCTCCCACGAGAGACAGTCCTCTGCGAACTTCTTTGATATGGGTCCAATCTCACAAGCAGCAACCCACCCAAACCTGCTGCAGCACAAGTTCTTTTCCAAAGGGTGCAGACTTCCAAACTGAGGCCGAACCGAGGCCAGGCTGTTTCCATCCCGGGAGCAAGGCCTTTCTCTCTCCTGCAAGGCCTTTGCAACTCTCAGTCTCTGGGACTCCCACTGGATCACAGCTTCCTGCAGGCATCACCTGCTCCTCTGACGTGGGCACCTCCCCACAGGCTGTGGGGGATTCTCTGCATCCCCCTGGACTCCATGGGCTGCAGGGGGACCACCTGCTCCCCCTTAGTCTTCACCACGGCTGGCAGAGAGTTTTCAGCTCCAGCACCTAGAGCACCTCCTCCCCCACCTTCTCCACTGACCTTGGTGCCTCCATGTTGTTTTCCCTCGCATATTTTTACCTCCTCCTCCTCCAGCTAAAAAGAAGTGCGTGCTCACATTGTTTTGATTTCTTCTTAAATGTTTTCACAGAGGTGTAACTAACATCTCTAATTGGCCCAGGCTTGGCCAGTGGCATGTCCATCATCTTCCATCAGAGGTTGGCCCTGCTGGACATGGTGAAAAACTTCCAGAACCTTCACACAGGACACACAGGAGCCATCTCTGTAACCCACCCTACTCACTGGCAAAGACTGGGCCAAGCAAAATCAACAAGTGAGCTCAGAAAAGAGAATAACTGATGGAAGGAATTTTGTATGGGAACAGATGGGATAGTGGAATGCAGCCAATTTTTAAATAAGAAAGCACAATTCCTATGTCTCATTCTGAAAGAGAGCAAGCCTGTATTTTCAGGGGAAGGTTCCAAGTTACATATTCTAAACAGACAAGCATATCTCCTGTAGTCTTAGACAAGGTACCAAAAGTAAGTTACATTTCTGTGTTCCATCTCTGTGCTATGCTTCCCTTTTAATATGCAGTTATCCGGTCTCTTTTGAGATACAAAATTTTCCATATTCACCAGACAGAGGAATTTAGGCAATTCACATCTTGAATTCTATTCTGGGTGCATTTGGGGTGAGATTCTTGCTATTTTAAAAAGCCTTTCTTATCTATATCCCTAAAAGTGTATAGTCTTAATTTTATAAACTACATATGCTCTTCTTTCCATTTTACATGCCTGCACGTGGACCTCTCATGTTATATCAAACCAACTGGATGTTAAGTAGTCTACATTTCTAAATGGTCCATTTCCTTGCATTTGGAAGTATAGCACGTGACATTATTATGATAGAGTCAGTTACATCCACTTTTCTTAGGGAAGGAAGAATAGATTCATGGTAGGATTTTATATGCACATATGTAATATACATAAATATTTTAGTAACATGAACATGTTACTAATATGAAAATAACAAGCCATTGAAGTTAGCAGTTACTGATGCCACTACTACTGAAGGAGGGAAAGAACCCATCAGAACTAACGTTCAGAAGAGAAATATTACTTTGATCTTTTGCAAGAGCAAAAAGATTATTGACTGGAATTAGATCCCTGCCAATGCATTAGGTTTATGCATAACTGGAGAAGACAATCACCTTTAAAATTAACTTCTACTGCTTCATTTCTTTACTCATACCCTTTTATTTTCCAGCAACTGAACAAACAATAATAAATAAGAACAACCATACTTTGTCCGCGGTTGCGGCAGCACAGGTCCGGGTAGACCAGGAGGGGCAACCGCAGGAAGGACAGGACCAGGAGAGAGACTGCTGGCAATAAGTTTGAAGCACCACCCCTCCTGGTCATGGTGAGAAACCATGATTCCCTGCGGCCCCTAACCTGCATCGCTCCCAATTTCCCCTTTTCTCCTTATTTGGTTAAGTTTCGGGAAAGTTCTCCCTTACTGTAATGTGTAGTAACTCCCCGGTTTCGGTCCCTCCCTCTTGTAATCCCTATTCGTTGTATCCCCTTTCCATCCTCATGGTACCACCCCATCCCCTCTCCCTGATTGGTTTCCAATGCTGGCCGCTCCCCATCCTCTGCTCCCTCTTAACCCCTTGCCGAGCATTGTTCTGGGCTTGGAACCTCAGTCTCTTAGCCTGTCCGTGTGTCCCCGCGTCATCTGCATTTTTCCCAATAAACCTTTCCCTTAGAAGACTCAGTTTCAAAGCCCGCCTCTTCCTTCACCGTTCCGGTTCCTGGCTCGTCCTACCTCCTGGAGTTTCTTTGCAGCGCTGCTCTGCGAACCCTGGGTGAAGGTGCGCTCATTTTTTAACGCTGCTGAGCGACGCCTGAACTAGCCATGCGGCTGCGGCGTCAGACCACGAGCCCGGCACAGCGACAAACCGCGCGGCGACAAGCCCCCGTGGCGTTAGTCCACAATCACCATTTGATTCTTTTATCTGCCACTTTTATTTTCGTGTAAGAATCCCTGTCCAGCTCAGATCACCACTGCAAAACTGTTCTGCCTTCTCAAAACCACAAAACTTAAGGTTATGAGAAATAGCAATATAATAAGGTATAGAAAGAAGGATAAAACAAGTAATTCCCTGTTCGAAATTTGTATTCTTCCTAGTTGTCCTTCCTTTCCCATAAATACGACCTCTCTTCCATTTTAGCCTTCACCTCACCTCCATTTCAATTTCCCAATCTGTCTTATTTTATTTATATCCTTCTTTCTCTTGTCTGTGGAGTACTCACTTCTCTCTTGTCGGTAAAAATAAACGCATACATCTAAACAATTCTTAAAATTATTTTCTTACTACTGCTACTACTCAGAACACCTTTCTCTGGGCTTTCTGTTTTTTCCGTCGCCTTTTCCATTTCTGTGTTTTTATCTTCAAATTTATTCCTGAAGTATGACTGTAGCCTGTCCTTTTTTTTTTTTAAATCACATTTGTTTTGTGATCAGTTAGAACCCTCCTGAGAGTTGTTCAGTTTTGTTCCCAAGTGCTACAAATACCTTTGCACAGATCAGACTCTCTGTTCAAGCAACTCCATGCCAGCATCTAATTCTAAATTACAGTAAGATATTAACTAAACCAAGACACATTTTCTACACACCCATTTATTTTCTGACCATTACTCCATGTTTTAAATGATTACTCCGTGGTTTAGACCAATCTTGTCTGTATGGACAAGAAGAGGAAAAAAGCACTCCTCTCCTTGGACAAAAATTAAATGGTCTTAGACATCTTCAAAAGGTACTAATGTGTAAATATAGATGCTACCAATAACACTTAGCAATAAGATTAGACTACCCCAGAGACTCTCATCTTTCTCGTTTTGGCCATCATTCAATTCTGCACCTTAGAACACCCTCTGTGATTGCCCTTGGCCCTGGCCAAACAATTGCAAATCCAGAAGGGCTTTTTTCAGCCACGCTTTCTTTGTTTTTTCACTCATACCAAAGAGGGATGAACAACACAAACCAGAACCAGCTTTCATTTGACCACAGGAGACACATACTATTTTCCAAGCCTAGACTATGCTCTTCTACAATCTGAGACCGTCAAGCAACAGCTGGCTGAGAAAACAGCCAGGCCACAAAGCATCTACAGAAAACTTCATCTCCAGGGTTAATTTCAGCTAATGTTCTCTCAGTCATGAAGTAGTATTGAAACAGTCAAAGGCAAAGGTTGCTTATCATGTGACAGTTTAAGAACAGATTTCTTTCAATTTAGGTATAAAATAGCAGGTTCAAATATTCCACACTCAAACAACAGCAGTTGTCAGGCCCCACACGTGCACTAGATTGGATCGTGGCAGAGAAGGATATAAATCCACATTCTTCAGATCATAAATCAGTCAGACTGGCTGACAGGATGCCCATAGGGCTGGGTTATTCTCCAGCTGCCCCATGATGAGATTCCCCTGGTGCATTCAGCACTGTGAGAACCAAGATACTGCTCTGATTCAGTTGGATCATCTTGTATTATGTTTCAAACTGTTGAATATGGATATCTCATGACGTTAAAACATACACAGTTCCAGTGTTCTGTTCCTATACAGCTCTTCCTTCGACAGATCAATAAATTTCCCAAAAACTATTTTATTTCTGAAATAATTTTTTTAAAAAATCCATTTGAAAACAATTTGCCTGAGCACACATTTGAGGCAGACAAACATATTATTTCATGCTTATTTTTGGATCTATACCAAAAAACCACCACCCTACAGGTTTTTTGCTTTAAATAAGGGGAAAACCCTATAAAAAGATCAGATCTGGGGTACAAGATAACACAGACAATTTCCAACATAAATGCTAGTTATTAGATGTCATGTAGAGTCAGGAGTTGCCATGGAATCCATTTGCTTCTAAACCAGCTCCTCCTGCTGGAATACTTTCTCATTATTATTTCTTTCAGTAGCACAAAAGGAGCTGGCTTATAGAAGAAATGTTATTTTAGTGTAAAGTTTCTACTATGTCTGCAATAAGACATGAAATTAAAATCCAAATTTAAAGTTGTATTTCTGTTTCAAGTGTAAAGCTACATTACTGTGGTCAGAACAAAATCATTGTAGACTTTTTATAGATTCAGTAAAGCAGAGAAAACAAATTATAACTAAAGCCTTCCTTTCAGTTGTCTTCCCATAAGTGAAAATAAGTGTCATATCTGATGTCTACTGTTTATATTTTTGCTACATTATTCTCCCATTATGCTTAACTTTTAACATTTTCATCCTAGTTATTCCATGCAACAGCAGCCTCGTTACCAGCCTAATTACTGATGTCCTGGGATACAGAACAGTGTGTGCATGCTGGATGCAGGGTTTATTAGGCCAATGAACTCACTTGTTGTGATGTCAGTTTCAATAGATGGATTTCAAAAGGAAAAAATGTGATCATGCCTTCAAACTCTTGACACACCAATTATTGGGTTTCAATTCTTTTGTATACAATGTACTGCAGTGAGGCTGGAGGACAATACTGGAAAGCAACCAGCAATATTGGAAAACTATGCCAGTGATTTGTAGCTTGGCGTGTTAATACTTATTATTAATATTATTGTTTACTATAGACATTGACTAGCATTGCATCTGGAAGCCCTAAACAGAAATAAGATCCTATTGTGATCGGCACTGTATGGAGATACACACAGCCCTTGCCTCCAAGAGCTCATATTGTATGGTCCCAGCCTTGTAAACTGATCATTCTTGCACCCCTGTGGAGTCCCCCAGCCCTCCAAGGCGGTCAGAGCTTCCTGCATAACCTTCCTATAAGGAAAAGTGGCAGGCAAGCTTTGGGTGCAGGGAGCCTTTACCTTCTAATCTATTCCTCTCCCACCCTTTAGCAGTTGAATTGTACCCAAACTTAGGCGAGTCCAACACCTTAGGGAACTTTGGGCCCTTATTCACATCTCTCCAACTCAAAAGATCTGGTGCTGCTAGGGAATCAAAGGGAGATCTGTACCATGCAACACCCTTCCCTCTCCAACCCTGTGTTTTCAAAGGTCCCATAACTGCAGACAGGCTTATGGATGTCTGTGGCATTCCGAGGAAGCTCCCCAGAGTGCGACAGTTTCTGAAACAGGCACTACCCTTAGAAAAGCAAAAGAACATAGACAAGCAGGCTAGGGACAGAGAATCGTTTGCTCTAGAGGGAAAGCAGAAGGACCATTAGAACCGTCTAATGAATAGAAGCAGCCCAAAGTCAGTAAACAGCGAGGGCTAGGCTGTGGGGTCAGGACAGGGAGCCGCAAGCCAAGTGTCACAGCCAGGACATTCCTTGCACCAGGGCCCACCCCACATTACCTGAATGAGGAGAACAGGGCTGGCGCAGGGGTGGCAGCGAGGCTCAGGCCACAGCCAAAGTCATCAGGCAAGTCCATAGCAGCAAGACGGGCCCAAGGTCAAGGTGGGAAGTTACTCTGTGGTCAGGGTTTGGGACAGCACTGTCCCGAGGGATGTACAGGCATAACTGCACTGGACACAGGAACCCCTGTGGCCTGGCTTGGGGGAGCACTGAGGCCAGAGTGGGGAGCTGCCAGGTGAGGCTGGTCAGGGCCATTAAGGCTCATTGGCGTACTCAGGGACCTAGGACCCACAATCTTCTCCTCACTCTCCACTATATCTGCTCTGACAAGTGACTGGGTTGAGCCATGCACCAGGAGCATGTTGGGCTGAAGCCAAAATTAAAACCTGACTCCCTTACATCCCCAGGCTATGGCACATTTCAAAAATGTGTCATTAACATCATTAAGCAACTGCCAGACCAAAGAAATGCCAATTCCTTCTTCTTCTACCACCTAAATCTTACAGTAATTACACAGAGCAAGCAAGCCCTGGAACTTCCTCCAGCTGCAAGTAGTGGACACTCCTCAGGACAGGTGCTGTGAAGAAACTGTCCTTTTAACAAGCACTAGCTTCAGCTGGGTACACCCAGCCATCACATGTAAATGGAGTCCCACTATCAGTGAATAATAGTCAGAAATCAGGGTTTAGACAAAACATTTCAACACTGAGGCAAAATCCAAATTAAAAAATATTAATCACAGGCATATACCAAACCTTGGGAAACACCCTTAATCCCTCAGCAACAGATTTAGCATAGTCTGAAACAAGTCAAAGCTGGACTCATGCTTACGAGTGTGGTGCTGTTTTCCTATGCCCCCATCCAATGTAAGCAATTGATCCCATAGTGTTTTACTCAAAGACATCTCCTTCACATTATTTCTGAAGGCATCTATTCACCATGTAGGGAATGCAGAGGAGAGTAGTGACAGGCTTGCAGAGCACCCAAATTATTCAGAAAATATTCAGCAACAGAGAGGTTGTTCCCAGCTTAGTGTGCAATGCTCATAAAAACAATTAAACTTGCAAGCACAAATGGGTATGAGACTAAAACAAGAAAAGATCCTATTAAAACCCATGCAGGGAATGCTCCCCACCTTGCCTTTCAACAAAACTATAAGCACTATGATGATTAGGATTACACACCAAGTGGAAGGGACACCAGCTCCAGAACTGGCAGACAGCCTCACACCCCTCATCCCTCCTTTTTTGGGCTGATCAAGCTATTCTCTGAGGCAATAGGAGGCTGAAGACAAGAGTTTCAGAGCAACAGAGGGGGGTGGTTCCTCTTGCTATTGATTTCATCTGAAACGGGCATGTGTTATTTCAAAGCGAAGTGTGTCCTCAAGGCGGGTTAAGCTGCTCTCCTCCACTGAAACAAAGCAGTGATACAAGTCTATTTGTGACCTGTTAATTATCAGGTTGATAGTAAGAACAGACTGTGGAATGGATCCCACTATTTTAAGCATTATTCTTTGGGGTGCTGAAATTTAAACAGGCTTCTGCTGACAGATTTCCCCCCGACTAATGAAATAACTTCTTTGCTAATCAAAGCCAGGCCTTGGGAAAGGAGGTTTCAGTGATAGCCAGGGTTTGGAGGAAGCCTGACACAGCTCAAACTCCACTAGCATACATGAACAAGTGCAGGTCTCACGCATCCTGAGGCCTGGCGGAGCCCCAACTCCCGAGGAAGGTTCCCCCTGCCATGAGGCCGTTCCCCTAGCTTGCCTGCAGTCGGCCCGGACCTGGGCAAAGCCCCTGCAAGGACACTCCCTGATTGGGACTGGGACAGTGAAATCCAACCTAGCACGCTGAAACAAATAAAATAGCGTGAAAGGGATGTTTCCTCCCCATCGCCCCTGCAAAGCTCAGACCCTCTCTCCTTTAGAGGTGACGAGGGCAGGTTCAACTCCCAGTCAGGTGAAACTGCAAACTTGAGGCGGGGGGACAAGCACCGGTGGTCGGCCTCGTGCGGGTCCGTCTCGTCTCCTCGCCTCGCCGGGCCCCATCGCAGGTGAGGGGACACCGACTGGGACGGCGGGACAGCTTTGGGAAGACGTGTGCCGTCCGTGCGGGGCGGCCGTGGGCTCGGGGAGGGCGGGAAGCGCTGCGGGGAGCGCTGGCACCAGCGGCACGCTCGTGCCGGGGATGGCGCGGCGCGTGGGCACTGCGGGTCCCGCGGCCGGGGGAGGGCAGCAGGAGCAGGGGAGGGAAAGGGACGGGAGCGAAGGGGAGCGGAGCGAGGGGAGGCCGCTGCCGAGCTCCCGGAGAGTGCGCAGCCGAACAAAGCCCTCGGCCGCCGGGAAGCCTCCCCGAAATGCCGCAGGGTTCGGCGGGGAGGGAGCGCACCGGCGGCCCGGCCCTGCCCGCCCACGAAGAAGGGCCGCGAGGGAGCGGCGGCGGACCTGGGGCGCCCGGCTGGCTGCGTCCCCAGCCGCTGCCGCCACCGGCCTTCGGGCCCCCGCATCGGCCAGGAGGAGGGAGAGGAATAGCGCCGTGGCAACCTGAAGGGGAGACGGATCCCACAGGGGGCGAGCCCTTCTTGGGGGTGGCTCCAGGCGGCGCCGGGAGGGTGCGGCAGGCTCCGAGGGGCGCAGCGAGGGCGCTGGGAGCGGGTCTCGGCTCCGCCTCCGGCCGTGGGGCCGAGGGAGTCCGGAGCAGGTGAGGGGGTCCGGGTCCGCCCGGGCCGCCGGTACCGTCCGAGAGCAGGAGGGAAACAACGCACACTGGTGCGGCAGAAAGGACTATCAGAGTTGGGCAGGATGTCTGTGAAGGCACAGGGAGGGCAGGAAGCACTCTCTGAAGTTTGTAATTTCATCGTAGTTCCAGTCCCGTGTAGCTTCCGAACTTCTCATTCCTGACAAGGATATTTCAGCTCGGTTCGGGCGTTTAGTGTGCCAGGCTCCTTTGGAAATGCAGAAGATAGGAAAAATGTCCCTTGGGGTAACTCTTACTAGCCATAAAGTAGATTTTTTAGCGTTTCTTTATATTTAGTTTGTTTTCATTCGCTGCTCTGCGTCACAGTAAGATAGCTTGACTTCCGATCATTAGCAAGAGTGCATTCAATAAGATAAGGGCTAAAAGGTACTGACCTCTGACTCCCCTGGAAAAATGAATATAAATCATCTCGTTACATTTATGCCAAAAACAATAAAATTGAAAGGAGAGCATAGTCAAGAGAAGTGTCTCTCCTCCCTGCAAAGTATCCCTTAATGCGGATATATCGCCAAGAATTGTTTGAAGGAGTTGCCTAAAATAACTAACAATCATACTAGTGGTCGATTACTCAAATTTTGCAGTGTTTCAGTAATTATTTTCAAGAAATGCATTCAGAGACGCTTATATCTGACAACTGGTGTCCAAGGGTCTGTTAACTATTTCCTGTGTTAGGGAATCGGCTTCCTCCTTATCCTGTTGCCCTGAACATCCTAATAACATTAGCAAAAGAGCAGGAATAAAGTACCTAGAGCATGGCTTGAATCTTGAAGGTTAAGATCTAGATCAGTTAAAACATATTAATTACTTCTGAATGGTCTCAAAGAGCATTTGCTGTGTATATTTATGTCAATAAAGCTTTGATGAGGGCATGGATGAAAATTCACATCACACTCCAATTCACCAGGGTACCCAAGTGCGTGTGTCTGAAGTTACGGGGTTCCGAAAAAAAAGTCTCGGTCTCCAAGCGCTCGCATTCCCTCAGGCACCCCCGGGGCTGGGCGAGTGAACCGCATCTCAGGGACAGGCGGGGCGCTCCCTTCGGCCGTGAGGGTCCATGCGAGGTCGGGTCCCGCCTCTGGCCGGTACAAAGATGAGGGAGGCTCTGCGTGTGGAAATCTGCCCGTAACTAATACCAGGCCGATTTTTTTTTTATTATTATTTTTTTTTTTTTTTTTTAAGAAATCGGGAGAGCGACCCGCCTCGTTAATTCACTAACGAGAGCGGTGTGTAAGTGATGGCTTATATTCGAAGAGATTTTTCTCTCTGCATAAGAAATGGTCACCTTATTCTTTAGGGGGAATAAATAAACGCATGCAGATTCATAAACTAATAAATAGAGCAGAGTATGTCCGAATATGCTGAAGAAGAAACTGGATCTGATCTGTCATATAGGGAAATGGTCCAGTAGGGTTTTTCTTTCTTTTCTCCCTGCTTTGATTTGTACAGTTTCCCCCCTCCCCCTCTGCACACACATACACACGCTCACGCACACATGCTGCAATATACGCTGCATATTGTGTCTGCCTACACAAGTTTTCTACTATAGTTGGAAACCTGTCTGTGAAACGCTTTGTTTTAGCTCAGCCTTTCTTCAAATACACTATTTTATTATGCTCCTTTTTAAAAATCAAATTGCACTGCAGTACCTGTTTATTCTATTTTCCAGTATTATCTGTTTTCCAGGGGATTCTCGCCCGAGAATAAATGCGTCTGAGCTGAGCACAGCTATCCATCTGCTTCAGGCGGCCGGAATGCCTCTCTCCCGCCTGGAGGGGCCGCAGCCTCCGTGCGCCCCCGGGGTTCAGCCCCTCGGCCCGCAGGTGTCCGCGCCGCGCCGCCGGTGCGCTCGCTGCCCTCAGCTCCGCTCTCACGGCTTGTACGCCGGGGAGAAGCCGAAGTGCGGGCATCCCGCAGGGGAGCCTTCACTTCATTTGTTCAACAACATCACGCACTCCTCTTTCGGGATAGACGGGCTTCACCGGGGCCGATGACAGCGGGCTCCCGGCTGATATGAAAACCACGAATTTAGCTACTGCGGGCTGCCTGTACACCTGGAACGGGGCAGTGCCAAGTCTGACCTCCGCTTGCAGAAGTCGCTTGTTTTTGACGAAGGAAAACAAGGTTAATGTCTCTGAAACGGCCAAGTTCTCCCATCATTCGGGAACCGCCTCTGGTAATCTGCTGGGAAATGCCCCCAGCGTACTGACCTCGAGCTGGTGGTTCTGTGGAGAGTTGACTTTGTCCACGTTTGCTGTAACTTCCAAAGCTGAATAATTGCCCTTCAGCCGCTGGTCCTTTCACATCTTGTACTTTATCTACCGTTGCATTTATACGTTCAAAATCTACATAAGGGCCCGTCGAGCCCGAGCCCCGGGCCCCGGCCACGGGAGGAACCGATGCGGACACTGACACCCACCCGAGCTGCGGGGAAGAAACCGAGTCCCGGTACACCGGGAAAGAGAACCCTCGGTGAGCTACGGGCTTCGCTGGGGTTGTGTGGGGCTGGTAAGGTGGATGCTCGTGTTCCCTGGTATAAATTAGCAGAAGTGTATCCTACTGATTTATTTATTTTTCCCAAAACAAGGGTGTTACAGAAGACATTCTCTCTGGCTCTTGTTGACAAATAAGTCGTGAGCTACCTGACAGCGTTAGTCCAGTTGTTGTCCATATGTCTAAATACCCTCCTAGAGACGTCAGTGCCGTTTAGGGAGAGAATTATCTCAAATGAAAACCAGAAGGAAGATTTTTTTTTTTTTTTTTCCTTTCTTCTCCCCCAAACCCACTTTACACCTGAGGGCAGTAACGCACGGGAAGAATTTCGTAAATTCAGTATCACTTTCCCCCACAGCAGCGATCGCTTTACAACATGACAGGAGGTGGGGAGGGTATGCTCTTTTCCCCTTTTCTTTCTTTCTTTGTTTTTGTTTTTGTTTTTTTTTAAATCCATACCTTCACTAAATGCCTTGCGTTCGTGTTTAACGAGTCGCTTCGGTGAACAACACAATCAAAAGAACATTTGAGACTACGTGGATACATTTCTCTGCTGCTCGTAGACGCCTGGACACCCAGAGGAGTTGTTGAATGCCTCTCTTTCCGTCTTTCCTTTATTTACCCAAATGAACACAGGGAAAGCTTTTAACCGAGGGGAGATTTAAGGTGATAAGCAGCTAACAGACGGTCTGCCCTGCAAGCCTGCGTTTCGAGCTGCTGCCGGCCGTGGAGCAAAAGGGATGGTGTGCTTCTAAGGCTAATTTAGGGTTTTATTAATTGACATTTCTCTTCTTTAGAAAACTGGGACAGTTTCTTCTTCCTCGAAATACTCCGACTGTTGCTTTGTCAGTGCAATCTCATTTTAAACCGTTATTTTAGCTGAAGTCTTACAACCACTGGTTTGGCAATTATTTCAGGCTTTTGAGAGTCCGCTATGGTTTTAGGAAAGACTCTACAACTCTTCTGCCACCACTCCAGGTGCTCCCTCTCTCTCTGCTCTATCTACTCTTTTCAGGAGCCAGCAGTTTTAGGAGCAGCGTCATTTTTTTAGGGTTATTTTCCCCAGGGGACACCTTAGATTAGGAATAGTCCCGCTCTCCGGGAAAAAAAAAAGCCAGCAACAACAAAAAAACCCTACATCTTCTTTGCGGGCAGTTTTAAAGCAGCTCTGTCTTCTCATGTAGGAGGATTTGGGTTTGGAGTTTTCCCCTCTCTTTTTTTTTTTTTTTTTTTTTTTCCCTGTTCGTGGGATGGTTTATTGTTTTAGTTGGGGTTATTTTTTCCAGCGTATATTAGGAAAATTAGTTAAAATCTTTCTCCATCCTTCTCCCCCTCTGCCTCGGGATCCGATTCACGCTGTCCCACAGTGCATCAGCCCCGGGGTGAACCGTACACGGTTAAAGTTAGCGGTGTCAGTGAGCGGGGGCAGCAGGGGACATGACCGCAGCCTTTTCTCCTAAGGCGACCACTTGCTCGGTGGGCTTTGGGGTGGGGAAACGTGCGTGGGTGTGTAAAACTGCGGCGATCCTCACAACCCACAGTCCCGCGGGACCTCGGCCGCTCACCTCCGGGGCACAGCGGAGAAGCGATGGCCAAAATGTACCCGCCTCAACTCAAATAATCGCCCAACAGGTACGCGCGGGGGAAAGTCTGCGTGTGTCTGTGTGTGTCTGTGTGCGTCTGTGTGTCCCCACTCCCCCCGGCCGCGCCTCCAGGTCAGAGGGCGGACATAAGGAAAGAGGGGAGGCGGGAGAGGGGAGGGAATGTGTCCGCGTGACGCCACCGCCCCCTCCGCCAGTGCGAGGCCGGGCGCGGGGTGGCGGCGGCCAACGGGAAGCGAGGCGGGTCCATGAGTGGCATGAAGGGTGGGCTCGGCCGGGGGGCGGGAGGGGGGAGAAGGGGGAGTTGGAGAGAAATGAAGTTGTGCTAAAAGGCTTTTAGCCATCAAGAAGTTATTAGGCATTTCTCAGCCACAAATTAGGGATTCTTCATTAATACCAACCTCGCCCCCCCACCTCACCCTACCCCACCCCACCCCCCGTTATGTGAGACGGAGAGCCTGGGAGCCGATAAAGGGGATGGGGAGGCGGCAATGTCTGTCTGCCCATCCGTGCGAGGAGCAGTGACAGGCGCAAACTTTTCCCCGTGCCATTAATGAGCCAATTAAAGAGTTGGGCTCCTCACCCGGGGAGAGCTCTCTGCAGGCTGCCGGGCTCGGGGATTCAAGGTAGGTAAAAAGAAGATCACAACCCACCATAAGCTGCCAGCCTCAGCGAAGAACCGCAGTGGTGTGCGGGACTAGGCTGTGGGTCGCTTCCCCACGGTGGAAAACGAGGAGGGGAAAAAAAAAAAAAAAAAAAAAAATTTGGTTGGGAAAATGTGGTGTTTGGGTGGATTCCGGCTCGGGGCAGAGCTGGGCAGAGCGTGCTTCCCCTGGCTGGGGTGCAGCGGAGGTAGAGACCCCCGACCCCAGCCGAGGAATGAGGACAGTAGCCGAGAAGAGAGGAAATATTAAAAAAAACCCAAAAAAACAAAAAACAAAACAAAAAACCCCCAACCAAAACCAAAATAATAAGAAAAAAGGGAAAACAAGTAGAAATACTCCGTGATTGGAAATGTATCCCTCTGCGGGTCTGGCAGCGCGGAGCGCGGGGAGGTCTGGCCGCCGCCGCGGTGCCGGCCCGGGAGAACATGAACGGGACGGCGCAGCCCCAGCAGCACCAAACCCGGTAACGCCGGGAGCCGGGGACTGGCTTCTGCTGCGCTGTCGTTCTGGGCATGCAGTGCACACCTGGGCTGGGAAGTGAGAGGGCTGTGGGAGGAGAGTGCGGGGCAGGCTCTTCCACGGGCGCGCTAGATGGGAAAATACACTTTTTTTTTTCTTTCCCCTCTGGTGGGAGAAAATACTACATCCGCCGGAGGCTGGTTGTTGATTATTATTTCTCGCAGCTCCACTGCGGCGGCGTGTACCAGCTCTCTCACCCCAGGACTGCTGTTGTCTTCACAGAGAGAGACTCCAGGGAAGTCGCCCAGCGCCCTGGGAGGCAGCCCGCGGCCGTGCGTTTCGGCCCTCGGATTCACAACGGATCACGGGAAAAAACGGGATTACTATGACCCTCTCCCGAGGAGCTATGCTGCCCGCCATGAGTAGGAAAAAAGGCCAGAAATACATCGTTTGGTTGCTGTCTGGTGCCTCAATCTTCTAGCTTTTATTCTTTTTTTTTTTTTTTTCTTTTTAAATTTTAACTCAGTTGCTTGGAGTGCTGAGCTGCATTGGATAAATGCCTTTCCCACCCAATTGACTCTGCTTTTCAGAGAATATATACTTTCTTTTTTTTTTTTCTTTTTTTTTTTCTTGTTTTTTAAGAACACCTCTACTCTTCAACACTTGTTTGCATTTTAAACAACAGAACGGTTTCTCTGAGCAATGGCCGCGCTCAGAATCACCGCCTGATGTTGCGGAGAGATGAATTGCAGATGAGTTTTCCTTCCACCTTTGGATGAATCTCTGGAGCTTAAATTGTAGCAAGGAAGCGGGAAAAAAACACAATGAAAGAGAAGTCCAAAAATGCTGCCCGGACTAGACGGGAGAAAGAAAACAGTGAATTTTATGAACTGGCTAAATTACTACCCCTGCCCTCTGCTATCACCTCTCAGCTGGACAAAGCATCCATAATCAGACTCACCACAAGCTATTTAAAAATGAGGGTGGTTTTTCCAGAAGGTAGGTGGAAATGCCTCTTCACCTCTATTCTCATTCTGATGCAGGTGTCATTTATCACTTTTACGTTAAAAAAAAAAAAAAAAAAAAGTCAATCCTATGGGGCGGTGTGGTCAGAGACAGGGTGCCCTCCGCTGTCACTTTTCTCTATTGTAAATACTTTCCCTCTAGCTGCTGTGACAGGTTTGGTTGGAGACTTAACGGTGCTTTTGTCAACACTTGAAGGCACTGAGCTCTGCTGTGTGTTCTGCTAAAGCAAACCTGGGTTTTCTTTTCCCCTAGTCCCCCAGTCAAATGTGCATCCCCCACCAAGCACACGCGTGGCTTAAGAGGGCATGATTCACCCCTATTTATAGTAATTCTGTGAGGGGGAGTTAGTATATGGGTAAATATTTACATAAGTCTATGCAAAGTCCTAAAGCCTTAGTTCAGCTCTCGAGGAAAGGTGCAGTGTACAGGTACAGGACACACGTACAGGCATGCACACACCCAGGCTAAATAAATAAGTGCAGCACACTGAATCACATCATCAGTGTGCTGTGTCTCGTTCTGAGGATTACTAGGGCAGTTTGAGGGCGTTAATAGACCTCGGAAAAATTTAGTAGGAGTTTTGCACCCGGACATATTCAATCCTCCTGCCCATCCAGTGCTGCAAAACCAGTGTCCCAGTTTAGACATGATTCTCCTCGACAGGCAACAGTAAACTTCACGTTGACTTCCATGGCAGCAACAACACACCTGTCTAGCGAAAAACAACTTAAGCGTCCTGAAGTGTTTCTTGCTTTTAAATAGAATTCGGATTTAAAGCGACCGTCTTTGGTCTTCTAGTTCAGCTGCCAAGAAAAACAAACAACACAAAGTTAAGAGAATCAAAATAAAGTTCTTCCGTGTTCCCACTTTATTGATTTTATAAGATGTAGGGGAAATTTTTTTTTTAAGTGTCAAGAACCTTTTATTTAGATTAACTCGAAGGAGTTGTAGTCCGTATGAAAGAAAAACTATCAAGAGCTTTTTGTTTCTCCCCGACCTAGTACTAAATTAGCTTCATCTTTTGTTGAAAAGTGAGTGCACGTAAGAAACAACGTAATATAGCTATGTTCCACTGTGTTTTCTGTAGCTATATCTCGACTCGGTTGGCCTGTATTTTTTTATTAATCAAGTGTGTGTATATGGCCTGGTTTTGTTTTGCTTTAGCTCTGTGTGATTTGGTGGTTTGAAGGGATTTTGGGGTTTTTCCCCCCCCCCCTTTAAGTTTGTGGACTATTGATACAATTCTACTTTTTAAAATAAACATGCAAGGTGGCAGTCATTTGGACTGGGGGAGGTAATCCCCCCCGCCCCGTGTTACATATGAACATTTATACCTAAAGTTCACAGCAGTAATTTCCGATTCAGTACATTTTACAGTAATTTCTTTAAACAACCTTCCATATCATCGAGTCACTTGTAAGCAAAGAAGGGGTTAAATGAAACCTTTAAAAATAATAATTAAAGTCTTCGTCGAGCCACTTTCCTCTTCTATTTGCTCTGCCACCTTGAAGATCATTATGCGGGACAGTCCTCTGTTTCAAAGGAGACGAAGTTGTCCTTTATACTGTCAGCACATACTTTATAAAAATAAAGCTATTGCAAACCCTGATGCCCATGATGTTCTTAAAAGGATTATTAGCAATGATTTGTCAACTCCTGCGGTCTCAGTAGGCTACCTTTCTGCGTGATTTCGAGCAGGTCTCGTCAATTACTGGTGCCTATGTAGCGGGTTGTTTGATCAGAAGAAGCATATGGTGTTGCTTGTAGGCTGTGAGTAATCATGGGAAGAGAAGAATAGCTGATCCCCGTCCCTCGGTGGCAGCGCAGGATGCCTGAATGCCCTGGGGAACCGTGTGGCGAAGCGCGCCGGGGCCGGGGCCGCTGCCGGCCGCAGCAGATGCTAATTTGAGTGCGGAGGCAGAGGGGGCGGCTGAGCGGGGCTCGGGGGCAGCGGAGCCTTCGCAGCCTCATTAAAAGCAAGCTGCGCGTTAGAAAGAAAGGCAGGGACCAGGCTCGGGAGGGCTCGCCCCTCCGAGGCGCTGCTGCGGGAGGCTCGGCGCCGAACAGGCTGCAGCCCCGCGCGGGACCGCCGCCACCGCATCCCCGGGGCCGCGCATCCCCGCGCAGGGCCCCGGCCGGCGGCGCGCTGCGAGCAGGGCACGAAGGCCCGAGAGCGGGGTCTCAACGTGGCGTGGGGCCGGGCGGCTTCCCCGCGGTCCCACGCGGGCTCGCTCTCCCTTCCACGTACTTCCGAGGAGGCGGGGAGCGAGGAGTGCAGCCCGGCTCGGCCCCGGCCCTGCGGGCTTCCCTGCGCTCTCCCGTGCCGCGATTAAACACGAGCCAGGCGACCACGAGCGGCCTCCCGGCGCCGTGCCTGTGCCTGGCCGTGCGGGCGTCGAGCCTGGTTGATTTTCCCGGGGAGCCCGGGGCACGGAATGGGCTCCGGGAACACGGCGGAGGCGCTAGGGCTCCAGGTGCGGCTGTGCTTGAGCTTGGGGTTGCGGCGGAGAGAAGGGAAGCAAGGGGGCCTATTCTGGTTTTCCACTGTCCCCACCCAGGAAAAAAAAAAAAAAAGTCGCCCGTTCTCTGGGTAGGGAGAGCAGGTAGTGGCAGCCGGAGAAATGACGCACGGAAAGAACGAGTCTCTCTGACCGGAGGAGGCAGGGTAGAGATGCTGGATGGATGTAATGGGGGTCCGTTTGCTTGTATTTCCCTGGGGAGGAAAGCGATACAAGCAGCGGGACAGACCCGATGAGCTGGCCAAAGCACTGGAGATGGGTAGCAGGAGGCTCGGGAGGACGGCGGAGTGTCATGTCGTACATTTAAAGAGATCTTGGAGGAGTCAGGATAGAGAAACGGTGTCTCCGTAAGAGCGAGCTGCACTTCCAGAGTAACTCATACCCCCTCTCCCCAGTACAAGAGTGAATTTCCATCTGCCCAGAGTGCTTGCATAGAGCTGGTTGTAAATAACCACGTACAGAAAGATATACACTCCTCATCGCCGTGCACACGTGGGGTTGGGGACAGGGTGGACAGAATCGGTGTGCGCTTGTCTGCATTATTTTTGTGTCTGAAAGGTCCCTATAGAGAAAGAAGGTGGGTAGATTTCGGGTTCATTTTGGAAAAAAGAGTTTTCTGGGAGTGAAATACCAGGAGAGTCACACACGAAATAAACACATGGGGTTTGCTTCTCACCCCCAAACATCCAAACACGAGGCAGCGCACTGGACAAACTTGACAAACCGGGCAGAGATTTTTCTACGAGCTCTCTCTCGTTATGGCTGTGCAATTCTCACAAGTTATTGAAACGCCTGAATTGTTCTTTCTACCCCTAATTTAATTTTATTAGGTCTTCAGCAGATTAAAACTGTCAAGGACGAAAAATGTCCAGCGACGTAGGTTTGTTACATCGTTTCAGTACTAAAACACTTCTCTCCAGGAGGAGAAAGCGTATAAGACCTATACTGCTTTTCGGTGATCAGCTTAGGAAAGAGTGAATATCTGCTAAATTTCTGAAGACCTTAAGAAAGAGTTTTGAGGGGTGTTTGTTTGTTTGATTTTTGTTTAAGCAGGATTTCTGTAAAAAATTAATTCCTGATTTAATGCTCATTATAAATAAATACTAATATTTCAATTTAATATTAAATCATTAATGGTAAGTAATGTAGAAACAAAAAATAGAAAAATCTCCAGGGTGTGGAGGGACTAAAGGAATTTTCTGCCAAAAAAGGTGTGATCACTAGTACTAGCGAGGTAATTCTTCACTGACCTTCAGCAGTATCTGGAAGGAGAAAAAAATTAATAAAACCCAAACAAAACACCCAAGTGGCATGATAAATAATTTTGCTTGGGCTTTGTTTTTGTTTTTTAGTTCGGAATATTTTAAGGGTCCTATTCTGCATACACAGTCTGTCCTAGTGGGGATGGATCATTTTGGCCCACAGAGGCATTTTCTTTTCGAGACAAAAGCAGAGACTCCGTTTACATAAACTTTCGCCAAATCAGGATGGTTAACATTTCAATATTGAAACCCTTAACCTTGTTTTATTTTAAAGGGGGAAGAGATCAACAGAAAAAAAAAAAAAAAGGTTTCCCACGTGGATAGGTGATTTAATGCTGTTTTTCTTGCTACAGAGGGAAATGATTGAGCATTAGGTTTCAGTGTTTATTTTCTTACAGAAGTTTTTCTCATTTAAGCTGCAGTTTACTCTCCACGCTGCATCTCTGTTTAATTCCAGTTTTGATGTAAACTTAAAATGTGAAGAGCAGAACTAAACTACTAGCAGGATCGTTGAAAAAAACACCCGGATTTATGTTTCAGAAAGAATACTTAATGAGAAGACGGGGGGGAAAAAGTCATATTTCCTTTGGAAACACACGGCCGTTTTCATGTTGGAGGATATTTTTCAACTCGCATATAAACCGTGTGTGCGTTGGTGCAAATCCTTCCTTCTGCTCTTTCTTCGAAATAAGGAGTATTTGAATTTGGGTCTTCTGGATAAATCAATAAGTAGTTGGTGCTCGAAAATGTCGCAGATTTTTTTCCCCTCTCTCCAATTTGGGCATGGTTCCGTTTGTTTGCATTTCAAAGCGCAATTCCGCTAACCCGTGTGTGCCAAAATCCTGGTATTTCTTTCTATAGTGAAACAGCCTCAGCATTATTTCCACTACCATTTTCTTAACAGGAATGTTTGTTTAGTCAACAGGGCTTTTCCTCCCTGTTATTATTATTTTTATAAAGAAAGAGAGATGCTGACTTATCTCTGCTTCAAATGAATACATGTGATTTACCGAGATAATAAATCTTTACAAAACCTTCCTAATGGCATCCGCCGGCTGTGGAAATGAGCAGGGGGGATTTTTGTTTGTTTTTTGGTTTTGGTTCTTGTTTTTTTTTTTAACATAGCCTATTCTATTCCATCTGAGCCCTCCGACGGCGACCCTATCCTTCACAGAAGCCTCATTTGGCAGAGATTTTGAGTTATCATTAACCACTGCCTGTTAAATTAACTGAGAAATCAGCTATGTTGGGCGTTAGGCGATGGCAGAACGGGGAGCACTGGCGGCAGACGATTTAATTAAATGGTTAATCGAATCAAGCTAATTCCTCGATACAACATCCAGTTGCCTTTTGGCTTGCCGGTGCCTAGGACGTGCAGCTTCCGTTCCCTCGACTCCCGGAGCTGTTGTCATTTTCACTGGATAGCAAGGGAGAATGACCGCGTGGGAGATGGGGACTGAGCTGTCCTGCCTCGCTCATCCCAAACAACTCCCGTGCCTCTCTTGTCCCTTGAAATTGAGGCGGCAGCAGTGCCGGCGAGGGGCGGGGGTAGGCATGGGTAGTCATGGCAGGGGCTGCTTGAGGAGCCGCTCACGAAGGTGACATTCTCGTCCTCCCTGTAGAGAGGCTTTGCTGGGCAGGTTGCACGAAGCCGGTGTCCGTGCCCGGGCTGCCCCTCCTCGGCCTGCCCAGAACGGCGAGGGTAGCTTGCGGAGCCCGGCCCGCTTCGGTGCCGGGGGAAGGGGCGAGCCCCGCGGCGGAGGTGACCGGAGGTCCCGCATCCCGCGCCCTCCGTGGAGTCAGCATCCCCCTCGGCGCCAGCGGGCGCGGAGCGAGCTGCTGCTCCTCCTTCTTTAATAACCATAGAGCGGCTCTTAAAAGGGCGAAGGAAATGCAGCGAAACCAAAGCATACAGAGGCATCTCCGGGCCGCGGCCCCCGGGAGGCGACGGGGAGATCCGGGAGGGCGGTGGGGGACGGCCGCTGCCCGGAGAGGGAGTTTTGAGGAACTCCTGGAAGAGAAACGAGCGACGGACCTGCTGGGACCCGGCTCAGGGAAGAGTGCCTGCGGTTGCCCCGTTGGGCAGGCTCCCAGCGTTGCCCTGCAGCAGCGGGCTGCCTTCGGGAGAGCCCCCCCAGCTTCTGCCTCTGCCCACCCACAGCAACAGGAAAGAGTTCACTGTCTACGGAGCTTCATCTCCAAACCAGGTTCTCTGGGCCTCGCCGGGCCGTGCGGGGCGGTGCGCCAGACAGATGCAAGCCCCGGAGGGGTGCGCCAGGGCTCCCCGGGCCCGGCGGGAGCTGCCCTCAAGGTCTGGCCCTCAAAGAAGCGGGTCTGGAGCTCAGGATGGGCTCTCCACTAAGTGTTTTTAACCGGGGGTGTCAAGTCGTGAATTCACGGTGCCACCGTGAATCCGGATATGCGCTGAGGTTTCGTGACGGAGAGTCCGCTGGGGGAATCTCCGTAACTGCTTCTAAAAGCCGGCAAATCAGCACAAAGTAGATAAACACTTGCACCCCACCCCCACCCCCACTGACCACCCCCGCCCCCCCTTTGCTATTGCCAGACAAAGGACGGGGTCGAGATGGGCTCTGCGCTGCAGATGCTCACAGAGGGACAAGTAACCCGGAGATCAACCAGGGCCAAGGACCTGCCCTGGCTTCCCGGAGTCTCATTTCCCTGCGCCTGCCTTCCTCCGTCCTTGCCTAGATCAAATTAGAAATGATTGAGGAATCTCTTCCCCCTTCTGTGGGACAGAGGAGCTTCTTGAAACAGTATCTCCAGCGGATAGGGACGGTGCCCACCCAGCCCCTGGTTCCATTGGCTGTCGACATCAAGGCTTGCATCAATCAAAAGATGAGGGGAAGGAAGGACAGGGCCAAGGCAGTGGTGGGGCGCGGCGGCTCTGGCTGTGAGCCCGGCCTGGGGGACAGGCTGGCCGTGCCGAGCGGCTTTCTCGGTGCCGGCAATGGGCATGGCTGGGTGGGGAGAAGGCATTTCACAGAGACCCACCGGTGTAGTGAGCCCAAGAAACCGATAGACGTGCTTTTTGATGTGGAAAGCAGAGTGATTTTCCACTGGAAAATACTGAGAGAAACCATGAGTCAGCATGCTCGCTCCACGCAAATTCCGCACAATTTAGGTGCAGGCTGTTGGGTAACGTTGAGCGATAGGCTGGCTAATTTTTTTTTTTTTTTTAAATTTAAATTTTGTGGGACGAATAATTTATCTTCTTAGGAAAAGAAAAAGTTCCTCGAGTGAAAGAGATTGTTAGACAGGAGGAAGAGTTTGTTAGGCAGGAGTATATAATCTATATTTTGGCAAGAGTCTCACATTCGTTCTGAAATAAAGGCTGGATCCTTTTTTTTATTTTTTTTTTTTTTTCTTCTGGAATAACACAGCTGGATGATGCCTTGAGCTTATGTTAGACGGTTGCTCATCATTCATTCGCCAAGAACTGACCTAAATGGTGCCTGGGGGATTAGGTCAATTTTAGTGGATCTACTTCGCCTCATTTGGTTACTAATTGGTTTCTTGTTTTATAAATCGAAATCTCATTTTCAGGAAATTACAAAGCCCATGCAGCCAGTCCATTGAGGTAATCCGTGGGTCGGAGGTATTTAAATGGAAATGGTTCTACAATGCATCAAGTATTAAGCAACAGTAAAACTTCCCCTCTATTTCCAAATGAAATGTGAGCTCTCTAGCTCCTTAGATCTATAATAGATACATCCCTTCTAAGGCTACTTATGTAAATATGATAAACCAGACCGCGGTGGGGGAGGGGCCACAGGGAAGAAAGCAAATTTTATCTGTTAAGGTTAATGTGGCATAACTTGGAAATCTTCCAGAATAGATTATGTTTTGCTTTGTCTTCGGTCACTTTAGCTGGGAAAATCCTTTGCCTAAAAACGATTTAGTTATCCTTCCCCTCACAAAGCTGCTTGTTTCTATTCCAAAGCTATTATGCTGCTGGCTCTCCAAATTACAAGAGAATCTTTAGATCTTGTTTCCAAGCGTAATCCTGAAGCAAAAGGGAGAGCTGATTTCCTTGTTTTGTTTTAAATAGACAGTCAAAGGATTTGCAGAATTTTCTGCGGTAGGTCAAGTGCAAGAAATCACAGTTTGCCCCCTTGATAAAAGGAAATTGGATGTTAAAGCGAATAGACGGGGGGGGGGGGGAGGGAATATTAATGGAGAGGGCTTTCTCTTATAATCTTTAAAAACAGTATTCAAGGGGCATAAGTAGAAGCCGTCGATTTGGGAGAGGCTGGGATTGGCAACGAATAGAAATAGTCTCCGACTTGAAAGTGCTGAAACATCTGGGCAGCACAAAGGATCGTCTCATGTGACAGGATTTCAAAAAGCCGGTTCAGGTAGACAAGTGAAAACGTTTAATTATAAACCATGAGCAGACACAGCCCAGCAGCGCGGGGTTTCCACCTGAAACATAGCGAGAAGCTCAGCGCTCCGTGAAGAACCGCCTTCCCAGGGGAGGTTAACCTGCACTGCCCGTGAGCTGTTCATTAACCCACTGGGGTCGGGTTATTTTCCCTTTCAGAAGAAGAATAATTAGAGCCGTAAACTTCGATTAATAAGCAACTTAAATCATAGGCGGGGAGTGCAGATTTAGTCTTGAATAAAGAAACCCGTCACTCAGATTTCCCTCCGGGTGGGGGGAAGTGGCAAGGAGCCGCCTCAGCACTTGCGGTCCGTCCTGGCTCCCCAGCACAGAAACCTCCGAGGAGCTCGGGAAAAACAAATATTCCGTGGGCTTTTCTCTCTTTCCCTGGAAGCTGTATAAGATTTGCCAGCTCCTTCCTAAATATAGGAGGCGGAGGTGATCCTCCATTCTGGCGGCTGGCTCCCCGTTAATTGGCATGGCGGAATTAATGGAGGGAGCCTATTTCTGGCTGGCGACCTGGCACATGCTGAGGCTGCAGGATAAAGAACAGGCCAGGAAGAATCTCCTGCCTTTGTAGGGCTATGAAGTTAGGAAGGAAGGAGAAAAGTGTAGGAGTTGTGAAGAGACAAGTTATGGTGAAGAGGTGGACGAGAAAGGGGGAAGAAGGAAGGGAAAGGCGGGGATGAGAAGGGCGCATCGCTCCGGCGGTGGGGAGGGCGGGCAGGGGCCGCGCTATGATGCCCCGTTCAAACAGCGCGAAGGCAATCGTTAGCTTTGTTCGGACCGGCAAACACCTGGGTGAGGCCGGTCAATAGCGAGGGATGCCCGCGACTGCCTGCGCTCACCACCTCGTCTATTTGTCTCGAAATAAATGGAAAACGGGGTCTTGTCTTTCCCGAACCCGCACGGCGGGGGTGGACACACCCCGCCGGCTCGGGTCTCGCCTACCCCTTGCGACCTGCACCCCAGCCATCGATCAGGATTTGTATGTTTTCCCTCCCTTTTACTTTATTTTACTATTTTTGCGTGTCAGAGTGAGCCTTATTTCATGGCATAAGCGTTAAAGATTTTAATCGACCCGTTTAAATTATTTCGGCAACAACACCGTGAAAAAGGCATTGTCCATGAATAGTTCTACTCCGGTGAAGTAATTTCCACCTGGTTTTTATTATTACTCACTTTTCATAGGAGAAAACAAGAAGCGTCTAAAACATTAGACAAGTCCGGAGAGATTAATTTCTGGAGGGGGCTGTATGAAGGCAGATCACTCCTCCCTGCAGAGGGAACCATCCCGCCCACTGGAGTAACGGGAGGAGAGATGGAGCGGATGGAGTGAATCCCGGAGACAGAGCTCGTGGCGCAGGAGGGGGGCGGTCCGTGCCGTCGGACGGTGACTTGTCTGAGGAATCGCGGTTAGGACGCTTTCCCTGAAGTTCAAGGGGACAGTTCCCAGTAGCCGAAGGCAGCAGCGAAAAGCACTTTGATCTGGCACTCTGTTTCACTTAGGTCTTAAAAATTAACTTCACCGTTAGCCCAAAATAGATATTTGGGTATTTTTCTCTGTCAAGAACTAGATACTAAAAAAAACCCAAAAAACAAACAAAAAACAAACAAACAAAAAAAAAACCAACACGAAAGAGGCTTTTGTCTGCAATGAAGTCATGTCTATTGTATGTATACATGTTTTAGAGTGGATACAAGAAAAAAATGTTCCTCTCCATCAGGCCCACACTAGTCAATTTTTCATCTCCTGACCTTACTTCTCTCTTTCGTCTTAAAAACAGGACTTGGAGAAGCCTGGGGCCACTCCAGCAGAACCAGCCCTCTGGATAATGTTGGACGGGAACTGGGATCCCATCTTTTGCAGGTACTGGTCTGGAAACGACAGCCATATGGTATTAATGATTAAAGAAATAATTCCCTCTTCTGAGCTTTTAATTGCCACCTTGACTAATTTTTAACTGTCCAAGCATTTAATAAAAAGGTAGGCAGGAGGGGAACAACTTCAGAAATAGGAACCCACTGTGCCTGAATGTCGTGTGTTTTACTGAGGCTGTGGCTTGGTCTGTCTGGGTCCTTTGCCTCAGAATCATCTAACACTGGGTCCACAGCGAGGGATTCACAGTGTGTCCCAGGGTGCCGAGGTACGGGAGTGGGTCTTTTCCCCAAATTATTAACAAGGTGACATGTATCGTCGACATTCTGAAGCTCAGAGTGGTGTGGCTGGGAGAGGCTCCAGCGACAGGTTAGGGAAGGGCTTAGCGGGCTCCGAAATTAAGAGAGTCACAAATCAGGTAGGACATGTCTGAAAACTAACAGCGCACTGAAATATAAAGAATATCTGCAGTTACCATCAGCACGCGTTTCTGGTGGGGTCGTGTGGCATTTGGGGGGCCTAGGCTGCTCTTGGCACACCCAGAAGTCCCATCAGCGTCTTCTGAAATGTACCTGACAAACGGTCTTATTTACGATGCGGAGTTTTAGATTCCATTTGACAGCCTAAATTCTCCTTAGAAAATATGCAAGCCTTAAGCGCCTCGTGATATTTGAAATAAGAGTGTTCAGGATTTCTGGGACCTACATATTAATCACCAGGTAGCCAGGACCTCTTCTTAGATACTTCCAAGGCACTTTGCATTATCTTTGAGCTCAGCCCGTCTGAGAAGCCGGTTGTATCTCAGGGGTCCAGGAGCTTCAGAGGGATGCTTGTCCAAGACTCGCCCATTTCCTTCCGAGTTTTTGAATAATCAGAGCCTGAGCATGGATGCCTGTTTGCTTAAATAAATCAGAGGGACAGGTATTTCATGGATCTATCTGTCTATCTATTGATTTATTTATATGCCCAAACCTTTTCTGCAGACCTTGGACGGTTTCATATTCGTCGTGGCTCCGGATGGCAAGATCATGTATATCTCGGAGACTGCCTCGGTGCACCTGGGCTTGTCGCAGGTAGGCTGGGGGTCTGCTAGCCCCCATACTTGCCTGCACCAGCCCTCGACGGACAGGGCAGGGTGCGCGGTGCCGGCGATGAGCCCCCCTTCTCCTCCCCCTTCTCCTCCTCTCTCACAGGTAGAGCTGACCGGCAACAGCATTTACGAGTACATCCACCCCGCCGACCATGACGAGATGACGGCGGTGCTGACGGCGCACCAGCCTTACCACTCGCACTTCGTGCAGGGTAAATCACACAGGTCCCCGCCCCCGCCTGGCCCCGCGGTCGCGTAGGGGACCGCGCAGAGCCAGAGCAGCCTGTGGCTCATTCCACCTCTGCCTTTGCCCCTCCTAGAGTACGAGATCGAGAGATCCTTTTTCCTGAGGATGAAGTGCGTCCTAGCCAAGAGGAACGCGGGCCTGACCTGCGGGGGCTACAAGGTGCGTGCCCGTGGCCAGGATCCCCGTTAACCCCCGCACTAGCCTTCCCTTGCTCCTGTGCCGGGAAGACAGGGAAAATGGGGAGAGAAGAGGGAGTGAGACCTCTGCTCGCGGGGGTTTTCCCAGCCCAGGACTCTTTCATGTGGTTCATTTCTCTCAGAGTTTCAGGTCGAAGAGCTCAAACCACAAAACCAAAACCAAGCAATCGAGTTCCCCTTGCTGTTTGTTTGTAGAACCAAACCTCGCACAACCACTGAGGCTCCCTGTGGCAGCTTTCAGGTGGTACAACGGGAGCCCTGGGTTAATTTATTTCTTTATTAGGTAACTCGTTAGCTGCAGCGGTAGCTCTCCCAGTCAAGAGTTTTGCCAGGGTGCCATGGTTCTGCTCGGGGCTCCTCGATAAGGAGGAGCTCCCTGCTCTCCTACCTCCTCACTGCTTTGTGTCAGCCGCACAGTGCCGAGGAACGGGTTGTACCCATAACCCAAGGAGATGTTGTGTCACGATGTACCGTAGACCAACAACATCTGCTGAAGTAACTCCAAGAAGAAACACCTTAATAATAGAGATGTAAGAGCGGAAGTAGGCAGCAGTCATCTGCAAGGATACATTTAGGAGATATACTTAAATCAAAGGTACTTTTTTGGTGATGAATTGCGCCTGCTCCGTCTATATAATAGACCTACCTTACACATGTGACATATGCACACATGTAAACTCTTTCTCTCACACGCATACACTCTTCATTACAAAGTTTATCTGGATTGGCAGTTCTGCCTCTTTCCTTTTTAGAATAATAAAAGCGCAGTTAGGAGGTGGGCCAAAAACCACTTAAGCCAGTGGAAAAAAAATCTCGTTGACTCTAATGGGCCTTAGATTAATGCTGAACTCTAGTACGGGGAAAAAAAAGTCAACCCTGACAGAACCGCAGAAAACTCCCAAGAGGTGCCGCTTTGCCGGGCCGGAGACACAGGTCGGCGGCTCCCGGGAGCCCGGCAGCCGCATCGGCACGGGCAGGGAGGGTGGGGAGTATTGTCCTTCGTGGGGAGGGACACCTGTCTCAGTACACCCTTCCTCCCTGCTAGGCAGTCGCCAAGATTTCCTATGTCTCCGGCAGGTCATTCACTGCAGCGGGTACCTGAAGATCCGCCAGTACAGCCTGGACATGTCCCCCTTCGACGGCTGCTACCAAAACGTTGGCTTGGTCGCCGTGGGCCACTCGCTGCCGCCCAGCGCTGTGACGGAGATCAAGCTCCACAGCAATATGTTCATGTTTCGGGCCAGCCTAGACATGAAGCTCATATTCTTAGATTCCAGGTAGAGCTGGGATTATTTCCAAATCTATTCCCCTAGCCCGTGCCCGTCCCTTCTTCCCCAGGCTTCCTCTCCTGTCCTCTCACCTACTTATATTTGCTGCTTATGTCTCTTGCAGGGTAGCAGAGCTAACAGGTTACGAGCCCCAGGACTTGATAGAGAAGACCCTTTACCACCACGTCCATGGCTGTGACACCTTTCACCTGCGTTGCGCACATCACTTGTGTAAGGAGTCTTCTTGTTAGAAACCCTGCCCCCCATCTTCTCCCTTTACAGATGGACTTTGGGGTTGCTGGGATTTACCTCTAGGTCGGAACCTGAAAAGCCAGTTCAGTGGAGGGCAGAATAAGCAAAATCTGCGTCAGGTTTTAGTGAAGCAAGGTTAGATAGTGACTGAACTCTTGAGCTGGACTCAGGAGGGAAACGGAGGGGATTGGCAAGGAGAGGATATTTTTCCATCCTCATCTTTTGGTTGTAGGAGAAGAGCTGCCCTGCACAAATCTCGGGTGCTCTGTTCTTTTGAAACTCTGACTAGGAAAACCCTTTTTTTCCGGCTCCAAAAAGCCATGCCAGTGAAATTCAAATACTTTTGTTTCACTTCCACCAAGTCTCGCAAATCTCATCTGTGTATCTAATTTTGACTGCAGTAGTGAGCCTGATCCGGAGACATGTACTTTAGTCTATTATGATATCATGATGACATTAATACACGGATAAATGAATAAAAAGGATATTAATTTCCGGTAAGTTTCCTTACAGAGAACGTAACGAGAAGAGATAAAATCCAAAGACAGGTTTATAGAATAAAATCTCGGTGAGGATTCTACAGGACGGGGGTGTGTGGGTGTCAGTTCCCGTAGCCAACCACACACACACACAAACACACACACACACACACACCGCCCTGCAAATGTCCCCGATTAGCCTTTGATAACGATCTCAGGTTCTGAGATCAGCCCTGCCCGGAGGGCTCCACCACCCTTGTCCCCGCTGCTTCCCCAAGTGCCGCTAAAGGGTTCCTAACCCATCTGGCAGCCCAGGGCTCTGCGGGTAGGGTGCGCCCCTTCCTGGGGCTGGTCAAACCAGAGGCGGGAGCCGCGCTGAGGCTCTCCTCGCTTTGTCCCCGCAGTGCTGGTGAAAGGGCAAGTGACCACCAAGTACTACCGCTTCTTGGCCAAGCACGGCGGCTGGGTGTGGGTGCAGAGCTACGCCACCATCGTGCACAACAGCCGCTCCTCCCGCCCGCACTGCATCGTCAGCGTCAACTACGTGCTCACGTAAGTCAGCCTGGGGCCGCTCCGAGCTGCGCGGGGCCGGCCGGGCACCTGCGGCTGCGCCCGCTCTGCCCCGGGCCCGGCGGCGCTCCTCCGCCCCCTCCTCTCCCCCCTTCCCCGCTGGCGGTGCTGAGCCCCTCGCCACCGCACTGACCAGGGCAGGCTCGCCAGGTCTGCTAGGAAACACATTGAGCGCTTTCATCTAGATGAAGGGTTTCCCGTCTGCCTGTTTCTTTCTCTTTCGAGAGAGGGAAAGATTTAGAGGTTTGCCACCCCCATATTTTGCTGCCCCCCTCCTTTTTTTTTTCTTTTTTTTTTTTTTTTCAGTTTAAATGCACCCAGCATTAAATAAAATTTAATGCGGCGTAAAAGAAAAGGCTTCCACGTACGGAGTTATTTATACTCAACAAACAGGACATCTGTTTTTCTTTTCAAAAATCTGGGGTTTGAAGTTCTTAATTTCATCCAGAGTCTCTATCAAAGCTCGGAGATTTCTTTTTTGTTCTTGGAGAGCGATTCTTACAGTGAACCACAAAGAAAGTTGGTGACCAGAAGGGTCAGTTGAACTTTAAAAAAAAAAAAAAAATCAAATAGGGAAAAAAAATCAGAGTAAGTGCTGAGATACCATATATCTCAATACTTCTCCCAGCATTTTGGAATGGCTGGGTTGTGCCCTAGCTGCTTATACTGAAACGCAGAGGCCCAGTGAGGGAGGGGAACCTCGGCTGGTCTATTTTGAAGTGTTTTCATGGTCGTTATTAGCGTCCCCTCTGGACACAGCAGTAGCTGCTCCCGGCAGCGCTGATGTTTCATTAGGACAGTAGGTCCTTCGTTGATCCTAGGGGCTGGATATTCCTCTGTTCTGCTGCTCTTTTTTGGTTGTTTTTTTTTTTTTTTCTTTTTTTTTCCCCTGGAGACAAATGTAGGTAGTGGAAGCGTCTGACAGGCACAACTCCCCTTTCCTAAAACTGCGGAGATGGCAGCGTCATGACCTTGCCATCACGGCTTTGGTGCATGCACAGGTGGCGAGTGGTTTGGTAGCCCAGTTTAAGGTGTGCTTCCCAAAATGAAGTGGCTCGACAGAGAAGCCATGGCTCCAGTCATGTGTGGAGGGGCGGCTGGTGGAGAGGGGGGCTGTGGGTCACGGCGCCTGCACTTCTAGGGTGCAATCAGTCCCTTTGGTGCGTAGGGTGATGATTGGCATCGTGCTCTAAGATGGGTCATTGCGCCTGCATGAAAAAATAGAAATTTTGGTCAGCACTCTGCTGTAGTGAGTAAAATGCCATTACCCTTTAAAGAAAATATTTTATTTTATTTTATTTTATTTTATTTTATTTTATTTTATTTTATTTTATTTTATTTTATATGAGGCATGATACTATGTCATTTCCTCAGCAAGGATGGGTATGAGCAGAGACGATATCACTTCTGCTCTAGCTATTCTGCACATTTGTACGTCCATTTCCCCTGTACCAGTCCCTCTGTGTATTTTTCGCTGTTTATGCTTCCCAGTAAAGCCCAAACACCTGCTTTGGGTGAACAGGGCGCTGCAAAGACAGAAGTTAGTGCATCGTAACACTAGGAAACAAGGGACCCGAAGGCAATTAGCATATTGGAGCAGTTTTAACTCCAGGAATGCTACGGTTTTCTATGATCATTTGAGATTATTGGTCGTTTCCCTCTTCTTTAATCCACAAAGCGTGAACACCAATCAAGGAATTCTACCTCAAATGATCCGAGTGGAAATGACGCATCCCAGCGGACCTGCTGAAAGCACAGCTGGGCATCTGGCTGGATCTGTCCCTTGCTTGCCGGGTGACGGCCATGGCGCGAGAATTTCAGGCTGGCACAGCACGCAGGGAGCGCCTCGTACCCCTGTAGGGGCCGGTCAGACAAACGCCTCAGAGCTGTGTTCCTGCAGCGTGACTGCTGTTGCCTTGTGCCGTCCTGGCCCCCTTGCCTGGGCACAAGTGTTGCTGTCGCCGCAAGTGCCACCCACTCAGCCCAGGTGACAGCCCTGTCACGGGGGGAGGTCATGGCGATCAGCCTGTTCGCGTCCCGTTTGCACCTTCACAGCCGCGCTGCTCCTCTACCCGCGGGGACAGCCGCCGGGCGGCCCCTGAATGCCCGCGGCTCCGCGCCCTGGCAGGAATTCCCGGCCGTCTGCTGGCTGGACTCGGAGTGCCTCCGCGCTCTCCTCCCCCCTCCCAAAACGGCGCTGCATGGAAGGTGATTTCCCCCTCAGGAGCGGTATCCAAACAGGGCGACTCCTTCTCCTCTTTAGCTGATTTATCGTTGGAGGCAGCGTCATTATACTTTGGTGCATGTATATGGGTTTTCAGAACCTGTTTGCAGCCAAACTGACACGTAGGAGGACTATAACTGCTCTTTCAACATTTCCCTTAGAGAATGACATTACACCACAGGGCAACTTCGTTATGCCTTGGTGTCAGTCTCCAAGTCTCCCCTTGCGCTCTGGGCTTAATTGCCTCGAGTGTGGAGGGCAGTGGGAGGGCAGAGATGGAGCCAGGCTGGCTAAAATGGGGATGCTGAAAGTTGGGAGGTCCAGCACTGGCTGCAGCCACTGCCATGTGCTGCTGATGGCTGTAATCCAGACACTGCCACTGCATAAGAATCTGGTTTTGGTATGCTCAGGTCCTCGAGGTCTCATCAAGCCTGCCTGGCTCTTCATCAGGGTGCTGCAGAAGAGATCCCGTTCTGCTTGCTTCTGCAGCAGGGCTGCCACTGCTGAAATTGCTGCCCTGCCTCCAAGAGATGGGCGTAGCTTCCACTGAATCATATTATTATTATAAACATCATCATCATCATCATTGTAATTACCCTTCTTCTCCAGCTACCTGCCCATTCAGAAAATGTATGGGAAAAACAGGCCCTGCTGTTTGCCAAGTGACTGTAAGCAGAGAAAGGTCTGGTTTATAAAAAAGTGAGATGAAGTCAGTCTCTGAAATGAATAACCTGAGGTGGAGGGAACCACTGGGGAAAGGATCATGGTGGCAGAGCTGGCCAGGAGGATGCAGAACTCCTACCTAGAGCAGACTTAATTGTCTTAATGAGCTATTCAGAGTCAGCACGTTATCACTCAAATGAGGGAGGCAGGTGGGAAAAATATAGAGGAAAATGAAAGGTTACAGGGACTTGTGGTTTTCCTCTGGTATGAGGTAGGCTCTACTACAGGACATCCTGTAGCACTCAAAAGGTCCTGTAGCACTCAAAATCTGCAAGTGTTTAACATATTTTATGCCGGTGTAAATATCTTAGAAATTACAGTTCTTTAAGGGTGACATTGGATTATTCCAGTAAATCGAGAGAGGCGGAGATGAGCAGTATGGGTGTGCACCATGGGTTCCTCCTACGTTTTGGCCACCTGGCAGCAGGCGTGGGGCAGAGCCCCTGGTACAGCCCCTGGCAGAGGGACAGGCACAGGTGTGCCTGCTGCAGCCAGGTTGTGTTATAAACCCAGCATGGAAAAACAGGCTTACAAAAGAGAAATACAAACCTTTTCATATTGACTCTTGTGTGTTTAAGATGAGGAGGAAGCAAAAGAGGTGCAAACTAGTGCTTTTGGGGTTTGAGATAACAGAATCATCATCCTACACATTTGAGGTTGCAGGGTACAACTTGAATGGTGGGATGACTCCTGCTGAAAAATCTTTTAAATATGGGAAATTTTGGTCTTTTCGGAGGACAAATCACAAAAATGGTCCTAAGTTTTGGAAGGTGTAGTGCAGGTTTTTGACCTGCTAGGTCCCTGGTCCCTTCACATAGTATGTCTTCACTCAGGTAAAGCCCCAGGTTTTTCAGTTTAGTCGTGGGATAGGGAGCTTTTTCTCACTGTTGAGAGGAACCTGAGTGCTCTGGTTTTAACAAGAGAAGATACTGAGTGTCATAAGGGCCAAAATGGTCTGGAGCAGTTTCAGTGCAGGCTGAACAGAAAGAACAAGGATCTCTACCTTGTAGCTTCCCAGCCCCTGTGTGATACTGATGATGAAAAAGGAAAGAATGAGAAAGAGTTTATGCAAAAGGCATGCCCCAGATAAGAAAATAAGAAAGAGGTAATTTTAATTTTCCATAAATGTTTTGAGAATATGAATGCTAGGCTTGAGAACAAATGTTTATGCTAAGTTTATATGCTGAAATAAATAGTGGTACAGTGGCAATGGCATTTCAGTAACAAGAGGAAAGGTGATTTTTCTGTGTAATAGCAGTGTATCAAAAATTAATATAAATGACCTTTAAGGATTCTGTCTTTAAAGAACACATATTTGGTCTTCATTGTATTCCTCTTTGGATATGTGAATATAGACACAGAACATTTGTTTCTTTTCTTATTTGTTCTGTACACGTAGTCACCATATAATTGATTATTAGCTGTGCCTGTTTATCACATAAAGGGGCTCATACTTGAGTCAATTAATAGAGAAGACAACTGCTGAAGTTTATATTTAGATTGCAAACAAACTTCCTTTAAACAAATGGATAACACAAAGTGCAAATCCTTTGACTTTCTGAACAAGAACAAATATTATATTAATTTGTCCCCAGAGAAAGCTAGAGGAGCTTTCCTATATGCATTTTGTTGTACTTTAGCATTTAAAAGAATAGCAATAGTGGTGACAGATACAGATAACATAGATTAGGTACGTAATTGTGTCTAATCTCTGTTCTAATGATATAGTGTATATTTTATATAGTTCCAGTTGACCTCTTCATTTTGCATTGCTTAGCTGGCTGATTAGAAACACAAATTGAAAGCAATTTACTTTACAATTTACATTATTTCACAAACTGCCATATTGACACATGTTTTACCTAACAATGTGCTAAAGGCAATTTAGAATAAATTAACCATTAATTGTATCTACACACTTAATCTTTAAGTTATTGTTGTTACTATTCATAGCTTTGTGTACTACTGGATTTGAAATGATGGTATAAGAAAGGTGCTATCTTTATGTGTGATGGCTCAGACTTCAAAAACAGTCCTTGCTGGCATGCTAAGTGGGCTTTAGGGAATTTTGAGTTTCATGTGGGAAATCTCTCCCCATATTTGTGGGCAGTTATAATTATACATTTTCATAGCTTTTCATAGAAATCTTCTTTTTGTCCTGTCTCTGGTACATCAGGTGCACCTCTGTCTCTTCCTAGTCCATGGGAGAATCCACAAACAGTATTTCCACACCCACAGGCCTACCTTTCTTTGCTGTTTCTCTCAGACTGACCTATTTGGAATTGCCACAGAGTTCTTTCCTTAGTCATAGGCAGATACATGTTCTCTTGTATCTCTCAAGTATGTGATGGAGAGGGCAAGACAGTGAATACCCTGGGAAAGTTACCTTTCCTCATACCATTAGTGTAACTGGTTGTATGAGTAAGCTTAGCCATACAACTTAAATACTAGAGAAAAGGCTTAGTGACTTTAACTGAGTAATGTTTAGGGTTTTTCTCTTACATAGTTGTATATAATAGCAGGAAATTTGACCTTCTGCTTTTCCTTAATATTTCTCTGTATTAATGGGAATTTTTGCCCCTTGCTTAGTAGTGCACATAACTGGGTCCTATTTTTTCTGTTCAATCTGCAATGTGTTTTTCCTAAGACTGGAAAGCCTACCATAATTCACATGATTTGATTAGGAATGCAAATATATAGATGAGTTGTTTTAATAAATCAAAATGCTCGGGAAGCATATGTCTCAAAGAAAAAGAAAAATAAAAGGATTCCTCTTGAACTACTCAGTGCAGTATTCTGTTTGTTCACCATTAGTTTTTATTACAGACTTGTCTCCCTGGAACATTGTTTATGTATTTCTTGCAAATAGGAGACAGGCTTTTCCAGGTGTCCACAATACGTTTCTGCAGTTCTTCTTTGTTCATGTAGGGGCTTTCTTAGCTACTATTTGTTTAATTCACTCCAAATTTCTATGCTTGTATTTAAACCAGGTGACTGTAATGGCCAAGGCACTAAAACTGTGGGCCAGAGCTGAGAGTCACTGCTCATATGAAGAGTTTTATTTGCCAGAGTAAGGATTAAAGGACTGCAGCTCAGACCTATGGAAAAATTCCCTGCAGTTGTTAGTTTAAATGCATGCATGCTGAGAGTCTCACATGGCATGAAATTCAAGGTTGCAAAAAAGTGTCTTTATTCCAAGGAAGAAGAGTGACTTCAAATGCTTTCCACTTCATCATTTTGCCATTCAGTGTGTGGCTGCTCCAGGCCTTTGGAAACAGCCTCCTCTCAAACACTGAGTTACAGATCTTGTAAAATGTTTGTCCGGGGCTGAGACATCCAGCAGGGGCAATGGCTGAAGCAATTACTATCTCCAGCTGTCTGCCTCACTTCACTGATGAAAGGTACAGGGCCTGCTCCAGGGACTCTCACTCCTAAAATGCCATGGTTTATGGTTTAAGGTAAACTACCACAGATTTTACTTTACATGGAAGCATTGGATTGTGCACTGCAGCACAGCTGTTCTTGCTAGAGAGGTTGTTGACACTTTATCCTAGCTCTGCCCTTCCACACTCTGAATGGCATCAACATGGCTTGTGAACATCTCTCCAGCAGCTGGGTGCTCCAGTCCCTTTTGGGGGACAGTCTCAGTGGTCCATCCATGTGGCAGAGCAGGGGAGACCACAGACCATGGAGTTTAGGGTTATATTCACTGCTGTATGATAGTTCAGAGGACTGAAGAGGCAGCTGGAAGAGTCTGCTGGTTTTAGCACACCAATTTTGTGTCTTGTCTATGGACTGTGTTAGTGGCTGTGCAGAAGAGACATGCTAAGCAGTTCACTGCTATGAAAGGATTCCCCTCCATGCTATCACCCTCTCAATACTCTGCATAAAACGGGATGAAGAACTGGCTCCTGCTCTTGTAGCAACAGCAGTATGTTCCTTAAGTAGGCTTACAATTTTACTAGCTCTGCTTCTGTTTCCTTAATCTGTTGCATGTTTGCTCTTGTTGCTCTGTGCTGCATCTCAGTACTGCTGCCATTCCCATGTTGTTTCACTGTAATTATCATGAGGTACAGCAGGTGTGATAAGTTACTAAGCTGTTTCTGAAGCGAGATCTTCCTGCTACATTTTGTTGTTCTTGTTAATTTTTATTCGTACACAAATGTGGCATTTTGACGTAGCCTAAATTAAGTGTTAACAAATAAATCTCCTTTGTCCGTTCAACAGTGGCAAGTATCTGTTTAAAATCTAATTCTCCTTCCCTCACCTCTCTTTTGTACTTTACAGTGTGGGCCAGGCTCCAGCACATATGTTCGTACTCAGTGGGTTACTTCAGAGGCAGCCCCTTTCACTTTGATGACACTATTTATGGAGGCAGGCACTGCTCTGTGTGAACAAGGGTATAGCATCTGACCCTTCGGAGGGCTTCGGATGGCTGAAGTCTGGAGTCAATCTCATGATCTTTAACACAGTTAGATGATTTATTCCTGTTGTTGTCTTTTGTTATCATCCACTTAGTGCAATTAAATTGCAGAAGTCCTGGTTTACTAAAGCACTTGAGCACATGTCAGGCTCTAAAAGTGCTTAGACATAACTTTCAGTACACGATTATATCCTGGTGAATTCTGTTTTGAAATAAAAAAACCCTTAGGCACACACTTAGAAATAAGAATATTCCTTGGCTTTGCCAAATAGAGATGGCTTGAAGGACACATTTTGTTACTGTGTTGAATTGGGGCCTAATAGAGAATAGCCATATTTTTTCAGCTACAAACCACTGTGTATAAATCTTGGGGACAGCAATGCTGAAAATAACAGCTATTATCTGCAGAAGCCTCAGTGCAGCTATGGAAACTCAAATGCCTGGCTAACTAGTTTGGCTATACCCACAGCATTGTGCAGATATTTTGACATAACCTAGAGTGAAGACCTTTAAACCCATCCAGTATTCAATGTTCTTACATCTGTGCTGTCAGTGAGGAGGCAAACATGCCCTGAAGGCCCACTGCTCCCAAGCAGCCTGTAGCTTTGATCGTCTCTGTACTGTTTGGCAGCTGGTAGCCTGGGCTGCTGCTATAAAAAACTCTCTCTCTCTCTCTGATTTAGACCCTGGATAGCTGAAATCCACCCAAAGGCATTGCATGCTATTTTTCTCCTGCTGTTTCCAAAGGCTGTTTTGTACACAGAACAAAATAATAACCTTTAATGACTCCTTCATGAAGCCTATCTCAATGGAGTATTTGCTCAAAGAAAGGCTAGATTTGTGGACAAATAGCTTGATAGCATCCTCCCTTTTGTAGCCAAACTTCTGAACAGTGTTTGGCTGCAAAATAATTCTGGTGATCCTAAGCTTCTTGTAGGATAGTTAAAGTATCATCTTCCAAAACATAATCAACTTCCTCAGTGCTGTCTGGTCTGTGAAAAACAGCAGTGGGGGTGTGGATGTGGCTTCACTCCAAAGAAAACTGCCTTTCTGTGTGACTACAACGGTATAACATGGGAGTGGTGCATCTGGGGCTTCCATGGTGATATCTAGTGAGCTCGGGAAGGCAGTAGGAGAGAAGGTGCACAGCACTGTCTGTGCAGGTGTGACACTCTTGAGTTGCTCTATATCTGCTGCAGAAGTGGTGACCACAGGCAGGGCAAATCTCACACAGTGTGACATAATGGGCTCTGCATAAACAAAATCAAGTGTTCAGTTGCTTCAGCTGCAGATTAGGTGTAATGTTGGTTGGAGGACAGTTGTAGGTTGGTGCTGGAGTTGGCCTGCATGAATGCTGTGGACAGCTTTATGGGAGCAATGAGAGTGTTCCTGCTTAGTCAGAGACACTTCTAAGCATCCGGAAACCCTTGATGAATATGCATGAGGAACAGTGACAGTAAAGTGACTGAAGCCAGCTAAGGCCCCTGACCTTGTCAAAGCTATGACCAAGAGGACAAAGGTACTAGGCAGATTAAGGTTTCTAAAGACCATGGCTAGATATTACTGTGTTTTATTAAATTATTTTTATTTATTTGTTGAGAAATTTTAGATATACCTATTAAGTATTTGACTACCTATAAACTCTCAACCCACTGGAGACTTACATAAGCTGGATTTTTACGTGGGTATGCATTTTTTAACTGTACATGTTAATGTGGAGTTGTCATTAAGCTAACATTGTCAAAGAGCAATAATTGCCGTTAAAAAAGGCTTCTGAATTTGATAGCAGAGGTGGGGAAACAGCAGTTGTGCAAGAAATGGTGGTTTAACTTATTCTGTGGTTCAGAGAGTCTAGGGAGTCAAACAGGTTATCCTATATAAATTTAAATGTTTAATGGAGTCACTTAACAAATACAACCACGTGTTATGTACACTTTGAGGAGACAAGATCAGTGATTATTAGGAAACTATCAAATCAAATGGAGACTTATGTATTACATTATAACCTCATGATATTTTCCTTTCTTGCTATTTTTCTCCTGTTTTATCAACATAAAACTCTGCACCTGGTATGTCTATCAAAGCTGGATGACCATGCTGAGTCCAATAAGAACACAGACTTAGACCCTCATGACAAATAGTGTGTAGTAGATGCTGCCGTAGATGTTTGGCTGCAGACAGGAAGGAGCTAAAAAGCAGTCTGACTGGTACAAACAATGAAATGAATAAACATGTATATGAATTTGATAAAAATCAAAAAGCCATTCTCCCTATTTAAAGCCATTCTCAAACAGCCAAAATTTCAATGCAAGTCCTTGCCTGTCTTCTGCCCCTTACCTCCCTTAAAATTTTAGCAGAAGAAGGGAAAGCTTAGTTGAAAAGTAGTTATCAAGTATTATAAAATGGGTTTTTTTTCTTAATGGCGCATGACAGCCCTCAGAGGCAAAGTGCTGTCCCTTGGCCAAAGTGAATCAGAAAGACTTTAATTGTAGAAAAATATTGCTTCTTCTAAGCAAGGTGAAAGTCTTATGACAAGAGAAAGCAATCTACTGTAAATGGGACACGCCACCAGTTGGAGTTCATGGATCCTTTTGCACTCAACAGGCCCATCACTATCAGATGCAGCTGATCAGAAAAAGCAGGGTGGAAGGACGGGGAAGTTCATTATGTGGCATGCAGACAGAAAAGTTCCCAAAGAGGAATAAATAGAATGAACAGTAAATAATTTTTCAAGCACAACTGTTTTTCTCAAATAAATTATTCCCAGAGCATAGACGCTTATCCAGAAAGTCACCACAGAAGAGTTAATCAATTTTTTAAGTGTTCACCTTAAGATCTTAGGAAGGTTGTCACAACAAAAGCTTTGATTATGGGGAACACCAGGGAGTTGAGAAAACCTGAAATACCACAAAGTTTTAGAGTAAATTATTAAAAGTAATGACAGCAAATTTTCAGGACTGCTCTTCACAGTTTCAGAGGACCTGAAGTATGAAACTGCCTGACTGCTGTGGTATAGAGTGTAACATAAGAACAGCGATACAGAATCAGACACATACTGATAGTGACCATTAGAAATACTTGGGAAGGAGGTTAAAAATAGGACAAGCATGCAGTCATGTTTCCCCAGCACTTTCTCCCAGTCTCCAAGAAGTTCAAATGTCTTCCTAGAAAGATGTGAGATCTTTGAATGTATTAGTTGTCAATGTTTTGGGGGGGGCTTTTGGTCCACAAATTTACCTGTTTACTTTTTGACACCATCTGAGCTTTTGCCAAGGTTAAGTAAACATGGTAAGAAAAGCCTCTTTTTTTTTTTTTTTCCTCATATCATAACCCATATTTTTTGCATTAGAAAAACTGCTTTCTACTCATGTCTTCCTTCTCTATGTCACTCACAATATACTGATCTTATTTTGTTCTTCCAGTCACCTCTTTTTCAGCCTGAGGAGAGTCCTTAATTTTTTCTCATAGAAAGGCTGCTCCAAGCCCATCATCCTTGTTATCCCGTTCTGTACTTTTTCTAGTTTTCAGATATAATGGTCAGAGTATATACTATTAGAAATATCAGTGCATGAAGGGTTTATGTATGGGGCGAGGTATAATCTTCATCTTTTCAATCCTCATTTATGGCATAATTATGCCATGATGTACATTTTCTTACACACAAGGCAGTCTGTGTTCAGTCACCTCTTTGCATGTGATGCTTCTTTCTTTTGTGAAACTTTTCATTTTATGTGGTGAATCATAGAGGATTCTTCACCAAAATGGAGTTTAAGAATACTAGTTTTAGAAAGAAAAATCTGAAAGTAGGGTTTAATGACCATACTTAAGCCCTATAGAGAAGAGTGTTATATATGATCCTATTAACTTGGAGTCCGTGGCTACATAATTGTATTTTGTGGCTGCTCCCACACCCAGATATAGGAGTTTTAGTCACTTTTGTGCCAGCTCTTCAGTTACTGTTACAAAACACAGAGCAGTCAATCTTGAAAACATCTTAGGTGGTTTATCTGGTCTCTCTTGCCATGAGAGGACTGGACTGGTATGAGGCTCTTACCTTTTAAAAAGTCCTTGTATTGAAAATGACAACATCCAACAGCCTTCATGAAAATCAAGAGGAGCTCCTCTTGGTTCTCCTTACTACATACCTTAATGCACTGTAAAAATCCTTAGTGTTTGAAAACTGTTAATGTATAGCCTCTGCCAAAAAATCATCAGCATCCTCTGAAATCCTTTTGTCCGCACATATCATATAGCTATCTAGTGTGCTATTTCCAATAATTTCTGCTCAGTTAGGTACACAATAACAATGGTATTACATGTCTCCAGTCAAGTATTTTTATTCATAGAATGCATTTCAAATTTATTTTAGCAGTTTAAATAAGTGAGTTTAATGTCTATTTAGTCAAGCATTACTGTAGTGAGGACTTCAGTAAATTAGAAATAAATGAATCCAATTAAAGAGCATGTCTGTGAAATTTGATATGTCATAGGCATGAATGAGCTGTTTGCACAGCAACTGTAAAGAAATCATTAATGATTAACTATCTAGAAGAGGTTTAATCAAGGATAAATAGTATAAGACATAGTTAAAAACATTTGCATTGAATACATGGAGATTCTGAAATAATAAAAGAATGTTTTTCATCAATAGTGACATGGGTACTCTCGGGAAATATATTTTCTGTTATCTGTGGTGATGCGCAGCCAGGGGCTGAAGCTGAGAGTTCTCTTAGTAATGTTAGCTCTCGTGCATTGAAAGAAGGAGGTTGTTCCTTCCAATAAAAAGATGAAATTTAACAGATGAGACAGAGATATTTCACAAAATATGTGTTACTTACAATAGCATATTGTTATCTTTGCCTTCAGAGCTAATATTCAGCAAAGTTAAGGTAGGGATTCTCAGAAGTGATCAGTGCTGGACTAAATTTGACACTATCAAAACTAAAAGTCCTCTTGGCAGCCTTGATGCTAAACTCAAGGAAATGCCAAGCACTTGCTAAAGTCCCAGGACACACGATTCATGCAGCGAGGCACCAGTAGCCTGTGGGAGGGTTGAGAATTGAATCCAGATCATTTGGCTACTAGACGGGTGTCTGATGGGTGTCACTGGTATTCAAGGTACATTTTTTTAACACATAAAAATATTAAGAATTCCGAGACATGAAAATCTACCCTGGAAAAGAGCAGCCTGTTGCACTGTTGTTGTCAGTCTGGCTTTCTGCAAAATGGAAATCATTCCACGGGGGTATGAGAGAACTTAGGTTTATGTGACACTAATTCCTAAAGAGGTGCTGCCTAATTGCACTTGCTGATGCACTGAGGTGACATTGATTTTAATAGACTAGGAAGTCTAATAATAAAGGAAAATACAGGTCTCCTTTTTGGAGCCAAAGGTGGTGAGGCGTGTAGTTTGGAATGACAAACTCTACCTTCAGAGTGCTGAAAAATCGGCCGCATCATGATTTTCTAGAGGCCAGGAATGTTCTATTTAACTTCATCTGGCGATTAGATAAGTGCATTCTGAGATGAGAAACCAGTCATGGAATATATAAAATTTCTCTCACAGAAGTTGTCTAGAGGAAATCCTCAAACATTTGTGTTAAATGACCCACAAAGGAAAATTCATGCTTTAATTTTTCTGAATGTATCAAATAATTTAGTTAAACTTCCTGGTCTGGATTGCTTTGCTTTAAAAGCAGATATGGAAATACGATATCATGTAAGTGAATCCCATGGCTGAAGAAGCTGTAAACTTTAACTCAACAAGATGTAAACAGCCACTGTTGTTTGTGCTATTTATGGAGATTAATGGGTGCCTGGAACTTAATGAAGGGATCTGATACACAGAACCCATACTTCTCCAAGAAGAGGTATGGCTTAGCCATTAAGTATACTAACAACATGCAACCACTTGAAAGATTTCTGGAGGGTTTTTCCAATTAGTTTGGTGAGCAAGAGGTCAGGCCTATATGAGACATTTCACTGAAGAAGTTTTAGGAAGGAGGTTTGTCAGCATCAACCAAATTACTGATGGAACAACTGGGGCAGAGAGTAACAACTGACAGTTGTACTGAAGATTGCACAACTGAAAGTCAGCTTAGTTTCATAACAAACAGGGAGGTTCAACAGCTTTTTCCTCACTTTGTCCTGAAATTTGGCTTCCTATATGATGTAAGTGAAAACTTATTTTGACTGGTTCTGGAAAATGCTAAAGGGATTGCATATGCTCCTCCTCACAAATCGCGTGAGCAGACCGGGGCCTTTGTAAACATTTCTGAGACACATTGTACATGAACAGAGGACACAGCAGATGAGGAAATTGTCTGTTTTGTTGTACCATCTGCTCATTTAGAAGGTCATGAAGATGACAAACAGCCAGAATCTGTTCTCTTTTCACTCATCTGCTGAATGGTGCTCTGTTAGCATTGCATGAGCTGGAGTGTGGAAATGTTAAAAGTTGTGGGCATTGTTTAAAAGTAGAAGAATGATGTATTGAAGTATTGTGGTCAGACATGCATGAGAAAGTGCCTGATTTTTACCACCTTCGTGTCTGATTTTAACTAAACTGCAATAACTCAGCAAAATAAATTGAACATCAATGACATTAACACCTTTAGTTTAATCTCACAGTTTCTATTGTTAAGACTGGCAGAAAATTTGACTAATATAATTTTTCTAATTTTTAGCTAAAAGAAATTAAGAGTGTGTGTATGACTTTTTCCATAGATTTTTCACGTAAAACTAGAGGAAATGAAGAACATATATAATGTATTCAATAGAAATAACAGTGAAACTAATTGTAATTCAACCGTACTTTCATTTTTGTGAACAGTATTTCCTGCTTTGCTTCAATCGTGTGAATTATTGTATTGATGACATAGGAACTCATTGTATTAAGATAACCTAATGCTTTTATTTTCATCTTGTACTCCATAAGTTATTTAATATGTGTAAGGAATGATGTGGGTGTAGGTTATCCAGTGTTTGTCAGGTTTTGGTACTCCCATGATACCTTTTCATCCAGTGCTGTAACTCTACATATGAAAACTGAATTTCTGTTAATCTTCTTTAAGGTGTCTAAATTTAGTGTCTTTTGAAGGAATTAAATGCGTTGTAAATATCTGCCTCTGTTGGTTATCTGTGTATTCTCAGTTACTGCATGTATGGCTTATTTTTTCTTTCTGGCATGTAGTGCTATTAATGTTAAAAGATGTTTTTCCTTTTAGTTTTGCAGAGTTTTCCTTCGATTGGGCATTTTCTCTTCTTTTCTAGAGGTTTTTATCTGGTTTTGAAGGTTATGCTACTTAAAACTGTGGATATAGAAGATCTGTATTCTTGAGTCTGGTTGCCCTTCTTAAGTAATTTTGGAGGAATCCGGATATTTATTCTTTACTAATGGGTGTCATTCTTTTACACCTTCCTCTGGATGTATCTTATTTAGTTGCTCTTTCTGTTTGAGGGCATTTTTCAGGGCTTAAGTTCTCTTCTGTTCCATAGCCAACACTGTCTTTAAGTAGGGAGTATTAATATCTTGGAAATTATTTGTGCCTTTGGGTCTCTAATGTTAGTGTCTAGTGTCACTTCAGTCAGCTATAGTACTCCAAATCACCCTATTAATCGAAGAAACACAATTTAAAAACAGCCCTGCTTGTCTGTACAGTTTTAGTTTGTCTTGAGCTGCACTGGACCTCCAGATGGAGGGACCTCCCGTCGTTATCACCCTTTCCTAATATTTTTTCCTTCAAAAAGCCCACATTAAAAAAACTCTCATTTTTTTTCATTTTCATGGTGATCTCTAACCCCATGCTTAGTCACTATATTTGTGCAAACTCTGCTGTTTGCTGAGAATTCAGATTTTGTGGTGCTCCAATACTCCCTTACTAGTTTTTTTGGGGGGTCTGGCTGCTAACGATTCATTATCTCTTCCTCAAATTTTGTTAGATAGACTGCTGCTACCATGTTTCATACAGTACATTTTGGCAATATTAGTAGGCAGAAAGTGTGTTCTAAAGCTGAATTTTGAAAACACTTCACATAAACATTGCAGGTTCACTTGGTATCCAAGTAATGTACAAACGGATTGGCTTCCACTTCCAAGTACTTTGCTCCTTCACCATGTTTGCAGCTTGCCATAACTAGGTGTCTTTAGTAAAGAATACTTTCAGATACTTCATTGCAGAGAAATGCAGTTGGTGCAGTCATCGATCTTTTGTTTCTCATGGGGTAGATGTAGTGCACCAATAAATACTTCCAAGGTTAGGCTCAAGCTTTATAAGGAACACTGGAAGTGCCAGAGATATGGCACAGAGTGGAAATGCTTCTGGGAGTTAGATCCGAGAAGAAAATGGGAAGCGGCATATTGTAGGAAGAGGATTTTATGCTTTGTCTTCTGAATTAGCTTACAGTGAAGCCTGGTAATCCATTCTGTAGGTGTCTGATACATTGTCCATACCAGCCAGATTCTCATATGGGGGGAACGACAAGATAGAGGAAAAATAATACAATTTTTGAACCATATGCTACCAAAAGCATATGCATTCATGTTCTCTGAGGAGTCAAAGAGGACCTAGAATTTCCATCCAACTGTGCAAAGAATGGCTGTTTCCCATCATGAAAAGGTGGAGGTCTTCAATGTGTTTCCCTTTGCAAAGAAGCATCACTTTGGTCTTGTCTGGATTCAGTTTGATCCATCTGTTCTTCATTTAAGAGCTAAT